>CM037586.1:87882826-89250109 GCA_021018995.1 Chloranthus sessilifolius
CCCGAGATGACTTAGGCCATCGATTACATTACCAAGCTAGGGTTGAAACCGCTACTTGAGCCGTTTCACGGTCATTTTTATCCCCGAATTGTGAGATTTTTCTTCCAAAACCTTTGTTGGGGCGACAACCGTCATCAATTGGTCACCAAGATTGGCTGCTTGGACTACAAGTTTAACCAATATCATCTCGCAGCCGCCCTACAGTGCACTTCGGTTTATGTTGAGACCTGTGGTCTGTTACCACCGTACATCAAGGATGTCACATTCCATGATGTGGTTACCAAAATGACCCAAGGTCAGCATGGTTTGGGTCAATCCATTACCCGGGCCCAACTCCCTGATCTACTGTGGATGCTTAATACTTTTATCAAGTGTGCCCTGAATCAGTTCTCGCACAAATCTGGATGGAGCAGCATTATGCAATAAGCACTATTTACGACTTTCGAGAACCATCGGTTCTCTGTTGCTAACTTGGTCCTTGACGGCATGATCAATGCCAAGGAGATGATGTCAGAGAAGACCAAGGCTGCTTCAAAGAAGCAAATGCCCTATGCTCGATTGATAACTAAAATGGTCGAGCAGTATATAGTGTTGATGGAAGCATATAGCTTGGCTCCTGGCGAGCCTCGATTAACCAACAACACTAAGGTTCTTAAACTCAAGGACTGGACAAAGAGTTATAACCTTTTAGTGAAAAGGTTACCAGAGGAGGAGGAGGTTCCTCCAGTTGCGGAGGGTAAGGCACCAGTGAGTTCCTGGTGAGGGGGAGGCCAAGCCACCTCAGCCTGAGGTGTCTACTCGACCTGCCCCAACTACTACACGTTGACCTGCCTGTGCCCTACATCACGCAGACCCACACCTTCCACTGTTACCCTCGAAGCAGTGCTTGAGGCGGTCATTGAGGGCAATAAGCGGATCCATGAGCGGCTGGACGGGATGGAGGAGTTCCATCGTCAAGTTCATCGGTGATTGGACTATCACAAGGGGATGCTTGAGCTCCTGATGCAGCACTCGTACGCTTCTACATCTACCCTGATGATACCTCATGTCTGTCATCATACTGTGGACCCTTGCGACTACCGCACTGAGCCACCTCGACCTAGTAGACCTACGCCTGACGCGATCGGACCTTCTGACGCCCCGACAGGTAATTACTATGCTACTATGTGCTTTTCTTTTAATAATTATATCTGTATAATCTATTAATCTGTTTTCCATATAATTCATGTTCTGCATGCATACTTGTTCCTGCATGATATATTTGACTGCTTGTTTCTACATTGTTCTGCCCGTTAGAATTAGGATACACTATCAACCTGTCTGAGACTCCCTGACATTTTCGAGGATGAAATTTCCTAAGGAGGGATAATGTAACGACCCTAAATTTTATATCAAAACTCGATTGCTTCGATAAGCATGCCCAGCATGAAAATCGAGATAAATTAAAAAGTTTAGATTAATATTATTGGGAATAATATTAATTTGTGGTTAAATGAAGTCATGTGTGACTTCTTATGTAAGTCTAAGTTTTGTAGGACGTCGATGAGGCGTGATACACCGAAAAAGTTGTGTATGTTCTCCACACTGGAGCTTCAGTTAGGGGAAAATGGAAATATCAAGGATATTTCATTTTCTTAGCTTATAAGAGAAGGAAGAAGGTTGGAATGCATACCTTTCATCTTCTTCTTATTTTCCTGAGAATCTGTAGCTAGGTTGTTGTTATGATGTGTTACTTTGAGAAAACATAGTTAGAAGAAACCTAGGTTTGTCATTATTGAGCTAAGAGCATTAGATCAATGTCGGTAAGTTGTATTTGTTCTAGCGAAGAGGAGTGGTATCTCTATGTGTTAAAGAGGAGCCGAGCATCTGCTTTTCCGAGTCGTGATGGCGACAAATTTTTGATTGCGAATCCGAAACCCCCTCCAGATTGCATTTACCGAGAACCCAAAGGGGACATTAAAGAGGTGAGTTATTAAGTTGAAATTGTAGAGGTTAAGACCTCATCAATGTGAAAATGAATGTGTGTGAGTGTGGAATAGGAATCATTAAGGGTTAAAGAGAAAAGTAGGTCAAGAACAAGGAATGCCATTAATGATCGAAGTTGTCATTATTGATCGATCAAATTAGGTCTTTGATTGATCAATGTAAAGGATTGATCGATTAATTCTTATATGCAGTTAATGAGAATAGTAGATGTGTTTTTCTGAAAGTTAATGCCCGATGGGCATTGATCGATCAAATTGGGATTTGATCGATCAAAATTGAAGATTGATCAATCAATTTGAGCAATAATCGATCAATATGAGAGTTTGATCGATCACAGTGAAGTGATCGATCAAAGGTGAGAATGATCGATCAATGTGAAAGATTGATCAATCAATTAAGAAATTGATCAATCAAATTTTATAATTAAGTGTGCAAATAGGAGGTAGGAAATTTGAGTCTGACTTGATTGATCGATCAATGGAGAAATTAATCAATCAAATTAGAGGATTGAATCGATCAAATTAGAGGATTGATCGATCAAATAGAGATGTTGATCGATCAAATTCGCTCTGTCACATATGTGTTAAATGGGAGATTGATCAATCAAATTGAAGGATTGATCGATCAAACAAGGTTATTGATCAATCAATCACCCCTCTTTCAGTTGTTTTAGTTTTGTGCATAAAACACTACTGGACATTGTGCCATTTGATGTTCTGACATCTCTGACAATAAGTATACTATGTCTATGGTCCAAGATCAAACCGTGATGCATTGAAAAGCTTTGGATTTGCTTAGAAAGGTTTGATCTACGATAAGGGAATTCAACTGAAATTGCATTTATTCTTGATCTCATGGTTTCATAGCTTCTATGTTCTACTGCATGTTTTGAGTTTGTTTCCAAATCATGTCTGGCATATGCATGAAAATTCCATTATATCTAATTCCTGCTATTTAATATTTGTCACCTGATTCCTGTTATATGATGAGTATGCATGTGATTTCAAGTTTAATCATCTGAAGAATCCCACCGACTCGGTGGTATATCCGTGCCTGGCACAATCGTGCATCTGCTTTGAAAATCCCTCGGCACAATTGCACTCCTTAAATGAGGCATTGTTGTATTCCTTAAATTATTCATTGAACGACGATGGTCAGGATTACCCATCGGCCCAAATCTGGCTACCACGTGCTATACACACGAGAGTTACTTAAGTATACTATTTTAAGTCATTTAAATATTATACACATAGCATCCTGGAAACTCTGAGGTTCTATCTGCTCATACAAGTTTTGCATTCTGATTCATCCTGCATATCTGATCATCTATCTGCATCGGTCCAGTTCTGTTTATATCCTACTTTGCTTATCAGTTTAAGATATCTTCTACAACCATATTTTATAATTAAGATGAAAATTTAACTAAAATTCTTCTATTGAGCTTAGATGGTTAGCTCACTCCTAACTCTGTATCTTAGGTTCTGAGGTTCGAGCACTGGGCACCGAGGGCGACCTAAATTATCAGCCTGAGGCTGAGGCTGAGGCTGAGGATGAGGAGACGGATATCCAGGCAGACTAGTTTTACCCTTAGCCTGGGTATATTAGTCTTATATTTTAGGGTTTTTGTACTGTATTTTGGATTATTTGTGTGCCTGGTGGCCACCTTCTGTATTTTTTTGCTATAGATGTTTTTACCTATATTATTATTCATTCTATAGAAACCACTATCGGTAACCATTATTTTGGGTGATGGATGTCCATCACTAGTGGTTCTTCTTAGTTCCTTTTTGAGGATGTATATTCTTTTGAGATATATACATGCATTATTTTAATTACTTCTTTCTTTTAAATGCCTTATATGATGACTCGATCTGCCACTACTGGACCGTGTCTGCTCTGATTTCTACTATACGAGCACACTCTGTGATTTGTCCAGGGATCATCCAGAGCATGATCCTGATGGCACGAATTTTCGGGTGTCGAAATTCAAGCTCTCATAATTACCCTTAAGATATCTAGAGAAGAGTCTGCATTTCTAAGAACCAAGAACTTAGAGTGGAACTCTACTCCTTTTTTTTGAAATCTCGGTGTGAACCTCGAGTTTTCCAAAAGGAAGAAGTGAAGATTGAATGATGTGGTGCTGAGAAGGAGTGGGCAAGGGCCCTATTTATAGTATTCAGCCAATTATACGCTATGAACCCAATGCATAATTCTGAATTATGCATTGAATAACCTACGCATAATCCAAATTATAAGTTGTGAATGAGGTGCATAATGAATTATGCATACGCTATGAACCCGACGCATAATTCCAAATTATGCACTGGAAAACCTATGCATAATCATAATTATACGCTGTGAACACGACACATAATTCGGATGGCAAACGGATTGCCTCGGTCAAGTGATTGGGTGATCAGAAGGATCTCCAAGATAGAGTCCAAGTAGGACTTCCAACAATTATGCACTATTATCATAATGCATAATCGAGAAGGTCGAGAAGGTGAAGAGAATCCCAAACCAAATTGGACTGATTATGCTCTTGGATTCCAGCGTACAATCGAATTATGTGTTGGGATTCTAGCTCATAATCTGGAGGAAATCGGTCATTGAGAGGAGTCCTGGCATGCTATGCAGGCGATTAAATGTTGTGGGTCCAACGTATAATCGATTATATGCCGGGGACCCAACGTACAATTTCCAAACTACTTTGTTTTAATATTTTTGGAGAAGGGTGGCCTTTCCATAAATCATGGGCAAGGTCAATGGTTGACCAAACATTTTGTATACTCTAAGGGGGCGAAAACAGGGTGTCTATAGGAGCTGACTAGCTAGATCATCGAATGTGTCGATCTTGTGGAGTGGTAAGCTGGCGAACCAATCAAGGGATTCTCCTTCCAATGATCTTTGAAAGTAGTGGATAAGGAGTCCCTGGTTGTTGCGTGTAGGTCGATAATCTTTGCAGAAGAGTGTTGGATGATGGTTTGGATTTCCCGTACCATTATACCTGTTGAACTTTGGAGGCTTGAAGCCCACAGGTATGGTAAATTCAATATCCCGGCAAAATTTATCACTCGAATGAGTATCCGAGGCATTCTCTCTTAGCTATGTTGTTGTCTAGCTTAAGTAAGGTCCTCCATGTGTATAGTCGTGCCCTTTTTTGAAGTTTGAGGGAGAATTCAACGTCGTTTGTTGTTATTGAAGAAGGTCGCGAGAATACGCTCATTTGGTGAAATATGAGGTGATGTAGTACGTGGAGGAGTTGGTGACCTCTCTTCTTGTTCATTTCTTGAACAGTCCCCATCCCTCATCAATGATACCTTGGTACAATTCAAACAAGGCCTTAAATAATTGTTCGGATTCTTTTCCTCCTTTTGACAGTGTATGGGCATTGAGATTTATGATCTGTTCGACGGTGTAGTTCTACCCAATGCTACTATCTCTTCAATTGTTTTGGTTAGTTCTCAGGGAAGGGAATGGGTATTGTTCATCTTCGCTTGCTATGTTAATATGAGGATGATCTTGTACAAGGTTGTAAGACGCTCCAACGTCATACTCGGGATTACCGTGGTAGTCCCATAACTATGAGTCATTATTAGTAAGGTTCAGTTTATGAATTCCCAACATTTCTAATTTTTGAAAAATGTTCATGCGTGCTCTTAATCTCACAGGAGATTTTAGAACTAAGGGAAAGAGATTACTCAACTTCGGGTTCCTAGGTTTCCTTACCAAGTATGCAAGAGTTCTCCTCCAGGTTAGGGGGTGGGTACAATCTGCGCCTGATTAGGTCTTACAGAAAGGTTAGAAGTGTAGGAAGTTCCCCGGATCAAATGCCCAAAGAGATGATCACATCGGCCCTTACATAATAGTGGGGGGTAGCAAAGAATGGCTTCTAGAATTCCTAAATGCTTGTATGTGTGTGAGATAAAAAAGTGAAAAATAAAAATAAAAAACAGAAATAAACCTAAACTAACTGAGATGAGGCAACTCTAGCAAAAGGAGTTTCATTACGATCGCCAGCCTATTGGAACGCATTTTCAAGGACCCTTTCGGATCACAGAAAATGGTTCCAAATCGGTCACAAGGGGACTCTATCTGCAAAGGTGGGAACATAATAAAAGCAATATAAGAAAAGGTTTTATTAAATACACCTGCAAGAAAGAATTGCTAGTTGCAACCGAATTTAAATACACCTATCGTGATCGCCATCTACAGGTTTATCGACGATGTAGATCATCATTGATCTCAAGGATGAGGTGAGAGGTTTAGGGTTGGACTCATATGATAAACACCAGCCTGCTAGCTCTAGCAGATAAGGTTGCCTAGGGTTTTTACTATTTTGGATTTTGCTAATCCTAAGTTGGTCTAACTAAAGGGGGTTGTTGGCCCATTATGCACGAGAAGATAGACCCGTTCCTGGGTACCCTCCATTGGCTCCCTTGAGCAAATCAGGTTGAAGGATAAGGTTGCATTTTTAAAAATATGAAGAGGTATGTGGACCTAATTGGCACTAGGCTGAGAATTTTGGCAAGAGTTTCCTAGAAGTTAGATCTAAAGCTAGCCTTTTCTTCCCTTCGTACTAACTCGAGAATCGAAGCAACTGGGCCAGCCCCACCGTGCTTGACTAATCTACGAGACTTCTAAAAGAGAGTCGCAGTTCTAAGAGCCAGAGACTTAGAGTTCAACTCTTCTCGATTTTGAAATCTCAGAGCAAAACTTGAGTTTTCCAGAGAAAATAACCAAAATTGTGCTTTCAAAATGGGAGGGCAAGGGCCCCATTTATATTAATAGGTCGATTATACGTTGCAGGTACAACATATAACCCAAAATTATACACTGGAATCTGACATAATCCTAAATATAAGCTGGGATTCCAGCATATAACGAATTATACGTTGTCATTCCAGTGTAAAATTCAAGGTGGCTACGGGTTGGATCGATCAAGTGATTGGATGACCGGATCGATCTGAAAGGTAGAGTCCAAGTAGGACATTCAGTGATTATTCGCAATAGGTACAATGTATAACTCGAAAGTCGGAATGATTATGTGCAACCATGGATTCTTTACAATTAGTTGCGATGATGCGCTCGTTTAAAAAAATAAAGTGTCGCCACCCAGAGCTTTTGGTGCCCCAGGAAACCTAGATCAATATTGAAAGTACAGAAGTGCAAAAACATGACTCTGATTCTAGTCTACGCGAAAGGCTCTTGGGTAGGGGCTTCGGTTATCGATCGAGAAGATGTTAGGCACCCGATCAACCCACTCGTAAGCGGTCTCAACTATGGCCGGGTCTATGTGTGCTTGGTTTATATAATATATATATATATATAAAGAAACTAAAATGAACGGCACTTCTCCTTGCCTGAAGGCACACCGATCCTATTGAGCCCTTCCCGCTTGCCGAAATTTGGGCAGCATAATGGCTCAATTCTTGGATAGAGGAAAAGTAAAGAAGGTAGAGGAATAGAGGGGAGAGCCGGAGCTCTTGGGCCCTTGTAGCACGGATGTGGTCCTTCATGCAAGAGCAATGCCAGTGAGCTTCCGATAGCAAACGAGTGGTTGGATGGGTTCTAAACTCTAAGGCTAGGATGCTAGAGAGTAGGAGGAGAGGACTAAGGCCTAGTTCCTACCAAAACTAGGAGGTTGATGATGGAAAATGGGATTGAAAGAGATGAACTCAGTTCTGGAATTTTATGAGTTTTGTGCTAAAATGGGAGATGGGGGATCACTTACTCTTTTCTCTCTTTAGGAAAATTTTTTCAATCCTTTAATCAAAGGGGGGTGCCTCTCTATTTGTAGGAAAAAGGGAGTTTAGGAGGCTCCTTAGGTAATCTTCTAATCTAAGGTTTCCTAGGATTTTGACAGCCTGAAAATGTGGGCAATGAGTTTCAATGGTAGATGATAGGGTGAGGTTTCAAATAACTAGGGGTTGCAAATAGGTTAAATGGTTGTGCAACAATCCTAATAAAACCCACCCTAAACATTGGGATGGTCAAAAAGTCAAACCCCAAAAGTCATTTTCAAGCAAAATCCAAAAGTTACTAAAGCTAAGCCTGGCTTGTGTATTATACACGCTAAGCATAACTACAGTGCTTGGGAAGTTCAGAGCCCATTATGGGGCCCTATTTGGCTTCACGTGTATAATATACACACTAGGCCAATTCTGTAAAAAAATGGCCTAACGTGTATAATATACACGCTCGACAACATTCTCCTAGAAATGGCTTAGCAAGTGTATTATGCATGCTAGGCATAGCCACAATGCTCGAGAGGCTCTCGAGGGGCTCAAGGCCTATCGAAGGGTACACCTCCTTTGGTGAGGTAGAGCTGATTTAGACCTCGAACCTTGGATCGTCATAACTTTCAGTGTACACCTCGGATCGAGGTGATTATGGGCTTGTTGGAAAGTTGGGGAAGTTCTCTTTCCAATGGTATATGATTTATTTCCCTCCAGGGGTCTGTTGTCTACTCCAGTGTGCTTTATTTATTGTGTGGTGGAAACCAATTAAAAATAAAGTAACATAAAAGAATGGATTCAGTACAACTAAAGTAATCCTAGACCTGCAAGATACATGGCCTATTGTAGCAAGTTTTGATAAGTAAGAGTTTGTCCCACAGAGAAATTGATCTAGAACCAAATATGGGCTATAATAGTAGGCCTCCAGATCTGGCTACGGATCTAACAATCCTAAAGAAAGGAAGTTGGGTGTCACGACTACACTAAATTAATCCTAACAATAGAGAAATAAAATGTAGCCCTATCCTAAAGAAAGGGGTCAAGAAGAAGGTGGTGATGGTGTGTACTAAAATAAAATATATAAATTTGTGAGAAGTAAGCAGGTTAAGTTCAGAGTTAGAGCAGTAATGCAACTCATATTTAGTTTCTCTGCAGTGCTCCTTGCTGAGACGCTATCAAAAGCCTCAACAAGGTAGAAATATCTAGTTTAACTCATGCCATTTCGGATGCTCTTAAGGCTATAGGTTGTTCACTCGAATGGTAACAACCTATCTTATAGAGCCTGTCAAATCTCATTAGTTAAACCAAAAATTGCCAAACTAGTCCAGAGGAGTAGCAGATCATTTTTCCAGCCACTGGACCAGATCAAGCCATGATTACTATTGTAACACTATGTAATGCCAGTACTACAAGTTCCCTAGATCTGCACACATATCTGGCTGACATCCATAGGTATTCCAACCCATAAGATCTTAAGTGCTTTGCCAAGGCCAACGGTTCACTTATACCCATAACAAGGACCATGCAACAGGTTGAATAGGGCTTTAGATTCAGCTAGACATTACTAAAAATGGCCTGCAATGACTCAGTCTCAAGCTGTAATTACTACAGAGAGATCAAATGTAACATCTAATGTCAGTTAGGTAAAACAAAGGGGAGCCAGTTCCTGTACAAACCTCCTCAAAAAGCTCTAGAAGCTCATGTGCAGGGGAGAAGAATCTTTCTCAACCATGTGAATGGACACAACCTTAGGGCTATACTCTGTCCACTCGAATTGTCACAAGGTATCCCATTGGTCTGTCCATACCATAGAGGCCTAAGAAAGAATATAAAAATAGCTACAACCACCATGGTCCACAGGCCTCCGAGCTCCCCGGATCTCACTATAGATCCAGCATTGCTTTTCATGGGGCTATCAAACCAAGGGAAATCTGATGGTAAACAATAGATCTACTAGAAACTGAATGGGCTAGTCCCAAATACATGGATCCTATAGATATCTAAAGAAACCATAAGATCTTTAGATTCAAATAGGCATTAAAACAACAATCCATTGATAAACACAAAACTTACAATGAACTGTCTCCAGGCTGCAGCCTATACACAACTACTCATCCACAATCCCAATATATACATAACCTATTACAAGCTGAAATAAACTAAACCTAACTGCTTACTGGGGGATTAGCTAGTAAGTGCTGGGCTAAGAGAGAAGAAAAAGGGGAAAAAGAGGTGATCAAACCCTAACCCTAGCCTGCTAGAGCTCTCAGCCGACAGAGGATGAAAAGAAGGATTGATGATAAAACTAAACTATAAGTGTAGCTTAAATACTCTGTCCATACGGCCTTGGCTCTGAAGGGATTAACCCTAATTTTTCTAGCCAATGTGGCACTGTTACATCCCTTGAATCCCTTGAGACGTGCGCCTTGAAATTTTCACCTTGGGATGTGTGTCCTAGCCTTAGGAAATTCCCAAAAGGTCCTTGAGTTAAAACTGAGAAGTGGGGAGCCCATGCTTCGCGGGGCTGGCATATGCATTCACTTATTCGCGCAGTTGCAGGGACTTTGCAGAGTAGCTTTTGGTTGGTGGGAAGTGCTCACTAGCGCAGTGAATCTTTAATTAATTGCACAATTCCTTTGTGCTATAATGCTATCACAGAGATGATTTGGAGTGCCTAGACTTCTCGCGTAGTGGAGCTTCAGAAGCAATCTCTCTTGCTAGGTACTCGCGCAGTTATGCTCCTGCGCTCGCGTAGTAATTGGTAAGGCTTCAGAGTACGCGAGATCTGTGCAAGGAGAATTCCGGGCGTCTCTCTCTTCCAGGGCCACACACAAACTCCGCGAGGTGAATTTTAGTTTAGTACACACATGGACTCACTATGTTCTTCGCGCGGCTGCTTTAAGGCTTGATCTCCGTGAGAGCTTCGCGACCATAAATTCTAAGGATTCTAATCCGCAAGATCTTCTTAATGTCTTTATAGCTCTCCCCTTAACTGTGCGTCCTATTTGAGCGAGGGTATCTTCTACTGCATCCTTAGCTTCGTGAGGGATCTTCTCAACTCTGTGAGATCTGTCTTTCTATGCTCCGATGTATTGCACTGGCTGCTTATGTAGTTTCTCCATTCTCATCTAGCTTCATTCATCTATTAGGCTTTTGGTCAATGATGATCAGCACCTGGTCACCATGGTAAGCACTACCAGGGTGTTTCATTAGGCTTTGGTTCAACTGTCATCTTTGCATATCTTCTTCCTCTTCTTTGGGCTAGTAAGGATGGATTTTGTGTTAAGCTGCATAGATTATTGCTAACTATAAAACACACTTAACAAATAATTATTAGTATGCTTCAAGGTTTATCAAAGGCTAGGTTAAGAAGTGAAAAGTAGTACTTTTCAGTTAATAACACACCCCCAAACCTAGTCTTTGCTAGTCTTTGAGCAAAGGAAAATTTAAAACAACTATTCTAAGAATTTAAATGCCACTTTCATAGGGAGCACGGATACATTTAGTATATGTACCAAGCCTTTTAAACCCCTAGGTGATCCCTAGTGGAGGAGTGAAGTCTCCTGTGAGAGTTTTCAGTGAAGGTACCCACAAACTTCACCATTAAAACAGTTAAAAATAGTGCAGTCAATGACAAAATAAATTTCAATGAATAAAGCCTCAGTCTACACCTATCCTTTAAAATTAGAGGAAATTATAGCAGTAATGTAGCCATTTAAAACTCAAAATCAACATGCATGTGCATCACCACCAATTAGTTCACAATAGGAATACAATGTGCGTATAATCAGTACAAAGCTTTCCTTAAATTCTAAAATCAGACCCAATTCTCACCCTCTCAACAATGAAAATAAAAAGGGTGTTTACATTCTCATCAGCTCAAGAGCAATTATAGACACCAAATGGGCCTACAAGCATGAGCATAGGCAAAGCTTCTGATTTCTAACATCCTCATGACTTTTCACCATAGATTAGACAACCCTTCATCTCCACATGACAGCTCATTTCACTTTGGATCTATAAGGTCTTTTTTGAATGCGTTGTAATGTAGCTTATGGGTGAGGGATATAAAGAATCAAGGGGTAAAAAGGGATTCAAAACTGAGAAATTAGCAAGGTAAGGAGTGATTGATGACTTCATTACCTTCATTTCAGCATAACTTCATCTTACTTGATATATTTCAGAATCAAAGTGGCCAGCTTCTCCTCTTCTTTTCAATTTTCAGATGATGTTCTTCTCTAGACTTCTCTTTCTTTTTCTCTTTTTATTTTATTTTATTTTTTATGATGAACTACCACACAAAAGCCACTGATACACTACTACTCATATGTTGCTTTTCTTCTCCTTCCACCAAATGTTGGACCACTCTCACTATCTTCAACTCTTCCTTTACCTTCTGAATTCTTAGAGTGAGGGTACAGTTGAATCAGGTCAAGAGGTTAAGGTGTAAGTACTCCGATGTTTGTCAAAGAAAAGTAAGATTTTTAAGGCTCAACGAGTGTATGCAAAAGGGTAGTTTTAAAAGGTTGGATTTTCAGGCTCAAACTGTCCAAGTGAAGGCCTTGGATCATTTCCTTAATGTCATGCGTGATGTCAATCAGTTTTGATTTGGAGGTGCCTAACTTTTAGTGAAAATGTCTTAACTTAATCAGTCCTTAGAGCATAAATAATGTCAAAATTACTCTTCAAAAGAAAATGATGGGCCCAAATCTCACTAGGTATGGTCCTCAAATTAACCCATGGGGTATAATTTTACCTTTTTCTCTCCTCTTAGGTTCACTAAGTATTAACTGAAAAAATTTCTGATGTTAGCTTCATGGTGGTGCAAAGATTTTAAAATTTTTAGTTTCAAAATGTCTGCAAAAATTTTTAATTTTCCACAAATTTGCTCATTCTAACAAGTTAGGTGGGAATTGATTTTATTCATCCCAATTAAACCAACACTGCTGCACTAAAGTTAACTATTCTATTGGCAAACCTACCCTGCCACACCCCCAAACCTATGAGGTGGATGTGAATGTGCAGCAAGCTCAAGACCTAGAGATTAATAGAATAGAAACTTCAAGAGGGAAAAACACATAACAAACAATATAAAAACAAACACATAGATATAAAGAAAGACAGATTGGAAACTAAACAAAGCAAAATAAAGAGCAATGTAATTATAAAAGCTAAAGTATGTACAAAGTATGTGGAAGTAAACTACACAAAAAATGATACACTACTTCCAAACTAAATACATGTGCACAATTTAATCATCAGAGTCCTTGGCTAAATATCTATTGGTTCATCTTTAATTTTTGGCTCCTTTCCCTTTCTCAGACTCTCCAACAGCAGGTGGAGGTTTTCTCCCAATTGCTAGAGCTAATTACCTTTTAAGGATTTCAGCTTTTTGTTCCGCCAATCCAGCTCGAGATATAAGGAGCTACCTGATCTCCTTTGAAGCAGTCAACCTCTTCTCTAATCCATCAGCTCTCAGCTTTTTAGTTGCAGTAGCCATTTTTTCATATTCAACATTCAGCTTCTCTTGGGCAGCTATACTCTCTTGGGCTTTATATAAACACAACAGTTGTCTCTACCCTTTGGCGATGTTCTTGAGCTGCATCTCGTTATCCAAGTTTATGCAATGGATCCTCTCTTCATAGGGTATCCTAATGGATGTTCTGATAGTAGTCATCCCTCGAATGACATCCTTTTTGAGGTAAGGGTTAGATTTCATTGCATGAAGGAGGGTGGAGTAGGGGGGATTGAAAAAGAAGAGGCAGGAATCAAAGGCAGGTCCTCACTTGAAGAAGGGCCAACCATGAATGAAAAAGGAGTGGTTTGGAGAATTTCAGATTGAAGCTCAGGTTGGGGTTCCAGATCTGGTTCTATTTGGATTGACTTGGAAGAGGTGGGTATGAGGTCATCCACATCTGTTGCAGCATCGGAGGTGGCTACAACAGGGGGAGTATCTGGGTCAGTTAATGTGGAGGCTTCAGTGTAAGCAGGAGGGGGTGTGGTGGCTGCTAAAGATAAGGGTTGTGGTTTCAAGGATTGAAATTTTTTGGGTTATATAGGTGGGTTGGGGTGTAGTAGGGGTTTTGGAAGTTTTCCTTTTCTTCTGGTATGGGGTCTTGACAGGTGGGCTAGGGTGGGCTGGAAAAATAGGCAAGGGTGCAGAAATAGGTAAGGTGGTTGTGGCTATGGTGGTTAGTGATGTAGGGTTAGGTAAGGGCAGTGGGCTTGTGATGGGCTGTGATTTCTGGGTTGAAGGTGGAGCTAGCATGGAGGTAGAGGTAATGGATGAGGGGGTGAGAGTGGTGCTGGCTGGCACAAGTGAGGTGGAGGTTGCAAGAAGATCGCCAGAATGAGTTAAATGCAATTAACTCCTCCCTCTTCTTCTTCCTTTCCATCATGGTGCCACTGATTCTCCATTATTTCTTCCCACTCTGCTTGGGGTTCAGTGCCGCAGTCTCCTCCCTTTGAAATGGGTACTTTCCCCACTTCAATAATGCAGTAATCAATCTACAGTAGGGAAAGGCATGAGGTTTCTTCATTATTTTCACCTTCTCGCATAAATCTATAATCCCCTCAAAAACTAACTTGGCTACATCCAAGTAGTGGTTTCTATGAAATGATAAGAGGGCATCAGCAATGGGATACCTCCTCTCCTACTCATGCCCAGAGCAATATACATTTTTTCGCAACACAGCATCCATTAGCCTGAGGTTGGGGTGCAGATCCTTCTTTTTTATTGAGTCACCTAAGGTAGTGATCCCTCCAGTTAACTCCTTAGCTATCTTAGTAATGGTGGCAGTCAAAGGAGGACCCAAGCCCCACTCAGGGTTATACCTGACTGGTATCCCTAGTATCCTTGCAATGTCTGCTTGGCTGAATAGCATCTCAAAATCATCAATTAAAACTAGCAGTGCTGGGTTCCCATCATCACCTATTTTTAACTTCATATTCTGATAAAATAATCTTACCAATCTTGGGAAAACCAGCTGCATTGAAGGTCGCAACAAGGGTAGCAGATATGCCTTTGCCAGATATTCAATGGAGGCAGAAGTCTCAGGTAGCTCCTCAAAATAGGCTTTATCTAAAATAGTTTTAGCCTCTAGCTGGATTGATTGTATAAAGTCAGAAGGGACCCTAAGGTAATCAATAGTTGCTTCCTCCTCAACCTCAAGGACCGCAGGGGCCACAGCTTTGCCCTTTTTCTGCTTCTTCTTTGATTTTTCAGGGTTTGTAGCAAGTGGGTGCACTCTGCTTTCTTCTTTGAAGCAGATTTCTTCTTTTCTTTTGGAATGGAGGGCTCAACAACAGGTGAGGGTGCCTCAGAGGTCTCCAATGTGGAGGCCTATGCAATCCTTTTCAATTTCCTAGTGGCTACAGGGCTTCCACTGACGGACGAGTTCAGCATCGCAGTGAGGGTATCTACAAATTTTAAACCTGTGGCCATAGGTGCTCAGCTTATCAAAATTTGGGTTTACAACTTTGAGAAAATGCCAATCACTCTGAGTAAGCATAAAAGCTTCAAATTCTCCCTTCTTTTCTTCTTTTAACTAAATCAAACACAGGGCAGAGAGATAAATGGAGATCGTACCAGTTGAAAGCTAGGGTTCCACTTGAAATTGTGCATGGTACCTCAAATCCCCCCAAACCTTGCTCGAAGTTATCAGGAGTGGCTAGGGAATATATGATGAGAGGAAAATGCCTGAGGTGGTGTAGATTACAAAGTATAGAAGAAAGGAGGGGAAACGGACGTTGGTTCTTATGCTGGGAAACTAGGGCGGTTAGAGGAAATGAAGAAAATGAGGGGCTTCACTCAGTTTATAGAGCAAATCCCATGGTTCGCGGAGTTGGCAAGAAGAGCTCTCAGAGTAAAATTCTCGCGCAGTTGGCATTTAAGACCGCAAGATGTTCTGTCGCGTAGAAGAACAAACTGCCTCACATTGAAAACTCGCGGAGCTGAATCATTGCCCTTAGTGTGTGAGGCCTTGTGTTGCCTCAGAAATTTATCTCGCGTGGTGCTCGCTCAGAACAACACTGAGGCCATACTTCTCTTACAACTTGAGCTCGTGAAGCAGAAAGGCAACTCCACGAGGCATTTTTCTAGCCATTGCTCAGGCTTTTAGTGCGCGAGGAAGTCAAGTGATGGCTCGAGCAGCAAATTTAAGCCTTCTAGCTCTGCAGGATAGCATATCTTCTCAACCTTTACTTAGTTAGCTCAGTGCAGCATAGTGGTTAGTGCATTCATGTTGTTGTGCACCCAACCATTGTGCATGAGCACCAATAAATCAATAATTCAACAATATTGCAGGATTTTAAAAATAGCTTTTTCGCTTAACTTCATGCAAATTATGATAAGGGCACCTCAACCATTCATCAACAACTACATACAGTAAATTCAGCGGACAAATATGCACATGTATTCAATAACAAAATGCAAAGACAGACAAAGCAACACAGTCAATTCAACAGCACACTAAAAACTTAACAGACAGACGTCTAAAGAACACAAATTAATACAGAAATTCCATACATATGATACACTTATTACCAATGTTCGGATCACTGAGCACTAGCTTTCTCCATTGTAGAGGATTCATCACCAATCATATACTGACCTTTCAAATTTGTCAGAGGCTGACTAGGCAATTTTCCTTCTTCCCCCCTATTCAGAGCAATACAAATATGGCTTAGCTAGTCCTCAATCTTCTTGATGCTTTCTGTCCATGAGAATTGACAGTTTACACCAAGCTCTCCAAATTTTATATTAAAGTTAGCATTTGCTCTTCAAATGAAGAGGATCTGAACTGTTGTGAGGGCAGGGCCAACTGGTTAGACTGTGGGGCAGTTAATAGAAAATTTTACCTTGGTGGGTAACCTTGATTAACTGGTGTTGGGGTCTGTAAGGAGCTACCATTTGCTGCTGCTAGGATTGAGGATAAGAATCTTATCTCCAACTCAGATTTGGGTGGTTCCTCCAAAAATGTCCAGCAGGCTGTTGCCCAAAAGTTTGAGCAGCATTGGCTTGCTCCATAACAAAATCTGGAAACTGGGTGATAGATGGACAATCATGAATAGAATGTGTGGGAGACTGGCATATCAGACATGCTTCCTCCACCTGTGCAACCACCCGGGGCTGCATCACATTCATGAGTTTGTCAAATTTCATACTCAGGTTGTCCACCTTCCTCTCCAGATCACCTTGCACCTTCACTTCAAATATTCCACCTCTAGGGGTGGCCTCTTTTACCATCTTAGCTGAAGTCTGGATATCATTGCATGACAGAGACTCCTGCTGCATGGAATTTTTCCCTATTATGTCAAACAGCTCCCAAGCTTCCTCAGCTATCTTGTAGAGGTAACTACCACCACAGGAAGCATCCACCATATCCCTGCTCTTAGAATTAATTCCTTGATAAAACACTTGGGCAAGCTGCCACATTCGGATTTGGTGGTGGGGGCATTGTTTTAACATCTCCTAGAATCTTTCCCAAGCTTCATAAAAATCCTCAATTGAGGACTAAGTGAATGATAAAATATTTGTCCTCATCTGGCTAGTTTTGTTCATGGGAAAGAATTTGGCCAAAAATTTGGTTTGAAAGTCACTCCATGACTGTATCCTATTGGCTGGGAGTTTTGATAGCCATGTGCTAGCTTTGTCCTTTAATGAGAAAGGAAACGCCTCAGTTTGGTAGCCTTAGATCCCAAGCCAACAATATTGAAGGTAGTACAAAGTGTTAAAAATTGGTCTATATGCTTGTAGGGATCTTCTTTACTAAGCCCATGAAATGAAAGCAACATATTGATGGTGGAGGATTTAATCTCATAATTTCCTTCAACAGAGGGGAATTGAATACAGAAGGGAGAGGTGTACTCCCTAGGTGCATTGTACTCCTTTAATGTTCTCTGCCTCTCAGCCATGATAGCTGGTTCGATTTCAATAGCAGGGCTTTGTGTGGTGTGTCTAGGTCTAAGGATCCTTTTCACCTCTAGATTTTGAGATTCTAAGTCAGGGTTTAATGACCTTCTACCAAGCATACACTCACCAACCATAACAAAAATACTTACAAGCACACAGAAAAATTTTCAAACAAAAGTAATAACTACACAGATTTACACTAAACAAAATAACATGGGATTCAATATAAATGGAGTGAGATTGAGGGGTAAGAAAGTGCAAACAGAGCTAGCTACACTCCAACTGCAGCTCTAGCTTCTCCCATCTTATGTTGTCCATTTCTGTAAAATTCCACAAAGAATCAATAGTACTTTTATTCTAGTTTAGGTACAACTACAAAGAATTTGGACATCTACATTTTAGTACAACTCAGGTCTACTAAAAAGATCAATATCCCTAGCAGCGGCACCAAAAACTTGTTGTCTACTCTAGTGTGCTTTAGTTATTGTGTGGGGGAAACCAAAATAAAGTAAAATAAAAGAATGGATTCAGCACAACTAAAGTAATCCTAGACCCATAAGATATAGGGCCTATTATAGCAAGTTTTGATAAGTAAGAGTTTATCCCACAGAGAAATTGATCTAAAATCTAAAATGGGCTATAATAGTAAGCCTCCAGATCTGGCTACAGATCTGACAATTCTAAAGAAAGGGAGTTGGGTGTCACGACTATACTAAATTAATCCTAACAACAGAGAAATAAAATGTAGCCCTATCCTAAAAAAAGGGGTCAAGAAGAAGGTGGTGATGGTGTGTACCAAAATAAAATATATAAATTAGTGAGAAGTAAGCAGGCTAAGTTCCGAGTTAGAGTAGTAATGCTACTCAGATTTAGTTTGTCTCTGCAGTGTTGCTTACTGAGACGCTATGAAAAGCCTTAACAAGGTAGAAATATCTAGTTTAACCCATGCCATTTTGGGTGCTCTTAAGCTTATAGGCTGTTCACTCAAATGGTCACAACCTATCCTATAGAGTCTGTCAAATCCCATTAGTTAAACTAAAAATTGCCAAACTAGTCCAAAGGAGTAGACTGATCATTTCCCCAACTACTAGACTAGATCAAGCCATGAATACTATTACAGCACTATGTAATGTCAGTGCTACAAGCTCCCCAGATCTGGCTGACATCCATAGGTATTCCAACCCATAAGATCCTAAGTGCTTTGCCAAGGCCAACGGCTCACTGGTACCCACAAAAAGAACCATGCAACGGGTTGAATAGGGCTTTAGATTCAGCTGGTCATTACTACAAATGGCCTATAATGAATCAACCTCAAGCTGTAATTACTACAGAGAGATCAGATATAACATCTGATGTCGGCTAGGTAAAACAGAGGGGAGCCAGTTCCTGTACGAACCTCCTCACAAGGCTCTAGAAGCTCATGTGCAGGGGAGAAGAATCCTTCTCAATCATGTAAATGGACATAACCTTAGGACTATACTCTGTCCACTCAAATGGTCACAGGGTATCCCATTGGTCTATCCATACCACAGAGGCCTGAGAAAGAACATGAAAACAGTTGTAACCACCATGGTCCACAAGCCTCCGAGCTCCCTGGATCTCACTACAGATCCAGCATTGCTTTCCATGGGGCTATCAAACTAAGGGAAATCAGATGGTAAACAATAGATCTACTAGAAACTAATAGGCTAGTCCCAAATACATGGATCCTATAGACATCTAAAGTAACCATAAGATCTTTAGATTCAAATAGGCATTAAAACATCAATCTATTGATAAACACAAAACTTACAATAAACTGTCTTCAGGCTACAGCCTGTACACAACTGCTCATCCATAATCCCAATGTATACAAAACCTATTACAAACTAAAATAAGTTAAACCTAACTACTTACAGGGGGATTAGCCAGCAAGTGTCAGGCTAAGAGAGAAGAAAAAGGGGAAAAAGAGGTGATCAAACCATAACCCTAGCCTGCCGGAGCTCTTAGCCGACAGAGGATGAAAAGAAGGGTTGATGATAAAACTAAACTCTAAGTGTAGCTTAAATATTCTGTCCATATGGCCTTGTCTCTGAAGGGATTAACCCTAATTTTTTTAGCAAACGTGGCATTGTTACATCCCTTGAATGTCTTGAGACGTGTGCCTCGAAATCCATGCCTCGGGATGTGTGCCCTAGCCTTGGGAAATTCTCAAAAGGTCCTTGAGTTAAAACTAAGAAGTGGGGAGCCTGTGCTTCACAGGGCTAGCATATGCATTCACTTATTCATGTAGTTGCAAGGCCTTCATGGAGTAGCTTTTGGTTGGTGGGAAGTGCTCACTCGTGTAGTGAATCTTCAGTTAATCGCACAGCTCCTTTGTGCTATAATGTTGTCGCGGAGATGATCTGGAGTGCCTAGACTTCTCACACAGTAGAGCTTCAAAAGCTCTCTCTCTCGCTAGGTACTCACGTAGTTATGCTCCTGCACTCGCATAGTAGTTGGTAAGGCTTCACAGTGCGCGAGAACTACACGAGGAGAATTCTAGGCGTCTCTCTCTTTCAGGGCCACGCACGAACTCCACGAGATCTACACATGGACTCGCTATGTTCTTCGCGCGACTGCTTTAAGGCTTGATCTCTGCGAGAGCTTTGCGACCACAAATTCTGAGGATTTTAATCCTCTTAACTGCGCATCCTATCTATGTGAGGGTATCTTTTACTGCATCCTTAGCTTCGCGAGAGAGCTTCTCAACTCTGTGAGATCTGTCTTTCTATGCTCCGATGCATTGCACTTGCTGCTTTTATAGTTTCTCCATTCTTAGCCAGCTTCATTCAACTGCTAAGCTTTTGGTCAATGATGATTAGCACCTGGTCACCATGGTGAGCACTACCAGGGTGTTCCATTAGGCTTTGGTTCAGCTATCATCTTTGCATGTCTTCTTCCTCTTCTTTGGGCCAATAAGGATGGATTTTGTGTTAAGCTGCATAGATTATTGCTAACTATAAAACACACTTAACAATTTATTATTAGTCTACTTCAAGGTCTATCAAAGGCTAGGTTAAGAGGTGAAAAGTGGTACTTTTCAGTGAATAACAGGGTCCCAACAAGCCTTAGTACACCTTTCTCTAACCACAGCCCTGGAGGGTTCGAAACTGGTCCGGGTAGGGTTCTAAGGGTTTAAGTAGGATTTTAAAGGTTTCAGGATGATTCCTAAGAGTTTGAAAGATGCTATCAAAAGCTGAAAGGGGTGCGCCTTTCTCGAAGTAGGTTTTTATTTGGCCTTGGGCCAAATTTGGGTGTCTACAGATGCCCCTCTTTGGTATTTGATCACTAATGATCGAATGCCAAAGAAAGAGACATCCGAAGAGGCCCAAGGCAATGCTGATGGGTCCACTATATTCAAAGTGAATCTCAAACATCATATGGTAACATGGTGAGTAAACGAAAGCCCTGTATGTCCAAAAAAAATGTTCGTTCCTCAAGGCTATTGGTCCCTAAGCGCTTAGCGACATTACTGGGCATGACCGAGATGGAGCGAGTTGCGAAAGCCCAATATGCTGAGAAAAATGGTTGCTCCTTGATATGATTGATGGTATTTTATGTTCAAGTTTCATTCTGAATAAGGCAGCCCCGTAAGCGGGGGGGATCGACCCATACCTAAAAGCTAGCGTGATACAAAGACGCGAAGATCCACATTTTGTGCCAATCATAGGAGGCATTGATTGCCCCATTTGTTCAGCCAAGGGTGCCCCTGTAGGAAGCAAGGCTTGAAGTCTTTGAGCGAACCCATTGACCCCAAAGTTATTTTAGCACAACTACCCGAGCGGAGCGAATTGAGGTCGCAACGCTTTTTGGGAGTGTGTGCCATTTTTCGTAAGTCATACATATATATGTATATTGGTATTTTTGTATTTATTATTATTACTTTTCATTTATATATATATATATATATATAATTTTTATTTTTATTTTTTATGTTTGTTCGAGGTTTGGAGGATGCTCAAAGCCCTTAAACCTTTTATTTTTGCACATTCCTTGAGCAAGCTGAATGGGAGTCAACGTGCTTCTCGGGACGTGTGCCAAATCGTGGAAAGCCTCTATGTGCAAGGGAGGTTCCAAGCCTAGCGTGTGTAATATGCATGCTAAGCCAAACCTGGTGGGTTTATGCCTAGTGTGTATATTATGTACACCAGGCCAAATCTGGCATGATTAAGCCTAGTGTGTATATTATACACGCTAGGCCAAATCTGGCAAAAACAAGCTTAGTATGTATAATATACACGCTAAGCCACACTGTGGTTTTAAAACTGTGGGGCTCGAGCGAAAAAGGGCATTTTTCAAACATCACTTTCCCCCTCTCCAAAACCGAACCAGGAGACCTCTCTTGTGTTCTATTGATTTGATTTGAACCCTGTCTTTACGTCGATTTCCAACATTGACGATTCAAATGTGCATCCTACGCTGGATCAAGGGTTTATTTTTCTCAACCAAGGTAATCATTTTAACCTCTATTTTTCCTTGAATTTTCTGATTTTAATCCAATGTGGCTAGGATTTCCTATATTTAGATGAAAAATGAATGATTTTCCTTGTGAATGTGATCATTTATGCTCTATTTCATTATTTCATGTGTATCGGTATTGATTTTTAAGGGAAACTGTGATTGAAAGGTGCCCTAATCTTTTCCCCCTTTTTTCCTTTGATTTATCACTTTAGGGTTCTTGGGTTTAGATGATTTCTTTTGCATGTATGATTCATTTTGTGAAAATTGCCTCCATTTGCATGAATTTTTGTTTGAAATAAAGTGCATTTTTTATTTATTTTGTTTTGTTTTGTTGTTTTTGTTTTGTTTTTGTGTCTTTTTTTTCAGAATTCCTTTTGAAAAAGAATGGATGGTTTTCTTTGTTCGAAATTTTTGACTTCCCTCCACATGTATGTGATTTTGATTCTTGAAATGTGTGGGGGAAAATGGTCCGATTTTGAATCGATTATTTTTTTAGAATGCATCCCCACCCCTAATTCATGTGCCTTTGTAGGGGGTTTTGACTAAAATTTTTGAGAGGACACAAGAGAATTTTCTTTTCCCTCTTTTTCTTTGAAATGCATGGGCTGTTTTGAGGTTATCCCCTGGCGGCCTTTCTGATTTTGACGCAAAATGGTGAGGATTTTTTTGGGTTTGGTTGCAAAACTTGGTTTTTTTTTTTTAATGAGGCATACCTACTACCTTCCTTGAGTCTGCAGTACTTGATTTCCATTTGTTGATATTCTCCTAACATTTGCTGCGTAATAATTTCTCAGGATGTTGAGTGAAGAGGAGCAGGACCAGGAGGGTGTTCCTGAGGTTATTTACGGTGCTCGGGGTGAGTAGCTTATTTCAGTGCAGCATTCCTCCTGGGTCTGGTATGAGATGCAAGGCGAGGCGGCCCATAGTGGATGGCTTCATCAATAGTATAGCCATATTTCTAACTTTGGGATTGTCAGCAAGGTAAGAAGTAATCCTTTACAGCTTTCCTTTGTGCAAGGTTTACTTGTTCTGGATTGTAACACCTTTTTCATTTTGCTGTAGTCTTTGCCTTCAATCATGTTTCGCGGAGGTTGGTTCGACCTTCAGTGCATCTATGGCTTCCTCCCTCAGGTCATGAAGTTCCTCTTGGCTTAGGCCGGTTTTGGGGACTTCCTTTCATGCCCTGCTATGAGGGAGGATGCGGCTTACGTGAAGGCCCTGGTGGAACGATTTCGGCCCGAGACCATGACATTCCATATGTCAGGGGCTGAGTTGACTATCACCCAGTGGACTGGTCGATGATTACCGGGATCAGGATAGGGGGAACACCGGTGGTTTGTCTTCACATACCGGATCGGACCAAGGTGGTTCAGTTATTAGGGATTACCCCTCCTCTCGGGACATGGCCGGCTCTAATATCAAGCTCTCCTGGCTAGCCGACTTGTTTGGTGAAAATGAACTGGTGGCCACCTGCGCGCACATTGATGTTGCCTCGTATCTCGCTCCTCTTTCTTCTGGGTAAGACTCTTCTCTCCAATACCAGTGGTGGTTGGGTCTCATTGTCCCTACTCAGTCTTATGGGGAATTGGGAGAATGTGCATCGGTATGACTAGGGCAGTGTGGGGTATGTCGTGCTGATGGAGCTTGGCTCGAGCCTCGATTGGAGATTTGGGTTCCATTCTTGGTTTGTGGCCTGTGATAGAGGTAACCCGTGGCTCTTCTACTCCTCTTGGTTCATCATTTATTTTTTCACTGACACATCTTTCATGTTTACTTCTTCTTTTAGGTTTGGGGATACTTACACTTTCGGCTGGGCCGCCCCCTCCTTTTCTCAGATGAGCATATATACCCTCTCTTGAAAAATTGGACAAAAAAGTCATCGAAGGGCTGTGGGGATGAAGCATTTGGAGTTGGGCCTAAGGTCCCAATTTGATTTGATGATCTCAGTGCAGGTACTGACACTTCCCTTTTCTTCTCTTTTGGATTTTTGATGGTATTTGTTTGACTAATAGGACTCTCTTTATCTAGGCAGATCACCTTTGATCCTTATGTTGGTTCTCCCTTTTAAGATCAAGCCGTTGTAGGCCAGTCCCGCCTGTTTGTTGACCGTCGAGTTATCTTCTTTTATGGTGCTTGGGTTAGAGCATATTATTTGGGGGAGAGAGTGGTGCATCAATACCGAGACTACTTTGTTGTGTCGCAGGGCCCTCCCGAGGATATCATGACACTAGGAGGTACAGTTGAGGAGATCGCGGATGGACTCCTGCATCATGGGGTTCATGTTGATGATCTCATTGTGCCTGGGGGGTATCAAATGTGGTATGAGTCTCTTCCTTATCGGTGCATCCTCCTGCACTTCGTGCCTAGTGCCAACTTTTTGGCCTTTGGCGGCCCACTCTCTCAAGTAGTCCTCTTCTTCCTCTATGCTGGTTCTTGATGGTTTGGGTTTGATTTTGATTTGACTTACTAGACCTCTGCTTCCTTCTGCAGTTTGACGGGGGGGATGATTCTAATGAGGATGGTGTAGCAGCAGGTCCTGACGAGGCTCTAGATGTCGATCCTTCCGACCCTTCTGGTGTGGGGGCCTCTGGTAGTTCGACTGCAGAGACTCAGGGGACCTTTAGATGCCTTGACGATGCCTTCCTCTCAAGTTTGTGTGTGAATGTAGCTGAGCGGGCTCGCCTATCTACTGAAGCAATCTGGGTCCCTCCTCCTAAATTGGTTCCCATGGTAAATTTTCTCTTCTGTATGTTTTCGCAGAGATATGCTTGCTCTTGTATTACGGCTCATGTAGCTGACCTCTCTTTCTCTTTCTTTCTTACAGGATTATGAGTTGGCAGTCAATCAGGCAGAGTACTATCACCATATCATTGGCCTTCGGGATGTGGAGGTGGTAAGTGTTACACTGACCGGTTCTGATCATTTTCTTGCCATTCTGACTGATCTTTATTGATGATTTTTGGTATGACTTGCAGCATGCTCGGGAAAAGGAGTCGCGCTTGCTGCTTAGCCGACTCTCCCAAGCGTGGTCCCCAGTGGGGGATGTGCGGACCTACTAGAGTACTTCGCGTCTGCGGAAGAAGAAGGCCAAGGGCACTGATTAGGATCAACTTTCTCTGTTTCTGCTCTTATAGACATTTGAGACTATCAAACATTATATTTTATTTTGGGAATTTGGATGTAATGGATAATTTGAACGTATGTTGGATGGTTTAATTCTGGTTTGAAGTGAATGTTGTTGCTTTTTGCTTTTGCTTCTTCTGTCTCTTCCCTCTGGATGTGATGTGCTTGATGATTTGCAGGGGTGGGCCCCAAATTGGGAAATTGGCCTTTAGGCTATGTATTTAACCGTTGCCAAACTCTGCGTGTTTATATGGGTGGTGCCTGAAAGAAAACCACACAGATAGGTTAGATGGTGGATTTTTGGTGTGCAACCCAGGGTGCCTTGTGTGAGAAAAATAAAGTGCATGTGGGCTGATTTAAAGAACTAGTAAAAATAAACCTCCCATATCCCTTCTTTCCTTTTTTGCATTAGGGGGGTGGCCTAGTGTGAGTAATATACATGCTAGTCTTTCTCTGGGAAACAATGGCTTAGCATGTATGATATACACGCTAGGTAAAATCTGGGGGATTTTGCACTGACGTGTGTATTATATGCACTAGGCATCTTTCCGGGTAGTGTGGGGTCATTAAGACCCGAGCATGCCCCTTCTTCATCATTTTCAGTTGGGCTTTGGGTTTTTTTTGCTATCATTTTTTCTTTTCTCTTCCCGAGGGTGGGTCCATCGTCTTACATCGAATTGGGATTTCTCCAAAAATGAGTGAGCTCATTGGTTTGGACCAGCTCGGTTTGGCTAGTCTCTTGTCTTTCCTTAAAGTTCCTCTGCTTTGGGATCTTATTTATGTGGCGGCCTCATTTTGGGAGGTTGATACCCATGTCTTCCATTTTGGGAACCTTGAGTTAACTCCCATTCTTGAGGAGCTCTCCATCCTATTAGGTTTGAAGTTGCACAGAAGCCTTGCTAGGGCAGTGCTGAAACCAGGTTATGCTAAAGATGTCCACGAGACTCTAGGCTTGAAGGAAGCTGATTATGAGAAGAGCCTCGTGGGTGGGCCCACCAGGTGTTTGATGAAATTCCTGCGAGAACTTTTTAGGGATGAAAGCTTGCGAAGACTGCCAGTAAAAAAGTATTATAATGTGAAGGCTTTTGCTCTTTGCCTTATCTCCGAGGTTCTTTTCTACACTCAGGGAGAGAGCTTCTCTCTTGCACTTTACGATGTTCTAGCAGAACTTGAGGGAGGCCGCTCTGTGATGCATATGGTGCTGGCAGAGCTCTACCATTGTCTTGATGCTTTTACTCTAGGCAAGGTAGAGTGCCTCCGGGGATGTCCTGTCCTACTCCAGGTTTGGCTTGGGGAGCATCTTGCTATTTTGGGACCTGTGCCTCGCTGCTATGTTGTTCGTGGTGAGGTGACTCGCGGCTTTTTGGGTCGATGCCACAAGTTACCGTAGGAGAATATATAAGAGTTGAAGCTTTGGTTAGCTGAGACTGAATTGGTGTGGAGGCTCACTTGGTTGGATAGGGCTTTTCCCATAGTTCGATCTAGGGATTACGAGGGCATCACTCTTCTTGGTTTGATCGGCAACACCTACAACTTTCCATTCCCAGTGTTGCGTCAGTTTGGCCGCTCTCAGCAGGTACCCTGTGGGACGAAACCGCCCTTATGTGACTTGTTTTTCCCTCGGGGGTCCTTTGGGGACTTGGATAGGGTAGCTAATCTCTGGGAAACGCATCAGTCAACGCATATGTGCGATGACGTAAGGGGACCTTGGTCAAAGAAGGAGTCGATGTTTCGAACCCCAATTGAGCTATTGATAGATGATAAGTGAGTCCTGCATGAGCAATTAGAGAAGCAACCGGTTAGAGCAGAGGTGGCAGAAGCAAGAGTTGGTGTAGTTGAGTGTGAGGTCCTTCGTCTGGAAGGAGCCTTGAGTGAACTACTGATGCTTCCCGAAAAAGATATAAGAGCCTACATGGTCGTTGCAAGACAGATCGGGATGTTCGAGAGAATGCCTTACGCCCTGAGATTGATGCTTTAAAGCGCGAGCTGCATCGTTGACCTAGGCCTGTACATACTTTTTGCATAGATCAAATTACCGCATGAAGGGGCATAAGAACTCCTGTTAAATATATATTTTTTTAGGTATATATATTTTCTTCATGTTTTTATTATTTTTGCTTCTTCTCTTTCTTTTTGTGAAAAGGGGCATGCAAGGCATCACACAGATATATTTTGAGATGTGGTGTGGGCATAGTATAGATATGTAAATGGAGAAGGGAAATATATTATCTTTTGCAAATGTGATCTTTCCAGTCATCAAACCAATCATCCTTGAGTGGGGTGTGCATAGTGCTGGCCCACAAATGGGAAAGGGAAATCCATTATCTTTTACAAATGTGATCCTTCTGGTCATCAAACCAATCATCCCGGAGTGGGGTGTGTATAGTGCTGGCTCAAAATGGGAAAGGGAAATCTATTATCTTTTTTAAGATTTTTCTTTGATGTCTTAAGCGTGAGGGGAAGTAACGGGTCCCCATTAGAGCATAGTCGAACCCGTCCATGGCCGGACCTAGGTGAGGTTCAGCGTCTTTATCACGGTCAGAATGTCCATCCCCTTGGATCAAATTAAACCTTTTTATCCTTACCTCGGATCATGCGTTTGGCGGTGCGGCTGTGACGATATGCTTGACCAAAATCAGATTGGAGAGAACATGAGTGGCCCAAGAAGATTAGATAGATCAGGTTGTGACCAAGGGAGTAACCAATGACTTTCTCTTTTTCTTCTCTGCTTTCTCCTTCCTTTTACAACCCTTTTTACTCAAAGTGCCCAAGATGGGTTTCCACCGTGCCCGTTGTTTCCCTCTTTTTACCCATAGTGTTCTTTCAGGTTTTCACTACGTCCATGGGTATGCATTCTTATCCCAGGCGCCTTTTCAGGTTTTCACCTGGTCCGCACAAGCTCGTTGTTTTTACCCATGCTGCCCTTTCAGGTTTTCACCATGTCCTTTTTGCTTTGAGCTTGTATTTTTCTTTTTCTTTTCTTCTTTATTTTCTCAAAGGCCATGACAAGGATGTCGACTCCGTCATAGCTGGCTGGATGGAGTTCTTTTGTCGTCTCTTAGCTTGGCTCATGTCGATTCAATGGATACTGTGATTGCTCGTTGACCTTAAAGAGGGATTTTTCTCGGGATGTATCTTGGCCATGGGATAGGTTAGGAATTTTGAAGGTATTCATGGTTTAAGGTTTCCTCAATAGGGTTTCAGTTGCCGTAATACACTTCTTCCTTGTGAAATTTTAACTGTGCATGCCCCACTTTTTCTTTTCTATTTTTTATTCTTTTTACTTTTTTTGGACATCCTCTTTTTGGGATCTTGCGTTTCTAATTTTTTTGGATTTGATGGTAACTCTTTTTCTCCATTTTTTTTTTGTATATACACTTTTTCCTTCTTTTCTAAGGGTGGTCAACGAAAGAAAGGCCAATAGCTCAATGGGTGTAGAAAGGGTATAAGTATTAAGGGATGCTTTTTTACTACTGGACTTCGAAATGATGGCCTCTTTTTAAAGTATCCTTAAGCATTCACATATCCATTTTTGTCTGTACCTACCTTGCTGCAGAGACTAGGAGAAGAAATAATGTACATATCCAGCATTAATGGGCTCAAGAAAGTGATCTCCGTCCATGGTGGCGAGGCAAAGTGTGTATCCCAAAAGCACTTCTCGGATGACGTAAGGTCCCTCCTAGTTGGGCTTGAATTTTTCTCTTAGATCAGCGTGGAGAGAAGGGAAGATTTTCTTGAGTTTTGTGTCAACCACCTTTAGATCTCGGGTGCGAACACACCTATTGTAAGCGCGTGCAATCCTTCTTTATAGGCCTGGGTGTGACACAAAGCCAGGAGCCTTTTCTCATCTAGCAGGTTCAGCTGCTCAAAGCAGGACCTTTCTCTTTTGGCTTCCGGTAGATTAGATTCCATGAGGATGCAGAGTGAGGGTATTTCAACTTCAACTAACAGCACTACCTCGGTTCCATATACAAGGGAAAATAGAGTTGCCCCTGTATCGGTACAGATCAATGTTCAATAAGCCCATAGTGCAAGTGGTAACATTTCGCTCCCGTCGTGGTAAGTGACGACCATCTTCTAAAGGATGCAGACAACTATCTTATTCACAGCTTCTACGGCACCATTGGTCTGTGGTCGATATGGTGACAAGCAATGATGCTTGATTTTATATTACTCGCAAAAGGCTCTGATGAGTCTGTTAGCAAAGTTGGTGTTGTTCACTGTGACGATGTCCTTAGGTACACCGAATCAATAAATGATGTTGTTCATAATGAATTTATTGACATGATTGGCCATGATGTTTGTATAGGATGCTGCCTCTACCCATTCGGTGAAATATTCAATGGCGACGAGGATGAATTAATGCCCATTAGATGCTTTTTGAATTAACTTTTTTGATGACATCGAAGCCCCATGTGGCAAATGGCCAGGGAGAGGTCATGTTGTGAAAATCTATGGCAGGAGCATGTATCAGACTAGAGTATTCTTGGCATTTGTAACACTTTTGAAGGTGTTTGCAACAATCGATTTCTGTCCAGAAATATTCTTGCCGTAGGATCATCTTGGCGAGCATGTGTCCGTTGAGGTGGGTCCTGCATACACCCTCATGAATCTCCTTCATGATGTTGACGGCCTCATCCTCAGTTAGGCATCGGAGCAGGATGTTATTATAAGACCGTTTGTAGAGGCCCTCACCGCAGATTACATAGTTGGATGTCCGCTCGGGGAAAGTACGAGTTTTGAAGAAATTCTTGATCTCTAAGAACCATGGTGGCTCATCAACTATCCTTGGGGGCTCCTCAATCTGGAGGCAGAAGGTAGGTTCATTTCTTTGCTCGATCATAATTGGTTTCATCTCAATGCCATAGAGGATTTCTACCATTGAGGCTAACATTGCATGTGCATCAGTAAAGTGGTTTCTTGCTCGCTGGACATAAGAAAAGGTGACATCATCTAAGCATGCTATTAGATCTTCCAGGTGCTCACGGTATGGGATCAACTTCTCATCTTTCTTCTTCCAATCTCCATTGGTCTAGCATATGATCAGCTGTGAATCACCAAATATCTTGAGATGAGTTACATTCAGGTCGAGGGCTACCTGTAGGCCGGCCGCGCAGGCTTCGTATTCGGTCATGTTATTTGTGTAGGGGAAATTGAGTTCGATGGAGACTGGTACGCATGACCCTTTTGGTGAAATCAAAATAGCACCAACTCCTTGGCCTTCGGCATTTGCTACCTCATTGAAGTGCATTACCCAAGCTTCCTTTAGCATTTGTCAGCCTACAGTTTGCCTAGTAAGAGCCAGCTTTTCAAACAAGTACTTCAATGGGTCCATTCTTGCTAGGAGGAGAATGGCTTGAGACAATAAGTAGTGACGGAGTCTCTGTGTAGCCCATACGAGAGCCAGGCATGCCTTCTCCAGATGAGAATAGCGTGTCTCGTAATTAGTAAATTTCTTGCTCAGGTAGTAGATGGCCTACTCGCTTCTTCCCATCCCATCATGCTACCCTAGGACGCATCCCATCGAAACTTCTATTGTGAAGAGGTACATTAAGAGTGGTCTTCCTGGTTCGGGTGGTACTAATACCAGCGGGTTGAGAAGGTAGCTCCTGGCTTTGTCAAATGATGCTTGACAGTCATTGTTCCCTTCAACGGGCGAGTCTTTCCTCAGTAGCTTAAAGATCGACGTGTAGATAGGAGTTAGTTATGTAATTAACCAACTGATGTACTGTATTCTACCTAAGAAACCTCTGACTTCTTTCTCGACAGATGGCGGCAGTATTTCGACAATCGATTTTACTTTTATCGGGTTGACCTCTACGCCTCTCCTGCTAACAATGAAGCCCAGTAATTTTCCTGACATAGCACCGAATGCACATTTCTGAGGGTTCAAATGCAACCTGTATTTTCTCAGCCTCTCAAACAGCTTTTGGAGGTTTATCAGATGGTCACTTCTCTCTGGAGATTTGGCAATCATGTCGTCCAAATACACCTCGATTTCTCGATGCATCATGTCATGGAAGAGCGCAGTCATCGCATTTTGATATGTTACGTCAGCATTCTTTAGCCCGAATGGCATGACTCAGTAACAGAAAGTTCCTCACAGAGTAATCAATGTTGTTTTCTTATGGTTTGCTTCTACCATCTTGATCTAATTGTATCTAGAGAATCCATCCATGAATGAGAGCATCCCATGCCTTGCAGTGCTATCTACCAAGATGTCGATGTGCGGCAAAGGGAAGTCGTCTTTTAAGCTCACCTTGTTGAGGTTTCATAAATTTATGCACATGCAAATCTTTCCATCTTTATTCAGTACTGATATGATGTTAACTAGCAATTGTGGGTACTTGGAGACTATGAGAAACCCAGCATCATACTGTTTGATAACTTCATCTTTTACTTTCAGCGTTCATTTTGGTCGGATGCGACTCAACTTCTGCTTGACTGGCCTAACATCTGGGTACAGCGACAGCTCATGCTCTACCAAATCAGTATCCAAACCCAGGAATATTCTCATATGACCATGCGATGACGTCTTGGTATGACCGAAGGAAATCAATCAAGCTTTTTCTTTCTTCAAGAGACAGTGACGTTCCAATCTTAGTGACTCTAGGAACCTCATCGGTACCCAGATTAACGTCCTCCATTTTTTCCACGATTGGGGTAGGGCCATGCTCAAAATTGGTGTACTGTTTAAGGAGTTCATTGGGAAGCTCCTCAGTCGGGACCTCCTCGTCCAAACTCACGATTCCTACCTCTTCTTGTATTTCTACAGGAAAGGGGTCGATCTCACGTGGGACGGATTTTTCAATTAAGGCATCCTTTTTCTCAATTTTATCAGAAATTTTAAAAGACACTTTTTATGAATTTTTTTGTATTTCTTTTATTTTTTGGGATTTTCCTTTTCCCTTAGAAATGGGCTCTTGGCAAGGCGGGTCCCTATATACACATAGTATTGCCTGCCAAGGGCTCACCTTACTTTTTATAGGTTATTTTGTTTTGGGAAGTGGATGCCGAATTTTCGACCATGCGATGCTCCCAGAGTTAGGGACATTGATTACCTGTGAGGTAGTCTCTTTACCTGTTTGGATGGAAGAGGCCAATTGAGATGGCTTTTAGGAGCCAGCCTCCATCATGTTTATTTTGGGCTGGTATGGGACCTTGTCCTCAAACGCTAGCATCATTCGTTGGTGGTTCACCACAATGGGGGACTGGGTAGGTATAGGAAACTCCTCTTCAAAAAGGGATAGGGAGGCCAAGTCTATTTCAAAATTGGGAGGAAAGGTTTAGGGATTGGTTGGGTGGATCGGGGCAGCCGGTTTGTGCGGGGTTAACTATGTTGACCCATTCCGATCAATCTTTAAAACCCATGTACTTACAAAGGTATCCCGGATGTGAGGTCTAGGGCGAGGTTCATCCTCCAAGTCTATTCCTCGGGCTTTTGCAACGGCAATGGTTCAGGACTTCCCCTTACCTTTCTGATAGCCCCATTTCTGGAGCATAGCCACGGCTGCGACCGTTCCACCATTGGTTTTCATAGTAATTCTCTTAAGAGGCTCCAGGATCACTGTCGATATATGTTATTCACTGAAAAGTACCACTTTTCACCTCTTAACCTAGCCTTTGATAGACCTTGAAGAAGGCTAATAATCATCTATTAAGTGTATTTTGTAGTTAGCAATAATCTTTGCAGCTTAACACAAAATCCATCCTTATTGGCCCAAAGAAGAGGAAGAAGACATGCAAAGATGACAGCTGAACCAAAGCCTAATGGAACACCCTGGTAGTGCTCACCATGGTGATCAAGTGCTGATCATCATTGACCAAATGCCTAGCAAATGAATGAAGTTGGCTGAGAGTGGAGAAACTATAAAAGCAGCAACTGCAATGCATCGAAGCATAGAAAGATAGATCTCGCAGAGTTGAGAAGCTCTCTCGTGAAGCTAAAGATGCAGTAGAAGATGCCCTCGCACAGATAGGATGCGCAGTTCAGAGGAGAGCTATAAATACATCACGAAGATCTCGTGGATTAAAACCCTCAGAATTTATGGTTGCGAAGCTCTTGCGAAGATCAAGCCTTAAAGCAGTCGCGCAAAGAACATAGCGAGTCCATATGTGTACTGAACTAAAAATCACCTCGCGGAGTTCGTGCGTGGCCCTGGAAGAGAGAGACGCCCAGAATTCTCCTCACGCAGATCTCGCACACTTTGAAACCTTATCAATTACTATGCGAGCGTAGGAGCACAACTGTGCGAGTACCCAGCGAGAGAGAGAGCTTCTGAAGCTCTATTGTGCGAGAAGTATAGGCACTCCAGATCATCTCTGTTATAGAATTGTGGCACAAAGGAACTGCACGATTAACTGAAGATTAACTATGAGAGTGAACACTTCCCATCAATAAAAAGCTACTCCACGAAGGCCCAACAACTACACGAATCAGTGAATGCATATGCTAGCCATGCAAAGCACGAGTTCCCCACTTAGTTTAACTTAAGGACCTTTTGGGAATTTCCCAAGGCTAGGGAACACATCTCGAGGTGTGGATTTCGAGGGGCACATCTCAAGGCATTCAAGGGATATAACAGTGTCATGTTTGCTAGAGAAATTAGGGATAAACTCTTCAAAGTCAAGGCAGTATGGATAGAGTATTTAAGCTACACTTAGAGTTTAGTTTTATCATCAACCCTTCTTTTCATCCTCTGTCGGCTGCGAGCTCCAGCAGGCTAGGGTTAGGGTTTGATCAGCTCTTTTTACCCTTTTTCTTCTCTCTTAGTCTAACACTTGCTGGCTAATCCCCCTGTAAGTAGCTAGACTTAGTTTTATTTCAGTTTGTAATAGGTTTTGTATACATTAGAATTGTGGATGAGCAGTTGTGTACAGGCTGCAGCCTAGAGACAGTTCATTGTAAGTTTAGGATTGTCCGATCTGTAGCCAGATCTGGAGGCCTATTATTATAGCCTATTTTGGGTTCTAGATCAATTTCTCTGTGGGACAAACTCTTACTTATCAAAACTTGCTACAATAGGCCCTATATCTTGCAGGTCTAGGATTACTTTAGTTGTGCTGAATCTATTCTTTTATTTTACTTTATTTTTAATTGGTTTCCATCACACAATAACACAAGCACACTAGGATAGCGACAATAAGTTTTTGGCGTCGTTGCCATGGATATTGATCTTTTTAGTAGACCTGAGTTATACTATAATGTAGATGTTCAAATTCTTTGTAGCTATACCTAAACTAAAATAAAAGTACTACTGATTCTTTGTTGAATTTTGCATAAATGGACAGCAAAAGAAGGGAAAAGCTAGAGCTACAGTTGGAGTGTAGCTAGCTCTATTTGCACTTTCTTTCCCCTCTATCTCACTCCATTTATGTTGAATCCCCTGTTATTTTTTTTAGTGTAAATCTGTGTAGTTATTACTTTTTATTTGAAATTTTTTCTATGTGCTTGTAAGCATTTTCATTACTGTTGGTGAGTGTATGTTCGGTAGAAGGTCCTTAAATCCTGACTTCGAACCCCAAAATCCAGAGGTGGAAAGGATCCTTAGACCTAGATACACCACACAAAGCCCAGCTATTGAAACTGAACCAGCTATCATGGCTGAGAGGCAGAGAACATTAAAGGAGTACAATGCACCTGGGGAGTACACCTCTCCCTTCTGCATTCAATTCCCCTCTGTTGAAGGGAATTATGAGATTAAATCCTCCACCATAAATATGATGCCTTCGTTTCATGGGCTTAGTAAAGAAGATCCCTACAAGCATATAGATTAATTTTTAGCACTTTGCACTACCTTCAATATTGCTGGCTTGGGACTTGAGGCCACCGAACTGAGGCTTTTTCCTTTCTCATTGAAGAACAAAGTCAGTACATGGCTATTAAAGCTCCCACCCAACAACCTACTGTCATGGAGTGACCTTCAAACTAAGTTCCTGGCCAAATTCTTTCTCATGAATAAAACCAGTTAGATGAGGACAAATATTTTGTCATTCACTCAGTCCTCAATTGGGGATTTCTATGAAGCTTGGGAAAGATTCCAGGAGATGTTAAACAATGCCCCCACCACCAAATCCCAATGTGGCAGCTTGTCCAAGTGTTTTATCAAGGAATTAATACCAAGAGTAGGGATATGGTGGATACTTCCTGTGGTGGTAGTTACCTCCACAAGACAGCTGAGGAAGCATAGGAGTTGTTTGACATAATAGGAGAAAATTCCATGCAGCAGGAGTCTCTATCACACAATGATAGCCAAACTCCAGCTAAGATGGTAAAAGAGGCCACCCCTAGAGGTGGAATATTTGAAGTGAAGGTGAAAGGTGATCTGGAGAGGAAGGTGGACAACCTGAGCTTGAAATTTGATAAACTCATGAATGTGATGCAGCCCCGGGTGGTTGCACAGGTGGAGGAAGCATGTCTTATATGCCAGTCTTCCACACATTCTATTCATGATTGTCCATCTGCCACCCAGTTTCCAGATTTTGTTATGGAGTAAGCCAATGTTGCTCAAACTTTTGGGCAACAGCCTGCTGGGTATTCTTGGAAGAACCACCCAAATCTAAGGTGGAGACAAGATTCTTATCCTCAACCCCAACAACAGCAAATGATAGCTCCTTATAGACCCCAACACCAGTTTAATCAAGCTTGCCCACTAAGGTAAAATTTTATGTTACCTGCCTCACAGTCTAACCAGTTGACCCTGCCCCCACAACAGCCCAGATCCTCTTCATTTGAAGAATAGATGCTGGCTTCAATGCAGAATTTGGGGAGCTTGGTGCAAACTATCATTTCTCATGGACAGAGCATCAAGAAGATTGAGGAGCAGCTAGGCCAGATTTGTAATGCTCTAAATAAGAGGGAAGAAGGAAAATTGCCTAGTCAACCCCTGACAAATTCGAAAGGTCAGTATATGATTGGTGATGCATCCTCTACAGCAGAGGAAGCTAGTGCTCAGTGATCCGAAGATTGGTAATAAGTGTATCATATGTATGAAATTTTTATGATAATTTGAGTTCTTTAGACTTCTGTCAATTTAGTTTTTATTGTGATGTGAATGGATTGTGTTGCTTTGTCTGTGTTTGCATTTCGTTACTGAATACATGTGCATATTTGTTCACTGAATTTGCTGTGTGTAGTTGCTGATGAATGGTTGAGGTGCCTTTGTCATAATGTGCATGAAGTTGAGCTAAAAAGCTATTTTTAGAATCTTATAATATTGATGAATTGTTGACTTAAATGGGCATATGTGTTTCATGATTGGAATGAATTATCTGTCTGAGGGTTGATGCTCATGCACAGTGGTTGGGTGCACAACAGCATGAAGGCACTAACCACTATGCTGCACTAAGCTAACTGAGTAAAGGTTGAGAAGTTATGATGTCCCCTAGAGGTAGAAGTCTTAAATTTGTTGTGTGAGCCATCACTTGGCTTCCTCATGCACTAAAAGCCTGAGCAATGGCTATAAAAAATACCTCACGGAGCTGCCTTTCTGCTCCGCGAGCTCAAGCTGTAAGAGAAGCATGGCTCAGTGTTATTCTACACGAGCACCACGCGAGATAAATTTCTGAGGCAACACAAGGCCTCGCACACTATGGTAAAAAATTCAGCTCCGCGAGTTCAATGAGAGGCAGTTTGTTCTTCTACGCGACAGAACGCCTCGCGGTCTTAAATGCCAACTACGCTAGAATTTTACTCCGCGAGCTCCTATTGCCAACTCCGCAAACCGTGGGATTTGCTCTATAAACTCAGCGAAGCCCCTCATTTTCTTCATTTTCTCTGTCTGCCCTAGTTTCTCAGCACAAGAACCGACGTTCCTTCCCGTCCTTTCTTCTCTACTTTGTAATGCACACTACCTCAGGCATTTTCCTCACATCATATTGTTCCCCAGCTACTCATGATAACTACAAGCAAGGTTTGGGGGAATTTGAGCTACTATGCATAATTTCAAGTGGAACCATAGCTCTCAACTAGTACGATCTCCATTTCTACCTCTTCCCTGTGTTTGATTTAGTTAAAAGAAGAAAAGAAGGAGAGAATTAAAAGCTTTTGTGTTTACTCAGAGTGAGTGGATTTTCTCAAAGTTGTAAACCCAAAATTTGATCATCTGAGCACCTATGGCCTTGGGTTCAAAATTTGTAGATTTCCTCGTGTTAAGTGATGAAAAATGCCACTTTTCACCCTTTAACCTGACCATTCATGGACCTGTGAGCACACTAATAAGCCTCTGTTGAGTGCATTTTGTAGATACCAATGAAGACTGGTAATAATACAGAAAACCACTTAAGAATGCCCACAAAGAAGCCATCTCTCAGAACCATGCAGACCCAACAACAGAACAAGGGGAAGGAAGTGAAGATAGGTCGAAAACATCCTATCGAGAGGATGTCTGAAGACTTCGATAGGAGCTGAGGGTTAAAAGGAAGGAATTTGTGCAGTTGAGAAGGGTTCGATAGGATCAGAAGGCAGAGAAAGGAAGAATTCGTGCAGAAATGAAGAATTCGACAGCATCCAAGAACCTATCGAGCAATTGAAAGAGAAAGAGAATTCAACCTATCGAAAGCTGGCTTGAGGGAAAGAGGAGACCTATCGGAAGGTTCCCTGAACCTATCGAATGGTCCACTGAAACTATCGAGATAGAAGTGTTGGGACAATACCTATCGCAGAATGATTTGAACCTTTCGATAGGAACAATGGTCATCCGATCGAAGCAATGGAATGTGAATCCCTACCCTATCGAATTACTCCTCCAACCTGTCGAAGGCCTCAGATCAGGTGCAGTGAAGCTGAAGCATCTAAGCCCAACCTTTCAACCTATCGAACAGACCAGCGAACCTATCGAAAGGGGCTACAAACTCCTTTTCAACCTATCGAAAGCTTCCTGAACCTGTCAAAGTCGTGTGCAGAACTTCTCAGAAATTCAGCTGTGCACATGTTGTGATTCAGTGACCTGCTGTACGCAACCCAAGGCACTTGGTGACCGACACGACGGTTCTAGAAGATGCCCTAGAAAGCCCTAACTGACCCATGTGCTCTAACAGAACTCTAACAAACTCTGACGACCTTTTAGAAGGGATTTTTGGCGGGAAAAAACAAGAGGGAAAGCTATATATAGACACCCCCAATTGCCATTGGGGGGGATCAAAATTCTGAGCAATTTTCCAGAGATCAGAGCTTATAGCGAGATTCCATTTTCCCTCCTTTAGCCCAACCATGGTTGGCTACTTCCTTAGGAGCAGCAAGGAGTGAGTTAGATCTGTAATTGGGTAAGGTTAAGAGTGTTGTTGGGGTTAATTGCTGCACAGACTACAGATCTGAGAATATTTCCATTATAAAGTGACCTTGTTTGCAATGATAATGTTATTTTTAATGTTTTAATTAGATCTAAAGCTCTTTTGATTACTTTTGGTGCTCGATCGGATTTGTGTTGAGGAGTTGCTTGATCAGCTCACCCACTTAACTGGTAGACCTCTTGGATATCACCTGAATTCCCTGGATTTGATATCCCTATAATTTCCTGCATCTATGACCTAGAAATTGTAGCATCTGTGATGGTTTTAATTGTTCTAATTGAGGCTCTGGCTTTGTAGGAGATCTCTGGGATGATCTGTGACCATTAAAGTGGATAGATCATAACCTTAAGATAAATCTAAGCTCAAGCCTCAATTGGATTCATCTGCTGCAATCCATGGATTCGATAAAGTCTATAGGATGGTCTGTGACCATTAAAGTGGACAGATCATAGCCTTAAGATCAGGTGGATCCTGTGATTTGGAGTGGAATTTATACCCTACAGCTGTGCTTGTGGCCAACTGAGGGACTTGTGTGCTTTTGAACCCCTGTAATACGCTTAGCTCAACATGATTGCAGTGAAAACAACCTCCAAGTTGTTCTTCTCCATTTTTTGAGTTTTTAAACCCTCCATCTGCAAGATCTGAGGCTCGATATTCGATCTAAGACAATCTGCATTTTAATTGTAGTTTAGTTTAAGTGACAACTCATTCCAAACCTCTCCCCTGTCTTTTAACTAAATTAGTGATAACTAGGGTGCCAGATCTCCTACAGATCTGGAGATTTATCATATTTCTAACCAGCCTCCCTGTGGACATTCCCTTACCATTCTTTTAAAGCTTGCTACAACAGATCCTGAATACTTGTAGGTCTATATGAGTGTGTCTGCCTAGTTTTATTGTTGATTTTAGACCCTCATTTGAGGGAAGGCAAGCATCCCAACACCTCACTACAATGCTAAACTCGTCCATCAGTAGCAACCCTGTGGCCACTAAAAAATCGGCTAGGATTGCAGAGGCCTTCACTTTGGAGACCTCTGAGGCTCCCTCACTTGTTGTTGCACCCTCCATTCCAAAAGAAAATTAGAAATCTTCTCCAAATAAGAGGGCCAGAGTGCACCCACCTGCTACAAACCCTAAAAAATCAAAGAAGAAGCAGAAAAAGGGCAAAGCTGTGGCCCCTGTGATCCCTAAGGTTGAGGAGGAAGCAACTACTGATTGTCTCAGGGTCCCTTCTGAGTTTGTACAATCAATCTAGCTGGAGGATGAAACCATTTTCTATAAAGTCTTCTTTGAGGAGCTACCTGAGACTTCTGCCTCCATAGAATATCTGGTAAAGGCATCTCTGGTGCCCCTGTTGCGACCCTCAATGCAACTGGTTTTTCCAAGATTGGTAAGATTATTTTATCAAAATATGAAGTTAAAAACTGGTGATCATGGAAACCCATCACTGCTGGTTTTAATTGATGATTTTGAGATGCTATTCAGCCAAGCAGACATTGCAAGGATACTAGGGATACTAGCCAGGTATAACCCTGAGTGGGGCTTAGGTCCTCCTTTAACTTCCACCATTACTGAGATAGCCAAGGAGTTAACTGGAAGGATCACTACCTCAGGTGACTAAATCAGAAAGAGGGATCTGCACCCCAACCTCAAGCTAATGGATGTTGTGTTGTGTAAAAATGTATATTGCTCTGGGCATGAGGAGGAGAGGAGGTACCCTATAGCTGATGCCCTTTTATTTTTTCACAGAAACCACTACTTAGATGCAGCCAAGTTAGTTTTTGAGGGGATTATAGATCTATACGAGAAGGTGAAGATATTGAAGAAACTTCATGCTCTTTCCTACTACAGATTGATTACTATATTGTTGAAGTGAGGAAAGTATCTATTTCAAAGGGAGGAGGAGACTGTGGCACTGAACCCCAAACAGTGTGGGAAGAAGCAATGGGGAATCAGTGGCACCATGATGGCAAGGAAGCAGAAGAGGAGGGAGGAGTTACTGAGAGATACAACCCCTGCCATTCAAGAAGTAGCAGCAGCTGCTGCTGCTGCAACCTCTCCCTCACTTTTGCCAACCAACACCACACTCACCACCTCTTCAATTACCCCCACCTCCATGCCTCCTACACCTTCCACCCAGACATCATAGCCCATCACAAGCCCACTACCCTTACCTGACCCTACATCACTAGCCACCATAGCCACAGCCACCTTACCTATTTTTCCATCCCACCCTAGCCCACCTGTCAAGACCCCATACCAGAAGAAAAGAAAAAATTTCAAAACCTCTGCTACTCCCCAACCCACCTATATAACCCAACCAATTCCAATCCCTGAAACCCCAACCATTCCAGACCCCATACCTACACCCTATGTACCTGAAGCCCATACCTTTGAAGCCCCACATTATTCCATTGAGACCTCCCCACCTTTTGTACCTATCCCTAGTGAGCCTGTAGACCAATCCATTCCCTTATCCCATGATAGTGAGCCATTTTTAGGAGAGGAGTTTTCCACTAGGATGCCTACTATCCTAGGAGACATCAACCTTGAATACACACCATATCAGACACCACCACAGGCCACTACCTTCACTCATAGACCTACACACTTTACCCCTCCACACTTTACCCCTCCACATCAGACACCACCACAGGCCACTACCTTCACTCATAGACCTACACACTTTACCCCTCCACACTTTACCCCTCCACATCAGACACCACCACAGGCCACTACCTTCACTCATAGACCTACATATCCCTTCCAACCAGTTTCACCCATCCAACCCACACCCAATACCATACCAAACCTCTTACCCCAAATCCTACACCTCTTACTTTCCCTACACTCCCAAATGTTGGCCAATACCCAAACACAAGCTACAATTGAGGCCAATCTTCATTCACTTCACTCCACCGTACTAAACCCTACCTCCATCCCAAACATTTTACAATCCATCCAGGCAACTTTAACAACTCTCACCCAATAGCCCCAACAGTCCACTCTCCCTGCATCAGTCCATAACCCCCCACTAGCTCTTACACCCATTAGACCTATCCCAGAAACTTCACTCACCACCTTTGGAGATGCCTCCACTCAAATTGAACCTGACCCTCAACTACCTATACCGGAGCCTACCCTCCATGTCCCTTACCCTCAGCCCTCCACCCCACTTCTATCCTCATCCAGTCCCCTTCCATTCCAAGCTGGCCCTTCTTTCAGTGCTGATATGCCCATCTATCCTATCTTTGCTACCCCCATGCCCCCTTACTCCACCCTTATCAAAGCCATGAAAGCCAATGCCTACATAAAAAGAGATGTAGTTCAGGGCATGGTTGACTTGAAAGCTACAGTAAGGCAGCCCCTCCTTGATCAAATTAAACTCCTGATGCTTACTCATAAGATTGAGAAAAAGGAAATCAAGCAAGGATGGAGGGAGATTATGGTCCAATACAATGAAGCAAAGAACAGAGTAGAGACTCAGGAAGATGTCATCAAGGAACTAAAAGAGAAGCTGCGACTGCCTGAGGAGCGCGCTTATGATTATGGAGTGACCATTGCAGCTTTAGAGGAAAGGGCAAATGCACAAACTGACTGAGAGTTGGTAGAGGCTCTTTCTAAAGAACTAAACCCAGGTGTACCTCTCCAACAACAAGCTCCAAATGCAACAGGTCCCAACCTAGTTAAACTTAGACTCAAAATCAAGGAACATACACAAAAACCTTCCCTCACTCCAACAAGAAAAAGCTCAGCCAAGCCTAGGAAAGCTACTTCCGAAAGACAACTATCTAAGGCTGCCACTTTGAAGCAAGCAAAGGGAAAGGGAATCCAGGAAGCACCTACTGAGGCCAAGGACTCTAATGATTAAATTGTGCACATGTATTTAGTAAGGAAATAGTGTGACATTTTTTGTGTAGTTTACTTCCACATACTTTGTACATACTTTAGCTTTTATAATAACATTGCTCTTTGTTTTGTTTTATTTAGTTTCCAATCTGTCTTTCTTTATATCTGTGTGTTTGTTTTTATACTATTTGTTATGTGTCTTTCCCTGTTGAAGTTTCTGTTCTGTTAACCTCTAGGTCATAAGCCTACTGCACATCCACCTTTGAATCAGTGAGGACACTGCTCCTCAAAGGTTTGGGGGTGTGGCAAGCAAGGTCTGCCAATAGAACAATTAACCTTAGTGCAGTAGTGTTGGTTTAATTGGGATGAATAAAATCATGTGGAGATAAGGAGTTGTCAAATCTATGGGGAAAAGTCATGAGGATGTCAGAAATCAAAAGGTTTGCATATGCTCATGCTTGCAGGCCCATTTGGGGTATGTAACTGCTCTTGATCTAATGAGAATATAAACACCCTTTTGATTTTCAATGTTGAGAGATAGCCCTGGTGAGAATTGGGCCTAAATTTTAAATTCTTTGGAGTTGTATCCAACCTGGTTTTTGAATTTAAGGCAAGCTTTGTACTAATTATATGCATATTGTATTCCTTATGTGAACTAATTGGTGGTGATGCACATGCATGTTGATTTTGAATTTTAAATGGCTGCATTATTGTTATAATTTCCTTTGATTTTAAAGGATAGGTGTTGACTGAGGCTTTATTCATTGAAATTTGTTTTGTCATTAACTGCACTATTTTTAATTATTTTCATGGTGAAGTTTGTGGGTAACTTCACTGCAAACCCTAAGGAGACTTCACTCCTCCACTAGGGATTACCTAGGGGTTTAAAAGGCTTGGTACATATGCTAAATGTATCCGTGCTCCTTATGAAAGTGGCATTTAAATTCTTAGAATAGTTGTTTTAAGTTTTCCTTTGCTCAAGGACTAGCAAAGATTAGGTTTGGGGGTGTGTTATTCACTGAAAAGTACCAATTTCCACCTCTTAACCTAGCCTTTGATAGACCTTGAAGCATACTAATAATCATCTGTTAAGTGTGTTTTATAGTTAGCAATAAGTGTGTTAAGTGTGTTTTATAGTTAGCAATAATCTATACTTAGAGTCTAGTTTTTTCATCAACCCTTCTTTTCATCCTCTGTCGGCTGCGAGCTCTAGCATGCTAGGGTTAAGGTTTGATCACCTCTTTTTCTCCTTTTTCTTCTCTCTTAGCCCAACACTTGCTCGCTAATTCCCCTGTAAGTAGCTAGGCTTAATTTTATTTCAGTTTATAATAGGTTTTGTATACAATAGGATTGTGGATGAGCAGTTGTGTACAGGGTGCAGCCTGGAGGCAGTTCATTGTAAGTTCTATGTTTATCAATGGATTACTATTTTAATGCCTAATTGGATCTAAAGATCTTATAGTTTCTTTAGATGTCTATAGGATCCATGTATTTGGGACTAGCCCATTCAGTTTCTAGTAGATATATTATTTACCATCTGATTTCCCTTGGTTTGATAGCCCCATGGAAAGTAATACTGGATATGTAGTGAGATCTGGGGAGCCCGAAGGCCTGTAGACCATGGTGATTGCAACAGTTTTCATATTCTTTCTCAGGCCTCTATGGGATGGACAGACCAATGGGATACCCTATAATCATTCGAGTGGACAGAGTATAGCCCTAAGGTTGTGTCCATTCACATGTTTGAGAAGGATTCTTCTCCCCTACACATGAGCTTCTAAAGCCTTGTGAGGAGGTTTGTACAGGAACTGGCTCCCCTCTATTTTACCTAGCCGACATCAGATATTAGATCTGATCTCTTTGTAGTAATTACAGCTTGAGGCTGAGTCATTGCAGGCCGTTTGTAGCAATGACCAACTGAATCTAAAGCCCTATTTTACCTATTGCATGGATCTTTTTGTGGGCACTAGTGAGCCATTGGCCTTAGCAAAGCACTTAGGATCTTATGGGTTGGAATACCTATGGATGTCAGCCAGATTTTTATGCAGATCTAGGGAGCTTGTAGCACTGGCATTACATGGTGCTGCAATAGTATTCATGGCATGATCTGGTCCAGTGGCTGAGAAAATGATCAGTCCACTCCTCTAGATTAGTTTGTCAATTTCTGGTTTAACTAATGGGATTTGATAGACTCTATAAGCTAGGTTGTGACCATTTGAGTGGACAGCCTATAGCCTTAAGAGCTCCCCAAATGGCATGGGTTAAACTAGATATTTCTACCTTGTTGAGACTTTTTATAGTATCTCAGCAAGGAGCACTGCAGAGACAGACTAAATCTGAGTTACATTACTGTTCTAAACCTGAACTTAACCGGCTTACTTCTCACCATTTTGTATATTTTACTTTGGTACACACCATCACCACCTTCTTCTTGACCCCTTTCTTTAGGATAGGGCTATATTTCATTTCTCTGTTGTTAGGATTAATGTAGTGTAGTCGTGACACCCAACTCCCTTTCTTTAGGATTGTCAGATCTGTAGCCAGATCTAGAGGCCTACTATTATAGCCCATTTTGAGTTTTAGATTAATTTTTCTGTGGGAGAAACTCTTACTTATGAAAACTTGCTATTATAGGCCTTGTATCTTACAGGTTTAGGATTACTTTAGTTGTGCTAAATCCATTCTTTTATTTTACTTTATTTTTAATTGGTTTCCACCACACAATAACACAAGCACACTAGGGTAGCGACAACAATATATCATACTCAAAGCTATGAAGATCTGTGTCTTCGATAGTGTGCGGCACATCCAATATCTTGGGTTTCTCTATACTGTGTGTAACCTTTTCTCTTTCATCCTACCCCTTGCCCGTAAGGGTGACAATTTTCTGCTCCGATACAAATCTTAGTTTTTGGTGCAGAGTGGAAGGTATTGCTCCGACCTCATATAACCAGGGCCGCCCCAATAGCAGATTGAAAGTGGACTTGATGTCCATGACCTGGAAGGGTATGGAGAAGGTCATTGGCCCGCTAATGAGCTCAAGGTCAACTTCTCCAATTATCTCTCTTCTAGTATTATCAAACCCTCGGGCTCTTGTTCTTGCTGGTCTAAACATGGAAGGATCCACCCCTATCTTGGTAACAGTTCTTAGAGGGCATACATTCAAGGCCGACCCATTGTCTATCAACACTAATGGGATCACCAGATTCCCGGCTTCTACCGTGATGGTGAGGAGTTGGGCATGATTATTCCCTTCTTCTAATAGGTCGGCATTTGAAAAAGAGATGGCATTGGGAGCCAACACCTGCCCAATTATCTATCCCACTTCGTCTGGGCTTACTTGGATAGATAAATGTGTATTTTTTAATGCCCTCATCAGAGCTTGAAAATAAAGAGGGGATGTCATTAACAGATCCCATACTGTGATGTGGTTGGCATTCTCTTCAGTTGGGTTTCTAGTATGTGTTCTCAGCCCATTTTCTCTAAGGGGTTTATAGTTGTAGTTTCCTTCTTCTCTTCTGGCCGAGCCGATGCCAGTACCTCTGATTGTTAGGAGATTTTTCTTGATCGAGTGACAAAATCTACCGACCATTCTCTACTGGTGCCCGTGTTGACATCTGTATGTTCATAACTGAGGGGAAATTGATGGGGATTGTAGGTTAGCCCCAGAATTTGAAATGGAGTGGACAAGGGTCCCAAAGGTGCTTGAATCGGCGGATTGGGGACGGTGGATAACACTTGGTTAACCTCTATGGGATAAGTCGGGGGAGTGACGAAAGTGGGCCATGTGGGGTTAGTGAGGATTGTGAAGGGCTGTATTGGGGGTGGTGCAATGGGGGTAGGCCATTGAGGGTTAACCGGTGTCGGAAAGGGGTACAGGGTAAAATCAGCCATCTAGTAATTGGCGGGGGCTGCTGCCGTGTATTGTTGATACTGGTTGTTTTAGACATAACTGGCGGGAGCTGGTGATGAAAAATATACCCTTAGATCTAAGGGTTCTGTTGGTGGGCAGGATTAGGGAGGTAATCAGCCAGGTTCAGGGGCTCAATTACTTCGATGCTTCTATCCTCTTGGTCTCTCTGCCTTGGAGTTACGAACTCTTCTCGGGTGAGGATGTAATCTGACAGGCCAATCTCCTCGTCATCTTCCTCTGTCATGCTGACGGTCGGCCTACTGCATGCTCCACCAGGTGGATGTGGCGGTAACGGTATGTGGTGTATGTTGGCATGTTGGTTGGCCTGAAGAAGTGCTGGAGGGATGATCTTGCTGGCCTCTATTAAGTCTTGTATCGTATTCTTTAAAGGGAAGCAGCAATCGATTGGGTGGCCTGGTCCTTGGTGAAAATTACAATGGGTATTTGGGTCATAATTCCTTAGAATAGGATTCGGCGAAGGTCACGGCTGGAGTGCAGTGACTAAACCTTCTCAATTAACAAGGGCAACAAGATGTTCAAAGATTGTCCTAAAGGGGTGAAGACTCGATCGAACCGAGCCCTTCTTTTTTTCGGGGTTATCTGTGCCCCTTGCCCATTTCCGGTTCTTTGCATCAGCTCGGTTCTGGCTAGAGCTGGCTATTCGGCTTTAAATTGGAATGGGGTTATGCTAATATTGGGTCATGTATTTATGACTGTCTATACATCTGCCCCAATTCTTCTATTGTTCCTTTGCTCAGTGAACCTTCGACCCCACTGGCTCCCTCGGGCACGTTCTTGCTTAAATGCCCTTCTCTGATCGCATTTTCGTCACGGTTAGTATTTCTTACCAAATCAACAAAGCTGGATTGCAGTTGGCATACTAGGAAAATTTGGGATGACCCGGGTAGATGGGAGAGGAAAGTTGGGCATGGTGGATGGGTGAGGAAAACTGGTCACGACCTGAGTAAAATCGAGCATGACCTAGGTAGATAGGGGGACATGGGGTGAATTTGGGGTAATTGGGTGTACTTGGAGGGGGTTGAGATAAATTGGGCATTGCTTGGGTAAATGAGGAGGAAATGGGTGCAGAATAGGGGGGGAATATAGGGAAATTAGATGTGGAAGGGGGATGGGATAAATTTTGGGTGGTGGTGGCAAAAAAATTTGGTGGATATTGAGTGATGGTGGAGGGGGGAAAATTAGAGTTGTTGGGATTGGAGGAGAAATGGGGTGGAAAACGGGGTGTATGTGAGGTGGTTGTGGACGGATTTTGGGTGGATGGAAAGATGGGCAAATTTTAGGCCGGTGCGGAAGGAAATATGGGTGCACTGAAGGGCCCGATGACTGTAAATGATGGTTGAGTGAGCAGAATGGAGGTGAATATTTCCTCCGAATGAGAATGGGTGGGGGAGCATGGCAGGGATGAATTAGGATCAACATAAGCCGGATCAACCGCCCATGACATGGCTTGGCGACGGGTTGGATACGGATGTCTCGGATGGGGTCCGTAAAATTTTCTTCTCCACCCCCTTCGGGATGATGGAGGGTAAGGCGATGTTGTTGTGCTGGCACCACAAGCTATATTTTTTTGAATTTTTTTTTTTGATGATTTTTTTTTTGTTGTTTTTTTTTGTTTGAAAAAAATTAAATGAACCGATGGGTTCCAAGACCTTGGAATTCTCGTTTCCAGCAGCGTTCATGCCCCGAATATTTCCCATGGTGGGACCTGATTGGCTTATTATATGTATTAAAATTATGTTTAATTCAAGTCTTAACCTATTATAAGCGCACAATGGAAATTATAGTACTAGCATAGGATCGTTCCCACAAGGCAGTTTATTTATCTGATTACTTCTTATTTATATCTTTTATTTAAATTCTTATTTTAAAAACTTCTATTTATCTTTAAGATCTAATCTACTGGAGAAATATAAATAAAAGAATTTATTTTAATTTAAAATATATAAAATAAATCTAAATCCTCCTTCGGATTGAGATCATCAATCTCAATCTTTAGCTATCGGATATTTATGAAATTAAATAATACCATTACACCATATTTATAGTTTCTTAGCATTAGTTGTCAATACATAATGGTTGTTTAAACTAAAGCGCAGGAAATAAATTACAGAAAATAAATCTAAATCCTTATCCTTCCAGATTCTAGTCGTCAATTAGTCTCCTTCTAGATTTACAAATTTAAAATTCGTTGCACTAATCTACAGTCCTCTAGAATTTGGACGTCAAATAAAAAATAGATTTCTGTAGATATTTATGAAAATAAAATACCATTACACTAACATCCTCCAATTCTCAATCTTAGGTGTCAATTAAAATTAAGAAAATTTGGATGTTTACAAAACAGGAAAAATGCATAAAAATAAATTTAGTCTAGAAGCAAGTAAAATCTATTCTAAAGTTGATCTTCCATCTCCCAATTATTGTCGTCAATTGTTCTTGAGAAACTTCAGATACTCTACTCTACTTTTGATCTTTGGGTTCCCAACCTCAGTTGTCAATTGCGGCTGAGAGACCTTGGATAATTATTCTCAAAGTCATGCATAATATGAACACCTAGCCAAAATCAGCCACAATTTGCCTGGGCATGCATATATTGCATGTCTAGCTAAATTCCTGCACTTTTTTATAATTTTCAAATCGCCATAACTTTTGATGCATAACTCAGAATCAGGCGATTCTTAGAGCTTTGGAAAGCTAGGAATCTCTACTTTCCAATGGTGTAGGCCTCAGCTTTAGTAGATATTTATGTAAACTTTTATATTCATCTTTCTATCTGCTGCTCTGATTGATTCGAATCAAGTCCAAGAAGAGTTCTATGGGTCCGGGAAGGGTTCTAAGGGCGATTGGCTTCTAAGGGTTTGGGATGATTCCTAAGCGTTCAAGTAATACTTTCGAAAGCTTGAGAGTACGCCTTTCTCGAAGTATGGGTCAATCGAACCTTAGGATAATTTTGGGTGTCTACAGAATGCTTGTTTAAACTAAAGTGAAGGAAATAAATTATAAAAAATAAATCTAAATCCTCGTCCTTCCAGATTCTAGTCGTCAATGATTTCGAATGTTTACAAATTTAAAAACCGTTACACTAATCTGCAGTCTTCCAAAATTTGGACGTCAAATAAAAATTAGATTTCTATAGATATTTATGAAAATAAAATACCATTTCATTAATATCCTCCAATTCTCAATCTTAGGCATCAATTTAAATCAAGAAATTTTAGATATTTACAAAGAAAAAAAAATACATAAAAATAAATCTAATCTAGAAAGCAAGTAAAATATATTCTAAAATTGATCTTCCATCTCTCACTTACTGTCGTCAATTGCTCTTGAGAAACTTCAGATACTCTACTCTCCTTTTGATCTTCAGGTTCCCAACCTTAGTTGTCAATTGTGGCTGAAAGACCTTGGATGATTATTCTCATAGTCGAGCCCTCTTATTTATAGGTTCATAAGGGGTCGATTTACATTATTCGAATCCTAATAAAAGTAAACTACTAAAATAAAAGTTTCCTACAATTATAAATTTCCTAATCCTAATCTTTCTTGCTTCGAATAGTACATGCGTGAATATCGTTTCCTTAATTTTAGTAACAGAGATCTTCAGGATTCTAATCGTCAATCTTCTCTGATCCGTAGAGTGCAAGACTTCTATATTAAAAGTTCTGTCTATTGTGCGCATGGCGGTGCAACTCTTCACATGATCATTAGCAGCGGCACGAGCTTTTTAGTACAAAATCGTAATTACGATTTCACTTCTTCTCTTCAGTATAATTTTTTTCTCTCAATCGATCATAATCCAGCACATTCTCTCCAGTTCTATGAGCTTCTTCTGTAGAATCATAAATACGATTCTCTATTTCTTCTTTTAGCTTTGACTTCTTAAGATTACGATTTGGATCGTAAATCTTCTTTCGGCTTACGACTGGTGATTCTACTATGATTCAGATCGTAGCTTCGTGCGATCGTCATTATTATTGCTTTTTAAGTTTATTTTGGAAAAGATTAATAATTTCATTCTTTTCTGCTTACTGTTCTAAATATCTCTACATCAACATCTCATTAGTAGCAAATTAGGGTCTAGTATCACTAAGTTAAGGGTGATAAAATGGTAAATTTTGTGACTGATCAACGACTGAGTAAACTCATCCCATGAAATCTAACTGTTGCAAGTGAAAACACTGATTATTCTACTATTGAGAACGTGGATGCATCCGTACCCGATGCAGCTTATGAGGATTAGAACGTCGGCTACCACCTAAATGAGGGAGTAGATCCAACGGACTATTAGAGCTTTGAGAGTTTCTTTAGTTTCAAGACATGATTATTTTACTCGAGAGACATGTTATTATTTGATTTTCCTCCTTAGCACATCTTATGGGTTTTACGTATAGGACAGTTTTGCCCTACATGAAACCTTAGTTTATTTTCCTATCTTAGATGTGTGGTCAGGAAATTTACTCTATTATTGGTCTTTCACATAATTCGATTTTACTCTTAAGCTGTTTATAACAAGTTGTTCTTTCAAATTCCTAGATCTTATTTTTTAAGGTATTTTATAGATTGTATGCATATTCGCTTATCGCCTTAACCTGCGTGCGATATCATAATACGGAGTTTTAGGCCCTTGAGATCGAGTAGAAATCTATGATGCACTACAAAAAAATAAGACTATTAGCTGCAATTTTTTGCTGTAAAAAAACTGTCGCTATTAATAAAAAAGCTATTGAGACTATTAGCGGCTATTAAGACTATTAGCGGCAAGGATATTAGCAGCAATTTTTTGTTAATAGTAGCAGTTTTTGGTTGTTGCTAATAGTCATATTTTTTGTAGTGATATAACATAATAATAATCACACTTCAATAGTGTGAGATTAAAAGTTTAACTTTTAATGATATAATCATTTAAACCCATTATGGTGTTTAAATATGGGTTAGGAGCCAGTATCCTAAAAAAGTAATAAATCCAATATAGATTTTCAAATCGGGGATTTGATAATCATCATCCCAAATTTTTTGGGATTTCTTTTAAACTTTTAAGAAGATGAAAAAGAGTGAGTGCTAACTTTTAAAATCTAATGCACAATATACGCTAGGATATCATAACTCTCAGGAATAGTAATAATTTTACGTTTCAGAAAACAAATAATAGTAATAAAAGTCAATAATATCATGCTTGCAAATAGTAAAAAAAAAAAAAGTAAAAAAGCCTCTATGAAGGATGAATGGGTAAAATCCAAGATTGTTATACTCTCTAAATTGATAAAAAAATGAATGAAAAAAACGCTAATTTTTGAAAACCACTACAAATTTTTAAAATTAGGTTAAGGCTGTCATCATCTTGGTTTTTAGAGAGTTTTAAAAATTTTAATTAGGAAAATGAATATCCCTTTTGTATCAACCGGTACAAATATATGTGGAGCCAAAAAATTTCTGATGGGGGGTCCATGGTAGTCGTCAAATGTTATTAATTTTGTCATGCTTATTTTTATAGGCCAAATTAATAAATGAGAACCAAAATGGGGCTTATTAAAAAAAAAAAATTCTTAGGCAATGGGCCTTTGAAGAATTGAGAGCCCCACTTCGGTTCAATTATGACGACCTCTTGCTCGCCTTTGCTCAGAGCTAACCCTATACTTTATTTTACAACCACCTCACTAAAACAAAGGAAAATTTTGTTAATTATTTTGAATATGATGACTGGAGACTGTTTTACGCCCTAATCTTCTCTACAATAGATCTTGAGATCATGGGTCTACCATCAAATGTTTAGATGTTTATTCCTCGTGCGATGAACCATCAAACAAAGTTCTTATTCACTTTTTAGGATGTGTGCCACATATACTCAATATCATACCATTTGATAATAGGCGCATGATCTCAAGATCTATTATATGAATGCTTAGGATGAAAATCAATCTCTATATTTAGATTCAAAGGAGTCAACTGATTTTTCCTTTGTCTTAAGAGAGGTGACTATAACATAAAGTGGTGTGGTAGTAACACCAGCCCTTAATTTTAGGAAGGAAATATTGTGGATTCCAATAAAGATGAGTAGGAAAATTTTAATAATGGGTAACATCATTTGCAATCTGAGCTTTTTTCTTTATATTATAGTTGTAAATAAAGTAACTTGAATGATTAGTATTAGATTTTCTTTCTTAAAAATCTCGTGACTAAACAAAAATAAGAGTGAAGCTAGGGGAATCGATCAAGAGAGAAAAAATAGCATTTTCCATTATTTTTTGCAATAAAAAACTCAGAATTTTGGGTACATAATATATAGATGAGCTTGGGGGATCCCTCATGAAGATCTGGTGCCCCTAAAAACTCTCTTTAAAGGGGGTTTAAGATTCTCTTTAAAAGGATGGGGATCCTAGTATCCGCCATCAAATAACATAGCTCCGCCAGTGTATGTACCGGGCCAAGATTTAAAACCATGTTCATTAACATATGATAGGTTTTAACCCTCTTCACTGGCATAGAAGCTTATGAAAAGTTGTCACCGTGTTCTATCGGCATATTGACACTTGGTGTCACGCCATTAAGGCAATATGATATATGGTTGCTATGCTAAACAAAAGAACAACTTTTATGATTCATGTTACTCCTCATATAGTAAGCTTTTTAAATTATATTATAATTATTTGAAATATGACATTCTTCTCACGAGATTTCTGAACCCAACTTCTCACAATGTAGCCTCTCTCATCTCCAAAATCTCCGATCATAAGGTTTACTATCATGACCCGAAATTCTACCCCATCCCGAGGGCCTAGAATTTCAAGTTATGACCCGCATATATCTCGGATATGCTAAGTAGACATACACCTAATTAGAGTTCTCACGCATATCTAGTTCCACGAAATCTATGAAAACCAACGTACCATGGTGGAACATAAAGCAATCATAAATGCTTAATAAATCTGATAAAATGCAATAGAAAACTATAAATCCACAAATAACATGTAAGTCAAATCGGAGACAAATCCGATAAAATAAAAGCATAGAGTCAATGATAATGATATAACGCAAAATCCAATATTGAGTCTACTAAATCAATATTCGACGCTCGGATCAAAATCAACACTGTAGTCCTCCTGATAACCGACAACGTCACTCTCCAAAGGCTCTTAGTAACCAATGTCCACTAGGTCGACGTTCTCAGCACCAATCGAATCAGAGAAACTCACGTCCACACTGTCGATATAGTCACCTGCACCTGTTAATTTATTGTGAGATGAGTTTACTCAGTCACGTAAACTCAGTGGATACACCACTAATCCAACCCATACTACTCAGGTGCATTGTGGGTGCATCAAGTGAGTGATAAGCATAATATCTCAAAGAAATCAGAACAGAATAACAAGATCAAGTGCATATCATAAGCTCGTATCCTAATTATTAATGCAAGACCATGATTTAGACATTCATATCCTAACATACCTTCCTAACGTACCTTACCATACCTGATATCATATCATATCTCATATCATATCGTATTTTATTATTCTCGCACATACGTCTGTATATCGCATGAGCGTAACTAACATACTCATAAAATTCTAAACGACATGTGCCAGAGTCACTGCTCGAGCTACCATGTGAAGGTCACCATAGTATCATACCACCATATCATAACGCCCTCCATATCATATCTATCATATACCCCATCCAGTCACAGGGGGGGCCGACGACTCATAACTCATAATGTCTCCCAGAGACATCCGTCTTGACTGAAAGACGTTGTTGCCCTTACGGTGGCTACGCAAGGAACGGCACGTACAAAGACTTAAGTTCTTTATCTTTTGCTGGCCTAAATAGTGATGTCTTATTATCGTACTCGTATCATAACTTATCTTATCTCATACTCATATCTTATCATACTCTTATACTTAATCCTAGGACAAACTATAGTGATGCAACTTTTCTAATTCACGCTTCTCAAGAAAAAGGTTCCGTAGTAACCTGAATGTACTTCGTGTGATAGTCTATACTACCATAGAGGTGTTGCATCCGTACATGAACGCCAATATTCTGAGTTTCATGTGATCGTAGAAGAAACCTCACCACAGCTAATGCCTATGGTCGAACCTCATAACTTAACTCATAATGTATATTATCATATATGAACTCGGGGTGATCGGGTCGCCGTATATGCCACCGTATACGAGGTTACACTGAATTCACACTCACCCTACACGTCATGGGTCTCATTCCACCATGAGTTGTAAGGCATGTGAATACGGTATATTTCTTGCTTCGATACCATCTCAGCGAATCACCACTCCCAAGCGTAGGCATGATCTCATACACTCTCGTACTCATGATCTAACATATCCTTAACTCGTATAAATTGATATAAATATAAAAGTATCACACATACAGAACGGTTTACACTTAAATTTTGATTATGTTTATATTTATATTTATTTACATATCACACTAATATAATTATGGAATAGGGTTATAAGTGTGATTTCGATAATCGTAAAGATCAGAGTTCGATTTCATAAAGGCATCAAAGTTCTAACAATTTGTGTTATCGAAGTGGTCCGTTGAAGCGATAAAATGATACATACATAATATACTATAATTAAATACTCAAATAAAAAGGGGCAGTTCAATTTAAAGTGGAGTGCATCACGACCATCGATCGAAACCATAAAGTAGTTTTAGGTGTATTGGGTTTTGATCGTGCAAGTAAAGTTATAAGGTAAAACAAATATAATAAAATTTGTTTGCTCGGACACAAATCAATCGGTTGAAAAGTGTAACCCAATCGATTAAATTTAAATAGGTGCACTTAATCAGTTCGGTTCAAGATCAATCAATTGAAAAGTGTAACTCAATCGATTGAATTTAGGTAAGTGTACATAGTCGGTTCAATTCAAAGTCAATCAATTGAGAAGTGGAGCTCAATCGATTGAAGAATAAATAAGTGTACATAATCGGTTCAATTCAGAGTCAATCGATTAAGAAGTGGAGTTCAATCGATTGAAGAATAAATAAATGTACATAGTCGGTTCAATTCAGAGTCAATCGATTGAAAAGTGGAGCTCAATCGATTGAAGAATAATTTAAAATAAGGCTTTGAGTTCTTAGCAAATAAACGAACTAATAATATAATAATCCATTCACTATTCCAATTGCCTATTCACTTCCAACAACCTCAATCGATTGATTATATCAATCGATTGAAATATCTCAACATTCGAATAAAATAAAAAGGCAGTGAGTGTTAGGAGTATTATATTATCTATTACATGAAACTATTATTATAATCACCCATTTATTACCAAACAGCCTTAATCGATTGAATACATAAAATCAATCAATTGAGACATCCTTTCATTAAAGATGTTAGAAGCAGTTTAAGTATCTTTGCTTATTAAAAATAAACTGCTCAAATCAATCGATTGAAATGCGTGAATCAATCGATTGAACCTAAATAAGGAAGTAATTAAAACCTTCTCTGTTACGGTTTTGAAGTTGATCAATTGAAAAGTGTGTTTCAATTGATTGACTGTCGAAATTTAAAATGAAATAGGGTTCCGAAATAAATCTAAAAATACACCCGAAAATTTACTAAAATAATATAAAATAAGGATTAATTATTATTTTAATCATAAAAGCGATTTTATAATAAAATAAATTTAGATTTATTTTAAATAGCCCATCGATACGCGATCGAACGTATCCTACGTGATGGGATCTGAGAAGAACGAGATGGATGGATGGGTACCCACCTCTTGAAGCGTGATTGACAGATCGATGGCGATTTGGGTGATAGAGATCGGCGTCCACACGATGGTCCGTCCATGATTATGCCGCCTTCTTCCACTACGATTTGATGGTAGAAAAATACCATGGTGTTCTTTGTGGAAGAACACAAGAGATTTAAAAGAGATTTGGGTATTTTTAGAAAAGAGTGGCTATAGAATAAGATGGAGTGACGGCTAGGGTTCTTAAGAAGAATTTTCGTAATAATGATTTAGGGTTCTCTGTAACTTTCTTATTTATAATATATAGGCATTAATTCGGTGCTAAGCAGTCGCACCAAATAAGGGTGTATAGGCTTTTACTTCAAAATTTAAAATTGAGGTTTAAAACTCACGTAGCAAGGTTTGATCCTTAGACCTCTTATCTAGAACTTAAAGCCTTTAACCAGTAGGCCACCACACAACTTGTATCAAATAAAGACGATTTTAAATATAAAACCTTTTGAAAACCCAAAATGTGTATTTTCTCAACTAGGGTAGGTTCCAATGTGGAGCACTAATACCATGCAAGGTACAGAGCACCATCTAATACCAATAAAAGAAAGTCAAAAATTTTTGGTCGTTACATTTCCCCCTCCTTATAATATTTTCGTCCTCAAAAATTACGTACCTGTAGTGATAGCTCCTGGTACTTCTCCAAAGTCTCGGTTTCTCGTTCCCAAGTGGCTTCTTTCGGTGAATGGTGCTGCCACTGTACTTTGACTAAGCGTACGAACTTACCCTTAACGAGCTGCTCCCTCCGATCTACGATACGAACTGGCTTCTCTATGATGGTCAGATCATCTCTAACTTCAGTCGGCTCGATATCAAGGACGTGAGATGGATCAGGCAGGTATTTGTGCAACATAGACACATGGAACACATTTGTATACCGGCGAAGTGTTTCAAAAGTGAAATTTGGTATGCTACCTTGCCGATGCGATCTGTGATAATAAAAGGTCCCACGTATCTCGGGCTTAGTTTTTCCCACATTCCAAAATACATGATTCCCTTAGTCGGTGACACACGGATGAAGACCAAATCACCAACTTCAAATTCTGTCAGGCATCTTCTATTGTCAGCATAAGCTTTCTGACGGTTTTGAGCTTCTTTCAATCTCTGACGGATAACTCTAACCTTCTCGGTCGTGGTTTCTACGAGTTCTGGCCCCAATATTTTTCTTTCACCAACCTCGTCCCAACAAAGAGGCGTCCTACAACTTCGGTCATAGAGAGCTTCAAAAGGCTACATCCCGATGCTTGCCTGGAAGCTGTTATCATAGGAAAACTCAATCAAAGGAAGGTGATCATCCAAATTTCCTCAAAAATCTAACATGCAGGCTCGAAGCATGTCCTCAACGATCTGGTTAACTCTTTCGGTTTGACCGTCGATTTCTGGATGGAAAGTCGTGCTGAAATCGAGTCTCGTACCCATTGCTTCCTGAAACTTTCTCCAATGCTCCGAGGTGAACTTCGTGTCTCTGTCAGACACAATGCTTACAGGGACCCCATGGAGCTTGACAATTTCTTTCAGATACGTCTCAGCAAGTTTATCTCCACTATCGGTGTTTTTGAACGGTAAGAAGTGCGCCGACTTGGTCAATCGATCTACAATAATCCAAATGGCGTTGTGCTTCTTTGAAGTCCTCGAGAGTCCAACTATGAAATCCATAGAAATGTTCCCCCACTTCCACTCAGGAATCCGTAAAGGTTGCAAAAGACCGGCTTGCTTCTGATGTTCAATTGTCACCTGTTGGCATACCAAACACCTGGAAACGTATTCGGTAATCTCTCTCTTCATATTTGGCCACCAATAATAATTTCGAATATTCCAATGCATCTTTGTGCTGCCTGGGTGTACTGAATATCCAGAATTGTGAGCCTCCTCGAGAATCTCATTCTGCAAGGTTGCAACATTGGGGACATACAATCTATCTCAGAAAAGGAAGGTCCCGTCAAACCGTATGGAGAAATCTGGTTTAGGGCCCTCGGCTAACTATCCCTTAATCTTTGAAATTTCAGGATCTAAGGGTTGGCCATTTCTGATACGACCAACAAAGGAAGGCTTGACCATCATACTGGCTAGGTATACTCCCTCACCAATTTTGTCAAGTCGCACATCCAACTGAGCAATCTCATCGAGCGGCTTCCAAGCTTTTAGACATGCTAGCAGCCCAGAGGATTTCTGACTTAGAGCGTCAGCAACCACATTTGCTTTACCCAGATGGTAATTAATGGAACAATCATAGTCCTTCATGTATTCAATCCAACGTCTCTGTCTCAAATTAAGATCTTTCTGAGAAAATAAGTATTTGAGACTCTTGTGGTCCGTAAAAATCTTGAAAGTCTCACCGTATAGATAATGCCGCCAAATCTTAAGTGCAAATATGACTGCGACCAACTTAAGGTCATGAACCGAATAATTCTTCTCATAAGTTCCTAACTATATAAATTATTCTTAAATAAATATTTAAATATTAAATTGAACCTTAGAGTTTTCTATCATCAATGATCGAACTTCCTTAAAACTAATAAATCCTCAAAAGATCTAAAGTCTCGCGTCTATCTAAATCATCATAACCTCAATCAATATATTGTACCTACATAATTCATACAGTCCTCGAGGAAGTAGAGCGTGAGCTCTGATACCACTCTGTCATGACTCAAAATTCTATCCCATCCCGAGGGCCTAGAATTCTGAATTATGACCCGCACATATCCCGCATATGCTAAGCGGACATACACCTAATCAAAGTTCTCACGTATATCTAGTTCCACGAAATACATGAAAGCCAACATATCATGGTGGAACATAAAGCAATCATAAATGTTGAATAAATCTGATAAAATGCAATAGAATACTATAAATCCATAAATAACATATAAGTCAAATAGGAGACAAATCCGATAAAATGAAAGCATAGAGTCAATGATAATGATATAAGGCAAAATCCAATACCGAGTCTACTAAATCAATATCCGGCGCTCGGATCAAAATCAACACTGTAGTCCTCCTGATAACCGACAACGTCACCCTCCAAAGGCTCTTGGTAATCAATGTCCACTGGGTCGACGTTCTTAGCACCAATCGAATCAGAGAAACCCACGTCCACACCGTCGGTATAGTCACCTGCAGCTGTTAATTTATCGTGGGATGCGTTTACTCAGTCACGTAAACTCAGTAGATACACCACCAATCCACCCCATACTACTCAGGTGCATTGTGGGTGCATCAAGTGAGTGATAAGCATAATATCTCAAAGAAATCAAAACAGAATAACAAGATCAAGTGCATATCATAAGCTCGTATCCTAATTATTAATGCAAGACCATCATCTAGACATTCATATCCTAACATACCTTCCTAACGTACCTTACCATACCTGATATCATATCATATTGTATTTTATTATTCTCGCACATACGTCTGTACATCGCATGAGCATAACTAACATACTCATAAAATCCTAAACGACCTGTGTCAAAGTCGCTGCTCGAGCTACCATTTGAGGTTGACCATAGTATCATACCACCATATCATAACGCCCTCCATATCATATCATATCATATACCCCATTCAGTCACAGGGGATGCCGGTGACTCATAACTCATAATGTCTCTCAAAGACATCCGTCTTGACTGAAAGGCGTTGTTGCCCTTACGGTGGCTACGCAAGTAATGGCACGTACAGAGACTTAAGTTCTTTATCTTTTGCTGGCCTACACAGCGATGTCTTATTATCGTACTCGTATCATAACTTATCTTATCTCATACTCATATCTTATCATACTCTTATACTTAATCCTAGGACAAACTATAGTGAGGCAACTTTCCTAATTCACGCTTCTCAAAAAAAAGGTTTCGTAGTAACCTGGATGTACTTCGTGTGATAGTCTATACTACTATAGAGGTGTTGCATCCGTACATGGATGCCAATATTCTGTGTTTCACGTGATCGTAGAAGAAATCTCACCACAGCTAATGCCTATGGTCGAACCTCATAACTTAACTCATAATTTATACTATCATATATGAACTCGGGGTGATTGGGTCGCCGTATATGCCACCATATACGAGGTTACACTGAATTCACACTCACCCGACTCGTCATGAGTCTCATTCCACCATGAGTTGTAAGGCATGTGAATAAGGTGTATTTCTCGCTTCGATACCATCTCAGTGAATCACCACTCCCAAGCGTAGGCATAATCTCATACACTCTCGTACTCATGATCTAACATATCCTTAACTCGTATAAATTGATTAAGTTATAAATATAAAAGTATCACACATACAGAACGGTTTACACTTAAATTTTGATTATGTTTATATTTATATTTATTTACATATCACACCAATATAATTATAAAATAGGGTTATCAGTGTGATTTCGATAATTGTAAAGGTCAGAGTTCGATTTCATAAGGCATCGAAGTTCTAACACTTTGTATTATCGAAGTAGTCGCGTTGAAGCAATAAAATGATATATATATTATACTATAATTAAATGCTCAAATAAAAAGGGGCAATCCAATTTAAAGTAGAGTGCATCACGACCATCGATCGAAACCATAAAGTGGTTTTAGGTGTATTAGGTTTTGGTCGTGTTTGTTCGGGCACAAATCAATCGGTTGAAAAGTGTAACCCAATCGATTGAATTTAAATAGGTGCACTTAATCAGTTCGGTTCAAGATCAATCGATTGAAAAGTATAACTCAATCTATTGAATTTAGGTAAGTGTACACAGTCGGTTCAATTCAAAGTCAATCGATTGAGAAGTGGAGCTCAATCGATTGAAGAATAAATAAGTGTATATAGTCGGTTCAATTCAGAGTCAATCGATTGAAGAATAAATAAATGTACATAGTCGGTTCAATTCAGAGTCAATCGATTAAGAAGTGGAGCTTAATCGATTGAAGAATAATTTAAAATAAGGCTTTGAGTTCTTAGCAAATAAACGAACTAATAATATAATAATCCATTCACTATTCCAATTGCCTATTTACTACCAACAACCTCAATCAATTGATTATATCAATCGATTGAAATATCTCAACATTCGAATAAAATAAAAAGGCAGTGAGTGTTAGGAATATTATATTAATCTATTACATGAAACTATTATTATAATTACCCATTTATTACCAAACAGCCTCAATCAATTGAATACATAAAATCAATCGATTGAGACATCCTTTCATTAAAGATGTCAAAAGCAGTTAAAGTATCTTTGCTTATTAAAAATAAACTGCTCAAATCAATCGATTGAAATGCGCGAATCAATTGATTGAACCTAAATAAGGAAGTTATTAAAACCTTCTCTGTTACGATTTTGAAGTCGATCGATTGAAAAGTGTGTTTCAATCAATTGACTGTCGAAATTTAAAATGAAATAGGGTTCCGAAATAAATCCAAAAATACATTCGAAAATTTACAAAAATAATATAAAATAAGGATTAATTATTATTTTAATCCTAAAAGCGATTTTATAATAAAATAAATTTAGATTTATTTTAAATAGCCCATCGATACGCGATCGAACGTATCCTACGCGATGGGATCTGAGAAGGACGAGATGGATGGATGGGTACCCACCTCTTGAAGCGTGATTGACAGATCGATGGCGATTAGGGCGATAGAGATCGGCGTCCACACAATGGTCCGTCCACGATTACGCCGCCACCACGGTGTTCTTTGTGAAATAACACACAAGAGATTTAAAAGAGATTTGAGTGACCAAATAAGGCTGTATAGGCTTTTACTTCAAAGTTTGAAATAGAGGTTTAAAACTCACGTACCAAGGTTTAATCCTTAGACCTCTTATCTAGAACTTAAAGCCTTTAATCAGTAGGCCACCATACAACTTATGTCAAATATAAACGATTTTAAATATAAAACCTTTTGAAAATTCAAAATGTGTATTTTCCCAATTAGAGTAGGTTCCAGTGTGGAGCACTAACACCATGCAGGTACAAAGCACCATCTAATACTAATAAAAGAAAGTCGAAAATTCTGAGTCGTTACATTTAGCCTGTTGTAATCCTAATCTTTTTAAGCCTCTCAATGCTATATTTTGGAGAATTAAGTCATGGTTAGGTAAATTGAAACTCCCCGAAAATCACTTAAAGAACTTTGGAAGTCTAAACTACAATCTTTTGCGTTTACAGCCAATAATTGATAAAATATAAATTAATGTAAAATTTCTTGATATATATAGAATAAATGAAACTCGAGCAAGAAAATTAAAGATTCTACATTTTATCCATTTTTTTCCTTTGCCACATAATCAAAATTAGAAGCAGAAAACAACTCAAGCGGGAGAAAAATAACCATGTGACAAATAAAGTTAGCTTTCTCTCAAGCATTTAATATAAAATATTACGATCACTCTTGCCATTTGAACTTTTATCAAATGCAAAGAATGCAGTCATATCATTTGAAGAGTGCGTTTTGGAGCGTGGATTTGGATTTGGATCTATAAATCTAAATCCACCGTTTCGTTAGAGCCTATTTTCAGATTAAGAATAAGACTTTGTTTGGAAACTAACATTTGAAGGATTGAATTTGAATTTGAATTTGGATTTGGATTTGGGTGAAATCCAAATCAACAGTTTGGGTAGCTATATTTGGAGAGCCTGATTTGGATTCATCAAATCCTATCATTTACAAATATCTCACCCAAGAATAAAAATAAGGATTTAAAATAAGGCTCCCCTCGTGTTATTTTAATCCAACTTTAATTTTTGTTGCATGATGGGTCTAGAGAATCAACTCTAAATAGGGGATAAAGGGATAAATATTTTGTAACCCAATATTTCGTATCCAAAATTAAGATTTCGGCGGCACGTAAAACCTGTTGACTTGCTTAACTAAGATGTTACAGATATTATTACCTCTTAATCTTTCACACAATTAATTGACTTTTAAATTATGGTACACCTATCAGATGATCAGAGGATAATTCCGTGTGGCATATTTCCCAAAAATGAGAGTAATTATGGGCATATACCATGGGATAGGGTTCCCAAGTAATTTTTGGGGATGTGTGTCATGCATGTGAAATCTGATAGAATTTAAATGGATCTATCGATCCGACCATCCAAAATAAGCTCTAAAATCTAGGTGCATGATCAATTAAAAATAATAAACTAATAATCCATAAATTAGATATGTTTGCGCACCTTGAGTGTGAGCCATTAATGGTGAGTTACCGATCTTCAACGATCTTCTCGCTTTCAATATCTCCTAGCACAATGGGAATGCTTTTGCTAATAAGGAAGATTGAATTGTGTCGAGCAATCGTTGGGACCAAACACCCCTTATATTTATTACCAAAAAATCTTTTCCCATTAAGAACTTAAACTACTAATCATATTGTGATTAGAAATCGCAATCATACCATAACTAAAAGACTTACCTATTAGTTATTTATTCTCTTCAAACTCACCAAATTAGCAACTACACATCTCAAGATTGATCTTACACTATTCACCGGTCAACGGGTTGACCATAGTGACGGCCACCAAAATAGAAACTTCTAACAGTCTCTCACTTGGCCAAACTATGTCAATAAATTTCTATTACCAAATGTTAGCTAACTTTCTTTGAATGGTAAGTCATAATCAATCTCAATCAAAGTCTTTATAATCAGTTCGGTCCAGTGAGAATTTCAACACAAAATAAATGTAGTCAATATATCATATCATCGATATATAACCGTTCATTAGTTGCCGTATTGGAATTCATCACTGACATGGATTCCAACTAGTATGATTTCACAAAGATTATAAATTTACAAACTGAATGGTGATTACATGTAAACTCAATCTATTAGTGGTCCTACTTTATTGCCATCTACTGGCATCATATGTTTCAAATTTTATTTGCATAAAAATGGAAAAGCAAATTAATAATCTTTATTTCTGAATCAATTAAACAAATATATTTACTCTCATATATTCACTCTCAAAGGCTATTAAAATTATCCGTTAATCTCGTGCGCGCAACATGCTCCAAAAAGAGCTTGGGAGGTAAGCCTTTAATGAGAGGGTCAACCAACATGAGTGTCGTACTAATCTTTTCAATAGATACAATTTGATTCTGAACTTTCTCCCTTACAATAAGATATTTAATATCAATATATTGGGAACCCTCATTAGTCTTGTTATTATTAGAGATAGCTATCGCAGCGGAATTGTCACATAAGATTCTCAGTGGCCTTGAAATACTATCAACAACTCGAAGCCCTGAGATAAAATTCCTCAACCATATTGCCTCACATGTTGCCTCAAAACATGCAACAAATTATGCTCCATAGTAGACGAAGTAGTCAGCGTTTACTTAACGCTCTTCTAAGATACAGGTCCACCTGCAAGCATAAATATATAATCCGATGTGGGCCTACGGGTGTCTTGACACCTAGCATAGTCGGCATCTGAATAACTAATAACTTCAAGGTTATTCGTCCTTTTGTACGTGAGCATGTGTCCTTTAGTCCCTTGTAAATAGCGAAAAACGTTTTTGGCTGCTTTCCAATGATCCAAACCAGGATTACATTGGTACCTACCAAGTATGCTAACTATATACGTTATGTCTGGACGAGTACAGACTTATGCATACATGAGACTCCTAACTGTCGATGCATAGGAAATTGTCTCCATCTGCCATCTCTTTAGATCGATCCTGGGACTCTGAAGTGGACTAAATTTATCACCCTTAATGACAGGGGTAACAGTAGCGAAATAATTATGCATGTTAAGCCTTTTAAGAACTTTATCAATATAAGCTCTTTGAGACAATTACAATATGCCACGGGCTCTATCTCGATGAATCTCAATTCCTATCACGTAGGAAGCTTCACCAAAATCTTTCATATCAAAACTCTTTGATAAAAAGTTCTTTGTCTCATGTAATATGCTCAAATTACTACTCGCAAGTAATATATCATCAACATACAAAATAAGGATGATAAACTTGCTCCCACTGATTTTAAGATATATGCATTGATCCACAATATTTTCTTTAAAACCAAAATTTGAAATGATTTCGTAAAATTTTAAGTACCATTGTCGAGATGTCTGTTTTAAACCATATATAATCGTTTGAGTCTACAAACTAAATGACTCTCCCCCTCAACCTAAAAACTTTCAGGTTGTATCATAAAGACATCTTCATGCAAGTCACCATTCAGAAAAGCAATTTTAACATCCATTTGATGCAATTATAAATTAAAATGAGCTACTAATATCATGATTATCCGAAAGGATTCCTTTCTAGAGAAAGGAGAAAATATCTCTTTATAGTCTATGCCCTCCTTTTGAGTGAAACCTTTAGCGACTAACCTAGCCTTATATCTTTCTATATTATCTTTGGAGTCTTGCTTGGTTTTATAGACCCATTTACAGCCTACAGGTTTAACTCCTTCAGGTAACTCACAAAGATCCCAGACCGAATTATGTTTCGTTGATTCTAACTCATCTTTCATGGCTTCGAGCCATTGAATGGATTTGTCACTCTTCATGGCTTGGCTAAAGGAAACAGTATCTGATTCATTTCCAAAATCATACTCACTCTCATTGAGGTAAACTATATAGTCATCAGAAATGGCTGGCTTTTTTGCTATCTCTGATCTACGTAATGGTTGATCATTGGCACTCGCCATACGAGCAAAAACCTCCTCAATGTGGGGTGTTTCATTAAGCATAGCCATAGGTGCATCAATATTTTCTTGAATAATTGGTGTTGGTGCCACTTTTTCTTAGATAAAAAAGGGATATGAATTATAACCCGATTTTCTTAGGCTCAACACTCCCACTGTTCTCACGATCCTCAAAGAATTTTACATATCTAGTCTCAACAATCCGGATACTATAAGTGGGACAATAAAATCGGTAGCCTTTTGACCTATCAGGGTAACCAATGAAATGACAACTTATAGTTTTAGGATCCAATTTTCTTAATTATGGGTTGTACACCTTTGCTTCAGCCAAACAGCCTCAAATGTGTAAATATCCTAAAGTCAGTTTTCTTCCTACCCATAGCTCATAAGGAGTTTTGGGAACCGCCTTACTAGGAACCTGATTCAGGATATGCACCATTGTTTTTAAGGCTTCTCCCCACAAGAATATAGGCAACTTAGAGTTACACAACATGCTTCTCACCACATCCATAAAAGTACGATTTCGTCGCTCAGCTACACCGTTCTATTCAGGTGTTTCCGGCATGGTGTATTGAGCAACAATGCCATGCTCTTGTAGATACAGAGAATGGTCCTGGATTGCTACATGTGTCAAAGTATCTACCATAATACTCTCTGCCTCTATCAGATCACACAATTTTAATCTTTCAATTGAGTTGTAACCAAAATAAGAATAATCATCAGTGAAGGTAATAAAATACTTTTGACCACCAATAGCAGGAGTTGGAAATGGTCCACAAATATCAGTGTGAACTATTTCTAGCAAACTCGTGCTCCTGATAGCTCATTTCTTATTAGTTTTTATGAGTTTCCCTTTAACGCAATCAACACAAGTATTGAAATCAGAGAAATCGAGCGCATCGATTATATTATCTTTAATTAACCTCTCCATTCTATCCTTAGATATATGGCCTAAACGTTTATGTCATAAAATAGAGGAGCTGTCGATTGCTCGTTTTTGTTTCTTACTAATTTTATCATCCACATGGATAAAAACTAATGATTGGGCGTAAGATGAATCCAAGTTCAACTGATAAAAATTGCCCACTAATGAGCCACCACCGACAAGATCGGAATCAAATAATAGAGTAAAAATATTATGTCCAAATTTAAATTCAAAACCTAATGAATCTAATTTAAAAATTGAGATAAGGTTTCTAGTGATACTTGGAACATAAATAGTATAAACTAAATTCAAAATGAAACCACTATCTAAAATAAGACGGAGAGTCCCAATGGCCTTCACGTCTGCTTCTACTCTATTTTCGAGTTTGATGATACGTTCGCCTTTACTTAGCTTCCTGCTGAATCAAAATCCCTGCATTAAATTACTTATGTCAATAGTTGCACCAGAATCTATCCACCAAGTATTGCGTGGAGCATCAACATAAAGTGATTCAAAACACATAAAGACTAGGTCATTACCTTTCTTAACTAGCCAATCTCTGTATTTCTGACAATTCTTTTTAATATGTCCCTTCTTCTTACAGAAGTGATACTTGATGCTAGAAGTAGATCCGCTAGCTTCTCTTTGTTTGGTTTCTGGTAGAGAAGCTTTCATGTTCTTTCTTCTATATGATCCTTTCTTTCGCTTGAAATTTCCTTCAATAGTCCAAGAGCGGCGTATGGAGCTCTTTCAGGTTTTTCAGCCAGAAGTCTTTCTTTTTCTTGGACACAGTGAGCGATTAGCTCGTTCATCTTTTATTTCTCTTTTTACATATTATAATTAATCTTGAATGGGCCAAATTGTGTAGGAAGAGAAGTCATAATGAAGTGAACAAGATAACCCTCAGAAAAAACTCATGTCCATTTCTTTCAATTGAATTGTCATGCCACTCATTCGCATAATGTGCTCCCGTACGCCACTATGACCATCATATTTTATGATTTTCATTTTAACAATAAGACTACTGAAAAGTGCTTTAGAAGTCCCCTAAAATTATTCCTGACTGGCTTGTATGTATTCTTTTGCATTGTGCGAGTCAGGAATACCTCTCCGGATCGCATCAGTAATGGAACTCTTTATTGAGGCTCATACAATTTGATCTAGCCCGTTTTTCTAAATCCGTATTGTTTACTGTCAGATCCTCAGCTGAGGCATCAGCGGTGAGCACCTTGGGTTTATCATATCGTATAGCATCATCAAGATCCATACAGCTTAGAACAATTATAACTTGTTCCTTTCATTTACCATAATTTGAGCCACTCAAAAGTTTAATTCCACCAATCATATTAGTTATAGAAGACGGGTTCAATGCTGCACAATAATTAAGGGCTTTATTATGTCCACATATAATTTAAGTAGCTATCAATTCCGCAAGGTTATAATTATAGTATGTGATGCAAGAGTTAAAATATGTCAAGGAATATAATATAAATTAAAACCAATGTGGTTTTATTGAGAAACAATTTGTGTTATTATAACCCTTAGGTCGAGTCATAACACACTAGCTGCTTCCTCAATCTATATTAATGATTGTGGTACTAATTGCGTCATTATGACCCTCTATTGGGTCGAGTCACAACACGCTAGCAGTACCCACACACCAAATAATGAATAGTAAATTATAATTATCATACAACATTAAGTGATTCATCACCGTTGGGCAGAAGAATCTCTTATGCTGTGACGCCAACGTTCACTACACACTTTTACTGAATTTGTAACATGGTATTGGACAAAATTAAACCTCACTATGAAAACTACGACGACACTAGGAAAGATCATCACCGTTGAGCCGAAGAATCTTTTCAAGCCATGCTTTCAATTTGGATTTTAATTATAATATTTAAGATAGTCACAAAAAATGATTTAAAAAAAAATTAGTCATTTAAGAGATACAAGTAGCCAAATCTAGCTCATGTTAAAGGTAAGTGCCAAAAATTAATAATAATCAGGGATAATAATATGGAAGTACTAGCCTTGGTGCTGTGCACAATCTCCAATACCCAACTTTAATTAAATGTACTCAAATATACAATAATTATTTGATGAAAAATAATTAAAAAAAGACATCAGGTCATGTCTAATATCTCAATAAAGAACTCATTTTAAAAAATAGACTTCAAAATTAGATCCGAAATGCTCGAGAAAATCAAAATTCATATATAATATCCGAAAGTCGGAGCTATAAATAACCCAGAAATAGTTCGAAAAGAATAAGGAATAATATGGATCACAATGGGCCTTAAGGACAAACGGGCCGCATCAAACAGGCCAAATCGGATCATAAGTCATGGGCCGAGTATGGGCTAGATCGGACCATAGGCTAGACTGGGTCATGACCCGAGCCCGTTATCAATCGGGCCGGGTCACAAACCGGGTCGGGTCAGGCTTGTGGCCAGGTCGGTTCACGAGCCGGGTCGTTAGCAATATGAGTCCATAGGCCTATATACCCGTGAGATCTCGTAGTCATCTTCTTCAAGGGAACCCCTAACCAACCAGATAAAAACGTACATTGAAACGACTTGTCGTTTTATCAGAAGGATCAAAACCACAAAAGCATTCAAGTCCCTTTGGTATTCCCACAGATTTAAGGCTTCACATTTGAACTTGACCTTGAGTATAACAAAAAGTATAAATAGCATCATACTTTTACCTGGTTAAGCGTCTTCAAATCTCTGTGTTATATATTTCTCATCCTTCCAAAATATCCAGCGAGGAGCAAGGTTAAGCAAAGTTTCTTATATTTATAATCAAAGAGTCATTTCCCATTAAAAACTTAAACTACTAATTATATTGTGATTGGAAATCACAATCATATCATAACTAAAAAACTTACTTATTAGTTGCTTATTCTCTTCAAACTCACCAAATTAGCAACTACACATCTCAAGATTGATTTTACACCATTCACCGGTCAATGAATTGACCATAGTAACGGCCACCAAAATAGAAACTTTTAACAAAATTAACATCAGACAGGTTGATAGTTGCTAGGATCTCAAGATCTATTGCGTGGCAGATTGGGTCGAAAAACTATCTATCTCATCATCTAAACCAGGACTCTCACTCTTTTACTTGGGAAAACTCTGATTTCAGATATAATATATCTTGTTGCAAATAATAATAACCAAAAAGGAAACATCCCCCGAAGCCTCTACATGGAAAAGACGAGCCACTTTACCTTTAGCTTGTGCACCCTTTTTCTTTTCGATACCTTTAGCTTGTGCACCCTTTGTGGAAGTCATTTTTTACTGTAATCTTTCCTGCAACTGATCTTGAGATTAAAGTAAACATAATCATAGACATAAATTAAATATGATTATTAGATCACTTTTTATGATGTGTGCTAGGTGGAATCAAATTTTGATCGTCGGATTGTAGGCCTATGATCTCTAAACCCACTGAAGGGAAGACTGGAGTGAAAAATGTTCTACAGTTAACAGTAATAGGAACAATTAATGTTGAGCAATTGTTGGGCTAAATTCAAATATTAAATATTCTGTATTTGAAATGCTTGGATTCCAAATTCTCTTCCCAAATCCGAATGCTAGTTCCCAAATGTACATAAAGGAAATTTAAAAACACTTACTTTGGACAAAATAAAAATTAATGTTAGGAGGTACTCAAACTTTAGTGTTAGCGTTTTAGAAAATGTGAGTTAAAAATCAAAACATAATCAGAGTTTTGTAGTTGATCGATGATGTGGAGAAAACTAAAGGATACCCTGCTGAAAAAGAGAAGTAGAAGCCGATTCAACAACTCGGATAAGGACGGGAAAGGGTAAAAGTTCGCAAGGAGGAAAGCAGTAGTGCTATAGAATGCCACTATAAATTATGAAACGGATGGTAGAGATTTGTTATCTTGTGAATCGTAAGCTGATGACGTGTTTAGCAAAGGCATTGCCACTATAAAACTTGGGAAGGGATGCTCCATGCATGCGATGAGAATTCCTTTAGCGCTGATAATAAAGGATAGCTGTAATTTTAAGGGGTTTTTGGGATACAAGGTACAACGGAGGTTAGCTACACGGATACCTATCTTTATGAGGGGTATTACTACGACCCATTTTCTATATAATTTTATATTTTTAATTTTTAACTATAATTAGTTATTTTTGCATTCATCTTTCAATTATGGGATTAATTGCTTTTGACCGACATGTAAAAATCAAAATGGCGTTGAAGTATCTTATGCCGTTTAAATAGATTTTTCCAATCTTACACTATTCAAATGTAATTTATTGTTATGTCATGAACATAGATTGTAATTTATCTATATTGTCCAAGTGAAAATTTACCATTACAGCATATTTCAGCCAAAAAAAAATGCCTATAAGTAGATGTAAATCATCCGATTGGTGAACTGTAATATCAGTTAGAGCTGTAATATCAGTTAGAGCGAACAGATTGGATGATTCAAATCTTCCTAAAATACTAGTTTTGGGCCCATTGCCCTTCGACGCATGGATCAAAATTTTGGCCGATAACTAAAGTTATCGGTCGAAATGCATCAGTTTCGGTCACCGCCGAAATGAAACCGAGAACCGATATTATCGGTTCAGAAATGTATGGAATGAAAATTTCCCGAAATTTTCAAAATTTCGGTTTCAAGATGGAATCCAAAATTTTGATCCTTGCTTTCATGTATGATCTTCACTTTGACGGTATAGATTACCAACATCCTAAATCATTAATGATAATCATATTTAAACACCATTTCGGTGTTTAAAAGACACTCCATAGAGTCAGTTTCTTTTTCTTTTTCACTTATACTAATACTAGTAAAAGTGTACGTGTGTTGCATATGTTATTATAAATGTAGATGCACTATTGAATTTGTCTAACGCCACATTCTAAAGATCTTCGATCTCTATCATATGACTTAACACAATAAATGACCATCATCTCATTCATATTTGGCTACTTTGAGTCATATAATAGAGATTTTATTTTATATCAATCTTTTCTCCAAATATCAAGTCTATCCTTTTAAAGGATAGCTCTAATTATACCAACCAGATCTCTAAGTGCACGACATTCGAAAAATTATTAGCTGATGTGAACCAGATGATGGAGATCGACTTTCTTTTCAATTTTTCACATAATGGAGCTTGAGATTAATGGTATATCATCAGACGATCAATTTATGGATATCGTGTAACTAAATTTTTCTTTAACTCGACCCAACCATACATATAGATTGTGTTTGACACTTCATGCCTAACTTAGCTCAATAGGTTAAGTTTAGTGTCAACCTCAATAAAGAAGTTATCCCGATCAGGTCGAGTAACAATCTACCCGATCTGTTGAGATCCCTACGTAGAAGTTTCATATACTTGTCCAAGTAAAATAAAGTTAAGTGCTCACCTAAGTCCTACGACCAACCAAACGTATGGGTGCAAGTATTGAACCGAAATCCGAACCCAACCCGAAAACCTAACTAATTGAACTAGCCCTAATCGACCCGAAAATTGGTTCAGACTGAACCAATTCTAGCTCTGTCTGATTTCGATTTTAGGTAGGAAAAGCTGAAAACCAATTAGGTAGGATGAAAAAATTTGATTAGGGGTACATTAATCGTTGCTCAAAGGGTTTCAACTTTCCAATAAATTATTATTTGAGTAGCTTAACACCTGCGAAATCTTAGAGGGCACCTATGCCAAAAATCATCGACTCTTTCTATTAGTTAATGGAGATCATTTTTTGGCCCAATCTTCTACATAAGAGAACTTGATATCAAAGAAGTCAAATATATATAGCAACATTATTAATTCTCTTAACTTTGTGGGTATCTTTGAAGGTGTTAAAAATAAGGAAGGAAAGATAACTTAATGAGTACCTTTAATTCCTCCCACCGATTCTTTGAGTTCACCCACGCTGAACCCACTAACTGATTTGAATCCAACGCTGCAAATCATTGTTCATTCCAATCTTTCAAGTAATGGATCTTGAGATCATGGGTGTGCCATCAGACGATATATTTTTGATATCATGTGGTACACATCCCAAAAAGTGACCTTATTTGAGCGTGATGAGTTCCACGTGATGTTAAGGTCACTTTTTTGGAATGGATACCATGTAAAAGAAAAAACTGATAGTGGATGGTATGAACATGATCTCAAGATGCATCATGTGAAAGATTGGGGTGAAAAACAATCTGCTTGGTTGGATTCAAAGCAATCAATGGATTTCAGCATGGGTGAACTCAAAGATTCGATGGGTGGATTTAAAGGTATTCCAACTTAATTGGGTACCATTATTTATTATATTCTTATTAGAAAAGGGATTCTATTTGGGTATCATTATTTGCACCTCTTAAAATTGTGACCTCACTTATATCCTATAATAGGTATGAAATGACCGCTTTGAATCAGAAGATGGAGATCATTGTTTATCCCCATCTTTTATCCAAAGATCTTGGGATCATGAGAGTATCATTAAACCGTCGATTTTTTATTTTACATGACGCACGTCTAAAAAATGATACTAAAATTCTGTTTGAGAGTGATGTACACCATATGATTTTAGAGTCACTTTTTGGGTTATATGTCAAGTGAAATAAATTTTTTACTGCCTGATAATACAACGAGGATGTCAAGATCAACTATATAAAAGGTTGAGACGAAATTCAAAGCCATCAATACATTCGGATTGAAGGAAGTGGGATGAGGTCACACTTTTATGGATGATAAATAATGGTACCCATTTTAATTTTATTATCAAGGCTTAAGAGTATATAGGGGCATATTGATTTGGTTAGGAAGGGTATTTTATTGATAAAGTGTGTAACCACAAAAATTGACATAAATATTGGTGCTTTTATAATATCAGTAATATGTTATAAGTTTAGTATTTATTGTTTAAAATAATATTTTATAAACTTTTTAACATATAATTTTATTTTATTTTTAATAATTTTCATCTTTAAAAAAAAAGATAAAATCTTACCAATCACGCCGTAACTAATCAAGCCATCTGTTTGGGAGACGTCTGAGCTTCGGATCTGTGGTGAGCGTCCCATGTTTTGACCCGCAATGCACGTGTCCCAAGACATGTAACCACCAATGAGCCATTTGAGAAACCTCAAGCCCAGAGGACCGGTTTCACGATAGGATATCCACGTGATTTTGACATTGCTACTCAGCGACAGCAATACAGTATATTATTAATAATTAATAAAAAGAAAAAGAAAAAAACACCACTGTTGGCTCCTACGGCGCATTTGGTAAGGGCCAGACGCCCACAGCAATTGGAGGGGACCATTGCCTTTTGGTGAAGCATTGAGTCACCTCGAATTCTAAGTTTAACCCTCCCAATGCTATTTATGGCCGTTGGACACCCCCATCCGCCACTTCACATTTTACTAACCACCCTTTCCATCCAACCATTCGCCTCTCTCTCTCTCTCTGTTCACATTTTACTATCCACCCTTTCCATCCAACCTGTCTCTAACCTGACATTTAATTAATTAATTTCCAACTTACTACTACAGAGCTGTTTAGGCAGCTGTATTGATAGGATACATCGCATAAAAGGTAGGATATTATACGACCGACAAAAGAATCTATGACCAGTGTATATTTCCAAGCTTAGCACCAATAGTCTCAATCGCAGCAGCCATTGTCTCCAACTGCTTAAGAAATTTCAGATAGTGTATGATCAATGAATGATAGGGCGTCATTAGTTGCAGAGACAGTTGACCCATCACACAATGTAAAAGAAAGACTCAGCTAGTTTGGGGACCTATATTGTCATGTGGAAACATCATCTAAAGTCTAATTAGAAGGCCATAATCTAAGAATCTTTTGTGCAATTGCTCTCATTGGATTCAATGAAGTCAATCGTCATAACAGATGATGCCTATGAGTGCATTATCTCATAGGGTCCCTCTATTTGCGCTAACTGGTTTGCTGAAAGCGTCAACATATGAAATCCCTTGACATTAATTGATGTCCTGATATTCAACACAATAGACCTTGAGACTGTAATCATCCAATACAAATATAACAGATCCCCAAAAAATTGGCTCTAAAGCCATGTTTGACCATCATGTATGCCAAATGACTTTACGGCTACTTTTTAAGTATCCGTGCCACATGAAATTAAAAATTGTCCGTATGATGGTACGGTTATGGTCTCAAGATCCATTGTGTGGAAGATCGGGGTGAAAAAAGATCTCCATCGTGTGATCTGAAGCAATCAATGAGTTTTTTAGTTTTGCGCCTTCAATGAACATTTTAGACACAGCTCCCAAAAAGATACTTTGCATAATTACTTGTGTGCATACGGTCGTTAGGCCGTCCATTTACCAGCACATTCTATGAGTATTTATCGTCTACAAGTGGATGGCTTGCCCAATGGAAACAACATAAGGCTGATGACTCTCTCTCCCTCTCTTTTCTTTAGCCGTAAGCTTGAAGTTGATGGGTCCTCGCCTAGCTATTCATTACAAAAATAAGTGGAATATAGAACAGTGCATAAAGAAGAAAAATTAAAATAGAAGTGTCATACCAATACTTAAAAGAGCTTAAGCATTGCCATTACCCAGCAAGTATTGAATTACTTTTGACAATACACTGAACTAATATCATCATTTAAAATAGAAACCTACACAATACACTGAACCAATATCATCATTTAAAATAGAAACCTACACCTGAGGGGACTCGATCCATGCAATTTCATTGCCCATGACGAGCCTTCCTTCCCGGGAAATCGGTAGTATCTCCAACAATGCGAGAAAACAATCTCTTTGTATCTTCTGCACAAATAGTTTATGATTGTCTTTGGCATAGCTCTTTGTCAACTCCCCGCTAAAGTCGGATATACTTTCTTTAGAAGGCCTCATTCTCCTTGCTAACTCCCTATAAAGCATGATTTACCTCCTCTAGCAGCTACATCTCTGCTCTCTGCTAACTCCATGCCAGAGCAAATAAAATCCACTCTGACAAGGAGTGAGCAAAGAACAGGGGAGAACTGTTGGAGCAGGTAAATCTTGCTCTGTAGGGAGTTACAAGGATGAGGGGGACCTACTCAAGCAGGTAACAAGGATTTAATAAACAGAAAGGGAACCTACTAAAACAGATAAACCCTACTCTGGCACGGAGCTAATAGACATTTATGTCAAACACATCTATTATAATGACCCTAAAATTCTGAACAGAACTCGACTGCTTCGATAAGCGTGTCGGACACGAAAATTGAGACAAAATTAAAATTTTTTAATTAATATTATTAGAAATAATATTAATCCGCAGTTAAATGAAATTATTTATGACTTCGTATGTAAGTTCGAGTCTTGTAGGACGTTGGTGGGGCGTAGTATGCCGTAGAAGTCGTATACGTGCTCCACACCGAAGCTTAAGTTAAGAGAAAACTGAAATATCAAAGATATTTCAAATTCTTAGCTTATAAGAGAAGGAAGAAGGGTTGCATACCTACCTTGCATCTTTCTCTTCTTGCTTTTCCAGAAAAATTGCAGCTAGGTTATTAGTTTTAGGTGGTTGCTTTGAGAAACCACAGTTGGGAGAGACCTAGGGTTGAGATTGATTGAGTTAGGAGTGCAGAATCAACGTCGGTACGTCGTGTTTTTCATGTGAGGACGTGTGCCATCTCCATGTATCGAAGTGAAACCACGTGACTGCTATTCCGAGTCGTGACGGCGACAAATATGAAATTCTGGATCCGAAACCCTATCCAGATCGCAATTGCCGAGAATCTAAAAGGCCCTTTAGGAGGTGAGTAATTAGGTTTAAATTGTCTGAATTAAAACCTCATAAATATGTAAAGGGATGTGAATAAATAGTTGGTTGGAGATCATTAAGAATCAATGGAGAAAATAGGTTAAAAATAGAGATCGCCATTAATGACGCGACAAATTGGTATTTGATTGATCAATTCTGAAGGTTGATCGATCAAATTTGAGAATTGATCGATCAATATAAGAGGTTGACCGATCAGAGTGAAGTGATCGATCAAAGGCATGAATGATCGATCAATATGGACATTGATCAATCAATGAGAAAGATTGATCGATCAATTTGGACATTGGTCGATCAAATTTTATAAGTTAATGTGGAAACGGGAGGTAGGAAAATTGTGTCTGACTGGATTGATCGATCAATGGGGAGATTGATCGATCAAATTTGAGGATTGATTGATCAAGCAAGGACATTGATCGATCAAATCCCCTCTGTTACTTGTGAGTTAAAGGGAGACATTGATCCATCAAGAGAGGTATTTGATTGATCAAATTTGATGATTGATCGATCAAGCAAGGACATTGATGGATCAATCACTCCTGTTTTCTGTTATTTTAATTTTGTGAATAAGACGCTACTGGATATTGTGTCAGTTGATATCCTGAATGTCTGACACTAAGTATACGATATCTATGGTCTAGGATCAGACCGTGATGCTTTGAAAAACTTTGAATTTACTTAGAAAGGCTTGATCTGACGTAGGAGAATTCAATTGAAATTGCATATATTCTTGATTTCAGGTTCCAAATCTTCTGCATTCGACTGCAGATTCTGAATTTACTTTCTAGTCATGTTTAGCATATGTGTGAAAACTCTGTCATATCTGATTCTTGCTATCTGACACCGACACCGACACCTGATTCCTATTATGTATGATATGTCTGAGTGTGATCTGACGAATCCCACCGACTCGACGGTATATCCGTGCCTAGCACAATCGTGCATCTGCTTTAAAAATTCTCAGCACAATTGCACTCCTTAGATGAGACATTATTGTAATTCCTGAAATTATTCATGTGGACGATGATGGTCGGGCATATCCATCGGCCCAAATCTGGCTACCACTGCTATACTCACGGGAGTTACTTAAGTAAATTACTTTAACTCATTAAAATACTGTACACATAGCATCCTGTAAACTCCGAGATTTTGTCTGCTCTGACAAGTTTTGCATTCTGTTTATTCTGCATATCTGATCATCTGTTTGCATCTGTTTAATTCTGTCATTATTCTGCAACTGCTCATCTGTCTGAATATCTTCTGCAACCATGTTTTACAATTAAGATGCAACTTTAACTGAAATTCTTTTATTGAGCTTAGATGGTTAGCTCACTCCTGACTCTGTGTCATAGGTTCTGAGGCTCGAGTACCGGGTACCGAGAGCGACCCGGATTATCAGCCAGAGGCAGAGGCCGAGGCTGAGGACAAGGAGATGGATATCCAGGCGGACAAGGAGACGGATATCAAGGCAGACGAGTTTTACCCTTAGCCTGGGTATATTAGTTTTGTATTTTTCGATTATGTTTTATACTCTGGATTACTGTGTGCCTGGTGGCTACCGTCTGTATTTATTATTATAGATGTTATTTTTACTTTTATTATTATATATTCTATAGGAACCACTATCAGGAACCATTATTTTGGGTGATCGATGTTCATCACCAGTGGTTCTTCTTGGTTTCTTTTTTAGAATGTATATTCTTTTGATATTTATATATATATGCGTTATTTTACTTCTTCCTTTTTAAATGCCTTATATGATGACTCGATCTGCCACTAGTGGACTGTGTCTTCTCTGATTTCTGCTCTATGAGCAGACACTCCGTGATCTATCTTGGGGATCATCCGGAGCATGATCCTGATGGAACGATTTTTCGAGTGCAAAAATTCGGGCTGTCACAGTTGGTATCAGAGCCTAGGCCTTAGGTTGAATTACCGGTTCATGTGGGATTATTTTTACAATCTATGTACTGATTGATGTTGTTGTATTCACAGTGACAGACCAGTGCTATGGCCCCTAAGTTCAGAGGAAGACATAGTGGAGGCAGAGGAGGACAAAGAGAAGTCCCTTTGCAAGAAATTCTCGATGTTATTGGAACATCTAGGGGATTGGAGTTCCTATCGGATGATAATACTGTTCCGGTAGGACCGAGAGGAGGGAGAAGAAGCAATGATGGTAGAATGGAGCAGGTATTGGAAGCATTGGCTAGCAACGTCGCTCAACAGACCGCTTCTTTGAACCAGCAAGCAGCTAGACCACCTCACCAACCCGGCGATTTTGTCGAGTTTAGGAGAATGAGACCTCCTAACTTCTCGGGTCAAACTGATCCCGTTAAAGCTGAGGGTTGGATAGAAGAGATGGAGAAATTGTTTGAAGTATTCCAGTGCGCTGATGTAGAGAAAGTGCGTTGGGCAACCTTCAAACTTGATGGTGATGTCGAACCTTAGTGGAAGTCGGTATCACGAAATAGAGAGAGAATTTCCTAATACTCCTTGGACTTGGGAGGAGTTTACTGAAGTCTTCTACAACAACTACTTTCCAAAGATAGTGAGGCATTAGTGGGAGGTCAAGTTCATCGAGTTGAAACAAGGGGCTATGTCGGTAAGGGAATATGGTGCTGAGTTTGATAGATTATCTAGATTCGCACCACAACATGTAGCCACTGAGCTGATGAGGGCTCGTAAATTTCAACTTGGCTTGAGGTAGAACCTGTAGAAGGATATAACCATGTGGGAAATGAAGACATACGAGAGTGTGATGTCCAAAGCTCTCATCGCAGAGGAAAAGAATCAGAAATAGTATGCCTGGAGAGATAGACAAAGCAGAGAGAGGTCATTTCAGGAGCAATCTCAGGACCCTGAACAAAACAAGAGGGCTAGATTCTCCAGACCTCCGAGATACCCTACACACTCTAGACCGGCGATATCTATAGGACTTGGTTCATATCAGAGGCCAGCTGTACCTACATCTTTCAAACATTCAGACCGTCTAGTTCTTCTGGCAGCTGGGCTTTTGTAGCGCAGGGATCTTCAAGGGTATCTTCATTCACTTCGACTCTATCGTGTGCAAAGTGTGAGAAACTACACAAGATAGAGGACTGTAGGAGAGAGAGTGGGGTGTGCTTCAAGTGTGGCAAGATGGGCCACATAGTCAAAAATTATCCAGAGGAGAGTTCACTCCGACTCTATCGTGTGCAAAGTGTGAGAAACTACACAAGATAGAGGACTGTAGGAGAGAGAGTGGGGCGTGCTTCAAGTGTGGCAAGATGGGCGACATAGTCAGAAATTGCCCAAAGGAGAGTAAGGAGAGCAAGGAGCAGTCCGGATCTGTGTCTACTCAGAGATTTTCTTGACCTGTTGTTCAAGGTCGAGCATATGCTGTCACCGCGATCGATACTCTGACATCGAACGATGTCATCTAAGGTATTATTATATTTTGAGATGATTCAATTATGTTATTAATTTCAGTTACTTTGAAATGTGTAGTAAATTTTAAATACGTAGGAATATTAGTGACTGCTATGACCTATATTATGCATGACTGTTGTCGCTCCAAGTGTGCCAAAAATGTGTGCAAAAAATTAAAGAATTAAAGAATGCTAAATTATATGGATGTTAACTTATGAAAGGGATATCAGCACATTGGGGCTAACACTGGCCTGCAAGATCAGGGCCAATTGTAGCAAGTTTTAAAAGTAAGTATTTCAAGATCGTCCACAGAGAAGTTTGTCTAAAATGAGAGATAAACCTCCAGATCTGTGCTACCAGATCTGGCTCTATAATTATCTAAAATAAAGAATAGATAAAAGAGAGTGTTGGGTTTTGTCACGTTTAACTAAAAGCAAATAAAGAAAAGAACTAACTACGTGATCCAGATCCGAGTTGTGGAGGTGTTTAAAATAAGACAAATGCAGAAATAATAGCTTCATGTATTTTAGCCTTTGAATTTTAATGGAGAATCTGTAGTTCAACAGAGCAGATTAAATCTTCATCTGGCTATCAGCACAGATGTAAGAGAAATAAATCCGAATTAAGGAATAGGTTTAGACTTATGGTTGTGATTTGTCACAGATCATCAGCTAGCTGTGGCCTATTCTTTATTTCAGAACATGAACATCACTGTAAATGCTGCTTGAATTAGGTTACCAACGCTAATTCGCATGTGGATGATGAATTAAGGGAAGTTGGATGCGGATGAGTGAATCTAAAGAAGTCTAATGCACTAAGGTGAACATTCAACCCTCGACATGACTCCAATGGAGAAGACACAAATTAAAGAACCTTTTAAAATCCAACGTTACAATTCTGAGCACGGCTTCTTAGAGAGCCCTCGGACTTACGATCGAGCTTCTGAGAGCCCTCGATTCTGATCCTTGAATCCGAACTTGGAAGTACAAATCACTACAATGGCTCTCAAAGGTAAAATACAAGAAGGGATTACAGGGAATCGGATGAGCTTTCACGAATGGGGAAACAGAGATGAAAACTCTAAAACTGGATACCCAAATTGGGCAAATGGTTCGTATTTATAGTTTTCCTAAGCCGCCTCGGATGTGTATCAACCAATCGAATTGGATAGATCTGTATCAACCAATAGGAGTCGAGCACCGTGATCCAGACATTACGCCAATCGAAATGCTTGATCGTTCACCAATCGAAACAGAGGCATCAATTACATTATGTAATTCAAAAATCTGTTTGAGCTTCTAGAAGTTCCGCCAAGTAATTTCATCTTTGGGTGTTCACATGGGGTGGAATATGCCTTTGGTTCGTGCTCGAATCTTAGGAATGTCCTTGGGTTTTAAAACGCATTGGGCGCATGCAAAGTTTCTGAAATACCCTTGGAGCCGCAAATCCCGAATGCCATTTCGCATAGTTTAAGGGCTTTTTCAAGAAAGTAGTTTGGCTCGAATCTCTTCGCAAAGCATTTTGGCTCCGAATCTCTTTTCGCAAAGCATTTTGGCTTCGGGAGATCTTTTCGCAAAGGACTTTGGCTTCGTGGAGATCTTTTCAAAGGACTTCTCTTCTTTCGCAAAGCATTTTGGCTTCAGGAGGTCTTTTCGTAAAGGACTTCTCTTCTTTTGCAAAGTTCAAAGTTCTTTGCGAATAGTAGATGTTCTTTCGAATTGAACTTTTAGCTTCCATTCTTCTTTGCGAATGGATCCTTCTTCTTCTTCGGTCTTTTCTTGCTCTTTTAGGACCTTTTTAGCCATTCAGGCTATTTCTTCACTCCCTCTTTGAGTTTGACATGCGTTGTCGACTTTTGATCATTTTAGGATGGTTTTGATTTGGACTGTCTTTTGGTTAATGCAATATGAACACTAAAGCACTTATTTAGTCCTCTCAAGGGTCTTTCAAGGCTCATGTTTAGGGGTAAAAATGGTATTTTCACTACTTATCACACCCCAAACCTAAGCTTTGCTAGTCCCCGAGCAAAGAAACATAAAAACAAAGTAAAGAACCACTTTTGTAGGAAGCATGTGCATTTAGCATATGCAACAAGCCTTTTAAACCCCTAGGTGATCCCTAGAGGAGGAGTGAAGTCTCCCGAGGGTTTCGTGAAGGTACCCACAAACTTCTCCATGAAATGCTTAACATCGGTGCAATATTATCAAATGAGCAATCAAGGAGGGTTAGTTACTCTTGAATCAATGATGAAACAGAAAATTTGATTATTGTTTGCAGTGAATTTAAACATTTATAAACCTCATGAATGTTTCAATATTTCCAATCGTGAACAGTCATAGAAAATCATACAAATGTGCCATAAGCTCATCCTATGGATAAAAATTAGGTTATAAGTCATACTTAAGGTGCTCAAGTTCCAACCCAAATACTCACGGTGGTATACTCTCATCGGTGTTTTTGTTGAGGGTTCATTTTCACTCAAGCTCAAGAGCGCTTACATCTCCCAACCGGATCTGTAAGCATGAGCATAGGCATGATTCTTAGGCAATGGCATCATTGACATCTCCTCACCATAGATTGGGTCACTTCTCATCTCCACATGACTCACTCAACTTTGGATCACAAGGGCTTTTAATCTAGGTTTGTTTGTATGGCTTATGGAGTGAAGTTTCAAGGAAAGGCAATTTGAAGAGGTTTGAATTTGAGAACTCGTGAAGTGGAGATGGTTCATGACTCCACCTTTTGAGTTTAGCTTCTTTCTTCTTCGAGATTCTCACATTCACGGATCAGTTCTTTCTTTGATCTTGCATTTTTCAACATAAAGTCCCTTTTTGCCTTTTTGCTTGCAACTTTTTCACATTGTTTGTCTCTTCTTTTCTCGGTCACCATATTACCTGTTTTTGAGGTATTTTCTCTTCATTTTCTTGATGTTGCCCAGAAATGGTCCATCTTGATTCTTTCTCCTTTACCTCCTGAATTCTCGAGTGAGGAAGGCTGAATTGGTTCCATAGGTTCAGTGCAAGTACTTTTGAGTATTTTTGATGAAGAATTGTAGGATTCTGACTCAAATGGGGTACAAACAGGGGCAGATTTTTCTTGGTTGGTTCTGTTAGGTTCAAAATTTGTCTAAAGAAGGCCTTGATCTTTTCCTCGGTTTCATGAGTCTTTGTTACTTGTTTTAATTTGGAGTTTCCTAACTTCTAGTGGATCTAATGCCTCACCAATCCTTTGAATCGGAAAAAATTGCCTCGGTCACTCTTCAAAGAGATGGAAAATATATGGGCTCAATTCTCACTGGTGATGGTTTTCCCTTGTGCTTTTATGTATATCTTTACCTTTTTCTCTTCCTTTTGACTTACTACGTGCTGATACCACTATGTTTTTATGGTGTAATCATCATGGAAATGTAGAATATCGCAAGGTTTAGAATGTCTAAATTTGGCAAAGGAATTTTAAATTTTCTAGTTGTCATGATTCTTAAGTAAATTAATACATTTCCTAATTACTTAGGTGATTCTGCGCCTTATGTTAACTATTCCTAGCGGGAGACTTGTCCGCCACACCCCAAACCTATGAGAACAGTGTCCTCACCGGTTCAAAGGTGGTGGACAATTATTAGGGGAAGGCAATGAAACAACAATAATCTGAGCGATTCTGACAAGCACATCGAAATTTGGATAGAAAATAAAAGGAAAAAGGGAAAGGGAGTAGGGGAGGGTTGTAAGTTTTTGAAATAGGGGAGAACAAAAACAGATCAGTTAGGCAGCCTTATATGAAAAAAATTGCAATAGAATAAAAGAAAATAAGAAAATAAGAAAGAGACAATTGAGAATTGGGCTTGTAAATTTGGTAGGGGTGATTCTCCTACTTCCTCATTCTTCTTAACATGGCCTAACTTGTGGTCCGTGCTTTCTTGCCAAAGTTGTGAGGAGTGAGTACCTCAAAGGGCTCTTCCCTATCAATGTCAAACTTGGCTCTTAAGAGGGTCAGTAATGAGTCTTCCAAAGGGAGGCCAGAATCTTCTGCTCCTTTTACCTTGGCACTCACATCACCCATTGCTTTCAGGATCGACATGGGGCATTGAAGAATTGCCCTTAGAGAAGTGAAAGAGGGCTTCTAAGATGGGGTTCGCCTCTTGGTGTGCCCAAGAAACATAAAAACTCTCTGAGTATGGAATCCATCAAGAGATATTGCGGGGCAGATCTCTTCTCACTATTGATTGCCCAGAACCCACCATGCCCTGTGTCAAATGGGCGCCCATATCTCTGAAAGAGACAACTTCAGAGCAGATCAAGGGTCCATCAGATTGAATTGAAAAGGTATCCCTAGGGCATGTCCAATGTCCTCGTGATCCTGATTAAGTCACGATTATACATAAAAATAACTAGGGTTGGCACATCGGCATGTTCCTCTGTGACGGGTGAGGTTACGATACTGACTTTGTCATCCTTGGGTAAATTTTCTCGTGTAATGGAGTGAGGATGGTGCCGAGGGAAGCCTCCCGAGATATCTTAAAGATAGCACGCAATCAGGTTTGGAGGAGAAAAAGTTTCATCCACCAATAGCTCGTGTATGAGCTTCGGGCATCAATGAATGGGTTAGGCAAAACCAAAGGAATGGGTAATGGGGATTTCGGACTGGGCTCGAGGCAGGGTGGGCTCCTCATGGCGATTTTTTTTTTTCTTTTTCAACCCTATCTGCTTTGTCCATTGAAAGTTTTCTCTTGGACTTCTTGGCTTTGCCTTTGGCTTTGGGGTGTTTTGGTGCCTTCTTGGTCAAGATTTAGGGAACATGGCAACAAGAGATTTCTCGGTTTTTCCCATATTTAAAATGGCCTCAAATGTAGCTTAAGTACCAACAATCACAGAAAGAATAAGAGTAGAAGCGATCATGATCCGAGGGTTTCCTCTGGTGAGTTTCTTTGCTTCGAAAAGATCGCATGTGATCTACACCTTTGATTTCGACAAGAGAAAAGGCGCAGAGGATTAGAATAGATGGTGGAGTCTTTACCTTGCGAAATGTTTGTAAAGACTCCTCCACCACTCATCAATGATGTCAACATGGAAACATTCCTCGAGAATTGAGGTTGATTATTACACATTCAATTTAACTTTCATATTTCCAAAAGACACCTCCATGATGCCAGACTGCATTGAATGCATGCATTAGTCAGAGCTGTGAATGGTCTTCCCATAATGACAGGATGGCGGTGGTACTTTTGGTTGGTTCCATGTCCAACACCAAAAAGTCGAGGTAGAAAAACTTGTCTACTCCTACCAAAACATCTTCAATCAACCCCATAGGTTTCCTTTGGATCTTTCATTCATTTGTAACACCACTTGAGTGGGTTTCAATTCTCCCAAACCTAGCTTCCCATAAGCAGAGGGTTGACACTAGCACCCAGATCTAGCAAGGCTTTCTCAATGGTGTGCTCCCCAATGATGCAGGGGATTGTGGGGATTCTGTGGTCTTGCATCTTAGGTGGTGTTGCAATTGATAGCACTTGGTTGATTTTCTCCTGACAAGGCCTTCTTGGATAAATGTATCCTAGATTGCCTTTTGTGGGTGCACACCTCTTTGAGAAATTTTGCATAGCGAGGGACTGCTTTGATTGCATCAAGCAGAGGTAGATTAATTTTAACTTGCTTGAATGTCTCCATCATTTCCTCAATTTTTGTGTTTCCTTTGTCAAAAGGAGAAACTGACTTCATTGCATGGGGAAATGGGAGGTGAGGAACAAATTTCTCCTCCTCATCTTTTTCAACAATTTTGTTATTTTTCTGTTTTCATTTTTTTGAATTTTACGATGTAAATCAACAACCATATTGCTATCCAAATTTGTTTTTTTACTTGTTTTGGATCGGCCGGGCTCAACAAGAGCCCTTATTTACTCTTCTGAAAATAATGAGAAACAACTTAGATTTTCTATTTGTGTTTTCGACTTCTTTTATTTTGTATTTGGTTTTGTAAAAAAAAATCGATGCCTAAAAGATGCAGAAATTATAATCAAAACAAACATTAAACACAATGAGAACTGCTGGTTCTCAAGAATTTAAAAATAGAAAATGAATGCAAAGGAGAAGGATGCAAACTCAAACTCAGATCTGCTCCAGCTTTGGTCCAGATGCTCCTTGTTGAATGGTACGCTCCAGATACCGCAAACATCCAAAAGCAGCAGATTACCTTATTCAAGTATTGACAAAAATAAAAGAAAACTCAAAGCACGCCCAAATTTGACAAAAGACAAAAGAGTGGCAGCAAGATTTATTCAAATAACTAGAAGGCAAAGAATAAAAACTCAAAAAAAAAAAAAAATTACTGCGGTAAGAAAGTTTTCTATACAAAAGCTCAGTAGACATTTAATCAAGCACTTCCAATGCAAAGTGTAGGTTTAAAGAAAAAATTAAAATAATAATCAATTCTACAAAATAAAAAAACTTAGGTCTACCTATCTTAGAACAAACTTCCCGACAGGCGCCAAAAAACTTGTTGTCGCTCCAAGTGTGCCAAAATGTGCAAAAATTAAAGAATTAAAGAATGCTAAATTATATGGATGTTAACTTATGAAAGGGATATGACATTGGGGCTAACATCGGCTGCAAGATCGAGGCCAATTGTAGCAAGTTTTAAAAGTAAGTATTTCAAGATCGTCCACAGAGAAGTTTGTCTAAAATGAGAGATAAACCTCAGATCTACTGCTTACGGATCCGGCTCTATAATTATCTAAAATAAAGAATAGATAAAAGAGAGTGTTGGGTTTTGTCACGTTTAACTAAAAGCAAATAAAGAAAAGAACTAACTACGTGATCCGGATCCGAGTTGTGGAGGTGTTTAAAATAAGACAAATGCGAAATAATAGCTTCATGTATTTTAGCCTTTGAATTTTAATGGAGAATCAGAGTTCAGCAGCAGATTCAATCTTCATCGGCTACCGCAGATGTAAGAGAAATAAATCCAATTAAGGAATAGGTTTAGACTTATGGTGATTTGTCACGGATCATCACTAGTATGGCCTATTCTTTATTTGAACATGAACATCCTTTGTAAATCTTTGCTTGAATTAGGTTACCAACGCTAATTAGCGGGATGATGAATTAAGGGAAGTTGGATGCGGATGAGTGAATCTAAAGAAGTCTAATGCACTAAGGTGAACATTCGGAACCCTCGACATGACTCCAATGGAGAAGACACAAATTACAAGAACCTTTTAAAATCCAACGTTACAATTACGAGCACGGCTTTAGAGAGCCCTCGGACTTACACCCGAGCTTCTCGAGAGCCCTGATCTTGAATCCGAACTTGAAGTACAAATCACTGAATGGCTCTCAAAGGTAAAATACAAGAAGGGATTACTGGGGAATCGGATGAGCTTTCGGCCGGAATGGGAAGCAGAGATGAAAACTCTAAAATCTGGATACCCAAATTGGGCAAATGGTTCGTCTATTTATAGTTTTCCCTAAGCCCATTTCGGATGTGTATCAACCAATCGTAATTGGATAGATCTGTATCAACCAATAGGAGTCGAGCACCGGGATCCGAGATCTGCTCGCCAATCGAAATGCTTGATCCGGTTCACCAATCGGAAGCAGAGGCATCAATTACATTATGTAATTCAAAATCTGTTTGAGCTTGAAGTTCCCGCCAAGTAATTTCATCTTTGGGTGTTCACATGGGGTGGAATATGCCTTTGGTTCGTGCTCAGAATCTTCGGAATGTCCTTGGGTTTTAAAAGCGCATTGGTAGCGTGCAAAGTTTCTGAAATACCCTTGGACGGTACCAAATCCCGAATGCCATTTCGCATAGTTTAAGGGCTTTTTCGCAAAGTAGTTTGGCTCGAATCTCTCTTATAAAGCATTTGGCTCGAATCTCTTTTCGCAAAAGCATTTTGGCTTCAGGAGATCTTTTGCAAAGGACTTTGGCTTGAGGAGATCTTTTATAAAGGACTTCTCTTCTTTTCGCAAAGCATTTTGGCTTGAGGAGGTCTTTTATGAAGGACTTCTCTTCTTTTCGCAAAGTTCAAAGTTCTTTGCGAATAGTAGATGTTCTTTGCGAATTGAACTTTTAGCTTCCATTCTTCTTTGCAAATGGATCCTTCTTCTTCTTCAGGTCTTTTCTTGCTCTTTTAGGACCTTTTTAGCCATTGCTGAGGCTATTTCTTCACTCCCTCTTTGAGTTTGACATGCGTTGTCAGCTTTTTGATCATTTTAGGATGGTTTTTGGATTTGGACCTGTCTTTTTGGTTAGCTGCAATATGAACACTAAAGCACTTATTTAGTCCTCTCAAGGGTCTTTCAAGGCTCATGTTTAGGGGTAAAAAATGGTATTTTTCACTACTTATCAATGACGTATATGTTGATAAATAAACTAAGGTACTTTTCATATACGTCAAGAACAAGACATATGTGAGGTTGAGGTGAGAGTACTAATTGACCCTAGATCCACACATTCTTTCATTACGCCGATGTTCTCAGCACGATTAGGGATTACTCCAAAGAAATTGGATTTCATTTTGGCAGTGACAATCCCTACGGGTAAATTAGTGAAAATAGATATAGTGAACAAGGCGATAGTTATTAGAATGGAGAAGGAGGAAACTCGAGCAGACCTAATATTAATGAACATGGTAGGGTTCGATGTGATCTTAGGAATGGATTGGCTATCCGCTTATCATGTGAGTGTTGATTGCCTACGAAAAATTATAGTTTTCTGCCTCCAAAGAGGAAGTCATTTAGATTCTTCAGGGTGAAGTTTAAGGTAGTCCCGTTGATATCAGCTGTTCGAGCTGAGAAGATAATGAAGAATGGATGCAGCGACTATATGGCATTTCTACAAGAGCAACGGGAAGAGAAGAATGTGATATCCAACATTCATGTTGTTTGCGAGTACCCCGACGTGTTTCCCGAGGAATTACTAGGACTACCACCAACTCGAGAGATTGAGTTTGCTATCAATCTAGTTCCGGGTACCGAACCAGTATCTAAAGCTCTATATCGGATGGCTCCTGCAGAGTTGTAAGAATTGAAGGAGTAGCTGTAAAAATTGCTTGACAAAGGATTTATCAGACCTAGTGTGTCTCCTTGGGGAGCACCAATGTTGTTTGTCAGGAAGAAGGACTGTTTGATGCGACTATGCATCGATTATCGACAGTTGAACAAGTTGACGATTAAGAATCGTTATCTACTCCCAAGAATAGATGATATCTTTGATCAATTACAAGGAGTGAGGTTCTTTACGAAGATTGACTTGCGACCGGGTTATCATCAACTAAGAGTCAAAGCAGAGGATATTGAGAAGACGGTGTTCAGAACCAGATATGGGCACTATAAATTTTTTGTTATGCCATTTGGATTGACGAACGCGCCTGCGTCTTTTATGGATCTAATGAATCGAGTGTTTAAACTACATTTGGATAAGTCCGTGGTGGTCTTTGTGGATGACATTCTCATTTATTCAAGGACAAAAGAAGACCATGAGCGGCATCTGCATGTGGCTCTATAGACTCTCAGGGATAACAAACTTTACGTAAAGCTCAGTAAATGTCAGTTTTTGCTTGACCAAGTCAGTTTCTTAGGTCATGTCGTTTCTGATAAAGGTATAACAGTGGATCCGACAAAGATTGAAGCGATAGTAAATTGGGAGCAACCGAGGACGGTAACCGAAGTCCATAGTTTCCTTAGCTTGGCAAGATACTACAGACGATTTATAGAAGGGTTCTCCATACTATCAAGTCCGCTTACTCAACTCACAAAGAAGAATGCTAAGTTTGACTAGACGGATCAATGTGAGAAGAGTTTCCAAGAACTCAAGACACTTCTGACTTCAGCACCAATGTTAGTTATACCTTCTGGCAGAAGAGGTTTTGCTATATATCGTGACACATCTTATAGTGGTTTGGGTTGTGTCTTCAACCAGCATAAGAAAGTTATCGCGTATAGCTCTAGACAACTCAAGGAACATGAGAAGAACTATCTGACCCATGATCTGGAGTTAGTAGCGGTGATCTTTTCTTTGAAGATTCAGAGGTGCTACTTATAGGGTGAGACGTTTGACATCTTCACCGATAACAAGAGTCTTATGTATCTTTTTACCCAGAAGTATTTGAACATGCGATAGCGCAGATGGATGGAGTTCTTAAAAGACTACCACTGTTCCATCCAGTATCATCTTGGGAAGGCTAATATTGTGGCAGATGCTTTGAGCAAAAAATCTTCAACTCAGTTGTCACATTTTATTATTAGAGTACAAAGGTGGCATCTACTTAAGGACCTAGGTTTATGCGATACACTGATTGATGTCAGAGGTTCAGGAACATTGATGGCTACCATTATGGTACGGCCCACGTTATTTGATAACGTGCGTAAGCTCTAGATGATTAATGATGAGCTTATGGCCATTAGAAAGGATGTGATCAATAAGATCAGACCAAATTTCTCCATCAAGGATGATGGTACTTTGCTATTCAGAGATTGGATGTGCATACCTACAAATAAAGATCTTAAAGATACTATTTTAAAAGAAGCTCACAAGTCAATATATGCTATACATCCTGGGAGTACCAAGATGTACCAAGATCTGAAGTGAAGTTTCTGGTGGAGAGGATTGAAGAAGGATGTCGCAGACTATGTATCTCGATGCTTGGTCTGTCAGTAAGTAAAAGTAGACCATCGAAACCCAGCAAGATTATTGCAACCACTATTAGTGCCGGAATGAAAATGGGAAGCCATTTCTATGGATTTCATATTAGGATTGCCGAGTACATTGAGGAAGAATAATGTCATCTGGGTTATTATCGATAGACTGACTAAGTCTACATACTTTCTATCGTACCGTACTACGTACACAGCCAACAACCTTGCACAGTTGTACATGAAAGAGATAGTTCAGTCCAGTCAGCATTGTGTGCGATCGAGATCCGCTCTATACGTCGTAATTCTGGCAGCGATTTCAAGAAGGCATAGGGTCTAAACTAGAGTTCATCTCAGTATTTCATCCTTAGACAGATGGGCAGACTAAGAGAGTGAACTAGATCATAGAGGATATGTTGCATGCATGCATATTGGACTTTTATGGTTCATGGGATCAGCATTTGCCTCTGATGGAGTTCGCTTACAATAATAGTTATCAGTCCAGTATTAGGATGGCGCCTTACGAAGCCTTGTATGGACGACAATGCAGATCTCCCTTGAACTGGCAAGAAGTCGGTGAAAAGTTTATTTTGGGACCTGATATCATGGGTAGTGCAACTGAGACAGTTCGGTTGATCCGCGAGAGATTACGGGTTGCTCAAAGTCGCCAAAAGAGTTATGCCTATCTTCATTAGACGCACGTTGAATTTCAGGTATACTTAGATGCATTCAAGAAACTTAAGTTTCCCTAGTTAAATCAATTAGCTATGGAATTAACATTTGTTTGTAGGTAGGAGACAAAGTGTTCGTGAAAATATCGCCGAATAAGGGCGTGATGCGCTTTGGAAAATATGGAAAGTTGTGTCCACATTATATTGGGCCTTTTGAGGTGCTTAGACGAGTTGGCGAAGTCGCGTACATGATTACTTTGCTACCATAGTTGGCCAGTATGCATAACATCTTCCACATTTCGATGCTATGGAGATACGTGAGAGACCCAACTCATGTGTTGGACTTCCATCCGATTGAGCTTTAGGAGGATCTAACTCTGGTGGAAGAACCCGTCGAGATCTTGGATCGTAGAGATCAAGTTTTGCGGACCAAGTTGATCACACTTATGCTCGTAAGATGGCGTAATCATTCAACTTTGGAAGCTACTTGGGAGTACGAAGCTGAGATCCGTGAACAATACTCGCATTTGTTTACCTGATGCAGAAGGTAGCTTTCACAATTTTAGTTTAAATTATTATTGTGATGGTATGCGGGTCATATGTAAGCAAGCATATTAGATTGTATGATCTATGTATACAGATGCGGTATACGACGTATAATGCATCCTCATTCTCGAAATATGGTTGATTTGCATTACAGAAGTAAAAATGTTAAGAAATAACTTTACTCTCAGGATTGATCAATCAAATTAGTGGATTGATCGATTAATGTGGACTTTGATCGATCAATATATTGGATTGATCGATCAATTGAGTTTGAACCATATACTGAATGTGAATGATTGATCGATCAAAAGTGAAGATTGAATGATCCATTTTATGGATTGATCGATCAACATAAGGACATTGATCGATCAAAATTGTCGAGCAAGGATAGTTCACTTAAACATTGATCGATCAATATGAAGGATTGATCGATCAAGGCTATCAGGTTAGGGCATTTTAACTTAAGAATTGATCGATCAATTTAAGCATTGATCAATCAACCCTATCGTTTTAAGTAATGAAAGGGTTTATTTTTTTTCATTCACACGATTGGAAACTTTGATCGTTCAAGAGGGTTTTGATTCCTTGCATTCAAGCAACACCCCAGATTGTTTGTCGGCCATCGGAGTTTCTCCCCGCATGTATTTCGCTCGTATTTGCCCAACTCGATTGGTAAACCCTAACCATTCTCTTCGTTTGGACTTTTATCATCTTTTTTAGCCTTTTTTTAAGCTATGGGACCACGAACCAACAATGCGTCGCACAAAATTCCCACATCCCGGGTTCGTGCATCCATGCCACCCGCCGAACCGGTCACACAACCTTTCGTGCCACCCATGGCTCCCGTTGAAAACGTGGTGCCACCCATTCAAGACCCCCAACCACCCCAACTCCAACGTGAAGTCCCCAACCAGTGGTGGGCATCCAAAACCTTTTTACCCGAGTATGTGTTCGACTCTATGCTCTTTGAAAATCGGCCCGAAATGACTTGGGCCATCTCTTACATTACAAAGTTAGGGTTGAAGCCGTTACTTGAGCCATTTCACGATCACTTTTGTCCTCGGATCATGCGGCTTCTCTTTCAAAATCTCCGTCGATAGTCGTCATCAGTTGGTCACCAAGATTCACGGCTTAGACTACAAATTTAACCAATACCACGTGGCGGCCACTCTACGGTGCACGTCGGTTTATATTGAGACTTGTGGCTTGTCACCACCATACATCAAGGATATCCCTTTCCACGATGTGGTTACTAAAATGACCCAGGGTCAATATGGTTTGGGACAATCCATTACTCGTGCCCAACTCCCCGATCGGTTGTGGATGTTTGATACGTATATCAAGTGTACCCTTAACCCATTCTTGCACAAATCGACACGGAGCGGCATAGCGCAACAAGCCTTGTTTGCGGCTTTCGAGGACCGTTGGTTATCAGTTGCCAATTTGGTTCTTGATGGCATGATCAATGCCAAGGAAATGATGTTCGAGAAGACCAAGGCTGCTTCAAAGAAGCAGATTCCTTACACTCGCCTAATCACTAAGATGGTTGAGCAATATGTAACGTTGAGAGATGACTATAGTTTAGCTCCTGGCGAGCCTAGATTGACCAACAACACTAAGGTGTTTAAGTTGAAGGATTGGACAAATAGTTACAGCTTGTTGGCCAAGAGGTTATATGAGGTGGAGGACATTCCTCTAGTTGAGGAGGGTGCAGAGCCGGCATAGCCTGCTGGTGAGGAGGGCGCAGCCTGACCAGCCACCTCAACCTGAGGTGTCTACTCGACCTGCCCCTCCCACTATACATCGACCTGCCCCTACCATTACACGCCGACCTGCCCGTCCCTCTACTTCATGCTGACCTGCACCTTCCACCATGGAGATAGAAGAGATGCTTCAGGTGGTCCTTGAGGGCAACAAGCGTAGCCATGAGCAGCTCGACGGGATGGAGGAGTTCCATTGTCAGGTCCATCGACGATTAGATTACCACGAGGGCATGCTTGAGCTTCTGATGTAGCATTCATATGCTACCACATCGACGTCGATAATTGCTCATGCTCGTCAGCACACCGTCGACCCTCGCGACTACCGTGCTGAGCCACTTCGACCCTGTCGACCTACGCCTGACACCGCCGGACCTTCTGACGCCCCGACAGGTACTTACTATGCTATTATCTGTATTCTTTTAATACATATATCTGTATATATATTATCCTGCTTTTTATACATTTCTGTTCTGCATGCATATGGGTTTTTATAGCATGATGTAGTCAACTATTTATTCTGTTTTGTTCTGCCTATTAACTTTTGAACATACCATTGACCTGTTTACGACTCCCTGACATTTTTGAGGATGAAAATTCCTAAGGGAGAGATAATGTAATGACCCTAAAATTCTAAACAGAACTCGACTGCTTTGATAAGCGTGCCCGACACAAAAATCAAGACAAAATTAAAAATTTTAAATTAATATTATTAAAAATAATATTAATCCGCAATTAAATGAAATCTTATATGACTTCGTATGTAAGTCCGAGTCTTATAGGACGTTGGTGGGGCGTAGTACGCCGTAGAAGTCGTATACGTGCTCCACACAGGAGCTTAAGTTAAGAGAAAACTGAAATATCAAAGATATTTCAGTTTCTTAGCTTATAAGAGAAGGAAGAATGGTTGCATACCTACCTTGCATCTTCCTCTTCTTGCTTTTCCTGAAAAATTGTAGTTAGGTTATTGTTTTTAAGTGGTTGCTTTGAGAAACCACAGTTGGGAGAGACCTAGGGTTGAGATTGATTGAGTTAGGAGTGCGGAATTGACGTCGGTACGTCGTGTTTGTCATGTGAGGACGTGTGCCATCTCCGTGTATCGAAGTGAAGCCACGTGACTGCTATTCCGAGTCGTGACGGGGACAAATCTGGAATTCTGGATCCGAAACCCTATCCGAATGGTAATTGCTGAGAACCCGAAAGGGCCTTTAAGGAGGTGAGTAATTAGGATAAAATTGTTTGAATTAAAACCTCATAAATATGTAAAGGGATGTGAATAAATAGTTGGTTGGAGATCATTAAGAATCAATGGAGAAAATAGGTAAAAAATAGTGATCGCCATTAATGACAGAAAACTATCATTATTGATCGATCAAGATAGTTAATTGATCAATCAAGCCTGGAATTGATCAATCTAGGTGAAGGATTGATCGACCAATTCGTATATTCAATTAATGGGAACAGTAGGGTGCTTTTCTAAAAGTTCAATACCCGATGGGCATTGATCGATCAAATTGGTATTTGATCGATCAATTCTGAAGGTTGATCGATCAAATTTGAGAATTGATCGATCAATATGAGAGGTTGATCGATCACAGTGAAGTGATTGATCAAAGGCATGAATGATCGATTAATATGGACATTGATCGATCAATGAGAAAGATTGATTGATCAATTTGGACATTGGTCGATCAAATTTTATAAGTTAATGTGGAAACAGGAGGTAGGAAAATTGTGTCTGACTGGATTGATCGATCAATGGGAAGATTGATCGATCAAATTTGAGGATTGATCGATCAAGCAAGGACATTGATCAATCAAATTCCCTCTGTTACTTGTGAGTTAAAGGGAGACATTGATCCATCAAGAGAGGTATTTGATCGATCAAATTTGATGATTGATCGATCAAGCAAGGACATTGATGGATCAATCACCCCTGTTTTCTGCTATTTTAGTTTTGTTAATAAAATGCTACTGGATACTATGTCAGTTGATATCCTGAAGGTCTGACACTAAGTATACGATATCTATGGTCTAGGATCAGACCGTGATGCTTTAAAAAGCTTTGGATTTACTTAGAAAGGTCTGATCTGAGGTAGGAGAATTCAACTGAAATTGTATTTATTCTTGATCTCATGGTTCCAAATCTTTTGCATTCGACTGCATATTCTGATTTTACTTTCCAGTCATGTTTAGCATATGTGTGAAAACTGTCATATTTGATTCCTGCTATCTGACACCGACACTTGATTCCTGTTATGTATGATATGTCTGCATGTGATTTGAGGTTTAATAATCTGATGAATCCCACCGACTCGGCGGTAAATCCGTATCTGACACAATCATGCTTCTGCTTTGGAAATCATTGACATAATTTCACTCCTTAGATGAGGCATTGTTGCAATTTCTGAAGTTGTTCATGTGAATGACGATGGTCGGGATTATCCATCGACCCAAATCTGGCTACCACGTGCTATACTCACGGGAGTTACTTAAGTATAGTACTTCAAGTCATTAAAATACTATACGCATAGCATCCTGTAAACTCTGAGATTTTGTCTGCTCTGATAAGTTCTGCATTCTGTTTATTCATCATATCTAATTATCTGTTTGCATCTGTTCAATTCTGTCATTATTCTGCAACTGCTCATTTATCTGAATATCTTCTGCAACCATATTTTATAATTAAGATGCAACTTTAACTGAAATTCTTTTACTGAGTTTAGATGGTTAGCTCACTCCTGGCTCTGTGTCATAGGTTCTGAGGCTCGAGTACCAGGTACCGAGAGCAACCCGGATTATCAGCTAGAGGCAGAGGCCGAGGCTAAGGACGAGGAGACGGATACCTAGGCAGACGAGTTTTACCCTTAGTCTGGGTATATTAGTCTTGTATTTTTGGATTATGTTTTATACTCTGGATTATTGTATGCCTGGTGGCCACCGTCTGTATTTATTATTATAGATGTTGTTTTTACTTGTATTATTATACATTCTATAAGAACCACTATCAGGAACCATTGTTTTGGGTGATGGATGTCCATCACTAGTGGTTCTTCTTAGTTCCTTTTTGAGGATGTATATTCTTTTGATATATATATACATGCGTTATTTTACTTCTTCCTTTTTAAATGTCTTATATGATAACTTGATTTGCCACTATTGGACTATGTCTGCTCTGATTTTCGTTATACGAGCAGACACTGTGATTTATCCTGGGGATCATCCAGAACATGATCCTGATGGCACGGATTTCCGGGTGTGAAAATTTGGGCTGTCACTTCTATATCTCTTAGAATCCACGTACTCTTCTAAGAATCTTCTTCCGATTATAGCATTCGAGGCAACAATGATTTTTACACACCAAACTATAAACAAGCCCTTAAGCCCTTCTAATGGCATCAAGTTTCACCCGCTAAGTTGTGAGCATGTTACTAGGACACTTACCAGCATTATCTCTGACAACAACACCAATCCGCCCCCCTTAACCATTCGACGAGTTTCACTACAATCTCAATCACACGTTTGAACAAACTCAGTCTTGATGCCCTATTTGTTAAAAATTTCGAGCTCTAGTAATGTTGAAGTTTCTGATATCTTGAAAATTTTAATCAAACCATATGAGCCATTCTCAATCCGCTGAATGATAGATCTTTTGTGATATATTCTAATAGTTATTCCGCTCCAGCCATATGCAAGATATGGTGTCGGCCAAGGCAGCCCTTATAAAATCATTGAACTTTTTATTAGTCTTGCATCATTCCTAACCCTATTAGCCTCATCCAAAATATCCTACCAAGATGAGCAACATTTATGCCAAATCTAGCTAGGACAGACCTACATATCCAGTTACTATAAGAACAATCAAAGAATAAATGGTCATTTTCTTTCCTATCAGTAATAAGTTTCACATGTTAATAAAAAAAGGCTTTCCAACCTTCAAATTTCTTTCAAGTGTGATCTTTCTAACTCAAAGCAAAAAGCCATTCTAGTAAAGTAGAAGGGGAGACCTAAGTATTTAATAGCAAGAGCCGCCTCAAAAAATACAAGGAATTAGTAATCTCCATTGTGTTACAACAAGCATCACGAATGAAAATGCAGCTCTTATCATTTTCTTGTAATCTAGAAAGCATATGCAAATCTTCCAGAAGAGATCTAATACTTCTCTCGGACTTCACAAATTGAGTGAAAATAAAAGTATCTCACTATAAAAAAAGGAGATGAGGACATCAGGCAAATAAGGAATATGAAAATCTCCTTCATTTATTTTATCCACAAGGAGACCAGAAAAGCCTCCATCACCAAGGTGAAAGTTACAGAGACAAAGGATCCCCTTGGCATCGTCTACACCTAAATAACCATGAGAGGTACATTAATACGAGCCGAAAATTTATGGGAGAAATGCATTCCCTGATCCAATTAATTCACACCTCATTGCATCTAAATTTTTTACGGATAGATAAATGAAATTCTAGCTAACCTTATCAAAAATTAATTTTTCATAAGATTCTCTATAGTCATGAGTTTTTTGTTTACAGCCATCCACGCAAAGAATTTGTGTTGAGATCATTTTTTTGTGCCAAATGAACTTAACCTAGGTAGATTTAACCTCACTCCTCGCCGTGAATCATCTTTAAAGTTGACTTAAAAATGAATTTTTTTTTTATGAAACTTAAAAATGTATTTTATTGATGGATTCTGCAATGAAACAATCTTATCATTAACATCCCCATTCGTAGTAGAGACATTAGGTATATTCTGCCTTTCATGTGTCTAGTAGATTGAGTAGGGAGTCACCATTCCTTGTTAACAACGTCATTCACCACTAAGCATTATCATCTAAACTAGACTAGATCATTATTCTCGTACCATGTTATAGAACGAGGGAACCACCTTTGGCTGAAACATCCGATCAAAATTTTACCAAATCACCATCCCCAGTGATGAATCTAATTGTCTTTATAGTAACATAATGCCCTTCCGAGCCCAAGAATGATTCCTCTCCAAACAACAGGACTAAATATCACTTGTCCCCACGAATTTCATAGAGATCTTTGATTGCTAACAAGCTTCAAGAAAATGGTTACAACCTGCACTCAACTTATCGATTGCAAGGAATGACTCAAGGAGAGACCCTTCGAAAAGAAAATCATATAAAAGTGACCCAATTTTCTTAAAACTTTTCTTAGAAGCAAAAGGGCTCATCCAAGGTCCATGACACAAATCGACTATGCAAAAATAAATACATATAGAAGGTAGAGAGTGATATGTAGCCTCCCTAGTACTGTCAAACCTTAATTTCCAAGCAATGATGATTGAATTCACAACATGTTTGCATAGTGTCACGACTCATATCACCTCAAATCACGAGTTACATGATGATCCACTTGTGTTCAGACAATCCGCAACATTCTTGGATCCTCAAGAGCCACTTGCATCCCTAAGCTAAACCACGCTTGATTCCACAAGCTTGGTGGAAGAAGACCTTTGAATCGAGAAGATGAAGACTCACAACAAAGTTCTTAATGGCTATTAGGGTTTCTCTCTCAAGGTTGAACAAAATAGAATAAGAGAGGTAATCCTAGGAAACCATGAAGTACACTTATATAGCTTTCACAATAATAGCAATACTTGGTCTTTTAGTTTAATGCAAACTTAACTGGACAGTCACCCTTGAGTTGCTTCAAGGTCGTTTGTGACCAAGTTGATAGTTGAACATGACAGACACAACGGTTGTTCTCAACACATATGTTAGAAATATAAAGAAAACTTCGAGAATGCACATGTGGGTAAACATGGTTAGTCTCATATCATCAATCAGAGACACATATGTCTCAAACATACAACTTAGCACGTCATAGACACACATCAGGGTGAATACTAGGTTGGCCTAGATCGTGAGATCTAAGATCTTATAAGCTCCCTCTTTGTCACAATCTACGACAAAACCTAGTTTATAGGCCTCAACAATAACCTCTACAACAATTTAAGCTACACTCGTTAAATTTGATCTACATGTAATGCAAAAAGTTACAATCATAGATCTCCCCTCCTAACATTGTGTCAATGTGAGTAAGAAACCCATCCAAAAAACTAAAGCCATAAATTCATCAAAGAGTATTGAAAGTTTCCTATAATATTGAAACACTAAACAAACAAATTAATGCACCCTTGAAACTAAAACTTGAAGATTCGAAATTTAAAATAGAATTGTTAAGTAATTAACCCACTCCCCTTTTTGTCAAGATTTGACAAAGAATATGCAAGAATTATTTAAGAGCATAAAAGACCAAAGAATTGCATTTTATTATCCAAATACACGACAAACATAAAATACAAGCAACAGTCAAATCTATCAAAATCCAACAAAAAGAATATTACAAAAATTGCGGATTCTTCATGGTGATAGTCGTCCATGAATGTCAACCTTGAGGCTAATTTCTCCACCTACCAATGTAGTTCGTTTTAATCATTGATGATGAAAAAGTAGACATGTCCCAATTTTGACTGCATAGTAAGAAAGAGCGTGCCCTTGTCTACCACAATAAATGAATCTCTAGACTTTTCTACCAAATATTTTAGTGACAAGCAGACTTATTCCCAGCTGCAAAATTATCATACTCCAGACCAACCTTATATGCTCGTTGTCCAATGCCACACAATTTTTTAAACTTTTCTTCACCCTTGCAAAAACTAGTGAACTTTGGGGCCGTTAACTTTTTAACTTCTCATTTTCTAGGTCGAGAGCCTTGAAATTCCTAAGATGCTCTTAGCAATTATTCTCAAGGAACCTTACTTTATCTTGGAGAGATCTCACAGAGTCTTCTAGTCTCTCATTGATAAGTGTAAGTTTCTCAACCTCAATTGTAGAGAAGAGTTAGCACTTTTCAACTCGGATTATTTTTGAAGTACTTACCCTTTTCTTTGATCAATCTCAGTACAACTCACCATATGCTTCACTGATGTTACGCTCGTCATCATCAACATTTGATGTTTCAACATTAGTAGCAATTACAACTCCCGGCTCAGTGATGAAGCCCACAAAGGCTCTAAATTTATGTTCATATTTAACAGACTCCTTCGAAGAGCTTCTTTCATTTTTTGTATCATTTGTCACAGCCATCTCCTTGAATTTCCCTTTTCCTTCTTGTGGTCGGGGCATTCCACAACAACATGTCTAAAGCCACGACACTTGTAACATTGAACTTCATTAGAAGAGTCCTTTTGAGTCTTCTTCGCACCATATTGTTGATTGTTAGAATTTAAAATCCAATTCTACTTCCTTTTGAATAATTCTTGAAGCGTCTGACAAGCATAGCCATCTCTTCAAGGTCATCATCCTCACTATCAAAAACTCATCATAACATTCAGTTGAACAGAAAGCCACAATTTAATTCCTAGGAGGGTCATCAATCTCACATTCATATGTTTTGAGTGAACTAACTAGTTCATCGAGATTGATGTTGTCAATGTCTTTGTTTAAATTTCAACAGTAATATTAACTTTAGATCTAAATCACTTTGAAAAGATCTAAGAAGTTTGCAAACAACCTTCAAATTATGAATTAGTATTCCTAGGTTAAACGAGTTGTTCACAATATCATTGACTATAATGTAACACTCAAAAAAAAATTTCATCCTCCATGTGAAAATTGGGATGTAAGCATTTTAAACTTAGCAACTGTCACATGGAGAGTATTATCAGAGGTAGTCTCTAGGATCCTCCATTCATCCTTATCAACATCACATGTGCTAATTCTTCGAAACTCGAACAAAATCACAGCACCAAATAATGCATTAAGTCCCTTAGAATTATAACCCTTCAAGTTAGAATCCTCTTGGCTCCAACGAGATCTTAGTTTGAGGGTCACTTTTGTGACGCCATCAAGTTTAGAGGTCTCTTTTGGCTGGATCGAACCGTCTTCAATAACATACCTAAAATTGGTGTTGAGGTTTTAGAAAAGCTTTCATCCTAGCCTTCCGTTACAAGTAATTCGACCTACAAAATAATGGAGGTCGGGCTATGGATGCAGAGTTCATGGGTAAACCTAGGTTACTAGAAAGGGTTATTACACTCGATTTGTAGGAACACAAAACAAGTGCACTAACTCTAATAGCAATGAAGTTCCGGTATCTTAGATTTTCCTAGCGTTGTAACGGCAATAAAAATTGATTGAGGATAAATAAACAACCCACAAATGATCACACACCGCAATATTTATTACGCGGTAAAATCCAATCCTGTGAAGCATCCACAAGACCTTCTCCAAGGTCCAAGGCACAATTCCATTATACAAAAATAAAGACTTAGAGAAGGTAGCAAGTGATATGCATACTCTCTAGTCCTATCAAACCCTTTCAAGTAATGCAAGTTGAATCCACTCATGCCAACACAACGTCATGATTTGTATCGCCTCCAATAATCAAGTCACATGATGATCTACTCGTGTTTAGACGAGCAATCTCTTGAATCCTCAAGACCCACTCGAATCCTCGAGCCAAACAACGCTTGAGTCCACAAGCATAAATCTCCAAGAAGAATGGAGGAAGAAGACCTTTGGGTTGAGAAGATTAAGGTTCACAGTCACAAAAAAGTTCTCTAAGGCTATTAGGGGTTTTCTCTCACAAAAAGAAAGAATAGAATAAGAGAGGTAACCTAAAAAATTATGAAGATGTTATATATAGGTTTCACAATTATTGCAATACTTGATATTTAATTTTATGGTGAACTTAACAGGATGGTCCTGTGAATTGCTTCACGATCATCCGTGACTGACACAATAATCGGCCGTAACATATATGTTATGAATAAAAAGTAAAATTCGAGAGTGCACATGTGGGCAAACAAGGTTAATCTCATACCATCAATGTGACCTACACAAGTCCCAAACATATAACTTGGCACATCCTAGAGACGCACCGGGAGTGAGTCCTAGGTTGGTATAGACTGTGACAGTCTAAGATTTTACAAGACTCGCCTAATTACCACACCTAGAAGCAGTATGAGATAAGTCATCTAAATGATGATCCATAGACAATCAATAGTGAAAAATGGCCCTTAATCAGTCCACATGAGCCCTTCTCACCCTTAACAATGTTAGGAGGCAGTCTCCCAAAGATTCTGAGATTTCCATTATCCACTGAAAAGATTAAGGCTGCGTATAGCGTAACTCTCTACTAGCCCCTTCCATAGCAGAGTTCACCTACTTTAGCAGGTTCCCATCCTCTTTGCAAACATCCTGCTACCTGCTTTAGCATGTATTCCTTCTCCTTGATAACTCCTTACATAGAAAGATTTTATGCAAGATTTACTTGTTCAGCAGTTCTACCCTCCTCTCTACTCACTCCTTGCCAGAGCTAATTTTATTTGCTCTGGTAGGGAGTTAGTAGATAGCAGGAAGGTTGCTGCTAGGGTAGGTAAATCTTCCTTTACAGAGAGTTAGAAAAGATAATCGGAACCAACTAAAGAAAGTGAACTCTGTTGTGGGAGGGGAGCGCAACCGTGGACTTTACGAGTCCGTCGCGATGATGCGTTCAATGATGGAGTCACCACCCAAAGCTTTTGGTGTGTCGAGATACCCTCAAATCAATATCATGAGTACCGAAGTGCTAGATTTGACTCCGGATTTCCGGTCTACGCCAAAGCCTCTTGGGTAAAGACTTCGGTTATTACTTGAGAAGGTGTTAGGCATTGAGTGACCCGCTCGTAGGCGATCTCTACTATGGCCAAGTGTTTAAAATTTTTTAAAATGAGCGACACTTCCTCTTGCCCGAAGGCACTCCGATCCTATTTGAGCCCCCCGCAATCACCAAAATTTCAGAGGCGTAATGGCTCAAATTCTAAGATAGAAGAAAAGTAAAAGAAGGTAGAGGAAATGAGAGGAGAGTCGGAGCTCTCGGGCCTTTGTAGTACCGTAGTTGGATGTTCGCGTGAGAGCAACACTAGCGAGCTTCTGATAGTACAGAGGTTTAGGGAAGGGTTCTAGCTTGCTATGGCTAGGGAGGTATGAGCTTGGAAGATTAGGAATGATGATGAACTAGGCTAAGGGTGTGAGAGAGGGACCTAATTTCTAAAGCTTAGAGGATTAAGGCTTGAACATAGGGAGGGAATTCTCTAGAGTTTTCTCTCTCTTTTGGAAATTTTTTCAAGTGGCTAAGTAAGGGGGTGACTCTCTATTTATAGATGGAGAGGTGGTTAGTGAATGGTTAAGGTTCTAATTCGTTTAGCAATTAGGTAATGGGGATCTAAAGTTTTCTAGGATTTCTAGGGTTTAAATAGGTGGGAATTGGGTTTTAATGTGGTAGATGATAGGGTGGGATTTAAGTGGCAAAAGGGTGATAAAGAGAGCTAGCGGAGGCACTAGAGTGCTAAAGAAACCCACCCCAAACGTTGGGACGGTCCACAAGTTAAACCCAAAAGTTGAAATTCAGCCATTTTTGCAAAAAACTGAATTTTAAATGAAGGCATGCATAATATGCACGCCTATATTAAAAACTAGGTCCAAAGGGTTCTGAAAGTGACGACTTGTGGGGGGCCCAACTTGGTTTAAGCCAATTTGGCTGGGCGTGTAGCCATTTTCGGCCACAAATTGCCTTGGCGTGCATAGTATGCACACCTAGCCAAATTCCTGTACTTTTCTATAATTTTCAAATCGCCATAATCTTTTATATATAACTCGGAATCAGGTGATTCTTGGCTCGTTGGAAAGCTGGGAATCTTTATTTTTCAATGATATAGGCCTAAGCTTATACAAATATCTACGTAAAATTTGGAATCCATCTTTCTATCTATTGCTCTGATTGGTTCAAATCGAGCCCGAGAAGGATTCTATGGGTCCGGGAAGGGTTCGAGTTAGCTTTTAAGGGTTCGGGATGATTCCTAAGGCTTCGAGTAATGATTTCGGAAGCTCGAGAGTATGTATTTATCAAAGTATTGGTCAATCGAGCCTTGGGCCAATTTTGAGTGTCTACATATGCCCCTCTTTGGCATTCGATCACTAATGATCGCATGTCAAAGAAAGAGACATCCGAAGAAGCCCAATGCATACGCTAACGGGTTGCTATATTCAAAGTGAACCTCAAACATCAAAAAGGAAAAATATGGACAATGACGTAAGCCCATTACATTGGGAAAACGTCCGTTACTCGAAATTATCGATCCCCAAGCACTTAGCGATATTACTGAGCATTATCGAGTATTGGTGTGATTAATGATGCATGATGCTCAAGTTTTATTTTAAACAAAATAGTCTTGTGAGTGGGAGGGTGATCGACCCATACTTAAAGATTGGCATAAAGCAATGATGCAAAGATCCCACGATTTGTGTTGAATCTCATGAAGCATTGGTTGCCCCACATTGGTTGGCACAGGTGCCCCTACGCGAGGTAGGGTTCGAAGCCTTTGGGCATACCCATCAATCTCGAAGTTAATTTAGCACAACTACCCGAGTGGAGTGAATATTGATGTCGCGACAATTTTTGGAAGTGTGTGCTACTTAACAAGCCACATATATTTTTTTTTCATACATTTTTTTGTTCGCAGTTTTTTTGAGTGCGCTCATTGACCCTAAAATTTTTTATTTTAGCACAATTGCCCGAGCGGAACGAATATTAATGTCAAGCTGCTTTTTGGGAGTGTGCCACCAAAATATAGCATTCTTATTGTTTTGTTTTTCTTTTTCCTTGTTTTTGCTTAGAAAGAGCAAGAACGAGCTTCGGCTCTAGAACAGGAGAACCTTCGGTTAGATGCTTCTCGAAAGTACTATGAAGGCCTTATTGGTTGATGGATGAGTGACCACAATGAAAACGCGCTTCTCTACAAGATTCGTGCCTTGTTGACCTGACCTATACATACTCAAAAACAGATCAAATGTAAAAGGAGAGGGGTAAAAACTCCTAACAGATTATATTTTTATTTTTGGGTTATATGCTTTTTTTTTTCTTTTTCAAAAGTGTAAAGGCTGAAAGCATAGCGCCACAGAAAATATTTGTTTTTGATGTGGTACAAGCAAAGTACAAAAATGAAATGAAAAGGGAACTCTTTTTTTTTTGTATATACACATTTTTCTTTTATATATTTTTTTTGTTTGATGCCTTAAACGTGAGGGGAGATAACGGGTCCCATTTTGAGAATGGTCGAACCCGTTCATGCAGTGAGGCCTAAGCGAGGTCCAGAATTTTACCGAGGTTGGAACATCCATCCCTTTGGATTGATTTAATCTTTTATCCTTATCTCTGGACATGCGTTTGACGATGTAGTTTGAAGATATACCTGATCAGGACCCGATTTGAGCTAACATGAGCTGCCCGATTGAAGACCAGATAGCTCGAAAATATAACCAAAGGAGTATCCGAATTTTATTTTTTACTTTTATTTTTATTTTTTAAAATATTTTTACTCTAAGATGGGTTTTTACCATGCCCGTTATCGCCCTCTTTTTTACCCGTAGCGCCCTTTCAGGTTTTCACTACGTTCATGGGTTTTTGCTCTTTTTACCCCAAGCGCCTTTTTAGGTTTTTACTTGGTCCGCACAAGCTCACTCTTTTTACCCGTGGCACTCTTGCGGGTTTTCACCACGTTTATTTTTGCTTTGAGCATGTGTATATATATATATATATATTTTTATTTTTATTTTTATTTTTATTTTTATTTTTATTTTTATTTTATTTTTTTTGAAGGCCACGACATGGACGTCAATTCCGTCATATCCGACTGGATAGAATTCTTTTGTCGTCTCTCAGCTTGGCTCGTGCTAACTCAATAGATACTAGAACTGCTTGTAGACTTTAAAGAGGACTTTCTCCAGAGATTTACTATAGCCATGGGTTGAAAGGATAGGAATTTGGAAGGTATTTTCAGGATTTCAAAGGCTCTCTTAATCAAGTTTTTACTGTAGTAATACACTTCTTCCTTGGGAGATTTTTACTATACATGCCCCATAATTTTTCTATCTCTTTTTCCTTTCTATTTTTTCTTCTTTTTTGCTTTCTTTTCAGACATCCTCTTTTTTAGTTTTTTCTTTTCTGATTTTTTTTGGATTTTGATGATAACACTTTTGCCTTTTGCTTTGGGAGTTTCTCTCTTTTTTGTATTTTTTCTTTTTTTTTTGTATATATACACTTTTATTTTGGGGGGGAGGGGCTTACAAAAGAAAAGCTATTAGCTCAAATTGGGTAGCAAAGGGGGTGAGCATTCAGGGACGCTTTTTGGCTACTTGGCTTTGAAATGATGGCCTCTTTTATGGGGTGCTTAAGCAGTCACGTATCCATTTTTGCCAGTACTTACCTTATCATAGGAGACTTAGGAGTAGAATCATCGCACATATCCAGCATTGATTGGCTCAGGAAAGTGATCTTCGCTTATTGTGGCTAGACAAAGCGCGTATTCAGGGGGTACCTCTCTAATGACATAGGGCCCCTCCCAGTTGGGCTTGAATTTCCCTCTTGAATCAGCATGGAAAGAGGGAAAATTTTTCTTGAGTACCGAATTACCCACTTTCAAATCTAGAACGCGGACATGTTGTACCCACATGCGATCCTCCTCTAATAGACATAGGTATGAAATAAAGCTTGGAGCCTCTTCTCGTCGATTAGGTTTAGTTGTTCAAATCAAAACCTCTCTCTCGGCTTATGGCAGATCAGATTCAATGAGGGTACTTCACCTCAACTGGTAGTACGACCTCAGTTCTATACACAAGGGAGAATAGTGTTGCCCATGTAACAGTACGGATCGAAGTTCGATAGGCCCATAGTGCAAAAGGTAGCATTTCACTCTAATCACGGTATGTGGCGACCATATTCTCAAGGATGCGGACAACTGTCTTGTTAGCAGCTTCTACGGCTCCGTTGGTTTATGACCTATATGGTGATGAGCGATGATGTTTGATCTTGTACTACTCGCATAAGGCTCTGATGCGTTTGTTCGTAAAGTTGGTGCCGTTATCTGTAATGATATCCTTAAGCATGCCGAATTGACAAACGATGTTGTTCTTGATGAATTTCTCTACATGACTGACCGTGATACTGGTATAGGATACTGCCTCTACCCACTTGGTGAAGTATTTGTTGGCGATGAGGATGAACTGATGTCTGTTAGAAGATTTAGGATTGACCTTTCCGACGACGTCGAGGCCTCATGTGGCAAATGGCCATGCTGTGTAAATCTATGGCTGGAGCATGTATTAGAATAGAGTGTTCTTGGCATTTGTAGCACTTCTGAATGTGCTTGCAATAGTAAGTTTTCATGGTGGTCCAAAAATACCCTTGTCGTAAGATTTTTTTGGCGAGCATGTGTCCACTAACGTGTGCCTCGCATACTCCTTCATGGATTTCCTTTACGATGTTGGTTGACTTACTTTCAGTTATGCATCGGAGTAGGATATTATTATATGATCACTTGTAGAGACACTCGTCACAGATGACATAATTTGTTGCTTGACATTGGATGGTCCACCTGTATGCTTTGGACTTCCCTTCATGGAAGGTTTGTGTTTCAAGAAAGTTCTTAATGTCTGAGAACTACGGAAGCTCGTCATCTAACTTTATTGATCCTTCGATCTGGAGGTAGAAGGCAGGCTGATTTCTTTGTTCGATCATGATGGACTTCATCTCCACTTCATATGGAATTTTGACCATTGATGCCAATGCTGCTAGTGCATCGGCAAAGTGATTTCTTATTCGCGGGACATAGGAGAATGTAAGATCATCGAAGCACGTGATTAGATCTTTCAGGTGCTCATGGTACAGGATCAACTTCTCGTCTTTCATCTTCTAATCTCTATTAGTCTGGCATATGATCAGCTGTGAGTTGCCAAATACTCTGAGGTGCGTTACATTCAGGTCGAGAGCTGCTTGTTAGCCTGCTAGGCAGACTTCATATTCAGCCATATTATTAGTGCAGGAAAAATTGATCTTAATGGAGACCGGTACGTGGGACCCTTTTGGTGAAATGAAAACAACGCTGATTCCTTGACCTTCGTCATTCGATGCTCCATCAAAGTGCGCCACCCAAGATTCTTCTAACACTTCTGTATCATACTCTGTCATGAATAGAATGAGTTCATCTAGGAATTTCGTTCTCAAAGGCTCGTAATCCGGTAAGGGATTCTCGGCAAGATGATCAGCGAGTGACTACCCCTTGATTGACTTTTAGGTCACATATGTGATGTCAAATTCTGATAAGAGGAGCTGTTAGCATGTGATCCGCCCAGTAAAAGCAAACTTTTCAAATAGGTATTTTAGAGGATCCATTCGCTCTAGAAGGAGAATTGCCTGAGATAGCAAGTAGTGACGGAGCCTTTGTGTAGCCCAAACGAGAGCCAAGCATGCTTTCTCCATATGAGAATAGCGTGTCTCGTAATCAATGAATTTCTAGCTCAGGTAGTAAATGGCTTGCTCCTTTCTTTCAATCTCATTATGCTGCCTTAGGATGCATCCCATTGAAACTTCCATCGTAGACAGGTACATTAGGAGTGGTCTTTCGGGTACTGGTAGTACCAACATTGGAGGATTAAGGAGATAACTTTTGATCCTATCGAATGCTGCTTGACAGTCATCATTCCATTTTCACGATAGCTTTCACTTTCACTTTCACTGGATCAACCTCAATGCCTCTTCTGTTGATGACGAAGCCAAGTAGCTTTCCTGACATGGTGTCGAATGCGCATTTCTGTGGGTTCGGATGCAACTTATATTTTCTCAGTCTATTAAATAGCTTCTAGAGGTTCACTAGATGATCACCTCTTTCTTGTGATTTGGCGATCATGTCATCGACGTACACCTCAATTTCCTGGTGCATCATGTCATGAAACAGTGTGGTCATTGCTCTCTAATATGTAGCCTCAACATTCTTTAACCCAAATGGTATGACTCGATAGCAGAAAGTGCCCCACGGAGTGAAGAATGTTATCTTTTCTTGGTCTGCCTCGGCCATTTTGATTTGATGTAATCAGAGAATCCATCGATGAATGAGAGCATTTCATGTTGGGCAGTATTATCAACTAAGATGTCGATGTGTGGAAAAGGGAAGTGGTCTATCGGGTACGCCTTATTGAGATTTATGAAGCCGATGCACATGCGAACCTTTCCGTCCTTCTTTGACAATGACACAATGTTGGCTAGCCATTGCAGGTATTTGGAGACCATGAGGAAACCCGCATTATATTGCTTGATGACTTCCTCTTTCAACTTTAACATCCATTCTGGCCTGAGACGCCTCAATTTCTGCTTGACAGGCTTGACATCTGGATATAGCGGCAACTCATGCCCAACCAAATCAGTGTCCAAACTAAGCATGTCCTCGTATGACCAAGCGAAGACGTCTCGATATGACAGAAGGAAATCAATCATGCATTTTCTTTCCCCGGGAGACAACGACGTTTCGATCTTGGTGATTTTAGGATCCTCCTCGGTCCCCATATTGATCTCTTCAGTCTCTTCAATGATCGGGGTAGGACCATTCTCAAAATCGGTGTATTGTTCAAGGAGATCATTGGGTAGCTCCTCAGCTGAGACCTCCTCATCCAGATCCATGACTCCTACCTCTCCTTGTATTTTTATGAGAAAGAGGTCGATTTCATGTAGGATGGGTTCTTCTTTTGAGGCATCATATTTCTTTTTTTCGGGAATCTTAAAAGACAATTTTTTTGAGTTTTGTATTTTATCTATTTTTTTGGGATTTCTCTTTTCTTCGGAGATCGACTCTTGGCAATGCGAGTCTCTATACATGCATGACATCGCTTGCAAAGGGCTAATCTCACTTTTTATAGGTTGATTTTTTTTTGAAAGCTGGTGCTAAATTTCAGGCCACCAGAAGCTTCCTGAGTTAGAGGTATTAAGGCTCAATTTCTTACCTGTGGTGCAGTACCCGTACCTGACTCTGTGGAGGAAGGGGAATGAGATGGATGTCCATGGTCCGCCTCCATCATATTTACCATAGGTTCGTCTGGAACCTAATCCTTGAATGTTAACATGGGCTTGGAATGGTTCAGGATGGGTGGCTGTATAGGCAGGGGTACCTCCTCCTCAAAGCATGATAAGGAGGAGAGGTCTATTTCAATTTTTGAGGGAATTATTTAGGGATTGGTCTGAGTTGCCCCGCTCTGGTCAATTTTTATGACCCCTGCGCTCACGAAGGTGTTTCAGATGTGAGGTAGCAGATAGGGCTCATTTTCTTTCAGGTCTATTCCCCTGGCATTGCTTGTGGCAATGGTTCAGGCCTTTTCTTGGGCTTCCTGGATTTCTTCTTCAGTGGGCTTATATCCCAAGCCAAATTTGATCTAGTGTCTGCCTCATGGTCTGATGGAGTCTCTTCAACCCTCCAGGTGAGGACCCAATCCTTTACCTTTCTAGTAGCCCTACTTTTGGAGCATGGCTACCGCTGCAACCATTCCTCCTCCAATTTTTATGGTAACTTTTCTGAGGGGCTCTAGCGCCAATGCCGACACATCATATTAGAAGCTGTGGAGATCCGTGTCTTCAGTTGTGTGCGGCACATCCAACACTTAAAGATTTTCTATACTGTGTGTGGCTCTTTCTCCTTCTCGTCCCTCACCTAAGAATGCTATAACTTTCTCGTTGGATATGAAATTGAGCTTTTGGTGTAGGGTTGAGGGTATCGCCGATTTCTTGCAGCCACGAGTGCCCTAGCAGTATATTAAATGTAGATTTAATATCCATGACTTGGAAAGCAATAGAGCATGTCATTGGCCCAATGGTGAGCTCAAGATCGACTTCTCCTATTACTTTCCTCCTTGTGTTATCGAACCCTCGGGCTCCCGTCTTGGTTGACCGAAACATGGATGGATCTACCCCTATTTTGGTTGCAATTCTCAATGGGAACATATTTAAAACTGATCCATTGTCTACTAATACCAATGGTATCACCAAATTTCCCATTTATGTCGTGATGGTGAGGGATCTGGAATGGTTACCCCCTTCAATTGGAAGATCAACATCCAAAAACGAGATGGCATTACGAGCCAACACTTGTCCAATCCTTACTCCACCTCATCTGGGGAGACCTTATAAGAGACATGCGCATCTTTCAGGGCCGCCATTAAAGCTTTGAAATGTGGCGAAGACGTCATTAACAAATCCTAGATGTTGATGTGAGCTGGTGTTCTCTTGAGTTGTGCTTCTAGCACATACTCTTGGCTCACCCTTTCCATGGGGTGCACTGCTGCTGGTTCCCTCCTTTCCTCAGGTTGGGCTGGTACTGGTACCTCAGGTTGCTTGGAAATCCTTCTTGATTGCGTGATAAACTCAATTGTCCCTTCATTACTGCTACCAGCATTACCATCCGTTTGATTATAGTTGAGCGAAACCTGATGGGGGTTATAAGTTGATCTGGGGATTTGAAACAGAGTAGATGAAGGCATCGGGGATGGATGGGTTGGTGGTATGGCGAAGCTGGGCAAAATATGGTTGACGTGTGTTGAAGGTGGATGGAACAATGAGGGTGAGGTAAAATTGGGAAATGTATGACTAATAGTGGTTGGTGCCGACAAGGGCTGGTATGGCAGTAGTGTGGTAAAATTGGGTTGGACATAGTTGATTGGAGCTGGTGTTGGGAAATATAGCCTCAAATCTAGAGGTGCTGCTTGGGGTGTTAGATTGAGGAAGTAGTCAGCTAAATTCAAAGGCTCAACTACTCCTACAATTTCATTCTCCTAAATCCACTGCCTTTGTGTCACGAAGCTTTCTCTCATGCCGATGCATTCTAAGGGATCAAATTCTTCTATTTCTTCCTCCAGCATGTTAATGGTGGCCCTTGGGCCCATTCCTCCTTGCGAGTGCGGCAACAATGATGTTTGATGTATATTAGTGTGTACATTGGCTTGGGGAGCCACCAGGGGAATGAGCTTCTCGGCATCAATCAGGTCCTATATCGCATGCTTTAAAGGAAAGAATCGGCCGCTTTGGTGTCTCGACTCCTAATGGAACTTATAGTGCGTGCTTGGATCATAATTTCTCAGGATTGGATTCGACGGAGGTCGTAACTGAAGTGGAGTAACCAAACCTTTCTCTATCAAGAAAGGCAAAAGGACATTCAGGGATTGTCCCAGGGGAGTGAATACTTGGTTATATCGAGCCCTTTTCTGTTCGGGGGGTCATCTGTGCCCATGAACCATTGTCGGGTCTCTGCACCTGATTTGTTTATGTTGGGGCTTACTGTACTGCCCCAAATTGAAATGGTGCCATGCTGGTGATAGGCTGTGAAGACATTATTGCTTGGATTGCAGTCCGTGTCCTTTTCTCATTCCTCTATCTATGAACTTGCGGGCCCCACTAGTCACTGTTTTATTCAACCGACCATCTCTAACTGCATCTTCACATCTGTTTGCATTTCGTACAAGATTAGCGAAAGTAGCTTGCTATTGATATACCAAAAAATTAGAGATAACTAATAGCGTAATTTTTTAGATCATTTCGATTTGTTCCTCATCTGGTATTCAATTTCTCACTTGGGTTGCTAGGGCCCTCCTGATCAATCACAGAACATACCATTTCATCACTCTTAACTTAGTGATGCTAGGACTTAGTTTGCTACTAACAAGATGATGATGTGCAGATATTCAGAAAAAATAGTAAAAGTTAGCCAAAATGTTAATATTCATCAAAATGAACTCAAAAAGTAGTAAAAAGATGAATGAGCGTAAGAAGACGATTCGCCACCTACTGGAGGCTGAGAAATGGTATTTTACGATTGAGCGCTAATACTGAAGCTAAAGAAGAGAAAAATGAGAAATCATAATTTATGATTCTTCAGAAGACGAGTTTTCAGAAAATGGCAAAAGAGTAAAAGGTGATACAGAAGAAAGGCGAATAATTGTAATATAGAGAATCGTCTACTAAGGAAGCTATGAAAGATAGAAAATCGTGATTTATTTTCTAAGAAAGAGAAGAAAAATAAGGGATAATCATGAATTACGATTACGATGATAGAAGTTTTCCTAATGCTGTCAATCATGTGAGAATTTCCACCGCCAAGAATAGAATTAGAAGAACTCTTTAATTAGAAGTTTGGCAAATCACGGATCTGAGAAGATTGATGAATATATAGACTCCTAAGATCTCTGTAAACCGACTCCTTATGATCTATAAATAAGAGGACTCGGCGTAGGAATAATTATCGAAGAATTTCATAGCATCAATTGACAACTGAGGTCTGTGTTTTCTCCCGATCAAAGTAGCTTAGGATTTACAAAGTAATATCTTCCACAGTTCTCTGAGGTCTTGCCTGACAACCAAGGCTGAGGAAGCTGAAAGATCAACCCTTTGGATGGTTCTACTTTTGCTTTCTAATTTAGATTTTATTTTATTTTTAGTTTAGATTTTATATACTTTGTAAACATCTTTAAATTTTGATTTGAATTGACGACTCAGGTTAAAGTTTGCAGATTAGTGTAATGATTTTACTTTTCCATCTTCAATTTTCTTGAATTTGATTGACGCCCAGATTTTAGGAGATTGTTGATTAGATTAAATATGTGTTAAAGAATTTTAGTATTTGATTGACGACCAAATCCTGGAAGGCTGCAATACGGTGTAACGATATTTTAAATTTGTAAACATCCGATAGCTGAAGGTTGAGATTGAAGACCTCAATTTGAAGGAGGATTAGGATTTATTTTTCTGCAAATTAGATTAAAAAAATATTCTTTTATTCATATTTCTCCAGTAGTTTAAGACTAAAAAGATAAAGATAGTTTTTAAAAATGAATATGAAAATCTATAAGAAGATAATCACTTCTTCGTGAGATCAATCCTATCACTAGTACTATAATTTCTATTGTGTGCTTGCAATAGGTTAAGGCTTGATTTTAATTTAAATATATACATACTATAAGCTAGTCACCTCCACATTCTGAGATACTTGTTAAAAGTCTCAGCGGATTTTTATTTCAACCGTGTCAGATCTGATTTGCGTGGTTCAATGTCTATATTATAGACATATTATTCTTGGAATAGGTGGGTGAGGTCTCTCCATGTTCTGATCATGGATGGTTTGATAGAAGTGAACCACCTCAAAGCTGGGCCTGTGAGACTTTTTTGTAACACTTTGATGAGGAGACTTTCATCTCTGACATACTGGCACATGTCTCCACAGTATGATTTTAGGTGGGCAATAAGGTTGCCGATGTCGTTATATTTGTTAAACGAATACACTTTAAATTTAGGTGGCAAAGGCACCTCGGCAAACAAACATAAATATGAGAAATCGGTAGCGTGAATTTCGGTTCTTCCCATCTTCATCAAATCTTTCTGAATTTTGTCCATCTGCTCTCTTAGCAACTCAGACTTCCTAGATGGTAACACTGGGGTTGCTCCCCCGATGGATTGCCTCCATTCATGTTGGGTTGCCTGTAGGTTAGTGAATGTGTGTGGTGGTGGGTTAGAGCTGGTGAATGCCCCTGCGTAGGCTCCACTATTTCAGGACTCATCCTCCTCATATTCATGACTCGCATCAACAAATGGTGGAGGGATGAGATTATCAAGCGAATTCTGAATAGATTGGACGAGTGTTTGGTGAGACCATTGTAAGTGTGGGAAGCTTTGATAATTGGTTTGTGGGTATTTAGAGGATTCGGTTATGGGGTGAGAGGATGTGTGAATTGTAGGGGATTGGAGGTTTGAGATGGGTTCCTATGTTGAGTTGGGTGTGATTGGTGTGGATGGATATGACTCATGTCGGGTTGGTGAGTTGGGTGAAATGGGTTGGTCATTTGGGAGGAAATAGAGTGTGCCCGTTGGATGTGATTGTAGGTGTGAAATTAGGGGAATTGTGGAGGGTTTGACCATGCTGCCCTTGTGTTTGGGTTGGAATGGGCTTGTGGTTGGGCATGGGGCCTTTGAGGCCCACTCGGATGGCTCCATGGTTGATGTTATGAACCTTGGGTGGTGTGGATTATAGGCAATTGGTTAGGATTGGTGCTTTCGGTGAATGGGGTGTGGAGATTTTGGGAGGTTTGATGTTTGGGTGGATTGAGAAAGCTTTGGGAAGCCTTCCAAGCTGTCTATACCCTCATCATGTCCTCCATCATGGCCATGTGGTCGGGTATGGGGGTGGATGTAGATGGCCCATCTGATGGGGGAGATGTATGGGGTAGAGGCCATGCTTGGGTCGATGCGAGGGGAAAATTGGGCATGACTTAAGTGGGTGCGAGGGAAAAATTGGGCATGACTCGGGTGGATGCGAGGGAAAAATTGGGCATGACACGGGTGGATGTAGTTGGGAAATTGGGATGCTTTGGGTGGATGTATGTTGAGTTGATACGGGGAGGAAAATTGGGTGTATGTTGGGTAGATGGAAAAGAGGGTGTATTTTTGTGACGACCCGACTTTTCCAATCCCTCAAGTATAGAAATTTCAGATGTCAGAATCGAATACTTATTTAGAAGCATGATCACATGCCTAGTAACATGTTCTACCTGATGACACGGGTTCCAACAGACACACGGTTCTAATCGAGAATGAATAAATACGACATTTAAGATTTTATTGCGTGATCGTTATAGATATATATGTAAAGCATCGATGTTATGAACCAATTTAACATTGAAGATTTTGAAGAAATTCTCCTTTTTTTTTTTTTTTTTTTTAAGAAGCAAATTCAAGAATTTAAAGGTACGTATGGTTTTCTTACATAACTATAGTTTATAATATACCTTCACTCGAAAAGTTGTGGAAATTGCTCGCGAATCTCCGCTTCATGCTCCCATGTGGCTTCCTCTGAAGAATGGTTCCGCCACTTTACGAGTACTAAGGGAATGCTTTTTTTCCGTAAGATTTGTTCTTTACGATACAAGATTCGTATCGGTTCCTCAACCAAGGATAGGTCTTCTTGGAGCTCAATGGGTTGGTAGTTCAATACGTGAGTCGGGTCCTTAACATATCTTCGTAACATGGACACATGAAACACGTTGTGCATTTCCGATAGCTGCGGTGGCAAGGCTACTCGATAGGCAACCTCGCCGACTCGGCCCAATACCTCGAAAGGTCCAACATAGCGCGGACTCAGCTTCCCACGCTTCCCAAAACGCATCATGCCTTTTGTAGGAGAGATTTTGACAAATACGTTATCTCCCACCTTAAACTCAACATGGTTCCTTTTCAGATCAGCGTAGCTCTTCTGACGACTTTGAGCAATGCGTAGTCTCTCACGGATTAACCGAACTATTTCGATTGTATTCTCCACGATCTCGGGACCTAAAATGAGTTTCTCACCCACTTCTTCCCAATTAAGCAGGGACCTGCACCGTCGTCCATACAAAGCTTGGTAGGGTGCCATGTCGATGCTAGCCTGGCAACTGTTATTGTAGGCGAACTCGATCAGCTGTAAATGCTGGTCTCATGACCCCTGAAAATCCAGCATGCAAGCACGTAACATATCTTCTATAATCTGATTCACCCTCTCAGTCAGCCCATTGGTCTGAGGATGGAATGTTGTACTGTAATCGAGCCTGGACCCCATTCCTTCTTGAAATCGTTGCCAAAACTGAGATGTGTACATCGGGTCTCTATCGGATACGATACTGACCGGTATACCATGCAGCCTAACTATCTCCTTGATGTATAATTTTGCGAGCTTGTTGGCAGTATACGATGTATTATAAGGAAGGAAGTGTGCGGACTTAGTCAATCGATCCACAATGACCCAGATGGCATTGTGTTTTCTTAATATTCTTGGCAATCCCAAAATAAAGTCCATAGAAATGGCCTCCCATTTCCACTCAGGTATCGGTAGTGGTTGCAACAGTCCTGCCAGATTTCGATGATCCACCTTTACTTGCTGACACACAAGACATCTCGAGACATACACAGCGACATTTTTCTTTAAACCTCTCCACCAGAAGCTTTTCTTTAAGTCCTGGTACATCTTGGTACTGCCAGGGTGAATAGCGTACATAGACTTATGAGCCTCTTCCAAAATAGTGTCCTGAAGCTCAGTACTAGTTGGTATGCATACCCGGTTTTTAAACAACAAAGTGCCATCATCTTTGATAGAAAAATCTAGTTTACTTCCCCCAATCACATCCCATCTGATAGGCATAAGTTCATCATCCATCATCTGAAGTCTGCGAATGTTCTCATAGAGAGTGGAACGAATCACCAGCGTAGCCATTAACGCACCTGAACCTTTTACGTCAAATCTCATGCTACTTAGAGCCATATCTTCCAATAGATGCCATCGTCGCACCCTTGCGGTGAGATGTGATAACTGAGCAGAGAACTTCCAACTTAACGCATCTGCCACTACGTTTTCTTTCCCGGGGTGGTACTGGATGGTACAATCATAATCTTTCAAGAACTCCATCCATCGACGCTATCTCATATTCAACTCCTTCTGTGAGAAGAGATACTTGAGGCTCTTATGATCGGTGAATATATCGAAGGTCTCCCCATAAAGGTAATGCCTCCAGATCTTCAGAGCAAAAATCACTGTTGCCAACTCAAGATCATGCGTCGGGTAATTCTTCTCATGGTCTTTTAGCTGTATAGACCCATAAGCAATGACTCTCTCATTCTGGTTAAGCACACAGCCTAAACCCCCATATGATGCGTCACTGTATACTGCAAAGCCTCCCCTGCCTGATGGTATAGCAAGTACTGGCGCAGTAGTCAATCGTTTCTTGAGTTCCTGAAAACTTTGCTCACACTGCTCTGTCCAATCAAATTTAGTATTCTTCTTCGTAAGCTGTGTAAGAGGACCTGATATCTTGGAGAAGCCCTCCACAAACCTTCTGTTGTATCCTGCCAAATCGAGAAAACTACGAACCTCCGTAATGGTCTTTGGCTATTCCCAATTCATCACTGACTCAATCTTTGCTGGGTTAACTGTAATACCGGTCTCAAAGATAACATGGCCTAGGAAACTGACCTGCTCAAGCCAAAACTCACACTTACTAAGTTTTGCATATAACTGATGGTCTCTAAGGGTTTGTAGAGCCACTCACAGATGTTGCTCATGTTCTTCTCGCGTCTTTGAATAGATGAGGATGTCATCTACAAAAACCACTACAGACTTGTCCAAATATGATTTGAATATCCGGTTCATCAAGTCCATAAATGACGCGGGTGCGTTTGTCAACCCAAATGACATGACCAAGAACTCGTAGTGCCCATATCGGGTTCTAAACGCTGTCTTCTGAATGTCTTCAGACTTAACTTTCAACTGATGGTAGCCTGACCTCAAGTCGATCTTTGAGAAGAACCTTGCTCCTTGTAACTGATCGAACAGATCATCAATTCTTGGAAGTGGATAACGGTTCTTAATTGTCAACTTATTTAGCTGGCGGTAATCGATGCAAAGCCGCATTGAACCATCTTTCTTCTTTACAAATAGAACCGGTGCTCCCCAGGGTGACACACTCGGTTTGCTAAAGCCCTTGTCTAGCAGTTCCTGAAGCTGCTCCTTCAACCCTTTCAATTCTATAGGCATCATTCGATACGGAGCTTTTGATACTGGTTCAGTACCCGGCGCTAACTCAATCGCAAACTCAATCTCCCTGTCAGGTGGTAATCCAGGTAGATCTTCAGGAAAAACATCTGAATACTTGCAAGCAATCGTAATATCTGCAATATTTTTCTTCTCCTCCTTATGATCTTGCAAGTAGGCCAGATAACCACAGCACCCATTCCTCATCATACGGTCTGCTCGAATGGCAGAGATAAACGGTATTGACACAAGATTTGACTCCGCAAAATAGAAAAGATTTTCTCTTCGGCGGGCAGAATGTTACAATCTTCCAAAGACAATCCATGCTCGCATGGTAAGTAGATAACCAATCCATCCCTAGTATCACGTCGAACCCTTCTATGCTCAAAATGATCAAATCAGCCACTGTCTCGTGGTCTTCGATCATCACAATCACTGATTGACACATGGTATCGGTGCTCACTGAGTTACCAGTAGGAACTGACACTACCAAGATGAAATCAAGGGCCTTGGGAATGATGCCCAACTTTTCAGCGAACAACGGAGTAACAAAAGAATGTGTAGACCCAGAGTCTATCAACACTCGCGCTTCGGTTTTGCTTACATCGCTCTCCCGATGCATAAAAAGGGTACCTTAGTTTAGACAAGTGTTTCAATTAAAAGTTTCTAAGCATGTGTGTTTATCCATAACTTATTAACAAATTTTATTACATACCAAGCAATTATATATAAACAAATAGAATAAGAAGACATCTCAACTTTTAATAATACCTTGGATCACGTCGTTCGATGTTCCGGCTTCCTGAGCCGTCATGGCATAAGCTCGACCTTGAACAGTAGGTCGGGTCGATCTCGGAGTAGAAGCAAAACTAGTTCTTCCCTTGTCCTCCTAAGGACAATCCTTAACTATGTGTCCGATTGCGCCACACCGAAAATATGCTCCAGTGTTTCTCCTGCAATCCTCGGTCTTGTGTGGTTTCCCACACCTTAGGCACATAGTGACCAAAACAAAAGATGGTGCACGAGAGGAGCCCTGTGCCACTGAAGCTCCACTAGCCGTAGAACCATTTGGTGTCGGATTGCAGTGATAATCTTGCCAATCTCGATAAGAAAATGTTGGTCTAGAAAATGCAGGTTGAATAAGGTTCACTGGCGGCTTTGTAAACTTGGCCCTCTTATTCTCATAAGTACCTGACTGCCCTTGTACAACCCTGTCCTTGTTCGGCTGACTGCTTCTCAAGAATCGCTTTTGAATTTCTTCCTCTGCTATGAGGGCCTTTGACAATACTCCTCCATATGTTTCCATTTCCCACATAGCCACGCTCTCCTGTATACTCGGCCTAAGACCCAGCTGAAATTTTTTGGCCTTCATCATATCGATGGCCACATGTTGAGGTGCAAACCTCGAAAGTCGCATGAACTCATCTCCATACTCACGCACTGACATTGTCCCCTGCTTCAGCTCGATGAACTGAACTTCCATCTGATGCCTAATGATCTTGGGAAAGTACTGATCGTTGAACGCCTCGATAAACTCAGCCCATGTCCAAGGAGTATTGGGAAACTCCTGCTCCCTGTGTCTAGCCATGGACTTCCACCATGGTCCAGCCTGTCCGTCCTGTTTGAAGGTTGCCCATCTAACCTTCTCGACATCGGTGCACTGAAGCACCTCGAAGATCTTTTCCATCTCATCCAACCAACCTACGGCTTTCATCGGGTCGGTCTGTCCAGAAAAATTTGGAGGTCTCATCCTCCTGAATTCGGCAAATCCTAATGATTGTTGTTGTTGTCTAGCAGAAATCAGCTCTGCTTGTTGGGCGATTGCAGCATTCTGCTGAGCCATAGATGCGGTCTGCTGAGCAATGTTGGTGGCCAGACTTTCCAACACTTGTTCCATTCTTTCACCCTGACCTCTATCAACTCCGGCTCCTATAGGGACTGCATTAGAACCTGTTGCGAAGGCAACTCCCCTCGATGTACCGACACCTTCAGGAATGTCCTCTAAAGGCACTGTCCTACCTCTGCCTCTGCCTCTAAATGGGGCACATCGATCTCGTCATTGTGAACACCACAACATCACCAACATTGATTGTAAAGACAATCACACAGACTAGTGATTCGGACCTAACGACATGACTCGTGCGAATCAGACGGGTCACAGTTGGGTTCTCATGGGTCCTTAGAGAATCTAAAAACCATAGTCTCTGATACCAACTGTGACGACCCGACTTTTCCAATCCCTTAGGTATAGGAAAGGCCTGTTCGCCAACCTATCGAATAAACGATAAGCCGGACAAACAGGGCACATATCAGAGTAAAGCGCAATAAATATCCATAGCTAAAATAAATACGGAAGCAATTAAAAGTAAAGAACCACCGATGATGGCCGACCATCATCGAAATATGGCTCATAACAGAAATCAACGTCAAGTATAAAACTATGATATCCAACTAAAATAGGCCCACAAATTCAAGTCTAACTCTCACCACAAATAAGAAAATCAGTAAGTTCTATACTGGAAAAAACTCCTCAGGAGGAGCCTCAAGCTCTTTCTCAGGCACGAATGATCGATCTCCACTAATAGCCACGCCGATGCACGAACACTCGTGTATAGTCGGAGTGAGCTAACCGACAAAGCTCAGTAGAAGAAAGACATCTACGGTATTTTACTTTAACTAACATGGTTTCAAAACCAATATCGGAATATAGCTTGTCAAACATATAAGCAGATAATAAACTGAATTTAGGTACGGAAATCATATGTAAGATTTATTTCTAAATGTGTGAAAACAGTTTCAATAATGTGATCACGGTGTTTGATGTCTTAGTTTCTCTAACTTCTATATGCAAAGTTCAGCAATTCATGACTTAATTCTCAACTTAAAATACCTCCCGAGTAAACTATATCTCGAGAGCAGGAATATAGCCGATGGGAACCCCTACCTACCATCGTCGTTCATGAACCCTTTTTCAGGATGCAACAAGCCCCTGCGTAATAAGGGAAACTTGTGCCAGAAAGTTGTTCATGAATTTTTGAGGGGTCGTTCAGGTCAATCATAAAACAAATGCAGATACTAATATAAATCAGATGCAAGTCTCTTATACATAGTTCAGGTTCTTGATTTCAGATTTTCAGAGGTTAAGCAGATTCAGGTTTCAAGATTCAGGTAGATTTAGATTTTCAGTCATTCATATCAATTTCAATTTACAGATGTGATTTCAATGACATATGCAAGTTCAAAGATTTTAATTCAAAATATCCATGCGAATTAAAATAAAATACTGTAAAGATAAGATTCTCCTACCAAAACTTGGAGTTATGCGAAGTCAAGCAAGGTCCTATTGATGGCCTCTCGCCCTCAATCTACATCACAATATACGTTCATGCATTAAGATTAACTCTAATTACTAATAATATAGACCTATTTAAGTGTTTCCTCAAAAACAAGTCAAAACAGGCAAGTTGCGCCAGTCCTAGAATTTGATGTAACATTCTCATATATTTTTGACCATCGAGACGATTGATTCATGAGTTGGTCAAGACATGAAAGTTGTAAATTTTCCCATTAGCTTTCCAATGCAAAAAAGAATCGTCTCAATCGGAGTTCGGGATAAAACGTTATGACTAAAATACTAAGACAATGTCGGAGTTCGGTGATACCTCGCTCGAGCGATGATAATAGGTCGCTCGAGCGAGATCCTTCAGAACTTTCTCGCTCGAGCGATGACAAAAGCTCGCTCGAGCGAGGGCAGGGAACGCCTTTTGAGTATTTTAGTGTATCCTCGCTCGAGCGATGATAATAGCTCGCTCGAGCGAGCTATTGCGATGCGATTTTACTCGTTTTCACCCGAATCGAAACCCATACATCCCAAAGCAAAACCCATGGCTAATCTAATGATTTTAATCAAAAAGTTTAATTAAAACGTACCTTTAATCTAAGGATTCCTAGATTAGAAATGAGTCACGCGAATGGAGCTTCGGAACGAAACCGACGGGTTTCCTCAACGATTCGCGCCGCGATCGATCCCACGAGTTTACAGAGACAACTCCAACACGTCCCCAATGATCTCAACCTCTCCCAATAGCCAACTATGAATCCAAGGTTGATTCAAGTTCTTTCTAAGGTTCAAGTGTTTTTAACAAAGAGGGTTCTAGAGAAGGAGGTTTTCTAAACCGATCTCCTACAATGATTGAAGAAGAGAGAAGACGGAGTTTCACACGGTTGGATAACTATCAAACGACTACGGTTCTTCACGGCACTCACGTCTCTTCCTCTCTTAACAAAACCTAGTATAATACGGGAATGCAATTCCTTCTTATAATAGGATTGCTCACAAAGTTAAGCACACACACACCTCTTATGTATTATACACTTCTAATTTTAAAACTCAAGCCCGGTGTTGAGCGGCTACACCGAGGTTGGTGCACAACTTTCGCACGAGGGTCCAAATGGGCTCTAAATCAAAATCTGTCTGCACAATCACATCTAGATAAAAATCCAAAACAAATGGTGACGTCGGTTGCCGAACCGAATACACACACGGGGTCAGTCTAACTCGGGTTCAAAATACGGGTCTTTACAATTTTGGGTGAGTGTGGAAGGGAAAGTGAGTGCATTTTGGTTTGATGTAGAGGGGAAAATGGGTGCACCGAATGGACCGGTGACATTCAATGGAAATTGGGTTGGGGGATTGGAGATGAGATTCTCCTCTATATGAGAAGGCAGTGGGGATGAATCTGGGTCAAAGACTGTTAGATCAACCGCCGAAGATATGGTTTGGCGATGGGTGAGGTATGGATTTTTTGGGTATGACCCAAAGACTTTCTTTTTCCTTCCCCTAAGGGATGATGGCGGGTGCGATGATGACGTGGTTGCACCATCCTTTTACTCTTTTGGGTTTTTGGATGGTTTTTAATTTTTTGATGATTTTTTATGATTGATTTTTTATTTTTTTAATCTTTTGATAACAACAATTTTTTGAATTTCTTTTTCTCCTTTACAGTGCTTTCTTGGGCCTTGGAACTCCCTTTCTGATGGTGCTCACACTCCCAATGCTTCATACAGGCAGGACCGGGATGCTCTTTTTAGAATCGAAGAGAAAATATTTTGATCTTTTAAAGGCAAAAATTTTCACGCGATAACCTGATCTCTCGAAATAGCCAATAAGAGGGTGGTCTCTCTTGACCGACGAGAGTGTTTTGGGAACCTTAAAATGTAGTGTCGAAAATCTAAAAACCAATGAGCGGTGGGGAGGGGGGGGGAACGAGGAATGGTAAAAAAAAGGCCACAAATTCGGACTACCTAGCAAATAAGTTAGGCGTGCATAATATGCACGCCTGAGCAAAAAATTTGGTTTTTTAGCTCCGCGTGCGTAATATACACACCTGAGCAAAAAACAAATTTTTTTAACTAGGCGTATGTAATATGTACGCCTAAGCAAAATGATGATATTTTTAGTTGGGCATGCATAATATGCACGCACAGTGTATATATATATATATATATATATATATATATATATATATATATATATATATATATATATTGGCAGCAGATCCGAGTTGGGCTTAAACTTGGCTTTTGGGGGCGATGCCACCTGGGACTTTTTGTTTGCTTTATCGGGTCCCTCATTTCTTTGCCTAAAGTGATACAAAGCCGATTCGATTCTGCTAACGCACTCCCCAAGGTTTTAAGGCTTCGTATCAAGTCTGATCACCCACCCGATATACCTTTGGCGCGAGCGCCTACTCAAATACTGAATGGGGTGGTTCCTTTCGAGATCATCACCACTCTCACTGTCGCTCTACTTGGAACCGGATTGGGTGTATCGTAGCCTAATTTTTTCACTCCTTCGCAAAAGCTACTCTCAAGAAAAAAATTCAATTATGTCCCTTCATTCATTTTAGCATTCAAATTTACGGGGAGTTTGCTTTAGCCGACAAGTGGGGCTTTCGCCACCTTTCAAATTGGGCTATAAAAGCCCCATGCTGCTACTACGTGTCGACGTCAACTGGTGAAATATGATAAGAAATAAAAAAATGACAGGGTTAGTCAAGTGACTAGGCAAAGAAATGTAAATGACAATTTTAAGGTAAATTATCAAGTAGGCCCGCCAAACGGCTAAGGCGTGTAAAGACATAAAATTAAACTAAATTATCAAGTAACTCGCCAAATGGCTAAGGTGGTAAATGGACAATTTGAACCTAATTTATCAAGTAACCTATCAAACGGCTAAGGTGGTCAATGACGGAATCGTAGGGGTAGGTAAAAAAATGCGAGATCGTAGGGATAAGTAAAAAAAAAAAATACAAATAGAGGTAAAAGTCAGCAATAAGAAAAAACACATGCAATGGGGTCAACTTCAAGTAGAAGTTCTAAAAATTAATTCCCAGCGGAGTCACCATCTGTCCAACCATGGACTTTACGAGTCCATCGCGATGATGCCCTCAATGACGGAGTCACCATCCGGAGCTTTTGGTATGTCGGGATACCTTCAAATCAATGTCATGAGCACTAAGGTACTAGATTTGACTCCGGATTGCCGATCCACGCCAGAGCCTCTTGGGTAAAAACTTCGATTATCAATTGGGAAGGTATTAGACATTCGATTGACTTGTTTATAAGCGATCTCTACTATGGCCAAGTGTTTAAAAAAACGAGCGTCACTTCCTCTTGCCCGAAGGAATTCCGATCTTATTTTAGCCCCTCACAATCACCAAAATTTCGGTGGCGTAACGACTCAATTTCTAGAATAGAGGAAAAGCAAAAGAAGGTAGAGGAAAGGAAGAGAGAGTCAGAGCTCTCGGACCCTTGTACCATTGTAGTTGGATCTTCGCGTGAAAGCAACACCGACAAGCTTCCGATAGCACAAAAGTTTAGGGAAGGGTTTTAGCTTGCTATGGCTAGGGAGGTATGAGCTTAGAAAGTTAGGAATGATGATGATCTAGGCTAAGGGTGTGAGGGAGGAACCCAAGTTCTAAAGCTTAGAGGATTAAGGCTTGAAAATAGGGAGGGAATTCTCTAAAGTTTTCTCTCTTTTGAAAATTTTTTCAACTGTCTAAGTAAGGGGGGGTGGCTCTCCATTTATAAATTGAGAGGTGGTTAGTGAATGGTTAAGGTTCTAATTGGTTTAACAATTGGGTAATGGGGATCTAAGGTTTTCTAGGATTTCTAGGGGTTAGATAGGTTGAAATTGGGTTTTAATGGTACATGATAGGGTGAGGATTTAAGTGGTAAAAGGGCGATAAAGAGAGCTAGCTAGTGGGGGCACTAGGGTCCTAAAGAAACCCACCCCAAACTTTAGGGTGGTCCACAAGTCAAATCCAAAAGTTGAAATTTGGCCATTTTTGCAAAAAACTGAATTTTTAATGAAGGCGTGCATATATTAAAACCCAGGTCCCAAGGGTTCTGGAAGTGACGACCCATGGGGGGCGCAGCTTGGTTTCAGCCAAGTTGGCTAGGCGTGCATAATATGCACGCCTAGCCATTTTAGCCACAAATTGTCTAGGCGTGCATAGTATGCACACCGAGCTAAATTCCTACACTTTTATGCAATTTTCAAATCGCCATAACTATTGTTGTATAACTCGGAATCAGGTAATTATTAGCTCGTTGGAAAGTTGAGAATCTATACTTTTCAATGATATAGGCCCCAACTTCAGCAGATATCTATGTAAAATTTGGCATTCATTTTTCCATCCGTTGCTCTGGAAGGATTCTATGAGTCCGAAAAGGACTCGGGTTGACTTCTAAAGGTTCGAGATGATTCCTAAGGGTTCGGATAATGCTTTCGGAAGCTCGAGAATACGGGGATTAGGTTGCCTACGATATAGCTCTCTGTTAGTCCCTTGTAGACACTCAAAATTGGTTCAAGGCTCGATTGATCCATACTTCGAGAAAGGATAAAGGATGAAGGAATACGGAGGAACTCGCCCACGATAATTAAGACTCGGGAGCGAAACAACCTCTTTCTTGTTTTATTTTTTTCTCATAACTTGAAACAGCCTCTCTCAGACTTTGCAAAGGGAACTTTCCTATATGAACCTCCACCGAATGATTTCTGAACCCGAACATGGTTTCTATGTGCTCAATTATGACCGTTTCAACGACTTGGACGCATATGCCGTGTGGCCTTTTGTTCTCCCTAATTGGGATTATATTAAATACGTAGCCTTTTGTTTGCAAACAAATTAATAAAGAAGAGAAGTGGTATCCTGTACATGAAGGTTGCAAGGATTACAAGGCTTACAGTGATTTTTTATTTAGATTTTATGTGGAAGAGCAAGATTCGCTCTCGTCACACAGCCCTTAACCACTAAATTTTTTACCCGCACATTTACTGTTTACCTTATGTTTAAATATGAACAACCTATTTATTTTAAATTTATTTTATATATATATATATATATATATATATATATATATATATATATATATATATATATATGAACAACCTCTCAATCTAAAATTTAAAATGTGTTTTTTATAAAAATAAAAATAATAAATAATAAATAAATAAATAACTTAATGAACGTGCTTAGATGGAATAATTGGAATCTCCTAATAAACACCACTCCCATACTAAAGCTAATTTGATGATTTCTTTTATATACAGTCACTAAATCTTTGCGGGAACCCATGTAGAAAACGCACTGACAGTTTTGAATCAGACCATGGAGTTCGGCTTTCATCCTAATCTTTCACACAAAGGATGTTGAGATCATGGACATATTATCAAACAATCAATTTTTTATTTCACGTGATACACATTATAAAAAAGTGATAATTAAATCACATGGTACTCATCATGCTAACTTAATTTTAAAATCACTTATTTTAGGGAAATTTTGAGAATCAATCGGGTTCACCTTTTCCGTCAGAGACCCTATAATTTTATATTTCCCATAACCAAGCAGCTTTAAGCCGAGCTAGTTCCAGCTAGTACAAAAAGTCTCAAATACTCCTTACACTTTTTATCATTCTATATAGTTTAAAATTTTAAAAATTTGCACTTTTTTTATAGTTATGCGATGTGAAGCAATATCTATGTCGTCTGATTTAAAGGCCACCATATAAAGATCGATGGTGCCAAAGATTGACACGAAACATAATCTGATTCTTTAAAGTCAACCATTAAATTTAATGATAAATTTAAATAATGATTCGTCATCATTCTACTAATCAGGTGTCATATTATGATTCTTTAAAGTCAACCATTAAATTTAATGGTAAGTTTAAATAATGAATCGTCATCATTCTACTAATCAGACATCACCGATTTGATAAAAACCTGGTATCTCTAACTCAAAGAAAATCTATTCGAGGAGAGCACAAACATTTTATAAAAAATTAAAAATCCAAAATATCATAACACTAAGTCGAAATTAGAATTAAGATCCATCTTCAATAACGAGGCGATATCGACTCTTTAAATGAGTAATATCGCCTCTTTAAAGGGGTGATATGGACTCTTTAAGAGGTGAGATAGCCGCTTTAAGTAAAAAATGGAACATATCCGCATGATTTCAAGATCGTTTGTGTCAAATTAAGACGAATTAGATCTCTATCATCTAAATTAGAATATAAGATCCGCATTTAATAAGGAGGGGATATTGCCTCTTTAAAGAGGGGACATCGACTCTTTCAAGAGGTGTTATCCTACTTGAAGTAAAAAAATGGAACGTATCCCCATGATCTCAATGCCCTTTGTGTCAAATGAGGAACCAAAACCATCTCCATCGCCTAATTTAAAAAAAAATTGTCAATGGCTTTTGAGGTAGGCACCATGAAAGATTAGAAGAGTGTATTTATTTGAATATAGTCAATTAATTTATAGGACGCTTTAAATGGACCCACCAAATCTTGTTCGGCACCTATACTAAAAAACATTGATTAGTTTAAATCAAACAATAGAGAACTTTTTTCGCTCCAATATTCTACACAAGAGATCTTAGGATCATGGTATACCTATCAGATGGTAAGTTTTCAATTCTCCATGGTACAGATCCCAAAAATAGGCCCTAAAGTCACCTTTGAGTATGATGTGTGCCATCTTATTTTAGAGCTATGTTTTTGGGATCTGTGTCATTTAGAATAAAAAAATGGACGGTTTGATAAGTGAGCCATGATCTCAAGATCACTTGTGTAGAAGATTGGAGTGGAAAGCGATATCCATAGTCTGATTTAAAATAATCAAAAGTTTTTGGCATAGGTTCGGTGGGTGCGTTTAAAACTACCTTAAATTTATATAATGTTTTACAATTGTACGGCTCAAACAAAATAGTTTAATATAATTTATGTCTCTTTAACCCATGTTTTACTTTAACTTCTATAAATTAATGCAATATAGCCTGGCTCGGCTCAGCCAAACTCTCACGCCGTAAGAGCTGCTAAGCTCAGAGGACCCACTTGTTACTTCCGTCGTGTTTCTGCCAGCACCCTATATAATAACCCTAACGATCCCCTCAAATTTTGCTGAGGAGGGTTGAGAAGAAGAACTTGATTCATCTCTCTCTCTCTCTCTCTCTCTCTCTCTCTCTCGATATATATATATATATATATATATATAACATTCCTATGGCGGCGTCTGTTGAAAAGCGGCAGTTCAGCGGCCTTGAACCCGGTCTATCCACAGTGGTTCGTAGTTACAAAACCAGTCAACAACACACAAACCGCCGGCCCGATTCTCCAGTTCGCACTTTCGTTTACCCTGCAGTAACCAAACAAACGGCTCCTGACGGAGATTACTCTTCGAGCGATGACGAGGGAGAAACCAACTGGAAATCATTAGCCCTGGCCCACAATGAATTAGAGCCGTCCATCTTAGATCCAAGAGACGAAGGGACATCAGACAGCTGGATCTCAAGAAACCCATCTCTCATCCGACTAACTGGTAAACACCCATTCAATAGCGAGCCGCCGCTGACTCGGCTCATGCACCATGGCTTCTTAACACCTGTCCCTCTCCACTACGTGCGAAACCATGGAGCCGTTCCGAAAGCCACGTGGGATGATTGGACGGTGGAAGTGTCCGGCCTGGTGAACCGGCCGGCCCGGTTTAGTATGTCACAGCTCGTCACCGATTTCAAGGCTCGGGAGCTGCCGGTGACTTTGGTGTGCGCAGGGAACCGCCGGAAAGAGCAGAACATGATAAAGCAGACGGTCGGGTTCAACTGGGGCGCTTCTGGTGTCTCGACGTCGGTGTGGTGTGGTGTGCGGCTTTGCGATGTGCTTAAAAGATGCGGTGTGATGAGCAGAAGGAAGGGTGCTCTTAACGTGTGTTTCGAAGGAGCAGAAGATCTGCCAGGTGGCGGGGGATCTAAGTACGGCACAAGTTTAAGCATAGAAGTGGCCATGGACCGCTCACGAGATATACTGCTTGCTTATATGCAGAACGGAGAAGTGCTGACTCCAGACCATGGTTTCCCTGTAAGGATGATAATACCTGGTTTTATTGGTGGTCGAATGGTTAAATGGTTGAAGAGAATTATAGTCACGACTAACGAATCACAAAACTACTACCATTATAAGGACAACAGGGTTCTCCCATCTCACGTGGATGCTGAGCTCGCTAACGAACAAGGTTTTTATTTATTTATTTACTGACTCGCCTTATTATTAAATCATCATTTTTTTTAATTTTGTTTTTAAATATTCAATATAGCTTGGTGGTACAAGCCGGAACATATAATCAACGAGCTCAACATAAATTCAGTAATCACAACGCCTTGTCACCAAGAGATCCTACCGATAAACTCTACCACGACTCAGAGGCCTTATTCTTTGAGAGGATACGCTTATAGTGGTGAGTTACTTTCTCTTTCTGAATTATTAATTTTATGTCAAACTAACAGAAACGGCTGCTACCTTGTAACAAACTATTTTAAGTTAACTATATTGTGAAATGTTCTTCTCTCAAACCATATTTGTTACGTTCGATGAGACGCGTTACATCCCAAAAAGTAACCAAATAATTGTTGACCCAAAAATTGTCTTCAGTATTGTCCGTGCCTAGTGAAAGAGGTATCTCCATTTGGACCTATTAAAATAACTCCATATTTGGTTCTTGGGCCAATTTTTGGAACGTGTGCCTCATCATAGAATTTTTTGTATGTGATCTTAAGATCTGTTGGATGAAAGATTTGCTAAGAAACGATCTCCATCGCCTATCTCAATGCATTCAAGGCACTCAAGTGGGTGCGTGCTCTGGAGTTTTAGTGGTGGCAAATAGAGCTACTAAAATAGAAATATTAAGAATTAGTACATCTGTCAATCACGGGTGGTTTAAGGGCCTCGACTCTTTCATCGCATCATTTTGTCTTCCATAATTTACTAATAGATTCACATTTTCTACTCCCTCTGATCTACATCTCTTCTGGTAAAGATTTTGACTTATTGAGATTTCACGTAACTCAGAGTTAAAAGTTTAAGGATGATGGAAATATGCTTATTGGATGGGATGGATTTGGATGTTGATTATAGCGATTGTTGCTCCTTACGCTTGATGATGATAGAAGTATCATACTCTCATTCCCTTTTCAAGTTGAATAATCTTAGTACCACAACGTGTGGTTATTATTTGTCGAACGTGGATTTGTTGAAAACGAAGCACTTTTTAAAGATTTGATAGGAGGAACCGTGGCCATTAAAATAAGGGAAAGTAAAAAAAATAAAATATCTCGGCCCCTTTCCCAAACCTGACCATCTAGCCCGCTTATATTAGTGAGTCAGCTCCTCCTAAAGGGCAGTCACCCTTTTTTGGGATTTTAGTTTAAAAAATATAAAATAATTTTATTCCAATATAATCCAATGTTCTCAAAATGAGCACTGAAATTATTAAAACTTTTCTCTCCACTGCTATTAAATTGTAATGCCGTATGATTTGTGTTCTTTCAATGGATGCAGGAGCGGGGAAAAAGGTGACGAGAGTGGAAGTCAGCTTTGACGGTGGAGAGACGTGGCTATTGTGCGATCTGGATCATCAGGAGAAGCCTAACAAGTACGGCAAGTATTGGTGTTGGTGCTTCTGGTCTTTAGAGGTGGAGGTTCTAGATTTATTGGGAGCCAAAGAGATCACGGTTCGAGCTTGGGACCAGACCCTCAACACCCAACCTGAGAAGCTCATATGGAACGTCATGGTATGACTCTGATGCATGCGGTGGTCATGCCCCTTTTTTGAGGTCCTCTCACTTTATGCCTAAAATAAGGCTCTCACCGTCCCCCTTTTTGGGACATGAAGTCAAACTTTTCGACCAAAAACAAATGCATTGGGGATACATTTTATCTATGGGAACCCTTATTTGCCCGAAATTTACTCAGGCTCTCTAAATCATTGACTGCTTTGAATCCGACTTTGGATATCAGTTTTTACTCTCAATCCCTTACCTAACAAATCTTGATATTATGGGTCTACCATCAAACAACAAATCTTGATATTATGGGTCTACCATCATACGGTCAGAAGTTGATTCCAGATGGCACACATCCCAAAAAATATGTGATTACATTCATTTTTTTGAATGTGTGATTCATGGAAATTAACATTTGGGCGTCTAATGATAGGCTCATAATCTCAAAATCTGTTGTGAGGAATATTTGGACGACAAATGATCTCTCCATCATTTGATTTGAAGCAATCAATGATTTAACATGTGCAACCTCGAGTTGACGAGGAAGAACCTCAGGTTGTAATAAACAAACCCTTTATCTATTCTCATGTAAATGATGTCCCATTAGACCATAAAAAGTATAAATTAAAGGGTTGGCATCACCTTCCCAGTTGGTCAGTCTCCCTACTCCATTAGCACACACTAAAAAATTTAAGATTATTAGCGGCCATTATTTGCAGCAAAAAATTGCCGCTATTAACAAAAAAATTATTAAAGATTATTAAGACTATTATATTACAAAAAATAAGACTGTTAGCAGTAATTTTTTGCAGCAAAAAATTGCCGCTGCCGCTATTAATAAAAAAAACTATTATAACTATTAGCGACAAGGGTCGTAGCATCAATTCTTTTGTTAATAGCAGCAGTTTTTGGCTGTTGTCAATAGTCTTATTTGTTTTAGTGTTACCGGCAATTTCTTTGTTAATAGTGCCTATTTTTAATTTAATAGTCTTATTTTTTGTTGTAGTGACATAGATATGTTTAGCAGTCAAACCATTGAAGGATTAGCTACCTGACCAAAGCACAACCAACTTTACATATAAATATATCGAGTGCCAAATCAATGAAAGATGAAGAGTATAGTTTGACTGCTTTGCGTGTTCATAAATAGTCTTCCTTATCATTTTTTCCAAAAGGAGACTTAAGTACCTAAGACGAGGAGTATAGTTTGACTGCTTTGCGTGTTCCATAAATAGTCTTGTTTATCATTTTTTCCAAAAGGAGACTTAAGTTCCTGAGACAAACTCAGTTGGTGAAAGGCCAAAAGAAATTATTTGTTTATATGCCTTTTAATTAATGAGTTGGTATTAGGCACTCGATTGGAGCACCGCCTTCGGTCGATCCTGCTTTTATCGATTTGCATGCTCACAATGGTTGTGCATATGCGCGGGATTTCAGGAGAAACCGACTGACAATAGTGTCAAAAGCACTCATTAATAGTTGTGAAACTTAGGTAGTTGGATTATTTTGGGAGAAACGAGAGAGTCAAATTCAGTACCTGACACGGACTGAAAGTTAAAAATTTATAAGAGTCACCTAATATAAAATGAACTTTCAGGGAATGATGAATAATTGTTGGTTCCGAGTAAAGATGAAGGCATGTAAACCACACAAAGGGGAGATTGGGTTGGTGTTTGAGCACCCAACATGTCCTGGAAACCAGTCTGGCGGATGGATGATGAGGGAAAAGCATCTTGAGTCATCGGAAGCACAGGTGCTCAAGAAGAGCCTCTCCACCCCTTTCATGAACACTTGTTCCGAGCAATACTCCATGTCAGATGTTAAAAAGCACTGCACTGAGGATTCTGCTTGGATCGTTGTACATGGGCATGTCTACGACTGCACCAAGTTTCTTAAAGACCACCCCGGTGGCACCGATAGCATTCTCATTAATGCTGGCACTGATTGCACCGAGGAATTCGATGCAATTCACTCTGATAAGGCCAAGTCTATGCTCGACGCCTACCGTATTGGCGAGGTCATCACCATTGGATATACCTCTGATGGTTCATCCCCCAACAACTCCGTTCATGGTGCCTACAACCTCTCTCATCTCGCCACCATTGAAGAAGGATCATCTATATCTAAAAACTCTGCTTTAATACCAAATCAAAAGATTCCATGCAAACTAGTCTCTAAGACCAACATCTCCCATGATGTTCGTCTCTTCCGATTTGCTTTACCCTTGGAGGACCAGGTCCTTGGTTTACCAGTTGGGAAGCACATTTTCCTCTGTGCCATCATCAATGGCAAGCTCTGCATGAGGGCATACACCCCATCAAGCTCCGTCGACGAGCTCGGATATTTTCAACTTCTCATCAAAGTGTATTTCAAGGGGGTTAACCCTAGTTACCCCAACGGCGGGCTCATGTCCCAGTACCTCGACTCCTTGCCACTTGATTCTACCATTGACATCAAAGGCCCATTAGGGCACGTTGAGTACACCGGCCGTGGAAATTTTTCGGTACATGGCAAACAGAAGTTTGCCAAGAGACTAGCCATGGTCGCCGGGGGCACGGGCATTACCCCCATATATCAAGTAATCCAAGCCATCTTGAGAGACCCAGGTGACACTACCGAGATGCATCTCATCTATGCAAATCGGACAGAGGAGGACATACTGTTAAGGAAAGAGCTGGATGGGTGGGCCGCAAAGCATGAGAATCTCAAAGTTTGGTACGTTGTCACCAAGCCAAAGAGGGAACGGTGGAATTATAGCGTCGGTTACATAACCGAGACGATTCTGAGAGAGCACATCCCCGGAGGCTCTAGCGATACTTTGGCACTCGTGTGTGGACCACCACTGATGCTTCAATTTGCCGTCTTGCCAAATCTTGAGAAGATGAATTACGATGTGAAGAACTCGTGCTTGCTGTTCTGATGCAGATGGGATCCTTAGTTCTGTATATACACTTAAAAAATAAGGTGCTTTAGCGGCAACCAAAATTGTCGCTATTAACAAAAAAAAAGAAAAACTGCCGCTATTTGTCCCATAGCTACCGAAACAACAAGCTTTTTGTTAATAGCCACAGTTTTGGCTGTCACTAATTGTCTTATTATTTGTAGTGATATTTAATAATACATTCAAATTGCAATGGCCAAGGCTTTGGGATCCAAGTATGAGTATCGCCCGACACCATCCATATTGTATCAGAAGATACTTAGATTGCTTTGTACCGGCTTACGCAAATTTGTATATAGCGAGTTCTAAATTCCGGTACGCATTTGTATCTTTATAGCATAGATATTTTAATCTATGCTCCCACCTGGCTTTCTTTCTTCTCGGTTTCTTTTTGTTTTTTTCTTTTCATTTAAATTAAATGACATGTTTTTTTTCATACCCATCAATTAAAAAAATTAAGAGTCGATTATAGATTTGAAAATAGAAGAAACATCGTTTCATCGGAACTATGTATCCTTGGTGATACCATCCTTTCAAATGTGCTTGATGGTCTCCTTATTGAAGTTGCTCAAGAGCAGCTTAGCTTTCTGCAAGGTGCATATACATTTGGAGGTAACTAACATTCTCCTTTAATGCATTCAATAGCAATAGATGAATCCGATTCCACCCGGATATTATTTAAATAAGGGATTTTTACATTTAGCCCCTATGTTATTGGAAAATTACACTCCACCCCCTTTTGATTAATGTTAATTGACCAGCTTTGACTGGTACTAATGGTTAGACCGATGTCGACGTTAACATAAGTGTGTAACTACGTTCTTACCTTTATGATTCAATAAAAATTAAAGTTTGAAACCACAAATGCCCTTACAATTTGAAACTCCTTACCGTAATGATCTTACGTGATTGTTACCCGCCGTTTCGCAAACCCATTTGACAAACCCATATTGCAAAATCCGTCAAAAACCTCAATGATTTCCATCTATGATTCAAGTACAAACAAACGAAAAATAAGCCTGAGAACCTTCATTCGCAGAAAATATTCCCTAATAAACAACTCCCACTATCATCCAAACCCGGTTCGACTACAAGAAACTCCCATTTTACGCCCCATCAGGTCCAGATCTTAGCCAAGATGTAAGCCTTAGGGTTTCGATCTTAAACTTCAACTTCAAATCACTGATATTCAATAGAAAAATTTCACATTTCAAGTCAAAATCGGTAAAAACTCTCAGAAACCCTATATCGCTAAATCAAACCCTCCACAAGCTCTGTAAAAATCTTGAAGGAACTCAAAAGGCAGCTTATTTCACCAAAACTCACACGCAAACAACCCCAGGGCAAAAACAAGTAAATCCAGCAGACACAGCAGCCAGATCTCCACAGTCACAGCACCTACTACAGATCAGCTTCAAAGAGTACGGCGCATTCTACAGCAGAAATAGAAACCGCCATTATTTTTTGTAGCTGTGCTCTATACGGAACGAGAGAGGAGAGAGAAAGTAATTGGCTGCGGTTCCACGCGAGAGAGAAAGTAATTTCGAAATGACATAAGGGGCTAAATGAAAAAAACCCCTTTAAATAATATTAATAAAGTAGAAATGGATTCTGGTTTATGCTTATTTTATTTATGTTTTAGGAAGTTGATGTCGGAATATTTGGAACAGGACTTATAATAGTTGGAGTAAAATATTTAGAAAATCATTTTTATTGTTTTCTGGGGGGGGGGGGGGGGGGGGGAGATTTTTTTTTTGAGCATGCGCCAAGCTCATTCGCTAGACGATGTAGATCATATTTTGTCAACACGATAGCTCTTGAGATCATCGGCCTACTATTAGATGGTTATATGTTGATTCCATATGACACACATCTTAAAAACTAACATGATGTGATTGTTTACTTTTGAAATGTTTGTCACATGAAATAATATGATAGACCCATAATCTCAAGATGTACTTTGTGAAAGATTGCGATAAAAAATATGATCATAACCTCATTCAAAGCAGTCAACTGTATTTCCTTCATTTAAGTAGTGTGAAAATAACAAAAGTGGGTGTGGCAGTAACGTTGGTCGTTTACTTTAAGTGGGCATACGATGTTTTGTTAGTAACTGATTCACTCTACTGTGAATGGATCAGCCTCCAGATATTAAAATGTTAAAACCTATATTTTCACTGATTTGCATTCTTGTGAATAGCTCTTGTTACATGTCGATAATGCCTATGTTTCTTCTCGTCTCGGTTGTAATGGATCTAGTTATGATTTAGGCTGCATTGAGATCGACCGAACATCATCTTTGTCTCTCTTTGAGGTCTCATCTGTCAGATTCTTTAAAATGCTATATATATATATATATATATATATATATATATAAAGGGCTGGAGCTATACGCCTGGAGTAAAGATTTCTCTGCATCTATTAATATGGGCGTGACATATAGCGCCTTTTTGGCTGAAGCGATATTTTTACCTTTTATCCTTTAACCTTGCTTTAACTAGAGTTACTATTGATAGAATCTAAAAAGCAAAACGGTGCGAAGTGGATAGGAATACGACGCTTGACATCGGGATTGCAATGGCCATTATTACCCTTCAAAAAAACCATTATTGTCTTAATTTTAATAATTTTTTTTCACTTTTTATATGAAATGCTAGGGCCTCTATATAGAGGCATCACCGCTTCCTTGACAGAGTGCTAACACTTCTTTCATGAAACATCAACGCTTCGTCAATAAATGAAAAACGCCTACCATATGACACGTAACACCTTTTTGTTGACACGTAATACATTTTTGTGCGAAGCGACATCTTATCTTTTAATAATTTATTACCGCTGTCAGAACCTAAAGCATAAAGCGGAGCGAGGCGACTGGGAATTCAACGCCTGACATCGGGGCTTGCAATGGCCATTACGAAAAGACTATTTGAGGCAAAAATTTTGTGAGTTATAAAATCACAAATTACTTTTCATCTTTACCCTAATTTTATTATTCTCAAAACATAGCAAGAAGACATAGCAAAGCGGCAACCTCCTTCTCCATTTTGCTGAATTAAGGGGAATGTCTTTTCATTTTCATTCCGCTTTAGGCCATATAGAGGCACTGCCACCTCTTGTACGGAGCGCTAACGCTTCATGAAAGAAGCATTTGCGCCTCTATGAAGAGGCGTACCGCTACGATGTGGCAGAGACGACGCTCATTTTTAAAGTTTTCTTCTTTAGATTTATTCTTTTTATGATTCACAAATTTTTAAGATTGTTATCAAGACTCCAGCGACTAAATACGTCATTGGGAAATGCCAGTCGATCTATGATGAGGCAACTGAACATAGAAAAACTCTGCTTTCAAAATCAGTCGTCAGGCCATTCTTTTTTGTACCCAAGGATGTGAAAAGCGTCAACAACCTCCTAGACGCAATCATCAAGTTTTTGGTTGGGAAAAACGTTTGAAATTTTGGTAAGGGCACTATTAGATTTCACCCATTTGATTTTTATTTAATAACTTATCTTTGAATGACTGGCCCCTGCCGTTACCCTCCGTCCAGGTTCCTTCCCGAAGACGAGACGATTAGAAGTAAGTATTTCAGGGGCATTAACCCTATAAAGAGAGGAGACATCCTCAATGCCATTAATGGTGTAGATGAGGGTGCTGATGAGAACTTCCTTAATTTTTGTTTGCTGTTCGTCCTCAATATTGTCCTCTTTCCAAACACAAAATATATCCTCAACGACTCCTACCTCGTTGATAATCTCTCAAATTTCATTGAATATCCTCGACGACCCCTAACGAAATAATGTTAAGAGGGAGGTTTAAATGAACACCACCTAAATTAAATTCTCCAAACGAGTTCATTATAGCCTCTGCATTAGAAGAAAAGATCGATCAACAACAGACACATAAGGCAATCACTTCATGGAAGAAGTGATGGTACAACTACACTGATGCGCAATCGCTTCAACAAGAAGCGATGGCACGTCTATTCTGAGGCCTCGTCGCTTCACATAAGAAGCGATGGAGTGGCTATTATGAGGCACTGTCGCTTCTCATAAGAAGCAATGGAGTGACTATTCTGAGACACAATCACCTTATAGAATAAGCGATGGGACAGGTGCATCACTTTATATTTTAAAATGCTTATAATTTTATGATCTATACTCTATAAAGTCATCACTTATATTTGGTGATGAAACAAGTCATTTTATAGAAGCTCTTATAAAAATGACATTATAGATCATGTAATTATAAGCCAAGTTGTACCGCATAGAGCATACCTCTGATGTCACAGTTTTTTGTTCGATATCGACTCAGAGCTTCAGAGAGAGAGAGAGAGAGAGAGAGAGAGAGAGTTGCCAAAGAGATGGAGCGCTCTCACCTATCCACAGTGAGTACCACAACTGTAACAACCCAGATTTTTTGGCTAACGTGGAATCATTAACTTTTGATGAGAATATAACGACCCGACCCAGTTTGATCTTTTAATGGTGTTAGATGATATTTTGCACTGTGCACAGTGTTAGTGCTCCACATAGGAACCCACCTTATCTTTGAAAAATCCTATTTAATAGATGCAACTCTCATTTCACCTTTTCTTCTTTTAAGAAAACCTAGCCATCTTTTTAACACTTCTTTTTTTAAGAAATCCTAGCCGCCACAATCTCTTTCTCTAATCTCTTCCCTCAAAACTCTTTAGCCTCTTTCCGCTTATCCACTTTGACCTCTTTCAAGCGATTAGATTGAAGATCGAAGAAAGAAGACGAATTCAAAGGCTTAGATTATAAATATCGTGATCATCGCCATTGCTCAATCAATTTTTAGAAAATCAGGATAAAAGTTTCAATCATTTGCGACGTTAGGACCCGAGGTAAGGGGAAATTAATTACTTATTTTGTATTTGATTAACTAGTAGTGTATGAACAAGAAATAAAATTTTAATTTTTGATTCTTTGGTTTCGTCCCACTTATTAATCTCCTCATATATGAATAAAATCTTTCATTGATTGTTAGTTCTTGCTTGATAATTTGCTTAAAAGAGTAAATAAATTCTAAAATTTTAGAGTTCTTGAAAGATTTTTCTTATTTATAGTAATTGGTTATGTTGGCCATTTTTAAGACATGGATATAAAAGAAGAATATATTAGTAAATGAATTCCAAAATTTCAGGGTCCCTTGAAAGATTTTTCTTATTTATGGTAATTTATTATGCTCGCTATTTTTAAGACATCAATATAAAAGAAGAATAGATTAGTAAATGAATTAAAAAATTTTAGGGTAAAGACTTTTCTTATTTATGATAATTTATTATGCTGGCTATATCTTTGAAATTTTGATTTAGAATGTGAATTAGAAGTAGATGCCTAAATTATATCTTTAACCATTTTGAATTTTTCTCTAACTTCATATAACCGAAGAACTATTTATAGACCTCCAATGACCGAACAACCAAAGAGATGATATTGATGGCAGTGCCCCCTACCAAAACTATTCTATTATCTGAGAGTAAATCAATAGCTAATCATCTCTAAAATTTATCCCAAGATGTCTACTTTATAATTTGCACAGTTAATTCTCGCATCTGATTTCTAAGTATCCTGTGAATTCTTATTTAACCTTTGATCAAACACCTACATAAGTAGAATCACGAAAATTTCAGTATGATCACCCCTCTCAACTTTTCATGATCTTTACATTTGACGATTAGAATTCTTCAATTCAAACAAAGATTATAACAGTTAAAATTTTGACTAAGTAGGTCCTAATTCGATTGGATTGCATTGTAAATGCAGAATTGTTTTATACATGGGTAAGTCGCGTATTTTGTGGTCATGAATGTTCTAACATGTTATCAATATTTGGTTTATTCTAATTGTACTATATCTATCCACATGATTATCACACATAAAGTGTGCGTCATGAAATAAGAAAAAGATTCGTAAGTTTAAAAGTCATTTAAGAAGTGGATATAAATAGACACGACACGAATTTACGATAAGGCAAGTAAAGGATTATGATTATATTTACGCTAAAAAGACAAGCAATCATTCTGCATGTACGATTTTCGATTTAGTAGGTTTCCATCATGTCATGTCAAGACACGGACTAAGCACGAGCCACCTCAATAAGTATGGGCTACGGCTAATAATGAAAATTATCCTTGGGCGACGATGGACGGGATCCCCATCGGTATAAATATTACTTTAGTTTTGGCATCTAATATGTGCGAAAATTACTTTAAGTTAGTATTTTAGTCATGTAAGAATTACGAGACATGTGTTATTGGGACTAGCCTACTTCTCACGCGTATATTTCACGAAATATTAACGAACCTAAATTTGTAATAAAATCTATGTGTAGAATTTTAGACACATAGTTTTTTATAATCTCTATCTCATAATTATAAATTTGCTAGCCTTGTCATGTCTTATGATATCACTATCTCTAAATTATTATCACATTCACTAGAAAATTTTTATGCATGCAAGTTAATTGAATGTTTCAAGTCATGGAGGGTAATTAACTCCTCCCTACTAAGCACCATGGATCCTCTTATCTCCGATTTCTCAGAGGATAAGGTACTCGAAGAGGAGGACCCTGATTATTTACCATCGAAAGAGGAAGACTACCTAGAAGATTTTTATCCGTAGGTTAATTACTTTAATTTCATGAGATTTCTGAGACGATAAATAGATGATACTTTTATTATTTTATTTCACCTTATGTTTTGATGATTGACACTTGGGCCATATGACTATAGGTGCATGATTAATTTAAAATATCTGAGATTTATTTCAATGATTTATTAAATGGGTTTAAATTTTGTAGTCGATTAAATTCAGCTTAGTTGAAAATTAATATTAATATTTTACCTTTTATTAGCACATGGTCTATACGCAGATATCTTTAAAAAAAAATCTCGTATTTTCTCAAATAATTTATCATCATATTAGGATTAAATCATTGCATGCCTATGATACGAAGTTTAACGACACATATTTTCATGTAGAAAATTGGGTCGTTACAACAAAGAAGCGAGAGAGAGAGAGAGAGAGAGATGCCAAAGATTGAGGGAGAGATAAAGCGCTAAGCCTTTTTTGAATTCCTTTACCGTCGTAAATATTTTTGGTGACAGACTTGACATTCCTTTTGTTGCAGCGACATGCCTATTTGTCAGGTGTAGCCTGAGGTACCTACATCTGTCAGCAAGTGTTATGACCCGAGTCTTTTTGACCAATTTAATGGTAATAGATGGGTGAAGCACCAAGACCTGGTACGTGAGCACACACTGTATCATGGCCCACATAATATAAATTTAGAAAATTCTAATTAAGATTTGGGCTACACAAATATAGTAACCAAATTTCCAATAGTTGTGTTACCTTAAACAATTAAGGCAAGTTTTAAATCCCAATATGCATGGGATTTCTTTTGGTAAGCAATTAAAATCCTCAAAGGACTCTTTCTCCTTGAACAATCATTAACCTGTTGTTTAGAACTCTTTCCCTAATTCCTTCTTTTCATTATAAATACAAAACCTAGAGATATTTAGAAATTTATACACCATTCTTCCTCTCAGCCTTCTCTCTCTATTTTCTCTTCTTTGCAAAATCTCAAGTAACTCCATCTTCTACACCCTCCATGCCGGATCTCCATCACTATCAGGTTTCACGGCGGAACTACACAGCGGGTTCCAATCTTATCGGGGACTCGTGCATCCTATTATGAAGCCTAATCTCCCTCATCAAGGTTCTTCATCGCTGCAAAGATTCGACCGTAAGAAAAGAATTCTCGGAAAAAAGGGCTTGGGCAAATCGTCACTCGAATCCGATCTCTGTCAAACAAAAATGCCGTGGGAATTGATTAACGCTTCAATAGGTGGGTGCCTCTCAATCCATCTTAAATTATTCTGTCTTTTCCCAAATAAATAAAGAAACCCTAAATTTAAACCTAAGAAAGATTAGGGAAGAAAGAGATCTCGGATAGCAGTTGAAAATCATGAACTATGCCTAAAAAATCCAACCACGATTAATCGTTGCTATTTCTGACAGTTACGACTTAAATCGTGACATTATTCACTCAAATCACGATACTATTCACTCAAATCATGACACTGTTCACCCAAATCATGACGTTGTTCACTCAAATTGTGATACTGTGCAACCAATCGTGACCCCTTTGTGCACAGTCATGTTCAATCATGACCTCTTGTCATAAAATCGTGATCCATGATTGGTCATGATAACTCTAACTTGAAATCGTCATATTTTCTTACGTAGTTGTCCGATCATTACGTATTATATATTAATTTTTTCGCCTTGATGCGATCTTCATAATGGCATAAAAAATTTAGAATTTTGACGTCATATGTGAAGTCAAAACTTGAACCTTTCATCATGCTTACATTGAGATTGCACTCAATGGATATTCATATTAGTATGCCTTTTAGAGCTCAAAACAAATCTGATCCATGTACCGATCAATTACCAAGTTCCATAGACACGATCACACCCCATTGAATAGTAAATAGATTCAATCATAGAATAAATATGGTCAAACATTTTATATTCACTATTTTACTCAATGCTTCATGATTCATGCCTCATTAATTTTCAATATATTTATGCAATGCTTAGGGTGCATGGTGTATTTATTTTTTTGATATATGTTTCACCATCATTATATGATATGCATCATGTAGAAAATAATGATAGGGCATACGCACGATATGATAAAAATAAGTTATGACACATAATATAAGCCTTCGTCACAGTAGAGTTTATTTCACGATCATGTGAAACTTGAAATGTAGGCATCCATGTACGGATGCAACTCCTCTATGGTAGTATAGGATGCTACATGAAGTATATTTAGGTTACTATGAGTGTTTAGTAAAGCTTATCGCACCATGACCCATTTTAATTAAGTTTAAAGAAAAGATGAGAAATAAATATGTTAAGATATGATACGTTAAGAAAGTTAGGACTTAAGCCCACACAAATATGAAATGGGGACGACGATATGCAGTGCCCATTGGATAAATGATATGGGGATGGCGATACGTAGTGCCCATGTCAAAAATAAAATCGGGGTGGGAACCTAAGCCCAAAATCAAGTAATGCTATGATATGTTAAGACATGCTGTAAAGGGCAGCTGAATAGGAATTAAGCTCTACATGTGCCATACCTTCCGAGCCACTGTAAGGGTCTAATGTTTACAGTTGAGATGGGTCTTCAGGAAAATATGTTAGCTTTATCTCAAACTAAGGGGACATTATTATTACTATCCCGACAACCTCATCTGGCTAGATGATGATTTATGCTATGATATGAAAGTTTGGTGGGTATCTACACGTGGACCTTGCATGGTAGGCTCGAGTTGCGACCCTAACACAGGTCATTTAAATAAGATAAGTAAGATAGGAAGTATGTTGTATCGGTGTATGGAGTAATAATAAGACTTCCAATTTGTCACGTATGATAAATTGATAAGACATGTAGGAAAGAAATAAGAAATAGAAGCATCATGTATATTTCATTTTATGTGATATTTTTCAGTTTTGATTTAATATGTTATGAGGTTTTGAATATTTTAACATCATGTAGTAATGTTTGGTTATTTTAAAATACACCGTAACTCAAGCGATTGCATACAACTCTGATCACTCTGCTTATGAAGATGTGGAGGCAGTTGTACCGGTGGCGGCTTATATAGATGAAGACATTAGCTACCACCCAGATGAGAGCATAGACCCGACGAACTTTTATGAGCCTTGAAAGCCCCTTTAACTTTAGACTTCTATTCTTTTGAGAGACATATTTTTGTCTTTCGATGCTTTTGTGAGTTTATGTTTAGGACCATTTTACCCTATATAGAACTTGTTTTAGCATAGTTAGGATTAATTGCCTTATTAATGTCATCTAAGTTTTCCGCTATTAATTTATGAGCCGTTTATCATTAAATGTTATCTTAAATGTCTCGATTCATATGCTAAATCAACTTATGAGTTATGTGTATGTCCGCTTATCACCTTAACAAGCGTGCGGAATCATAACATGGAGTTTTAGACCTCCAGATTGGGTAAGAATTCTGTGTCGTGACAGAGATAGTATCAAAGCCTAGGCTTTACTTCCTATGGGGACTAAGTCATACAAATTCAGTAACAGATGATGATTTATAGAGTCAGGATTTAATGGCTCCACGATGTAGAGAACCAGCTAGCTCACAAGTGAACGAGGGATCATCGCATGAAAATTCTCAATAATCTGAGGCATTGCGCCTATTATGCAAGATGGCTACCACATTTAGTCAGTAGATGACTTTGTTGACACAGCCCCATCAACAGGAAATGACTCAACTACTGCAGGATGGAGGTGCAAAGAGAACAACAAAGACAAGCCATCCAAGAGCTTATCAATCAACGACAACCTCCACCTTGATAGGAGAATCCACCTCACGCACCTATCGAATTTCAAGTATTCAGCAAAGCGAACTCCATATTTTCATGGTCAACTCGACCCAGTCGCTGCTAAAGATTAGATAAGTAAGATCGAGAAGTTCTTCAAGATCTCTTTACCCGCAGAACATGAAAAGGTGAAGTGGGCAGCGTTCTATATAGACTAAGAAGGGGAGAATTGGTGGAAAGCAACAAAGAGAGCTGCAGATGAAAATAACGAAGAAGAATGGACTTGGTAGCAGTTTAGAGAAGCTTACGTCGAAAAATATTTCTCTATAGCCACCCGGGCTTAGAAGAAGGAATTCATGGACCTATGACAAGCGAGTATGACTGTGGCCGAGTACAAGGCCATGTTTGACTAGCTATTGATCAGTCACATAGTATACCATTTTACCACCCTTAACTTAGTGATGCTAGACTCCAGTTTGCTACTAACAAGTTACTGATGTGAAAATATTAAGAAAAATTAGTAAAATAAAGCCAAAGTGTTCAACTTCGTCAAAATAAACTCGTAAAATAATATGAAAGATGATTGAATGAAAACGATGAATCATCGCCTACTGAAAGGTGGAAAATCATACTTTACAATTGAGCAGAATGCTGCAAAGGAAGAAGTAAGAAATTGTGATTTACGTTTCTTTAAAAGCCATTCAAAAGCAAAGTGTGATAAAAAAGAGAAAAGCGATCGATCGTTAATGAAGAATTGTTTGGAGAGTGAAAGCTATGCAAAAGAAGAAAATTGTGATTTATGATTTTACAAAAGTGAAACTTTCTGAAGCTACTGGTCACGTGAAGATACACACCACCATGCATATAATTGGAAGAATTCTTGATATAGAAGTCTGGCCACTCATGGATCTTAGAAGATTGACGAAGGGAGACTCGTAAAAGACTATGTTGCTAAAATAAAGGAGAAAATCCATAAGCACATCAACTGTTGAAAGCAAGGAACGATAGGATTAGAAGTATAGTTATATTAGGACACTTTTACTTTAGTAGTTTCTTTGATTAGAATTAGGAGTTTTGTAAACCGACCCCTTAGGATCTATAAATAAGAGGGCTTGGTGTAAGAATTAATCATCGAAGAAGTTCTCAGCATCAATTGACGACTAGGGTTGGGTTTTCTTCCGATCATTAGAGCAGTTTAGTTTAGATATCCAAGGTTTATCGATCACAATTGAGGACTGGGATTGAGAGCTGGAAGATTAGTGTAGATATCTGTAGTTTCTCAAAATCAATTGACGCCTGCGACTGAGGGGTGAAAGATATAATTTCTATTGCTCTCTAGTTTAGATTTATTTTTATTGCAATTTACTTCTTTGTAAACATCTCCAAGTTTTAATTTAAATTGACGACTTAGGTTGAGATTTGCAGATTAGTGTAATGGTTTTTATTTTTCATATTTAATTTTTTAGAGTTTGATTGACGCCCAAATTTCTGGTAGATTAAAGATTAGAATAAATCTATATTGAAGGATGCTAGTTTTTTTTTGACGCCCAAATTTTAGAGGACTGAGATATAGTGTAACGGTAATTTAAATTTATAAATATCTGGTAGTTGAAGATTGTGATTAACAACCACAATTTGAAGAAGGAGGATTTAGGATTTATTTTTTGGCAAATTAGTTTAAGAATCATTCTTTTATTCATATTTCCCAAGTAGTTTAGGATCTTAAAAGATAAACATAAGTTTTCAAAAAATTAATAAATATAAGATAAAACACTTCCTCGTGGGAGCGATCCTATGCTAGTATTACAATTTTTATTGTGCGCTTGCAATAGGTTAAGACTTAATTAGAACAACATAAAAAACACAAACAAATTTTTGGCGCCGCTGCTTGGGAAGCGGATTTTATCTTTATATTAGTTTTAGAAAATAAATATTTATCTTTCTCTTTTTATATTTCTTTATATTTTTAAATTTTCTTTGATCACTTCTTAAATCTTTTACAGGTTTATTCGGAGTAACGAATCAAGGTTTCAGCTTCTCCTAATCAGAGAAGCTAGAGGCTCAGATTTATTTCGCTCTCTGCCTTCTAAAATAAAAATTAAATAAAGCTAAAAACACAAAAACATATTTTTTCCTTTGGTATGCATCACACTCGATCTCGAAGTCTAGATTTCTTCAACTGTGATCCAGAGATTGAAAGCACTCTCTTGTGTAATTTTGTAGCAAACCGATTTTTCACAAGAGAATTCTGAAAAATGGCTGACGATTTTTCGATCCAAGCACATTTCAGCCCCGTAGCTTTGACCTAGCCCACTTATATAGTTATACCCAAGGTGCCTGTAGGTCAAAATTATGAAATCAAGCTCAGCACACTCCAATCTTTACCTACTTTTCATGGGCTTGATCGAGAAGATCCCTACCAACATCTGAGGGACTTCATAGAGCTTTGTATAATGCTGCAATTATCGACAACCAACACAGAGGCCATAAAACTACGTTTGTTCCCCTTTTCTCTTAAAGACCGGGTGAAGGCATGGCTAATTCCATTACCAGCCAGGAGTATTACCACATGGGAGGGACTATAGTCCAAGTTCTTGGGCGAGTATTTCCTGATTGGTAGAACTAACCAAATTTGCCAAGCAATCCAGGACTTTAGGCAATTGTTGAGAGAATTATTTCACGAGAGTTTGGAATGAATGAAGGATTTATTACGGAAGTCCCCTCATCACGAGGTACCAAATTGGTCGATAGGGTAAAATTTTTACCAAGGGTTGACTGAGACTAACCGGTCTACAGTCGATGCCATCAGTGGAGGAGCCTTTATGACATAGAATGGCCAACAATCTTGGAATCTGTTTGAAAAAGTGACTGACAATTCAAAGCAAAAATAGGCTTTGTTGAGATCTGACCCTGATGTGATTCGCCACACCCTACTCGCGAGGGGTGGACTTTATGCTATCAGTAAGGATAGGGTAAAGAAGGAGGATGACATGAGTGCAAAAGTAGCAGCACTTTAACAACAAATCGCAATATTAATAGCTGTCAAACCCAGCACTTCGGATAGATCTTTGGCAAACTGTTCTAACTACCAAAGTTTCACTTATTCCGAGAACCTTGTTACGCTATCATACCAAGAGGAGATGAAAAAAGAATAAGTAATGGCATTCCAAAGGGGAGATTATGGGAACACCTATAACCCATCATGGAGGAACCACCCTAGATTCAATTATGGTTCCACGAGAGGAGCACAACTAACAAAAACTATTGCGCAACCCAGATTCCCCCAAACTTAAGTTTTCCATCCTAGACCTCCCATGCCGACTGTGCAACAACATGGTCCACTAAGCAATGCACCTGATGCCACAGTTGTTCAAATTCACAAGAATTTACAGTAAAAGTCGCATCAGCATTCAAAAGATTTACATCAGCTTGCCCAATTCTCTCAAACACTCCATTCACATACACTGTCCATAACGACATTAGAAAGATAGATCGGTCAACTAGCTTCGCAAGTGGCAAAGAGAGAAAGTGACCAATTGCCTACATAGTCGTTCAACAATCCTAGAGGACAAATATTCTTGGGGGAGACATTAGCTCCCCAAAATCCAACATAAAAATCTCATGGATCGTCGAGCTACCGACTCATCCATAGCAACCCCTGTAAAATATGTAAAATTATTTCTTTTTCTTTTAATCCTAGGTATTACACTATGGACCAAATCATTGAAAAATGATGAATCATAATATAATTCCTATTATACACTATCCTGAACAATCGTATGGATTTATGCTTGATCGTAAAAATCTAACAGTGCAAGCATAGCGATTATAATTTGACTGGTATGAGAGTTCGCATATAAGAGCTGAAAAGCTAGAGACAACCGACATCTTGAGGTTACAAACACGTGTGACAACCGATTCAATAGGTCATCACAGAGAGAGGGCCTACATATTCCAAAGAGGATACGTCGGCCCCATTATCGACTAAGACTCATTTTTGTTCTCGTTTTTCCCTCTATTTTTCAAAAATCCATCGACTAAGACTCAACCATTTTCGTTTCCTAAACTTTACTTGTATCTCCTGGTTGATTTTGGAAACCTTGTTCAAGTGTTAAGTAATATCTTAAAACTAGGGTTTGCTGATTAGTCGAGATCAAGGTAACAATCCTATTTTTCAAACTAAGGAGTCTCTGTAATTATTTTCAAAGTGATATATGAAAAATTGCAATTTACTAAATACTATTCTTTTACAACTTGCAGGAAAAGGAATTGCAGAATGTCGGGAGCAACAGAGAAGCGGCCACGAGAAGAAGACAGTGGAGAAGGAGGTAATAGTTCTGATTCTCCTGCGATAGCTAAGCATATTGCATGGGCTGCTGCCCTTAAAGCTAAATAAAAATCAGCCAGAACCCATCCCCAGTCCTCTCCACAAGTATTGATGGACTGCCAATCATAATCACAAACGAAATGGTCGCCAGGGTGATGAAAGCACCCTTGGAATTACCACCAACGTCCCAGGACAATCCAGAGGCCAACATTTTGAGAATGGCAATAGAGTTGTTGGGAAAACCTCCAAGGGATAGATCATTCTTCCTTCGAAAATATTTAGAATCACAGAACTTACAACTCCATTTCCTGGATGTCCTGATTTACAAAACAATCCACTCCACGGGGCATGGAACACAGAGAAGGGCACTTTTTGTAAGAGCTCTATATTTAATGGCTAACCATTATTGGTTCGATGTGCCCTCTTACCTTTTTGAAGTAATGAATACCGTAAGGGAGAAATTGGATAGAAAAAAGTACCAGACGAATAAGTTAAGCCTGCCTTTTGGGGGCTTAATTACCAACATATTGATGAATATGGGATACAATATTGATCCCACGGAGAAGGCTCTGCCAAGAGCAGAGGAAAGCCTAACGGCAAAAGTTTATAGGAGAACTTTAAGTGCTGAAAATAAAAAGAAAATCCCTCTAACTGCACGCACGGAAAGTACCTCCTCTACACCAAGAGTCATGTAGGTCCCTAAGATCTAGAAAGAACCAGCTGTACAAATATTTGAAGCACAAAGGGGAACAATTCCAACAGAAAGAGTGAGTACTTCTACTCAACCTAATGAGAGAACATAAATTAGCACCCCAACACAAGGAGGGTTAGCTGAGTTAGAACTAGCTACAGTTACACTAGAACAAGCTAGTCTATATGACACATCCCTAGATTCACCAACCGGTCCTGCTTTGCCCCTTTCTACTGAGGTAGACACACTGCCAATTGTTACAGAAGTAGAGCCTGTGAGCCCAATGATAGTAGTTGCAATAGAAAATTTTCAGCCAACACAACAAGCTGTTGAAATGGCCACTTCTAGCCTTGTTCTTGCACTTATAGAGTTCGTTGCTCAGCCTGCAATTCCAACCGCTACAGAGTAGACTCCCATAGTTTACGCAGCAGAGGCAGGACCAAATTTTGAAGCTCCAAGGGTGGGTTTTGTCTAATTACTGAATCAAGAGATATCTCTTCCAGTCACCACCACAACAATCTCCGAACTAGAAAGAAGATTGAGAGAACTAGAATAGTGGCAATTTATAAATGCACCAAATCTAATGCCATTGTCAAGAGTAGTGAGGAGGATGATGGAAGAATTTCATAGTTTGAAAAGTAGTGTCCTTGAATCCATGCCTACTGCACAAGAATGCCAAGAGCTAGTAGACAATCTACGACGAAAAGCAGTGAAAGACCACCAAACACATTGGACAGCAGAAACAACAAGAAAAGTCCATGAGGCCACTGGCGCACTTCAATCTCAAATTGTGTAGTTGAGAGATAAGAACAAAATATTACGACATGACCAACAGGCATGGGAGGGCGAGAAAAACGTATACAAAGATAAAATAGCAAATGTGATTGAACAATTTGGAGGATTAATTGAAGACCCAGATGATAGGCAAACTGCGAAGGAAAAAGCCCACCAAGATTACCAGCAAGAACTCAATAGACAGCTAAATAGGAAAATTCATCTACTAACCATAGCATAAGGAAAAATTTTAAAACTGCAAGAAGATAACGATTCCCTTAGTTTAACCAATTCTGAACATAAAAGGACTATTGAGTCTGTCACAAAGAAATGCTAGACCGCAGTAACAAAAGGACAAGCTGAAGCAGAGAAACTGAGGTTGGAAATATAGTTGAAATCCACTGTGATTAAAAAGTTGAATGAGGATTTAAAAAATAAAGAAAAGGTTGAAAGGGAGCAACAGAGTCTAAAAGGGAACTTTTGCAGATTGATAGATGAGAAGGAAAGCACTTATGAGACTGAGCCTACGACACAAAGAGAACCACTTTTAGAATAACAAGATGATTACTCTACAGATGTGGTATCCGACTCGGAGGAAGATCTATCAAATAGCTCATCCTCATTGCTAGACTCACCAGCACCAGCTCCACCTACTGCTTCCATCCTTGTACCATACCTTTCATCACCGAGTGAGTGAAAATAAAATCATGCATCACAAAGCCTCATAGGTAAATAAATTTTGAGTCTCCCTTATTTTTTTGCCAATGAGGACATTGTCCTATTCAAGTTTGGGGGGGATACACAACTTCTGTGTATAGTATATTAGTTAGTATATTAGTTTATTAGTATGTTTTATTTAGTTTGCTTTTTGATAAAAATAATAATAATAATAATTTTTTTCAACTTTTATAATAGTTTTATAAATAGTTAACCATTATATGTGAGTTATGAATTTTTATTTATATGAATCTATATAACTAACAATCCATCATAGTAGAAGTTCAACAATAAGAAAATAGAATAGTTACAATTCATGTTTAGCACTTTGAGCACTCTATCAGATTGAATGTCTGAAACTATAAATTGATCTAAACTGTAATATTTAGACAATAGTTTCAAAATTATATAAAACAATGAGCATTAGAGACTAATTTTTCCTTTCTTTGAGAGAGAAACTGCTTCTATTCAAGTCAAAATTCTTCCTTTGAACTTGATTATTGCTTTTATCTCATATTGCTGAATTTAGAATTGAAATATTCTATGACTATGATAACCTGATTTTTTGTCTAGAACTATCTATTAGAAATATCGAAACAATAAGGCATCTATGCTAGTAAATCGTAAAAATGATTAAAGGCCATCTTTTGTTTAAGTCAGAGCCAAAAAGCCAAAATCCCAAAAAATAATTTATCCTTTAAACCCATATTTGAAGCCTAAACTGAATTTCTTTGTACCAAAATTTGATAAACCCTCAACCATATGTACTACCCAAACTTTCTCTAACCTTTGTCAATTTATGAGAATTTAGAATGCTAGAGAAGGAAAGAAGAGGGAGTGAAAGGAGTAAAAGTTAATAGAAAAGGGATATGCTGAAAAAAGGGTACGGTTGCAAAAAAAAAGAAAAAAAAAAAAGAAGAAAGAAGAGAATATGGGAAAGAGTCAGAAATCGTAACACACGATTCTATACGAAGAAGCAATAAAAAAGGATAAAAGAAAAGAAAAATCGTGAAACACGATTTTATAAGTCTGAGAAAAGAAATGAGATTTTATAAAAATAAGAATTAGTAAATGGGAAGAAGTTATCCAAATTTTTGGATACTTACTGATGCTGAAATAGAGAAGAAAAGAAACAAAAAAGATAGGAGAAGGAAGAACTAAATTCTCAAAAATATTTTGAATCCTTCTATACCTTTCTTTGACACCTTCTGAAATCTAAAGCCCCATTACAAGCCGAAGGAAAGACCATTTTGATTTACGATTTGCAAAAGCATAAGCCTAGTAGAGATATGAATAATAGATACTATGGATTCCACAGGGAATCATATGAATAGAATTGATTATCTTTTCCATGAGATTAAATTTTTTTGCAATTATCCTTTGAATAAAATCTTATGAAATTATATTATACTGTGAGAAACAAGAATTTCGATAATTTTTTTCTGAGAGTATGCCAATAGTGAGAGTTTGGATGAAAATATTTTCTAAAAATCGCAGTTTAAAAAAATCTATGAAGAATAAACTGTTCATTGATGCATACACTCCTTGCCTATTATGAATTGAAATTGTTGGAGTTATAATCAAGGATAATTGCTATGATGGAAAGTGAGGATAAAAGATTGATAATTTTAAAAAATCATAACAACTATGTAATGATTAACTTAGTGTACAAAAATTAATTTAGATTATTTTTTAACCTTTAGTTTTCTTGTAAATTTTGAAAAATATTTTAAAAAATTAAAAAATATTTGAAGTTTGTACGTAACTTCACTGAAAACCTTTAAGAGACTACAACTCCTCCACTAAGGATCACCTGGGGGTTTAAAGGCTTGTTGCATTTGCTAAATACATTTGCGCTACCTACGAAAGTGGCATTTAAATTCTTAGTTTAGGATATTTCTTTGTTTGCTAGGGACTAGCAAAGTGTAAGTTTGGGGGTGTGATCAGTAACATAATATATCATTTTACCACCCTTAACTTAGTGATGCTAGACTCTAGTTACCTACTAATAAGTTTCTGATGTGCAGATATTAAAGAATATCAGTAAAATAAAGTTAAAGTGTTAAACTTCATCAAAATAAACTCGTAAGATAATAAGAAAGACGATTGAACGAAAAAGATGAATCATTACATACTGAAAGACGAAAAATTGTACTTTACGATTGAGCAGAACACTGTAAAGGAAGAAGTAAGAAATCATGATTTACAATTCTTTCAAAGCCGTTCAAAAGCAAAGTGTGATACAAAAGAGAAAAGCGATCGATTATAAATGAAGAATCATCCAGAGAGTGAAAGCTACGTAAAAGAAGAAAATCATGATTTACGATTTTACTAAAGGGAAACTTTTTGAAGCTACTGGTCACGTGAAGATACACACCGTCATGCATATAATTGGAAGAATTCTTGAATTAGAAGTCTGGCCACCCACGGATCTGAGAAGATTGACGAAGGGAGACTCCTAAAGGACCCTGTTGCTGAAATAAAGGAGAAAATCCAAAGGCACATCAACTGTTGAAAGCAAGGAATGATAGGATTAGAAGTAGAGTTATATTAGGACACTTTTGCTTTACTAGTTACTTTTATTAGAATTAGAAGTTTTGTAAACTGACCTCTTATGATCTATAAATAAAAGGGCTTGGTATAGGAATTAATCATTGAAGAAATTCTTGGCATCAATTGACGACTGAGGTTGGGTTTTCTTCCGATTATTAGAGTAGTTTAGTTTAGATATCCAAGGTTCCTCGATCATAATTGACGACTACGATTGAGAGCTGGAAGAATAGTGTAGATCTTTGTAATTTATCAGAAGCAATTGACGCCTGCGACTGAAGGGTGAAAGATATAATTTCTATTGCTTTCTAGTTTAGATTTATTTTTATTACAATTTACTGTATTGTAAATATCTCTAAGTTTCAAATTGAATTAACGACTCAGGTTGAGATTTATAGATTAGTGTAATGGTTTTTATTTTCTATCTTTGATTTTCTGGAGTTTGATTGACACCCAAATTTCTGGTAGATTAAAGATTAGTATAGATTTATATTAAAGGATGCTAGTTTTTGATTGACGCCCAAATTTTTGAGGATTGAGATATAGTGTACCGGTATTTTAAATTTGTAAATATTCGATAACTGAAGATTGTGATTAACAACTATAATTTGAAGAAGGAGGATTTAGGATTTATTTTTCTACAAATTAGTTTAAGAACCATTCTTTTATTCATATATCTCAAGTAGTTTAGGATCTTAAAAGATAAATATAAGTTTTCAGAAAATTAATAAATATAAGATAAAACACTTCCTCGTGGGAACGATTCTATGCTAATATTACAATTTCCATTGTGCGCTTGCAATAGGTTAAGATTTAATTAGAATAACATAAAAAGCACAAGCAACTATCCAGATTTGCTGGGAACCTGATCGCGGACGAAGGCGATAAACTTTTCGAATTTCAGAACAGCTTACGACCTTTCTTTCATGAGAAGTTAGCCGCAATGAAGATTGAAATATCTGGAGAGCTCGTGGATCGTGCACAAATTCTGGAAAGGGAATAAGGCAAAATGCTTAAGAAAAGAAATGCTAGGTTGGAGGTCCAAAAGGGCAAGGCCATTCAAAGGGGCTTATTTATTCCATAGAGACCCCTACCAAATTTCATCCAAAGGGCCCAACCATCTCTAGCCCTCTCAAAAAATAAAAGGCCACTTCTCACACTCTCGCAGACACAATTGGCCTCCACACTTTCAGGAAGAAACATTGTTCCACAGCCTTGTCAGCCATAGAGAGAGTTTGCACCTTACGGACCTTGTGTGAAATGTAACAGGAGGCACAGGCCCGAAGTATGTATGCAAGGTACAGAGAAATTTTTTCAGTGTAGAAAAGTGGGATACATGGTTAGAGACTCTACCGAAAGAGCCCCAGTACAAGGATCACAGTATAATGCTAAAGCGAAGCCTCCGAGCTTGGGCCACGTATTTGCAATGTCGGAGTAGGACACTATGGTTAGCGACGAAGTCATTCAAGGTACCTTTACTACTTTGAATCCCATTAGCTTTCTTTATATATATTTCAAGTGTTGTTGTCATAAACTTTCAGTTTGTGAGATCCCTCGTATGACTTCGATAAAACTCTAAACCTTGTTACACTCGAAAACAATTTAACATGCCTTATGCTAGCAGGTAACCTCTCTCTTTGTCAGCATAAGTGCGATATTAAACACCTAGCCCTTGTTCTTATTGACTCAGGGTCTACACATTCATTCATCAGTCTAGGGTTCATGTCAAAAATTCAAGCTAAACCCGTACTCTTAGGAAGGAGATTGACTATCTCGATGCCATCCGGGAATACCATAATGACTACCTTAATCTGTCGAGACATGATAATAAATATTAAAGGTCATGATCTTCCAGTAGATCTCATTGTGTTGGAATTTTGAGATTTCGACATAATATTGGGCATGGACTGCCTAGCCACATATCATGGCATGGTTGACTATTTCTCTAAAGTGGTCACTTTCCAACGACTCGGAGAGCCTCCATTCAAATTTTAGAGAATTAAAAGGAAGGGAGTACCTTTATTTGCAGCATTAGATGAGGAACAAGACAAGACAGTCGACCCTATAATAATTGCAATTGTCAGAGATTTCGTCAATGTATTTCCTAAGGACTTACCCAGAGTACTACTCGACCGAGAAATCGAGTTCAAAATCAATGTGATCTCAAGGACCGCACCAATTGCCAAGGTGCCATACCGAATGGCCCCAGCAGAATTAAAAGAGTTAGAGACACAACTCAATGAACTATCTACTAAGGGGTTTATTCGACGTAGCGAGTCACCATGGAGAGCTGCAATGCTCTTCGTAAAGAAGAAAGATGGCTTGATGATACTATAGATGATTTGTAGAAGGGTTCTCCAAACTATTAAGTCTGCTTACTCAGCTCACAAAGAAGAATGCTAAGTTTGATTGGTCTAAGCAGTGTGAGAAGAGTTTTCAAGAACTCAAGACGCGTCTGACTACAGCACCAGCGCTAGCTATACCTTCTGGCAGAGGAGGTTTTGCTATATATAGTGAAACATCTTACAGTGGTTTGGGTTGTGTCCTCAACCAGTACAAAAAGGTTATCGCGTACGGCTCTAGACAGCTCAAGGAACACGAGAAGAACTATCCGACTCATGATATGGAGTTAGCAGCAGTGATCTTTGCTTTAAAGATTGGAGGCACTACTTATACGGTGAAACGTTTGACATCTTCGCCAACCACAAGAGTCTCAAGTATCTTTTTACCAAGAAGAATTTGAACATGCAACATCACAGATGGATGGAGTTCTTAAATGACTATGACTATTTCATCCAGTATCATCCTGGGAAGGCTAACGTAATGGCAGATACTTTGAGCAGAAAATCTTCAGCTCAGTTGTCACATCTTATTACCAGAGTACAGAGGTGGTGTAGACACCCAAATTCGGCCCAACGCCCGATCAGTCTGTACTCCGAGAGATATGTACTCCTGTGCTTTCGATGGCACCCTTGAACCCTTAGGAACCAAACTAGACCTTTAAAAATCACCTTGAACTCATTAGAATCATTCCCCTAACCCTTAGAGATCACCCCTAGACCCTAGGATCCCTTCCTAGACCCAACTTAAACCCTTTTAAGGAATTGATGGGAGGAGAGCTACAAAATTTTACACAGATCATTGCTAAGGAGGAGCCCCACACCATTGGAAGGAGGACTTCTCTAGCTTTCCAGCAAGCCAAAGATCACCCAATTTGGAGTTGTGGTTCATAAGTTATGGCCGATTGAAGTTTCACATAAAATCATAACTTTTGCTCAGGCGTATGTATTAGATACACCCAGCAAATTTGGTCCCATTTCGGTCAGGCGTATATATTATATACGCCTGGAATTTTTGGGCCAAATTTGGCAGGGCGTATATAATACATACGCCCAGCATTGGTAGGGCCCACCACGGACACCCACCTTCTCAGATCTCTTCTGGTTTTAATAGAAACCACTGTACATAAACTGGGCGTTTGTAATATATACGCCCATCTTAGCTACAGTAATTGTCATCAAATGCTCGAAATTCCTTCATTAGATTTGACCTTTTTACCATCCCCTTGGTTGAGGTGGGTGTCATAAGAATGGTTGCACCCCCTTTGAGCTTATTTGCAACCCTTAAGTCACCTATGGTCTCACCCTATCATCTGCCATTGAAACCGGTTTCCCAAACCCCTAGGACCCTAAAAACCTAGAAAACCTTAGATGGAGGATTACCTAATTGCTAAACCAATTAGCTCTTAAGTAACCCTCTAACTCACCTATTCTCTATAAATAGAGAGGCCCCCCCTCTTTCCAAAGGGTTGAAAAATTAAGGTTGAAAGTTAAGCTTAAGAGAGAGAACCCTAGTGAGAGAAAAATATATATTATTTTGCATTCTTCAACCAGAATTCCAGCTTGCTTAGTTCACCCCTTTCAACCCATTTCAACCATTAGACCACCCTTTTTTAGTCAAGTTTAGTCTCTAGCTTCATCCTACACTTCCCATCTACCAAATCCTAGCATTATAACCTATTCCCCTACCGTTTAAGCCATATAAAGCCATCGGAAGCACGCCGAAGCGAAGGTCTTCCACGGTGCAACAAGGGCCCGTGAGCTCCGGCTCACCCCTCTCTTCCTCTACCTTCTTGGTGTTTCCTCCGTCCAAGGATTCAAGCCGTTACGCCGCCGAAATTTCGGTTTGGCTCAAAGCTTGATAGGACCGTATTGCCTTCGGACAAGAGGAAGCTCCGCCCATTTATTTTTTTATTTTGGCCATAGATAGAAACATCTATGTGCAGGTTGATCGGGTGCCTAAACCCTTCCCGATCGATAACCGAAGCTCCTACCCTAGAGCCTTTGGCAAAGACCGATAAATAAGAGTCATATTTAGCACTTCGGCGCTCAAAATATTGATTTAAAGGTTTTTCGGGTCACCAAAAGCTCCGGGTGGCGATTCTACATTCATTCCATCGCGTGTGCATCGCCGCAATGGGTTCGAGAGAATCCATGGTCGCATAGATAGCGACTCTGCTGGGGATATCACCCTAGCGCTTCCCCTCTTGTTGGCCTTTTTTTAATCTTTACTAACCATTGCTATTTTTTCTAATTTTCTGTTATTTTTCCTTCATTTTTGTTGTTTTTACTAACATACTTACCCCTACATTTTGACTTTAAAATTTAATATTTTTGCTTAGTCACTTGACTGGCACTTTTTTTACTTACCCCTACATTTCGGCTTTAAATTTTAGCAATTTTTGTCTAGTCACTTGACTGGCACCTTTTTTTACTTACCCCTACGCTTCGGCTTTAAATTTCAGCTATTTTTGCCTAGTCACTTGACTGGCACCTTTTTTTACTTACCCCTACATTTCGGCTTTGAATTTCAACAATTTTCGCCTAGTCACTTAACTGGAACCTTTCTTACTTACCTTTACGATTCAGTTTTAAATTTCAGCACTTTATATTTTCCACCTAGTCGCTTGACTGGCCCCGTTTTTTTTTACTTCTTGTCATATCCTAACAGTGGACACCGGCCCGTTGAGGCGGCACGGGCTTGTCATCCCCGACCCGAATTTGGACTTAAATTCACTCCCCTTTAAAAATCTGCAATTAAAAGTGAACCAACAGTGTGGGGACATAATCAAATCTGTTTTTGCATGTTTTGGGTAGTTTTCGGGGGGTTTAGGCACAGATATAACTTACCCGGTTCCCAGTAAGGCGGCAGCCCTAGTAGTGATGATCCTGAAAAGAACCACCCCTTCCAGTACCTGAGAAGGCGCTTGCGCTGGAGGTATATCGGTTGGATTGCCAATTCCGATTAAGCCATAAAACCCGTAATGGTGAGAGCGTAGATAGCCCGAATTCAGCCATGTATCCCTAGGAAGTGGAAAGGAGTGACCCGATAACATACACAGCAGTCCCCGGGAGCATCCCTCCCAAGAAACCAGTCCCAAAGACTCATTGTGGGCTTCTTTGCTCCTTTTCAACAGTGGAAGAACAGTGCAGTAGCGTATATATTAAATACGCCCGACAACAAATCCCCAGAAATACTCAGGTGTATATAATATATACGCCCAGCAAAAATCCCCAGATTTAAGCCAGGCGTATATAATACATACGCCCAGCCAAATCTGCTAGTTTTGGTCAGGCGTATATAATACATACGCCCAGTATAAATTGGGTTCAGGTAGCCCGATCTGAGGCCCAATCCACCACCCAAGTTCCCCGATTAGTGGTATTAGTGTCCACAGTAGCCTCCCGCATTCTATAACGCCCAATATGCCCCCGCCCAGTCAAAAGAAGGCGACTTCTCATTGATTTGCTCTAGGGGATCGGGTCGTTTACGTGGATTCCCTCACCTTCAATAAAATGAAAGGGTTCCCTTTTGCTTCTTCCGAAGTGTGTCGGATCCCACCGTGGGACCTACTAAAGGTGCATATATCACCCGAGACGAGAATTTTTTTAAGGCACCAGATCATCATTCATTTAAATAGGGGAGATAATTTTCGTTTGAAAAATCCAAAAAAAAAAAAATATATATATATATATATATAGAAAAAATCAAAAATCTGTATATACGTATACTTTCGATGTGACCGTCACTACGGCGACCTCAAACCCAACCCGTAGAAATAGAACTAGGAAGGTATACGGCCCTTACCCAAGACATCAATACTACACTCGTCAGCAGATTATGTCGAGTGCCGATACATCCCCACCATCATCCCCATCCCATTCCCATATAGGAGAAGACCCTATCTCCAACACCTTCACCCAAACCCGGTTCGATGTCACGGGTCCATTTGGGGCACCCGTGTTCGCATCCACCCCATCCCTCGCCCTTACATTTTCCCAACATACCCCCATCTCATCCCCTACTGAAACCCCTCATTTCCCAACCGACCCATACATCACCATCTCCCATCCATACACCCTTACCGCACCCCCTACTCCCAAAGACCCCATCGGGAGCCCCATCCCCCACCTACCTCCCACGTCCCATCCACCTCATCATCCATGCCCCCTACATCCTATATCCCGTCCACCTCATCTCACATGCCTTCCACATCACATGGCCCATCCACATCCCAACATACCCCCCTATTTACCCAGGTCATGACCAACTTTTCCCAGGGTATGACCAGTAACCCACCATCTTCCATAGCCATACATCCATACCCTCCAAGCACAATCATTCATACCCCCCACACCCGGGTCATGCCCAATTTCACCCAACCCCCTCCGTCCTTGAATGGGCCATCACCCTCCAATCTCACACCTGAATCCATGCCCTCAATGGAGGACATGAGAATGATGTATGCCCTGTGGGCTACCTCTCGGAGTCCTACATTCCAAACCCCACATCTAGGTCTCCAAAACGTCCATACCCCATTCCCCCATGACCATGCCCAACCACCCAACATTCATACCATCCAAGATCCCCCACCTCAATTCCAAGTCCAGGCCCAAGCCCAATAGACCCAAGCCCACTCATCTCAGGCCCAAACCCACACAAATTCATGGGCCCAAGCCCAAATATCTTTAGAACCATGGGCCCAAGCCCACTCCCAGATCCAAGCCCACTCATCCCAGGCCCAAGCCCACCAAACCCATCAGGCCTAGGCCCAGAATCCTCAAGGCCCATGGACCCAAGGCCAAACCCATCAGACTCAGGCCCCGACCCAAAACCTCAAGGCCCATGGGCCCAAACCCATCAAGCTCAGCCCAAAACCCTCAAGGCCCATGGGCCTAAGCCCAAACCCATCAGACTCAGGCCCAAGCCCAAAACCCTCAAGGCCCATGGGTCCATGCCCAAACCCATCAGACCCAGACCCATGCCTAAAACTCTCAAGGCCCATGGGCCCAAGCCCAAACCCACCAAACTCAGGCCTAGGCCCAAGCGCATCAGACCCAGGCCCATTTCCAAGCCCCCCGGGCCCTTGGGCCCAAACCTATCAAATCCAGGCCCAAGGTCTATCACCCCACACCCAATACCAACATGGCCCATTAGCCCAAACCCAATAGGGCCCATTGGCCCAAAATCATGCCAACCCCCGCACCCAGGCCCAAGGGCCATCAACCCAAGCCTTCCAAAACCATCAAGCCCAAATCCATCAAACCCAAGGCCCGTCCACCCACACTCATCAAGGTCCGTTCATGAACCCCTTACCCCTTCACCAATACCCTTCATTCACCTATACCCCTTATGCCCCCATCCCGCCTCCAACGGAAAATCCGATCCACTCCATTCCTCAAAACCACGCCTAGAGCATCCCGCCACATCAACCACACCCCCAGCACCCCCAGAATATGCACCCAGCTCAGCACATCATTCATCCACAAACCACTCATCCATTCACTCCTTCCCATCCCCTACAAGCCTTATGACCCCACCAGGTCATCCAACCCATCACCCCCAGGTCCAAATAGCGGACCTCACCACTCACCAGTATAATGACCAATAGTACGAGGAGGACGAGATCTGCAACAATGGAGGAGTTGCCAGATTCGCCCCCCAGGCCCACCATCGTCACACCCAGGGCCGAATAAAATCAGGGGGAGGCAGTCCCAGCTACAGCCTCAAAAGAATCAGAGCAGCTGAAAGAATAGATAGAGAGAATACAGAAGCAGCTGATGAAGATGGGAGGGCCAGAACAATATTCGACAGACTTTTCAGACTTATGTCTGTTCTCGGATGTCCCCCTACCATAAAACTTTAAGATGCCATCATTCGATAAATATAATGGCATTGGCAACCCCATCGTCTACTTAAAATCTTATTATGGGGATATGTGCCAGTACGACGGAGATGAACGACTCCTCATCAAAGTGTTCCAAAAGAGTCTAACGAGCCCAACACTGAGATGGTTGACGTCCCTAGAATCATCCATGATAAAAACTTGGAAAGATCTGACACACTTATTCCAAGAATAGTATGTCTATAACATGGACATAGAGCCAAGGAAGTCGGATCTAGCCCGTTTGAAGCAAAGGCATGATGAAACTTTTAGTGCCTACTTAGGAAGGTGGAGGGCATTGGCGCCCAGGTGACCCACCGAATTCTTGATGATGAGCAGATTGAATTGATAACCACGGGAGCTCTCCCAGTCATCACGAATTTTTTGGTGTATCAGCAACAGTCCAGTTTTGCTGATTTGGTCCGAAATGCCAACCGTTGTGAAGACGTCGTTAGAGAGGGCAGGTTGGGAAAGAGCGTGGCCAACGGGGCCACCGGGGTTCGAAAGGCTGCCTAACCAAGAATCTAAAGAAGACCAGGGGCAGAGGTACAAAACATCGTTTACCCCCAGGCCAATACCAATCCCCCCCGATACAGCTCCAGGCCATGCAACCACCCCCAGCTCGTTTCGAGCAAGCGCCAAGGCCGAACAACGGACCAAGAGCCCCATTTACCCAGGAACAGATGAGAGCACGATTCGAATGAGTGTTCATGCCGCTGGGGCAATCCTTAAGTATCTTATTGCCGGTATTGCTACAAAAAGGTCTGGTCAATTTACTCCAGCCTCGCCCACCACCCAATCCAATCCCGAGAAACTATGACCTGAACCTGCATTGTAACTATCACCAGGGGCCGGGTCACCCTACAGACTGGTGCTTCCCACTAAAGTACACGGTCCAAGATCTAATAGAGGCGGGAAAAATTGTTCCCCCACCACTTCCTCAAGGACAGAACTAGAACATCCATCAAGCCCGTCTACCCCCGCGCCCAGAGGCCCCAGGCCTAACATCCATTGGGTAGAAGAGGAAGAAGAAGAGTTTGATCCCTCGGATTACATCAGTTATCAAGAGGAGTTTTCATTTCCCTGGTTAAATAAGGATGAACCATGTGTAGGGGTGATCGAGCCGCTGTACTTAGCCGATTATTTCTCCACCCCAGTATACCAAGAGGAGCCCTTAGATTTAGGGCAGTATTTTTCTACTCCCGCTCCCGCCTATCAAATCCAAATGGGCACAGCCCTGCCGCAATCATACACATATCCGCCCCACTTCCAGTTTACCTCACAGTACATCCCACCTCCCAATCACCCCATCCCCTACACTATCCCATCATCAGCCACCCCATATACCCCTCCGTCACACCCAAATCCCCCCACGCCATACGTAACTCCACCATCCTCATACTGTCCTACCCCATATACACCCCCGAATCTCTCCACTCAATACACTACTCCGCCATCCCCAAATTATCCCATCCCGTACACACTCCCAAATCCCACCACCCAATATACCACCCCGCCATCCCCAAATATCTTGCCCAATGCACAACTCCATTATCTCTAATTTATCCCGTTTCATTCCTGAGCCCATCATCGCCCCACCATGCCACCCCATATATAAACCCTTCATATCCATACCCCCTGCTCCATCCACTACCCCGTCATATCCCAATCACCCCGCTCCATGCACAACTCCATCATCCCTAATTTACCCTATTTTATCCACAAACCCATCATTGCCCCGTCATGCCACCCCATATACAAACCCTTCATATCCTTATCACCCCGCTCCACCTGCGCCTCCGACGTCTCCCAGTCACTCCATCCCAGTCACACCCCCACCTTCACTATTTCGCCCCCAATCCAACTCCACCCCCACCCAAATAAACAACCCCTCACCCACTCCCCTTATCACCCGTTCCCAATCACCACTGGTCTTATCACGCCCAGGTAGTACCTGTACAAGCCCCCTCCAAACCCATAAATTCAACCTCTCCAATTCCCGCCACTACCATTCCACCGCTATTGGAGTCAACCTGGTCGGACCCGAGAATCCGACATACCCAGCCCAATCATTCCCAGAATCACCATGCACTCCCTTCCTCATCCTGAAACCTGCCTATGACCCGCATCAAGTACCGTTAAGCTATGAACAAATGAACATGAATGCTGGTTGCAACCGAGAGGAGACTGTCGAATTTATTACCCGATCTGGCAGGATTTCTACACAGCCAGAAGCATCGGGGGCTGTCAGAGGAGAAGAGAAGAAGAAAGAGCAAGCCGCAGGGAACCCCTTTGAAAAAATAGCCAGAGACCACGTGTTGGAGACACAACTCAAGAGAACACCCGCACATATTACTGTATGGGATTTGTTAATCACATCCCCGCTCCACTTTCAAGCCTTAATGGGAGCACTCAAATAAGCACATGTTTTCTCCCACGTAACCCTAGATGAGGTGGGAGAAATAATCGGGCAAGTATTGGCCCCAAATGCCATCTCATTCACTGATGCGGATCTGCCGCTCGAGGGGAACAACCACTCTAAGCCCCTGAATATAATAGTGGAAATGGGAAACCTGGTGGTGCCGTTGGTCTTAATAGACAATGGTTTGGCACTGAACGTATACCCTCTAAGGACGATAATCAAAATTGGAGCAAACCCCAACACCTTCCAGCCATCCATAACAAGCGCTAGGGGATTCGATAACACCAGGAGAGAAATCATAGGACAAGTAGACCTCGACCTGATCATCGGGCCGCAAACCTTCACCGTCCCCTTTCAGGTAATGGACATCAAGTCTACGTTTAATCTACTATTGGGCCGGTCGTGGCTACATGAGATCGGGGCAATACCATCAACTCTACACCAAAAACTCCGATTCATCTCAAGCAGAAGAATCATCACTATCGTAAGTGAGAGCAGAGACGACAGGGAGAGGAGCGCTCTACATATTGAGAATCCAAAGGTACTTAACATGCCGCATACAGGAGATGACACCGATCTCCATCGATTTGAGTACGACTTTTCAACCGTTACCCTTGGGTCACCTGAAAAAACCCCTGCCAAAACTAGGGTAGGAATGGATGCAGCTGTGTTCATGCTCCACAAATGGGGCCACCAAACAGGGAAAGGGCTGGGTCCGCGCCTTCAAGGAAGAAGAGACCCCGTCAGGGCTAAGGGGCAGCAAACCAAATTTTTCCTGGGCTACAGGCCCCTTGAAGAAGAAGTCAGAGAGGCCAAGGAAAAGATAAGAGCCGTAGCAGTCGCTAGGGCCAGCAGAATCAACCTGGAAGAAGAAACTCCCGCCCGACCCCACATCCGTCAAACCTTTATGAGCGCCGGGGTGGTAAAGATTGATCTGAATGGGGAGACAAGGGTAACCCCACACAAGCCTGTTTCCACCCATCCTACCAACCCTTACATCACCCCCCCAGACCTCGAGGTGGACTTAGCCACCCTCTCCTTATTTGAGGAGGAAGTCCCCCGGTCCACCCGTCACTTTAGCACCAGCCACTTTGGGCCCGTCCTAACCATAGAGGACAGGGTCCCAGAGGATCCCTCCATAAACATGCTAAGGGAGGAACAGCAAAAGCCTATCGATGCCGCTTCCAACCAAAGAGGTAAAGGCCAAGCCTCGCAGGTAAGTAACTGGGCATCTTTGCCCCAACTCTTGGGAGCCGCCAAAAGCCGTGAATATGGCACCGGCTCTCCAAAAAAAAATAACTTGTAAAAAGTGAGGTTAGCCTTTGGGACACTCTACCTTGTATATATAGAGATCCACCTCGTCAGGGGCTAACCTCCGAAAAAATGCAAAAAATCATAAAAATACAAATTCCAAAAATATTGTCCTTTAAAATTCCCAATAAAATTAAAAGTGAGTCGTGATACCCGTCCCACGTAAAGCCGACCCCTTTCCTGTAGAAATACAAGAAGAGGTAGGAGTCACGAATCTGGACGAGAAAGGTCAAATCGATGAGCTCCCCAATGAGCTCCTCAAACAATTTACCGATTTTGAGCATGGCCCTACCCCGATCGTCGAAGAGACGGAGGACGTCAATTTGGGCACCAAAGAGGCTCCTAGAATCACCAAAATCGGAACATCACTGTACCTTGCGAAGAGAAAGAGTGTGATAGACTTCCTTCTGTCATATCAAGACGTCTTCGCATGGTCGTATGAAGACATGCCTGGTTTGGATACCGATCTGGTTGAGCATGAGCTGCCACTCTACCCTGATTTTAAGCCAGTTAAACAGAAGCTGAGACGCCTCCGACCTGAATGGATGTTGAAGGTGAAGGATGAGGTCATTAAGTAGTATGACGTGGGTTTCCTCATGGTATCCAAGTACCCGCAATGGCTGGCCAATATCGTCCCCATCCGTGCTTAGCCATTGCGGGTACTTGGATACCATGAGGAAACCCGCACCGATATCTTGGTCGATAATACTGCTAAGCAAGGAATGATCTCATTCATGGATGAATTCTCGGGCTACAATCAGATTAAGATGGCAGAGGTTGATCGAGAAAAGACTGTGTTCATCACTCCCTGGGGTACCTTCTGCTACAAGGTGATGCCATTCAGGCTCAAGAATGCTGGGGCAACCCTACCAGAGAGCAATGACGACCTTATTCCACGACATCATGCACCGAGAGATTGAAGTGTATGTCGACGACATGATTGCTAAATTGTCAGAAGGGATGACCACTTGGTAAACCTTCAGAAGCTGTTCGAGAGGCTGAGAAACTACAGGTTGCGGTTGAATCCCCAAAAGTGTGCATTCAGTGCTATGTTAGGAAAACTGTTAGGCTTTATTGTCAGTAGGAGAGGGATTGAGGTCGATCCGACCAATATCAAGGCCATCACTGAAATGCCACCACCGTCTACAGAGAAGGAGGTCAGAGGCTTTTTAGGCAGAATCTAGTACATCAGTCGGTTTATTACATAGTTAACTCCGATATGCGCACCAATTTTCAAACTACTAAGAAAGGATTCACCAGTTGTGTGGAACGATGACTGCCAAGCTGCATTTGACAAAATCAAGGGTTACCTCCTAAATCCTTCAATTTTGGTACCACCTGTACCTGGTAGACCCCTGATAATGTACCTGTCCATGACAGAGTTTTTCATGGGCTGTGTGTTAGGCCAGCATGATGAGACAGGAAGAAGAGAGCAGGCCATCTACTACCTAAGCAAGAAGTTCACTGATTATGAGATGCGCTATTCTCATCTAGAGAAGGCATGCTTAGCGCTCGTGTGGGCTACTCAAAGACTTCGACACTTCCTGTTATCCCAAGCCGTTCTACTTCTAGCACGGATGGATCCGTTAAAGTACCTGTTCGAGAAACCTGCTCTCACTGGCCGAACTGCACGATGACAACTTTTATTATCTGAATTCGACATCACGTACATCACTCAGAAATCGATCAAGGGGCAGGCGCTCGCTGATCACCTTGTTGAGAACCCTCTCCCTGACTACGAGCCTCTAAAGACTGAATTCCCCAATGAGGACATCCTATTCATGATAAAAGAGGATACAGAGGAAACAGAGGAGTCCTGGGTAATTCACTTTGATGGGGCATCACATGTCGAGGGCCAAGGAGTTGGCGCCATCCTAATTTCACCAAAAGGATCCCATGTACCGATCTCTATCAAGCTCAACTTCCCCTGCACTAACAATATGGTGATCTGAAGCTTGCGTCTGTGACTCTCGATCTGAATGTAACTCACCTTGAGTTTTGGCGATTCACGAGTTAATCATATATCGAGACGAATGGTATTTGGAAGGCGAAAAGAAGCGATCCCCTATCATGAACACCTCGAGGATCTGATAGCTCGCTTTCGAGATGTGACTTTCTCATATGTTCTCCGAATAAGGAATTGCTTTGCCGACGCATTAGCAACTTTGGCATCAATGATTGAAATCCCCTATGGTGTTGAGATGAAGCCGATCATAATCGAGCAGAGGAATGAGCTGGCCTTCTGCCTCCAGATTGAGGAACCTACAAAGCCTGATGATGAGCTACCTTGGTTCTCAGATATCAAGAATTTCCTCGAGACCCTAACTTTCCCAGCAGGTACATCCAAGACAGATCGACGAACCATTCAGTGTTTAGCGGCAGGATATGTCATTTACGGGAAATGCCTCTACAAGCGATCATACAATAACATCTTACTCAGGTGCCTCACTGAAACTGAAGCAGTCAATATTATAAAAGAAATCCATGAGGGAGTATGCAGAGCCCACGTCAGTGGTCACTTGCTCGCTAAGAAAATCCTACGGCAAGGATACTTCTGGACCACCATGGAATCGGATTGTTGCAAACATGTTCAAAAATGCTACAAGTGTCAAGAACACACCAGTCTAATACACGCTTCTGCCATTGATCTTCACTGCATGACCACTCCTTGGCCATTTGCTACCTGGGACCTTGACATTGTCGAAATGATTAATCCGAAGGCATCAAACGAACATCGGTTCATCCTCGTCGCCATTAAATACTTCACCAAGTGGATAGAAGCGGCGTCATATGCCAACATCACGGCCAGTCACGCTGAGAAGTTCATCAAGAACAACATTATTTGTAGATTCAGCGTGCCCAGGGATATCATCACTGATAATGGCACTAATTTTGCTACTAGGCGCATCCAGGCCTTGTGTGAGCAGTTCTGGATCAAGCATCATCGATCATCCCCATATAGGCCTCAGACGAACGGAGCCGTAGAGGCGGCCAACAAAACTCTGATCCGCATTCTGGAGAAGATGGTAGTCACTTACAGAGATTGGAGTGCACAGTTATCCTTCACGCTTTGGGCCTATAGAACGCCGATCCGTACTGCTATAGGGGCAACCCCGTTCTCCCTTGTGTATGGAACCGAGGCCGTCCTCCTGGTAGAGGTTGAAGTGCCCTCGCTCCGGATCCTCATAGAATCAGACTTACCCGAAGCAGAAAGAGAGAGATCCCGCTTTGAACAATTAAATTTATTAGACGAGAAGAGACTCCTAGCCTTGTGTCACACTCAAGTTTACCAGGGGAGAATTGCACGCGCTTATAATAAACGTGTCCGCGATCGAGACCTAATGGTAGGAGACACTGTGTTACAGAAGATCTTTCCTTCCCTCCATCCCGATCCAAGAGGAAAGTTTAAGCCAAACTAGGAAGGACCTTACATCATTCGAGAAGTGTTGCCGGGATATGCCGTCCGCCTCGCCACCATGGATGGAGATCATCTTCCTGAGCCCATCAAAGCTGGATACGTCCGACGGTTCTACTCTTAGTCTATCGCGATAAGGTAAGTATTGATGAAACAGATACATGACTGCCTAAGAACCACCCAAAAGAGGCCATCATTCCAAGCACAGTAGCCAAAAAAAAAAACAATCCTAAAAATGATGATATCCTTTGCTACCCCATTTGAGCTTGGGCCTTTCTTTCAATAAACCCATTCCCCCAGAAAAATAAAATAAAAAATATACATGTACATATACCAAAAGAGAGGGAGAAAAGACACATGCGTATAAAGTTACTATCAAATCCAACAAAATTGAAAAACCAAAACCTCAAAAAGAGATTGCCTTAAATGGAAAAAAGAAAAAAGAATAACAAAAAAATAAAAAAAATGTATATAGAAGAATAACGGGGCATGTATAGTAGAAACCCCCAAGGAAGAAGGAATTTTGAGAAAACTGAAGCCGTATCAAGGAAACCCTTTTTAACCCAGCATACCTTCAAATCCTAACCTAACCCATGGCCAAACTACACCCTGAAGGAAGCCCTCTTTGTAGGTTCGCAAGCAGTCATAATATCTGTTAAGTCAACATAGGCCGAGTTGTGGGACGACACTAGAACCCCATCCAGCCGATTATGACGGAATCAGTGTCCATGTCGTGGCTTTTTGGTTCTTTTTTTTTTAAAAAAAAGGGAAAGATAAGATAAAATAAGAAAAAATAAAAAGAGAAAAATTAATTTGAGTTCAAAGCAAGATGGACGTGGTGAAAACCCGCAAGGGCACCGCGGGTAAAAACAGCGAACTCACGCGGATCAGGTGAAAACTTGAAAAGACACCTGGGGTAAGAGAGCGAACCCATGGACGTGGTGAAAACCCGAAAGGGCACTACGAGTAAAAACAGGGATGACAGGCATGGCGAAAACCCGTCTTGGGCGCTGTGAGCAAAAATGTCTAGAAAAGAAAGATTAGGAGAGGATCTATTCTGGCCTGCCTATTTTAGTCTAAACCCCGTGAGCCTCTTCTCCCCTTTGCTGGGTTGCTCATGTCAAAAATTAGATCGGATCCCGATCAAGTATGTCGTCTCTACTGCGTCGTCTGACACATGACCAAAGGTAAAGGCAGAAGACCAATCAATCTCGGGGAAGCTGACCTATCCATGTTTAAAAAGAAAAACTAGAGCCTCATAAACAGGGTTCGACCATGCTCAAAAAAGGACCCACCAGTTGGCCTTGAAAATATCGACATCACAAAAAGGAGGAGAAAAGGAGAAAATTTCAAAAAAGATAATAGATTTTTCTTTTCCATAAAAAACCTCACACTGTGTAGGAGAAATTTTTTAAAAAGGATAATAGATTTTCCTTTTCCATAAAAGAGCCTCACACTGTGTAAGAGAAAATTTTCAAAAACGATAATAGATTTTTCTTTTTCATAAAAAGCATCACACAGTGTAAGAGAAAAATTTCAAGAAAGATAATGGATTTTCCTTTTCCATAAAAAGCCTTACGTTGCGAGACGTATGGAAGAAAATTCGAACAAAAAAAAAATATATGTATATGTATATATAACAGATTTCATTTATTTTCTTACAGCGTTACGTATGAAGTGTCACGACCCAAAAGATAACAACATGACACACTTTCTACTTTCTGCCTTTTGTACAAGTATAAAAAAAATAAAAATAAATAAAAAAGAAACAACCCAAAAAAGGAAAGAGATCTCTGTTAAGGGCCATCAGGCCCCCCTCTGTGTATATGATCTATGGTATGTGCAGGAATAGGTTAGGGACAGGGACCACGCTTCAAAGCACTGATCTCTGTAAGAAGAGAGTCCTCACGGGCATTTCGATCAGACAACCACCTACCATGAAGACTCTTCTGCCACCTCCGCGAAGTGTCAGCTGCATTGCGAGACTCAGTCAAAAGCCCAGTCAACCAAAGAACCTCACTCTCGGCCATAGCAGCTCTCACCTCCGCAATCTCAGCTCTGGCCCTTTCCTTCTCCAAAGCCTCAGTCGAAGCAAGCCTCTTTACAGAAAGAGACTCAATCCTAGTCCGGAATATCATTTCCTTGTACAGCCAGGGCCCCGTCTCTATCACATCTACCGAAACCGGGCTAGGGGCAGGTAAGACCTTGGATGCCAGCCAAACCTTGTAATCAGAAGAGAGAGTGCCCCCCTGAACTAAGCTGCACATGTGCGCCGATTGGCGGGTCTCCCAGAGGGCTGTTATGCGGTCTAGGTCACTGAGAGAACCCCGAGAGAATGTCAGAGAGCACAAGGGCGGCCTCACAGTGCACGACACGTGTTGGGAATATCCGAATTGATGGAGCACCCGAGATGGGAAATAGTAGGTACTACCAGTCAACCCCAAAAGCATGATACCCTCACAATCCCGAGAGCGGACAATCGGAAAGGTGCCATCCATCCAGGGAAGTTGCCAGATCAACTCCGCGTCAGATAACCACCGGCTCAGTTCCTCGATGCTCCCGGGAGGCAGTCTCGAGCACCGGGTCAGAAAACCCCGAGCCACATCCCCTCTCACCAAGCAAAATCTCGGCACCGGCCCCATGATAGCTAAATGCTCTCCTAGCCAAGGCATCCAGGCCCCGATACATCTCAGCCAGGACCAGGTGCACCAGTGAACGACCTCCCTCTAATTCAGTCAAGACATTGCATAACCCGAGGGAAAATGTCTCGCCCCCAGTAAAGAAGAGAACTTCCGACAGCAAATAAAGGGCAAAGGCCTTTACATTGAAAGGATCTCAGATAGGTAACTTTCAGAGACTCGAGTCGCCGAAAAGTTCTCTCAGGAATTTCACCGAGCACCTAGTGGGCCCCCCGGCGAAGCCCTTCTCATACCCACCCTTTTTCAAACCGAGAACCGTGTGGACCGCCTTGGCATACCCCAGTTTGCGCACTATTTTGGCAAGTCCCCGATGCATCCTCAAGCCGGTAATAGCAGCTAGCGCTTCCAAGGTTAGGGTAAGCTCCCTAGACCCAAATCTAAAGATGTGGGCCCTATGGTCCCACGACACCAAAGCCGCTTGCAAGAGATTGGGCAACAGAGGAATAGCAAGGAGGGAGGAAAGGCGGGATAACCCGAGGCGATCCAGAACAGCGAGCTCACCCTCGGCCAAGCTATCACACCATTTCTATAAAAAACTAGGCCCCGGGTCCAAACAGGGAAGTATACTAGCCCTAGCCTCCGTATGAGAACTTGGGCCTTTCTTGGGAAGCGGGTCCATGGACATACAAAGTTGGTCTTTATGAAAATCAGCCAGTGGAGGGCGATGGACCCGCTCGAAAAAAAAGGGGGAAGAGAGAGAAAAGAAAGAAAAAAGAGGGGCAAAAAGGCCAAGCCCGGGTGAAAAGGGAAGCAAAGAAGGCTAGGTTCGGGTTATAAAGAACCCGTTGAGCCCAGTTATATGAGGGGTATATATTATATACTCTAAGGCAAAATTTTAAATATTTTGCCAGGCGTATATATTATATACGCCAAGGCAACATGCCAGATATCTTGCCAGGCGTATATATTGTATACGCAAAGGCAAAATTTCAAATATTTTGCCAGGCGTATATAATATATACGCCCAGTTAAAAAAGAAAAGAAAAGAGGAGAGCAGGGAAGTGTGGCTCCCCTAACATTGGTCCATTCTTTTTTACTTCCCCAAGGGAGGAGCGGAATTCGCTTAGCCTACTTTTTTTGTGGGGCAGCCCACTGGCAGGCATGCTCACATGCCCATGGGAAACCCTTGGATGACGCAGTATCCGTGAGTCACATACGGAGAATCACATGCGGATTCAACCCCATCATTGGAGGGGCTCTGGCCCGCTTCATGCCAAGGAAAAAGAAATCATAAAAGTAGAGAGATAACTGAACGAAGAATTCATATAAACCATGAAAATCATAAAACCATCCAAAAAAAATTGTTGTTTTAAAAAAAAAAATTAAATTAATTACATATCCCCCAATAAATCAAAGTCTAAACTGTTTCACTGTTTCAAAATTTCAGAAAATAAACTAGTCCTGGGGAGCCCCCTTTGACTTCTTCCGGCGTCAGGTCGCGCTTTGAAAAGTACGGGTCTCCCCCACCCGAGTCCACCCTTGAGAGATGCGGCTGAGCAGAGAGCGCGACTCCTTTTCGCGAGCACGCTGCATAAGCACACCAGAGGCCGTAAGGTAGGGAAACAAGCAGAAAGCAAATAAAAAAATGATCAGGCGTGGTCAATATTCACACACCACTTCAGCCTCCCTAAGCTCGACAATGTTGCGATAGTATTCGGCTTGGTTCACGGCCGACTAATAATTCTGCACAGCAAAACAAAAAGAGGAGAAAAAGAGAGGTGTCAGTCACACAGGTCATCGGCATAATCCAAGAAAACAGAAGAGTAATGTAACAAGGGAGAGGTTACCCCAGGGATCAGCTCAAGGGGTGGGATTCGAATAGCTTCAGCAGATATGCGTTCCTTCTCAACCACATCGGCACACATACGCGACGGAAAGGCATTGTCCAAGTGCTTAAAAGTCCCCTAGACCTCAGTTGACGAACTGTCAGAAGTGCCAACACCGGAAGGGTCAGAAGGTCCAACATCAGTAGCCTCACCAGGAGCAGCTGCCTCATCCCCCTCATCTGAATCATCACCCTGCCCAAACTACAGAGAGAAATAATTTTTGTTTAAATAGTAGGGCAATCAAGGTAATCATATGGAAGGCTGCTAAATAAAAAGAGGAAAGAACATTACTTGAGACCGCGGACCACCAAAAGCCAAAAAGTTGGCATCGGGCACGAACCGAGGCAACAGAGAATGATAGGGCAGAGACTCATACCACATCTGATATCCCCTCGAAAAAAGAAGGTCATCAATGGGGATCCCATGATGGAGAAAGCGAGCGGTAAGCACTTTGGTAGAACCTTTAGGAGCCAACACATCAGCTGGAGGAGATTGGGGCACAGCGAAAAGAGGACGGTACTGATGAACCACCCTCTCTCCTAAGTAATAGGCCCTAGCCCAAGACTCATAGAAGAAAATGATGCGTCGATCTAACAAAAAATGAGAAGGACCCACTGCAGCCAGGTTCCAGATGGGAGATCCGACGTAGGGTCAAGGATGACCTACTCATAAACAAAAAGGAGGAGGGATATGTACATTTGGTCAGAACCCACAGCACAAAAGAGCTATCAAATTTGCAAAGAGAGAAATTGGTATACCTGCTCAGGGATCAACAGATCAAACTGGGAGCGCAGCCCTAACTTCAGATGCTTCATGCCTACGTCCCGATGGCGGTTCGCATGCCAATTGCTCATAAGGGGGAACGCAGGAACTTCGAAGAGAAGCAGAGGACGACCAGGTTGGAAATGCAGATACCCCCAAACCTGAGAAAGCAAGCAGATAAAAATAGATATGCCACAAAAAGGAAAAGTTAGAAAAATGGAGACCAAAGGATAAAATACCTCAAGCGCGGGCCAAAAGCCCACAACAGAGCTAGACTCCCCAAGTACGGCTCGCAACATGCTAGACATGAGCACCACGTAACAAGCACCGCCCCAATCAAACCGATGCACAGTGTCCCAGTTCACCATAAGACTGAGAAGGGACAATGAGACCCGCCCTCCGCTGGTATTTGAAAGAAGAGTCTTGCCCAAAAGAAACGACAGAGAAATATGGGCTAGCATCAGCACACGCTCGGGCTCAAGATAAATGACCGCATCGGGCTAGCCCAGATCCACTAACTCATGAGGCTCGAACAAACCAACCAGCCAAGATAACTTGACTTCGGAACCACGAACGTTCCCGGAGGTTGGGTAGGCCCCTATCAGCCGAGTCACCTCCTCCCTATCAGGCGTGCGGGTAGGTGTCACTGGCACCCCTCTAATGCGAACCCCAGTATTCATGGACCAGTCTGTGGGTGTAAGGGTCATCTCAGCCATAGCCATATGAAACGTCATGGTCTTAGGGTGAAAGCGCTCTATCAGGGCCTTCACGTAGGCCATGTCGGTCCTCACTGCGGGGCATGAAATAAAATCCCCAAAATCGGCTTGTGCAAGCAGGTCCTTCACCACTGGGGGAAGATAGAGCACGAGGCACTGGAGATCGAACCAGCCACCCCGGAACATGATGTGTGGTAAAGGCTGTAAACAAAAGGAATCTGTCAAATAGGAGCAAAGTGATATGATAAAGGCATCAAAGGAAAAGGAAAAAGGGCTCATCTGTTTACCTGGCCAGCGATCCCGAAGTTGGAGATGTGGGTGTGCTGACAATGGAGAAGGCCAATGCGGGCTGCTTCACCTTCCATTTCGTACCAGGGTTGAGAGGAGCGCTGTGAAACGATAAACTGCTCCCCATGAGGACCATAGGCCATCTCTGGCCCCTCCTGTGGATCCTGCCCTTTGTCGCCAGACATCTGAAAATATGAAACACATCGATATAAGAAAGGGCTGCTAAAAAAAAAGGGAAAAAGAGAAAAATAATAAAAATAAAAAAGAGAAAAAATGCACTAATCCATAAAAAAAAAAAGAATGAAAAATGAATGATGATGAATAATGATGAAAATGAATGAAAAAAAAAAGAGAGGAGCATAGGCCTAAGGAATCACATATACTAAAAGAAAAAGGGGGGGACATTAATCTTTCACCACAAAAAGGAAGAACATCAAGCATTTCAAACAAAAAAAGAGAGAAAGAGAAAAATAACAAAAAATACAAAAAAAAGAAGAAAAAAATGCACTAATCCATCATGAAAAAAAAATAACAAACAAATAAGAACAAAAATGATGATAGATGATGAACGATGATGATATAGTAATAATAAAATAATAATAATAATAATATGATGAATGATGAGTGATGATATAATAAAAAAAAAAGAAAAATGATGATGATGGATAAAAAAAAAAAAAAAAAGAGGAGCATAGGCATAAGGAATCACATATACTTAAAAAAAAAAAAAATGCATTAATTTTTCATCACAAAAAGGAAGAACATCAAGCATTTAAAAAAAAATATTATCAAAATTCAAAAGAAAGATGAAAGAGGGGTTGATGATTACCTTCAATGGGAGAAGAAATAGATCCAAAAATCGGCGGAGAATGAACGTTTTTTTATCCGCACACACGACTCCCGGTGATAGAACTCAAGCAAAATCAAATGCAAAAACCCTAGGGGCTGTCCCAGACTTGAGAAGGAAGGAGGGAAGAAGATAGAATTTGAAAGAGAGGGCCCCTTTTGTACTCGGGCTCGGGTAGTTTTAAAACTTCCAGATTTTGGTCGATATATATATATATATGCGCCGATTTAATACTGATTTGCAGATATATATATATCTGTTGAGCCAATTTTGGCTTTGAGACCCGACGAGCCCTCTGTATGATCAAGCCCGGTCCCTCTTAGAAGCCCACGTATCGCCGGGCGATGGTGCACGCATCCCCAAATGGCCCTTCGAGCTCCCTTCGATTGGCCCAAAGGGACCGTGCTACAGTAAACGAATCTAGATCTATAAGCGCTCGCCGAGTGCTCCCATAAAACCATAAAATCATAAAAAAAAGAAAAGAGATTCACATAAAATAATAAAAAGAGAGAAAAAAGGAAAAATCCTGAAATACGACACTAGCTCTCAAAAGAGCGTCGCAACGCTTGTTTGCCCCACTCCGAGAGCCGTGTTAAATCAATTCAGAATGATCGAGTTTACCTGAAAATTCTCAAACCCTGATTTACACAGGGACACCTCATTCCTGATCCGGCAGGCGAAATACTGGCCATGTTTACCCCCGGTCATTAGGAAACCGCTCCTAAACCCACTTCTCTAAACAAGATAGCGGGGTCTAATTTATTTAAAGACCAAGACCACGCACGTCCTTCAGGTGTATCAACAGGGCAAGTTGATCTGCCTAAGGATACATGCGAAAATAAAAATAGTTTGAGCATGCTCAAAGTCTCGAACTGACATGTGCAAAAAAAAAAAAGAAAAAAGAAGAGAAAAAAAAAAAAGAAGGTTCGGGATAACAATCTTTTGTTATGTAGTTAAAATCCTGAGTAGGTTTACCCCACCTTCCAAGCTTTGGCTCTGATCATCCACCTTTTGATCTATGATTGACCGAGAGTGCACCCGACTTCAGACCATTTGAAAAGTCTATTGTCAGTTGAAACTGACCCATCAAAAATGAAATTACAACCAACCAAACTATGTGCAAACATACAAACCGAAGGGCTCATTCCCTTTTATTTCCTTTTACACAGGCTTAAAACCTGTATAGGCACGGTGTCCCTATTGAATGTACGCACTTGCATCTGGGTATCTGCAGGATGGTCATTTATCCTCATAAATTGTACCTTAGGGTCGAGGCTTCCGTCCGCGCCTATTTGCTGTTTATTGTCCCTGATGGGTGTCTGTCTGTGCATAGTTAGTAAGATATGATTTCATTGGGGACGGAGGCTAGAATTGGCCATCTCTTTCAATGGATGTTTGGTCCTAACCCGATCTTTTTTTTTAGCTTTGTCTCAAGTTAAGGCACTCCGATTCGTGTGAATCAGGAGCACCTCACGTGCACATCCCCAAGGTGTACCTATCCCCGGCAGAGCGCACATACTCTCAAAGCGTATCAACTAGCATTTGATTCACTTAAAGAGTTGTGCAAGAATAAAATTGACAGAGGTCTTTGAGCTTTGCTTAGAGGCCTCGAAACAAAAGAAAATTCAAAAAATAACACACAAAAATTTACTTTGAAAATGGGCATGCATTCCTAAGAAGTGTTGCGACATCAATATTCGCTTCACTCGGGTAAATCATGCTAAAGCAACCTCGAGGTTGATGGGTTTGCCCAAAGACTCCGACCCTTACCTAGGTAAGGGCACTCGTGGCCAATCAAATGGAGCTGTCGATACCCCATAGGATTGGACACAATTTGTAGGCCTTTGCTTTGTATACTTCACGTCGACCTAGATCAATCACCCCGTTTCATAGAGCTGTCTGGTTCATATTAGTACTCAACATCACAAATCTATAATTTCTCTCAGGAAGTGGACGATATCCCAGCTAGCGGGCTTACACTTTCTTTGATCATCGCAGTTATGCCCAGTAATGTCGCAATGCGCTTGGGGACTGTTAGCTTTGAGGTACGGACGATATCCCAAAATGAGAGGGCTTACGTACACTCACCATCACCATGGATGTTTGAGAATTGAGTTGAATCAGGCGGACCCATCAAAAATGCCTTGGACCTCTTCGGATGTCTCTTGTCTTTGGCGTCTGATCATTAGTGATCGAATACCAAAGAGGGGCATCTGTAGACACCCAAATTTGGCCCAAGGCCCGATCAGTCTGTACTCCGAGAGAGATGTACCCCTGTGCTTCCGATGGCACCCTTGAACCCTTAGGAACCAACCCAGACCTTTAGGAATCACCCTGAACTCATTAGAACCATTCCCCTAACCCTTAGAGATCACCCCTAAACCCTAGGATCCCTTCTTAGACCCAACTTAAACCCCTTCTGAGCGATTGATGGTAGGAGAGCTACAACATTTTATACAGACCATTGCTGAGGATGGGCCCTATATCATTGGAAGGAGGACTTCTCTAGCTTTCTAGCAAGCCAAAGATTACCCAATTTGGAGTTGTAATTCATAAGTTATGGCCGATTGAAGTTTCACATAAAATCATAACTTTTGCTCAGGCGTATGTATTAGATACGCCCAGCAAATTTGGCCCCATTTTGGTCAGGCGTATATATTATATACGCCTGACATTTTTGGGCCAAATTTGGCCTGGCGTATATAATACATATGCCCAGCATAGGTAGGGCCCACCACGGACAGCCACCTTCTCAGATCTCCTCTGGGTTTCATAGAAGTCACTGTACATAAACTGGGCGTATGTAATATATACGCCCAGCTTAGCTACAGTAACTGTCATCAAATGCTCGAAATTCCTTCATCAAGTTTGACCTTTTGACCATCCCCTTTGTTGAGGTGGGTGTCATAAGATCGGTTACACCCCCTTTGAGCTTATTTGCAGCCCTTAAGTCACCTATGGTCTCACCCTATTAGCTGCCATTGAAACCGGTTTCCTAAACCCCTAGGACCCTAAAAACCTAGAAAACCATAGATGGAGGTATACCTAATTGCTAAACTATTTAGCTCTTAAGTAACCCTCTAACCCACCTATTCTCTATAAATAGAGAGGCCCCCCCTCTTCCCAAAGGGTTGAAAAATTAAGGTTGAAAGTTAAGCTTAAGAGAGAGAGCCCTAGTGAGAGAAAAATATATATTATTTTGCATTTTTCAACCAGAATTTTAGCATGCTTAGTTCACCCCTTTCAGCCTATTTCAACCATTAGACCACCCTTTTTTAGTCAAGCTTAGTCTCTAGCTTCATCCTACACTTCCTATCTACCAAATCCTAGCATTAGAACCTATTCCCCTACCGTTTAAGCCATATAAAGCCATCAGAAGCACGTCGAAGCGAAGGTCTTCCACGGTGCAACAAGGGGCCGTGAGCTTCAGCTCACCCCTCTCTTCCTCTACCTTCTTGGTGTTTTCTCCGTCCAAGGATTCAAGCCATTACGTCGCTGAAATTTCAGTTTGGCTCAAAGCTTGATAGGACCGTATTGCCTTTGGGCAAGGGGAAGCTCCGCCCATTTGTTTTTTTATTTTGGCCATAGATATAGACGCTACGTGCGGGTTGATCGGGTGCCTAAACCCTTCCCGATTGATAACCGAAGCCCCTACCCTAGAGCCTTTGGCAAAGACTAGTAAATCAGAGTCATATTTAGCACTTCGGTGCTCAAAATATTGATTTAAAGGTTTTTCGGGTCACCAAAAGCTCTGGGTGGTGACTCTACATTTATTCCATCGCGTGTGCATCTCCGCGACAGGTTCAAGAGAATCCATGGTCGCACAGGTGGCATCTACTTGAGGACCTAGCTTTTTGCGATATACTGATTGATGTTAGAGGTTTAAGAGCATTGATGGCTACCATTGTTATACGGCTCACGTTGTTTGATAATATACGAAGCTCCAGATGATTGATGATGAGCTTATGGCCATTAGAAAGGATATGATCAACGGGATTAGACCAGAGTTCTCCATCAAGGATGATGGTACTTTACTATTCAGAGATCGAATGTGCATACCTGCTAACAAAGATATTAAAGATACTATTTTGGAAGAAGCTCACAAGCCAACGTATACTATACATCCTGAGAGTACCAAGATGTACCAAGATCTGAAGCAAAGTTTCTGGTGGAGAGGATTGAAAATGGATGTTGTGGATTATGTTTCTCGATGTTTGGTCTGCCAGTAGGTAAAAGCAGACCATCGAAACTCAGTAGGATTATTGCAACCACTATCAGTGCCTGAATATAAATGGGAAGCCATTTCTATGGATTTCATATTAGGGTTGCCGAGTACATTAAGGAAAAGCAATGCCATCTGGGTCATTATAGATAGACTGACTAAGTCTACACACTTTTTGTTGTACCATACTACATATACAGCCAGCAAGTTAGTAGAGCTATACATGAAAGAGATAGTTCGATTACATGGCATACCAGTCAGCATCGTGTGTGATAGAGATTCGCTATATACGTCGTAATTCGGTGGCGATTCCAAGAAGGCATGGGATCTAAACTGGAGTTCAGCTCAGTGTTTCATCCTCAGACAGATGGGCAGCCTGAGAGAGTGAACCAGATCATAGAGGATATGTTGCGTGCATGCATGTTGGACTCATGGTTCATGGGATCAGCATTTGCCTCTGATTGAGTTTGCTTACAACAACAGTTATCAGTCTAGTATTGGGATGGCGCTTTATGAAGTCTTGTATGAAAGACGATGCAGATCTCCTTTGAATTGGGAAGAAGTCAGTGAAGGCTTGTTTTAGGACCTGATATCGTGGACAGTACAACCGAGACAGTTCGATTGATCCGCGAGAGATTACGGGTTGCTCAAAGTCGCCAAAAGAGTTATGCCGATCTTCATCGAACGCACGTTGAGTTTCAGGTATACTTAGATGCATTCAAGAAACTTAAGTTTCCCTAGTTAAATAGATTAACTATGGAATTGACACTTGTTTTCAGGTAATAGACAAGGTGTCTGTGAAGATCTCACCGACTAAGGGCGTGATGAGCTTTGGAAAACGTGGAAAGTTGAGTCCACATTATAGTGGACCTTTTGAGGTACTCGGATGGGTTGGCGAAGTTGCATACAGGATTTCTTTGCCACCGCAACTCGCAAGTATGCATAACGTCTTCCATATTTCCATGCTACGGCGATACGTGTGAGACCCAACTCATGTGTTGGACTTCCAACCAATGGAGCTGCAAGAGGATCTGACTGTGATTGAGGAACTGGTCGAGATTTTGGACCGTAGGGACCAGGTTTTATGAACCAAGTTAATCCCTCTCATGTTGGTAAAGTGGAGAAATCATTCAGCTTTAAAAGCTACTTGAGAGCGCGATGCCGAGATCCGCGAGCAGTACTCGCATTTGTTTACTTGATATGGATGGTAATTTCACGATCTTAGTTTAAATTCATCATCGTGATTGTCTGTGTATCATATGTAAGCAGAGGATTATATAATCTATATATATATGGATGCGGTATGCGAGGTATAATGCATTCTCATTTTTGAAATGTGGTTGATTTGCATTAAAGAAGTAAAACTTTTAAGAAAGAGCCTTACTATGAGGATTGATCGATCAAATTAGTAGATTGATCAATCAATTTAGACCTTGATCGATCAATATATAGGATTGATCGATTAATCGTGTTTGAACCATATGCTAATTTAGAGTAATTGATCAATCAAGAGTGAAGGTTGATCCATCAAATTTTGTGAATTGATTGATCAATATAAGTGCATTGATCGATCAAGGCTGTCGAGCTAGGATAGTTTAAGTTAAACATTGATCGATCAATATAAAGGATTGATCGATCAAGGGTGTCATGCTAGGGCATTTTCACTTAATATTGATCGATCAATTTAAGCATTGATCGATCAACTCTATCATTTTAATTATCGATTGGATTTTATTTCCCTCACTTGCACGATTATGATTGCAATCGTTCAAGAGGGCTTTTTGGTTCCTTTGCGTTCAAGCGACATTTCCAAGTGTTTGTCGGTTGCCGAAACCTTTCCACACGCGCATTTAGCTCGGGTTTCCCTTCGTTTGATCGATAAACCCTAACTTTCTTTAAATTTAGGTTTTTTGTGTCTTTTTAAGCCTTTTTAAGCTATGGGACCGTGAACCAAGAATGCGTCGTGCAAAATCCCCACGTCTCGAGTTCGTACATCCGTGTCACCTGCCGAACAAATCGCACAACCCTCTATGCCACCGGTGGCTCCCGTTGAACACGTGGTGCCACCCATTCAAGACCCCCAACCACCCCAAATTTAATGCAAAGTCCCCAACCAGTGGTGGGCTTTCAAAACCATTTTACCCGAGTGCGTCTTCGACTCTACGCTCTTTGAGGATCAGCCCAAAATGACCTGGGCCATCGATTACATTACGAAGCTAGGGTTAAAACCGTTACTTGAGCCATTTCACGATCATTTTTGTCCCCGAATTGTGCGACTTTTCTTCCAAAACCTCCGTCGGGGCGATAGTCGTCATCAGTTGGTCACCAAGATTGATGGCTTAGACTATAAATTTAACCAATACCATGTTGCGGCTGCCCTACAGTGCACGTCAGTTTACATTGAGACCTGTGGCTTGTCACCACCATACATAAAGGATATCCCTTTCCACGATGTGGCCACAAAGATGACCTAAGGTCAACATGGTTTGGGACAATCCATTACCCGTGCCCAACTCCCTGATCGGTTGTGGATACTTGATACATATATCAAGTGTGCCCTCAACCCATTTTTGCACAAATCGGCACGGAGCAGCATCGCGCAACAAGCACTATTTATGGCTTTCGGGGACCGTTGGTTCTCAGTTTCTGATTTGGTTGTTGATGGTATGATCAATGCCAAAGACTTGATGTCTGAGAAGACCAAGGCTGCTTCAAAGAAGCAGATGCCTTACGCTCGCCTAATCACCGAGATGGTTGAGCAATATGTAGCGTTGAGGGATGAGTATAGTTTAGTTCCTGGGGAGCCTAGATTGACCAACAATATGAAAGTGTTCAAACTCAAGGATTGGACGAAGAGTTACAGCTTGTGGGTCAAGAGATTACCCGAGGTGGAGGATGTTCCTCCAGTTGAGGAGGGTGCAGAGTTGGCACAGCCTACTGGTGAGGAGGGCGCCGCACAGGCCGAGAGCGTTCTTGGTGAGGGGGAGGTGCAGCCTGCCCAGCTACCTCAGCTTGAGGTGTCTACTCGACCTGCCCCTGCGACTATATGTCAACCTGCCCCTAGCATTACACACCGACCTGCCCGTCCCTCTACGTCGCGTAGACCTGCGCCTTCTACCGTTGAGATAGAAGAGATGCTTCAGACGGTCCTTGAGGGCAACAAGCGTATCCATGAGCGGCTCGACGAGATGGAGGAGTTTCATCACCATGTTCATCGACGATTGAGTTACCATGAGGGCATGCTTGAGCTTCTAATGCAGCATTCATATGCTACCACATCGACGCCGATGATTTTTCATGCTCGTCAGCACATCGTCGACCCTCGCGACTGCCGTGCTGAGCCACCTCGACCCCGTCGACCTACACCTGACGCCGCCGGAACTTCTGACGCCGTGGCAGGTACTTACTATGCTATTATCTGTGTTCTTTTTCATATTTATATCTGTATATATATTATCCTACTTTTTATATATTTCTGTTCTGCATGCATATTGGTTTTTGTTGCACGATGTCGTCGCCTGTTTATTCTGCTTTGTTCTGCCTCTTAGCTTTCAAACATACCATTGACCTATCTAGGACTCCCTGACATTTTTGAGGACGAAAATTCTTAAGGGGGGGATAATGTAATGACCTTAAAATTTTGAATAACTCAACTGCTTCGATAAGTGTGCCTGGCACGAAAATCGAGATCAATTAAAATTTTAAATTAATATTATTGCCAATAATATTAATCCACAATTAGGCGAGGTCATGTGTGGCTTCATACATAAATCCGAGTTGCGTAAGATGGTTGATGAGGCGTGGTATGCCGGGAAACTAAGTGTATGCTTAACACCGAAATGTAAATTTAGCAAATTAGAAATATCAAGGATATTTCTTTGGTTAGCTTATAAGAGAAGGAAGAAGGCTAGAATGATTACCTTCCATCTTCTTCTTCTTGCTTTTCCTGAAAATTGCAGCTAGGTTATTGTTTTTAGGTGGTAACTTTGAGAAACCATAGTTGGGAGAGACCTAGGGTTGAGATTGATTGAGTTAGAAGTGCTGAATTGACGTCGGTTCGTCGTGTTTGTCATGTGAGGGCGTGTGCTATCTCCCTGTATCAAAGTGAAGCCACGTGTCTGCTATTCCGAGTCATGATGGCGACGAATTCCCAATTTCGAATCTGAAATCCTCTCCGGATCGCATTTGCCGAGAACCCAAAAGGGTCTTTTAATAGGTGAGTTTTTAGATTTAAATTATTAAGGTTTAAACCTCATAAGTGTGTGAAAGATTATGTAGGTGTGGTCTGTTGAGATCATTAATAGTTTAAGGTCAAGTAGGTCAAGAACAAGTGACCGCCATTAATGACAGAAACTGTCATTATTGATCGATCAAGGTAGTTAATTGATCGATCAAGCCTGGGATTGATCAATCAAGATAAAGGAATGATCGATCAATTCGTATAAAATTGTAACGAGCCTAAAATTCTGAACAAGAACCTGACTATTTCGATATGCGTGCCCGACACGAAAATCGAGATATATTGAAAATTTTGAATTTAGAATTATTAGAAATAATATTAATTCGTAGTTAGGTGAATTCACGTGAGAATTCACGTTTAAATCCAAGTTTTGAGAGACGTTGATACGGCGTGTTACGCCGTAGAGACCGTGTAGGTGCTCCACTCCGGAGCTTAAGTCATGGGAAATAGAAATATCAAGGGTATTTCTGTTTCTTAGCTTATAAGAGAAGAAAGAAGGGTTGCATACCTAATTTGCATCTTCCTCTTCCTTCTTGATCTGAAAAATTTGTAGCTGAGTTAGGTTATGAGTGAGTTCTTTGAGGAAACAGGGTTAGGGATACCCGAGGTCGTGCGTCGATCTGAATTAGGGTGTGGAGAGTTCAATAAGACGATTTCACATTTAGTCTAGGTATGTGTGAGGTCTCTGCATGCTGAACCAGAGCCAATAGTCTCCTTGTCTGAGTCATATCGACGATAAACTCTGAGAGTCGGATCCGAAACTTTTCAGATTTTGTTTGCCGATACCCCAAAAGGGCCGATTTAAAGGTGAGTTTTTACGCTTAATAGGGGCAAGATTAAAGCCTCTTATACATGTTTTTATGTGTCTGTAGATGGTGGTTAGAAACCATTAATGAAAAAAGTGTAAAATAGGTTAAATGGGTGATCTCCATTAATGACAGAGAACTGTCATTATTGATCGATCAATACTGGATTGATCGATCAATGAGAGGCATTGATCGGTCAATTCGTATAAATGTTAAGTGAGAACAATAGAGAGGCTTCTTTATGGAGGTTCAGAGCCCGAGGGCATTGATAGATCAATTTGTTAATTGATCAATCAATTCTGAGGATTGATCGATCACAGAGAGAGTGATCGATCCATGGCAAGATTGATCGATCAATAAGGGCATTGATCGATCAATCTGTATAAGGTTAGTATGAGAACAGGAAGAGGGAAATTTAAAATTTAGGCTAGTGATCGATCAATGAGGTCATTGATCGATCAATGTGATGGATTGATCGATCAACTAAGCTGGTGATCGATCAATTTTCCTCTGTTAAAGTGTGATGAGTAGAAGCTATTGATCGATCATTTGAAACATTGATCGATCAATGAGAAGAGATGATTGATCAATAGAGGCTGTTGATCGATCAATTAGTCTTTGTCGCCTGTGAGCTTTGTAAGGGGTTGATCGATCAATGAGATGATTGATCGATCAACGAGGTGGATTGATCGATCAATCAAGGCTGTTGATCGATCAATCACCCCTGTTTTTGACCTGTCTGAGTTTTGTAAGTTTAACGCTGCTAGACACAGTGCCAGTTAATGGTTTGACATACTTGACACCTAGTGTGCTATGTTTCTAGTCTAGGATCAGACCATGACTCCCTGAAGAGCTTTAGATTTGCTTAGAAAGGTCTGACCTCAGGTAGGGGAATTCAACTGAAATTGCATCTATTTTTTATCTCATGGATTCCAAATTTTTATTTGATTTTACCTTCCAATCATGTTTAGCATGTGTAAAAAATTTATCATATCTGACTCCTGCTATCTGACACCTGTCACCTGATTTCTGTTATGTATAATATGTTTGCATGTGATTTGAGGTTTATTAATCTGACGAATCCTACTGACTAGGTGGTATATCCGTGTCTGGTACAATCGTGCATCTGCTTGGAAATCCTCTGCACAATTGCACTCCATAGTTGAGGCATTGTTGCTTTCCTGAAATTATTTATGTGAACGATGATGGTCGGGATTACCCATCGGACCAGATCTGGCTACCACGTACTATACTCACGGGAGTTACTGAAGTTTACTATTCTAAGTCATTAAATACTGCATACATAACATTCAGTAAACTCTAATAAGTTCTGCCTGCTTTGATAAATTCTGCATATCTGAAACATCTGCTTGCATCTGTTCAATTCTGTCAATATCTTCTGCAACCATGTCTTACAATTAAGATGCAATTTTAACTGAAATTCTTCTACTGAGCTTAGATGGTTAGCCACCCTGTTTTCAATAACAATTATAGGTTCTGAGGCTAGAGCTCCCGGCCGAGGCGATCCGACTACTAGCGATCCAGGTGAGGCGAGGAGGAGGATCTTGATACCCGGTGATGAGTTCTATTAGTACATGCAGGTACTAGTTATATTTGGAGATTTTTATATGATACTCTGGATTATTGTGTGTCTGGTGGTCACCTTCTGTATTTACTTTCTATAGATATTTTTACTTGTATTATTATACATTCTATAGGAACTACTATCAGGAACCATTGTGTGGGTGATGGATGTCCATCACCAGTGGTTCATCTTGGTTCCTTTTTGAGGATGTATATTATTTTGATATATATATATACATGTATTATTTATTCTTCTCTCTTTTAAAGCCTTATATGATGACTCGATCTGCCACTACTGGACAGTGTCTGGTCCAATTTTCGCTAAACGAGTAGACACTCTGTGATTTATCCTAGGGATCATCCAGAGCATGATCCTGATGGCACAGATTTTTGGGCGCAGGAATCCAGGCTATCACAAAAATAGTTAATGAGAACAGTAGGTATGTATTCTGGAAGTTCAATGCCCGATGGGCATTGATCGATCAATTCTGAAGGTTGATCGGTCAATTTGAGAATTGATTGATCAATAAGAGAGGTTAATCGATCACAGTAAAGTGATTGATCAAAGGCATGAATGATCGATCAATGTGGATATTGATCGATCAATAAGGAAGATTGATCGATCAATTTAGACATTGATCGATCAAATTTTATAAGTTAAGAGTGCAAATAGGAGATAGGAAATTTGAGTTTAACATGATTGATCGATCAATGGGAAGATTGATCGATCAAAATTATGGATTGATCGATCACATAGGGATGTTGATCGATCAAGTCTCCCCTGTCACCTATGAGTTATCTGGGGACATTGATCGATCAAATGAAGTATTTGATCGATCAAATTTGATGATTGATCGATCAACCAAGGATATTAATCAATCAATCACCCCTGTTTTCTATTGTTTTAGTTTTATGAATAAAATACTACTGGACACTATGCCAGTTGATATCCTGACATGTCTGACACTAAGTATACAATATCTATGGTCTAGGATCAGACCGTGATGCTTTGAAAAGTTTTGGATTTGCTTAAAAAGGTCTGAACTGAGGTAAGAGAAATTCAACTTAAAGATGTATCTGAATATAATTACATGATTCCTTTACATCTGTACCTTGATTTCTATTTTGAAAAGCATGTCTATATAACACATAAGCATCTACTCTTTGATTTATGTACTCTATTATCTACCCTGATTTCTGTAATTTGCTATCTGCTCTGATTTAAGGTTCACCGGTTGAACTCCCCTGCCGTGGCAGGATATCCACGACCGACAAGATGGAATATCCTTGCATCTGCTTGAAAATTCCTTCTGATATAATTACGCTCCTTAGATGAGGTATTGTTGCACTTTCTGAGATTATTCATTGAACGACGATGGAAGGGGTTTTCATCGGTCCAAATTTGACTATCACGTACTATATATATTCACGGGAGTTACTTAAGTTAGAGAAATATACATGATTTAAGTCACCAATTATGATATGTATGACATCTAGTAAACTCTGAAATTAATATTTTGCATTTGTTCTTTTCTTTAAAACTCAGTACCTGCCATATGATTTATCTTGTCTGCATATTATGATTTGAACATTTGTTCTGAGATACCATCTGTAAATTATGTCTTACATTTTTAATGCATGTTTTAATTGGGTTTCTTCTATTGAGCTTAGATAGATAGCTCACACTGTTTTTATACACATTTTAGGTTCTGAGGCTAACATACTGAGTACCGAGAGCAACCCGAATTATCAGCCGGAGGTAGAGGCCGAGGCTAAGGACGAGGAGACGGATATCCAGGCAGACGAGTTTTACCTTTAGCCTGGGTATATTAGTCTTGTATTTTGGATTATGTTTATACTCTCGATTATTGTGTGCCTGGTGGCCACCATCTGTATTTATTATTATAGATGTTATTTTTACTTGTATTATTATACATTCTATAGGAACTACTATCGGGAACCATTATTTTAGGTGATGAATGCCCATCACTAGTGGTTCTTCTTGGTTTCTTTTTGAGGATGTATATTCTTTTGATATATATATATATATATATATATACATGCATAGTTTTACTTCTCTTTCTTTTAAATGCCTTATATGATGACTCGATCTGTCATTACTGGACTGTGTCTGCTCTGATTTTTGCTATACGAGCAGACACTATGTGAATTGTCCTGGGGATCATCCAGAGCATGATCCTGATGGAACGGATTTTCGGGTGCGAAAATTCGGGCTGTCATAGGTGGACTCCAAAATTCAGTCCATCTCTAACCTTGCTGTTAGAGCAATGGTTGCCTAGACTATTCACCAAAATGTCCACTCTCCCCTAGCCTTCTCAATACAGCTATCTAATAAGAAGCAAATCATAAGGCTTATCAATGGCTAAGATGGGGTGAGAGATTTTACTCTCAAGGGATCTAAGCAAAGAATCAAAGGAGTTTGCAAACGATCAAGCTTTAGGTTCTCACGTAAGGGAGGAAGGATAGACTTCTCCTTCACTCTTCTCTCTTTATAATACTAATAAGTAAACCAAAATATCAATATCCTTTAATTCCAAAATTGTATCCACTTAACTTGCATTAATTTCCAGTGTTAAGCACATACATCAAACTTAGTGTATAAGTCACTAAAAATAAGACTTCCATGAGCCTAAACCCGAAATCCTTTGACCACAGCCCTTCTCTTACATTAACTTACTCAAATAAGCTTGATTCGTCCCATAACTTTTTCGGGCACGCTTACCGAGGTACTTGAAATTAGGCCTAAAATATCCGTGATATTACAAAGTTCTATGCAAATTATAATAATATGAATGAAAGACTAGTGTTTATGCACGTTGTACTCTTTTGACCATAAAACTGAGCAACGCACACTACAAAAAATAAGACTATTAGCAGCATTTTTTTGCTGCCAAAAAGTGTCGCAATTAACAAAAAAATTATTAAGACTTTTAGCGACAAGGGTATTAGCGACAATTTTTTTGTTAATAGCAGCAGTTTATGGCTGTCGCTAATAGCCTTTTTTTCGTAGTGATGCCTCTTATACGACATATAATTGCTCATCGTCTCTCTTCTTTTGTCTCATTCTTGAAGATTCCAGAAAGGACTTATACGTCAGAGGCTCAATGTATAAAGTGATTCTACGCTGAGCCCTCAACGTATAATTGCTCCCATCGGTTCGGGAGCTCTATCCTTGAAGCCGATTCTAGCCCCATCGGGAATTTCTATGCTTGACGTCTAGCGTATAATTATAGTTAGAAGTCGGCTCAGTTGACGTATGATAAGTATTATACATCGGTGATACGACATATAATTGATCCTTAGGCTTGGCCCCACTATAAATAGAGGTCCCAAAATCCTCTCTCCTCACTTGTTCTCTTCGGGAATTTTTAGGTTAGCTCTGAAGTTCCGAATCTAAAAGTGACTGAACTCTAAACGGTGGGTTTAGACTCATAGCCTCCTTTAATGACTTTAGTGAGCTAGGTGAGTGGACTGGTGCTGGCCCTTTCCGTTCAATTTATGAAATTTGTAACTAGGATAAGCTTAGCCTTAGAGCCATCCCTTAGGAACTCCCTTTTCAATTTCTTACGCCCTATTTGGCAACCCTCTTCTAAAAAACACTTTTCAAGGTGCTTTAAAGAGGTTATCACATATTGCTTCTTCAAAAGGTCTCACATGCAAAAGATGGTGTTGTGTCAGAAGCACAATGAGGTAGTTTCTCAAGACAACACTATTTTCAGTCCGGTGGCCAGGTCCTTGGGTGAAATATGCGTTCTCCCAACATGTTTCCCTTGAGAAGTACTTTTTGGGAAAGAGTTGTCAAACAATGCCTTAGCCTTAGTGCCACTTTAGGTCCACAAGCCTCTTGCGTTATGTTCTAAGAGGCATAGCCTTTAAACCATTTGTCCAAGGGAGTAAGCAGGAGGGTACTTGGTGATCTGGCTCGATCCTCTCAAATACATGGCGGGCCAACCACTCCTTTAAGTTTAGGTCCTTAGTCTTAGGTTAGTTTAAATATTTTCAATTAGAATTACCTTTAGGCAACCCTAGTTGCTAAGACTGAGAGGCCGGTGTTTTATATAGAAATCCAAACTGAATTTCCTACCAAAGCCTGCGATCAGACTTGTCTATAGACGTTAGAGAATTTATGTAGGTGGCGATCACAAAGGTATATTTAACCCTTTTCTCTTTTAATTTTCATCTCATTTTCCTTATATTGTGCAGGCGAGTCTCAAATGACCATTTGGAACATTTTTGACGAGGTCGAGATAAAATCTAATCGGATTGTAAATCGCTCTCCAATAGTTACGTGGAATACGTAGCATTTCGCTCAGCCTCATGTAGCCATTTGACTGATACTGTGCCCATTTTTCTTCCTGCCAATTTATGCTTCTTCCTACCAAAAGGATGAGAATACTTTATCACAACGTTCATGCTTCTTCCTAGCTACCACTATGCATCGGCCAAGAAGAAACAAAAAAGGGTATCTGCTCCCTTTCTTTGGGTATCATGTAACAAGCCCTCCATAGGGTTTTGGAAAAATAAAATAAAAATTAAATAATTATAGGACTTCAATCTTTTAAATCCATTAACAATTGTTGATCTGACGGTTTTCAATTTTTTTAATGATAACGGATCAATGTTGAACACGTCCACGTAGCACCCAAACTTATGTTTGAGTGCCATGTGAACTTGATTTGGATTTGGTGCAACATTCAAACACTGCACGAAGAGTCTCTGCGTTAACAGTAATAGTTTTTAAATGTTAAAACTGGGTAAAGGTAGCATGGTATACTATAAAAACTAAGACTATTAGTGACAGCTAAAAACTGTCGCTATTAATAAAAAATTGCCTTTAATACCCTTGCCGCTAATAGTCTTAATAGTCTTTTTATTAATAGCAGCAGTTTTTTGCTATAAAAAATTGTGGCTAGTAGTCTTATTTTTTGTAGTGATCATAGAGCAGGTAACTTACATGGTCCCAACTAATTTGCAGCCACGCAGCACTCAACCACATGGTCGGATGCCATGGATAGGTGATCAATTATTTTGTGAAAATTAAATTAAATATATAAATCTATGCAGTCAAAAGAGTCAATTGCACCTAAAATGAACGGTTTACATTTTGTTTTATCATTCATTTCTCACCACGGTTGAAGCCAGTAATTATACAGTTTTATATATTTTTAATTTAATTTTTTTCACAGAACATAATGATCATCGAGCTGCTCCGAATCAACAGACCCGATCATAAGATGGGGTGCCATGTGGCTGCAAATTAGTATGGGACCAGGTAAGTAATCCGGTCCATGGTGCAAATCATCAATTTTGAGCGGTATTATTCTTGGTTAATTAACCACTTCTTTCTGTCTGAAGCGTGAATTGGGTAAGTCTCTTTATGCTTAGTGAGTACCTTCAGTTATATGTATGCTCCGAAATTGATGTACGCTTTACAGCGTTCCAACTAGTTGAGCATAATGATATTGACCCATTCCCAGCTCCATTCACTGTCAAGCTTGAGGAAATAAATCTCTTTAGAGTTTTGACTGTAATGGCCTACATCCATTTACATGCACCCATCAGCAGATCAGTACCAAAAATCGGTAAAATCTCCTTGGACATTTTGACTTCAGTAGCCATCATCAATAAATGGCACTCCTCACGCATACTTTTAGGCCATGTGATGCCATCAGGGCTAAGTTAGATATCAATAATATTCGATATTAAAGAGCCCTGATCAGATGGTTAAATCCTTTATGGGCTTCAATTTTAAGCTAACAACAGCTAATATGATGATTTTCAACATGGATGACTTGGATTAGTAAACGATGTGTGGCACATGGCAGGACAATAGCTTTTCACCTATTGATGCATGTAAGGCCCTATATATATCCATAAGAGTGATTCTTTTGACCGCCTTTGAAAAGATTGTGCGATTTAATTTTAACTGTTAAAAGTGATGAACTGTCATCCATTTTAGAGTGGATGTTCTGATAGTTCAGATCCACCAATAAATGTGATTTTTGTCCTCCTCTAATTCGTTATATGGGGTACCATTTTGATGACTTAGGTTAAGCGACTTGGCGTAATAAGTGTGGGGAAATTTACCTGATTGGCTCCGACACGCCTTTTAGAAGCCTGTAGTTTAATTTTATTCAAACTGCAGCTTCCAAGCCTCAGCCGACCTAGGTTAAAATGCCCCTTTCTTTCTTCACGCATAAAATGTTCTTTCTTTCATTTTATCTGGCATTTTTAAAATGAGGTGCGTTTTCTCTCAATTAAAATTTTAGATTCATTTTCTATTAGAATAAGACATATAATTTAAAATTTTAAATTTTATTTATTCGATCAAGATTTATTCCGATCCAAACTATTATGAGCTGCTATTTGGATCAACCCAAATACATCGTCTGATTTGAAGGCTACAATATAAAATCGATAGTTCCAAAGATAGATATAAGAAAAAGGCAATATCGATGTACAGCATAGTGCATTTATCATTTAAGAGTCGCCATCGACTGCATGAGTCGCCATCGACTATATCTGAGTCGCCATCGATTATATAAAAAATAAAATAATAATAATAAATAAGTAAAAATTATGTAATCGGCGATTACAGATCGAGTCGATGACTTACTTGGCATGTAATCACATCGATTAAAATTTTTATTTATTTATTTATTTTTATTTTTATGTAATCGATGACGACTCTGTACAGAGTCGTCATCGACTCGGTACAGAATCGTCATCGATTACATAATTTTTATTTATTATTATTATTTTTTTATTTTTTATATAATCGATGGCGACTCTGTATAGAGTCGATGACGACTCTGTACAGAGTCGATGACGACTTTGTACAGAGTCGATGACGACTCTTAAAATGATCGGTACCGACTATGTACAGAGTCGATATCGACTGTGTACAGAGTCGATATCGCCTTTTTCTCATATCTATCTTTGGAACTATCGATTTTATATTGTAGCCTTCAAATCAGACGGTGTATTTGGGTCGATCCAAATAGCAGCTCAGAATAGTTTGGATCGGAATAAATCTCGTTTCACATCGCGTAAACATAGAAAAATGCAAATATTTAAAATTTTAAATTATATAGGTGTATCATCTTCTTCCTTATTCTAATCTGCTACAGTCTCTGACGAAAAAGGTGTATCTGGGTCGATCCAAATAGCAGATCGGAATAGTTTGGATTGAGGAGAAGACGCAGTCACTTTCGCCACCTCTGACTTTTAAAAACTGTACCAGATTAAAATGAGAAAAAAGATGATGTTTTTGTGCGTTAAAGAAAGGGGGTAATTTGGACTTTTTGCTATTCTTAGGGTTGGCTAGGCTTGGAGCTGGTTGATTTGGGTAAAGGTGAAACTACAGGGCCTTTGAGGTAAAAGCTGTATCTGACAGGGCCGGTCAGGTAAATTTCCCATAAGTGGGCGACCGTGTTACAATCCTGAAAAAATGCAGTCATCTGCCATTATTTCTTAATCCCTTTAGCTGTCCTATTTTTTATAGGTATAAGTTGGGTTCAAACCTTAAGGAATCCATCTAGTTATATGCTCAACATTAACCGGGCGGGGGGGGGGGGTGGGTTCCTGGAAGCTTCACATGCTCGCCGCATACAAAAAATCCGGCTCCTGGCTACTATGGCGAGCCACAGAACAGCACAACCCAGCAACTAAACCCTTAGGTTGCATGTTTGACTCTTGGCTCTTCGTGCTTATTGGCCCACCCCAAAGGACAAGCCACTCGACGATGGAATCCAGTGAATCTCTTTGAACCACAGCCTTCTTTCTTATTTTATTTCACTATTTTATGTTTTTGGAAGGTTACCAAACTTTTTTGTCTCCAGCGGTTGAAACGTTGAACCCATAAAATGCATGAACTAGACTGTCAGGATCATTTAGTAAATGTATGTTTTGTATAGTGTGCAGTAATAGCCACTCTACACCGTATCCGACCCCTTGGCCACCACTGTGCAAAACGTCATAGGCCGCTGGTAATGCTAATACCCGCAGCTCCAGGTCCCCCACTAAATCCTTTGTCGGGGATATTCACTACAAAAAAAGTTTATTTTTGCCGATATAATTATTGCCGGCGATTTTGAACTGCCGGGAATGTGATAGTTAGTTATAATTATTTGTGGCGATTTTAAACCGCCGGCAAAGGTATATAATTTTTTGCGGCGATTTTAAACCGTCGACAAAGGTATATTAAGAATAAGCACCGGCGATTATAAACCACTGGTAAAATTGTCGGATACATTCTCGGCAGTTTGAACATCCCGCAAGTGTTGGTACCGACAGTTTTTAACCGCCGATAAAGCTCCACAGATTTGTAGTGATTATTGCCGACAGCCAAATCTTTTTTGCCGGCTACTCAGATCCGCTGACAAAGTTTTGGTAATGGTCACTAATCGTCTTCATCACCGGTAGTCGTATTTTCTTTGCCGGCGGCTATGAACCACCACAAATATTTTTGAAATTTTTTTTGCTGGCAACTCGGATCTGTCGGCAATATTTTCTTCCGTCGGCAATGCTTTAGCAATGATCACTAATTGTCCTCGTCATCCACGGCCGTGCTTTAAAATTTCAAAAATAATTTTTGCAGGCGGCTATTCCATTTGGGATCGCCGGCATTAACTATATTTTTGGTGACTAGGCTACTAGGAATAACATTATTGCCAGCAGATATGGCTGCCGATAATTATCCTTAATATTTTCCTCTAGGTTGTTGTTGGCAAAAATCTGCATATTTTTTCTATGGATCTACAACTTGCACCCAAGATTAGTATACGGTGGCATGCATTTAGAAGAAAAACTTTTGACATTTTTGAGATTTGTGTCATATAAGAGGTAATATAAAGGAATGCCTTAATTACTAATAACAAATAGAACACATGTAATCTCAAAGTAAACAAAAAAATTAATGAAACAAAAATTGCGTCTCATGGGAATTAGTATCCTCATGTTGTGGACAATCCTCTGTCACAGTAGCAATAGATAGTAATCTTGTCTCCTACACGAGGTAGTAGTACCGCAACAATGATCGGGTCAGTCTCCTCCTGTCAAAGTTAGTTCGTGTAAGGTGCTACATCAAGATTGCCTATTCCTAATAATATGTTAAAAAAACTAATAAAAAAATTATATATAAGAAAGCGTGATTAGATATTTGGAATATGGACAACAAATTTTATGCAGAAAAGTTTAAGCGGCTGATGTGACACGATGCAATTGACTGAAACTGCGGTGAGGCAAAATTAAAGCAGGTCAGTGCAGTTAGTCACGTCACGCCACATCAGTAGCCTGTACTTTGTCCTCAACAAATCTGTCCTACCTTGATATTGTTCCTAAATATTTTTCTAAAACATTAAAAATCATTATAAACCCAATAACCCATCATTAAAAACATATGAAGGGAGGAGAAGTTATACTTGAATGGTTTTGATAGCATGCTTATTAAGAATACCGAGTTCTTTCTTCCTTCAACTCCATGGCTGCTAAATATAAGAATTGATCAAGTGCTCAGGCAGGGGAGACAAGGAGCCAGGGAGGGAGTTGGCTGTAATACCCCCCACTTTTAGGAACTCGTGTAAGTAAATTTGAGCAGGTATTAGTGTGGTGCACTGTGCGCCTACAATGTTTGGATGGGTTTGTGTGTATGTGTGGTGATCCATGAGTAAGTATGTGTTGTATTAGGTGGATGAGTTTTCACATATACACACCACTATGTGTATGAGTTTAACAAGAGAGAGAGAGAGTAAGTTGATAAGAGTAACATACAAGAGTGTATATGTGCATCACAAGGAAGCAACATGTTCACTTGGATATGTGAGGGATAACTCATGTGAAGACTTTTGTGCTTGGATTGTTAGCCTTAGTTGTTTTGAGAGAAAGAGAAGAAGGGTTTGAAGAGAAAAGGTTTTGCTTGAATATGTGTTCTCCGAGCCGTAGGATCATTGTGTGATTTTGGAGCTTGGAGAGATCGAAAGGAGTTTTAAAACCCATTATCTTGTGGAGAGAGAGTGCTTCAATCCTTGCACAATTTCGATGTTTTAAAGGTATGAAATTGACACCCAAATGAGTACAAACTGTAGGATAAGATGTGAAAGAAGTGTGGAAGAGATTGAAGAACAGATCGCAAAGAGATCGAGTTAAGAAAACTTAGATCTGAAGTGTTTCTGTTTCTCGTGCGCTCGAGTTTCGAAGCTCGCTCGCGCGAGAGGCCTTCAGAAAGGCATCACTGAGCCTCGCTCGACCAAGTAAAGAGACTCAAGTGAGCCTCTGATATTCCCTCGCACAAGGGGATAAGTGACTTGTGAGCTCGCTCGCGCGAGTTATGTTTGTCACTCGAGCGAGAGTGTAAGTAGTGTATGGACTCGCTCACGCGAGTTGTGTTTCTAGCTCACGCGAGCGTCTTGCGTGCCCAAAGCGGTTGGAGAAATTCAGCTTCAATAAGCTGAATTTCAATCGCTTGCTCGAGGTTTGTAAGCTCGCGTGTACAAGCTTTAGTGCTCGCTCGCGGGAGAAACAATGTTAGACTTATTTTGACTCTTTTTGTGTGAGTTCTTCAAAAATATTTATCTTTAGTTTTCTTAAGCATTCCTAAGAATTCTTTGGATGATTGGGATGCAGGATAAAATGTTGAGCCTATGCGTGAGACTTTAAAAGGTTTATGTATGGATTATGCTAAGCATGCTTTGAGGTAGGGGAAAACTTACGATCATTTGATTTGAATGTGCTTTATATAAGTTAAGTAATGTGATGTGATTAGCCATGATAAGTTTTGTTAAAACAAGCATGTGAAATTTTAACCTTTTAAAAAAGTTTTAAAAAGAATAAAAGTGATGTGATATGAGATATGTGATGTGAAGAATGTGTTCGTGTAAATTCTGAAATCGAGTATGAATATTAGTTTTTCCAAAATAAGTATTTTGTAACTACTTTACACGGTGTGAAAATTATAAGTTATATTTGCACTCATGATTTAAGGTTCAAAATAATGAATCTCAAATTGTGCTCTGTTACGATGGGATATCCGTTCATTGTGCTCCGGTACGACATGATATCCGTTCATTCTCTTGCCAGCCAACAGTAATACTTCGTTCGGAACAAGTATCTCTCCTAATGCAGGGGTTTGGGTATTATGTGTAAATGGTTCATTGAACAACGATGGTTGGGATTCCCATCGGTATAATATGTGGCTCCCAATGTTATATTTGCTTGGGGTGGTAAATTAAGTTACTATCTTAAGTTATATCAAATATTTTTTTAAAACAAAGCATGTGAATCAAGTGGGTGTGTGTGTGATTAATTTCCAGCTTATGGAAATTCAAATGTGTAAACATGAAATGTGCATATGAGCATCAATTATAAAGCTTAGTGCTTTGACATATAAGATTTAAATGTGACTAATATTTTTTCCTTTATTGAGCTTAGATGCTAGCTCACCCTTTGACTATACGTCACAGGTGAGGACTTAGAGAAGGAGTTGATCTTGAGAGCGATCCAGAATACAAACCGGAGGAGGAAATTGACCCCCTACCAGAGGAGTTCTTTCATAAGTAGAGATTCAGAATAGTTGAGCTTGTTTTATGCTTTGGGCTTGGTACGTCCAGCCTTTTGAGTTAGATAATTGGACAATGTAAATATATTTTGGATATTATTTTGTGAACCACTGTTTGGTGATGGTTGTTCATCACTAGTGTTTTGTTTCTGTTCTTTCATCCATGTATTTTGGAATGGAATTTAGAATCATTATTTTGAACTGTTTTGAATATAGAACTGAAACTTTCTTTTGCTGACTATGGTGACTCTATCTGCATAGTTAGAGATCTCAACTTTATTTTCTGCTATGTGTGGATGCACCAAGTGTTTTGTTAGCAAGGAATTGCCCTAACGGGTGATCTGACCACACGGGTTTTAGTTATCGAAATCTGGGTGTCACAGTTGGTATCAAAGCATCAACTTTAGAAATTTCTGATAGATCTTAGATGTGTGTTATATGTTAAGATTTTGTCAGAGTATATGGACCCTTTGTTAATGAAACTTTTGTTTCATGATTAACAGAATAGCATGCCTCCTAGAGGCAGAGGAAGGCAAAGAGGTGGTCAAGCCCGAACCACAAGGAGTGGTGGAAGGATTGACATCAGGTTAGATGAGGTGTTGATGGAGGAGGATAATACTACGGGTCCAAATAGGACTCTAGTTAGAGAAAGAAATCCTCCAGTCAGAGAAGGAAATCCTCCTGAACAAGGGGATCAAAATAGAGAAAGTGTGGGAATAGAAAGAATGGCTCAAGCCATGGAGACAATGGCTAATGCCATGGCGTAGAAGACTGAACTAATTACTGCTAATAATGCTAATAACTAATAGACACCAACTCAACCACCATTTCAGCCACCACCTCAACCTTCTGCATTCGTAGAATTCAGAAGAATGCGTCCTCCAAACTTCTCAGGATAAGATGAACTAGTGGAGGCAGAGAACTGGATAGATGAGATGGAAAAGATATTCAGTGTGCTGCCATGCACTGAAGATGAGAAAGTCAGATGGGTTGCATTCAAACTTGATGGGGAAGCAGGCCCATGGTGGAAGTCTGTCTTGAGAATAAGAGAGCAAGATACGCCTGGAGTGTTATAGACATGAGAAGTGTTCCTTGAAGAATTCAACAAAGAATATTTTCCACAATATGTGAGGGATCAGATGGAAGTAACATTCATAAACCTTGAACAGGGGAAGATGACCGTACGAGAGTGTGGAGTGGAGTTTACAAGATTGTCGAGGTTTTCATTAGACCATGTAGCCTCAGATCGGATGAAAGCAAAGAAGTTTCAACTCGGATTGAGACCAAACATTCGTGATCAAGTATCAATGTTTCAGTTGGAGACATATGAAGAATTGATGAGTATGGCTTTAGCTACAGAGGAAGACATTGATGAGATATACAAAAGAAGAGACCAATAGAGCAAGGGAAAATCAAGCCAGGGAAGGTTTGGAAACTATGAAACGGTGAATAAAAAGCCGAGGTTCACGGCACCGATTCAGAAATAGTTTACTTAGGTAAATTATAATAAGCCATTTGTGCCTGCTTCAGTTAGATTAGTTTGCCCTTTTGGCCCTGCTACTACTACAGCAGGGTCAGTTGCCCATGGAATTTCAAGAGTAGCATCTTCGACTCCACAAGAGAATTGTGTGCGTTGTGGTAAATCGCACAAGACCATTGATTATAGAAGAGGTACAGGGGCATGTTTTAAGTATGAAAAATGGGGCCATATCATTAGAGACTGCCCATAGTTAAAGAATGAAGGGAGAGTGATGACTACAACACAAAAGCATACACGACCGATACAATTTGTAAAACCTACAGTGCAAGGCCGTGCTGATGCAGTGAATGTTATGGATGCCCAAATAAACAACGACATAATCCAAGGTATAATTACCTAATTAATGTTATTGCATTCTTATTTAAACTTTCAGATAGAGAAGGTGCATAGATAAAAAATAGTCTTTTATGTTTATAAGTTGAGTGCTATGTTTTCTATATACATATTTAATTGTTAGTATGTACATAACGTAGCTACTTTGCAAATGTATAGTAAAGATGAATATTGTTGTTATGATGCCAGAGTTTTGATAGACCCGCGGTCTACTCATTCGTTTGTGACCCCTCGGTTTGCAGTAAGGGTGAAGGTCATTCCCAAACCCTTAGACTTTATTTTGGATGTGTCAGTTCCAACAGGGAATTCGGTTAAGACCGACATAGTGTGTCGATCGGTTATAGTTGCTATTAGAGACTACAGAGATTATGAGTTGATATTGGATTTGATTTTGTTAAATATGCAAGGATTCGATGTAATCCTTGGCATGGATTGGTTATGTAGGCATGATGCAAATATCGATTACCAAAGAAAGATAGTTACTTTTCGACCAAACGAGGGTAGATCATTCAAATTTCTTGGCATGCGATCAACCTTCATACCGTTTATCTCCGTAATACGTGCAAAATGAATGATGAGAACCGATATCCCTTATCTAGAATCGATAATCTTTTTATCAATTACAAGGGGCAAAGTTCTTTTTCAAAATAGACTTAAGGTCTGGTTATCATCAGTTGAAGGTGAAAGCTGAGGATGTTCAGAAAACGACATTCAGAACCAGATATGGGCATTATGAGTTTCTTGTGATGCCTTTTGGCTTAACCAATGCATCAGCTTCATTCATGGATCTTATGAATAGGGTGTTCAAACCACATTTAGATACATGTGTGGTTGTGTTTGTGGATGACATACTCATCTACTCCAAGTCTCGAGAAGAGCATGAGCAGCATCTGAAGATTGCTCTGTAGACATTGCGTGAGTACCAATTATATGCAAAACTCAACAAATGTGAGTTTTGACTGGAAGAAGTGAGCTTTTTGGGACATGTGGTCATGGAAGTAGGTGTTACAGTGGATCCAACAAAGATCGAGGAAGTAGTGGAATAGGAGAAACCAAAAACTGTGACGAAGATTCACAATTTCCTCGGTCTGGCTGGGGATTATAGGAGGTTGGTGGAAAGGTTCTCAAAGATCTCAGGGCCACTCACGAGACTTACGAGAAAAGAGGTTAAGTTTGAGTGGACTGAAGAGTGCGAAAAGAGTTTCCAAGAACTCAAGAGGCGATTGACCTCAATGCCAATGTTAGCCATTCCATTAGGGAGTGGGGGTTTTGCGATGTATAGCGACGCGTCACACAACGGCTTAGGCTATGTGCTCAATCAAAATAGGAAGGTTATTACCTACGGATCTAGACAACTTAAGGATCACAAAAAGAACTATCCAACACATGACCTTGAGTTAGCAGCGGTGATTTTTGCACTGAAGATATGGAGACATTACTTATATGGAGAAACTTTCGAAATTTTCACAGACCACAAAAGTCTCAAATATCTGTTTACACGAAAAGACCTGAATATGAGATAGAGAAGGTGGATGGACTTTTTTAAAGACTACGATTGCTCCATACAATATCATTCAGGCAAGGCAAATGTGGTTGCAGATGCTTTGAGTCAGAAGGCTTTGGCTCAGTTGTCGAATCTTATTTTAGGACTTCGCAGATGGAAGCTGTTAGAGGATATATTATTATATGATACGAGGATCGAGGTGAAAGCTTTGAGAGCTTTCCTAACGAACGTGACAATCAGATCAGCGATCTTCGATCAAATCTATGAGATGCAGATGAAAGATTCAGAGTTAGTAAAGATTAGACAGTGTGTGATTGATGGCAGTAGCCCAGATTTCTCTATCAAGGGTGATGGGTCGCTATTGTATAGAGGGCAGTTATGTATACCAACCGATGTTGACCTGCGGAAAATTAACTAAGTCTACCCATTTCTTGCCTTATAATATAATGTATACTGCAAGTAGACTAGTAGATATGTATATGACGGAGATTGCTCGATTACACGGTATTCCAGTGAGCATAGTCTCCCATCAAGATCTATTGTATACTTCTCAATTTTGGCAAAAATTTTAAGAAGGGATGGGTACTAGATTGGATTTCAGTTTAGCGTTTCATCCACAGACAGATGGTCAGACTAAACGAGTAAATCAAATTATAGAAGATATGTTACGAGGCTTTATATCTGTGACGGTGTAAATCTCCAATCAATTGGGAGGAGACAGGAGAAAAATTTGTGTTGGGGCTGGAGATTCTTGAGAGTACCACTGAAGCAGTACGTGTGATTAAAGAAAGATTAAGGGTCGCACAAAGCTAATAGAAGAGCTATGCAGACCTTAAAAGGACAAGCATTGAGTTTCAGGTAAACTTAATGTTTTGTTGAGATGGAGTATGTATATAAGTAGGCATATATATATATATATATATATATATATCAATGATGATACAATATGTTTCTTTCAGATGGGAGACAATGTCTTCATCAGGATTTCACTAACTAAAGGCGTAATGCATTTTGGGAAGTGTGACAAGCTGAGTCCACATTACATCAGACCTTTTGAGGTTTTGGGACATGTTGGAGAAGTTGCATATCGTGTTGCACTACTACCGTAACTCTCAAGCATGCACGATTTATTTCATGTATCAATATTGAGACAATATGTGACAGATCCAACTCACGTATTGGAGTACCAACTGATCAAAATTCAAGAGGACTTGACTATTAAGGAAGAACTAATGCAAATTCTTGATCGAAAGGAACATGTTTTATGCATAAAAAGGATTCTATTGGTACTTGTAACAGCTACTAAACTTGAATATGATAAGACCGGGTCCAACTCGGGTAGGTTCAGGCTAGTGCCTAAAACTGGACAGAAAGAGCTGTTTTGGATTGGGTGGATGGCTAACATTGGTCCCATATACTCATTATTTCAATAGTAGCGAGACACCTGAACTATGAATATGTATGTAACTAAGTGTATAAGGTATACACTTAATAATGATACCTAATCTATGTGTATCAGGTATACACTTGATACACTAACCACTAACACACATATACACTAAAACCTATATATACAGTACATGGAAGTTAGGCCTTAAAAGGCTTAGACCCTGAAAACCATATACACTGAAATACATATGATATAACTGATAGACTGTATACATGTTATATTATTATAGAGGCAATGCATAGTATCTAAGCTTTACATATATATATATATTAGCTATATACGCCACATATGAGATATAAGCCTTATAAGGCCTATAACCTTTCAAAACACCAAATGACTCCATGTAGGTGTGAGTCACATTCGACACCCATGCATGTCAAGTGCAAGCAAGATAAACCTCCCGTTAAACTCTCTTATCTCTCAATATTTGAAATTTCAAAATCCGAGAAGGAACGCAAGGTGACCTGTATTTCAATCACAAGAATTGCGACAAAAATCGCTAGTCTCGGGAGGATCCTTGCAACCAGCCAAGTGCTCATACACTTACAAGCTCGGGGAACTCGACACCGACACAAGTTTGGCGTCATCAGAATGATAAATTCACCAAAAGGTATGCCGTAATCGAATCACAGACTAGTCTAGGTTCATTCCATTCATTATGTATGATCAAATCACAATTTGTGGTGTCGATTCCATAAGATTAATGAATCGGCGGCACAAAGAATACAATTTTTGAAATGGGTTCGGAACCCATATAGCTCATAAAAACTATACCAAAATTTCTGCACAAAAATGAATAAGAAATCTAATTTTTATGCAATATATATGTAAAATATATGATCTTTATAATCATATAAAAGACCTAACTAAAGGCCTGAGTAAAAGAAGCCAAAATGGAGCAGAAAATACCCCTATAAGCTAAGCCTGATAGGCTTTCCGCGGCAACTTTACAGGCTTGCCGCGGCAAGGTACTCAGGCTTGCCGCGGCAACATTATGCTCAGACTACTGTGTGGTATGTTTGTCATAACTTTTGATCACGAACTCCGATTGGCACAATTCGTGATGCGTTGGAAAGGGGACAACGAGCCCTACAATTTTCATGAAGTAACCAAGTTCTGAATCTAATATTTAAGGGGTCAAAATTTTTTGACAAGTCATGGCAATATGCTCAGCTACAAAGCTTACCACGGCAACCTATGTTGCTTGCCGTGGCAACCCTGCATCTGACGCACTTGGGGACACCTCTGTCAGAGCTTTGTATTGGGATGACTTACTGAGTTTGACCATAAGACTTGGGACCATAAATGGTTCATATTTGGGGTCTATGTTGATCCAATAAACCATTAAAATTACTAAAATTATGATCATAAATCTTAAGTATTTGGTGCACATGACGAGTTTGCTTGAAGACATGCGTACACGGATAATCAGTTACACGTAAGCCTGATATAAGGTAGGGAGATTACCTTGCTGACTTATATTTTAGTATTTCATTGCACTTATGAGTAGCATGATAATTGTGTTGTATAGTCAATATAAATTGATCATGCTCATGATGCCTTCATATATTTATCAGTTTTTCTATTTGATACATGATCAAAGATTATATGCATCTGAGAATAACTAATAGATAAAGGATGCCTATGATTAGATGTCCATGATTGCATAGTGATACCAAAGTGAAAGTGATGTATATGAATAATATTAGTACACTAGATACCTACATAGGTGCATGTCGGATTAAACGATGATGATTGATATATATATTCGGCCTGGTATAAGACAAAGATTTTCATTTAAGTTGGTATAGTAGTTATTGTCCACAAGTTCCATGAGTGCGTGATGATTTACAGATATGATCTATCTTATTCTCCGTCATGTCTTAGTTTCTTCTGATTAGCAGGATAATATAAAAGATGTAGAGATATCTCATAACTCGTGCTAACTAGTATGATGAATGGTTCCAAGTATGCTAGTGTAGTTTATGTAAAGATAAAGAAATCCGATAACTAATGCAATCCAATATCTAGATCTAATATACGAGAGCATGTCAAAAGATTGTGCTAAGTACAGCTCAGTGATGAACCAATTTTGATAAAGTTACTTAACAGAAATACTTTTACTTCACTAAGCTATGTCACCTAGATGAAACACCCATTTAGTTAGTTTTGATGGATGATCCCATATGCTTATTAAAGTTTCAAGTTAATGAATGGTTAGGCATGAAAAAATTAAATTCAGTTGGATGTATAGTATTGCATGATGACGAGAAGATCAGTTTAGACGCATGCTTTTGTATAATTATTCATAATGCTCGATGTATAGTATACTGATGATATGATATTTAGGATTTTTATTTAACTATGCTCATATCAGTATTGATAATGATGATAGAGTAAGTTGAAATGACTGTTTTTGCATGACTCGACTTATGAAGGTTTTAATGAATAAATATGCTAATTCCGCATGATGATAATAAGATCAGTATTACATATGGTCATGTTGTGAAATTCAGTTCGATATACGATTATGCAATGACAAATAGTTCGGTTCTATATATGGGTTATGTAATGATGTTACTAGATCAGTTTTAATGAATGTTGATGAATAATGATGTACGTTCAAATGTGACATATGATTAATGTAGGCACATGCTAGTTTTCAAAGTATGACTATGACTGATGGTGTTAGATCAGCTTCGAGAGCTACATACTTGATGTATGCTTTACATAATTATGATGTTAAAACAGCTTGGATACATGAATATCAATGATTATGATAATTACAGTTATATATGATCATGTGAGTTCAATTATTCAAATCAGTTTTGCTATATGATATCTGTTCACGATGTGCTTGCATATATGTTATCATGTGTTATTCATATCTTGTTATCCTCGATGTCATGTACATGTATTTGTTTCATCTTGAATCAAGTGATCCCGTTAACTCGGGAGCTTGATATCTTGTCCAAGTGATCTTACTAACTCGGGAGCTTGATATCTCGTCCAAGTGATCTTGTTAACTCGGGAACTTGATATTTCGTCCAAGTGATCCCGCTAACTCGGGAGCTTGATATCTCGTCCAAGTGATCCCGCTAACTCGGGAGCTTAATTTTCTCGGTCCAAGTGATCCTGCTAACTCGGGAGCTTGACAAGTGATCCCGCTAACTCAGGAGTTTGATTTTCTTTTTGCTTGTATATGTCTTGTTTCAGTATAATTTATGTAATTGTCTAGCATGATTCCTTGTCAGTATGATTCCTCGTATTTATTCAGCATGAATCTGTCCGCATGATGTAATATTTACATGATTTATTACTTGTTATACTATATGCTGCTAGAATAAATGCTAAATGTTGCTAGAATAGATACAAGGTGAGATATAATGTGTTTGGTTTTGTAATTTATGCATTTAGAAGTGAATTAGAAATCTAACATATAACTTAACACTTTAAATTTCTCTGCTGAGCTTTGATGATAGCTCATCCTACGACTTCATGTCTTAGTTGCAGATATTGCTCGTGGCCTTGAGCACGAAGCTGATCCTACCTACCAGTCTGAGGAGGATGAGGAGGAAGGCTCTGCTGAGGATTTCTTTCCTTAAGAGGTTTGAGAGAGAGATTTGTTTTTAAACATTAAACATATATAAACAGCAGTGTGATTTAAGATAGTTTACTACTTCATGTGTAGGTTTCTGTTTATATTCCTGTTCAGTTTGCTGCTTTAGATAAATGAATGAATATCAGTTGTTGCCATATTTCTACGTATCAAAGTTAATTCAATTAGCTTCTGCATATGTAACACTTTGTACACGATGCCCTTGTATAACAGGATCATGTTTGGTGATTCGACAGTGCGACCTTTCCCATTTATGAGAAGGGGAAAAGTTGGGCTGTCACAGGTGGTATCAGAGCTCGACGTTAAGTCTTTGGAGACTTAACTCTAGCATAGATATATAGTAAGACTTCTGATGTTCGCTCAGTGTTGAAGCCTAGGCTTTAGGTCTTCTAGGGACTCAAGGCTAGGCAGTAGGTCCTGGTTAGAGCATAGATTATGGAGCTTTACGACCATATTTGACTGAAGTAATTGGTCACTATTGTGGATCTGTACGACCACGTTTAACAAAAGTGATCAATCAATAGTGATCGAAGTATGCCTTTAGGATCCGAGGTAGGATGTAAATCTTTTTAAGTCATGGGATCATGGGGGTCACGATTACTGTTAATTGGAACATTTGTTTCATTTTGACAGATCACTATGGCACATCGCAAAAGAGCTAAGACCGCGCATGCTGGGAGGGATGATCATGAACAAACTCGGAAACTACTGGAGACAATGGTCAGAACCATGGCCCAATAGACTAAGTTACTTACGACACTAGTGCAGCCCACTGCACGCACTTCTTCGTCCGCACTCATTGGGTCATGCTCATAGTGCATAATACAGCAGAAGACGAGGATATGTCGGTGGGCCACGAGTGAGTGTTTCAGATGTGGCAGACTAGGACATCTGATAAAAGATTATCCTACGATGAAAATGACAAAGACGACACTCGAATTTCAGCAGCCTGCTCAAGGTGTTTATCCGAAACCGACTATCTACACCTTGGGAATCATTCCGTCACTTGAACCCTACTAGAATAGGAGCGTTCAGAGTTCCACAAACTTCACGCACCTCTTCATCCATTCCATTAGCATTCTGTGAAAAATGTGGGAAGACACATAATATGGACGAATGTCGTAGAGCGTCTGGGGCGTGCTTTCGTTGTGGTATGATGGGACATCGGATTAAGGATTGCCCAGAGATGGTGGGAACGACATCAAATATGGCACAAGATGCCCAAACTAGCAACAATATTATCTAAGGCATGTGAACTATTTAGTTATAAATTATTTAAATTGTTTATAAGAAAGGTGCATCTAGGTAAATACTTTATATATGTGTGCATCTAGTATATTGTTTTCTTTTCATCAATTTTAGAAATGATAAATTTATATTTTGTTAAGTAGACACAATTTAGCTAATACTAGTATATATATATACATTAGATAATGTATACCTTGCAATTGTATCTAGAGGATGCTTACTTATTGTATGAGGCACATGTATTGGTAGATCCTGGATCGACACTTTCCTTTGTTATACCCAATTTACTGAAAAGTTGGGAAAGTTGGGAGCCACCCCAGAACCTCTCAACTTTATTATGACGTGTCAGTCCCGACTAGACCGTCTATCAATACTAACATGGTATGTCGATCAATCATCATCGTAATCCAAGATCATGACGACTATGAAGCAGTAGCCGAGTGATCTTACTAAATTTACTCGGTATGCAAGGATTCGATATAATCCTTGGTATGGATTGGCTATCCAATCATCCTGCGACCATTGATTGTAGAAGTCGATTGCAAATAACCTGTGAATTCCCTAATATCTTCCCTGCTGAGTTACCAAAATTTCTGCCTAACAGGGAAATAGAATTCGCTATTGATTTCGCCCCGGGCACTGAGCCGGTATCAAAGGTGTCGTATCAAATGGCACCAGCGAAGTTGAAAGAACTCAAGGAGCAGTTGCAAGAGCTTATTGGCAAAGGGTTTATTAGATGAGTGTGTCTCGTGGGGCGCACCCCAGAATCGATGATCTCTATGATAAGTTACAAGGAGCATGATGGTTCTCGAAGATCGACTTACGATCAAGTTATCACCAGATGAAGGTGAAAGCTAAAGATATTTCAAAGACAGACAGCCCTTCGGACATGATATGGTCACTACGAGTTTCTTGTCATAAGTCAGCCTATGTTATTCATCCTTGTAGCACGAAGATGTTTTGGTGGAGTGGCTTGAAGCGTCAAAATTGGCCGACGTCTATCTACGAGAGTAAATCAGAGATCCAACCCATGTGTTGGATTATCAGCCACTGGATCTTCAGGAGCAACTCAAATTTTGGATCGCAGAGACCAAATCTTGCGAACAAAATGTATTCCACTCATATGGAAGCATCACGGTTCACATGAGGCTACCTGGGAACGCAACTTTGGTGTTTGCGCTCAGTATCCCCATTTATTTACCTGAGGTAAGCCGTTTATTTTTGTAGAATCAGTTATTCCATATGATATAACAAAATTTTGGTATACATATGTCATTATATATATATCAAAGTATAGAAGTTAAGGAAAAATAAATTGTCCTCTACCATATATGCCCTGCTAATGCACTACTAATGTATAGAAATACCATTGTTTAATTTAAAAATAGTAACACTATATCCACAAATTGGGCTTGAACACTACCTAGCGAGTAAGTGCAATACATTCCCCTCATTAGTTTTGTTTTGCTTACTCTATAGTACCTAGGTATGTGCGTTATAAGGTAACACAAGTAACAGTAGATTGATTTCCTATTGACTTTTGTCTTGTACTATCATATGCCTTCAATTAATCATATAAATTACATGAACTCTAATAGTATAACAACAGTGCATACATCATGACCTGATCTCATTCTCCAGCCTTCTTTTATTTTCGAGGAAGAAAATCCCTTAAGGAGGGGAGGATGTAACAGTTGCCAAACATGAATCCGATAAGACCAGGTCGGACTTGGGTAGGTTCAGGCTTGTGCCTAAAACTGAACAGAAAGAGCTATTTTGGATTGGGTGGATGACTGACATTGGTCCCATACACTCATTATTTCTGTAGTAGCGAGACACCTGAACTACGAATATGTATGTAACTAAGTGTATTAGGTATACACTTAATAATGATACCTAATCTATGCACTTGATACACTAACCACTAACACACATATACACTTAAACCTATATATATAGTACATGGAAGTTAGGCCTTAAAAGGCTTAGACCCTGAAAACCATATACACTGAAATACATATGATATAACTGATAGACTATATACATGTTATATTATTTTAGAGGCAATACATAGTATATAAGCTGTACATATATATATTTATTACCTATATATGCCACATATGAGATCTAAGCCTTATAAGGCTTATAACCTTTCAAAACACCAAATGACTCCACGTGGGTGTGAGTCACATTCGACTCCCATGCACGTCAAGTGCAAGCAAGATAAACCTCCCGCTAAACTCTCTTATCTCTCAATCTTCGAAATTTCAAAATCAGAGAAGGAATGCAAGGTGACCTATATTTCAATCACAAGAATTGTGATAGAAATCGTTGGTCTCGGGAGGATCCTTGCAGCCAGCCAATTGCTCATACAGTTACGAGCTCGGCAAACTCGACACCGACACATGCTCGGCGTCATCAGAACGATAAATTCACCAAAGGGTATGCCGTAATCGAATCACGGACTAGTCTAGGTTCATTCCATTCATTATGTATGATCGAATCACAATCTGTGGTGTTGATTCCATAAGATTGATGAATCGGTGCACAAAGAAATACAATTTTTGAAATGGGTTCAGAACCCATATAGCTCATAAAAACTAAACCAAAATTTCCGGACAAAAATGAATAAGAAATCCAATTTTTGTGCAATATATATGTAAAATATATGATCTTTATAATCATACAAAAGACCCAACTAAAGGCCTGAGTAAAATAAGCCAAAATGGAGCAGAAAGTACCCTGGCAAGCAAGCGGCTTGCCGCGATAACTTTACAAGCTTGCCGCGGCAACATTATGCTCAGACTATTGTGTGGTATTTTTGTCATAACTTTTAATCCCGAACTCTGATTAGCACGATTATTGATGTGTTGGAAATGGGACAACGAGCCCTACAACTTTTATGAAGTAACTAAGTTCTGAATCTAACATTTAAATGGTCAAAATTGATGACAAGGCACGCTAATATGCTCAGCTGCAAAGCTTGCCGCAACAACCCTGCATCTGACGCACTTGGTGACACCTCTATCAGGGGTTTGTGCTGGGATGACTTGCTGAGTTTGACCATGAGACTTGGGACCATAAATGGTCCATATTTGGGGTCTATGTTGACCCAATAAACTATTAAAATTACTAAAACTATGACCATAAATCCTAGGTATTTGGTGTACATGACGAGTTTGCTTGAAGACATGCGTGCACAGGTAACCAGTTACACGTAAGCCTGGTATAAGGTAGGGAGATTACCTTGTTGACTTATATTTTAGTATTTCATTGTACTTTTGAGTAGCATGATAATTGTGTTGTATAGTCAGTGTAAATTGATCATGCTCATGATACCTCCATATATTTATCAATTTTTCTGTTCGATACATGATCAAGAATTATATGCATATGAGAATAACTAATAGATAAAGGATGTCCATGATTAGATGTCCATGATTGCATAGTGATGCTAAAGTAAAAGTGATGTATATGGATAATATTAGTACACTAGATACCGACATAGGTGCATGTCGGATTGAACGATGATGATTAATATATATATTCGGCCTAGTATAAGACAAAGAATTTCAGTTAATTTGGTATAGTAGTTATTTTCTGCAAATTCCATGAATGCATGATGATTTACAGACCTGATCTATCTTATTCTTAGCCATGTCTTATTTTCTTCAGATTAGCAGGATAATATAAATGATGTAGTGATATCTCATAACTCTTGCTATCTAGTATGATGAATGATTCCATATATGCTAGTGTAGTTTATGTAAAGATAAAGAAATCTGATAACTAGTGTAAATCCGATATCTAGATCTGATTTACGAGAGCATGTCAAAAGATTGTGCTAAGTACAGCTCAGTGATGAATCAGTTTTTATAAAGTTACTTAACAGAAATACTTTTACCTCACTAAGCTATGTCAGCTAGATAAAATGCCCATTTAGTTAGTTCTGATGGATGATCCCATAGGCTTATTAAAGTTTCAATTCAATGAATGGTTAGGCATGAAAAAGCTAAATTTAGTTGGATATATAGTAGTGCATGATGACGAGAAGATCAGTTTAGACGCATGCTTTTGTATAATTATTCATGATGCTCGATGTATAGTATACTGATGATATGATACTTAGGATTTTTATTTAACTATGCTCATATCAATATTGATAATGATGATAGAGTAAGTTGAAATGACTGTTTTTGCATGACTCGACTCATGATGGTTTTAATGAATAAATATGCTAATTCCGCATGATGGTAATAAGATCAGTATTACATATGGTCATACTATAAAATTCAGTTCGATATACGATTATGCAATGATAAAATAGTTCAGTTCTATATATGGGTTATGTAATGATGTTACTAGATCAGTTTTAATGAATGTTGATGAATAATGATGTACGTTCAAGTGTGACGTATGATTAATGTATGCACATACTAGTTTTTAAAGTATGACTATGACTGATGGTATTAGATCTGCTTCGAGAGCTATAGACTTGATGTATGCTTTGTATAATTATGATACTAGTTCAACTTGGATACATGAATATCAATGATTATGATAATTGCAATTATATATGATCATGTGAGTTCAATTATTCAGATATGTTTTGCTATATGATATCTGTTCACGATGTGCTCGCATATATGTTACCTTGTATTGTTCATGTCCTGCTATTCTTGATGTCATATACACATCTTTGCTTCATCTTGAATCAAGTGATCCCGCTAACTCGGGAGCTTGATATCTCGTTCAAGTGATCCTGCTAACTCGGGAGCTTCATATCTCGTCCAAGTGATCCCGTTAACTCAAGAGCTTGATATCTCATGCAAGTGATCCCGCTAACTCGGGAGCTTAATTTTGTCGATCCAAGTGATTCTGCTAACTCGGGAGCTTGACAAGTGATCCCGCTAACTCGAGAGCTTGATTTTCTTGTTACTTGTATATGTCTTGTTTCAGTATAATTTCTGTAATTGTCTAGCATGATTCCTTGTCAGTATGATTCTTCGTATTTGTTCAGCATGAATCTGTCAACATGATACAATATTTGCATGATTTATTGCTTATTATACTATATGCTGCTAGAATAAATGTTAAATGCTATTAGAATAGATACAAGGTGAGATATAATGTGTTTAATTTTTTAATTTATGCATTTAGAAGTGAATTGGAAATCTAACATATAACTTAGCACTTTAAATTTCTCTGCTGAGCTTTGATGATAGCTCATCCTACGACTTCATGTCTTAGCTGCAGATATTGCTCGTGACCCTGAGCACAAAGCTGATCCTAGCTACCAGTGTGAGGAGGAGGACGATGAGGAAGGTTCTGCTGAGGACTTCTTTCCTTGAGAGGTTTGAGAGAGAGAGAGAGAGATTTGTTTTTAAATATTAAACATGTATAAGCAGCTGTGTGATTTAAGATAGTTTACTACTTTATGTATAGGTTTCTGTTTATATTCCTGTTCAGTTTGTTTCTTTAGATAAATGAATGAATATCAGTTGTTGCCATATTTTTACGTATTAGAGTTAATTCAATTCACTTTTTCATATCTAACACTTTATACACGATGCCCTTGTATGACAAGATCATGTTAGGTGATCCGACGGCGCGACCTTTCTCTTTTACGAGAAGGGGAAAAGTCGCGCTGTCACAGTACTTGTTAGATGGAAAAATCATTCACCAGAAGATGCCACTTGGGAACATGAGTTGGATGTGCGTGATGGTTATCCAACATTATTTACATCACCATTGTACAAGAATTTTTAAGAAATTTAAGACTTTTATTTCTACCTTTAGGACTTCTTGTCAAATGTATAGTGAGGTTGTAATGAATGAAAGTTATTGTAAATCAGGTAATCCACGTGGCTAATGAAGTGTTTGTGCATTGTGTAGATTATTAGATGTGAAGAGGTGTCCCAAACACAGGAGAAATAATGAATAAAAGTGAGAGAAATGAAAAGTGGAAGCAAAATTACTTCAAAACGTTATGTCTGTGTACTCTCTCCCGCGAGGTACTTAGGAAGGTGAAGTGAGAGGAATTTTAACATTCCTTAGGTGAACTAATGCTCGTGTGCCCGAGCTTTAAGTGCTCGCTGGCGAGAGGGACTCAGAATCGAAAAGAAATTAAGAGGAAAATCGAGTTTCTAGTGACTGACTGATGCTCGCGCGCCTGATATTTATAAGTCGCACACGTGAGGATCGAACTATATAAGGGTTTTCACCCTTTCCGTGAGCATTTCAAATGAAATTTCAAAAGGGGGAGTTCACGGGGAGTCATTCAACTCAATCCTTCTTCGGATTATCCGTATTTTGGTTGGATTTGTTATCGCACCGAAGGTAATTTCTCATCCTAAATCTCAAGTCCATTTCACTATTTTTGAAATTGTAAACCCTAGCATGGGATCTAGGTCCCCAAACCCTAACCGTAGGAATAAATTAGCGGTAAGACCATCCAGTTCGGGGCGCCGAAAGGCTGTTCCTCGACATATGCCTTTGACACAACCCGCCCCGTTTTGGGAGGCAAAGACATTCGAGTTAGAATGGGCTATCCAGAAAGATATTTTTAAGGACCAACTCGAAACCTTGTGGACCAAAGAATACTTGACGTCGGCTGGGATGATAGCATTTCTCCGCCCATTTTATGATAGCTATTACCTGCATCTTGTAAAGCTATTTTATCAAACTTTGAAACTGGATCTCATGGGAAATAAGTTGATCGTCACTCTTGACGATAAAACCCTAACTTTTGACTACACGGACGTTGGAAGAGCAATGTATTGCTCTTGGACTTATCAACCGCATGAAGGAGGTGTGACACCTCCTATACAAGAAATAGTTAGTTTTCATGAAATTAAGACCGAAATGAGCAATGGTCAATCTGGGATCGAGAAGTCGGTTACGCGGGCTCAATTTCTTGAACGAATGTGGCCTTTGGACATTCTTAGGAGGAAGAATATATACCCGGTGTGCAATGAGCAAGAATGGTGGGACCCATTTCTTCAGGCTTATATGCAGCTATTGAGGGCAGATGGTTCAATGCCCCTGTTTTAGTAACCAAAGGGATTAAGCATGCCCATGAGCGTGCTAAACCAGGAGTCGTTACAACATTCATACCTCGATTGCCCTATGCCCAATTAATTTCAAGAAAGGTAGCCCAATATCAACCCTCGTCCGATGCTGATCGTCATGAAATTTCTGAGCATGAGCTCCTCTCCACTGAGAACTACAAAATCTACAGAGTGCATGATTGGAATCTAAGTTATAACAGTCTAACCGAAAGTGTTAGAAGAAAGGGAATGAAAAATTGCTCAACGGGTGCAAGACCAGGGACAACAGGCTACTCCACAGCAACCCCTCAACCCGAAGCAGTGCCAGATCAATCAGCCCAACCTAGTATGCCACCTCCAACCCAACCACAAACCCAGACAGAACAACCTTTGGATTGGGCAAGGAGATTGGATAATTAGGACACGATGCTAAGGGGGCTAATCCAACAGAATCGCGAGATGAGGTAGCAACAACGTTTTCAAGAGGCCATTGTCACTGACTTGATGCGTCATGCATACCCACACAGGAACAATCAACACCTCTCAATCCTGCAGAATGCGACTTTTGGTGCTTCCAGCTCCGGTGTGGCGGCTGACGCCGGTAAGGAGACCGAGGACGATTCAGGTTCTAGTGAGGATGACTCAGGAGAGGAGTCAGATCAGGGTGGCGATGCTGAGAGTTAGTTACCATGGGTAACGATGAAAATTATTTGAGAAATTTTGATTTTTTTTTAATACAAATGGATGAATTAATAGTAACTTTTTGATGTGTAAGTTCTAAAACTGTGGTGACATGGCTGTCACATAAGGCATATTTAAATTTTGAAGTAACTAGTTACTTTTATTGTAAATGGATTAAATAGAATGTGGATGCTTTTGGTTTTTCTTTAATGTACTAGAATTGCTAATTTTTAATGTGACTATGCCTTGATGTGGATTTGGGTTCGATGTGGATAGAGTAGAATTTTGGTATGAATGTGAATAGTTTCATTATAAACACCCGATTGGGGATATTTCTGTGCAGGTACACCAGTAGGATTACATTTAATAACTTGTTACATTGGACTGGTAATCCAATTGAATTTCGTTAAAATTTTAAGTTTGTGTGTTGAAGGTTTGGTGAAATTTCGTTGGTTTATGAATGTATACAGCTATGGTGTGTCAATGTGTGGTGTGAATGTGTGGGATGTGACTATGTATACAGATTGTGTCCATGCCTACATTATGATCTTTTTATGCAGGTTCATTGTCAGTCACTTTTGATCATTAAATGAACAGGATAATTTATCCCATTCTATTTTTGTTTCTCTTGCGGATTTGTGGGATGTATGGATTTGGTGGTTTGAATGGTTATGAGAATTATGCATCTCATGTTGTATAGAAAATTACAGGTGTGTGGGAAACTAGAGTATGTCAGCTAAGGCTATTTTGCCAACTCTTAGATGTAGACTTGTTGTGGTTACACCAGTCGAGACCGTGTCAGTGAGTAGCATATGGTTGAGTGCGTATGGGGGATTCCGAATGTCCTTTTATGAAAATACGTGTGTGATTGTGTCAAGTTTGGCTTTTGTAGAAGTGTGAACTATGGGGGAGAGCATGTATGCATATTTGGGTGGTCAATTTTTGAGGATGAAAATTTTATAAGGTGGGGAGAATGTAATACCCCCAATTTAAGAACTCGTGTAAGTAAATTTGAGCAGGTACTGGTGTGGTGCACTATGCACCTAAAGTGTTTGGATGGGTCTGTGTGTATGTGTGGTGACCCATGAGTGGGTATGTGTTGTATTAGGTGGATGAATTTTCACATATACAAACCACTATGTGTATGTGTTTAACAAGAGAGAGAGAGAAAGGGGATAAGAGTAACACACAAAAATTTGTATGTGCTTCACAAGAAAACAAAGTGTTTACTTGGATATGTGAGGGGTAACTCATGTGCAAGACTTTTGTGCTTGGATTGTTAGCCTTAGTTGTTTTGAGAGAAAGAGAAGAAGGGTTTGAAGAGAAAAGGTTTTGCTTGAATCTATGTGCACCGAGACGTAGGCTCGTCGTGTGATTTTGGAGCTTGGAGAAACCGAAAGGGGTTTTGAAACCCATTATCTTGTGGAGAGAGAGGACTCCGATGCTTGCACGATTTCGATATTTTAAAGGTAAGAAATTGACACCCAAAAGAGTACAAAGTATAAGATAAGATGTGTAATAAGATCTGTAAGAGGTGTGGAAGAGATTGGAGAGCAGATTGCGAAGAGATCGAGTTAAGAAAACTCAGATTTGAAGTGTTTTTGTTTCTCGCTCGCGCGAGTTTCAAAGCTCGCTCGAGCGAGAGGCCTTTAGAAAGGCATCACTGAGCCTTGTTTAACCGAGTAAAAGAGACTCCAGTGAGCCTCTAATATTAGCTCACGCGAGGGTATAAGTGACTTGTGAGCTTGCCCTCGTGAGTTGTTTGTCGCTCGTGCGAGAGTGTAAGTAGTGTATGGACTCGCTCGCGCGAGCTGTGTTTCTCGCTCATGCGAGAGTCTCGCGTGCCCGAAGTGGCTGAAGAAATTCAGCTTCAGTAAGCTGAATTTAAATCGCTCGCTCCAGGTTTGTGAGCTTGGGCACACGAGCTTTAGTGATCGCTTGCGTGGGAAACAGAGTCAGGCTTATTTTGACTCTTTTTGTCTGAATTCTTCGAAATTTTTTATCTTTAGTTTTCTTAAGCATTCCTAAGAATTATTTGGATGATTTGGAAGTAGGATAAAGTGTTGAGCCTACGCGTGAGTCTTCAAAAGGTTTATGTATGGATTATGCTAAGCGTGCTTTGAGGTAGGGGAAAACTTATGATCATTTGATTTGAATGTGCTCTGGATAAATTGAGTAATGTGATGTGATAAGCCATGATAATTTTTGTGAAAACAAGCATGTGAAATGTTAACCTTTCAAACAAGTTTTGAAAAGTATAAATGTGATGTCATATGAGATTTGTGATGTGAAGAATGTGTTCATGTAAATTCTGAAATCGAGTATGAATATTAATTTTTCTAAAATAAGTATATTGTAACCACTTTACACGGTGTGAAACCTATAAGTTATATTTTACACTCATGATTTAAGGTTCAGAATAATTAATCCCAAATTGTACTTCGGTACGGCGGAATATCTGTTCATTCTCTTACATGCCAACCGTAGTACTTTGTTCGACACAAGTATCCCTCATAATGCAGGGGCATTATGTGTAAATGGTTCATTGAATGACGATGGTTGGGATTCCCATCAGTATAATATGTGGCTCTCAATGCTATATTTGCTTGGGGTGGTAAATTAAGTTACTGTCTTAAGTTATATCAAATATTTAAAAAAAAAACAAAGCATGTGATTCAAGTGGGTGGGTGTGTGATTAAGTTCCAGCTTATGAAAATTCAAATGTGTGAACATGAAATGTGCAAATGAATGTCAATTATGAAATTTAGTGCTTTGACATATAAGATTTAAATGCGACTAAAATTTTTTCCCCTATTGAGCTTAGATGTTAGCTCACCTTCGACTATATGTCACAGGTGAGGACTTAGAGGAGGAGCTGGATCTTGAGAGCGATCCATAATACGAACCGGAGGAGGAAATTGAGCCCCTACCAGAGTTCTTTCCTAAGTAGAGATTCATAATAGTTGAGATTGTTTTGTGTTTTGGGCTTGGTACGTCTAAACTTTTGAGTTAGGTAATTGGACAATGTAAATATATTTTGGATATTATTTTGTGAACCACTGTTTGGTGATGTTGTTCATCACTAGTGGTTCATTTCGGTTCTCTCGTCCATGTATTTTGGCTTGGAATTTGGAACTGTTATTTTGATCTGTTTTGATTATAGAACTGAAACTTTCTTTTGTTGACTATGATAACTCTATCTGCATAATTAGTGATCTCAGCTTTGTTTTCTGCTATGCGTGGATGTACAAAGTGTTTTGTTAGCAAGGGATGACCCTAACAGTGATCGACGATTATCGAAATCAGTCACGGTTAAATCACGTTCGCTTCATTGCTCAAAGTGGTTTGACGTAGTGGTCTACCTTTGTTACCGTTGATGCGGAGGAGATGACCAAACCCATTACAGTGGATCAATCCATGGAGAATTTGATTTTGTAGATGATAAATCCTCCCATCTAGGTGCTTTTCCCATTCATCGCCAGTTGGAATTATAAGATGGTACCGCCTTTTTTATAAGAATTGATGGCTCCAACCTGCAATCACCATTAATCTGATCTAATTAGAATTTTTTTCAAACTGGCCCCAAGAAAATTAAAGATTTCATTAGTGAGACAAATGATATAAAGTTTATTCACCAAGCCAATTGAAGACTAAATCAATGAGAAAAATGACGTAAAGATCATTTATCAAGCCAATTCAAGACTAATGCAGTGATAGAAATGCCATATATTACAGCAAAAGCAATTAAAATAACTCCAAATATCAACAAAAGAGGATTGCTTTTCAAAATAACCAGCTCTATATACCAAAACTGAAATATTTAGCGGAAATGGATGGGCACGGAATTTTGAGAAAAAAAATCAGCGCAAAATTTTGTGCCATCCTGTTTTGCTACATATTTCAGTTTTTTTATATACAGCCAATTATTCTCAAAACCAATCCTATTTGCTAAATTTACCGTAATTTTTAGTATATAATTGCCGAAAAACATCTTTCACAAACTGATATAAGACACGAATTTAGATGTAGAAACCAATTCAAGGCTCTGATTTAGTGATAGAATCCATTTAAAATTGATTCAAAACCCAATTTAATTATCCAATTAAGCTAGAGAAAAACCCACACATGTCAATCTCAAACCCAATTGAAGACTCTAAATCATTGCCTAACCAATTTGAACACTCCAATTTGGTAACATAACAATTCTAAAAATCAGTCGACTCATTTGAAATCTAATTATAAGAACCCAATTCGCAATTGGAGACTCAAATCTATTGAAGAAAGAAAACCCATAATTGAAGAACGGATTATCAAATCAAATCAAATTTAAACCAAGGGCCAGTTTAGAACAAAAAGCTCAGTAGATTAGATTAATGTTGTTGTCCCTTAAGGAAAAATATCGAAAGTAGGCTATGCTATACTACTAATGGTGAAAAAATTTCCTCAAATCATGATCACATGTCATTTCAAGTAGGAGTTAAAGTGATTTTGATCGTGATGTGTGGCAAATTGTTCAAGAAAATTAACCAAAAATAGTGGCGCCTGTGATTATTTTAACTTAGGGGCATAAGCGTTAATCTAATCTAAGTAGATTTTTTTTTCTTTTCCAAACTGGTCTTGAGCAAATTAATGATTAAATCAGTAAGAGAAGTGATATAAAGATCCTTCACCAAGAGAATTCAAGATTAAATCAGTGAAAGAAATACCATAAAATTATGAGAAAAATAATTCCATAACCCAAAATTTAGCAAAACAGGATGGGTTTTGAAAATAAGTAGCTCTATATACCAATTTCTGGGCAAAAACCACCAACCCAGAATTCTGTGCCGATTCTGTTTTGCTAAATATTTTAGTTTTTATATACAGAGCTAATTATTATCAAAACTCATCCTGTTATGCTGATTTTACGCTAATTTTTAATATAGAAATGCCGAAAAACTTCATTCCCAAACTGATTCAAGATGCCTGGCTAGCCTTGGTCCAAGGCCGGCCCTGTATTATAAAATACTAACTCAAAAATTGAAGTTGTGAAAAAATACTCATTGGAGACAACCTACTTTTGGATTTATTGATCCTTCCCAGGCCATTGGATTTGTTCTCATTCACTCCAGTCCAGCTGCAATTCCTGTAGTGAGAAGCCATATGAACAAGGGCATATGTTTGTCAAAAACAAGAACGTGATACCTTAATTAAAAGCATGCTTACCGATGTCATAAAATTTGGCTTTTATGGCAGTAGCAACGTCTGCAACTGCTTGAAGGCCAGAAGAACATTGCCGGTTCACAGTCCTGCATGACTCCAATCCAGTTTCTGCATGATCTAAATCAATTTTCAATGCAAAAATTAAAAATAAATAAACAGATGGTTTGGGGACAGAAAACTACCAGGAAAGTGAGCATAGAATAATGCCATCCTGCATTCACTTGCTCTTTGAGAACCCAGTGCATGAAACTTAGAGAGCAAAATGCAACTAGATGCTATTAAATTTAATAAAACTCCTACTCAAACACTCCCAAACTAACCTCATTCAAGTGTGTTTTTAACTCTAATCACTAAATATCCAAACAGACACCAAAGAAACTCTAATTCGTTTGTTAACTCAGCTCTGAAATACATAATTTACATAAACATACTACAAATATAGACATCAACCAAACCCAATATCCGACCAACCCAAGTGTATATATGCAGCAGCAATTAGCACATTTTTTGGGCTCTCACTGTCATATAAAAAAAAGTACACATTACGTGCACGAGATTATAGAATATAGGAATGAATTGTATACTTCATTAGTCAGGGTATTCTACTCCATAAACCATAATTTTGTGCCCATAGGTAAGTCTTAACAGGGTATTCTACTCCATAAAGCATCTGACCGAGTACAAAATCGGTAATAAAATAATGATAAGTAGACATGATGTCCAATTCCAGTGAAGAGAGATATATGAGATGGGGCTACCAATATTAGAGCAGTTCACAAGAATAAAGAATCAAGTTGGTGGGAGATGCAACATAATTCCACAACATCCATTGATCCCAAACACAAAGTTCAAAAGCCATGCTAATATCCCCAAAAATAATTTTCATCTCCATAAAAAATAATATCCACTTTGAAAAAACAACCAAATATAACATGCATATCTTGCAAAGTAAGATCATGAACGATAGCCCTAAAATCAACTTGAAATGACATAGTTGCAACAACGGCAAGCCAAAAATCAACATAAAATTGGCCTTTGCGAGCAGCTCCTTCAAAGGATCTCTGTAGTTATAAATTTGTTGTATTTAAAGAGTCTGTAGAGGGACTAGCATTACAGCTCAGACTAGTATTGCATCCCACCTACAAGACAAGCCAAAAGGAGAATGATATAAAAAAGATTTTAAATATGACATAGTACAATCAATAGTTTATAAAAATATAATAGCATAACCAAAAATACATGGCAAAAGATACAATTGATGCATTATACCTACCTCATTAGAGCTTGGATAGTAGCTCTATACTCTTCACTCTCCCTTTCTCGAATTTTCTCTCTTTCCTCCTAGAGTTGCATTCTCTCCTTCAATGCAAGGATCTCATCATTGGATGATGCAGAGCATGACTCATTGCAGCTGGAAGTTGACCCCCACAAACTGATGTGGGTTGGTCCCAATCTGTAGCTCCGTACATGGCCACGTTTGTCTTTTCCAAACAACTTTGAGATTGCATCATTTGGACTGCCTGAATCTTGGTTAGCGTCCTTACTTAAAATGTTATCTAACTTGATTGCAATCATGCATATTGTTATTTTCACAATTTTAAATATAACTTATTCAATTTAAGTATATATGTCATTTATACTTACCATCTTCTCAGCCACTTCGTTATTTACCGGTACACCATCTTTATGCTTGTGAGTTATAACAAAAAGATTTGCTCTCATAGGTAATTTTTGTAACTCACTCTTAGCTCGCTATGGAACAGAGTAGGAGGAAATCATAAACATTAATGATGAGATATACACAAATGTGAAAAACACATAATAGTGAAACACTTACCTCTTCATCACAAATTCTTGCGAAACTTTTCGATCCAGTTGTATGAGGTAATTTCTATTTAGAGCAATTTATTTTATTCCTTCGACTTCTTTGCTATATTTTAGTAATTACTTATTATTGAATAGTTTATAACTAAGTCAAATATTTTTTCAAAGACTATATAGATGACAAAATACCTACCCTTCTTCTTCCGAATTCCAAAAGTGGTTGAGAACCTCCCATTTGTCCTTAACAACTTCTTTAGAGCTGTCATTAATTCGTTCCTCATCAGTTGAATGTTTTGTGAAGTTATTTACCTTCAAGTAACATTTATAATTTATCCACTTCTTTGCAATAGATTTCGTTACAAAATCTCGAAGTCTCTCATCAATATCGAATTTCTCCTATAATACAAAAATATTCATATAGTTGTTCTAGATAGTTGCTATGATGAAGATAAGTTGAGAAAAAAAAAAAAGCATTTACCAAAATTTCTTTCTATGATAACTCTTTTCCTTTAGCATTGACATTATTCCAAGACGGTGAATCGAGGGGTAACTTTTGTCCGTCTCTCGCCATTATGCCACAATAATTTGTTAGTTTGCTAGAATATTTCCCAATCGGTTGGCCTTTATGATTAACACGAACTTTAAATTTTTCTCCGTCTCCCAATTCTCCTAGGTAGAGGCACCTAGTTCGACCACGTCCCTTCCTTTTTGGGGATGAGGCACCTCACTAGATGCTTCTTGAGTAGGAGCCATCTGAAAAATATATATTGAAGAATTGGTAGGAACATATAATGTACAAAGTACTATTCAAACATTAACTATTGGAAAAATTATATTTATACAACATATATGTATATATATTAAAAAATATCAATTAAGAAAAATAAGCCGGGTAACACTAAAGTAGAACCCATAAAAAAATCAAGTAACACCCATAATAATCATGTTATAACATCTGAAATAATTAAAAAAAAATTACAAAAATCTTGAAACTTGGAAACAACCAGGGTCATTTACAACAATTACACACTTCCATCTGTTTCAGCATCATCATCTGATTCTCAAGGAGCTTGTTGCACAACTAGTGGGATCAGGTTAGGTGCCTCAACAATTGCACCTACGCCATCTTCTCTCACCCAATCTACGCCATCTTCTCTCACCCAATTAATAAAATCATTATAATCTATATCAATGTCGTTAATTGAATATTGGTCCCCATATGGCATGCTATCCAATTATGAATCATCTACCTCACGCATATCATATACGTCCCTAGGTTTATTCTTCATGACAACATGCCAATTTCGTTCAATGGGATCTGGAACATCTAAAACTTGGTTGGCTTCAGATGCCAAGACATATGGTTCATCTGACACTTGTTCACCGGAGAACAATAATTTAGTAAATTTACAAGCGTGAATCCCAACTTATCAGACTTCACTACTTTACCTTGTTCCCCTATATTGACCCAGTCGCACTTGAACAAAACAAACTTGAGACCAATATGCCAACTCAATTATATCCGTTAAACGACCATAATATGTTATTTCTCCTACAACGGGGCTTTTGTCCTTTGCACTTGCATAGCTCATAGTAGTTACTGAGATTGCGACACCACTATTTTGGGTTTTAGCCCTCTTCTCCTTATTGAAGATTCAAAATTTATATCCATTAATCGTGTAGTCACTTAGTCTATTTGCTATAGAAAACAGACGTTAGGCGAGCAAATAAATTTCATCTGATAACTCACTGGATGAACCTTATAACATATCAACCTATTTAAAATGACCAACAAGGTTAAACACTTATCAATATTTTCAAAAATAGTGAATGAATTTAGTTATCAATTATCGTAGCTTACATGTTCCTCAAACCAATCAGTGAATTGTTCGTTGTGGATTTTATGCAACTCATGTAAACTTGCCCGATAATGCTTCATCTTAAACACTCGGTTGTGCATTCTGCATAAAACAAGAGATACTGTGAATAATTTTGAACATAAGTTTACAAACTTAAAAGTTCTTACGTTAGGTAACTGGCGACTTAAGGGTGATTGAACAACACATAGCGATGTGCTTGCCACCTTTCAATCTCGATAAGTATGACAGGTATGCCAAACATAATTGCACGTTCTTCATTATTTCTCAAAGGATGATTTAGCCTTGTTTCAACATTGAACAAGTATTGCGAACAAAATGTGAGACATTCTTTTGCGAGATATCTTTCTGCGATGGACTCCTTAGGTTGAGCCCTATTATGCAGTTATGACTTCAACGTATATAGGTATCTATGTGTGAACAAATGATAAAAAAATAAGTGAAATTATATGTAGACAGATTATAAATACTTCTAAAAAAAATTATGACACACCTTTCAATTGGATACATCCACCGATAATGTGCAGGTCCCCCCAGCAGTGCTTCTGATGCCAAATGGATGGGCAAGTGCTCCATAACATTAAAGAATGATGGGGGGAAGATACACTCAAAGTTACAAAGCATGACACAATCTGTTTCTCAAGACTTACCAAATCCTCACTCCGACAAGCTTTGGAGCACAATTCATGAAAGAAATTGCTCAATTCCATTAATGTAGATGCTACGTGCTTGGGTAAAGTCTTTCGAATAGTTAGAGGCAAAAAGTGTTGCAATATAACAAGACAATCATGACTTTTAAGGTCAAATATCTTGCACCTACTAACATTGATGCGCCTTGCAATATTAGATGAGTAACCGTCTGGTATCTTCAAACTTTTTAACCCTAAACATCCCTTTCTCACTTTTATTCATAGAGTAGCATGCAAACGGCAAATAAGTTTTTTTTTGTGTTAGGACTTGTGGATCTTTTCTAATATTCATGTATGCCAAGTCTTGACGTGCCTTAATTTATCTTTCATTTTTCCTTCAATATTCAACAAAGTTCCAAGCAAATTATCGCAGATGTTCTTCTCAATGTGCATCACATCTAGAATGTGCCTAATTATATTGTGCTCCTAGTATGGTAACTCAAAAAATATGCTTTTCTTCTTCCAGCTACATGGCATGATATTATTATCCGTGGCTCTTGATCTTTTCTTCAAAGGTTGCTTTCCAAATATATGCGTATTATTCTTTAACTGATTTAACACATCCAACCCAGATAATGAAATTGGAGCTCGTCTAACCTCCACGGTACCAACAAAAGAATTGTTTTGCTTTCGAAATTGATGATATGGGGGTAAGAAGCGATGATGACCCATGTAACAATGTTTCCTACTATGCACCAGATATTGATTACATGTTTCTTTGTGACATAAAGGACATGCCAACTACCCTTTCGTACTCCAACCCGATAACATAACATAGCTTGGGAAGTCACTAATGGTCCACAATAATCCTGCAGGCAATTGAAATATCTCATTTCGCGATGCATCATATGTCTCCACTCCAAATTCCCATAATTATTTTAATTCTTCTATTAGAGGCCTCAAGTAAATGTCAATGTCATTTTTGGGTCCTGCAGGACCTGGTATAAGCAATGATAGTATCATATGTGGTTGCTTCATGCACAACCACGGTGGCAAGTTATTTGGGATCATAATTACCGACCATGTGCTGTGCGAAATACTCATCATCTTAAATGGGTTGAAGCCATTGCTCGCCAGACCAAGTCTAACACTCCGAGGGTCTGATGTCAAGGCTTGATTAAGAGTATCAAAATGTTTCCATGTCGGAGAATCTGCTGGATGCCTTAGAATTCCATCTCTAGTGTGACCCTTATCATGCCATCTCATGTCTGATGTAATTTTTTATGACATGTATAATCTTTGTAGTCGCAGTTTCAGAGGACAATGACGCAAAATCTTTGCAGGACTCTTCTTTTTATCGTATTCCGAATGACCCTCTAGAGATTTCCATCGTGAAGTGTCACACACATCACAAGATTATTTATCGATAAACTCTTTCCAATATAACATACAATCATTTGGGCATGCATCAATTTTATTATAGTTTAAATCCAAGTCAGAAATTATCTTCTTGGTAAGCACGAAACTACTTGGCAATGTCGAACCCTTAGGAAGCACCTCTCTTAGCAAGTCAAATAACATAGTAAATGACTTCTTGCTCCATCTACCAAGGCATTTAATATGCCATAATGTGACAACTCGAATTTTTCCAACATAATTTTTTGAGATATTTTTTTTTTACCAATTGGGAAAACCCGGATCACCAGATCGCATAACACAATCTGATTATAGAACACTTGGTAGATCCACAACGTGTGGAAATCAAAGCCATATAATATATGGCAGAATAAAATTCTCATTTCTTTATAGATCGTGAAACTGAGAATTCTAAAATAAACCACCGATGATGACCGACCATCACCTAAACAGTGGCGTACAAAATGTATATACAATAAAATTTCTAATTCTACGAAGTTTCATGAATATACCAAGTCTAAAGTCCAAAGGTCACTAGACCAAGTCTCAAAATTAAAGATTTTCATGATCCTCTTCAAGGCTGATCCATATCTATACTTGTGACGTATAGTCAGGGTGAGCTAACATTCTAAGCTCAACAGAGGAAAGTGTTGTTTGGTTTATTGTGCTATTCTTTTATTATAAGCAATGGTTAAAATATAATGGAAATAAAGGAAAGTAAAAACAGATAACGAGGGGGCTTAAAAAATGAAATCAGAACATACAGCACAAGGCAACCAAACAATCCTGCAAGATCCAGGGCTGTTGTAGTAAGTTTTAATAAGTAAGAGATTGTCCCACAGGGAGTGATGATCTAAAAACTATAGTAAATCTCCAGATCTGCTATAGATCTAGTAACTTAAACCTAAACTAGAAAGTAAGGTAAAGAGAGGGTGTTTTTGGGTTGTCACAAACTAAACTGAAAACAGAAATAAAAACTAGATCTAAAGAAAGGGGGTGGTAGAGAGTGAAGATGGGTTGGTAAAATAAAATAGAAAATATGGAGAAGTAGATAGTTATAGGCTAATCTTCACTGTAAAATAGATCAAGAGCTGGATCTGTAGCAATCCTTCACTTGGCTACAAGCACAAGTGCAAGGTAGAAGAATCCAGCTCGACCATGTGAACTGGACTAATCTTAGGGCTATATCCTGTCCACTCAATGGTCATAGGATATCTCAGGGATGTGATCCAATCATAGGTGCTAAAGTTGAAGCAAGAAAACCATTATAGACGCTATGTTTGTAAGGCTACAAGCTTATGCATCCATAGGAGCAAACAGTCCATGAAAATTTAGTAAAAATCATAAGATATCACAGATTGAATGGGGCATTGAAATCAGCTAGTCATTGCTACAAAGAAGCTTGCAATGACCTAACTCTCAAGTCTGCAATCTCTGCAAGACTCCATATCTCATCATTGAAAATGGGATTGTAAAAACAGAGGAGGGGTTGGATCAACAACAATCCTTCACTTGGCTATAAGCACAAGTACCAGGAAAAAGAATCCAACTCAATCCTGAGATCTAGGCTAATCCTAGGGCTATATTCTATCCACTTAAATGGTCACAAAATATCCCATAGATGTACTCCAGTCACAGAGGTTAAAGCTAGAATAGAAAAATCACTGCAGCCACTATATTTGTAAGGCTACAAGCACATGCATCCATAGGAGCATAAAATTCATACAGATCTAAATAAAAATCATAAGAAAAATACAGATTGAATGAAGCAATAAAACCAATTATTCATTGATAAAAAGAAACTTCCAATGACTTGGCCCTCAAAGCTGCAGTCTCTGCAGGATTCCAAACTCCTTACAATGCTATTACAATAACAGGTTACAACTCAAAATAGACCTAGCTACTACAAAGATTTTATCCAACATTGTTGTTGTGCTAAGGAAAGAAGAAGAAAAGGAAAAAAAAGAAAGAAAACTTGAACCCTAAAATGAGCATAGGTTGAAAGTATCCTGGCTGGTTTTAAACCTAATTTTACATGCTATTATACAATCCATAAAGTTTCTTTTTGCATTGGCCAATCAGAAAAGTGGGAGAATCAAATTAGTTATGCTCTGCTGACATGGCCCATTTTCGGCAAAGTGATGCCCCGGGTTGTGAGGAACAACTCAACACATTGGGACATATGCCTTAGGTGGTGTGGAGTTCTAAAAATACTTATGAAGTTCAAATATAAAAGGTGGAACCCGAGCTTCGACATGTTGGAGCTTCAGAATGTGAATCTTGAGAGGTTTCCGACAGGTTGAAATGCAGCAGAAGACAGCTCGTGAGGTTGTTGTGCTTCAACAAGAGCAACTCAACAGGTTCAGTGTGATGCTCGATAGGATGGTTTGAAGGCAGCTCGTGAGGATGGCCTCAGAACTGATCGAGTGGATGGATTGAAGCTATAAACTGCTCGACAAGTTCTAGTGTGAAGCATTCTTTTAGCTGCTCAACAGGTTTAATACTTCTTTCACTCAACAGGTTCAAGGCTTCTGTATATAATGTGCACGAGATCCTCTCGACCTGAAGCTTCTGAAGATGTATCCACTCGAGAACCACTCGAGCTTGCTTTGCTGAAGGTGCAATGTACTCGACAACTACTCAAGATTAGATTGCTGACGCTATGTTTCACTCGAGCTGCTTGATAGGTTACTTGTGAAGGTGCCTAAGTGCTCGAGAACCACTCGAGTTTGAAGTGCTGAAGTTGCTGGTCTACTCGAGCTGCTCGACATTGAATTTCTGATTCTTTGTAGTTTGTATTTTTTGCTGCAGCAGTACTCCACTATGCTTGGGCCCCACTTCTCTCTCTCTCTCTATAGGACTTCTAGGGCTCCAAGGCATGATACATGGCCCACATGGTGGGGACCACCATGGTTCATTCACTGTAATTCCTATTAGCTTCAAGGCTTGACTCCAATTTCTTTCTTCTTGGCACTTATTATATGGACTGTTGCACTAAGCTGCAGTTTATTTCTAACTACAAAAACATACTTAAAAATCAGTTATTACACATCTTAAAGGTCTATCAAAGGCTAGGTTAGGTGGAAAGTGGCATGATTCAGAGATTAACAAAAAGCTCAGTACAAAAATCATATCTTATCAAATTAAAGCATGTATTCGATGACTGAATTTAAAAGCAGTTTTCATATCAAATACAAGATTTAAAATAATAACAAGTTCAAAATTATAACTAAAATGTGTCAAATTAGAAAAATGAAACATATCATGTCAGAAAGCAAAATCTAACATCTCAAGAAACAAAACTGTGTCATGTCAGAGAACAAAGACATATCATATCAGAATGCAGAACATAACAGAACATTGTATATAAACAGAGTCATCTCAGAAATAAAACATATCAGATAATAGAAACAGAAATAGAAACATATCAGAAACAGAACGTATCAGAATCCAAGCATCTGATCAAAACATCGAATCGAAGCATCCATTTATGGGAACAGGGTAAAAACCTCGGAGCCTCAACTCCTCTTTGTCACCGATGTGTGACCAAAGCATCATATCAAAACAGCAAACCGGAACCAAGCATAAAATGAAATAAAGCCAATAAAGGAAATAGAAATAGAATCATGTGAGAAAGAATGAACAGAGTCATATAAGAAAGTAGAACGATCCACACATCAGACCAAAGCATCCCTTACTGGGAACATGGTAAAAACTCTAGAGCCTCAACTCCTCTTTGTCACCGATGTGTGACCAAAGCATCATATCAAAACATCTCTTAGTGGGGGACAGAACACATCACATCAAGGCATCCTTAGCGGGGAACAGAAACATATAAGATCATAAACATGTGACCAAAGCATCCCTTTGTGGGAAAAGGGTAAACATCCCAAAGCCTCAACTCCTCTTTGCCCCCATGACTTCAGAGTCATACAGATCACCATCTGATTTAGAATTCAAGTTCAAAACAAATTTAGAGTTTAGAGTTCAAGATAGATTCGGAGTTCAAATTACGGATTTAATGATCGAAGATTCAACGTTCAGAGTTGGAGTTGAATATTCATATTTTAACTCAGAAATTCAATTTCAAAGGGTTCAATATTTCAGAAGATTTGATGCAAATTTCAAAAGTCCAATGCATTCACATACCCAGATGAAAACAAATTCTTAAAAATCAAAAGCATTTCAAATATGCAGGTGCAAACAGATTTAACAAAATCAAATATCATTTAATGCAAAATTACCATCAAACACATGATTCAAATATTAAAACATAACTGTGCATTGAAATTCCCCTACCATTCCAAATTCAAATTCAAGGTTTTCAATGTTCAAATACCGTTAAATCTGACAAATCTAAATTCATTTCTAACCATCATACTCAATTTGATTCTATCAAGGAATTCTATGCATTGGAGATAAAATGCAATTGTGCGTTGAGTTTCCCCTACCTGAGGTTTCGAAGTCACACGAAAGAGAGCAATGCAAAGGTCTCTATGTATGGCCTCAAGTTCTCAATCTGTATCACACATACGATGATACATGAAGGATTGACCTTAATCACTAATAACTCTGAAGTATTAAAGTGTTTTCTCAAAACTAAGGTGAAAATGGGCAAGTTCGTGCTAATTTAAAACTTGACCCACCTTCCCGCTCAATTTTTAATTATAAACTTTTGATTCATACATTTATTAATTCATACAAGTTATAAGGTTTGTTGTCCTCTTTCCAACGCAGTAAGAATTGCATCAATAAGAGTTCGGAGCAGAAAGTTACAACTAAAATACCGAGGCTATATCGACACTTTAGTTAAAATCGAATGATCAATTTTTCCAAGGCAAAAAAATCGATTAATCTACTTCTCCAAAATTTTAACTATTCTCTATTCTGTCAAATCCAATCGATTGATTTCCAAACTGATTGATCGGTGTTGACAGACTCAGAACCCATTCGGGCTTCTTCTTCCTCCATCCGAATCGCTCAAAAGTCATGGCACACATTCCCATCCATCCATACATCAACTCTAAACAAGATTCACACTATTGAACATAAATCTTACCTTCTAAAACTCGCAAAATCGTAGCGTACGATGGATGGCACCGATAATGCTGAAACCCACGCTCCTCTTGAATCCAATGATTTCGAAACCCAATCTTCTCACAATTGCAACGAGATGAAACCCAAGGTCAATCTCCAATGATTGTGCCTGATGAACTTACTAGATCCTCGTGAGATGCAGATCGTTCAAAAGAGGGTTCCAATAAGGGTTTCTAACCAAAATGAAAGAGGGTTTGGGAAAATGGGTTCCCACGCTCTTGAATTGTCACCACGTTGACAATCGGCGTTCCCTTGTGGCAATTTATCAAAGAAGAATTAAAATGAGGAGAAATCGACCAAAAATTCCAAGGGGGTTGCTCCTGCTCTCTCTAGCTCCCTCTCTTTCTCTCTCTCATGTTTTGCGCAAGAAGCTTATGTGAGAAGCTTTAGCTCTCTTTTTTTTTTCTATTGGGGCTTGGTTTTGGTGCAAAGTGATAACATTGCAAAAGCGTGTTAGCCATACTTATAAGTGTTTGGTTCCGGTGTGAAACTAGCACACACAATTTGGGTATTTGTTACTCACTCAAAGGTTCTAGTTGAGGCCCAAAGTTGGCCCAATAGTTGGCCTAATTAGTTGACCCTAATTAGTCGGCTCAAATAGTTGGTGTATTCGGGTAGAGGCCCAAGTTCAAAAATTGGGCTTGGGTTCATGTGCAACGCGCACAAACACGCATACGCTCTACATAGGGTATGAGATGGGATTTAATGTGCTTAGCACGTAACTCCAATCATAACCAGTGGAGTTTTAAGGCCATGTTACATAGGTCAAAGGTTTGACTTAGGTCAAATCAGTCAAAAGGTCGCATCATCGTCAAAGGTCAACGACTTAACATTTTTGAAAATTTTGGGTTATTACACAACCTAACAATAAATGATAATTTCATGTGTGATTTACACCCTGGGTTTAAATATTGCTCGGCATCATGTGCTAGTTTGTAGAATTTAGCGGCATTGGAGTTGGGTAGTTCATTTGCTCCCTCCGCAAAATCCTTTAAAGGTACTTCTAGATTTCTAACTCCAAATGCATCATGCAACATACCCATCATATCAACAACCATATCATCATCAGTCACGGTGTTGTCAACCACATTATGCATTGTTGAACTTGCATTAGGAACTTCCTCCTCGTGAAAATACCATGTTGTATAGTTTCGATCAATTCCATTGCACACCAAATGATCAAAAATTGTTTTTATATTTTGATGCAGAACATTATAGCAGTTAACACATGGGCATTTCATCATCCCATTAGAACCTACTCCACGGGCTATGGCTAGATCGATGAATTCTTGAACGCCTTTAATATACTCTAGGGAAACCCCATTTCATACATATAAAAATCATGTTTGCATGCGATCAAAGCTCTTCCTTAACAATAACGGTGCTCTAGTTAAAATCATTACAATAAAAGTATACCTATCTTTCCGGATCCAACTCCTATCCATCATTTAAATCATTCAATTTACTTTCCCCAACATTTTTGTCAAAGATTCTGAAAAATAAGGTACAGAAATCAATAATAGGGAGACTAAAGTATATGAATTTGTCTTTCACCAAATACCATCCCAGATAATCTTGACTTTCATGGTGTTCACTTTTTATATGATGAGGTACAGTCAAGAATCTCCTATTTCCAAATGCTACAGATGTGGTGGAACTTAAAATCCGATTCAACCTAGTTGGACCTGACTATTGCCCTTAGAATAAATTAATAGTGATATCCTTTATAAGTAAAACATATCAAACGTAGGATATCTTATACTATTTATGATTAACAATTTACCCAAATCATGATGAAAGTTTTACCATGCTGATCATCATTTAGGGCAACTTGTTTAACTCATGAAAGGAGTTGCCCTTCATCACCAGCAGCCGTAATTTCTTTGTCGGCGGCTTGGGACTGCCACGGATATTTTTAATTTTTTTTTTGCCGGCAACTCAGACCCGCTGACAATGTTAGTTAATAATTTGGTAGGAGTTTGTATAAGGTAGATGAACCGTGTGCTACTGCTGGTTCGCAATCTAATCTCAGACATTGTGCACTAAATAACCCAAAAACCTTGGGATCTTTGTCGATTTCTAATACATGACTTTGTAGATGGACTAAGATTGGTCTATATACCATGTGCTACTGCTGGTTCACAGTCTAATCTCAGACTTTGACCACTAAATAACTCATAAACCTTTAGTTCTCTGCCGATTTCTAATATGTGACCCTATAGATGGACTGAGATTGGTCTATATACTGTGTGCTACTGCTGGTCTAATCCTGTAGATTTCTAATGAGTATATCCTATAATAACAAAAAAAGAAAATTACAGTATGAAGTAAGGACTAAGGAGCATGTAAAACCACATGTGAACAGGTATCATGCTTAGTCGAATCCACGCACTATAATTTTAACAACTAATATTGAAGCTCATTTGTTGAAAGGTTTCAATCATGGTCTAAAATATCAATTTTCTGGTACGGATCATCCAGCTCTAAAACTGGTACATATCGTCCGATATGTACTGGTTCTAGACGGTATATTGGTATGTATCGTCCGATACTTCACCAATATATATAATTCAATGGTACAACACATTCAAAGTATTGAACTCTAAACTGATACCTATCATTTTCATCCAAACTTTTGAACCATTGTTTGCATCCTCTTAGTTTGATTCATTTTATGATATACGTTCCACTAATGAACAATCATTTGGACTGTTTATACTTATCATATATATGTGCCAACTTAGCATTAAAGGTATAAAATACAACACATATTTTAATTGTGATGACTCGACTTTCCCGTTCTGTTGATATATTTTAGGTGCTTGCTACTGACTTTATTGAAGACAGTGATAAGAATGGGGTAAATGAAAAATGAGTGAGAAGTAGAGTGATGAATACAGAGCAGCAAGCCTAAAATATGCACGGTCCTGCAAGATACAGAGCCTGTTGTAGCAAGTTTTGATAAGTAAGAGTTTGTCCCACATGGAAAGTTGATCTAAAGCTCCAAGGGAGCTATCCTTAGTAGGCTCTCCAGATCTGGCTACAGATCTGGCAATCCTAAGTGGAAGGGGATTTAAGGTCACTATAATCTTAATCCTAAGGCAACTGACTGTTTAGATTACAAAAAGGGTTAAGAAGAGTGGTGGAGTGAGAAAATAAATGAAAAAGGGTGAGAAGTAAGAGTGATGAATACGGAGTAGCAAGCCTAAAATATGCACGGTCCTGCAAGATACAGGGCCTATTGTAACAAGTTTTGATAAGTAAGAGTTTGTCCCACAGGGAAGTTGATCTAAAGCTCCAAGGGAGCTATCCTTAGTAGGCTCTCCGGATTTGGCTACAAATCTGGCAATCCTAAGTGGAAGGGAATTTAAGGTCACTATAATCTTAATCCTAAGGCAACTGACTGTTTAGATTACAAAAAGGGTTAAGAAGAGTGGTGGAGTGAGAAAATAAATGAAAAAGGGTGAGAAGTAGAGTGATGAATACGGAGCAGCAAGCCTAAAATATGCACGGTCCTGCAAGATACAGGGTCTGTTGTAGCAAGTTTTGATAAGTAAGAGTTTGTCCCACAGAGAAGTTGATCTAAAACTCCAAGGGAGCTATCCTTAGTAGGCTCTCCAGATCTGGCAATCCTAAGTGGAAGGGGATTTAAGGTCACTATAATCTTAATCCTAAGGCAACTGACTGTTTAGATTATAAAAAGGGTTAAGAAGAGTGGTGGAGTGAGAAAATAAATGAAAAAGGGTGAGAAGTATGTTATTAGATACAGATATGATGGGATCTTGTAACTCAGACTCAGATCTGTTACTATAGAAATCCTGTTCAATGGCTACATTATCACCAAAGAGGAGAAATAATCTAATTCACTCCTGTGCCATGATCCAATCCCTTAAGGTTATAACCTGTCCACTCAAATGGTCACAGACTATCCAATAGGGGAACCACAATCCAGAAGTGAGTCAGAACAAGTTTACCATTGTAGGCACTACTTCATCTAGGCTACAAGCTCAAGAATCCATAGGAACCTCATCCTCTAAAGTTCTGTGTGTGGGGCTAGGCCTACAAAGTGCACAAGCCTGAACACACAGGACCAGCAAGAGTTTGAGTACTAGCTTTTAAGCATGACTGTTCACTGCTTTTGAAAGACTGCAATGATCCAGTCACAAGCCTACAATCTCTACAGCCAACTCAGATCTGTAATCTGATGATGGATCTATTCAACTATAGGGGAGTCTGTCACTGCACAATCTCCCACAAGGCTACAAGTACAAGTGCAGAGAAGAAGAATCTATCTTAGTTCCATGAATTGGCCTCACCCTAGGACTATAATCTGTCCACTTGAATGGTCACAGACTATCCACATAGGCTATCCTCCTCACAAAGGTCTAAGACAGAACAAGAACATTGCTGCCGCCACCATGTTCACAAGGCTACAAGCACAAGTTCCCATGGGGATTCAGATTTAGTGGGTCCTGTGGTGGGGGAAGGCCTGCAAAATGCCTAACCTGGACACACCTGCAAAGTACCTAACCTGGACACACAGGTCACTTAGATCTAAATAGTACCTTAGAAGCAATCCTCCATTGCTCACAAAACAACTTAGCAATGGAGGATCTCAAGGCAGCAGCCTTGTACAGCACAACTCACAACAAAAACAACATCCCATACATGTAACAGATCCTATTACAAAAAACTCTATTAAAATCTATACCAGATAATCATACAAAAGGCGTAGCCAGCAAATGCTAGACTATGGAGAGAAAGAAAAAGGTAACCCTAACCTTAACCTACTGTAATTTTACAGTTGATTTTTGGAGAAGAAGCACAGAAGTTAAGTCCCAAAAATATATCCCCCAAAACCTAAGCTAGGCTTAGGCTTATATATCAGTCGGTTCTCTCACAATTAGGGTTAGGAGAAACCCTACTTTCTTAATATAATTGCGGCCCATTCCTGTCCCTTGGATGCCTCGGGGCGTGTGCACGGAGATTGGAGCATTAAAGTGCATGCCCTAATTGCTGGAGATTCCCAGATTGCCCTTGCAAAAGTGGGGAGAAGTTTAGAATCCGATCCTCGCTGGATAGAAAGGATTTCTAGATCTTGCCACGTGATAGAATTGGCATCGCGGGGTTGAATTGACCTGAAGTTAATGCAGTCACGGGGTTTACATCTTGGTCATTGCAGGGCACTAATGGTTCCTGCGAGATTGAATTTTGAGCTTTGAACGGCGCGGCGATTGCTCGCGCGGTTCGTCCCTTAGTGAATCTCGCAACAGATATTTGCGAAGAAGTAGTGTTCAAGAGTTTCTGGGTCGCACGAGATTCACTAAAGGTCTGTATATCGTGGTCACTACGTGACAACTGCGCGCAGGAATGCCTGAAGCCCTCTCTTCTGATTGAGTAGCGTGAAGCTTAACGGTTCCCCTTTTGAGCTGTGCGAGACTGCACGAATGCTTTAGACTGAGCCTCGCGAGGACCTCGCGAGGCCTGCTTTTCAATTCTTTCTGGCACCAAACCGCACGAGAACGGCGTGAAAACTGCGCGAATGTTTCACTCACTTATGGCTTAGCTTCGCGAGAGCCGCACGAAGACTGATTTGCATATCAAATCACACGGGAGCAGCGCGAAAACTATGCGACCAGTTATTGTGATTCCTCCAGGGGCTCACGACAACTGCGTGAAGGCATTCTTCTTGATTTATTTCTGCTTGGATGTGCCTATGCTTCAGCCAACTCTTTGTCTGGGTTCATCCTTCGTTCTGCTGAGGTAGTTCTGGGGCAACAGTGAGCTTCTTAGCATAGAAAGGGGTTTATTGGCAGCTGCTGCTTATTACCTACAGGACATGCTTAAAACACTTTTATTAAATGATTAAGGGTCTAATAGAGATTAAGTTAAGGGGTGGAAAGTGATACTTTTAAGGTCTTAACACACCTCCAAACCTAATCTTTGCTAGTCCCTTAGCAAAGCTGTAATTAAATGCCACTTTCGTAGGGATCACGGATACATTTAGCATATGTACCAAGCCTTTTAAACCCCTAGGTGATCCCTAGTGGAGTAGTGAAGTCTCGTGAGGGTTTTCAGTGAAGACACCCACAAACTTCACCATTAAAATCAGTTAAGTATAGTGCAGATAATGACAACACAGATTCAAATGTTTAAAATTTCATTCCACACCCATTTAACACTTAGAGGAAACTGTAGCAATGTTTGCAGGCCATTTAAAACTTAAAAGTTAACATATGCTTGCCTGGCCACCATTCATTTAACATTAGAATTTCAATGTATAAAAATCAGTACTCTGCTTGCCTTCAATTCAAAATCCAGGTTGGATAGCACCCTAATGAGGTTTAAATTCAGACCCAATTCTCACTTGGGCTATCTCTCAACATTAACAACCTGAGGGTGTTCTTGTTCTCAACAGCTCAAGAGCGATTCAGAGAAAATGGGCTTGCAAGCATGAGCATAGGCCAAGCTTCTAATTTCTGACATCTTCAAGGATTTTCACCATAGATTGGGCAACTCTTCATCTCCATATGACAGCGCATTTGACTTTGGATCCACAAGGACTTTTAGAATGGGTTGTAATGTGGCTTATAGCTGAGGGGTGTATAGAATAAAGGGGTAAAAAGGGAGTCCAAATTAAGAAATCAGCAAGGTAAGGAGTGGTTCATGACTTCAAAACCTTCATTCCAGTAAAAACTTCATCTTCCTCTTATATTTCAGAGACAAGGTGGCCAGCTTCTCCTCTTCTTTTCAATTTTCAGATGATGATGTTCTCTAGACTTTTCTTTCTTTTTTCCTTTTTATTTTCTTTATTCATTCTTTGGATGAGATGCCACACAACTGTCATTGATACACAGCTGTTCACAAGTTGCTTTTCTTCACCTTCCATAGAATATTGGACCATTCTCAGTATCTTTTCCTCCTTCTCCTTTACCTTCTGAATTCTCAGAGTGAGGGTAAGGTTGACTCAGGTAATGAGGTTAAGGTATAAGTTTTTTGGTGTTTGTGAAAGAAAAAATATGATTTTAAGGCTCAACTAGTGTATGCAAAAAGGGCAGATTTTAAAAGGTTGGATTTTTAGGCTCAAACTGTCCAAATGAGGGCCTTGAATCATTTCCTTAGTCTCATGAGTGCTGTCAATTAGTTTCGATTAGGAGTTGTACAACTTCTAGTAAAAAAGTCTTGATTCAATTAGTCCTTAGAGCAAAAATAATGCCACAAACACTCTTCAAACGAAAATTCTGGGCCCAAATCTCACTAGGTATGGTCATCAAATTTAACCCATGAGGTGTATTTTCGTCTGTTTCTCCCCTCTTAGGCTCGCTGAGTACTTAGCTCAAAAAATTTCTAATATTGGCTTCATGGTGGTGTCAAGATCACTTTATCTGTTTCCAAAATTCTGCAAAAATATTTAAATCTTTACATGTTTCCTCATTGTATCAAGTTAAGTGGAGATTGACTTTATTCATCCCATTTTTACTACCATTACTACACTAAAATTAACTATTCTATTGGCAGACTGCCACACCCCCAAACCATTTGGAGTAGTGTCCTCACCGTTCGTAGGTGATAAAAGCGATAGAATCCAAGGCATGCATGAATAAATATGAAGAAGAGATAGAAAGCGAAGTGCAAACCTAATAAAGATGGAACTAAAAAAAACTTTCATTAAAATAATAAAAAAAAGAAAATATGACAAAAAGATGGAAAAGGAAAAGACAAAATGGGGGGGGGGGGGAATCAATGTGTAGCCGGGGGAGGGTTTGAGGAAGATGGAGGGGGAGATGCAGGTGGTGCCATTTTTTTCTTCTTCTTTTCTCTCTTCTCTCTTTTGCTCTTTTTCTTTTCCTCCTTGGCGAGGATCCGCTGGACCTCGTCAAATTCATCCCAGAGAAATTGCAAGGGATCCGGCTACTTTGGTGGTGGGGGATCTTCCCAGATGGGGTAGAATTTGATTGGGAACCCGAAGGGATTGTCATCCGCCATTTGTGTGAGTAGGTAGGAACTTCTAGGGTTAGAATTGGAGGGATGAGATGAAAAGGGACTGATGGCTGGTTTAAAAGAGGGGGACGAGGGAACATGAATCGGCGAAATTGAAATTGTGCCCCTTTTCAAACTTGGCAATAAATGAGCGTTGTGTGGAGAAAGAAGAAACACACAACTGGATCTTTGGAAAAGAGAATGAGCATTAACTAACTATGTAAAGATAGGCATGGTATTTAAAGGGGTCAGTGTATCACGCGGGGATCCTCACGAAGAACAATCAGTTATGAGTGGAGTATATTTCTCGCGCAGCTGAGCTAGGGATCTCCGCGAGGTAGCCTGACATGGCTCATCAATTTGAAAAGGAAGCCATTGAAATCCCTGAGGCATGTATTTACACAGATTTATATAGCCACCATCTACATCTATCCTCCACATGGAGTACTATTTCAAAGAAACATAGCCTCCCTAAACTCTTCCACCATGAATGGTAAAAAAGAACAAAATGAAAACTAACAAACAAACAGAAAGAAGCACACAGAACAGAGCAATAGACAAAAACTAGAAATTCTATTAAAGTAGAAAAAAATATATATATATTTACAGATGTAGTTACAAGAAGAAAAACCTAATCTAGAATCTAAAAACTGGGATCTAATCTGATTCCGAATCTGTAAGGAAATCCCAACCCATCCTTTTAGCCTGTGCCTTAAGGGCAGCTTTGTCCTATTTCTTCTTTTCCTCCCTCTCCTTTTTCTTTTCGGCTGGTGTTTTCTTTGCAGTTGGAGATTTAGGAGCCCTCACCCTTACTTTTGGTGGCTTGGGAGCTTTTGGCTCCTTGGGTTCTTGGGGGGCTTTTCCTTTACGCTTAGCAGGGGGGTGGCAGGGGATTTTCCTTTCCCTTTGCCTTTAGATTTTGCTTCTGCAGTGGGGACCACTGGGGATTTCCCTTTCCAAAGGGACTCAAAGGGTTGGGCGGGGGCTGCCTCTTTAGGCGGACGACGGGCTCTTTGCCAATTTTTAAAGGGACAGCTTTGGGAGCAGACCTCTTAGCAGTGACTTTCCTCTGTTGAGGATAAGTTTGCTTCTGTGGTGGTTCAGCAGAGGCCGTGGTAGGGGTAGGTTGCTCTGTAGTTGGAGGCTGCTCCGTAGGAGGTGAAGCAAGAGCTTTTCCTTTATCTTGCTGGGGCTTAGGTTTCGCCTCCTCAGATTGGGCAGGTGGAGCTAGAGTAGTAGTTGGCTCAGGCTCAGGCATGTGAATAGAGATGGGGGTCAGTTGCAGAGGGACATTTCTGGCAGCAGCCAATGCGGTTTCCAATGAGGCTATCTGGATTTGATGTTTGATGATGTCAGTCTCATGGATCTCCTTTTGGATTTTTTGGATCTCCTGTGCATTGTTAAGCCATTTTTCAAGCATTCTTACCCGAGCATTCGCTGCAGCAGCACTGGATTTCTCATACTCCCAATTTATCTGATGATAAGTAGCTGTAGCCTTGGCCTTTTGGTAGGCGTCCAAAATGTTAGTCCACCCCAATGAGATGCCCAGAAGCTGTTGTTGGTGTTCCTCCGTCATTTTATCAATCTGATCCAGCAGGGGGGTCTCAATTGATTGGCAAAGCTTGGCCATGTCCCTCAGGACATCCTTCCTCAGGTTAGCATTATCCCTCATGTGATGGAGGTGGTGAGGTAGGGAGGGCTATAAAAATGATGTTTTGGTGCTATGGGCAGATAGGAGGTGGAAGGAGGAAAGTGTGCTTGGTCCTAGGGGGGATAAGGGGGGATTATAGTAGGGAAGTCAAGTTGTGGGGAATGGGGTCGTTCGGGTCTATTTGTGATTTGGTAGAGAAGGTGGGAGGGGTAGGATAATAGGGGGTGGAGGGTATAGGGGAAAGGAAAAAGGTGTAGGCTCAATAGGAGTTGGGGGTGATGGGGGATGGAAAAATGGGAATTGTGAAAGGGATGAAAGGAAATGGGTGGGTAAGAGTTAATGGTGATGGTGGAGGAGGTAATGAGTTAGGAGGGAAGTTTGTTTATGTCTGTCTGTCAGTGGACAGGATCTGGGGGGGTGAAGTGGGTGGTGGAGGGATGGGTGGGTTAGTTAAGGTGTGTAGGATGGATTGGATGGAGGTTAGTTCAGTTTGCATCGGATCCTATTTTTGGGTATTGGTGGATAGCTGGGCTTGAATGTCTTGGATAAGGGAAAGGATAAGGGGTAGTGTGTTAGGGATAGGAGGTTGGGTATGTGAAGAAGAGGGTATGGGTTGGAAAGGTGCGGAAGGTGCATGATGCAAGGTGGAGGGAGGGGAAGAGTGGGGTTCTGGGGAGTGGTGCTGTGAGGTAGTTGGGGAGTCTGGGAGGGGGGTGTAGTGGATAGGCAATGTGTCCAGGAAACTAGCCATAAAGGCTTGGAATCCTATGTTGGTGTTTAGGGTTAAGTCAATGTGTGAGGGTAGATGTAGTAGGTATGGCTGGGGTGGTGTCTTGGTCAAGGTGTGGTGTGTCAATGGGGATAGAAGGGATTAAGGGTGGTGTCTGGGAGATGGTTGGGGTGGTCTCAGTGGTCTTTCATTTTTTGTAGGAGATGAGTTGGGGGCGAGTAGGCTTAGGTCAGGATAAGGGGGGAATTGTGGCAGTGTACTGAGGTAAGGTCGGGGATGGTCAGTCCTCCCATGGACCGAGCACAGGTGAAGGGGGAGTAGGCATGGAGAATGGAAATAGAGAGGGGTGAGAGATGGATGCCAGAGGGGTGGTGGATGGGGGGTAGTGAGTCGCGCACTATGGAAGTGGTAAGCTCTGGGGGCACCTCCTTTATAGCAGGGGTAGACCTTGATTCGGCTGCCTCTTCTGCTTGCTTGGGCAGAGCCTGAGCCTTAGCTTCCTTCTTTTTCTGGCCCCCATCAAGCTCCTGCTGATTCCCCATTGCCTTTTGGCAAAGGTAGTAGGGGAAAGGGTGGCGGTCTGCTCATTCCTTCCTATCTTGTAGCCCCCCTTGATCAGTAGCAAGGTAATGATTCTTACATAGGGTAGAGTGTGAGGCTTCTTGTTTGACCCTAACTTCTCCACTACGTCTTTCATAGCCTCAAAAATTAGCCAGGCTGCATGGAAGCCATGGCCCATGTGGTAGGAGTAGACAGCATCCACAATGGGGGTTCTCCTCTCTTGCTGATGCCCTGAGCAATATATATTCTTTCGTAGGACTTGGTTAATGAATAGCAGTTCAGGTTCTAGTTCCCTCCTTCTGATTGAGTCCCCAGTGGCTTTTAATCCTCTAGTTAGGGCCCGTGTAATTGTATCAATCGATGCACTCAGAGGGGGGCCATATCCACAGCTAGGATTGAATGCTGCTGGGATGCCCAACACTTCAGCGATCATCTTGGGGCCCACTAACATATCAAAGTCGTCAATCAGCACCAGCAAGCACCCTTGTCCATCATTGTCCTTCTTGACCTTGATGTGCTAATAAAACAACTGCACTAGCCTGGGGTAGGCTAGTGCCGGAATTCCTCTCATCAATGACATCAGGCCTGCTTTGCTTATAAACTATATTGCAGGGGCAGAGAGAGGTTCTTTCTAAAAAAATGGTACATCAAAGGCTGTTTCAGGCTCCAATGGAATTGACTCCATGAGCTCAGAAGGGGTAGAGAACTTAGTGGTTGGTACCGCCGCCTCCTCAATCACTTCCTTTCCTTTTTTGGGGGACTTTGAAGTCTTGGCCTTTTTAGGGGTGGTCTCTGCAGGGTCCTTGTCCTTCCCTTTTCTCTTCTGTGCAGTTTTTGGAGCCATGTCTAACTCTGTCCTATGGTGTGAGAAATGGAGGCTGAAATCTAGGGTTTGGTTTGATTTGACGCACAGGGCACCTCAAGATCTCTGAATAAAGGGCAATGAATGGGGGTGGTATTAGGAACAACTCTATAGATTTATGTAGTGAATGATGAGCTGTAGAAGTGATGCTAGAGGAGAGAGGGGAAAATGCTAGAAGCTAGGGTTTCGCAGTGGGAAGAAGGAAGAAAATAATGAAAAGAGACAAAGCGCGGGGTTAAAATACTTATCGCGAGGCTTGGCGCACTTTGGAACATCTGGTCGCAGGTTTGGAAATGAACCTAGCGAAGGTGTTGACTAAATTTGGATTGCGCGACAATCTCACAAGTTGTGCTTGGAGCGCGCGACAGAGTGAGTAATTCATGTGAATTGCGAGAGTGGCTCCTAGGTCTCTTTTGGATTGCGTGAAAAGCTCTAAGGTTCATGTTGAATCTCGCGACAGACTTAGATTCTCGCGACAGTAAATGAAGTATTTCTGTTAAATTGTGAGAGAGTCTCCCAGTTTACCTTGTGAACCTCATGACAGCCTGATAATCTCGCGATAACTACTGAATAGCTTGATGTGGACCGCGCGAGAGGTTGTCAGGTACACATGAATCTCGTGATAGTCATTGAATGTTTCTATGTGAACTGCGCGACATGCTCCCAGGCTTCCTTTTTAACCTCGCGACAGCTTTTGAATCTCACGATAGTCTCCCAGACTTTCATTTTAGACCCAACGACAGTAAGGTATAAAACAGAGAGCATGTGCTCTCTGTTCACCCCTTTTTTGCATGGTTGCAGGCATGACTCTCTCCTATGGCTACCTCTAGACACATGTAAACTCAGCCATCCAATCAAAAACAACCTCCCACATTAGGCATGCAACAGAAGCTATCAATTGAACAATAGTAAGAATGAAACCATGCATCAAAAGTTTAAAATAGATTGGTCCAGATTCAAATAAGACCACAAACAATTCCTAAAGAATAGAAACGAAATAAAGCAAGATAAATCAACCAAAAACAACATACATATGATACAGTAATGGCACACCTGTGGATCAATTTGAAGAAGGATCTTCCTGAAGGTGAATGGTGTCCATGGGTTCAACAGGTTTTTCAAAACAAGGCTTAAGCCTCTGACCATTCACTTTCAAGGTTCTCCCAGACTTGGAATCCTTGATTTCCACAACACCAGATGGGGAAACATGCATGACAATGTAAGGACCTTCCCATCTGGATTTCAATTTGCCCGAAAAAAATTTAAGTTTGGAGTTAAACAATCAAACCTTATCACCAGCAATGAAACTCTTTCTCAATAGCCCTTTGTCAAAGAAAGTTTTGGACCTTTCCTTGTAGATCCTGGCATTGGCATACGCATCCATCCTTAGTTCTTCTAATTCAGACAGCTGCAGCAACCTGTGAAGACTAGCAGAAGTTAGATCTAGATTTAACTGTTTGATGGCCCAATAGGCCCTGTGTTCTAACTCCACTGGAAGATGACAGGCCTTGCCATAAACCAGTCTGAATGGGGACATATCAATGGGAGTCGTATAGGCAGTCCTATAAGCCCACAGTGCATCATTAAGCTTGTCAGCCCAATCCTTCCTATCAGTCCTCACAGTCTTCTCAAGGATATGCTTGATCTCCCTATTTAAAATTTCAACTTGCCCACTGGTTTGTGGGTGGTAGGGAGTAGCAATCCCATGGGTGACAGAATATTTCTTGAGCAAGTTCTCGAAATTTCTGCTACAGAAATGGTTCCCCCCATCACTGATAATGGCTCTAGGGGTACCAAATCTGGAGAAGATATTCTGCTTGATGAACTTGAGGACAACCTGATTATCATTAGTTCTTGTGGCAATGACTTCTACCCATTTGGAAACGTAGTTCACTGCCACTAAGATGAAATGAAAACCATTTGAAGGAGGAAAGGGGCCCATAAAGTCAATACCCCACACATCAAACAATTCTACAACAAGGATGGGCTGTAGAGGCATTGAATTTCGTTTAGACAGCCCTCCTAGTTTCTGCCATCTTTCACAGGCCTTGCAGTGTGTATGGGCATCGCTGAAAAGAGAAGGCCAATAGAACCCACACTGCAACACTTTGTCAGCTATTTTTCTCCCACTAAAGTGACCCCCACAGGCATTTTCATGGCACATGGCCAGAATGCTGGGGATATCACTTTCGGGAACACATTTCTGAATGATTTGGTCAGCAGAATACTTGTACAAGCAAGGTTCCTCCCAGAAAAAGAATTTGACCTATGAGAAAAATAGGTCTTTATCCATTTTTATCCAATGGGAAGGGATCTTGCCTATAACTAGATAATTAACAATATGTGCATACTAGGGAACTAAAGACTGGATGGCAAACAGTTGCTCATCCGGGAAGACATCATTTGTAGCAAGGTCATCAACACCTTTTTCCAACATAATTCTGGACAAGTGGTCAACCACCACATTTTCTACACCCTTCTTGTCCTTGATTTCGATGTCAAACTCCTGCAACAGGAGTATCCATCTAATCAATCTAGGCTTTGCATCCTTCTTGGACAGTAGGTACTTTAATGTTGAGTGGTCCGTGAAGATGACAGTTTTAGACCCAAGTAGGTAAGGTCTAAACTTGTCCACAGTAAAAACCACTGCCAGAAGCTCTTTCTCAGTGGTTGTGTAGTTCAGTTGAGCTTCAGTAAGTGATTTGCTGATATATGCAATGACCACAGGCAGCTTATCCTTTCTCTGGCCCAGATGACTATTGCCAAGTCGGATGCATCACATCAACTCAAAAGGCGGTATAGTCGGTGTCTAGAGTAATAGGCAGGTGAGGCAGATTTTAGAGTTTCAAAAGTCACGACATTCAAAGAGAGAAGTCAAAGGCACATCCTCGGCGAGGTGGCACAATGGTTTAGCAATTTTGCTAAAGTCTTTGATAAACCTCCTATAGAATCCAACATGTCCAAGGAAGGATCTGATTTGCTTGACTGTTCTCGGAGGGGGCAAATTTTTAATGAGGTCAACTTTGGCCTTGTCTACCTCAATTCCATCTTTAGGGACAACATGGCCCAACACAATTCCCTGTGTTACGATGAAGTGGCTCTTCTCCCAACTTAAGACCAAATTGGTCTCTTCACATCTTTGTAAGACCTGATGGAGGTGTTGTAGACATTGGTCAAAGCTATCCCCATAAATCGAAAAATCATCCATGAAAATTTCCAAGAATTTGTCAATCATATCAGAAAAAATTGCATACATACACCTCTGAAAGGTGGCTGGGGCATTACACAGTCCAAAAAGCATCCTTCTGTAAGCAAAGGTACCAAAAGGACAAGTAAAAGTACTTTTCTCTTGATCCAAAGGGTGCACAGGGATCTGGTTGTACCCTGAGTACCCATCAAGAAAACAATAAAAAGCCTTCCCAGCCAACTTATCCAAAATTTGATCAATAAAAGGGAGAGGAAAGTGGTCTTTTCTGGTCTTGGAGTTGAGTTTTTGATAATCGATGCAAACTCTCCAGCCAGTGGTTTCTCTGGCTGGTCTCAACTCTCCAGACTCAGTTGTGATCACTGTTATGCCAGATTTTTCGGGTACCACCTAGATTGGTGCCACCCATTCAGAATCAGAGATGGGGTAAATTACCCCAACATTCAGCAACTTAATGATTTCTTTCAGAACCACTTCTTGCATGTGAGGATTTAATTTCCTCTGCATTTTCCTGGAGGGTGTTGAGCCCTCCTCTAGATGAATCCTATGCATACAGATTGATGCATCAATTCCTCCTAGATCAGTAATGGTCCAGCCAATTGCTTTCTTGTGCTTCCTCAAAACTATTCGCAATTCCTCCTCTTACTCACTGGTAAGAGAAGAGGAGATAATCACAGGAAGTTTCTTGGCATTCTCGAGGAAAGCATACTTCAATGTCTCTGGAAGCTTCTTGAGTTCCAGATCAGGGGTTTTGTTGGATGGATGGCAAGATTGGTGTATTGTTGGTAGGGGGAAGGGGCAGCAATGTAGGTTTCCAATTGGAATGCTGCACTAAGCCCATAGAAGACCTTACTAGGGATATGTTTTCTGGCATTAAAGCTAGGCTTCCTTCCTTCACCATATTCCAAACTTCAGTTAAATCAGTGACAATGTTGCTCCACTCCAGCAGAGTGGGCAGTTCTTCTTCAACAATTTCTTCTAGTACATCCACTGCAAAGCATTCCTCATTGTCCAGCTGAGGGTACTTTACACTGTTGTACACCTTAAGCTCAACTTTCATATGTTCGAAGGTGACCTCCATGATCCCGGACCTGCATTGAATGCATGCATTGGCAGTGGCCAGGAATGGTCTGCCCAGAATAACAGGTATTGGGGATGTACTCTTGCTACACCCCATGTCTAAAACAAGGAAGTCTGCAGGATAGAAGAACTTGTCTACCCCCACTAGGACATCCTCAACCACTCCCATGGGTTTCCTCTCAGACCTATCAGCCATCAATAGAACAATGGGGGTGGGCTTGAGCTCCCCCAAACCTAGTTGCTGATACACACTGTATGGCAGCAGGTTAACACTGGCTCCAAGGTCCAAAAAGGCCCTCCCGATCGTGTGGTCTCCAATAATACAGGGAATAGTGGGTATCCCTGGGTCTTGCAACTTCTTAGGCATTGTCATGATTAATCTGAATTAATCAGACAACAAAGACCTTTTGGACAAATGGCCTCGGCCTTCCTTTTCCAGTACAAAGGTCCTTGAAACTTTGCATAGGTGGGACACACGGATTGCATCAAGCAGGGGTAAATTTATTTTGACCTGCTTAAAGGTCTCCATCATTTCCTCAATCTGTGCCTGACCCTTATCAAAAGGGGCAGGGCCACTCAAAGCTTGAGGAAATGGCAGCTGAGGTATTGCTGGTTCCTCAGCTGCAAGCCTATGGCAGAACTTTTGTTTTTTTCTTTTATCTATTTTTATCTCCTGCTGAGGCTCAACTACAACCTCTTTATTTTTCCCTTGTTGAAGGGTAGCAGGCAATTCTTGACTCTGTGCTCTAACAAAGTCTTTATCACTTTCACTTGATATTTCCTTGGGAAAGACCTCTCCTTGTTCCTTTCCCACCTGGTTGTCTACCAGCCTGCCAGACCTTAGGGCAGTGATGGCATTGGCCCCCTCAAAATTTGAGGAGCTTTCTCCAATGGAATACTGCCCTTAGGATTGGCTACTGGCTGGCTTGGCAACCTGCCCTCCTCTCTTTTAGCCAGAGCATTATCTATTTGGCCAAGCTGCTCTTCTATTTTCTTAATGCTTTGACTGTGAGAAGTCATAGTCTGATTCAAGGGTCTAAGGCTTTACAATTGGGCCAAAACCTGGTCCTCGAAAGAAGCACTTCGGGGCTGAGGTGGGGAAACTATCAATTGATTTTGTTGTTGGGGCTGCTGCTGTTGGAAATTCGACCTTGGGGCATAACCCTGGTTAAATTGCTGCTGTGGCCTTTGAGGTAAGGCCAACATCTGTTGTGGCTGCATATAATTGTCTTGCCTCCACCTCAAATTTGGGTGGTCTCTCCATTGGTAACCAGTATTTTAGTGCTGGTATCCATATGGTTGTTTATTGTAGCCACCAGATTGTTGCTGTCCAAAAGATTGGGTAGCAGCAGCCTGTTCCATTACAAACTCAGGGTATTGCCTCGTAGATGAGCATTCTTCTATTGTGTGTTGTGGAGATTGGCATATCAGACATGCCTCCATCACTTGTGCAGCCATTCTGGGCTGCACCACAGTCAAAAGTTTATCAAATCTTTCAGTCAGATTGGCCATCTGCATTCTCAGGTCATCATTTCCCCTAACTTCATACATTTTTCCTTTAGAAGTCTCAGCAACCCCCAGCTTAGGAGAAGGGTCTTGAACAGTTCTAGATGAGGGCATCTTCTGGAAAGCATTTTCACTTATGACCTCGAACAAGTCCCATGCCTCATCAGCTATTTTATGCATGTATGTTCCACCACAAAAGGCATCTATCATGTCTCTGCTCTTCTCATCAATCCCATTGTAGAAGCTCTGGACAAGCTGCCAGTCAGGGATCTTGTGGTGGGGACATTATTTGAGCATCTCCTTAAATCTATCCCAGCATTGGTTAAAATCTTCAGTTGGGGACTGGGAAAAAGAAAGTATGCCCTTTCTCAATTAGTTGGTCTTGGTCTCTGGGAAAAATTTAGACAAAAATTTTGTCTTGAGGTCTTTCCAGGAAGTGATGCTATTGTTTGGGAGAGTAGATAACCAGGTCATGGCTCTGTCCTTTAAGGAGAAAGGAAAGAGCCTTAACTTAGTGGCTTCTGGTCCCAAACCAGCAATAGAGAATGTCGTGCACAGGGCCAAGAATTGGTCAATGTGCTTGTAAGGGTCTTCCTTGCTAAGCCCATGGAAAGAGGGAAGAATTTAGATGATGGAGGTTTTGATTTCGTAGTTTCCTTGAACATCTGGGAATTGAATGCTGAAAGGAGAATTATAATCATCTGGAGCATTCAATTCCTTCAAGGTTCTAGGTTGTTCTTCACCCATAACTGCTATCTCAATTTCAATGGGGGGCTCAACTGTGGTGTGTCTATGCCTTCTCGGTCTTCTACTCCTTTCTATCTTAGGGTTAGCAGACTCTAATGTAGGACTGAGGGATCTCCTTCCTAACATGCACACACACCAACAGCAGGGAAGACTATTCGCAGGCACATTACACCTAATAAAAAATGCAACTATCCTAATCAATTGCTATGGAATCTTCAAAGGAGAAATAGACAGAGTTTTGAGGATTAGAGAAGTGCAAACAGAGGTAGCTAGACTCCCAGTGCAATTCTACTCTCCTTCTCTGCTACGGTCCAGATCTGTAAGAAAAATTCCAAATGTAATTCAGCAGTATCAATTATTCACAAGTACAACTACCAAAGAATAAAGGATAAAAAATCTAGAGTTTACTAAAAGATCAATCTCCCCGACAGCGGCGCCAAAAACTTGTTGATATATTTTAGGTGCTTGCTACTGACTTTATTGAAGACAGTGATAAGAATGGGGAAAATGAAAAATGAGTGAGAAGTAGAGTGATGAATACGGAGTAGCAAGCCTAAAATATGCACGGTCCTGCAAGATACAGGGCCTGTTGTAGCAAGTTTTGATAAGTAAGAGTTTGTCCCATAGGGAAGTTGATCTAAAGCTCCAAGGGAGCTATCCTTAGTAGGCTCTCCAGATCTGGCTACAGATCTGGCAATCCTAAGTGGAAGGGGATTTAAGGTCACTAAGGGGATTTAAGGTCACTATAATCTTAATCCTAAGGCAGCTGACTGTTTAGATTACAAAAAGGGTTAAGAAGAGTGGTGGAGTGAGAAAATAAATGAAAAAGGGTGAGAAGTATGTTATTAGATACAGATCTGATGGGGTCTTGTAACTCAGACTCAGATCTGTTGCTATAGAAATCCTGTCCAATGGCTACATTATCACCAAAGAGGAGAAAGAATCTAACTTACTCCTGTGCCATGATCCAATCCCATAAGGCCATAACCTGTCCACTCAAATGGTCACAGACTATCCAATAGGGGAACCACAATCCAGAAGGGAGTCAGAACAAGTTTACCATTGTAGGCACGACTTCATCCAGGCTACAAGCTCAAGAATCCATAGGAATCTCATCCTCTAAAGTTCTGTGTGTGGGGCTAGGCCTACAAAGTGCACAAGCCTGGACACACAGGACCAGCAAGAGTTTGAGTACTAGCTTTTAAGCATGACTGTTCACTGCTTTTGAAAGACTGCAATGATCCAGTCACAAGCCTACAATCTCTACCAACCAACTGCCAATCGATGATGGATCTATTCAACTATAAGGAGTCCACGCACACAATCTCCCACAAGGCTACAAGCACAAGTGCAGAGAAGAAGAATCTGTCTTAGTTCCATGAATTGGCCTCACCCTTGGGCTATAATCTGTCCACTTGAATGGTCACAGACTATCCACAGAGGCTATCCTCCTCACAAAGGTCTAAGGCAGAACAAGAACATTGCTGCCACCACCATGTTCACAAAGCTACAAGCACAAGTTCCCATGGGGATTCAGATTTAGTGGGTCCTGTGGTGGGGGAAGGCCTACAAAGTGCCTAACCTGGACACACAGGTCAATTAGATCTAAATAGTACCCTAGAAGCAATCCTCCATTGCTTACAAAACAACTTAGCAATGGAGGATCTCAAGGCAGTAGCCTTGTACAGTAAAACTCACAACAAAAACAACATTCCATACATGTAATAGATCCTATTACAAAAAACTCCATTAAAATCTATACCAGATAATCATACAAAAGGCATAGCCAGCAAATGCTGGACTATGGAGAGAAAGAAAAAGGAAAAAGAAGAAAACTCCTAAACCCTAACCTTAACCTACTGTAATTCTATAGTTAGTTTTTGGAGAAGAAGCACAGAAGTTAAGTCCCAAAAAGATATCCCCCAAAACCTAAGCTAGGCTTAAGCTTATATATCAATCGATTCTCTCACAATTAGGGTTAGGAAAAACCCTACTTTCTCAATGTAATTATGGCCCATTCCTATCCCTTGGATGCCTCGGGGCATGTGCATAGAGATTAGAGCATTGGAGTGCATGCCCTAATTGCTGTAGATTCCCAGATTGCCCTTGCAGAAGTGGGGAGAAGTTTAAAATCGGATCCTCACTGGATAGAAAGGATTTCTAGATCTTGTCGCGTGGTAGAATTGGCATCGCGGGGTTGAATTGACCTGAAGTTAATGCAGTCGCGGGGTTTACATCATGGTCATCACGGGGTACTAATGGTTCTCGCGAGATTGAATTTTCAACTTTGAATGGCGGGGCGATTGCTCGCGCGGTTCATCCCTTAGTGAATCTCGCGATAGATCTTCGAAAAGAAGCAGTGCTGAAGAGTTTCTGGGTCATGCGAGATTCACTCAAGGTCTGTAACTCGTGGCCACTGCACGACAACTGCGCGCAAGAATGCCTGAAGCCCTCTCTTCTGAGTGATTTGCGCGAAGCTTAACGGTTTCCCTTTAGAGCAGTGTGAGACTACGTGAATGCTTTAGACTGAGCCTTGCGAGGACCTCGCGAGGCCTACTTTTCAATTCTTTCTGGCACCAAACTGCACGAGAACGGTGCGAAGACTGCGAGAATGCTTCACTCACTTATGGTTGAGCTTCTCGAGAGCCGCGCGAAGACTGATTTGCATATCAAATCGTGCGAGAGCAGCGCGAGAACTGCGCGACCAGTTATTGTGCTTCCTCCAGGGGCTCGCGACAACTGTGCGAAGGCATTCTTCTTGATTTATTTCTGCTTAGATGTGCCTATGCTTCAGCCAACTCTCTGTCTGGGTTCATCCTTCGTTTTGCTGAGGTAGTTATGGGACAACAGTGAGCTTCTTGGCATAGAAAGGGGTTTATTGGCAGCTGCTGCTTATTACCTACAGAACATGCTTAAAACACTTTTATTAAATGATTAAGGGTCTAACAGAGATTAAGTTAAGGGGTGGAAAGTGGTACTTTTCAGGTCGTAACATGTTCCTAAAGTACCGGAAAGGTCAGCTCGCCATCACACTGGTACATCCATACGAATAATGAAATTAAAGCAGATATCATAAATAAACTAAAAGCTAACATTGCAAAAGAAAGATCTCCAATTCTTTACCTAACCAAGAACGAACGGAACCAAGAAGAACCACCGGTGATGGCCTACCATCACCTAAACAATGGTTCCCAATAGTGGTTCCCCAAAATACATATACAAATACTCAATATACCAGGCCCAGGGTACATAATCCAAACTATATCTAACTCAAAATAAACAAAAAGAAACTATACCGAGTTCACAGTCCCACATCTAAGGGAAGAACTCCTCAGGAGGGATTCAGACTCTTCCTCTAGGTTGTAGTCCGGATCCTTCTATAAACCTTGGTCCTCAGTGGAGTCTATACCTGTGACATATAGTCAGGGTGAGCTAACAGTCTAAGGTCAGTAGAAGAAGCTCAATTTCAATTACATCTTATTAGAACAAATATAGTTTCAAAGACTGAAATCGAAGCATATGAGTTTTCAAAACTGATATTCAAAGCAGATTAATACAACTGAATTTCAAAGACTAATATCAGATGCAATTTCTTGTACAAATATCATTTAAAGTACTATGAACTGAATTCAAACAAATTGAGATTTCAAAATAGTTTCGGATTCTTATTCATGTAATGCTTCTTTTATTAATGACTTAAATCATAACTTAAATCAATCTCCCAAGGATATATAGCTTGGGAGTCGGAGATTTTCGATGGGAACCCCTACCTAACCATCGTCGTTCAGTGAACACTTTTCAGAAGATGTTACATGGCCCTGCATTATGGGGGTAACTTGTGTCATTCGAATATACCGTCAACACGATTCAAAGAATTGAGGGGTTCGTTCATGTGAACCTTAAATCAAATGTGGATTCTAACATATAATTCTGTGTATTTTATTACATAACTAGATTTGGAGTTCTGAATTCAGAGTTCAAATGCTAATCTAATTCAAGCCGGATTCAAATCAAATTCGGAGTACTTAATCATGTTCAAAAGAAAATTCTGATAATCATAGCATGGTATTCATATTAATTGAGACAAAAATATACTTAATAATGAGATTCCCCTACCTTAAGTTCGGAGCCGTTCAAATGATACAAAATCCTTATCTACGTCTCTCACCCTCAACCTAGTTCATACAAAGACCACGTATTACATGTCAATAGCATCGAAAATGGATTGGTTCGTTGTTTCGCAGAGCGTTCTCAAGAAAATTGAACCAGTAAAAAACAAAGTAAATTGATCGATCAATTTCCAAAGGCAGGGAAATTTGATCGATCGATTTCCCCAAACCATTTTATACCTCCCTGTTCTATACCCTGTTCCATACAATCCGATCGATCAATTCCCAAATCGATCGATCGATTCCTTTAGAAACACAATTTTGATCGATTAATTTCCAAATCGATCGATCGATTCCTTCAAAATTTCAAAGTCGATCGATCGATTTCAAAAATTGATCGTTCGATTCCTTCAGAAATCTTGCCTCTTTCAGTCCTTTCAAAATCGATTGATCAATTTCCAAAATTGATCGTTCGATTTTGACAGATTCTGTAGCCCATTCGGGCTTCTTATCCTTGGTTCATTTTTCATTCATCCAACACCACACAAATTCCATCGACACATCTATCTAAGTTTGAAGTGGTAATCTACTACACAATGAAACAAGATTGCTCACCTTTTCTTGGCCGATTTTGTGGCTTTCGAGAAAGGTTGCCAAGGAGGATTTCGGTGTCGAATTCGTGGATTCTCACGACGATCAGATCAGAATGAAGCTCCTCACCTAGCACAAATGCTCTCCATTACCTCAATTTACCAGTGACGTATCTACGATGAGCGGTTTACCCTCGTTCGAAATTACGCTCCCCCACATTCTTGAATTTAAGAGATGCTGGAGCTCTAAGGCTTCTAATGGTCGGGGTCTACCAAGTGGAAATTTATAGAATGCTTGGCGCGTTCTTTGCGACAGAACCCAAGTTGGAGGGGCAATCTTCAAAATTTTTTTTCTCACGAGTGATAAAGAAGAGGGGGTTTGCTCTTCTCCCTTCTCTCTTATAAAGCCAAATTCTGAGGTGAGGAATAAATATCTTGGATATTTATCCAAAAATCTTATCCACTTCAATTATGTTCTAATTGGATATTGGGCAAGCATACCATGAGTCAGTGCACGAGCTTCCCATCGTAGGTCAAAATGGCCTCAAACTAACTTTTCACACACATCACACTTCCATTAATTATTTATTCGAAAACTTTAAGGCGACATAGGTCGCTGCGCCAAACTCGCACACGTGTTGGGCGCGTTCGGGTTTCAAAATTTTCGGGCGTTTAAATTCTCCCCTCATTTAGAAATTTTTGTCCTCGAAAATGTAGTACATAATCAAAAACATACTTTCTCTGCCTAAAAGAACATCGAAGGAGATTGAAAGTCTCTCTCTCAAGAGAACCCCATCTTTTAATTGACTGTTAAAGTTTAAACATTGACTCAACAACAAGATGAACGAGTATACTATGCTTCAACTAAAAACACTAATAGATTAACAAGTACAAAAACCATCCATAACTAGATTGAAACATAATGCATTTACCACTTGCTTCAAATAGAGCACACATTCTCAAAACAAGCCGAGAATGCCCACAAACTACGGTATTCCAAACAATAAGATAACTTCCCATTATCCATCATACAAAACCCACACCTGCAGTAGTCCTAGATAGCGACAACTAAGCACACAGACCTGTAGCAGTCCTAGATAGCAACAACTAAGCACATAGACCTGCAGCAGCCCAAGATAGCGACAACTAACATTAAATCATAAAGCAGCTAGCTAAGCAACTCATCTAACGATTAATGAAGCATTATATCATTGTCACAATCATTCACTACATAATCCCAAACTAAACCAACCATTAAAGAAATAAGATGCCATAACACCCAAAACAAAATAGGCCACCAAGACCTAATAGTTCTCAAAATTATATGAAGTACTTAAATTCGAAAAGAACAACTGAGAATTTTACCAATAGTCCTCCTTACTGACCTGCCTGGCCACCCGATAGTCCAGCTCCAGGGTCCCCGGCACCCCTAGCCCTGCAAGTAGATGCTTCGGTAGCATAGTCGCGTGGGTCAGCAACATAGTTGCGTGCCTCAACGACGTATGGGGTAGAGGTGGTAGGTTAGTCATGTCGCATCATGTGCATAAACAAACCCTCATGGAAATCCAACTGTTGGTGTATCTGACGATTGGTTTCGTTTATCATATCTAACTGACTGTGTATCTGACGATTGTTTTCCGCTATCAAAGTGATCACATCGTCAATCGTAGCAGCTGATGCCCTTTGAGGTGGAGGCATCTGAGCTAGAGCAGCTTGCTGAGGTGGAATGGCAGGTTCAGGTTGTTCTTGCTCGACTTGTTCAAGCTCGTCCTAATATTCTTCTTCTGGAGCATTTTTCACTAACTGGTTGTAACTCTACTTACAATCTTTCATTTTATAACTCTTGACATTATTAGTCAGCTTTGGCTCATTCTGTGGGATACTATAATCATCTCTACTAGCCTGATACTTTTCAATCATCCGAGTGATAAGTCATGCGTAGGGCATCTTCTTCAATGGTGTCTTCCTCCCTTACGACAGTTCTCGCGGGCATAATCGATACCGTCCTTCACTACCTCTGGAGCACTGAACCGCTGGTCTCTAAAGGCCAAAAATAAGGCCTGTTGAATGATTCCTACCTACTCAAATTTGTGCTTTAAGGGGAATAAATTACACTTGAAGACAACATCCAACAGCCACATTTTATCCGGTAACTGGGCTCTTGTCATGGACAGCCCGAACCCGTTTTCACCATGCATCATCTTTTAAAGAATAATATGGTACGGTATAGCTATGGTGTTTGGTGCTGACAAACCCATTCCTTCATTATAATCGGAGGGGCACTTCATCGCTGCGACGATGTGATCAACCCCAATTGCATACACTTTACTGCCGATTCATGATATATCTTATCCCGATCTTTGCGTCGGTATAAATTTTGATAGAATAATTCTACCATCCGAGGGTAGAAATACTCGTGGAAGGGTCAGAGCAAAGATCCTAACCCGATTTTCTCTAGGTATTCTAACGTCCACTTGGTCGTTCCCTGGTTTTCAAAAAGCCTATGGTCAAAGGACCACTTGGCATGAAACCCTTTCGATCCCCACCATTCATTTGGTTGTTCTCAGGGTGGTGGTGGTGGGAGTTGAGTCGAAGAATTGGCCTTAGTCGTGGGCCTTTTTGACATAGGGATCTTAAAGGATGGTTGCATCTTAGGTGCCATGAGACAAAAGGAAAATTCACAAAATCTAGGGCTTTAAACTTTAAAATCAATCGAATCAAATTAATGGAAAGGTAGGGTTTTACCATTCTCAAGAGTTTGGATCCGAATCCTGTAGAAAAATCGAAGCCTGTCCAGATCATGAAGGCGACGTGGCAAGTTCTCACAAGAAAAAGAGAGAAAAGCCCTAAAATTTCTCCAATGGAATCGTGTAAATGGGGAAATAAAACCCCTGACCCATTCTTATTCTGTCAGAATTGAACGATCAGTTTCCAAACTTGATCGTTTAATTTTCTTGAAGCCTCTGCTGCTCAACAAAATAGATCGTTCGATTATCTTAAAGAGAAAAATCGATCGTTCGATTTTCTCAGAGAAAATTTGGCCTGAAATTTCTTTAATAAAGTCTCCTATCCATTTCTAAGGCTGTAGGTCCTAATTTGACCTTGGTACCTGCACCCTATACTTGACATACACCCACATACATTCACTTATAGTAGATTAGTCAAGATTTGGGCTATTAATTCTTGACTACCACCACACCTTAAAATTTAAACATAATTATTAATTTCTTAGAGCAATGGTTTTGGAACCCATTTTCTTGCATTTCTCAAAAGATCCATGATGTACAACGAGTAACAACACTACAAATCAAACTATGAATAAATATACAAAGGTATATTGCATCGAGACAAGGTCACATAAAATTCTGACGTTTTATCGCATTGTTACTCACCGAATTGACGAGTTTCACTCAAACAATTGCGGGTATTGATCACGGATCTCTGCTTCACGTTCCCAAGTGGCTTCTTCGGAAGAATGATTTTTCCATTTCACCAATACTAAGGAAATTTGTTTGGTTCATAAGGTCTTCTCCTTACGGCCAAAAATTTGCATCGGTTCTTTCGCCACTGTAAAATCTTCCTGAAGCTCGATAGGTTGGTAATCCAAGACATGAGTTGGGTCTTTAACATACTTTTGCAACATCGATACATGGAATATGTAATGCATGGTAGACAATTGTGGCAGTAAAGCAAGGCGATATGTGACTTCACTAACCCGACCTAGTATCTCGAAGGGTCCAACATAACATGGGCTTAGCTGCCCACGCTTCCCGGAGTGCATCACGCCGTTAGTACATGAGATCTTCACGAAGGCATTATCCCAATTTGAAACTCAACGTGTGTCCCTTTGAGGTCGGCATAACTCTTTTGGCGACTCTGTGCAACTCGCAACCCCTCACAAATTAACCAAACTATTTCGGTTGGGCTTTCCATGATATCTAGACCCAGAATGAGTTTCTCGCCAACTTCTTCCCAATTGAGTGGAGACTTGCATCTCCGACCATACAAAGCTTCGTAGGGAGCCATTCCGATGCTAGCCTATTAACTATTATTGTGCGCAAGCTTGATCAAGGGTAAATGTGCATCCCACGATCTTTAAAATTTGAGCATACAAGCCCGTAGCATATCCTCGATTATCTAGTTCACCCCTTCAGTTTGCCCATCAGCCTGAGGATGAAATGGCGAACTAAAATCTAATTGTGAACCCATTCTTTCTTGGAATCGCTACCAAAACTATGGAGTATATAATGGATCTCTGTCTGATACAATACTGATCGGTATACCACGTAGTCTAACAATCTCATTGAGGTACAACTCTGCTAGCTTACTAGTTGTATACTTAGTCAATCGATCAACGATGACTCATATGGCATTGTACCCTTTCACTATTCTCGATAGTCCAAGAATGAAGTCCATAGAGATGGCTTTCCATTTCCACTATGGTATTGGTAATGGTTGTAGTAGCCCAGACAGGTTTCGATGATTGAGCTTTACCTGTTGACAAACCAGGCACTTCGAAACAAAATCTGCCACATCCTTTTTCTGACCTCTCCACCCAAAACTCTTCTTCAGTTTCTAGTTCATCTTAGTACTTTGAGGACGGATGACATACATTGACTTGTGAGCTTCCTCTAGAATGGTGTCTCGAAGGTCAATATTTGTCGGTATACATATCTGACCTCGAAATAGTAGTGTTTCATCCTCCCTGACAGAGAAATTGGGTCGGTTTCCCTTAATCACGTCCTGTCGAATAGCCATGAGATTATCATCTGTAGCTTGCTGATGTTCTCAAAATTTTTAGACTGAATCACAATCATAGCTATCAAAGCCCTTGAACCTTTAATATTGAACCTGGTGTTACATAGGGCTATATCTTCAAGTAACCACCATCTATGCACTCTCGTGATGAGATGTGACAACTAAGCAGAAGAATTTTGGCTCAGTGCATCTGCTACAACATTAGCCTTCCTGGGGTGGTACTGGATGGAACAATCACAGTCTTTGAGGAAATCCATCCATGAGGCAATTCATCCATCTTCGTTGCCTCATGTTCAAGTCTTTCTGGGTGAAAAGATACTTGAGGCTTTTATTGTTCGTGAATATATCAAATGTTTTCTCGTATAGGTAATGTCTCTAGATTTTCAGAGCAAAGATGATTGCCATTAACTCAAGGTCATGAGTCAGATAATTCTTTTCCTGCTCCTTGAGCTGTCGAGAGGCGTAAGCAATGACTCTCCCATTTTGATTAAGCACATAGCCCAATCCATAGTATGAAGCATTGTTGTACACTATAAAACCTCCACTGCCTGATGGTATACCAAGCATTGGTGCAGTGGTCAATCTCTTCTTCAGCACCTAAAAACTCTGCTCACACCATTTAGTCCAATCAAACTTAGCATTCTTCCTAGTGAGTTGTGTGAGGGGACCCAAAATCCTGGAGAAACCTTCGACGTATCTCTTATAATACCTAACCAAACCAAGGAAACTTCGAACCTCCGTTACCGTCCTCGGCTATTCCCACTTCACCACAGCTTTAAACTTTGCTGGATCAATGGTTATGTCAGTCTCAGAGACGACATGTCCCAAGAAACTTACTTGCTCAAGTTACAACTCACACTTGCTGAGTTTTGCATACAATTGGTGGTCTCTGAGTGTTTGGAGACCCACTTGTAAGTGTTGTTATGCACCTCTCTCGTTGTCAAATAGATGAGGATATCATCTATGAAAACAACCACTGATTTGTCGAGATGTGGTTTGAATACTAGGTTCATCAAGTCCATAAACGATGTCGGTGCATTGGTCAGCCCAAATGGCATCACTAGGACCTCATAGTAACCATACCTCATGCGAAATGCGGTCATTGAAATATCCTCAACCTTGATCATCAACTGATGGTAGCCTGATCTCAAATTGATCTTTGAAAAGAATTTTGCACCTTGTAATTGATCAAAGAGGTCATCAATCCGCAGAAGTGGGTAACGATTCTTAATCGTCAACTTCTTCAACTGGCTATAGTCGATGTAGAGCCGCATTAAACCATCCTTCTTCTTAACAAATAGTACCGACGCTCCTCAAGGAGATACACTCGGTCTGATAAATCATTATCTAAAAGTTACTGAAGGTGCTGCTTTAGTTGTTTCAACTCAGCTGGCGCCATGCGATACGGAGCCTTCGACAACGGCTCGGTACCTAGAGCTAATTCAATCTCAAACTCGATCTCCCAATCTGGTGGTAGACCAGGGAGATCCTAGGGAAAGACATATAAAAACTTGCATGTAATTGGAATGGAGGTGATGTTATTCTTCTCTTCCCGTTGCTCTTACAAGAAAGCTAGGTATCCACTGCACCCTTTCCTCATAAGACGCTTTGCTCGGATGGCTGAGATGAATGGTGCAACGCTGGACTTGACTTTATAAAATCGAAAGTATTTTCCCTTTGGAGGGCAGAAAGTTACCACTTTCTAAAGGCAATCCACACTAGCATGAAATGCGGATAACCAATCCATCCAAAGGATTATATCGAACCCTTGCATATCTAATAGGATCAAATCGGCTATCATTTCGGGGTCTTCAACCTCAACGATCATCGATCGATACACTGTATCTGTGCTCACCGAGCTTCACGTAGAAACCGACACTGCTAAAATGAATTCTAAGGACTCAGGAATGATGCTCAATTCTATTGCGAATTGATGTGTGACAAAGGAGTGCATAGACCTTAGGTCTATCAAGACACATGCTTTGTGATGGCAGATATCACTACGCTAATACATATGCAATGTACCAAAATTTACACACGCAATCCAATTAAGAGCTCACAAGACGTGTGGTGTGGATGAATGCCATACTTTAAGACATTTATAGCAACCTACTAGTCAACTGAAACTAAAGTAAGAATTAACATCTAAAATTTAATTATACCTTGACTCACGTCATTTGACGTTTGAGCATCATGTATCGTAACAGCATAGGCTCATCCTTGAACAGTCGGCCGAGATGATGTATGAGTAGAAGAATTGGTCCTTTCCTTGCTTTCTTTAGGACAATCCTTGATCAGGTGTCCTACCTAGCCACATCTGAAGTAAGCTCTAGAATTCCTCCTACAATCCTCAGTCTTGTGTGGTTTCCCACACCTTGCACATAATGGGACCGGATAGAAAGAGGTGGCATGCGAGAATCCTTGTGCCACTGATGCCTCACTCGCAGTAGTGCCTGAACGTCGAAAGGGTCATATAGGCGAAGACGCAGGTGGCCTCTGATAGGAGATCAGTCCTGAATAGGTAGCTAGTCTTGAGTAAGTTGGCTGAGTAGGATATCAAGGTGGTCTTTCAAACCTCTGCCTCTTATTTGCCTGTTCAAAGGCACTTAACTGCCCTTGACCAGCTCTCTTCTTATTCTGCTAGTCTCTCCTCTTAAGCATCTTCTCAATGTCCTCGGCAATAAGGGCTTTTGACATTACCCCAACATACGTTTCTAGTTTCAGAATCGAGACCCTTTCTTGGATATTGGGTCTTAGGTCACGTTGGGACTTTCTAGCCCTCATCAACTCTGTGGCCATGTGCTGAGGTGCAAACCTCGACAGTCTTGTGAACTTAGCTTCGTACTCTCGCACGATCATTTTATCTTGCTTCAACTTGATGAACTATACTTCCCATTGATTCCTTACAATGTGGGGAAATTACTCATCATTAAACGTTTCCACAAACTTGGCCTAATTCCATGGAGTGTTTGGAATCTCCTGCTCCCTGATCCTGGACATCAACTTCCACCACCGGTTAGCTTCTCCATCTAATTGGAAAGCTGCCCACCTAACCTTTTCATCTTCAGTGCAAGGAAGCATGCTGAAGATTTTCTCCCTTTTAAAAAGCCATCTCCCAGCTTCGAGCAGATCAATCTGACCCGAAAAGTTAGGTGGACGCATCCTCGTAAATTCTGCAAACCCTGAAGGTTGGCTTCTGGCTACAAGTAGCTCTGCTTGCTAGGCCATGGACATTGTCTGCTGAGCCATAGACTCTGTCTGTTGAGCCATATTGTTAGCCAAGGCCTCCAACACTTGGTCAACACGTCCGTCATTACCCCTTCCACCAATAGGAGTAGAATTAGGACCGATAGCGATCCCTGCACCCATAGATGTACTGATGCCCTCTGAAACATTCACCAATGGAACCATTTTCGGCTCGTCTCTACATCTGCCTCAAAACCCTGGGACAATGCTGATCTATCATTGTTAAATAACAACTTTGATCAGCATTGAATATAAAAAGAATAATCATGCCCATCGTCCTCTGGAATCCGGATCTAGAGCCATGTCTCTGATGCCAACTGTCACGACCTGACTTTTCCGTTCCTAAAGTACCGGAAAGGTCGGCTCGCCTTGATGCCGATACATCGATACGAATAACAAAATCAAAGCAGATAACATAAATAAACTAATTATTAACATTGCAAAAGAATGATCTTCAATTCTATACCTAACGATGAACAAAAGGAACCAAGAAGAACCACCGGTGATGGCCTATCATCACCTAAAAAATGGTTCCCAATAGTAGTTCCCCAAAATACATATACAAATACTTAGGGCTCATAATCCAAACTGTATCTAACTCAAAATAAACAAAAAGAAACTATACCGAGTTCAGAGTCCCACGTCCCTTCAGGAGTGATGTCAGACTCTTCCTTCGGGTTGTAGTCCGGATCGCTCTCAAAACCTTGGTCCTGAGTGGAGTCTACACCTTTGACATATAGTCAGGGTGAGCTAACAGTCTAAACTCAATAGGAGAAGCTCAATTTCAATCACATCTTATCAGAACAAATATGGTTTCAAAAACTGAAATTGAAGCATATGAGTTTTCAGAATTGATATTCAAAGCAGATTAATACAACTAAATTTCAAAGACTAATATCGGATGCAATTTCCTGTACAAATATCATTTAAAGTGCTAGGAACTGAATTCAAATAAATCGAGATTTCAAAATAGTTTCGATTTCTTATTCATGCGATGCTTCTCTTATTAATGACTTAAATCATAACTTAAATCAATCTCTCAAGCATTTATAGCTTGGGAGCCAAAGATTTCCGATAGGAACCCCTACCTAACCATCGCCATTCAGTGAACACTTTTTGAAAGATGCTTCAAGCCCCTACGTTTTAAGGGCAACTTGTGTCATTCGAATATACCGTCAACACAGTTTAAAGAATTGAGGGGTTTGTTTGTGTGAACCTTAAATCAAATATGGATTCTAACATATAATTCTTTGTATTTTAATACATAACTAGATTCGGATTTCTGAGTTCAGAGTTCAAATGCTAATCAAATTCTAGGTGGATTCAAACCATATTCGGAGTTCTTAATCATGTTCAAAAGCAAATTCATATATCACAGCATGGTATTCATATTAATTGAGACCAAAATGTACTTAATTTGAGATTCCCCTACCTTAAGTTCGGAGTCGTTCAAACGATACAAAATCCTTATCTACGTCTTTTGCTCTCAACCTAGTTCGAACAAAGACCATGTATTACGTGTCAATAGCGTTGAAAATGGATTGGTTCATAGTTTCCCAGAGCTTTCCCATGAAAATTGAACCAGTAAAAAACAAAGTAAATCGATCGATCGATTTCCAAAGGCAGGGTAATTCGATCGATCAATTTCCCCATACCATTTTACACCTCCCTGCTCTATACCATTTTCCATACAATCCGATCGATCAATTCCCAAATCGATCGATCAATTCCTTCAGAAACACAATTTCAATCGATCGATCTATCGATTCCTTTAGAAATTCAAAGTTGATCGATCGATTTCAAAAATTGATCGGTTGATTCCTTTAGAAATCCTGCCTCTCTCAATCCTGTCAAAATCGATCGATCGATTTCCAAAATCTATCGTTCGATTTTGACAGATTCTGTAGCCCATTCGGGCTTCCTTTCCTTGGTTCATTTTTCATTCATCCAACACCACACAAGTTCCATCCACCCATCTATCTATGTTTAAAGTAGTAATCTACTGCACAATGAAATAAGATTTCTCACCTTTTCTTGGCCGATTTCATGGCTTTCGAGAAAGGTTGCCAGGGAGGGTTTCGGTGTCGAATTCGTGGATTCACACGACGATCGGATCGGAATGAAGCTCCTCACCTTGCACAAATGTTCTCCATTCAATTTACCAGTGACGTATCTATGATGAGAGATTTACCTTTGTTTGAAATTACACTCCCCCACATTCTTAAATTTAAGAGATGTCGGAGCTCAAAGGCTTCTAATGGTCGGGATCTACCAAGCGGAAATTCTTACAATGCTTGGCGCGTTCTTTGCGACAGAACGCAAGCTGGCGGGGCAATCTTCAAATTTTTTTTCTCACGAGTGATCAAGAAGAGGGGGTTTGCTCTTCTCCCTTCTCTCTTATAAAGCCAAATTATAAGGTTAGGAATAAATATCTTGGATATTTATCCAAAAATCTTATCCACTTCAATTATGTTCTAATTGGGTATTGGGCAAGCATACCATGAGTTAGTGCACGAGCTTCCCATCGTAGGTCAAAATGGCCTCAAACTCATTTTTCACACACATCACACTTCCGTTAATTATTTATTTGAAAAGTTTAAGGTGACATAGGTCGCCGTGCCAAACTCGCACACGTGTTGGGCGCGTTCAGGTTTCAAAATTTTCAGGTGTTTAAATTCTCCCCTCCTTTAGAAATTTTCATCCTCGAAAATGCAGTACATAATCTAAAACATAGGTTCTCCACTTAAAAGAACATCGAAGGAGATTGAAAGTCTCTCTCAAGAGAACCCCATCCTTTAACGGACTGCTAAAGTTTAAACATTGACTCAACAACAAGATGAACGAGTATACTATGCTTCAACTAAAACCACTAATAGATTTACATGTACAAAACACATCCGTAACTAGATTGAAACAGAATGCATTTACCACTTGCTTCAAACAGAACACACATTCTCAAAACAAGCCAAGAATGTCCACAAACTACGGTATTCTGAACACCAAGATAACTTCCTATTATCCATCATACAAAACCCACGCCTATTGTAGTCCTAGATAGTGACAACTAAGCACACAGACCTGCAGCAGTCCTAGATAGCGACAACTAAGCACATAGACCTGCAATAGTCCAAGATAGTGACAACTAACATAAAATCATAAAGCAGCTAACTAAGCAACTCATCTAACGAGTAATGAAGCATTATATCATCGTCACAATCATTCACTACATAATCCCAAACTAAACCAATCATTAAAGAAACAAGATGCCATAAAATCCAAAACAAAATAGGCTGCCAAGACCCACTAGTTCTCAAAATTACATGAAGTATTTAAATTCGAAAAGAACAACTAGAGAGTTTACCAATAGTCCTCCTTACTGACCTGTCTGGCCACCCGATGGTCCAGCTCCAGGGTCCCCGGCACCCCTAGCCCTGCAAGTAGATGCTTCGGTAGCATAGTCGTGTGGGTCAGCAACGTAGTTGTGTGCCTCAACGACGTATGGGGTAGAGGTGGTAGGTTAGTCATGTTGCATCATGTGCATAAACAAACCCTCATGGAAATCCAACCGGTGGTGTATCTGATGATTGGTTTCCGTTATCATATCTAACAGACTGTGTATCTGACGATTGTTTTCTGCTATCAAAGTGATCACATCGTCAATCATAGCAGCCGATGCCCTTTGAGGTGGAGGCATCTGAGCAACTTGCTGAGGCAGAACGGCAGGTTCAGGTTGTTCTTGCTCGACGTGTTCAGGCTTGTCCTGATATTCTTCTTCTAGAGCATTTTTCACTAACTGGTTGTAACTCTTCTTACAATCCTTCATTTTATAACTCTTGACATTATTAGTCAGCTTTGCCTCATCCTGTGGGATACTATAATCATCTCTACTAGCCTGATACTCTTCTATCATCCGAGTGATAAGTCATGCGTAGGGCATCTTCTTCAATGGTGTCTTCCTCCCTTACGACATGTTCTCACGGGCATAATCGATACCGTCCTTCACTACCTCTGGAGCACTGAACCGTTGGTCTCTAAAGGCCCAAAATAAGGCCTATTGAATGATTCCTACCCGCTCTGATTTGTGCTTTAAGGGGAATAAGTTACACTTGAAGACAACATCCAACAGCCACATTTTATCGGGTAACTGGGCTCTTGTCACTGACTGCCTGAACCCATTTTCACCACGCATCATCTTTTCAAGAATAATATGGTATGGTACAGCTATGGTGTTTGGTGCCGACAAACCCATATCTTCATCAAAATCAGAGGGGCACTTCAACGCCGCGGCGATGTGATCAACCCCAATTGCATACACTTTACCGTCGATTCTTGAGTATATCTTATCCCGGTCTTCACCTCGGTACAAATTTGGATAGAATAATTGTACCATTCGAGGGTAAAAATCCTCGTGGAAGGGTCAGAGCAAAGATCCTAACTCGATTTTCTCTAGGTATTCTAACGTCCACTTGGTCGTTCCCTGGTTTTCAAAAAGCATGTGGTCAAAGGACCACTTGGCTTGAAACCCTTTCAATCCCCACCATTCATTTGGTTGTTCTCAAGGTGGTGGTGGTGGGAGTTGAGTCGAAGAACCGACCTTAGTCATTGGCCTTTTTGACATAGGGATCTTAACGGACGGTTGCTTCTTAGGTGCCAAGAGGCAAAAGGAAAATTCACAAAATCTAGGGCTTTAAACCTTAAAATCAACCAAATCAAATCAATTGAAAGGTAGGGTTTACCATTATCAAGAGTTTAGATCCGATTCCCATAGAAAAATCCAAGCCTGTGCAGATCATGAAGGCAATGTGGCGAGTTCTCATAAGAAAAAGGGAGAAAAGCCCAAAAATTTTTCTAATGGAATCGTGCAAATGGGGAAATAAAACCCCCGACCCATTCTTATTCTGTCAGAATTGAACGATCGGTTTCCAAAATTGTTCATTCAATTTTCTTAAAGCCTCAGCTGCTCAACAAATTCGATCGTTCAATTATCTTAAAGAGAAAAATCGATCATTCAATTTTCTCAGAAAAATTTTGGCCTGAAATTTCTTTAATAAAGTCTCCTATCCTTTTCTGAGGCTGTAGGTCCTAATTTGACCTCGGTACCTGCACCCTATACTTGACATACACCCACATACATTCACTTATAGTAGACTAGTCAAGATTTGGGCTATTAATTCTTGACTGCCACCACACATTAAAATTTAAACATAATTATTAATTTCTTAGAGCAATGGTTTTGGAACCCATTTTCTTGCATTTCTCAAAAGATCCACGATGTACAACGAGTAACAGCCCTACAAAACAAACTATGAATGAATATACTAAGGTAAATTGCATTGAGACAAGGTCACAAAATTTTGACGTTTTATCGCATTGTTACTCATCGAATTGACGAGTTTCACTCAAACAATTGCGGGTATTGATCTCGGATCTCTGCTTTGCGTTTCCAAGTGGCTTCTTCGGAAGAATGATTTTTCCATTTCACCAATACTAAGGAAATTTGTTTGGTTCGTAAGGTCTTCTCCTTACGGTCAAAAATTTACATCGGTTCTTTTACCACTGTAAAATCTTCCTGAAGCTCGATATATAGGTTGGTAATCCAAGACATGAGTCGGGTCTTTAACGTACTTTTGCAACATCGATACATGGAATACGTAATGCATGCTAGACAATTGTGGTAGTAAAGCATAGCGATATTCGACTTCACCAACCCGACCTAGTATCTCGAAAGGTCCAACATAACGTGAGCTTAGCTTCCCACACTTCCCGGAGTGCATCACGCCATTAGTACGCGAGATCTTCACGAAGGCATTGTCCCTAATTTGAAACTCAACGTGTGTCCATTTGAGATCGGCATAACTCTTTTGGCGACTCTGTGCTACTCGCAATCTCTCGCGAATTAATCGAAGTATTTTAGTTGTGCTTTCCACGATCTCTAGACCCAGAATGAATTTCTTTCTAACTTCTTCCCAATTGAGTGGAGACTTGCATCTCCAACCACACAAAGCTTCGTAGGGAACCATTCTAATACTAGCCTGTTAACTATTATTGTGCGTGAACTTGATCAAGGGTAAATGCGCATCCCACGATCTTTAAAAATTGAGCATACAAGCCCGTAGCATATCCTCGATTATCTGGTTCACCCCTTTAGTTTGCCCATCAGTCTGAGGGTGAAACGCCAAACTAAAATCTAATCGTGAACCTATTCCTTCTTGGAATCTCTACCAAAACTGTGAAGTATATAATGAATCTCTGTCTGATACAATACTGATTGGTATACCATGTAGTCAAAGAATGAAGTCCATAGAGGTGGCTTCCCATTTCCACTCCAGTAATGGTAATGGTTGTAGTAGCCCAGATGGGTTTTGATGATCGAGCTTTACCTGTTGACAAACCAGGCACTTCGAAACAAAATCTGCCACGCCCTTTCTCTGACCTCTCCACCCAAAACTCTTCTTCAGTTCCTGGTTTATTTTAGTACTTTGAGGACGGATGACATACATTGACTTGTGAGCTTCCTCTAGAATGCTGTCTCGAAGGTCAATATTTGTCGGTATACATATCTGACCTCGAAATAGTAGTGTTTCATCCTCCCTGACGGAGAAATTGGGTCGGTTTCCCTTAATTACGTCCTGTCGAATAGCCATGAGATTATCATCTGTAGCTTGCTGAAGTTCTCAAAAATTTTAGACTGAATCACAATCATAGCCATCAGAGCCCCTGAACCTGGTGTTGCATAGGGCTATATCTTTAAGTAACCACCATCTATGCACTCTTGTGATGAGAAGTGACAACTAAGCAGAAGAGTTTTGGCTCAGTGCATCTGCAACAACATTAGCCTTCCTGGGGTGTTACTGGATGGAACAATCATAGTCTTTGAGGAAATCCATCCATGAGGCAATTCATCCATCTTCGTTGCCTCATGTTCATGTCTTTATGGGTGAAAAGATACTGGAGGCTTTTATGGTCCGTAAATATATCAAATATTTTGTTGTGTAGGTAATGTCTCTAGATTTTCAGAGCAAAGATGACTGCTGTTAACTTAAGGTCACGAGTCAGATAATTCTTTTCTTAGTCCTTGAGCTGCCGAGAGCTGTAAGCAATGACTCTCTCATTTTGATTAAGCACATAGCCAAATCCATAGTATGAAGTGTCATTGTACACTGTAAAACCTCTACTGCCTGATGGTATACCAAGCACTAGTGCAGTGGTCAATCTCTTCTTAAGCACCTAAAAACTCTGCTCACACTGTTTAGTCAAATCAAACTTAGCATTCTTCCTAGTGAGTTGTGTGAGGGGACCCAAAGTCATAGAGAAACCTTCGACGAATCTAAGTAGACGCAGAAGTGGTCCTTTCCTCGCTTTCTTTAGGACAAACCTTGATCAGGTGTCCTACCTAACCACATCTGAAGTAAGCTCTAGAATTCCTCCTACAATCCTTAGTCTTGTGTGATTTCCCACACCTTGCACATAATGGGACCGGAGAGAAAGAGGCGGCATGCGAGAATCCTTGTGCCACTGATGCCTCACTCACAGTTGTGCCTAAAAGTCGGAAGGGTCGTATTGGCAATGACGCAGGTGGCCTTTGACAAGAGATCAGTCCTAAATAGGTAGCTAATCTTGAGTTAGCTGGCTGAGTAGGATATCGAGGTGTTCTTTCAAACCTCTGCCTCTTATTTGCCTGTTCAGAGGCACTTAACTACCCTTGACCAGCTCTCTCTTTATTCTGCTGGTCTCTCCTCCTAAACATCTTCTCTATATCCTCGGCAATAAGGGCTTTTGACATTACCCTAACATACGTTTCTAGTTCCAGAATCGAGACCCTTTCTTGGATATTGGGTCCTAGGTCACGTTAGGACTTTCTGGCCCTCATCAACTTTGTGGCCATGTGCTGAGGTGCAAACCTCGACAATCGTGTTAACTCAGCCCCGTACTCTCGCACGTTCATTTTATCATGCTTCAACTTGAAGAACTATACTTCCCATTGATTCCTTAGAATGTGGGGAAAGTTCTCATCATTAAATGTTTCCACAAACTTGGCCTAATTCCATGGAGTGTTTGGAATCTCTTGCTCCCTAATCCTGGACACTGACTTCCACCACGGGTTAGCTTCTCCATCCAATTTGAAAGCCGCCCACCTAACCTTTTCATCTTCAGTGCAAGGAAGCATGCTGAAGATTTTCTCCCTTTCAAAATGCCATCTCCCAGCTTCGAGCAGATCAATCTGACCCGAAAAGTTAGGTGGACGCATCCTCGTAAATTCTGCAAACCCTGAAGGTTGGCTTCTGGCTACAAGTAGCTCTGCTTGCTAGGCCATGGACATTGTCTGGTGAGCCATAGACTCTGTCTGCTGAGCCATATTGTTAGCCAAGGCCTCCAACACTTGGTCAACACGTCCGTCATTACCCCTTCCACCAATAGGAGTAGAATTAGGATCGGTAGCGATCCCTGCACCCATAGATGTACTGATGCCCTCTGAAACATCCACCAATGGAACCATTTTTGACTCGTCTCTACATCTGCCTCTGCCTCAAAACCCAGGGACAATGCTGATCTATCATTGTTAAATAACAACTTTGATCAGCATTGAATATAAAAAGAATAATCATGCCCATTGTCCTCTGAAATCCGGATCTAGAGCCATGTCTCTGATACCAACTGTCACGACCTGACTTTCCCGTTCCTAAAGTACCGGAAAGGTCGGCTCGCCTTGACGTCGATACATCGATACGAATAACAAAATCAAAGTAGATAACATAAATAAACTAATTATTAACATTGCAAAAGAAAGATCTTCAATTCTTTACCTAACGATGAACAAAAGGAACCAAGAAGAACCACCGATGATGGCCTATCATCACCTAAAAAATGGTTCCCAATAGTAGTTCCCCAAAATACATATACAAATACTTAGGGCTCATAATCCAAACTGTATCTAACTCAAAATAAACAAAAAGAAACTATACCGAGTTCAGAGTCCCACGTCCCTTCAGGAGTGATGTCAGACTCTTCCTTCGGGTTGTAGTCCGGATCGCTCTCAAAACCTTGGTCCTGAGTGGAGTCTACACCTTTGACATATAGTTAGGGTGAGCTAACAGTCTAAACTCAATAGGAGAAGCTCAATTTCAATCACATCTTATCAGAAAAAATATGGTTTCAAAAACCGAAATTGAAGCATATGAGTTTTAAAAATTGATATTCAAAGCAGATTAATACAACTGAATTTCAAAGACTAATATCGGATGCAATTTCCTGTACAAATATCATTTAAAGTGCTAGGAACTGAATTCAAATAAATCAAGATTTCAAAATAGTTTCGATTCCTTCTTCATGCGATGCTTCTCTTATTAATGACTTAAATCATAACTTAAATTAATCTCTCAAGCATTTATAGCTTGGGAGCCATAGATTTCCGATAGGAACCCCTACCCAACCATCGTCATTCAGTGAACACTTTTTGAAAGATGCTTCAAGCCCCTACGTTTTAAGGGTAACTTGTGTCATTCGAATATACCGTCAACACGGTTCAAAGAATTGAGGGGTTTGTTCGTGTGAACCTTAAATCAAATGTGGACTCTAACATATAATTCTTTGTATTTTAATACGTAACTAGATTCAGATTTATGAGTTCAGAGTTCAAATGCTAATCAAATTCAAGGCAGATTCAAACCAAATTTGGAGTTCTTAATCATGTTCAAAAGCAAATTCATATATCACAGCATGGTGTTCATATTAATTGAGACCAAAATGTACTTAATATTGAGATTACCCTACCTTAAGTTCAGAGCCGTTCAAATGATACAAAATCCTTATCTACGTCTTTCGCTCTCAATCTAGTTCATACAAAGACAACGTATTATGTGTCAATAGCATCGAAAATGGATTGGTTCATAGTTTCCCAGAGCTTTCGTAAGAAAACTGAACCAGTAAAAAACAATGTAAATTGATCGATCGATTTCCAAAGGCAAGGTAATTCGATTGATCGATTTCCCCAGACCATTTTACACCTCCCTGTTCTATACCATTTTCCATACAATCCGATCGATAAATTCCCAAATTAATCGTTCCATTCCTTCAAAAACTCAATTTCGATCGATCGATCAATTCCTTCAAAAATTCAAAGTTGACCGATCGATTTCAAAAATTTATCGTTTGATTCCTTCAGAAATCCTGCCTCTCTCAATCCTGTCAAAATCAATCGATCGTTCAATTTTGATAGATTCTGTAGCCCATTCAGGCTTCCTTTCCTTGGTTCATTTTTCCTAAAAATTCAGCCAGCACCACACAAATTCCATCCACACATCTATCTAAGTTTAAAGTAGTAATCTAATACACAATGAAACAAGATTGCTCACCTTTTCTTGGCCGATTTCATGGCTTTCGAGAAAGGTTGCCAGGGAGGGTTTCGGTGTCGAATTCTTGGATTCTCACGACGATTGGATCGGAACGAAGCTCCTCACCTAGCACAAATGTTCTCCATCACCTCAATTTACCAGTGATGTATCTACGATGAGCGATTTACCCTCGTTCGAAATTACACTCCCTCACATTCTTAAATTTAAGAGTTGCCGGAGCTCAAAGGCTTCTAATGGTCGGGATCTACCAAGCGGATATTCTCACAATGCTTGGTGCGTTCTTTGCGACGGAACCCAAGCTTACAGGGCAATTTTCAATTTTTTTTTCTCACGAGTGATAAAGAAGCAGGGGTTTACTCTTCTCCCTTCTCTCTCATAAAGCCAAATTCTGAGGAATAAATATCTTGGATATTTATCCAAAAATCTTATCCACTTGAATTAAGTTATAATTGGGTGTTGGGCAAGCATACCATGAGTCGGTGCACGAGATTCCCATCATTGGTCAAAATTGCCTCAAACTCACTTTTCACACACATCACACACTTTCGCTAATTATTTATTCTAAAAGTTTAAGGTGACATAGGTCGCCTTGCAGAACTCACACACTTTTGGGCGTGTTCGGGTTTCAGAATTTTTGAGGTGTTACATTAATGGTATGAGATCATTTACCCGTTATATCTCGTATGAAGCCATTTTCATTGAGACATTAGATATCAGGATTTCAGAGATATCAAACATGGTTAAAATAGGGTAAGGCAAGAATCTGTAACCAATAAAAAGATATTTAATTTGGTATCAAATGCATGAAATGAAGAGAGTAGACAAACTTTCCATTCATGAGTTATCATGAATGTTGTATGAAATCCATCAACACTTGTAACAGTTACAAAGCTTTATTGTGACTTCTTTGGAACAATGAGCATTGTTTTTCCTGGTAAGCCCACATTGCATTCAATCCAATCACAAGAAAAAGAAAAACAAAGATTGATATTCTCACTTTATCATATACAAGATTGAGTGAACCCTCCTATATCAGCTGTAGAACTACAAACACATTTTAATCAATACACAGATAGAAATATGTAGTAGGCCAAAAATTATCTGATGTGGGTTAAAAATTAGGCGAAAGAAGCTTCCCTCTGAGATTAAGTTTTTTGGGTGGAGTGTATGATGGGGTCCTACCCTTACCATTGATCAATTTCAGAAATAGGAGTGCGATGTGTTTACAGGAAGAAAAAACTATGAATCATTTGTTACTTCATTGTTGGGTGGCAAGAGAAGTTTGGAAAACTATCTTGAGATTCTTTAATGAATTGTGGTGATCTAATTGCTGAATGGGATGGAGTTCAGTTTGAAGGTCATGTTAGTATCTGCTCAGAGAGAAATAATAAGATTTTCAAAAGGGTTAGGAAGCCTTTACAATTGATTGTTACAAGTGTTTGTGATTTAGTCTTGAATTGGATTCAATTATTGGTTTCATTGGATCAGTTGGAGGGGAAGGATTTCCTCTCAAGCGGGAAAGCTTTCTTCATTAACATGTTTTCTTCTCAATCCAGAGTTCGGGCTCTTGGTTTTCTAAGGATGGCACTTTACGGTGAGATTATCATTTCTGTGTGAGATTGGGGTAGGTGCTGTTCTACCAGCATCTTGCTAGTTTGTTGCTCTTTATCTATCCGGGAAAAAACTAAAAAAAATCAATAGACGAAAATTGGAGAGAGATCTTAGAACCTCAATCTCAATGACATGGCAGTACAACCAAAGCCTAAAGACATGTAGTGGTTCACAATTGTCATTAGGAAATAGACAGGCAATCTCTGTTTAAATTTTCAGGTAGCTCTCCTCTAAAAGGGCTATACTGCTGCTATGCCATGAAGAAGGGCAAAACCATCCATGGAGAGCAGTTTGGACTACTTGAGAAAAATGATCTCTATCTGGACACACCACAATTTTTGACATAGCATACAATAAAATCAAAATTTTGCAAAGATATCTTTACCATTATAATGACTATTAACTTTTTATAAGGACAAAAATACCTATCTTTTACTGTAGTTGCAACCAATTAGATTAATTTAATTTATTGTGTTTAATTAGCTCTATTAATCTAATTTCCTATTAGTAAAATAATGAAGATTTTACAAATATTTGCGACTTATGCAAAACCATTTTACAATTGTGCAAACAAAAGATAGTTAATGATGCAATATGTTTTTAACAAAGGCCTTGTTTGATAACATGGAAATGTAATTTCATGGTGGAAATGAAATTTAGTTTCCAATTGTTGTTGTTTGATAGCTAGTTAAGGAGACGGAAATAAAATTAAGTTGCCCCGCATAATTAAATTTTCATACGCCAAATCATTTTAGGAGGAAACCATTTCAACCATCTAAATGGCTGAAATTGAGTTTCCTACTAACAAAATAATAAGTTTTTGTGATTGCAAATCTAAAGTTACTTGTAAAAAACTTAAAAGCAAAAAAATTATTTTTTGACTATTAAAAAGTAACTTCAATTTCTATGATCATCATACTGGCACGATCACTATGAGCACCACATTATCTACATCAAATTTTTTTCAGCTAATATTTGACTTTGGTCAAAGTTTGAATTTTAATCAAACTTTAATTGGATTTATAAGTTACATAAAGTTTTGACCTTTGATCAAACTTTAACTTCTGAAACATGATAATAAGTTGTAAGTTAGTAATATATTATCAAACTTTTAGGAGTCAAATGTTGACTTAAGGTCAAACTTAGACTTTTAATTAAAATTTATTTTTTATTAACCTTAAACTCTAATAACTTGATGGCAAAAAAAGGATAATGCCGTTTTGATGTATAATTTGATACTAGATTCTCAATTGTATTAGTCAATAGTTTGACTTCTGGTCAAACTTTGACTTTTGGTCAAAATTTTACTTTTACACAAATTTTTTTTTAGTCAAACTCAAAACTTATAAATAAAGTCTACTACTACATAAATTAATATCGTATCAGCACAATTTTTTCTTGGTCAAAGTTTGACTTTTGGTCAAAGTTTGATTTTCTATAAAATGTTATAAATTTTTATTAGTAAAATATTATAATTAAAAATATCTATCATTATTTTAATTTATAACTTGAACATAAATTGCCTCATTTTTATTGGTTAAAATTTGACTTTTATTCAAATTTTGACTTTAGTCAAAAGTTGAGAAGTGTATCTTGACAGTAGATAGTAATTATTATTGTTGTTATTTATATTTTGGTAATGTAAATTTTAATCAGTCAATGCTTGATATTTGCTCAAACTTTGACTTTTTAACACAATTTAATTTTTTTAAACTTTTGTATCCCTAATGAGATTTTCATTTTTTTAATTTATTACTTTCTAGTATATTACCAAATTTTATTTTACTTTTTTTTATATTTGGTCAAAGTTTGACTTTTTAAAAAGTTGATATTTAGTCAAAGTTTTTACTAGAGTAACCTAGCGATGGATGCAAATACTGTTATGTTAATTTGTAAGTTGGCGCTAGATTGTAAAATTTTTTATTGATCAAAGTTTTAAAAATTAGTCAAAGTTTGACTTTTTAAAAAAATTAAATTTTCTTTCAAGTTAAAAAATTTAATTTTGTTTCAATATATAATACATACTAGCATTTTCTATAAAATTTTGTATTTTAGTCTGAAAATTTTTTATTAATCGAAGTTTTATGTTTGGTCAAAGTTTGACTTTTATTAAGAGTGGATATTTGATCAAATTTTGACTAGTGTAATCTAATGATATATATGAATATTTTTATATTAATTTACAATTGGACTTTTTTAACTTATTAGTACATTTCAAAATTTTCTCTTGATCAAAGTTAAAATTTTGGTCAAAGTTTGACTTTTATAAAAATTTAATTTAATTTCAACGTATAAACTTACATTAGATACTAGCATTTATAACTTTGTTATTTAGCTTTACATATTTTCTTTATCAAAATTTTAAGTTTGGTCAAAGTTTGGCTTTTTATTTGAGTTTGACTTTTCAAACTTTGACTTATATAACTTAATAATAAATAGTGATTACAATTATATTAATTTATAATGTAGTAGAATATCATTAAAAAAATTATTGGTTAATATTTGACTTTAATTATGATTTTAATAATAAATGATCAAAACTTAAAAATTCATTTTCAAAGATACTAATCAAACAAGAGAAATCAATTTCCAATGAAATTAATTTCTCAAACGCACTAATCAAATAGTGAAAATCCATTTCTAGAGGAAATTATTTCCTAGGAAATCAACTAAGAAATTGATTTCATTTCCTCTTTGGAATTTCATTGCTATCAAACAGGGCCAAAATCTCATATCCTTTTTACCACTATGCACAAAGAATTAATTTAGGTTAATATCTAGTTAGCAACATAATGAATTTCTTATAAACTTTTTGTTAGCAAATTTATACAAACAATTTAGCAATTTTGCAACCAAAATGATACATCAGTTTATGAAGAAATTTAATCTCCACTTTTTAGCAGCTGCAATTTTCGATGAGTAATTCCATTTCACGGTAAAGCCATAACGATTTACCAAATGAATTTAGAATAAATCATGCCTTATCAAACTAACTGCCAATTCATCATAATGCTAATAAAGAAACTAACACATTTGAGTATAGTTTCAATATACATAAAGCGTCGCAATAACCTTACCATGGCCAGGATAAGGCATTATAGAGATTGATAACTTGCGAAGATCAGTTATATCAAATATATTTCATTTTAACTAACACATTGATGTCCCCATATATCTCAAATAACTTGCGAAGATCAAATGAGACTGAACTCGCTATAAACTCAACGACCTAGCGGAGACCATATGACAACCAATCATGCCATAAAACTCAAAGCACTCGTGGAGATCAAATGACCGATCTCCCCATAAAACCCTACCTTATCAAACTAATAGCCAATTCATCATAATGTTAATAATGAAACTAACATATATATATATATATATATATTATAGTTATCATTTATCAATATACTTAAAGTGTTGATACAACCTTACCATGGGCAGGCTACATCATTATAGAGATCGATCTATAACCATATATCTCAAATAACTACCGAAGATCAAATGAGATCGATCTCGCCATAAACTCAAAGAATTAGCGGAGATCAAATGACAACCGACCTTGCCATAAAACTCAAAGAACTAGTGGAGATCAAATGAATGATCTCCCCATAAAACCCTGCCCTATCAAACTAACCACCAATCCATCATAATGTTAATAAAGTAACCAACACATTTAGCATAGTTATCAATATAGCTAAATCACTATAACCTTACAATGGCCAGGCTATTGCATATAGAGATCCATCTCACCATATATCTCAAAAAACTAGTGACAATAAAATGAGATCGATCTCGCCACAAACTCAACGAACTAGCAGCGATCAAATGACAATGGATCTTACCTTAAAACTCAAAAAATGAACCTAGAAACAAAACCGATAAAAAAAATAGTTCACAGATTCGATAAAAAAAATAGTTCATAGAACTTATTAGCCCCTATTTTCGAAAAAATCGAAGAAACTCTCCAGTAGAAAAAGGAAAAACTAACCTACAAACATGACAATAACATAAATTTGTATCAAATCAGATTTTTTAAAAAATATCAAAGAATTAAATTTAAAACTTAAGCCCTAACTCAAGAACACAAACTTATTACCTAGAAAGTGAGTCTTCTCCTTTGTTCTTGATTACATAAACCAAATCGCTGCAAAATTCCAGTGGAGGAGAGATCAAAGTGTAACACCCTGGAAATCCTGAACCCGAATACGCCGACTAAGTGAGCGTGTTCGATACCATAGGTGATGCGAGCCTCGAATTTTAAAATTATTATTTTAGAATGTGTGTACCATTGTACTAAGGAATATATACTAATTTGGGTAATTTGTTATACAGGTTCCGTGAGAGCACCAACGGTAAGAGGTCTTGCTTGCAAGTAAGAGGTCCAGGGATTGAAACTTGTGGAGTACATTTTAAAGTCCATTTTAGACCTTTGGATAAAAGCCGCACACCGATTCATGGTGTGCCAGCCCAACACCAGATCCGGCCCACCAAATATAAAGGCAAAACTTTAATTGCCATTTGAAAAACTTATGGGAGAGTTGTTTGAGAAAGGAACAGAGAACCGAGTGAGAAGGAACCCCCTTCTCCTTTCCATTTTTCTTTTTGTCAATCTTAACCGTCGATCTCCATCACAAAACCATTTTCTTTTGTCCTGCATCGCAAGGAATTCTCGTCGTCCACACCATAAGATCGACGAATGGTGGAGATCGAGCAGTTCGTGAACGACTTGTGTATCGTCGATATCTCACGATTTCAGCCATCGAAATCTCCGCATGCGCATGATAAGGAGGTTGTGATCTGCTCTGTGCATTGAGAAACCCGATTTCGACACCGTCAGATAGAAGAAAGAAGGATTGTAGGATCGAACGAACACAGGGTGTAAGCGCCGATACTTTTCAACAGCGATCACCGTCGTCGTTGCATGCATGAAATAAAGGATTTATTTTAAATTTTTGGGGATTTATTTTAGAAAGTCAAGAAAGAAGATGAAGTTCTGACATGTTATAGAATTGCACCAATTCGCTCGAGCGAATCACTTTCAGAAACAAAGGGAAAATGCCCTCAGAAAATTTGCTCAAGCGAATTTTCTTCAATTTTCAAGCAAAAATTTCGATTAAAACTTGCTCGAGCGAGTTTTTTATGTGCCACAGGGAATTGTCAAATTCGCTTGAGCGAGTTTGGAAATCAGTCGAGTGAATTTCCCAGTTTTTGGCTAACTGAATCTTCCTCTGGAAAGGCTTGAAAAACTTTGGAGTATTTGATTCCTCCGATATTGACATGTGGTTTATGAACCTCTTGTGATCTAGATTGAGAACGGGAGGACAACGATAGGACCTTCGCATTGTTACGTATGACTTCGGAATTTAAGGTAAGAGAAAATTCAATGCTTACTTGCACTTTGATCTTTGAAGCATAGACTATGAATATGGGAATCTGAACTCTGAATCCGAATTTTTGAATGTGAAACATTGAATCTTGAACATTAATCGGGTGAACTTGATTTCTAAAATTCGAATGTGAATAATTTGAACTCTGAATCCGAATTTGAATATGAATCATTGCATCTTGAATGTGAATCATTTGAACTTTGATTTCTAAATTTCGAATGTGAGTCTTCTGAATTCTGAATCCAAATTTGAATATGAATCTTTGAACTCCAAACTTTGAAATGAAATTAGTTATGAATCATCGACACCTTACTATGTGTTGGAATATTTGATTTTAAGGTTTACACGAACGAATCCCCCACTTCTGTGTGATGACACAATCGATACGGCGGGTCATACCATAAATTCGAGTCGGTACGACGGTCAATCCGTAATTCGAAACCAGTACGGTGGGCTATACCATAACTCGAATGCTTGACGATGACCATTTCGAAAAATGTTTAGTGAATGACAATGGTTAGGTGGGGATTCCCATTGGTATTTTGTCTCAACAACGCTATTCTCGCGTTGGAGTTTTGTAAGTTAAAATTTAAGTCATATATTAAGATAAGAAGTTGCATATAAAATATGAAGACGAATAAGAAATCAGAAACCATGTGAACTTTGAATATTGGGAAAATAAGTGGTATTTGAAACTCTATTCGATTTTGACTTTTGACATTGGTTTTGGATATGAAAATGCTTTGATTTTTGTCATCGAATTTTGTTTAAGATAAAATGCCATCAATTCTATGTTTTGATTTGATAAATGTAAGTTGTATTGAATTTGTTCCTACTGAGCTTAGACTATAGCTCACTCTGATATTTATGTCATAGGTTTAGATCTCGACCAGGATCCTGACTATGTTCCTGAGGCAAAAGAGGACCTTCAGCCTGAAGATTTTTACCCGTAGTTAAAGAGTTCGGTTTGACTTGGTATACTGTGGACTCTTGTATAGTTTTGGGATCTTATACTGTTGACTTGGTACATTCTTAGGATTAGTCCTTTGTGTATATATATATATATATATAGGCGAGCATTTTGAATACCACTGTTTAGGTGGCGGTTGGTTGTCACTGGTGGTTAAACTTGGCCTTTGGCTTGTGTTTTGTATAGATATGGAATCTTGCTTAGTTTTGCCATATGTTTTATCCTCTTGAACTCAGTATTTGTACGAATGTGCTAAGTAAAGGATGACCGGGCATTCCTCGAAGTCCATGTGGGAAGGTCGGGCTGTCACAGTTGGTATCAAGGACTGTTCATTGTGGATTCTGAATATCAGATTTGACGGTCCAATTTTCCCAAAAATCCGTATGGGGAAAATCGGGCTATCAGACAAAGTCTTGGACAATAGACATGCGGGTTGAACCTTTCTGATCCACCGAGCATAGGCGATGGAGAGGATAAGGTGTGGAGATTCAAATTTCTCCACATGATTTAGAGCAGAAGCGATGGATAGTGATTGTGGAAGAAGAGGAAATGTCGATCGTGAGAATATTAGAGCGATTGGGGAAGAAGAGGAAACGTTGTTAGAATATTAGAGTAGAGGTGATGGAGATCAAGAAGGGTGAAGAAGAGAAGAGCCATTGGGGAAGAGATCCATTGTGGGGAAGAAGGGGGAAGAAGAGGAAATGTCAGAGAGTATTAGGTAGGTTAGCTTAATTATGTTAAAAAGTTCCTTCCTTTTGCATATAAAACCAAAATAGAAGTTAAAAAATAAATACGACTTAAAAGGGATTTAGCATGATAACTAATGGTGCCAATATGCATGCGTAAAATTTTGGGCTTTGCCAATGGCTTAAGTTGATTTGCCGCTAAATGGTTGCCACTAAATGTCACAAATTTTATAGAGTCACTCAAGATTAGGATCACAAGATTTGTTAGACCATATATGAAATTCATGTGAAATTCCTAAACGGGCCTATACCCGATTAATTCGGGATTATATATGACAACCACACAATATGCACAACACATTTTTTTTACGTAAAAAGCAAATTCATTAGTAAAAATCACAGGACCGTAGTCCGAGCAAACAAATCCACTGTGAAACAAATGATTACAATAAGTACGAGTCCTATATCGAAAATGAATGCATGTCTATCAAACCCCAATGCATTCAACATTTCATTGCCGACCGTTTTCATAGCGTTTAAAATTGATCGCTCTAAAACTCGCTGATGACCACACAACAATCCATATCGAATCCCGCAAAGCAAAAATCCACTCGTCCAAATCCTTAGGCAACATCCATTGATATTTGTGCAATCGTGAAATTTTATCGATCTGTCGCGACGACGCGCTCTAAGTTTGGAGTCGCCACCTGGAGCTTTTGGTGACCCAAGATAGCTCAAAATCAATACGTAAGCACCTAAGTGTAAAAATATGACTCCGATTTACCGGTCTATGCTAAAGGCTCTTGGGTTGAGGCCTCAGTTATCGATCGAGAAGGTGGGACCCGATCAACCCGCTCGTAAGCAGTCTTTACTATGGTTGTTTGGATGTGTATATTATATATATATATAATTATATATATAAAAAAGAAGAGAAAAATGGACAGCACTCTAATCCTATATATATATATATATATAATTATATAATTATATATATAAAAAAGAAGAGAAAAATGGACAGCACTCTAATCCTATTAAGCCCTATTGAGCCCTTGCTTGAAGGCACTCCGATCCTATTGAGCCCTTCATACCCGACAAAATTCATTCGTTGTAACAGCTCAATTCAAGGATAGAAGGAAAGCAAAGACGGTAGAGGAATAGAGGGGAGAGTCGGAGCTCTCAGGCCCCTGTAGCACTACTGTGGACCTCGCGTGGATGTGCTTCTGATGTGCTTCCGGTAGCAAAAGGGTTGATGGATGGGTTTGTACCTCTAAGGCTTGGTGACTAGAGGATAGGAGAGGTAAGCTAAGGCTTTGATCTTTGCAAACCTAAGGGATTTATGATGGAAGATGGATTGTGAAGGATGAATTTCAATTCTGAAATTTGTATGGGTGAACGGTAAAAGGGAAGAAGAGGGATCACTTAATCTTTTCTCTCTTTGGAAAAATTTTCAAGCCCTTAATGTTGAGGTAATTCAATGTGTGCTTATTTAAATGAGAAAAATAATGAAAAAAACAAGGAAGAAAATCAACACATACAGATTTAAACACAACCTATAAGATCTAGGGCCTATTGTAGCAAGTTTTAAGAAGTAAGAGTTTGTCCCACGGAGAGTGATGATCTAAAACCTAAAGGGTTGTATAGTAAACTCCAGATCTGGTTATAGACCTAGCAACCCTAAACCTAAGCTAGAAACTAAGGTAAAGAGAAGGTGTTTAGGTGTGACAGCCCGAATTTCGGCATCCCGAAATCCATGCCATCTGCACGACCTCCAAGGCCGTGCCTTAAATTCATATCATAACTCGTCGATATATACAGCCAAACTGTAATTTAAGCACATGCGACTACTCTAAATCGAAATAAAAGATAATATAGTTGATCTCGCAAGGCTGTCATTGTCCCATGCCAATTCATGGACATAAGAACTTACCCAAATGTTTAATTGAAATTATTCATCCTAGACGTCTTATCAAGAGGCAGAAATTTAAAACACTCTAAATAAAGAGGCTCGATATACCAGCCATACATAGTATTCTCTCAACTCACTCTCTGAGTATGCAGCGGGTTTCCTAGAAGAATTCCTCAGGAGGAGGTTCTGACTCTTCTGTGGGCACGGACACCGATGCCCTTGGATTAACTTCACCCGAAGTCCTTGCTGCCGCTAGTCCTGGACCTGCGACGTATAGTCTAAGGGGTGAGCTACATCCTAGCTCCGTAGGGAAAACAAAAGAACATATAGATCATCCTTCACACATATGTCAGTAACTTAACAAACATAAAATTCTCAAGAAAACACTTATGTACAACAATTTGAGTAACAGGGGTAACCCAATGGTTCCGACCACTACTTAGCATAGTTTTGTTTCATCTCTTTATGAGTTTGGTTGTGAACTTGGCCTAATCACTTAAATCTTAACTTAAGTAATCCTCGAGCAATATAGCATCGAGCCCCGATGGAATACCCACCATCGTCGTCTAACTAGACAGTTGTTATGTGTATTCCCTGGGAATACTGCCCGAGCCCATTTCTCATAGGCGGCGGGGTCTATTCTCAATCTACATCCCTGGGATGTGTTATAAATGTACGGATTGGCCGCCGTACCGGTCACGGATATCTGCCCGAGTCGATTGTGGTTATCCCATACGTTGGTGGGGTATTCTAATCAACCTTAAATAATAAAAATATCAATGTGCTTTACATATAGTTATTCACCGTGATTGTGCTAAATATATCACATTAGGCCTTATCACGTTATTTTTGTTTCTCTGTTTGTTTTCTTACGCATCCCTGGGATGCCCCATGCTTCTATTTTACCTTTCTTTGATTGAACCACATTATCTTTCGTCCCCAGGGGACCTCAGGATTTTCCACATTGGAACACACACACACGCCCTTATCATGAGGTTTTATGGAATACACTATTTAAATAGACTATACTACGCATATGAGTTCACAGAATAATGCACATGTTTCGAGAATATTCCCTACCTCGACGAATCTCAAGGCATGCCTGCTCGTAGAGGGTTATAACGCATCAACCTACATTTTTTTAAAAATAGTTTTAGAATAATCTAAAGTCATTGGGGTGTATGACCCCCAAGTTCTCATATTCGACAAAAACCAAGATCTGAGTGGTCACCAGACCTCGCTCGCGCGGTCAATTATCCTCGCTCGAGCGGTCACTTGACTTCGCTCGAGCGGTCTCTTGACCTCGCTCGAGCGGTTAAATCGAGGTCGCTCGAGCGGTTAAATCGAGCTTTCGAAATATGACCGTGGACCCTCGCTCGAGCGAGCTCCCCTTTAGTTTCAGGGACCGCTCGAGCGAGCCCAGAGTCATGCTTATATCTGTTCATCCTCGCTCGAGCGAGCCTTTTTAGACCGCTCGAGCGAGGAACAACGATTTGTCCCTCGATCAAGATCGAGAATATGCTTCCACTCATCATTTACCCTTTATCTTATACAAGGAAACATTTAGCCAACCTCTTTCCTACTATTTAAAACATTCCTAGGCATCTATCATGTCCTTAACGTACCTCTGACGATGAAACCGCACCGGTCTGATTTATGATTTGAATATCTACTCGGTTATCCGGCCTCCCTGGTTCGTCCTCCCGTTGTTTCCTCTGATCTCCTTTGCCGACCTATGTCTCAACGAACCCTAGTTCTCTACCAGGCTCTTTTCTTCTTTCTCTCTATATTCTCCTTCTCTCTATTTAGGTTAGAATAGATTTACGTAAGGGCTCCTCTCTCTCTTCTTCACTTTTATATCTAAAATTTTTGGGATATACTAGTGTGTTTCCCACGTACACACTTAAAGTATTTGGGTCGTTTTGGTCTCCTTGTGAAACACATATACCTATGTGTGTGCCGTGCACAAATCAGTGAAAAATCTGGGTTGTGACAATCACCCCAACTTATAAGATTTTCGCCCTCAAAAATCGATATTATTTTCTTAACCAGGTACCACTTCTGTCATACGACTCGCATATCAAATCAGAAATTTACATAAATTGCCGCATTTTGCAGCAAGCAGTGTTGGTCATGCCCACAATTTTCCATACAACAAAAACAAAACAATTAACCAAAATATTATCGATATCTCATCCCATAAATATTTATCATCTACCCAAACAAAACCTTGTGACATTCATGTCACGATAGTTTGAAGAAAATTTTAACCTACATATCAAAAGTTTTCAAAATATTACATGCCAAGTGTTCAAATGTTTGTTACTATCTAATCCTCATCCTCTTCATAGTAAATCGTCGTGTAAATGGTAGTCCTCGCCATCGTCGCCTCGCCATCATCATCGCCATCGTCACTTTGTGGCGGCTGTGGTACCTTGTGGCGCTCCTCGTGGTCGGGCCGAGCTAGATGCTCCAAAAATAGCGTCCCTCATGGCACCTACGCGCTGCATGTAAGACTGCGGGTATGCCTGGCCCATGAGGTCTATGAGTAGCGCCTCCTGGAACCTCTGATGCAACCTGATCTCCCGCCCTTGCTGGAGGATCTCCCGCATCATGCCCATGTCAGAGTGGGTATAGGCTGCATGCGAGGTAGAGGGGTAGTCGGTCCCTACCGGTGCTTGATGGGTGGTGATCGGAGACACTGTCGGTCTCTCTTCTTGTCGACTGGTTTGGAGGCTCTTAAGGTTTCGGCTCCGGTCTTGGGCGAGGTATGGGACGGCGTTGTGGTGAGAGTAACTCATCCTCCCGGATCCTAAATCCTCCTTCCCATTTCGTGAGTCTAAAAGTCGGGAAATCAACCGTGCATACTGATGTCAGTTGATTGGTGGAGGGACACCCTTACATTTCTTTTGTAGGCATCGCCATGCCTTTTATGACAACCATAGGTGCGTTGATCCACCTATTGTGAAATGCGGTATGTAGTGCTCATAAAAAATGCATCTCGGCGTTCTTGGTCATGGCGGTTGGGTGCAAATTCTTTTTAAAGATAATGTCTAAAAGCCACATGCGCGGTAGTTGTGACCGGGTGATAGATTGTCCGAGGCGGACCTACCGCCATGATGTCGGAGATGATCGTTGGAAATCTACGTTCTCGAGAAAAAAGGTGGTAGGATGAGTGGGCTAGGAGTGTAGATGTGGGGACACTTCATGATTGAGAAATGTCGGCACATCGAAAATTAACTCATTACCATCGATGGTAACAAGTATGGCGTCCTCATCGATGCTCATGTTTAAGGTCCGTAGAAACGGTTTCACTAGCCTCGGGTAGTATCGATCCCGAGCAGGCGTGGCGGGTCTTGAGCTGATTGTTGGTGATAAAGTCCGATGTCCCGGGTGGACGCCGGATCTCCAAAACAAGAGGATGTATTTCCCATTCGGCTTCAAAATTTTGCTCCCCACCAATCATCCGGTGTGATTGGGCGGGCGGTTTGATGATGGTTGCGAGGTCTGTGGCGCTTTGTTGCGCGCCGACGGCGACCGAATCACCATCCGTTTCTTAGGTTGTGGGTTTGGGCTTGAAGCCATTTGGTATTTAAAGGGTTTAAAGAGACAGGAAAAATTTTAGGGATGGGTAGATTTTACCTAAAAGAGTAGTCTTAACGGATCAGATGGTCGAAATCCGGCTGGAAATGGATCGAAAAGATTGAAAATCGCTTGCCCTAACCCCCTTGTTCGTCTCTTCTATCTTTCGCGAAGATGATGAACAGCGCCATTGCCTCGCCATATTTATAGTTCCGCCTCGCTCGGCGGTCATACATTCTCGCCGGCGAGAACGAACTAGTTTTATCATATACTATATCCTCGCTCGAGCGGTTATAATGCCTCGCTCGAGCGGTTCAAAGACCTCGCGCGAGCGGTCACTAGACCTCGCTCAAGCGAGAAGAAAATTTGAATTTTATGTAGTTCGCTCGAGCGAACACAAGTGGTCGCCGGCGAGACCGAGAGGCGTTCGTACCTTCTTGCTCGTTTAGGTTTCCATACATCCCTAGTTTCATCAATTAAGAGTTCAAATGAAAAGTTGCTCAAATATTGTTTGAAATCCAAATATCTTAAAAAAAACATACATAGCCTTCATAGTACCCGTAATTACATATTCTCAACGAATGAAAACATTTAGTTGGCAATTTGAACAATTTGGGATGTTGTTCTTTAACATCCGCCTCACGTTCCACGTTGCCTCTTGGGATGGTTCTTCCATCGGACAAGCACTAAGGAATCACTTTTGTTCGCAACACTGTTCCTTCCGATCTAAAATTTCTCTGGGTTCTTCAATCATGGTCATATCTTCATGCATTTTGAATGATTGGCGCTCGGACGTGATCGGGGTCATTGAGATATTTTCTAAGCATAGATCGTGGAACACGTTGTGTACTGATCAAACAATGGTGGCAAACCAATGCGGTAGGCTACTTCTCCACTCGACCCAAAACTTCAAGCGGTCCAAGATAGCGGGGACTTAGTTTCCCTCTCTTCCCAAATCTCATCACTCCCTTCATCGGTGATACTTTCACGAATACATGTTCACCCACTTTAAAGTCTACACTAGTCCGCTTGATGTCAGCATAACTTTTCTGTCTGCTCTGAGCCGCCTTTAGTCTTTCCCTGATCATGCGGACAATGGCAGCGTTATCTTCAAGTAGCTCCGGTCCCAAAACGAATTTCTCTCGCAATTTCTTCCAATTGATTGGCGACTTACATCGTCTTCCGTACAAGGCTTCATACGGTGCCATCCCAATGCTCGTCTGAAAACTATTATTATAAGCGAACTCAATCAATGGTAGATGTTGATCCCATGATCCTTGCAATTCTAACATACATGCCCTAAGCATGTCTTCAATGACTTGGTTGACCCTCTCAGTCTGTCCGTCTGTTTGTGGGTGAAATGCCGTACTGAAATCCAACTTAGTTCCCATTCCTTCTTGGAATTTCCTCCAAAACTTTGATGTATATAATGGGTCTCGGTCTGAAACAATGCTACTTGGAATCCCATGTAACCGGACGATCTCCTTCATATAAAGTTATGCTAATCTTCCAGTGTACATCGTGTATGCGGCAAGAAATGTGCTGACTTAGTCAATCTATCAACTACTACCCAAATGGCGTTATGCCTCCTTGCAGTTCGCGGTAAACCGACTATGAAATCCATTGAGATAGATTCCCATTTCCATTCTGGTATGGGTAAAGGCTGTAATAGGCCTGCGGGGTGTCTATGATCGATTTTCACTTGTTGGAACGTCAAACATCGTGACACGTACTCTGCCACATCTTGTTTCAAACCTCTCCACCAGTAGTTCTTTTCGGATCTGATACATCTTTGTGCTTCCCGGGTGAATCGCATAGCTTGACCTGTGGGATTCATCAAGAATCGTTCGTCGTAACTCCGCATTGTCCGGAATGCAAAGCCGCCCCTTGAATGTTAAGGAACCATCTTCTTTGATTGAAAATTCAGAGGTAGTACCTTCAATTACATTTCGATGTATCCTTATTAGAATCGGGTCTTTCATCTGTAGTTCTCGTATGTGTTCAAATATCACTGGCTTCACTGATATGTTGGCTAAGAAGGCTCCTGTGGCTTGTGGTTGTATGTCTGCACCACATAACGCTAGATCCTCCAACATCTTCCATCGACATATACCCGAAATTAGTCTAGCCAGCTGGGCCGAACTCTTTTGACTCAAGGCGTCGGCCACTACGTTGGCTTTGCCTGGATGGTACTGTATAGAACAATCGTAATCTTTGAGGAATTCCATCCACCTACGCTGCCTCATATTGATTCATACGTAGTAAAGTGTATCTCGAGGCTTTTGTGGAAATGTTTCTCATTATAGATAATGTCGCCATATCTTTAATGCGAATATGACTGCTGCTAGCTCCAGATCGTGTGTTGGGTAGTTCCTTTCGTGCTCTTTCAACTGCCTGGAGCCGTAAGCTATTACCTTTTTATATTGATTTAGTACACAACCCAAACCGTTATATGAAGCATCACTATAAACTGCGAATCCTCCACTGCCTGATGGAATGGCTAATACTGGAGCTGAGGTGAGCCTCTTCTTGAGTTCTTGAAAACTCTTCTCACACGCCTCACTCCACTCAAATCTTGAGTCCTTTCTTGTAAGTCTCGTAAGAGGTCCTGATATTTTTGAAAACCCCTCTATGAAACGTCGATAATAACCTGCCAGTCCGAGGAAACTTCGGATGTCTGTCACGGTTTTTGGTTGTTCCCAGTTCACTACTGCCTCGATCTTAGCGGGATCTCTGGTGACACCATGCTTGGAGCGACATGTCCCGAGCTAACCTTTTCTAGCCAAAACTCACATTTGCTGAGCTTGGCGTACAGCTGGTGTTCACGCAAGGTTCGTAGAGCGACACGTAAGTGTTCTTCATGCTCCGTTTTCGATTTTGAGTAGATTAGGATGTCATCAACAAATACTACCACACAGGAGTCTAAGTGTGGTTTAAACACTCGATTCATCAAGTCCATAAATGTGGTGCATTCGTCATCCGAATGGCATCACTAAAAATTCATAGTGTCCATACCGTGTTACGAAAGCCGTTTTTCAATGTCCTCGTACGACTCTTAAGCGATGGTAACCGGATCTTAGGTCGATCTTGGAAAATGTTTTGCACCACCGCAATTGGTCGAATAAGTCATCTATTCTTGGCAACGGATATCGATTCTTCAATGACTTTGTTCAATTGGCGGTAGTCGATGCACAACCGCATTGACCCATCTTTCTTTTCACAAACAACACTTTGGTGCTCCCCACGAGACACGCTTGGTCGTATGAATCCCTATCCATGAGCTCTTGTAATTGTTCTTTCAATTCTTTTAACTCTGCGGGGCCATCCTATAGGTGCCTTTGAAAGCAGTTCCGTTTACGGTGCTAAGTCGATTACCAAATTCTACTTCTCTCTGGAGGTAATCCTGGCAATTCTTCTGGGAATACATCTGGGAATTCTCGCACTACTGGTATCTCAGAGATAATATTCTTTTCTTCTTTATCTTCCTTCAAAAATGCCAAATAACCACTACACCCCTTTCGGATCAAACGTTCTCATTTGCCGATATGAGTGGTACCTGAGTCGACCTCTCCCCTTGGAATCGAAACGATCTCCTCGTGTTAGGACGGAAAACAACCACTTTATCCTTGCAGTCCACCGTTGCGCAATGGTGGGACAGCCAATCCATGCCAAGGATTACGTCGAATCCTTGCATGTCCAACCATATTAAATTTGCGTCTAATTCGTGGACAGCGTGATCCCGAATGCTTACTACTACCGATTTGCAGACTAACTCCGTGTCCACTAATTCTCCTGTTGGGATGGACACTGATAACACAAAGTCCAGCGTTTCCGGAATAATCTTCATCCTTTTTGCAAATCTAGGGGTGATGAAAGAGTGGGTAGACCCTGGGTCTATCAGCACTCGCGCGTCATGTGCTACGTAACACCCTTTCTCATAAATCTGTAACGTACCTACAATGCATGCATATACGTACATAACATATACTTAATACAAAATTTTCACTCTTAAGTTTAATAACAGTTATATAGATATTTATCCTAATGGAAAATTCATTCTTTATCTAGAGTTGTATTGCAAACGAAATTCTTCATTTTAAAGGAGACCTCACCTTGGATAACGTCGTGTACACTCCCTGCTTCCTGGGCGGTAACTGCGTAGGCTCTCCCTCGAATAACAGGCTTTCGAGATTGAATAGGTTGTGGCATGGAAGTTGGAGCCGTCTTTTCTTTGACTGTCTCAGGGCAATCTCTAATCATGTGGCCTATCTTGCCACACTTGAAACAGCCTCGCATTCCCTGCCTACAGTCGGTTGTTTTGTGGGACTTGCCACATTTTGCACAAGTTTCTCTTGGTGATGAAGTAGCAGCTCTCGAAAAACCTTGTGGAGTTGTAGCCCTGTTGGAAAAAGTAGGACCTTGATACCTCATCGGTCTCCCTGATGCCAGCAACGGATAATTTTGATGAGTAGGTTGTTGTGCAGCCCTCCCATACCCTGTCTGGAATGACTGTTTCTGATTTGGTGCTACAAACCTCGGTTTCTTGTATACCGATTCATAACTCCCCGTCCTGCTCGGATCAATGCTTTCTCTACCTTGATGTTCCCTCTGACGGTATCGGTTATTGTTTTCTTCCTCAACCACCAATGCCTTACTCATTACTTCTCCATAAGTTTTCAGCTGGAAGGGCGCAACCCCTCCTCGAATGTCCGATCTTAAGCCCTGTTGGAACCTCTTCGCTTTCATCACGTCTGAGATTACGTAGTCTGGGGCGAAGCGAGCCAGTCTCATGAATTCCACTCCATACTCTCTCACGGTCATTCTTCCCTGTGATAGTTGTAAAAATTGGGTCTCCATCTGATTCCTCACAACTTCCGGAAAATATTGTTTGTTGAATTCTTCTACAAATTCGTCCCAAGTCCACGGCACATCTGGGGTTTCTTGTGCTCTCGTTCGCGAAACTGATTTCCACCAAGGTCCAGCTTCTCCATCTAACATATATCTTAGCAGACGCTCTCATCCTCCTGCATGTCATGTCAGTACGCTAAACACTTTCTCCATTTCTCCCAACCAGTTTTCGGCGGCCATCGTGTCTGCCTGACCTGAAAAGTTGGGAGGTCTCATTCTTCTGAACTCAGTGAATGCTGAAGCCACTGAAGGTGTAAGTCCTACTGGAGGGGTAGGCGTTCGTTGTGGTTACATGCATATCTTGCTAAGGACGCTTGTTGTGCCATGGCGATTGCCCTCCATTTGTGCATCATTCTCTGGCGTTCTTCTCTTTCTTCATTTCTTTCTCTCACCCTATCTTGTTCCCTCTGATCTCGATCCTGTCTATCTAGATCTCGCTCCTCTGCTTGAGTTTGGTTTCCTCCCTGGCCACTGCTCTCGGGAATCTCCCTGTTTCCCAATGGCACTCTGTTTGTAGGTGAGACTAACCCATCTCTACTGCGCAAATTCCTATCGTGACCACCCCTGGGTCGGCCTCTCCCTCTAGGAAACATAACGGTCTGCATGAGCATTCATAATCTCGTTAGCAGAAGTCCCTATATTCTGACGATATGATAGTCAGAATCCCGGAAAGAAAAGCTTTGATACCAATCTGATGACGAATTTCGCATCCCAAATCCGGCCATGCCTTACATTCATATCATAACTCGTCGATATATACAGTCAAACTGTAATTTAAGCACATGCGACTCTAAATCGAAATAAAAGATAATATAGTTGATCTCGCAAGGCTGTCCTTGTCCCATGCCAATTCATGGACATAAGAACTTACCCAAATGTTTAATTGAAATTATTCATCCTAGACGTCTTATCAAGAGGCCAAAATTTAAAACACTCTAAATAAAGAGGCTCGATATACCAGCCATACATAGTATTCTCTCAACTCACTCTCTGAGTATGCAGCGGGTTTCCTAGAAGAATTCCTCAGGAGGAGGTTCTGACTCTTCTGTGAGCACACGGACCGATGCCCTTGGACTACCTTCACCCGAAGCCCTTGCTGCCGCTAGTCCTGGACCTGCGACATATAGTCTAAGGGGTGAGCTACATCCTAGCTCCGTAGGGAAAACAAAAGAACATATAGATCATCCTTCACACATATGTCAGTAACTTAACAAACATAAAATTCTCAAGAAAACACTTATGTACAACAATTTGAGTAACAGGGGTAACCCAATGGTTCCGACCACTACTTAGCATAGTTTTGTTTCATCTCTTTATGAGTTTGGTTGTGAACTTGGCCTAATCACTTAAATCTTAACCGTAATCCTCGAGCAATATAGCATCGAGCCCGATGGAATACCCACCATCGTCGTCTAACTAGGCAGGTTGTTATGTGTATTCCACAGGAATCTTGCCGCCCATTTCTCATAAGGCGGCTCAATCTACATCCCGGGATGTGTTATAAATGTACGGATTGGCATTGCACGTCAGTCACGGATATCCTGCCGAGTCGTGGTTATCCGTATTCTAATCAACCTTAAATAATAAAAATATCAATGTGCTTTACATATAGTTATTCACCGTGATTGTGCTAAATATATCACATTAGGCCTTATCACGTTATTTTTGTTTCTCTGTTTGTTTTCTTACGCATCCCTGGGATGCCCCATGCTTCTATTTCACCTTTCTTTGATTGAACCACATTATCTTTCGTCCCCTGGGGACCTCAGGATTTTCCACATTGGAACACACACACACGCCCTTATCATGAGGGTTTAAGAATACACTATTTAAATAGACTATACTACGCATATGAGTTCACAGAATAATGCACATGTTTCGAGAATATTCCCTACCTCGACGAATCTCAAGGCATGCCTGCTCGTAGAGGGTTATAACGCATCAACCTACATTTTTTTAAAAATAGTTTTAGAATAATCTAAAGTCATTGGGGTGTATGACCCCCAAGTTCTCATATTCGACAAAAAACCAAGATCTGAGTGGTCACCAGACCTCGCTCGCACGGTCAATTATCCTTGCTCGAGCGGTCACTTGACTTCGCTCGAGCGGTCTCTTGACCTCGCTCGAGCAGTTAAATCGAGGTCGCTCGAGCGGTTAAATCGAGCTTTCGAAATATGATCGTGGACCCTCGCTCGAGCGAGCTCCCCTTTAGTTTCAGGGACCGCTCGGCGAGCGAAATCATGCTTATATCTGTTCATCCTCGCTCGAGCGAGCCTTTTTAGACCGCTCGAGCGAGGAACAACGATTTGTCCCTCTATCAAGATAGAGAATATGCTTCCACTCATCATTTACCCTTTATCTTATACAAGGAAACATTTAGCCAACCTCTTTCCTACTATTTAAAACATTCCTAGGCATCTATCATGTCCTTAACGTACCTCTGGCGATGAAACCGCACCGGTCTGATTTATGATTTGAATATCTACTCGGTTATCCGGCCTCCCTGGTTCGTCGTCTCGTCGTTTCCTCTGATCTCCTTTGCCGACCTAAGTCTCAACGAACCCTAGTTCTCTATCAGGCTCTTTTCTTCTTTCTCTCTATATTCTCCTTCTCTCTATTTAGGTTAGAATAGATTTACGTAAGGGCTCCTCTCTCTCTTCTTCACTTTTATATCTAAAATTTTTGGGATATACTAGTGTGTTTCCCACGTACACACTTAAAGTATTTGGGTCATTTTGGTCTCCTTGTGAAACACATATACCTATGTGTGTATGCGTGCCGTGCACAAATCAGTGAAAAATCTGGGTTGTGACATTAGGAGTCACAACTAAAATAAAACCCAAAAAAAAAAGGAATAACCTACAGCTAAAAGAAAGGAAAAAAGAAGGATGATCATGGTGTGAGAAAATAAAGATAAAATGATGGAGAAGTAGACAGCTATAGACAACTCATCACTGTAACTCAGTGTTAGAAATGAATCTGCAGCAATCCTTTAGATGGCAAAAAACACATCTAAAAGGTAGAAAAATCTAACCTAACCCAGAGGTCTGGTATGATCTTAGGGTTGTATTTTGTCCACTTAAATGGTTAAAAATATCTCAGAGATTTCATCCAATCAATGGATTAAATCAGAATAGGAAACCGATTGCAGACACTATGGTCGCAAGGCTACAAGCTCAAGCAACCAAAGGAGCAAACAGTCATTGAAAATCAGGTGGAAACAATAAGAAATCTTAGGCTGAATGGGGCTTTAGACTCAGCAGGTCATTGCTACAAAAAGGCCTGCAATGACCCAGCTCACAAGTCTGCAATCTATGCAAAAATCTTATATCTAAACACTGAAAATGGAAATGTAAAGTAGGGGAGAAGTTTTCTCTGCAACTATCTCTCACTCTGTTATAAGCTCAAGTGTAGAGAAGAAGAATATATCTCCACCTTGTGATTTAGACCAAGCCTAGGGCTATACCTTGCCCATTGAATGGCCACAAGCCATCCCAGAGGTTATCTTAATCATAGAGGTTAGAAATAGAACATGATTACCACTGTTGTCACCATGGTTGCAGGGCTACAAGCTCAAGCAACCAAAGGAGCATATAACCCATAAAAATTTATGTGAAAAACACAAAAGAATAAAGATTAAATGAAGCATTAAACATGGCATTTCATTACTTAAACAAGATTTACAATGACTTTCCCTCAAGGCAACAGTTTGTACAAAACCCTAAAACAACTCAATGTATTCACAATACCCATTGCAAAACTAAATTATCCCTAGCTGCTACAAAAGACTTTAACTTAGCTTTACAGCTAAGCTAAGTAAGAAAAAGAATGGAAAATAGAAGGGAAACAAAACTGGCTCGAAACCCTAAAAAAATAAAAGTAAATGAGCTTAGGCTAACCCTGACTATTTTACAAAATAGAATATAGCTCTATTTATACAATCCTTGCAGTAGCTATGTGCAATAGCCAATGACAAATGGGAGGTTTGGAGCTGGTTTCGTAGCTTATTTGTAGCCCTTGGATGCTTTGGGATGTGTGGGACATTGGCATGCGTGCCCTAGTGTTGAGAACTAGAAAATACCATGTTCCACCCGTTAACCTGGGCCTTGATAGACCCTTGAGAGAACTAAATAAGTGTTTTAAGTTCTTGTGTTACAGCTAACAATAAAGACAGGCTTAACCATGAAAGTAGCCTAAAAGTGCCAAAAAGACGATAATCCATGTTGATCCAAAGGAAGAAAGAGAAGGGACAACCTCACGAGCTGTCAAAATGCCTAAACTAAAGAAGACAAAGGCTTGGTTGTAACCTGGAAAGTGTGGAGCTATTCGAACAGAAGAATGCATTACAGAGTGCTTTTCAAAAAGAATCTGAACATTTTGAAAAGAACCTGAACTTTGAGAAAAGAACTAAAAGCTCCAGGTTTAGTTTTCGAAGAGCACCTGAACACTTCGAAAGGATTTCTGACCTATTCAAAAAGAAGAGAACTCCTTGTGAACAAAACTTGAATTTTGCGAAAAGAGCTTCAGAAGTCACAGTACCTTGCGAAAAGTTCCCCAAACTATGCGAAATGGTATTATGGAGATTCCTAGCATCTGTAAGGGTAATTCAGTAATCTTTTGCACGTGCCCCAATGCATTTAAAAACCCAGGGACATTCTGAAAGATTCTGAGCACGAACCAAAGGCATATTCCACCCCATGTGAGCACCCGAAGATGAAATCAATTAGCGGGAACTTCTAGAAGTTCTAACAGACTTTTGAATTACATAACAGAATTGATGCCTCTGTCATCTGATTGGTTGAAACAAATCAAGCAATTCTGATTGGCCAAAACAGATCTGGATCCTCGTGCTCGACTACCATTGGTTAATACAGATCTAAGCACTGCTGATTGGTCGATACACATCTGAGCTAGACCTGGGGGAAACTATAAATAGATGAACCATTTGCCCAATTTGGGTATCCAGATTTTGAGTTTCATTTCTGTTGCTCCATTTCCAATTCAGATAGCTTATCTGAAACTCTTGTAATAGCCAAACTTTTACTTGCAATTGAGAGCTGTGAGATACTTTTATAATTCAAAAGAGAATTGTATTCAAGACTACAAATCCGAGAGTTGTTTAAGCTGTGCTCTGTAATTGTAATGGTGAATTTGAAAAGGTTGCTGTGAACCGTACGTTCTCAATTGGATTCGTGTTGAGGGTTCCCTGTGATCTCCTTATTGCACTAGACTCCTTTAGATTTACTATTTTTCAAGCAATTTCCCTTTATTCATTATCCCTGTGGGAATTAGTGTTTGTAACCTAATCTTTCACAATATTTGTAGTGGTGTTTCTTGTTCTGAATTGAGGATTCAGATTAAAGACTATTGGATGGTCTGTGGCCATTGAAGTGGACATACCATAGCCATAAGTTTAATTCTAATCCTTGAGTTAGATTACTTCCTCTTGCATCTGTGCTTGTAGCCAGATGAAGATTGGAGCATCTCTCATTTGATCTACTTTTATTCTCATTTTATTTCAAGAATCAAATCAAAGTTAGATATTATTTCTCCATTCTTATTAATTTACATCAAAATCCCCCCAACTCAGATCTGGATCATTTAGTTTAATCTTTACTTTTACCATTTAGTTAATGTGACAAATTTAACCTCCCATCTTATGTGCTTTGTAGATAGGATCAGAGGCCAGATCTGGTAGCTCAGATCTGGAGGTTTATCTTACATTTTAAATAAATTCTCTGTGGACAATCTTTTACTCACTTACATTTAAAACTTGCTACAATTGACCCTGATCTTGCAGGCTAATTTACTTCTCTCTGTGCTGATATTTCTTTATTCTTTTTAGTTTTCCAAATTCAGTACAATTCATTATTTGTAAGTCTATTTTCAAAACACAAATAAATCATGCATACTTAGAATCAAACAACACCTAGAAGTTGTGAAATCCCCAAAATATCCTTAGAGTTTGAAAACAGCTGGCTAGAACCGTGCCTCATGAGGATAGTGCTTCAGAACCTTCATCTCGCTAGGATCTCACTTAGTTCTCGCTAGGTTCTCACTTAGATGAAAAATAGCCTATTTAAGCTGCTCGCAAGGTTCAAATGTGTAGCAGGTAGCTTCAGGTATTCACCTTGCCAGGATCTCGTGAGGATCTCGCTAGGATGAAAATCAGGCCATTTAAGCTACTCGCCAGGTTCATTTCAGAACCACTCAACTGGTTCATTCTGCAACCTTTTAAACAACTCGTGAGGTTCCTCTCCAGCTTCATGTACCACTCGATAGGTTCATTTGTACCACTCGAGAGGATTAAATAGCTGCATTTGCATCTAGATAGGATGGCTGAACTACTTGAGATGTTCTATATGCAGCAGTCAGCAGCTCGCTAGGTTCATTGGAACCAGTCGACAACATGCACTGCAGCAGCCAGTAGCTTGCGAGGTTCATGGTAGCACAACTCTTCAGCTCAAAGGGTTGGTGCATAGCTCGAGCAGATGCTCTCAGCTGCTTGACAGCTTGTGTGCTGCAGCAATGGAGTGCAGCTTGAGTGTATGGTGCTGCTCTAGTAGTTGCTTCAGCAGGTCTTGAATGTGAAATGCTGTAGATACAACTTGATTGAGTGAATGCAACAACAGCTCAACTGGTGAGTGGTTGAAGCTTTGAGGTTGTGAGCTGCTCGAGCTAGGTGCTGGCTTCAACAATGCCTCTCAACAGGCTGCTGCAGCAACTCTAGTGAGGATGGATTTTAAGTACATGAACTGCTCAACAACAATTGGTTCCCCAACAATGCAGCAACAGGTTTGCTTAAGTATATGGTGCTGAAGTTGTTGCAACATTGAAGTGGCATTGTAGAGCTGTTCCACTGGTGCAGTGCAGCAGCTTATGAGACTTCATTCTCAGTTGCTTCTCCATGCAGCTCATGTGGCTGGCTTCACTATTGCACACTGTTTGAAAGCTTGGTCTTCAACACTTGTAGCAGCAAGTTTGAGTGATAGTAGTAGCAGCTCTGCAAGTGGGATGCATCAAATGTGCAGCTTAGCATGGCTTCATTGCTACAGCTTAGCATGTCTGCTATAGCAGCAATGTGTGGAACAGGTGGTCCATTTAGTCCTCTATAGCAACACTCTATACAGCTTGGGTTTCATCTCTCTCTCTCTCAACAGGCGTCCAAAGGTCCCAAATGCATGTAAAATAACTGCCATGGTGTGAACCATCATGGTGCGGTCAGTATAAACCCCATCAGCTCCACAACTTAGCTTGAAATTCCTTCTTCTTGGCTTGATAATGTTGGATTCTAGGATAAAGCTATAATTTTCTATTATCTACAGAAAAACACTTAAAAGTCATTATTAAACAGTTCAGAGGTCCATTAAAGACTAGGTTAAGGGGTGGAAAGTGATATTTTTCAGTGCTCAACACTCCCCCAAACCTAATCTTTGCTAGTCCTCGAGTAAAGGAAAAATTAAAACAGTTATTAAAATAGCAAATGCCACTTTCATAGGGAGTACGAATGCATTTAGCTTATGCATCAAGCCTTTTACCCCTAGGTGATCCCTAGTGGAGGAGTGAAGTCTCCTGAGGATAGTGAAGGTACCCACAAACTTCACCATTAAAACAGTTAAGTATAGTGCAGCCAATGACCAAAAATATATCAATGAGGAAAGCATCATTTCACACCTATTATTTAAAAATCAGAGGAAATTACAGCAGTAATGCAGACCATTTAAAACTTAAAATCATCATGTGTTTACATCACCACCATTTAGTTCACATTAGGAAAACAATGTGCAATAATCAACACTAAGTTCACTAGTAATTCAAAAAATCAGGTGTGGGTACAACCCCAATGAAATTAAAATTTAGACCCAATCCTCACCAGGGCTATCTCTCACAATGAAAATCCAAGGTGTTCACATTCTCATCAGCTCAAGAACAGTTACAGACCTCAAATAGGCCTGCAAGTATGATCATAGGCATTGCATCTAATTTCTAACATCCTCAAGTACTTTTACCATAGATTATACATGTCCTCATCTCAACATGACAGCTCATTTCACTTTAGATCAACAAGGTCTTTTTTATGGGTTGTAATGTAGCTTATGAGTGAGGTTTGTAAAGAATAGGAGGGGTAAAGTGGATTCAAAACTGAGAAATCAAAAAGGGTAAGAGTGATTCATGACTTCACAATCTTCATTTCAGCACCACTTTATCTTCATTTGTGTTTTTCATAGTCAAAGTGGCCAGCTTCTTTTCTTCTTTTCAATTTTCAGATGAAGTACTTCTTTGACTTCTCTTATATATATATATATATATATATATATATATATATATATTAATTTTTTTTTTTTTATGGACTGCCACACATATACCATTGATACACTGCTGTTTTAAAGCTTCCTTTTCTTCTCCTTCCACCAAATATTGAATTCCTCTCAACTGTCTTCGACATCTTCTCCTTTACCTTCTGAAATCTAAGAGTGAGGGTAAGGTTGAATTAGGTCATGAGGTTTGGGATCAAGTACTCTAGTGTTTGTTGAAGAAAAATTGGATTTTGAATGCTCAAAGAGTGTAATGCAAAGGCAGTTGAATAGGTAGAAAATTTTAAGCTCAAACTGTCCAAATGAAGGCCTTAAATCTCACTGGGTATGGACCTCATATTAACCAATGGGGTTAATTTGAAAAAAATTTAGTACCAATTGAAATTAACCCATGGGGTTAATTTCTTCCTTTTTCTCTACTCTCTAGTTCACTAAGTACCAATTGAAAAAAATTTCTTGATGTTAGCTTTATGGTAGTGCTAGTTTTTCAAAGATTTTCAGTTTTAAATGTCTACAAAAATTTTAAATTTCTTTTCTCTACATGATTAGGCATGAATTGACTTTATTCATCTCAATGTAACCATCACTGCTGCACTAAAATTAACTGTTTTCCTAGCCTACCTACCCTGCCATACCCCCAAACTTAAGTTAAACAGTGTCCTCACTATTTTATTAAACATGTATAGGGGCAGTAGGGTTTAAAACAGAAAAACACACTAAACTACATCAGGAAACATAGAGAAGGATAAACTAAAAGATTGCAGAAAATTAAACTAAGAAAGGAAAAAGGGAATTTATAGAAAGGACGACTAAGAAAACAAAGCAGCTACACTAAATCCTAAAAACATCAACTATATATTGCAGAAATTACACTAAAAATAGTAGTTTTATACAAAACATTAACTAACCTAAACGCCTACAATAGGAAAATCCTAAACACAACTACCTAAACATGATCTGAGTATGAATCTAAATTGATGGCACAAAATTTTCAGCATTAAAAACACACATTAGAAAGTAGGATTCATACAAAATCATATCACACCAACACAATATTACAAAATAGTCCAGATGGGGGTACATGAAAGACAAAAATTTTTTTTGGGCATCCCATCGGGATCTCAGCTGAATTGGGAAGAATTACAATATAAAAATTAAAGGCCATACCTTTGCATTTGTATCAAACCTGAGTTTTTCAAATCAGTAGTTGCAGTGGCATGAGAGATGCAGAATACCAGCTCCAGCTCTACATCAGGTGGGTAGGAAAGTAAAAAGGCAGCTCAGGTGCCTTAGATGGCTAAGGAAAGGGGGCTTCCTCATTCCATACTTTAAAATTTTCAACACATACCTCAGCCCAAGTCAGCAGTGTGGGAAAAGTCTCATCCACCATCTCACCAATGACTGCAACTATTTAACAAATCTCATTTCCTCCATCATAGGCTTCTCCTTGTGGAAAGGAGAAGGACCTTAAAAAGTATGAGGAAATGGCAGATGAGGTACTGTTGGTCCTCATCTGCTGACCTATCATTCACACAACATACATATATATATATATATATATATATATATATTATTTTTTTCATAATTTTTTTTTATATTTTTTATTTTGGAAAATTTTTATTTTTTTCTGGGGCTAAACAATAGCCCCTATTTTTTCAGCTTCTAGTCGAATGCACACCCTTTTGGCATCAACAACATCTTGGTTAGCCATCTCCTTCCCATTCCTCGCAGCATAATTTTCCATAATTTTTTTTTCACAATTTTTTTTTTTTTTGGAATATTTTTATTTTTATCTGGGGCTAAACAACAACCCCTATTTATTCAGCTTCTCTTCGAATGCACACCATTTTGGCATCAACAACATCTTGGTTAGCCACCTCCTTCCCATTCCTCGAGGCATTGATGGCTCTAGTTTCTTCATGACTTGAAGAGACTTCACTAATCAAGTGTGCCCCTCTGGGATAATTAACAGTTTGGCTTAGGAGCCGACCCTCATCCCTTCTTATTAGAGCATTTGAGATATGACCAAGCTGGTCCTCAATTTTCCTGATGCTTTGAGTGTGGGAATCCACAATTTGTATAATGAAGCTGAGGTTTTGCAATGAAGTCAAAACCTGCTCCTCAAAGGAGGGGACTCTTGGTTGGGGTGGGGCTACAACTAACTGACCTGGCTGGGGGGACTGATGAGAAAATTGCTGTCTTGGTGCATAACCATGGTAGGACTGTTGGTTGAAATTGTAGGACAAAGCATGCTGCTGCTGGGTTTGAGGCAAATCAACTTGTCTCCACCTCAAGTTTGGGTGGTTCCTCCAAGTGTACCCAGCAGGCTGCTATCCATGTGATTGGATAGTATTGGCTTGCCCATTTACTAAGTCAGAAAATGGACCAGTAGAGGGACAATCTAGCTGGGAGTGTGTGAGCGAGTGGCATATCGAACATGCCTCTCCAACCTGTGCAGCCATATGGGGCTGCAGCACACTCAAAAACTTTATCAAACTTTTTCGACACTGTATCCACCTTTCTCTCTAGGTCATTGTAAACATTCACTTCATATAATTTTCCAGAAGACGTGGGTTTTTTAGCACCTTTAATAGGTGGCTCAATGACATATCTTGACAGAGCCTCCTGTTGGAGAGAATTTTCACTTATAAGCTCAAACAAATCCCATGCTTCTACATCGGTCTTGCTGAGGTATGTGCCACCACTTGATGCATCAATCATAGCTCTACTTTTGGCATCTAGTCCCTAGTAGAAGCTTTGTAGAAGCTGCCATTTGGAGATTTGGTGGTGTGGGCACTGCCTTAATAACTCTTTAAATCTATCCCAAGCTTCATGTAATTGTTCAAATGGGGATTGAGTAAAAGAGATAATGCTCCTCCTCAACTAGCTGGCTTTACCAATTGGGAAAAATTTAGCCAAAAATTGGCATTGCAGGTCATTCCAAGACTGTATGCTGCTTGGTGGGAGCAAGGTGAGGCATGTTCGGGCCTTATCCACTAGGGTAAAGAGAAAAAGCCTTAGCTTGGTGGCTTCCTCTCCCAGACTAGCAATATTACAGGTAGTACATAAACAAAGAAATTGACCTATATGCTGGTAAGGATCTTCCTTGCTCAGCCCCTGAAAACTTGGTAATATTTGGATGATTGAGGCTTTGATCTCATAATTACCCACAACACTAGGGAGTTGAATGCAAGAGGGGGATGAGTATGCCCCTGGTGCCTTGTACTTCCTAATTCTCTACGCTGCTCACCCATCTCAGCTGTCAGTAAGTTTTCAGCAGGTGTGTGTGTGTTGTTGGCCTAGGGCTTAGGACTGTCTTAATCTTAGGATTTACAGGTTCCAACAAAAGATTGAGAGACCTTCTGCCTTGCATACAACACACCCACAACACAACAAGGGTAGCTAATAGCAAATAGTGAAAGAAAACACAAACTAACACACTGGTGGAAATTAAGACTGCAGAAATGAAACTAAAACATGAGAGATAGAGATGCAAATTGATGCAGGAATGCTCCAGCTGCAACTAAACTTTCCTATTTGCCATTTCTCCAAGCCTACAAAAATCAAAAAGTTCAGCAGGAGTTTATTCAAACACTAAACAACAATAAATTTAAAATAAAAAATAAAGAAAAATAGTAAATACTCCTAAGACTACAACTATAATTTTTACAAACATAACTAAGACACAAAATACCTAAAACAGAAAATGAAGACGCACAAAAATCAAACCCAAATTACAGCTGGCATTTATTCAAACACTACAACTACAAAGAAAACCTAAATTTAACTTACTATACTTAGATCAAAACTCCTCGACAGCGGCGCCAAAAACTTTTCGAGGTAATTCTATGTGTGCTTATTTAAATGGGAAAAACAATGGTAAAAATAAGGAAGATCCAGGGCCTGTTGTAGCAAGTTTTAAGAAGTAAGAGTTTGTCCCACGGAGAGTGATGATTCGAAACCTCAAGGGTTGTATAGTACACTCCAGATTTGGCTATAGACCTGGCAACCCTAAGCCTAGGCTAGAATGCAAGGTAAAGAGAAGATGTTTAGGTGTCACAACTAAAATAAAACCCAAAAAAAAATATGAATAAACTACAGCCAAAAGATAGGGAGAAAGAAGGATGATGATGGTGTGAGAAAATAAAGATAAAATGATGAAGAAGTAGACAACTATGGATAACTCAACACTGCAACTCAGTGTTAGAAATGAATCTGCAGCAATCCTTTAGATGGCAAAAGGCACATCTACAAGGTAGAAAAATCTAACCTAACCCAGAGGTCTGGTCTGATCTTAGGGTTGTATTTTGTCCACTTAAATGGTCACAAAATACCCTAGAGATTTCATCCAATCAATGGATTAAATCAGAGCAGGAAACCCATTGCAGACACTATAGTTACAAGGGTACAAGCTCAAGCAACCATAGGAGCAAGCAGTCCTTGAAAATCAGGTGGAAACCACAATAAATCTTAGGCTAAATGGAGCTTTAGACTCAGCTGGTCATTGCTACAAAAAGGCCTGCAATGACCCAGCTCACAAGTCTACAATCTATGCAAAAATATCAAATCTAAACACTGAAAATGGCAAGGTATAACCAGAGAGAAGTTTGCTCTACAACTGTCTCTCACTTGGCTACAAGCTCAAGTGTAGAGAAGAAGAATCAATCTCAAACTTGTGATTCAGACCAGCCCTAGGGCTACCCTGCCCACTTGAATGGCCACAAGTTATCCCAGAGGTTATCTTAATCAGAGAGGTTAGAGATAAAACATGATTACCATTGCTGCCACCATGGTTGCAGGGCTACAAGCTCAAGCAACCAAAGGAGCATAAAATCCATAAAAATCTATGTGAAAAGCACAGAAAAATAAAGATTAAATGAAACATTAAACATGACATTTCATTGCTTAAACAAGACTTACAATGATTTTCCCTTAAGGCAACAGTCTGTGCAAAACCCCAAAATAGCTCACAATTTATTCACAAAGCCCATTGCAAAACTAAACAATCCCTAGCTGCTACAAAAGGCTTTAACTCAGCTTTGCAACTATGCTAAGTAAGAAAAAGAAGGGAAAATAGAAGGGAAACAAGACTGGCTCGAAACCCTAAAAAAATAAAAGTAAATGAGTTCAGGCTAACCCTGATTATTTTACAAAATAGAATATAGCTCTATTTATACAATCCTTACAGCAGCTATGTGCAATAGCCAATGAGAAATAAGGAGGTTTTGAGCTAGTGTCGTGGCTTATTTGTAGCCCTTAGTTGCTTTTGGATGTGTGGGACATTGGCATGCGTGCCCTAGAAGTTGTGAAATCCCCAAAATATCCTTGGAACAGCTGGCTGGAACCATGCCTCGTGAGGATAGTGCTTCAGAACCTTCATCTTGCTAGGATCTCACTTAGTTCTTGCCAGGTTCTCGCTTAGATGAAAAATAGCCTATTTAAGCTGCTCGCAAGGTTCAAATGTGCAGCAGGCAGCTTCAGGTATGCACCTCGCCAGGATCTCATGAGGATCTCGCTAGGATGAAAATTAGGCCATTTAAGCTACTCGCTAGGTTCATTTTAGAACCACTGACAAGTTCATTCTGCAGCCTTTTAAACAACTCGAGAGGTTTCTCTCCAGCAGCATGAACCACTCAACATGTTACTTTGAACCACTCGAGAGGATTAAATAGCTGCATTTGCAGCTCGATATGATGGCTGAACTACTCGAGATGTTCTATATGTAGCAGCCAGCAGCTCACTAGGTTCATTGGAACTACTCAACAGCATCCACTGCAGCAGCCAGCAGCTCGTGAGGTTCTTGGTAGCACAACTCTTCAGCTCGAAGGGTTGGTTCACAGCTCGAGCAGATGCTCTCAGCTGCTTGACAACTTGTGTGCTGCAGCAATGGAGTGCAGCTCGAGTGTATGGTGCTACTCTAGTAATTGCTTCAGCAGGTCTTGAATGTGAATTTTTGTAGATACAACTTGCTTGAGTGATTGCAACAGCAGCTCTACTGGTGAGTGGCTGATGCTTTGAGGTTGCGAGCTACTCGAGCGAGGTGCTGGCTTCAACAATGCCTCTCGATAGGCTACTGCAGCAGCTCTTGTGAGGATGGATTTTAAGTACATGAACTGCTCAACAGCAGTTGGTTCCCCACCAATGCAGTAATAGGTTTGCTTGAGTATGTGGTGTTGAAGTTGCTGCAACATTGAAGTGGCATTGTAGAGCTGTTGCACTAGTTCAGTGCAACAGCTCATGAGACTCCATTCTCAGTTGCTTCTCCATGCAGCTCGTGGCTGGCTTCACTGTTGCACACTGTTTGAGAGCTTGGTTTTCAGCACTTGCACCAGCAAGCTTCAGTGATAGTAGCAACAGCTCTATAAGTAGGATGCATTAGATGTGCAGTTTAGCATGGCTTCATTGTTGCAACTTGACATGTCTGCTATAGTAGCAATGTGTGGAACAGCTGTTCCATTTAGTCCTCTACAGCAACACTCTATACAGCTTGGGTTTCATCTCACTCTCTCTCAGCAGGCCTCCAAAGGTCCCAAATACATGTAAAATAACTGCCATGGTGTGAACCATCATGGTGCAGTCAGTATCAACCCATCAGCTCCACAACTTAGCTTGAAATTCCTTCTTCTTGGCTTGAAAATGTTGGATTGTAGAATAAAGCTATATTTTTCTATTATCTACAGAAAAACACATAAAAGTCATTATTAACCAGCTCAGAGGTCCATTAAAGATCAGGTTAAGGGGTGGAAAGTGGTATTTTTTAGTGCTCAACACTTAATCAAGGGGGGGTGGCTCTCTATTTGTAGAAGAGGAGAGGATTAGTCAAGGGTTAATGTGCTAATTGGGTTAGCAATTAGGTAATAGGGATCTAAGATTTTCTAAGTTTTCTAGGGATTAGATAGGTGGGAATTGGGTTTCAATAGTAGATGAGAGGGTGGGGTTCTAAGTGGCAAAAGGGTTAAAAAGAGGGCTAGTGGGGGGTGCAACAGTCCTAACGAAACCCCAACGGATGGGGTGGTCAACAAGTCAAACTCTAAATTTGAAATCTGACCAAATCCTCAAAAATCATTGTTCCTAAGCCTAACATGTGTATTAGACACGCTAGGTCAAAATCTGCCAAAATTGGCCTAGCGTGTGTAATACACACACTAGGCTAATTTCCTGCAGTTCTGCCCGATTTCAAACCACCATAACTTTTGTTATACAACTCAGATTGAGGTGATTCTTAGCTCGTTGGAAAGCTGAGAACATCCTCTTTCTAATAGGATAGGTCTCATCTCTACCATAGGCCTGTATAAACTTTGGCACTCCTCTTTTCAAACACTGCCCAGGAGGGTTCTATAGGTTGGGGTTGATTCCTAAGGGCTGGGGATAGGCTGATAAGGGTTTGGGTTCAGTTCTAAGGGTTCAGGAAGAGCTCTCAAAAGCTTGACAAGTATGCCCTTCTTGAAGTGTAAGTTAATCAAGCCTTGGGCCAAATTTGGGTGTCTACAGATGCCCCTCCTTGGTATTCGATCACTAATGATTGAATGCGGAAGAAAGAAACGTTAGAAGAGGCCCAAGGCAAGTTAATGGGTTCGTCGTATTCAAAGTGAACCTCAAACATTAGATGGTAACATGATGAGTATACGGAAGCCCTGTTTGTTGAGAAAAAATGTTCGTTCCTCAAGGCTATCGATCCCCAAGAGCTAGCGACATTACTAGGCATGACCGAGATGGCGCGAGTTGCGAAAGCCCAATGAGTTGGGAAAAAACATCCTCTCCTCATTATATTTTGTGAGGTGTGATGTTTAAGTTCCGTTTTGAACACTACAACTTAGTAAGCAGGGTGGAGGGGATCGACCTATACTTCAAGATGGGCGTGAAGCCAATGACGCGAAGATCCACAATTTGTGCCCAACCTTACGAGGCATTGATTACTCTATTCGATTGGTCACAGGTGCCCCTACGTGAGATAAGTTTTGAGATTTTCAGGCGAACCCATCGATCCTGAGATTAATTTAGCACAACTACCCGAGCAGAGCGAATATTGATGTCGCAACACTTTTTGGGAGTGCATGTCATTTATCAAGCCACATATTTTTGTTATTTTATGTTTTTATGTATTATTATTATATATATATATTATTTTTTCTTTTGTTTTTATTTATTCGTTCGAGGTTTTTTGAGCGTGCTCATTGACCTTTAAACACCTTTATTTTGGCATAGTTTCCCGAGCAGATCAAATGAAGGATGATGTGCTTTTTGGGAACGTGTGCAACACTTGGTCTAGCCAATCAAACTTGTCTGCCGGGCCAGACCCGAATGAAGCAAAGCTGGTTGGGGGCAAAAAATTATGCCTAGCATGTATATTAGACACGCTAGGCCATTCTATGGTTTAAAAGTGGCTGGGCGCGACCAGAGACCCGAAAAAGCTTATTTTTCAAACTTCTCTCCTCTCCCTCTCCCAAATCGAAACGAGAGTCCTACCTTGTGTCCCATAGATCCGATTCAAGCCTCAACATTGCACCGGTGTTATTATCGCCGATCGAACGCGTATTCCACGCCGGATCTAAGGTTCAAACATTCACCAAGGTAATCATTTTAAAACCCTTTTTCTATTGAGTTTCTTTTGATTTTATACCAATGTGGTTAGGGTTCTAACATCTAGATGAAACAGGGGTGTTTATTTCTTACAAATGTGATCCTTTGTGATCCCTATTGTGATTTTATGTGCATATTTATAGGAATTTTGGTGAAAACTTGGGTGATTCATGCCCCTTTTTATGGATTTTTTTTTTTTGCTTTTTTATTTTATCAATGCATTAGGGCTTCTGTATCTAGGGAAAAAAGGGATTTTTGTGGAATAGATACATGTTTGGAATAGATTTCGATAAAAGATTGGTCGATTTGTACCCATTCCCCCTCTCTCTTTTTTGGTAAATGGTGGCCCTTTTGAAAAATGTATAGGGTTAAAGATTGTTGATTTTTCTTGGCAAAGAGAGATTATTATCATTATTATTATTATTTTTTTTCTTTTTGTTGTTTTGTTGTTGTTGATTTTTTGGCTTTATTTTGAAATGATGGGACGTATCTCCCCCCTCTTTTATTGATTTTTCTTGGACATTTTGGCATGAATGAGGGATACTTACCTTCATTTGGTTTCATGTTTCTTAGACAAGCGTTTGATTTCCTCTTGCTCATCATCCTTCAATAATTGGTGGTGTATCTCCTTTTAGGATGGCACATGATAATACAGTGATGAGGACCAGGCCCACGTGGGTAGCCCTGACGTGATCTTTGGTATTCAGGGTGAGCATCTTATCCAGGAGCAGCGCTCCTCTCGTATATGGTATGAGATGCAGGGTGAGGTGGCCTGCAGTAGGTTGCTCCATCAACAATATACCTACATTTCCAATTTCGAGATTGCTAGCCAAGTAAAGAGAAGAGTTCTTTAGTTGCTTCTTTTTGTTCATGCTCCTTTGTTCTAGGATTTGACATCTTCCACTCTTTTGATGCAGCCCTTGCCTCAGATCATGTTCCGTGGGGGTTGGTTTCACCTCCAACACTTCTATGCCGACCTCCCTCATGCCGTGAGGTTTCTCCTGGTCTGCCCTCCCGTCCCTGATCATGAGGAGGTGACTCGATTGATTGGGGCCTACCCTTTCTCCAACGACATGACCGACTCTGAGGCCAAGTTTTCTTGGTTGGAGAGTTTGTTCAAGGCCGACAAGCTGGTTGATCCGCACCAGCCTGATATGGATGTTGTTGTTGAGCCTGAGCGCGCTCTGGTGCTAGCTTGTATCTCCCTTCTTTATGTTCTGGGCAAGACCATTCTTGTAAATGCCAGTGGGAGGTTGTGTTGCGCTGTCCCTTCTCTATCTGATGGAGAACTGGGCAAACGTGCATCGCTTTGCTTGGGGCGGCAATCAGGCATGCAGTGTTGATGGATAGCGTGGCTAAAGCTTCAATTGGGGAGGTGGCTTCTGTCCTTATCTTTTGGCCCATGATTGAGGTAGCCCATTTGGTTTTGCCCTTCTCGGTTCGTCATTTCTAACTTTCATTTTCTATTTTTTGATTTGATATGTTCCTTGTTTTGGGGGTATTTGCATTTCCAACCTGACCACCCCCTGCTCTTTTCAATAAGTATACCTACCCCCTCATGAGCTTCTAGCTCATGGACCGTCGCCGGGAGTCGAGGATGAAACACTTAGAACTAGGTCTGAGGTCTTAGTTTGACTTGATGATCCCTGAGCAGGCTCCACTCTCTCATTTCTTTATTAGTTAGACTCTTTATGATTGCATTGACTGACCAACGGGCTTCCTCTTTCTTGTTCAGATTGTATTTGACCCATACATCGGTTCCCCTTTTCTAGATCGCGCTGCTATAGGGTGGTCACGGCTATTTATTGACCGTCGTGTTGTCTTTTTCTACAGTGCTTAGGTCCGAGCCTACAATCTGGAGGAGAGGGTCGTGCACCAGTTCCGAGATTTCTTTGTTATGCAGTTGGGTCCTCCCGAGGATGTTATGGTGCCAGAGGGTATGGTCGAGGAGCTCACCGGGAGATTCGTTCATCATGGGATTCCTATTGACGACCTTTTCAAGTATGGGGGGTACCAGCAATAGTACGAGTCTCTCCCTTATCGGACCCTCCTTCCACGTTTCATTCTAGGTGTCAACTTTTTGGCATTTGGAGGGCCACGAAGATAGATACATTTCCTTACCCTTCCTTCTCTTGTTGGTCCATCTTTTTTATTCACTAAGGTAGGACTTTGCTGATTGGTTTTCTTCCTCTCTATTTCTTTTTCAGTTTGAGGAGGTAGCGAGACCCGGTGCGGGTGCAGAGGCGAGACCTTTGGAGGAGGCAGGTGCAGGGCCCTTGGGCACGTACAGTGCAGGGCCTTCAGGGATGTCTGCCGCAGGGACCCATGGTGTTTTTAGGCTCATGGATGACACATTTCTTTCTAGTCTATGTGCTGAAGTTGCTAAGCGTGCCCACCTTTCTAACGAGGTTGTTAGAGTGCCTCCCCCCGAGCTGATCCTAGGGGTGAGTTCCTTTTTTTAGGGGTATGCATGCCCTCTTCTATCTTTTTGTGCTACTGACGTCTCCATTCTTCTCCCTTTGTAGGTTTATGAGTCATCCGTTCAACAGGTGGATTACTACCATCATATCGCTGACCTTCGGGAGGCTGAAGTGGTGAGTATGATATTGGTTTATCCCTTCTACATTTTGTACGTTAATGCTTTCCCCTAACTGATCCTTCTGGCATGATGCTTTCAACGTGCTTGGGATAAGGAGTCGCGTTCACTACTTAGCCGGTTGTCACAAGTGTGGTCACATGTGGGTGATACCCGGATGTTTCAAAGGACTAAGTGCTTATAGAAGAGGGACTCTCAAGGACCTAGAGCAGGATTGGAGGCCACCTCTATTGCTCTTTTCCATGAACAAATGATCTTTGAGTACTTTTGGAACAATTTGTAATAGCCATGTGACTGCTTGGAGTATTCTAGATATTATTATTATTTATTTTGAATGGACATCTTTATTTTTCCTTCTTGATTGTTATTTCCCATTTTGGATGTGACCTGCTTGCCTGAAAAATGAAAGACAGGCTAGATGACTTGTGAGACTGTAATTATGCCTTGTACTCTTCTATAGGATAGCCATGAGTTTGGCAAAAATGGGGGATTGTCCCTTGATTTATGCATTGGCTGAAATGGCCAGGGTCCATGCACTTCTCCTTTGTTTGTGGTGAGCATGGTTCCTATAAAAGGAGAGTGTAAAACTGGTTAAGTGGAAAACCCAAGTGTCTCAGCTCTTGGCCTGGGGTGCCATAAAAGAGAAGTTAGTGATTGTATGCAGGTGGATTGATCCTAAGGGATTGGAAGATAGACCTTCCCCTTTCCTTCTTTTCCCTCCTCCCCCCCCCCCTTTTTTTTCTTTTTTGGTCTAGCGTGTCTATTACACACGCTAGGCATTTCTGGATGTTTTTTGGCCTAGTGTGTGTAATATACACACTAAGCATCTTTTGGAAATTTTTTGGCTTAGTGTGTGTAATACACACGCTTAGGCAATATCTGGGAAATTTTGAACTAGTGTGTATATTACACATGCTAGGTAATTTTGGGCGGTGGGAGTCCTATAAGGCTTGAGAAAGCACTCTTTTTTCTTTATTCTATGTCGGGTTTTGGATTTCGCTCCAACATTTTTGTCTTTTCTTCCCGAGGGAGGGTCCATTGTCCTACATTGAATTGTGATTCATTTAAACGACTTTGTATGACCATGGACCCGCTTTACGACCCCGCCCCTCCGGGAGGTCTGGGACTTTTATACATCCCTCTATGGGTATAGGGCCCAGTTTTTTGAAGAAATGGCTTGATAGCTTGAATGAGAGCGAACTTGTGGGTTTGGATCAACTCAGGCTGGCCTGTCTCTCATCTTTCCTTGATGCTCCTCTATTTTGGGACCTCATTCATGCGACGGTTTAGCATTGGGATGTGGAAACCCATGTAATCTACCTTGGGACCGGTGAGCTAACTCCAACACTTAAAGAGCTCTCCATTTTGTCAGGTTTGAGGCTACATCAGGGCCTTGCTAAGGTGGTGCCAAAATTGGGTTATGCTAAGGTCGCCCACACAACCTTGGGCTTGAAAAAAGATGATTATGAGAAAAGCCTTGCCAGTGGGCCCACTAGGTGTTCGGTGAAATTCTTGAGAGAACTTTTTAGTGACGAAAGTTTATAAAAATTATAGGTCAAGAATATTCATAATGTTAAAGCTTTCGCTCTTTGCCTTCTCTCAGAGGTCCTTTTTCATAGTGGGGGGAGAGCTTCTCTCTTGTGCTCGGAGACATACTGGCGGAGCTTAAGGGGACCGCTCTGTTATGCATTTAGTATTAGCTGAGCTTTACCACTGTCTTGATGCCTTTGCCTTTGGCAATGTGGAGTGCTTCTGGGGATGCCTTGTTCTGCTTCAAGTTTGGCTAGGGGAGCATTTTTCCATTTTAGGGTTTGTGCCCCACTTTTATGTTGTCCGGGGAGAGGTGGCTCACTACTTTTTGGGCCGATGCTCCAACTTACCACAGGGGAGTACACGCGACTTGCGTCTTTAGCTGACTGAGGCTGAGTTGGTATTGAGGCTTCCATGGCTTGATAGGACCTTTCCGATAGTCTAGACACCATGAGGGTATCACTCTTCTCGGCTTGACTGGCAGCACCTATTACTTCCCATCTCGGGTGCTATGCCAGTTTGGTTATACTCAACAGGTGCCTTATGCGCCAGAACCACCCCTATGCACCTTGATTTTCTCTCGAGGGTCTTCTGGGGATTTGGATAGGACAACTACTCTTTGGGAAACTTTTCAGTCTATGCATATGAGCAATTTGAAGCAAGGGAATCCGAGTTTGACTTTTTTAGATTATGAGGCTTGGCAACTATCTGAGAGGCCTTCTTCTCATTGCTTGGATCAGGTGTAGTGTAGTGATGTAGAGGGGCCTTGGCTGAGGAATGAGTCGGCACTTCGAACTTGAATTGAGTTGCTGATAGATGAGAAGCGGGTCTTGCATGAGCATTTAGAGAAAGAGTAGATTAGAGCTGATGTTGCATAAACAAGAGCCGGTGTTGCAAAGTATGAGGTTCTTCGTCTGAATGGAGCCCTGAGTGATGCTCTTGGGGCTACTGATGCTTCTCGGAAGTGATATAAGGGCCTTCATGGTCGCTGGATGACCGATCAGAATGTTCGCGAAGATGGTTTACGTGCAGAGATTCGTGTCTTGAAGCGCGAGTTGGGTCAATGACATGGTCCTGCACATGCTTTTTGTATTGATCAAACACCATAGGAAGAGACATAAGAACCATTGATAGATATCTTTTTGGTATATTTATTTTTGTCTCTCTTTTTACTTTTAATGTAAAGGTAAAGAGTTGGGTACCACATCGATTATCTTTTTCAGATGTGCTGCAAGTAAAGTGTAAAGATGAAAATGGAAAAGGAAAATCTATTATCTTTTTCTAGTTTTCTTTATATGTATACAAATGGAAAAGGGAAATCTTTTATCTTATATAAGTATCTTTTCTTCTATCCTCTTCTCTTCTTTTTTTTTGTTTGATGCGTTGAAAATGTGGTAAAGTAACGGGTCTCATTTTGAGCATAGTGGAACTCGTTCATGGTCGGACCTGAGTGAGGTTTGGAATCCTTGCTAAGATCGGAATGTCCATTCCTCTGAATCAACCATTTATCTTTACCACGGGTCATGCGTCTGATGGTGCAGTCTGAAGGATCTGTTTGATCAAGACCTGATTTGAGTGAACATGAGCGGCCCAGTTGGCAACCTAGATAATCGAGAATGTAACCAAGGGAGTAACTGAAGATTTTCTTTTTCTCCTTTTCTTTTTCTCTTAACTTTTTTACTCACAACACCCAAGATGGATTTTCGCCATGCTTTTTATCGCCCTTTTTTTACCCATAACGCCCTTTCAGGTTTTCACTACATCCATGGGTATGCATTTTTACCCCAGGCGCCTTTTAATGTTTTCACTTGGTCCGCACAAGCTCTCTATTTTTACCCATGGTGCCCTTTTAGGTTTTTACCACGTCCTTTTTACTTTGAGCTTGTATTTCTTCTTTTTCTTTTCTTCTTTATTTTCTCAAAGGCCACGACATGGACGTTGATTCCGTCATAGTCGGCTGGGTGGAGTTCTTTTGTTGTCTCACAGCTTGGCTCGTGCTGACTCAACGGATATTGTGACTGCTCGTAGACCATAAAGAGGACTTTCTCACAGGATGAATCGTGGCCACAGGTAAGGTTAGGAATTTTGAAGGTATTCTGGGGTTAAAAGGGTTCCTTGATTGGGTTTCAACCGCCGTAATACACTTCTTCCTTGGGAGATTTGCACTGTACATGCCCCATGATATTTCTATCTCTTTTTTTTTCCATATATATATATTTTATTCTTTTTCTTTTCAGACGATCTCTTTTTGGGGTTTTGCTTTTCCATTTTTTTTTTTGATTTTGAGGGTAACTCTTTTCTCTTCCCTTTTTTTGGTATATATACACACATTTTCTTTTCCTAGGAGGGGTTTAATGAAAGAAAGGCTAATGGCTCAATGGGTGTAGCATGGGTATAAGTGTTCAGGGATGCTTTTTTGGCTACTGGACTTTAAAATGATGACCTCTTTTATGGGGTCCTTAAGCAGTCACGTATCCATCTTATCAATACTTACCTTGCCGCGGAGATGACGAGTTGAATCATCGTACATATCCAGTATTGATGTGCTCAGGAAAGTGATCTCCGACTATGGTGGCAAGGCAGAGCACATACCCCGGGAGCACTTCTCGGATGACGTAAGGTCCCTCTCAGTTGGGCTTGAATTTCCCTGTTGGATCGGCATGGAGAGAAGGGAAGGTTTTCTTGAGTACTGTGTCACCCACCTTTAAATCTCGAACGCGAACACGTTTGTTGTAAGAATGTGTGATTTGCCCCTGATAGACCTGAGTATGACACAAAGCTAGGAGCCTTTTCTCATCTAGCAGGTTCAATTGCTCAAAGCGGGACGTCTCTCTTACGGCTTCCAATAGATCCGATTCGATGAGATTGTAGAGTGAGGGTACCTCAACTTCTACTAGAAAGATGGACTTGATCCCATACACAAGGGAGAATGGCGTGGCCCTTGTAGCAGTATAGATCGATGTTCGGTAAGCCCATAATGCAAATGGTAGCATTTCGCTCTAGTTGTGATATGTGACAACCATCTTCTCAAGGATGCGAATGACTAGTTTGTTAGTCGCCTAGTTTGTGGCCGATATGGTGATAAGCGAAGATGTTTTATTTTATACTGCTTGCAGAAGGCACTTATGCGCTTGTTCGCGAAGTTGGTACCGTTGTTTGTGTTGTTGTCGTTGGGTACATTGAATCGACACACAATATTATTTTTGATGAATTTCTTGACATGATTGGCCGTGATGTTTGCATAAGATGAATCTTTTACCCATTTGGTGAAATACTTAATGGCGACAAGGATAAACTGATGCCCATTTGATGATTTCGGATTGACTTTTCCTACTACGTCGAGGCCCCATGTAGCAAATGGCTAGGGAATCGTCATGCTGTGTAGATCTATGGCTGGAGCATGTACCAGACTGGAGTGTTCTTGGAATTTGTAGCACTTCTGAACATGCTTGCAACAGTCAGTTTCCATGGTGGTCTAAAAATATCCTTGTCGTAGGATCTTCTTGGCAAGCTTGTACCCATTGACTTGGGCCCTGCATACTCCTTCGTGTATCTCTTTCATGATGTTGGCAGTCTCGCTTTCGGTTAGGCATTGGAGCAGGATATTGTTATATGATCGCCTGTAGAGGCACTCGCCACAGATGACATAGTTCACTGCTAAATGTTGGATGGTCCGCCTATCCACCTTGGGCATACCCTTAGGGAAAGCTCGAGTTTCAAGGAAATTTTTGATATCTGATAATATGGAGGCTCATCATTAGGCTTTTCGGATCCCTTAATCTGGAGGCAAAAGGTAGGCTCATTCCTTTGTCCGATCATGATTGGTTTCATTTCAACGCCATATGGAATTTTGACCATTGATGCCAACGTTGCTAGTGCATCGGCAAAGCAGTTTCTTGCTCGCAGGACATAGGAGAAGGTAACATCATTGAAGCATGCGATCATATCTATGAGGTGCTCATGGTAGGGGATCAACTTTTCATCCTTTGTCTTCCAGTCTTTGTTGGTTTGGCAAATGATCAGCTGTGAATTACCAAACACCTTGAGATGAGTTACATTCAGGTCCAAGGCTGCTTGTAGGCCTACTGCTCAGGCTTCATATTTGGCCATGTTATTAGTGCAGGGGAAATTGAGCTTGATGGAGACTAGAAAATGAGATCCTTTTGGTGAGATTAGAATAGAGCCAACTCCTTGACCTTCGGTCAGCTTTTCAAACAAGTACTTCAACGGATCCATTCGTGCTAGCAAGAGAACGACTTGAGATAGCAAATAATGATGGTGCCTTTGTGTGGCCTAAACGAGAGCTCAACATGCTTTCTCCAGATGAGAATAACGTGTCTCAAAATCAGTGAATTTCTTGCTTAGGTAGTAGATGGCATGCTCTCTTCTTCCTATCTCATCATGCTGTCCTAGGACACATCCCATTGAAACTTTCATTGTGGAGAGGTACATTAAGAGTGGTCTCCTTGGCTCAGGTGGTACCAACACTGGCAGGTTTAGAAGATAGCCCTTGATCATATCAAATGTTGCTTGACAGTCATCATTCCATTCAATGGGTGAATCTTTTCTTAGTAGCTTGAAGATCGGCGTGCAGATAGGAGTGAGTTGTGTAATGAATTGACCAATATACTGTATCTTGCCTAAGAATCCTCTGAACTCTTTCTCTGTAGATGGTGCAGTTACGTATTGCTATCAAGTGATCTTTTCTTAGTAACGAATCGTGCAGATAGAATTCTGTGATAAACTTAATAGTTTTCCTGACATGGTGCCGAATGCACATTTCTGAGGGTTCAGGTGTAACCGATATTTTTTCCACCTCTCAAACAACTTTTGGAGGTTTATCAGATGATCACCTCTCTCTGGTGATTTAGTGATCATGTCGTCAATGTACACCTCAATTTCTCAGTTCATCATAGCAAGGAAGAGTACTATCAATGCCCTTTGGTATGTCGCCCCAACATTCTTCATCCCGAATGGCATGACTCGGTAACAAAAAGTTTCCCATGGAGTAATAAACGCTATCTTCTCTCGGTCAGCTTCGGCCATTTTGATCTGATTGTACCCAGAGAATCTGTCCATAAATGAGAGCATCCCATGCCTGGCAGTGTTATTGACAAAAATATCAATGTGTGGCAACGGGAAGTCGTCTTTCGACCTCACCTTGTTCAGGCTTCTAAAGTCGATGCACATGCGAACCTTTCCATCTTTCTTTGGTACAGGGATGATATTGGCCAGCCATTGAGAGTATTTGGAGACCATGAGAAACCATGCATCATACTATTTGATGACCTCATCGTTCACTTTCAGCATCCATTCTGGCCTGAGGCGTCTCAACTTCTACTTGATCGACTTAACATCTGGATATAGTGGCAGCTCATGCTCGACCAAATCGGTGTCCAAACCAGGCATATCCTCATATGACCATGCAAAGACGTCTAGGTTTGACCGAAAGAAATCAACCAGGCTATTTCTTTCCTCAAGAGATAGCGATGTTCCGATCTTGGTGATTCTAGGCAGGTTGATGTCCTCTGTTTCTTCAACTTTTGGGGTAGGGCCATGCTCAAAATCAATTAATTGGTCAAGGAGCTCATTGGGGTGCTCCTCAGTACGGATCTCCTCATCCAGACTCGTGACTCCTACCTCTTCTTGTATTTCTACAGGAAAGGAGCCGATTTCACGTTGGACGGGTTTTTCAATTAAGGCATCATTTTTCTTGATTTTATCGAGAATTTTAAAAGAAATTTTTTTATAAATTATTTGGTATTTCTTTTATTTTTTCAGATTTTTCTTTTTCTCCAGAGATGGGCCCTTGGCAAAGCGAGTCTTTATATACACATGGTATTTCCCGCCAAGGGCTAATCTCGCTTTTTATAGGTTATTTTTTTTTTAGAAGCTAGACCCGTATTTACAGCCACTCGATGCTTCCAAGGTTAGGGGCATTGATGCCTAATTCCTCACTTGTGGTGCTGTACCTTTACCTGCTCTGATGGAGGAGGCAGATTGAGATGGCTTTTGGGAGTCCGCCTCCATCATATTTATCATGGGCTCGTCCGGGATCCGGTCCTCAAACATCAACATGGGTTTGTGGTGGTTTACAGCAGGGGGTGCATTGATGAGGGAACCTCTTCCTCGAAGAGGGATAGGGATGCTAGGTCTATTTCCATATCGGGGGAAATGATTTGGGGATTGGTTGGGTGGATAGCGGCTGCTAGCTCGTGTGGGGTTAGTTACGTTGCCCCATTTTGATCTATTTTTATTCCCTTGCACTCACGAACATGCTCCGGATGTGAGGTCGCGATCGAGGTCCGTCTTCCAGGTCTATTCCTCGGGCATTGGCTACAATAATGGTTCGGGCCTTCTCTTTGGCCTCTTAGACCTCTTCTTATGTTGGTTTGTAACCTAACCCAAATTTTATCTGTTGCCCGTCTCTGGCTCTGACTGGGTCCCTTCTTCCTTGCAAATGAGGGCCCCCTTCTTCCTTGCAAATGAGGGCCCGACCTTTGCCTCTTTGGTAGCTCTACTTCTAGAGCATGGCCACTGCTGCAGTCATTCTACCTCCTATTTTGTGGTGACTTCTCTAATAGGTTTCAATGCTACTATTGACAGATCATATAAGAATCTGTGGAAGTCTGTGTCTTCATCTGTATGTGGTACATCCAGCACTTTGAGGTTTTCAATGTTGTGTGACCTTTTCTCCTTCCTCCTGTCCCTTGCCTAAAATGGTGATGATCTTCTAATCTGAAATAAATATGAGCTTCTGGTGCAAAGTCGAAGGTATTACTCCGATTTTGTGTAGCCACGGGTGACCTAGCAGTAGATTAAAGGTGGCTTTGATTTCCATAACTTGGAATGGAATGGAGAAGGTCATTGGCCCAATTATGAGCTCAAGATCAACTTCTCTAATTATTTCCCTCCTTGTGTTATCAAATCCTCTGGCGCTCGTTCTAGCTAGCCTGAACGTGGAGAGATCCACCCCTATCTTGGTTGAGGTTCTCAGAGGGCACACATTCAAGGCCGATCCATTTTCTATTAGTACTAATGGAATCACCAAGTACCCTGCTTCTACCATGATGTTGAGAGGTTTGGAATGATTATTTCCCTCACTTGGAAGATCGACGTCTGAAACGAGATTGCGTTGGGGGTCAACACTTGTTTGATTATCTGTCCCACTTCATATGGGGATACCTTGCTGGAGACATGTGCATCTTTCAAAGCTCCCATTGAGGCTTGGAATTGGAGTGAAGACGTCATTAAGAGGTCCCAGACGGAGATATGAGCTGGCATCCTTTTCAGTTGTGTTTCCAACATGTGCTCTCTGCCCATCTTTTCAAAGGGGTTATCGCAGTAGGTTGCTTTTTCTCTTCCGATCGAGGTGGTAACGATATATCCTCCCTGATTGTGTAACGAAATCCACTATCCCCTCTCTGCAGTTTCCCACATTGATATCTGCCTGGTTGTAGCTGAGCAGGATTTTGTAGAGGTCATAGGTCGGCCCTGGGATTTGAAATGGGTTAGTTGATGGTATCGGAGGTTCTTGGACTGGTGGTGTAGGGTAACTAGATAGAACTTGGTTAACTTCTACTAGAGGTAGATAGGTTGGGGAGAAGGAGAAAATGAGCCAAGTGGGATCTATGGGAATTATGGATGACTGTATTGGTGGTGATGTGATGGGGTTAGGCCACTGACAATTAATCGGTGCTTGGGGGGGGGGTGAATCTGGGGAACACTAGGTATCTAGCAATCTAAGGGGGGTGGTGTTGCATATGGTTGATATGGAGATAAGCTGGGTTGTATGTAATTGATGGGAGCTGGTGGTGGAAAAAACATCCTCAAATCTAAGGCCTCTACTTGGGGTGTTGGATTGGGAAAGTAATAACCAAATTTAAAGGCTCGATTATTCCTATGCTTCTATCTTCCTAATCCCTCTGCTTTGGTTTTATAAAGTCTTCCCAAATGTGGATATACTCTGAAGGGTCAAACTCTTTACCATCTTCCTCTATCACGCTGACGGTGGGCCTTGGGCCCATTCCTCCTAGTGGATGTGGTGTCATCGGGACCTGATGTATGTTGGCATGCTGACTTGCCTGGGGAAGTGCCAGAGGGATGATTTTATCAGCGTCTATTAGATCCTGTATCGCATGTTTTAAAGGAAAGCATCGATTAGTTGACTGGCCCGATCCCTAATGGAAATTGCAATGAGTATTGGGGTCGTAATTTTTGGGGATTAGATTTGGTGGTAGGCATGGTTGGAAAGGTGTAATAAGACCTTTTTATCCTAACAAAGGTAAAAGGATGTTCAAAATTTTCCCCAACGGTGTAAAGACTCTGTCGAAACAGGCCCTTCTTTATTTTATAATCATCTATGCCCCTTTCCAATTGCCCACTTCTCTGCGTCTGTTCACTTCGTGTTGGGGCTGATTGTGAGTCCTTAAACTAGAATGAAGTTTTGCGGGTGCTGGGTCATGTATTTATGATCATCTGTATATCCGCCCAGGTTCTTCTCTCATTCCTCTGTTCAGTGAACTTTCAGACCCCATTGGTTATGTTTTTGCTTAACCGTCCTTCACAGACCGCATCCTCAAAATGATGGACATTCCTTATTAAGTCAACAAAGCTAGACTGCTGTTGGTATACCAGGAAATCCGAGATGACTGACATAGTGCTTTTCGAAATTAGCTCAATTTGCTCATCATTGGGTATTCTATTCCTGACTTGGGCTGCCAATGCTCTCCATTGCCCAAGATAGTCGTCGAATGTTTCATCGACTTCTGCTTTAGTTGGGGTAGATCTGACATGCAGGGTTCAATATCTATGTTGTAGATATACCGCTCTTGGAACAAGTGGGCTAGATCTTTCCAGGTTTTAATCATGGATGGAACACTTTAATGAGGAGTGGTTTATCTCCATCGTATTGGCACATGTCCCCGCAGTAGGACTTGAGGTATGTAATGGGGTTGCATATGCCATTGTATTTGTCAAAGGTTGGCATCTTGAGTTTTTAGGGAAAAGGGACTTCCACAAATAGGAATAAGTCAGAAAAGTCTGTGGCATAGATTTTAGCTCCACCCATCTTCAATAGCTGCTTTTGGATTTTGTCCATTTGTTCTTTTAATATCTCTGACTCCCTAAATGGCGGGGTGGGCCCCTCAACCAGCTGCCTCCATTCACTTTGGACTGCCTGTGGGTTGGTCTCCATGGGATGTGGGGGATGAAATTGGCAAATGCTCCCATGTATGCCCCACTATTTTGAGCTTCATCCTCCTCATACTGATTGCTGGTATCCATAATAGGGGGAGGAGTGGGGTTGATTGGATTTTGGAAGTTTTGGGCGCATGCCTAATGAGGCCCTTGTAAGTGGGGGAAGCTTTGCTAACTGTTTTGGGGGGTAAATGGGTGGGTCAGTAGAGGGTTTTGGGTGGGGGCCTAGTGAGGCCATTGTGCTTGGTGAGGATTTTGACGGTTGGATTGGGAGGTAAGAGGATGGGTGAACTGGGGATGATTGATAGTATGTGTTGAATTATTTTTAGAGTTGCTACTGCTTTTATTATTGGAAATGTGAGGTAAGAATATGGTGTCAAAAGTAAATCAAAAGGTGGAGTAAAATGGATGAAAACAACAAGCTAAAAAACACATAGTCCTGTAAGAATCCAGGGCCTATTGTAGCAAGTTTCGAAAGTAAGAGTTTTTCCCACGGAGAGTAATGATCTAAAAACCTAAAGGCATATAGTAAACTCCAGATCTAGCTACAGACTTGGCAATCCTAAACCTACACTAGAAAGAAAGGTAAAGAGAAGGTGTTTAGGTGTCACAAAGCTAACCTCAAACTAAAAACAGGAGTAAAACTATAGCTAAAGAAAGGGGTAGAAGAAGGATGATGATGGTGTGAGAAAATAATAGAAAAATAGGGAGAAATAGATAGCTATGGAGAAATCAACACTGTAACTCAGTGTTAGAAATGAATCTGCAGCATTCCTTCACTTGGCTACATGCACAAATGCAAGGTAGAAGAATCTGACCCAACCCTGTAATTTGGACTGCTCTGAAGGCTATAATCTATCCACTTAACTGGTCACAGATTATCCTAGGGAGGTGATCCAATCACAAGGGTTAAAGTTAGAACATGAAAACTGTTTCAGACACTATGGTTGCAAGGCTACAAGCTCAGGCAACCATAGGAACAAACAGTTCTTAAAAATCAGATGGATCCCATATGAAATCCCAGGCTGATTGGGAACTTAGAAGCAACTGGTCATTGCTAGGAAAAGGCCTACAATGACCCAGCTTCCAAGTCCACAATTTGTGTAAAAATCTCAGATCTAAACACTGAAAATGGCAATGTAAAATAGGTGAGAAGTTGGCTTTGCAACTATCTCTCACTTGGCTACAAGCTCAAGTGCAGAGAAAAAGAATTCATCTCAGCCCTATGATTTGAACCAGTTCTAGGGCTATACCCTATCTACTTGAATGGTCACAGGCTATCCCAGAGGTTATCTTAATCACTGAGGTTGAAGATAGAACAAGAAAACTGCTATTGCCACCATGGTTGCAGGGCTACAAGCTCAAGAAACCATGGGAGTATTAAGTCTATGTAGATAAATGTGAAAATCACAGACAAAACAAAGAGTTAATGGAGCATTAATACCAGCATTTCATTGAATAAAAAGAACTTACAATGGTTACCCTCAAGGCAACAACCTGTGCAAATTGCCAAAACTACTCTCAATGCTTATACAAAACCAATTACAAAACTGAAATAAAACCTATAGCTGCTACAAAGAACCTAGCCCAGCATTGCTGCTGTGCTAAGGCAAGAAGAAAAAGAAAAGGAAAAGGAACACTAAATCCTAACCCTAACCCTAGAAAAAGACTAAAGTGATCTAGCTATTCTGGATGTTCAACAACACAGCTTAATGTTGTATTTATACAATCTTTGCAGTTGTTGTGTGCAATAGACAATCAGAAATGGGGAGGTTTGGAGTGGATTTTGTGGCCCATCTGTGGCCCTTGGATGCTTTGGGATGTGGAAAACAGCCTGGCATATTGAGATGTGTGCCCTAATTGCTGTGAAATCCCCAAAAAGTCCTTGTGTATGGACTGAGAAGTAAGGAGCCTGAGCCTCGCGAGGTTGGCTTCACTTGATTTGCTTCTCGCATGGCTGGATTAGCTGCTGCAAGCAACTCGCTAGGTTCAACTTACTGTGAATAGTATAGCTCGCGCAAATGGGGTTCCAGGTAGCCCAGGTCGCGAGGATCTCACAAGGCTGAATTGTGGCTCGCGAGGATGGATTTTGAGCTTCACATGGATGATGGCCAGGATGACATGCGCTTCTCACATTGCTGGTTATGTCCTTAAAATGTGCGAGGTCTGTGCGAGATCTTCGTGATGCAAATCTTCTGGAGTTTTAATCCTCACGAGGTCTACACGAGAAGCTTTTCTACAGTGCACCGAGCGAGATCTACACGAGCTTTTAAATGTTGCAGGCATGAGCTTCGCGAGAACTGAGCGAGGGGCTTTTCTGAGCAAAATGAACTACGTGAGGGGTACTCTGTGCTTGTTTGCTGTTATGCACAGAAAGTTAAAACAGTTATTTAAAACAATAAATGCCACTTTCATAGGAAGCACTGATGCATTTAGCATATGCATCAAGCCTTTTAAACCCCTAGGTGATCTCTAGTGGAGGGGTGAAATCTCTTGAGGGTTTTCAGTGAAGGTACCCACAAACTTCACCATTTAAACAGTTAAGTAAAGTGCAGTCTATGACAAAACAGAATCAATGAATAAAACTTCATTCCAAACCCATTCTTTAAAAATCAGAGGGAATCACTACAATAATGCATGTAATTGTTAAGACCTGAAAAGTGCCACTTTTCACCCCTTAACTTAATCTCTGTTGGACCCTTAATCATTTAATAAAATTATTTTAAGCCTATTCTGTAGGTAATGAACAGCAGCTGCAATAAGGTTTTAATCCTGCTAAGGAGCCCGGTTTTGCCCCAGAAGCCTCTCAGAAGAATGGAAGCTGGATCCAGAAAAGAACTTGACTGCATGAAGGCAAAGCACAACAGCAACAGAGCAAGAAATGAGCCTCGTGCAGTTGTCGCAAGGTTCAAAGGATTCAGAAAGTAAGCCTCGCACAGTCGTCGAGAGTGTCCCAAGACTTCATACCAATTGTCTATGCTGTTCTCGCGCAGTTTAGTGACAGAAGGGCTTCAGAATCATGACTCGCGCAGCTCTCGAAGCTCAAGCACTTAAATGCTTGCACAGTTTCGTGCAGCTCAAGAAAGCAACACTCAAAATCGTGTGCAATTCACTCAAATAAGCTGAGGAGAGAGAGAGAGTTCCAGGTATTTCTGCGGGTAGCTGTCGCACAGTAGCCGCGAGATGCCAAACTTCAGAAAAACCTCTCACGCAATTCAGAGATCAATGCACATCACGCCCTCGCGAAGATCCATTGAGAAACAAACTGCTCACGTGATTCTCGTGCCATTCAGAAGGAAAGTGCAATCCCGCGAAGACCAGAGCAATCCAGCGAGGATTCAATGCTCTATCGCGCAACTGCTTAAGCTGCAAACTAAGACAACCCTGCGACAGCTAGAATTTCAAGTTAATCCAATGTCGTGAAGACCGTGCTACCACGTGACAATCTTGGAAACCAGTGCTACCTGGCGAGGCTCTGGACTCTAACTCTCCCTCACTTCTGCAGAGGACATTCTGGGAACTTTTAGCAATTAGGGTACGCACTCTAACGCTCCAATTTTCATGCACGTGCCTCGAGGCATCTAAGGAACAGTATTAGGCCACGTGGCATCATTAAAATTAGGGTTTCCTAACCCTAATGCGCCGCCAAACTGACTACTACATAAATCTAAGCCTGGTTTAGGTTTAAGAGACCCCTCTTAGAATAGAATTTTGTCTATCTTCTTCTTATAGTAGCTGTAGATCTCTAGTAAGGTTTAGGTAGATTTCTTTTTACTTTTTCTTCTCTCCATAGCCCAGCACTTGCTGGCTAAGCCTCTGTATGCTTATTTGGTTTAGAATTAATGGAATTTCATGATTTGGTGTTTTACATGTATCGAATTGAAGTTTGAGATTGAGTTGTTCTGTACACGGCTGCTGCCTTGAGATCCTCCATTGATAGGTTGTATTATGAGCAACGAAGAACTGTTTTTAAAGACCTATTTAGATCCAAGTGACCTGTGTGTCTGGGCTAACATGCTCCCATACAAGCCTAACCCCACCACAGGATCCACTAGATCAGAAATCCCCATGGGAGCCTGAGCTTGTAGCCTTGTGAACATGGTGGTGACAACAGTGTTCTTGTTTTGTTTTGGTCCTCTGTGTGGAGGATAGCCTCTGGGATAGTCTGCGACCATTTAAGTGGACAGGTTATAGCCTTAGGGTGAGGCCAATCCACATATCCAAGATAGATTCTTCTTCTCTGCACTTGTGCTTGTAGCCCTGTGAGAGATTGTGCAGAGACAAACTCCCCTGTATTTATATAGACCCGCCATCAGATGGTAGATCTGGTTTGGTTATAGAGATTGTAGGCTTGTGACTGGATCACTGCAGTCTTTCTACAGTAGTGGATACCTAGACCTAAGGCTGTACTCAAACTCTTGCTAGTTCTATATGTCTGGGCTAACATGCTCCCATACAGGCCTAGCCCCACACATAGCACTTTAGAGGTTAAGGTTCCCTATGGATTCTTGTGCTTGTAGCCTGGATGAAGTAGTGCTTACAATGATAGACTTGTTCTGACCCATCTCTGGACTGTGGTTCCCCAATTGGATAGTCTGTGACCATTTAAGTGGACAGGTTATAGCCATAAAGGGATTGGATTATGGCACAGAGATGAGTTGGATTCTTTCTCCTCAGTGGTGATAATGTAGCCATTGGATAGGACTTCTATAGCAGCAGATCTGAATGAGTCATGAAGCCCATCAGATCTGAACCTAATAGCATACTTCTCACCCCTTTTATTATTTTCCCACTTCATCCATTTTCTCAATCCTTTCTATGGTTTAGACAATAAGTTACCTTCGGATTTAGAATTTAGTGACCTTAAATCCCCTTCCATTTAGGATTGCCAGATCTGGAGAGCCTACTAATGATGGCTCCCTCGGAGCTTTAGATCAACTTTCCCTGTGGGACAAACTCTTATCAAAACTTGCTACAACAGGTCCTGTATCTTACAGGACTGTGCATATTTTAGGCTTGCGACTCTATAATCATCACTCTACCTTTCACTCATTTTTTATTTACCCCATTCTTATCACTATCTCCAATAAAGTCAGTAGCAAGCACTTAAAAATAGCCCAACAAGTTTTTGGCACTGCTGCCGGAGAATTTTGATCTAATAGTAGACTCTAGAATTTTGTATTCTTTGTTCTTCGGTAGTACTAATTTAAATTTGGAAATTTTCTTGCAGATCTGAACCGTAGCAGAGAAGGAAACTGGAATTGCATTGAGAGTCTAGCTACCTCTGTTTGCACTTCTCTAACCTTCAAAACCTCAGTTTATTTCTCCTTTGAAGATTCCATAAGCAGTTGATTAGGATAGTTGTAATTTTTTTTTAGTACAATGTGCTTGCGAATAGTTGTCCCTGCTGTTGGTGCATGTTAAGAAGAAGATCTCTCAGTCCTACTTTATTGCCTGCTAACCCTGAGATTGAAAGGGGTAGAAGATCGAGAAGGCACAGACACACCACAGTCGAGCCCCCTATTGAAATAGAGACAACAGTTATGGGTGAAGAGCAACCTAGAACATTGAAGGAATTGAATGCTCCGAATGATTACAATTCTCCATTCAGCATTCAATTTCCAGATGTTCAGGGTAATTACGAAATCAAAACTTCCATCATCCAAATGCTTCCCTCTTTCTATGGGCTTAGCAAGGAAGACCCTTACAAGCACATTGACCAGTTCTTGGCCCTGTATACGACATTCTCCATTGCTGGTTTCGGACCAGAAGCCACTAGGTTAAGGCTTTTTCCTTTCTCCTTAAAGGCATGTGGCCATGACATTATCTACTCTCCCAAACAATAGCATCACTTCCTGGAAAGACCTCCAAACAAGATTTCTGTCTAAATTTTTTCCAGAGACCAAGACCAACCAATTGAGGAAGGGCATACTTTCTTTTGCCCAGTCCCCAACTGAAGATTTTAACCAATGCTGGGATAGATTTAAGGAGATGCTCAAACAATGTTCCCACCCCAAGATCCCTGACTGGTAGCTTGTCCAGAGCTTCTACAATGGGATTGATGAGAAGTGCAGAGACATGGTAGATACCTCTTGTGGTGGAACATACATGCATAAAACAGCTGATGAGGCATGGGACCTATTCGAGGTCATAAGTGAAAATGCTTTCCAGAAGATGTCCTCATCAAGAACTATTCTAGAGCCTTCTCCTAAGCTGGGGGTGGCTGAAACTTATAAAGGAAAGATGTATGAAGTTAGAGGAAACGATGACCTAAGAATGCAGATGGCCAATCTTACTAAAAGATTTGATAAACTTTTGACTGTGGTGCAGCCCAGAATGGCTGCACAAGTGATGGAGGCACGTCTGATATGCCAATCTTGATAGCATACAGTGGAAGAATGCCCATCTACAGGGCAATACCCTGAGTTTGTAATGGAACAGGCTGCTGCTGCCCAATCTTTTGGATAGCAACAATTTGGTGGCTACAATAAGCAACCATATGGATACCAGCACCAAAATGCTGGTTACCAATGGAGAGACCACCCAAATTTGAGGTGGAGGTAAGACAATTATATGTAGCCACAGCAGATGTTGGCCTTACCTCAAAGGCCACAACAAAAGTTTAACCAGGGTTATGCCCAAAGGTCGAATTTCCAATAACAGCAGCCCCAGTAATAAAATCAATTGGTAGTTCCCCCACCTTAGCCCCGAAGTGCTTCTTTCGAGGACTAGGTTTTGGCCCAATTGCAAAGCCTTGGACCCTTAAATCAGACTATGACTTCTCACAATCAAAGCATTAAGAAAATAGAAGAGCAGCTTGGCCAAATAGCCAATGCTCTGGCTAAGAGAGAGGAGGGCAGGTTATCAAGCCAACCAGTAGCCAACCCAAAGGGCCAGTATTACATCGGAGAAGGCTCCTCAAATTTTGAGGGGGCCAATGCCATCACAGCCTTAAGGTCTGGCAAGCTGGTAGACAACCAGGTGGGAAAAGAACAAGGAGAGGTCTACCCTAAGAAAATATCAAGTGAAAATGATAAGGACTTTGTTAGAACACAGAGTCAAGAACTGCCTGCTACCCTTCAACAAGGGAAAAATAAAGAGGTAGTAGTTGAGCCTCAGCAGGAGATAAAAATAGATAAAAGAAAAAAATAAAAGTTAAGCCATAGGCTAGCAGTTGAGGAACCAGTAATACCTCAGCTGCCATTTCCTCAAGCTTTGAGTGGCCCTGTCCCTTTTGATAAGGGTCAGGTGCAGATCAAGGAAATGATGGAGACCTTTAAGCAGGTCAAAATAAATTTACCCCTGCTTGATGCAATCCGACAGGTCCCAGCCTATGCAAAGTTTCTGAATGACCTCTGTACTCAGAAAAGGAAGGCCAGAGGCCATTTGTCCAAAAAGGTCTTTACAAGCGTATGATTAATTCTGTATTAGCTATGACAATACCTGAGAAGTTGCAAGACCCAGGGATACCCACTATTCCCTGTATTATTGGAGAGCACACGATTGGAAGGGCCCTTTTAGACCTTGGAGCCAGTGTTAACCTGCTGCCATACAGTGTATACCAGCAGTTAGGTTTGGGGAGCTGAAGCCCACCCCCATTGTTCTATTGATGGCTGATAGGTCTGAGAGGAAGCCCATGGGAGTGGATGAGGATGTCCTAGTAGGGGTAGACAAGTTCTTCTACCCTGCAGACTTCCTTGTTTTGGACATGGGTTGTAACAAAAGTACATCTCCGATACCTGTTATCCTGGGCAGACCATTTTTGGCCACTGCCAATGCATGCATTCCATGCAGGTCTGAAATCATAGAGGTCACTTTCGGATATATGAAAGTTGAGCTTAATGTGTACAACAATGCAAAGTACCCTCAGCTGGACAATGAGGAATGCTTTGCAGTAGATGTACTAGAAGAAATTGTTGAAGAAGAACTGCCCACTCTGCAGTGGGGCAACATTGTCACTAATTTAACTGAAGCTTGGAACTTGGTGGAGGAAGGAAGCCTAGCTTTAATACCAGAAGACATGCCCCTATTGAGGTCTTCTGTGGGCTTAGTGCAGCATTCTAATTGGAAACCCACATTGCTGCGCCTTCCTCCAACCAATAATACACCAATCCTGCCATCCATACAACAAGCCCCTGATGTGGAGCTCAAGAAGCTGCCAGAGACATTAAAATATGCTTTCTTCGAGAAAGAAGAGAAACTTCCTGTAATTATCTCCTCTTCTCTAACCTGTGAGCAAGAGGAGGAATTGCTAACAGTTCTGAGGAAGCACAAGAAAGCAATTGCTGGACCATTGCTGATCTGAGAGGGATTGATGCATCAATCTGTATGCATAGGATCCATTTAGAAGAGGGCTCAACACCCTCCAGAGAAATGCAGAGGAAATTGAATCCTCACATGCAGGAGGTGGTCCTGAAAGAAATTATTAAGTTGCTGGATGCTGGGGTAATTTACCCCATCTCTGATTCTGAATGGGTGGCACCAATCCAGGTGGTACCCAAGAAGTCTGGCATCACAGTGATCACAACCGACTCTGGAGAGTTGAGACCAGCCAGGGAGACCACTGGCTGGAGAGTTTGCATCGATTATCGAAAACTCAACTCCAGGACCAGAAAAGACCACTTCCCTCTCCCTTTTATTGATCAAATTTTAGATAAGTTGGCTGGGAAAGCTTTTTACTGTTTTCTTGATGGGTACTCAGGGTACAACCAGATCCCTATGCACCCCCTCGATCAAGAGAAAACTACTTTTACTTGTCCTTTAGGCACCTTTGCTTACAAAAGGATGCCTTTTAGACTGTGTAATACCCCAGCCACCTTTCAGAGGTATATGTACGCCATCTTTTCTGATATGATTAATAAATTCTTAGAAATCTTCATGGATGATTTCTCGGTATATGGGGATAGCTTTGACCAATGTCTACAACACCTCCATCAAGTCTTACAAAGATGTGAAGAGACCAATTTGGTCTTAAGTTGGGAAAAGAGCCACTTCATGGTAACACAAGGAATTGTGTTGGGTCATGTGGTCTCTAAAGATGGAATTGAGGTAGAGAAGGCCAAAGTTGACCTCATTGCAAATTTTCCATCTCCAAGAACAGTCAAACAAATCAAATCCTTCCTTGGGCATGTTGGATTCTACAGGAGGTTTATCAAGGACTTCAGTAAAATTGCTAAAACATTATGCCACTTGCTCTGCCAGGATGTGCCCTTTGACTTCTCTGCTGAATGCCTGAAGGCTTTTGAAACTTTGAAAATTTGCCTCACCTCTGCCCCTGTACTCCAAACACCTGACTATACCATGCCCTTTGAGTTGATGTGTGATGCATCTGACTTGGCAATAGGTCTTTGTCTTGGGCGAGAAAGATAAGTCAGCATGGTCATTGCTTATCTCAGCAAATCACTTACTGAAGCTCAGCTGAACTACACAACCATAGAGAAAGAGCTTCTGGCAGTGGTTTTTACTGTGGAAAAGTTTAGACCTTACCTACTTGGGTCTAAAACTGTCATCTTCACTGACCACTCAGCATTAAAGTACCTACTGTCCAAGAAGGATGCAAAGCCCAGATTGATTAGATGGATACTCCTATTGCAGGAGTTTGACTTCGAAATCAAAGACAAGAAGGGTGTAGAAAATGTGGTGGCTGACCACTTGTCCAGAATTATGTTGGAAAAAGGTGATGATGACCTTGCTACAATTGATGTCTTCTCGGATGAGAAACTGTTTGCCATCCACTCTTTAGTCCCCTGGTATGCACATATTGTCAATTATCTAGTTATAGGCAAGATCCCTTCCCATTGGACAAAAATGAATAAAGACCTGTTTTTCTCACAGGTTAAATTCTTTTTCTGGGAAGAACCTTGCTTGTACAAGTATTGTGTAGACCAAATCATTCGAAAATGTATCCCCGAAAGTGATGTCTCCAGTATTCTGGCCATGTGCCATGAAAATGCCTGTGGGAGTCACTTTAGTGAGAGAAAAACAACTGACAAAGTGCTGCAGTGTGGGTTCTATTGGCCTTCTCTTTTCAGAGATGCCAATACACACTGCAAGACCTGTGAAAGATGTAATAAACTAGGAGGGCTGTCTAAACAAAATTCAATACCTTTACAGCCCATCCTTGTTGTAGAACTGTTTGATGTGTGGGGTATTAATTTTATGGGTCCCTTTCCTCCTTCAAACGGTTTTCATTTCATCTTAGTGGCAGTGAACTATGTTTCCAAATGGGTAGAAGCCATTGCCACAAGAACTAATGATAATCAGGTGGTCCTCAAGTTCATAAAGCAGAATATCTTCTCCATATTTGGTACCGCTAGAGACATTATCAGTGATGGGGGGAGCCATTTCTGTAACAGAAATTTCGAGAGCTTGCTCAAGAAATATTCTGTCACCCATAGGATTGCTACTCCCTACCACCCATAAACTAGTGGGCAAGTTGAAATTTCATATAGGGAGATCAAGCATATCCTTGAGAAGACTGTGAGGACTAATAGGAAGGATTGGGCTGATAAGTTTAATGATGCACTGTGGGCTTATAGGACTGCCTATAAGACCCCCATCGATATTTCCCCTTTCAGACTGATCTATGGCAAGGCCTGTCATCTCCCAGTGGAGTTAGAACACAGGGCCTATTCGGCCATCAAACATTTAAATCTAGATCTAACTTCTGCTGGTCTTCATAGGTCGCTGCAGCTATCGGAATTGGACAAACTAAGGATGGATGCATATGCCAATGCTAGGATCTACAAGGAAATGTCCAAAGCTTTCTTTGACAAAGGGTTGTTGAGAAAGAGCTTCATTGTTGGTGATAAGGTTTGGTTGTTTAACTCCAAACATAAATTTTTTTCAGGCAAATTGAAATCCAGATGGGAAGGTCCTTACATTGTCATGCATGCTTCTCCCTCTGGTGCTGTGGAAATCAAGGATCCTAAGTCTGGGAGACTCTTGAAGGTGAATGGTCAGAGGCTTAAGCCTTGTTTTGAAAAACCTACCGACCTTTTGGACTCCATTCACTGTCAAGTGGATCCTTCTTCAAACTGATTCCACCGGTGTGTCATTACTGTATCATATGTACTTAGTTTTTGGTGATTTATCTTGCTTTCTTTAGTTTCTATTCTCTAGGATTTGCTAGTGGCCTTATCTGAATTTTGCCCTATCTGTTTTGAACTTTTGATGTTTGGCTTGATTCTTACTGCTTTTGAATTGATAGCTTTTGTTGAATGTCTAATGTGGAAGGTCATTTTTGTTGTCCTTGAGTGTATGATTGAGTTTACATGTATCTAAAGACAGTCATAGGAGAGGGTCATGCTCAGGATTCAACCACAGCAAACATGCAAAAAGGGGCAGAACAGAGAGCACATGCTCTCTGTTTTATTCCTTACTGTCGCTAGGTTCAAAATGAAAGTCTGGGAGACTATCGTGAGATTCAAAAACCATCGCGAGATTAAAAAGGAAGCCTGGGACCATGTCGCGCAGTTTGCATAGGAACATTCAATGCCTATCGTGAGTTTCATGTGTGCCTGACAACCTCTCGCGCGGTCCACATCGCGGTATTCAGTAGTTCTCGCGAGATTATCAGGCTGTCGTGAGGTTCACAAGGTAAACTGGGAGACTCTCGTGCAATTCAACAGAAATACTTCATTTCCTATCACGAGATTCTAAGTCTTTCGCGAGATTCAAAAATGAACCTCGGAGCTTTTCGCGCAATCCAAAAGAAACCTAGGAGTCGCTCGTGCGATTCACATGAATTAACCTCACTCTGTCGCGCGCTCCAAGGATAACTTGAGAGATTGTCGCGCAATCCAGATTTAATCCACACCTTCGCTAGGTTCATTTCCAAGCTCGCGACCAGATGTTCCAAAGCGCGCCGAGCTTCGTGATAAGTATTAAACCCCGCGCTTTGTCCCTTCTTCATTATTTTCATCCTTCTTTCCTCTGCGAAACCCTAGCTTCTGGAGCTCTCCCCTCTCCCCCTCCAGCATCACTCCTACAGCTCATCATTCACCTCACAATGCTACAGAGTTGTTCCTGACATCACCACCATCCATTGCCCTCTGCTCAGAGATCTTGAGGTGCCCTGTGTGTCAAATCAAACTAAACCCTAGATTTCAGCCCTCGTTTCTCATACTATAGGACAGAGTTAGATATGGCTCCAAAATCTGCACAGAAGAGAAAAGGGGAGGATAAGGACCCTGCAGAGACCACCCCTAAAAAGGCCAAGACTTCAAAGTCCCCCAAAAAAGGAAAGGAAGTGGTTGAGGAGGCGGCGGTACCAACCACAAAATTCTCTACTCCTTCTGAGCTCCTGGAGTCAATTCCATTGGAGCCTGAAACAACCTTTGACGTACCATTTTTTGAAAAAGAACCTCTCTCTGCCCTTGCAATACAATTTCTGTGTAAAGCGGGCCTGATGCCATTGATGAGAGGAATTCCAGCACTAGCCTTCCCCAGGCTAGTGCAGCTGTTTTATCAGCACATCAAGGTCAAGAGGGACAATGATGGACAAGGGTGCTTGCTGATAATGATTGACGACTTTGATATGTTAGTGGGCCCTAAGATGATCGCTGAAGTGTTGGGCATCCCGGCAGCATTCAATCCCAACTGTGGATATGGCCCCCCTCTGACTGCATCGATTGATATAATTGCACTGGCCCTAACTAGAGGATTAAAAGCCACCGAGGACTCAATCAGAAGGAGGGAACTCGAATCTAAACTACTGTTCATTGACCAGGTCCTGCGGAAGAACATATATTGGTCCGAACATCAGCAAGAGAGGAGAACCCCATTTCGGATGCTGTCTACTCCTACCACATGGGCCATGGCTTCCATGTAGCCTGAGTAATTTTTGAGGCTATGAAGGACATGGTGGAGAAGTTAGGATCCAACAAGAAGCCTCACACGCTACCCTATGCAAGAATCATCACCTTGCTACTGATCAAGGGGGACTACAAGATAGGAAGGACTGAGCAGACCACCACCCTTACCCCTACTACCTTTGCCAAGAGGCAATGGGGAATCAGCAGGAGCTTGATGGGGGGTCAGAAAAAGAAGAAAGCTGAGGGACAGGCCCTGCCCAAGCAATCAAAAGCAGTTGCATCAGGGTCTACCCCTGGTACAAAGGAGTTGCCCCCAGAGCCTACCACTTCTAGAGCTACAGCAACACCTGTTACCCCTGCATCCACTACCCCTCTTGCATCCATCTCTCACCCCCCTCTGTTTCCATTCTCCATGCCCACTCCCCCTTCACCTGTGCTTGGTTCCTGGGAGGACTCACCATCCCCTACCTTACCTTAGTACACAGCCACAGTTCCCCCCTCATTTCCACCTAAGCCTGCCAGCCCCCCACTCATCTCATATAAAAAATGAAAAACCACTGAGACCATTCCAACCATCTCCCAGACACCACCCTCAATCCCTTCTATCCCCATTGACCCACCCCACCTTGAAGAAACCACCACCTCATCCTTATCCACTACATTCCCTCTCCCAGACATTGACTTAACCCTTAACACATTCATAGGCTTCCAAGCCTTCATCTCCACCTTCCTTGAAACCATGCCTACCTACTACACCTCTCTGCCAAACTCCCCAACTACCTCACAGCACCATTCTCCAGAACCCCACTCTTCCCCTCCCTCCACTTTCCATCATGCTCCCTCCTCCCCTTTCCAACCAGTACCCTCTTCTTCCCAAACCCAACCTCCTAACTTTGACACACTAACCCTCATCCTACCCCTTATCCAAGACATACAGGCCCAATTATCCACCAATACCCAAAAATAGGACCAGATGCTGGCTGAACTCACCTCCATCCAATCCACCCTACACACCTTAACCACTCCACCCATCCCTCCACCACCCACTTCACCCCCCCTGGTCCTGTTCACTGACAAAACCACCCAAACCGACTTCCCTCCAGAATCATTAATCCCCCCACCATCACCATTACCTCTTCTCCACCCATTTCCTTTACTCCCTTTCACCATTCCAATTTTCCATCCCCCATCGCCCCCAACTCTTGTTGAGCCTACAGCCTTCACCTTTCCCCTTATACCCTCTACCCCCCCTCTGCTCCTCCTCCCTCCCACCTTCTCTGCCAAATCTACACAAACAGACCCAGAACCTGACCCCATTCCCCCACCACTTGACTTCCCTACTATCATCCCCCCTCCTCCCCTCCAGGACCAAGCACAATCTGCTCCTTCCACCTCTTATCTTCCCATTGCCCTAAAACATCATTTTTACAGTCCTCCCTACCTCACCATCCTCCATCATCTGAGGGATAATGCATACCTGAGGAAGGATGTCCTCAGGGGCATGGCCAAGCTACGCCAATCAATTGAGACCCCCCTGCTGGAGAAGATTGATGAGATGACGGAGGCCCACAAAAAACAAATACTGGGCATCTCCTTGGGGTGGCAAAATATCCTGGAGGAATTTCAGAAGGCTAAGGCTATAGCTACTTATCATCAGATCAATTGGGAGTACGAGAAATCAAATGCTGCTGCAGCGAATGCTCGGGTGAGAATGCTTGAAAAATGATTTAACAATGCCCAGGAAATCTAAAAAATTCAAAAGGAGATCCATGAGACTGACGCCCTCAAATTTCAAATCAAGATAGCCTCATTGGAATCCGCATTGGCTGCTGCCTGAAATGAGCCTTACCATCCGACCCCCATCTCTGTTCACATGCCTCAGCCTAAGCCAACTACTACTCCAGCTCCACCTGCCCAGTCTGAGGAGGCAACACCTAAGCCCCAGCAAGACAAAGGAAAAGCTCCTGCTTCACCTCCTATGGCGCAGCCTCCAACTATAGAGCAGCCTCCACCTCCCAAGGCCTCTGTTGCACCTCCACAAGAGCAAACTTATCCTCAAAGGAGGAAAGTCACTGCCAAGAGGTCTGCTCCCAAAGTTGTCCCCTTAAAAATTGGCAAAGAGCCTGCTGCCCAGTCTGAAGAGGCACAGTCCCCTGCCAAACCTGAGTCCACTAGAAAAGGAAAGTCACCAGTGGTCCCCACTACGGAACCTAAAGCTAAAGGAAAAGAGAAATCCCTAGCGGTCCCCCCTACAGAAGCTTAAGCCAAAAGCAAAGGCAAAGGAAAATCCCCTACCACCCCCCCTGCTAAGCGCAAATGAAAAGCCCTTCAAGAACCCAAGGAACCAAAGGCTCCCAAGGCACCAAAAGTAAGGGTGAGGGCACCTAAAGCTCCATCTGCAACGAAAATGCCAGCCGAAAAGAAAAAGGAGAGGGAGGAAAAGAAGAAACAAGACAGAGTTGCCCTTAAGGCACAGGCTAAAAAGATGGGCTGGGATTTCCTTATAGATTCTGATTCAGAGTAGATCCTAGCTTCTAGATTGTATCTTAGGTTTTTCTTCTTGTAATTCCACTTGTAACTATTTTTAATACACTTTAATAGAAATTCTAGTTTTGTCTATTGCTATGTTCTGTGTGTTTCTTTCTGATTGTTTGGTACTTTTGATTTTGTTCTTTTTGCCATTCATGGGAGAAGAGTTTTTGGGAGGATATTTTTCGTTAAACCAGTAATCCATGTAATGGATAGATGTCGTTGGTGGCTGAATAAAATTTATGCAATACCTGCCTCAAGAATTTCAATGGCTTCCTCTTCAAATTGATGTGCCATGTTAGGTGTACCTCGCGAAGATCCCCAGCTCAGCTGCGCGAGAGATGTCCTTTCCTCATCATTGATTGCTCTTCGCGAGGATCCCCGCGCGATACACTTGCCTCTTTAAATACCATGCCTCTCTTTGGACATTCATTTAATGCTACTTCTCTTTTCCAAAGAGCCAGCTGTGTATTTTCTTCTTTCCCCACACAACACTCATTTATTGCCAAGTGTGAAAAAGGGCACCATTTCCATTCCACCGATTCATGTTCCCTCGTCCCTCTCTTTTAAACTGGCCCTCAGTCCCTTTTCATCTCATCCCTCCTCTTCTACCCCTTGCAGTCCATACCTCCTCACACAAATGGCGGATGACAACCCCTTCGGGTTCCCAATCAAATTTTACCCCATCTGGAAAGATCTCCCACCGCCAAAGGAGCCGGACCCCTTGCAATTTCTCTGGGATGAGTATGACGAGGTCCAGCGACTCCTTGCCAAGGAAGAAACGAAAAAGAAGAAGAAAGAGAAGAGAGAAAAGAAGAAGAGAAAAATGCCACCACCTACATCTCCCCCTCCATCTTCCTCAAACCCTCCCCCGGCTACACATTGACCCCCCCCCCCATTTTCTCGTTTCTTTTTCCATCTTTTTGTCATATTTTCTTTTTATTTCAATGAAAAGTTCTTTTACTTCTATATTGTGCAGTTTGCATTCTCTGTTTCTCTATCTTCTTCTGTGTTTATTTTTGTCTGACTGCTTGGATTCTACTGCTTTTTATCACCTCTGAACCAGTGAGGACACTGCTCCAAATGGTTTGGGGGAGTGGCAGTCTGCCAATAGACCAGTTAATTTTAGTGCAGTAATGGTAGTAAAAATGAGATGAATAAAGTCAATTTCCACTTAACTTGATACAATGAGGAAACATGTAAAGATTTAAATATTTTTGCAGACTTTTGGAAATAGAAAAAGGTTGATCTTGACACCACCATGAAGCTAATATTAAAATTTTTTGTCAGTTAGTACTCAGTGAACCTAAGAGGAGAGAAACAGATGATAGTACACCTCATGGATTAAATTTGATGACCATACCTAGTGAGATTTGGGCCCAAAATTTTCTTTTGAAGAGTGTTTTTGGCATTATTTCTGCTCTAAGGACTGATTGAATCAGGACTTCTTCACTAGAAGTTATGCACCTCCAAATCAAAACTAATTGACAGCACTCATGAGACTAAGGAAATGATTGAAGGCCCTCATTTGGACAGTTTGAGCTAAAAAAATCCAACTTTTTAAAATCTGCCCTTTTGCATACACTAGTTGAGCCTTAAAATCATATTTTTTCTTTCACAAACACCAGAAAACTTGCACCTTAACCTCATTACCTGAGTCAACCTTACCCTCACTCTAAGAATTCAGAAGGAGAAGGAAGAAAAGATACTGAGAATGGTCCAATATTCTGTGGAAGGTGAAGAAAAGCATCTTGTGAACAACTGTGTATCAATGGCAGTTGTGTGGCATTTCATCAAAAGAATGAATAAAGAAAATAAAAAGAGGAAAAGAAAGATAAGTTTAGAGAAAATCATCATCTAAAAAGTGAAAAGAAGAGGAGAAGCTACCACTTTGTCTTTGAAATAGAAAAGAAAGATGAATTTTTATTGGAATAAAGGTTGTGAAATCATGAACCACTCCTTATCTTGCTGATTTCTCATTTTGGATTCCCTTTTTACCCCTTTTATTTTGCACACCCCTCAACTATAAGCCACATTACAACCCATTCTAAAAAGACCTTGTGGATCCAAAGTCAAATGAGCTGTCATGTGGAGATGAAGAGTTGTCCAATCTATGGTGAAAATCTTTGAAGATGTCAAAAATTAGAAGCTTCGCCTATGCTCATGCTTGCAAACCCATTTGGGGTCTGCAACTGCTCTTGAGCTGTTGAGAATGTGAACACCCTCAGGATATTAATGTTGAGAGATAGCCCAAGTAAGAATTGGGTCTGAATTTTAACCCCATTGGGATTATATCCAACCTAAATTTTGAATCAAAGGCAAGCTGGGTACTAATTTTTATACATTGAAATTCTAATGTTAAATGAATGATGGTCAGGCAAACACATGTTAACTTTTAAGTTTTAAATGGCCTGCAACATTGCTGCAATTTCCTCTAAGTGTTAAATAAATTTACTGTGGAATGAAACTTTAAACATTCGAATTTGTGTTGTCATTATCTGCACTATACTTAGCTGACTCTAATGGTGAAGTTTGTGGGTGTCTTCACTGAAAACCCTCAGGAGACTTCACTCCTCCACTAGAGATCACCTAGGGGTTTAAAAGGCTTGGTACATATGCTAAATATATCCGTGATCCCTACGAAAGTGGCGTTTACAGCTTTGCTAAGGGACTAGAAAAGATTAGGTTTGGGGGTGTGTTAAGACCTGAAAAGTGCCACTTTTCACCCCTTAACTTAATCTCTGTTGGACTCTTAATCATTTAATAAAAGTGTTTTAAGCTTGTTTTGTAGGTAATGAACAGCGGCTGCAATAAGGCTTTAATCCTGCTAAGGAGCCCACTTTTGCCCTAGAAGCCTCTCAGAAGAATGGAAGCTGGATCCAGACAAGAACTTGACTGCATGAAGGCAAAGCACAGCAGTAACAGAGCAAGAAATGAGCTTCGCACAGTTGCCGTAAGGTTCAAAGGATACAGAAAGTAAGCCTCGGGCAGTCCTCGAGAGTGTCCCAAGACTTCATTCCAATTTTCCGCGCTATTCTCGTGCAGTTTAGTGACAGAAGGGCTTCAGAATCATGACTCGCACAGCTCTCGAAGCTCAAGCACTTAAATGCTCGCGCAGTTTCATGCAGCTCAAGAAAGCAACACTCAAAACCACGCGTAGTTCACTCAAATAAGCTGAGGAGAGAGAGAGAGCTCTAGGTATTTCTGCGCACAGCTATCACGCAGTGGCAGCGGGATGCAAAACTTCAGGAAAACCTCTCGCGCAGTTTAGAGATCAGAAGGACATCACGCCCTCACAAAGATCCATTGAGAAACAAACTGCTCGCGCGATTCCCACGCCATTCAGAAGGAAAGTGCAATCCCACGAAGACCAGAGCAATCTAGCGAGGATTCAATGCTCTATCACGCGACTGCTTAAGCTGCAAACTAAGACAATCCCGCGACGGCTAGAATTTCAAGTTAATCCAATCTCGTGAAGACCGTGCTACCACACGATAGTCTTGGAAACCAGTGCTACCTGGCGAGGCTCTAGACTCTAACTCTCCCTCACTTCTGTAGAGGACATTCTGAGAACTTCCAGGAATTAGGGCACGCACTCCAATGCTCTAATTTTTGTGCGTGTGCCCCAAGGCATCCAAGGAACAGTATTAGGCCATGTGGCATCGTTAAAATTAGGGTTTCCTAACCCTAATGCGCCGCCAAACTGACTGCTATATAAACCTAAGCCTGGTTTAGGTTTAAGAGACCCCTCTTAGAATAGAATTTTGTCTATCTTCTTCTTACAGTAGCTGTAGATCTCTAGTAAGGTTTAGGTAGATTTCTTTTTACTTTTTCTTCTCTCCATAGCCCACCACTTGCTGGCTATGCCTCTGTATGCTTATTTGGTTTAGAATTAATGGAATTTCATGATTGGGTGTTTTACATGTATGGGATTGAAGTTTGAGATTGAGTTATTCTGTACAAGGCTACTGCCTTGAGATCCTCCATTGATAGGTTATATTAGAATCAATGGAGAACTTTTTTTAAAGACCTATTTAGATCCAAGTAACCTGTGTGTTTGGGCTAACATGCTCCCATACAAGCCTAACCCCACCACAGGATCCACTAGATCTGAAATCTCCATGGGAGCCTAAGCTTGTAGCCTTGTGAACATGGTGGTGACAGCTCTTGTTCTATTTTGGTCCTCTGTGAGGATAGCCTCTGGGATAGTCTGTGACCATTTAAGTGGATAGGTTATAGCCTTAGGGTGAGGCCAATCCACAGATCCAAGACAGATTCTTCTTCTCTGCACTTGTGCTTATAGCCATGTGAGAGATTGTGCAGAGACAAACTCCCATGTATTTGTATAGACCTGCCATCAGATGACAGATCTGGTTTGGTTATAGAGATTGTAGGCTTGTGACTGGATCACTACAGTCTTTCTACAGCAGTGGACAGCTAGACCTAAGGCTGTACTCAAACTCTTGCTAGTTCTATGTGTCTGGGCTACCATGCTCCCATACAGGCCTAGCCCCACACATAGCACTTTAGAGGTTGAGGTTCCCTATGGATTCTGGTGCTTATAGCTTGGATGAAGTAGTGCTTACAATGATAGACTTGTTCTAACCCATCTCTGGACTGTGGTTCCCCAATTGGATAGTCTGTGACCATTTAAGTGAACAAGTTATAGCCATAAAGGGATTGGATCATGGCACAGAGATGAGTTGGATTCTTTCTCCTCAGTGGTGAGAATGTAGCCATTGGACAGGACTTCTATAGCAGCAGATCTAAATTTGAGTCATGAAGCCCATCAGATCTGAACCTAATAGCATACTTTTCACCCCTTTTATATTTATTTTCTGACTTCATCCGTTTTCTCAACCCTTTCTATGAAAGTTACCTTCGGATTTAGAATTTAGTGACCTTAAATCCCCTTCCATTTAGGATTGCCAAATCTGTAGTCAGATCTGGAGAGCCTACTAATGATGGCTCCCTCGGAGCTTTAGATCAACTTTCCCTGTGGGACAAACTGTTACTTATCAAAACTTGCTACAACAGGCCCTATATCTTGCAGGACTATGCATATGTTAGGCTTGCGGCTCCGTAATCATCACTCTACCTTTCACTCATTTTTTATTTACCCCATTCTTATCACTGTCTCCAATAAAGTCAGTAGCAAGCACTTAAAAATAGCCTAACAGTAATTAAAACTCAAAATCAACATGTCTTTGCATCACCACTAATCAGTTTACATCAGGAATACAATGTGCACAAACCAGTACTAAGCTTCCTTTAAATTCAAAAATTAGGTTTAGAAAGCACCCCAATGAAGTTAAATTTCAGACCCAATTCTCTCCAGTGCTAGCTCTCACAATGAAAATTCAAGGGTGTTCACACTCTCATCAGCTCAAGATCAGTCGCAGGCCTCAAATAGGCCTGCAAGCATGAACATAAGCATTGATTCTAATTCTTGACATCTTCAAGTATCTTTCACCATAGGCTAGGCATTCCCTTGTCTCCACATGACAGCTAATTTCACTTCGGATCAAAAAGGTCTTTTCTATGGGTTGTAATGTGGTTTATGGGTGAGGTTTATAATGAATAACAGGGGTAAAATGGATTCAAAATTTTGAGAAATCAGCAAGTTAAGGAGGTGATTCATGATTTCACCTATCTTCATTTCAGCGCAACTTCATCTTCCTTGGTATTTTTCATATTCAAAGTGGCCAGCTTCTTCTCTTTTTTTCAATTTTCAGATGAAATGCTTCTCTTGACTTCTCTTTCTTTTTTTCTTTTTATTTACTATTTTTTTTAAAAAAAAATTGTGATGAATTGCCACACATATACCACTGATACACTGTTATTTATAGGTTGCTTTTCTTCTCCTTCCACCAAATGTTGAACTCCTCTCAACTATCTTCAACATCTTCTCCTTTACCTTCTGAAATCTCAGAGTGAGGATAAGGTTGAATTAGGTCATGAGGTTTGGGTTCAAGTACTTTAGTATTTGTTAAAGAAAGATGGATTTAAGGCTCAAAGAGTGTATACACAAGGGCAGTTTAATGGATAGGAATTTTAAGCTCAAACTGTCCAAATGAAGGCCTTAGATCATCTCCTTAGTGTCGTGAGCGTTGTCAATCAGTTGCAATTTGGAGGTGCCTAATTTCTAGTGAAATGTATTAAGTCAATCAAACCTTAGAGTAGAAAAAATGCCAAAAACACGCTTCAAAAGAAATTTGATAGGCCCAAATCTTACTAGGTATGGTTCTCAAATTAACCCATGGGGTGTATTTCTACCTTTTTCTCTCCTCTCTAGTTCACTAAGTACCAATTGAAATTTTTTTCTTGATATCAACTTCATGGTGGTGCCAAATTTTTTAAATTTTTAGTTTTAAAAAGTCTGCAAAATTTTTAAATTTCCTCATTTTCACTTGGTTAGGTGGGAATTGACTTTATTCATCTCAATTTTTCTCACACTGCTGCACTAAAATTAACTATTCTATTGGCTGGTCTACCCTGCCACACCCTCAAACCTAAGATAAACAGTGTCCTCATTGTTTCCAACAGACATGCACAAGGACAACTAAGGTAACAACAAAGGTAACTAAATTACAACAGATTTTATAACAACAAAGGTAACTAAATTATAGCAGAAAAGTAAGAGAAAAACAAACTAAAAGATTGCAGAAAATTATACAAAGAAGGAGAAAAACAGAATTTATACTCAAGGATAACTAAGAAAACAAAATAACTACACTCATTCCTAAAAATAGAAACTATATATAGTAGGACTGAAACTAAAAATAGCAAGTATGTACAAAACATTGACTAAACTAAACACCTAAAGCAATAAAATCCTAAATACAATTTTCTAAACATGATCTGAGTATGAATCTAAATGATGGCTAAGCTTTTTTAGTACCAATAGAACACAATAGAAAACAAGATTCATACAAAATAAGATCACCAAACACACTTTTATACAACAGTCCAGATGGGGGTACATGAATGACAATGAATTAATTACCCATCTAGACCTTAATCAAGCTGGAAAGAACTGTAAGTCAGAAGTTAAAAAGCCATACCTTTGCAGATGCATAGGAATCAAACCATAGTTCTTCCCTCTCACAAAGTTGCAGTTGCATGAGAGATGCAGGGAACAGCTCCAGCTCCGCATCAGGTGGATGGTCAAAAATAGGCTGAGGGAGAGACAGCAGGGTAGGTGTCCAGATGGACTCTGTACTAGCCCTACTGAGCAGCCCAAGATGATTTATATTTTTCAGCACACAGGCGGGGGCCTCCTTAGTCTATATTTCAAAATTTTCAGCACACACCTTAGCCCATTCCAGCAGTGAGGGTAAGGTGTATTCCACAATCTCATCAAGGATTGCAACTGACAAAAAGTCATCATTTCCTCTATCAAAGCCTTCTCCTTGTGGAAAGGAGAAGGACCATAAAAAGCACGAGGAAATTACAGATGAGGTACTGCTGGTCCTCATATGCTGACCTACCATTCACACAACATATATATATATATATATTAAATTTTATTTTATTTTATATTTTATATTTTCATTTTTTTAAATTTTAATTTTTATCTGGGGCTAAACAACAACCCCTATTTATTCAGCTTCTCGCTGAATGCACAACCTCTTTGCATCAACAATGTCTTGGTTTGCCACCTCTTTCCCATTCCTCGAGGCATTGACAACTCTAGTTTCTTCATGACTTGAAGAGACTTCATCAATAAAGTGTGCCCCTCTGGGATTGTTAACAATTTGGCTCGGGAGCGGACCCTCATCCCTTCTCATCGGAGCATTTGAGATATGATCAAGCTGGTCCTCAATTTTTCTGATACTCTGAGAATGGGAATCCACAATATATTTAATGGAGCCAAGGTTTCACAATGAAGTCAAAACCTGCTCCTCAAAAGAGGGGGCTCTAGGTTGAGGTGGGGCTACAACTAACTGACCCGGCTAGGGGGGCTGATGAGAAAATTGCTGTCTAGGTGCATGACCATGGTAGGAATGTTGGTTGGCATTATAGGGCAAGGCCTACTGCTGCTAGGTGTGAGGCAAATCAACTTGTCTCCACCTTAAGTTTGGGTGGTTCCTCAAAGTGTACCCAGCAGGCGATTGTCCATATGATTGAACCGCATTGGCTTGCTGTTGGGGAGTTTCAGTGTGCTGATTTATTATGTAATGATAAAAGTAAAATAAAATCAAAATAAAATAGAGATGGATTCAGCACATCTAAAATATCCTAGACCTGCAAGATACATGGTCCTTTGTAGCAAGTTTTAATAAGTAAGAGTTTGTCCCACAAGGAGTAGTGATCTAAACCTAGAAGGAGTATAGTAGACCTCTAGATCTGGCTGCAGATCTGACAGTTCTATAAAAACAGGAAAAGAAAGAGAGTTTTTCTGTGTCACTAGATCTAATTATTTTATAGAACTATTGGAGATTTTCTAAACTACTGGAGAAATATGAATAAAAAAATGGTTACTTAAACTAAAGTGCATAAAAATAAATCCTAATCCTCCTTCTTCAGATTAAGGTTGTCAATCTTAGTCCTCATCTACCGGATATTTATGAAAATAAATAGTACCGTTACACCATATATCAAGTTTCCTACCATTGGTCGTCAATCAAGTCTACGATCCCATCAATACAGATTTAATGTAATCCTAATCCTCCTTCTTAGATTAAAGTCATCAATCTTAATCCTCAGCTATAAGATATTTATGAAAATAAATAGTACCGTTATACCATTTATCAAGTTTCCTAGCATTGGTCGTCAATCAAGTCTAGGATCCTATCAATACAGATTTAATCTAATCCTAATCCTCCTTCTTCAGATTAAGGTTGTCAATCTTAATCTTCAGCTATCGGATATTTATGAAAATAAACAGTACCGTTACACCATATATCAAGTTTCCTAGCATTAATCGTCATTCAAGTCTAGGATCCTATCAATACAGATTTAATCTAATCAACAATCAACTAGAAATTTGGGTGTCAATCAAACTCTAGCAAACTGAAGATGAAAAAGTAGAAATCGTTACAGTAATCTGCAAGTTCTAACCTGAGTCGTCATTTCAAGTCAAAACATGGAGATGTTTACAAAACTGAAATAAAACTAGACTAAAAGATGGAGGAAGATGGATAGTAAAATAAAGATTAAATGGTGAGAAATAGGCAGCCAGGACTTGGTTCTCATTGTAAATTAATTGAATCAAAGGTATTGTATAGATCTGATTTGCTACAATCTGCCATCTGGCTACAAGCTCCGCAGGTTCAACCCCAGTAGATGTATGGTATAAGGATCTTATCTTAACCAAAGAATCAAAGTAATCCTAAGGCTATGACCTGTCCACTTGAATGGTCACAGATCATCCTAGAGATTGGCTCAAGTCAAGGGTCTCGATTAGAACAGGTTAATCATTACAGATGTTGCAAATGCCAAGCTACAAGCTCCCCATTTCTGACTGGCATGCAGGAGTATCCAATCCAGGGAAATCAAATACAAAAAAGTGAAATTTAGATCAGAATCACCTTTAAAACCCATAATTACTATAATACCATCTTACAGCTTATTGAGCTCGGATCTGCAATCTGTGCAACATCAATATATTCCTAACTTCCTTGAAGCTTTCAAAATACAATTATGAAATAGATTTGGACTGCTTATTTAGATCTAATCCAACAGGCTGGATTAGAGAGAGAAGGGGGAAGAAGAAAGAAAAATAAAACCTAAAACTAAACCTAAATGAGATAAGGAGAACTCAGGCTATTCCTTTGTTCCTACTTTCCTTGCTGAAGAAAAATAGTAAAATAGATGGGTATTTATAATTGTGCATTGATCCTTGTGCCTCGGGTTTCAGCCAATCAGAGAGCAGAGATGGATCCCTCTTCTATTGTGCTTCAGTTGCATTCCCGCCAAAAATTAGCTCCTACCCATGTCCAGCATTTTCTGTGTATTTGAGCTGAGTGATATGATTTACCCCACTTCTCTGAACTGATGAGTGAACAGCCCTGATGAGACTTGGGTCTGAAATCTAGATTTATGGGGGAAGTATCTAAGCAGGATCCTCAAATTGATGGTGAGTTATGCATAAAATTTTAGAAGAAATGCCTGAACACAAACTGAGTGATGATGGAGAGATTTCAGCAAACTTTCATATTTCCAAATGGATGTTTTTTCTATTGAATTTCCTTTAATGAATGGGCATGATTTGAATTTATTTGATTTGTTTAAATTCTGCTTTAACAGGTTGCACTATTATTAACTAAGTTATATTGGAGAAGTTTGTGGGTACCTTCACTGAAAACCCTCAGGAGACTTCACTCCTCCACTAGGGATCACCTAGGGGTTTAAAAGGCTTGGTGCATGTGCTAAATGCATCCGTGCTCCCTACGAAAGTGACATTTTATTTTTCTTTGAATTCCTTCTTTGCACAGGGACTAGCAAAGATTAGGTTTGGGGGTGTGTTAAGTGGTGAAAAATGCCACTTTGCACCCTTTAACCTGACCATTCATGGACCCGTGAGCACACTAATAAGCCTCTGTTAAGTGCACTTTGTAGATAACAGTGAAAACTAGTAATAATTCAGAAAGCCACTTAAGAATTCCCGGAAAGAAGCCATCTCTCAGCACCATGTAGACCTAGCAACAGAACAAGGGGAAGGAAGTGAAGATAGGTCCAAAACATCCTATCGAGAGGATGTCTGAAGACTTCGATAGGAGCAAAGGAATTCGTGCAGTTGAGAAGGGTTCGATAGGATCCAAGAACCTACCGAGCAGTTGAAAGAGAAAGCGAATTCAACCTATCGAAAGCTAGCTTGAGGGAAAAAGGAGACCTATCGGAAGGTTCCCTGAACCTATCGAATGGTCCACTAAACCTATCAAGATAGAAGTGCTGAGACAGTACGTATCGCAGAATGATTTGAACCTTTCAATAGGAACAAGGGTCATCCGATCGAAGTAATAGAATCTGAATCCTCAGCCTATCAAATTATTCTTCGAACCTGTCGAAGGCCCCAGATCAAGTGAAGTGAAGCCGAAGCATCTAAGCCCAACCTATCGAAACCTATTGAAGAGACCAGGGAACCTATCGAAAGGGGCTACAAGCTTACTTTTAACCTGTCGGAAGCTTCTCCAACCTATCAAAATCGTGTGCTGAACTTCTCAGAAACTATGTTATGCACATGCTGTGACTTGGTGACCTGCTGCATGCAAATCGAGGCACTTTGGTGACCGATGCGACGTTCTAGAAGATGCCCTAGAAAGCCCTAACCGACCCACTGTTGAAGTATTTTAAGTACTTGCTGCCAACTTTATTGGAAATGGTGATAAGAATGGGATTAGTGAAAATCAAAGGTGGATTGAAAACTTCAGAGCAGTAAGCCTAAAAATACACCGTCCTACAAGATACAGGGCCTGTTGTAGCAAGTTTTAATAAGAAAGAGTTTGTCCCATAGGGAAAGTTGATCTAAAGCTCCAAGGGAGCTATCTTTAGTAGGCCCTTCAGATCTGGCTACAGATCTAACAATCCTAAATGGAAGGGGATTTAAGGTCACTATTGTCTAAATACTGAGGTAACCTAATGCCTAAACTACAGAAAGGGCTGAGAAGAATGGAGTGTGAGAAAATAAATATAAGAGGGTGAGAAGTAAGCTATTAGGTACAGATCTAATGGGTCTTATAACTCAGACTTAAATCTGCTGCCATAGAAATCCTGTCCAATGGCTACATTATCACCAAAGAGGAGAAAGGATCCAACTCACCCCTGTGGCATGATCTAATCCCTTATGGCTATAACCTGTCCACTTAAATGGTCACAGACTATCCAATAGGGGAACCACAGTCCATAGATGGGTCAGAACAAGTTTATCATTGTAGGCACTAGTTCAACCAGGCTACCAGCTCAAGAATCCTTAGGAACCTCAACCTCTAAACTTCTGTGTGTGGGGCTAGGCTTGCAATGTGCACTAGCCTGGACACACAGGACCATCAAGAGTTTGAGTATTAACTTTTAAGCCTAGCGGTTCACTGCTTTAGAAAGACAGCAGTGATCCAGTCACAAGCCTACAATCTCTACAGTCAGATCAGATCTGCCATCTGATGGTGGATCTATACAAATACAGGGGAGTCTGTCTCTGTACAATCTCTCACAAGGCTATAAGCACAAGTGCAAAGAAGAAGAATCTGTCTTAGATCGGTGGATTGGCCTCACCCTAGGGCTATAACCTGTCCACTTGATGGTCACAGACTATCCACAGAGGCTATCCTCCTCACAGAGGTCTGAGACAAAACAAGAACATTGCTGCCACCACCATGTTCACCAGGCTACCAGCACAGGCTCCCATGGGGATTCAGATTTAGTGGTCCCTGTGGTGGGGCATAGGCCTGCAATGTGCCTAGCCTAGACACACATGTCACTTAGATCTAAATAAATCCTTAAAAATATTCCTCCATTGCTTACAATGCAACATAGTAATGGAGGATCTCAAGCCAGCAGCCTTGTACAGAACAACTCTCAAAACACCAATCCCATATAAATATAACATCCTATTATAAAACACCATCAAAATTGTTCTAAATAACCATACAAAGGAATAGCCAGCAAATGCTGGACTATGGAGAGGAGGAAAGGGAAAAAGAAGCTGCCTAAACCCTAACCTTAGCCTACTGCAATTCTACAGTTGGTTCAAGAAGAAGGAGTACAGAAGTCCCCTAAACCTAAACTAAGCTTAGGCTTATATAGCAGTCAGCTGTGGGAGCATTAGGGTTAGCAAAACTCTAATTTTATCAATACAATCGTAGCTCATTTCTATTCCTTTGATGCCTCGGGGCGTGTGTACGGAGATTAGAGCATTGGAGTGCATGCCCTAGTTATTAGAAGTTCCTAGATTGCCCCTACAGAAGTGGGGAGAAGTTAAGATCTCGAGCCTCGCTTGGTAGAAAGGATTTCCAGGTCTTGTCGCATGATAGAATTGGCATCGCAGGACTGAATTGACTTGAAGCTCTTGCAGTCGCGGGATTGATACTTTGATCATCGCGGAGATGCTCTGGTCGTCGCGGGACTGCTCTTTCCATTTGAATGGCACGGGAATTGTGCGCGATGTTCGTTCCTTGGTGAATCCCGCGGGGATCCTCGTGAAGAAGCAAGGTGCATGGGCTTCTGAATCACATGAGCAGTTCCCTGAAGGTCTGTATCCCGTGGCCACTGCCTAACAGCTATGCGCAGGAATACCTAGAGCTCTCTCTCCTCAGTGAATCACGCGAAGATTAAAGGCTCCTTTCTTAAGCTGCGAAAGACTACGCGAGAGCTTATGACGGAGCCTCGCGAGAACTGCGTGAAGTCTTCTTTCTGGGCTCTTCTATCATTCATCTGCATGAGAACAACGCGAGTAGTTGGTGTGCTGCCTTCAGAAACTCGCGATAGCTATGCGAAGCATTCTTTCCGATTTAATTTGAACCTTGCGACATCTGGGCGAGGCTCATTTCTTAGCTTGTTGCTACTTTGCTATGCCTATGCTGCAGCCAATTCTCTATCTGGGTCCAACCTCCTTTCTTCTGAGGAACTTCTGGGGCAACAGTAGGCTTCTTGGCATGGTTAGGGCCTTATCTGCAGCTACTGTTTATTACCTACAAGATGGGCTTAACACACATTTATTAAATGACTAAGGGTCTAACAGAGAGTAAGTTAAGGGGTGAAAAGTGGTACTTTTCAGGTCTTAACACACCCCCAAACCTAATCTTTGCTAGTCCCTTAGCAAAGCTTTAACTAATTAAATGCCACTTTCGTAGGGATCACGGGTACATTTAGCATATGTACCAAGCCTTTTAAACCCCTAGGTGATCCCTAGTGGAGGAGTGAAGTCTCCTGAGGGTTTTCAGTGAAGAAACCCACAAACTTTACCATTAGAACAGTTAAGTATAGTGCAGTCAATGACAACACAAATTTGAATGTATAAAGCTTCATTCCACACCCCTTCTTTAACACTTAGAGGAAACTACAGCAGTAATGCAGGTCATTTAAAACTCAAAATTTAGCATATGTTTGCATCACCACAATTATTTTACATTAGAAATTCAATGTGTAAAAATCAGTACCCAGCTTGCCTTAAATTCAAAATTCAGGTTGGATACAACCCCAATGAGGTTTAAATTTAGACCCAATTCTCACCAGGGCTATCTCTCAACATTGACAATCTGAGGGTGTTCACATTCAAAATAGCTCAAGAGCAGTTACATACCCCAAATGGGCCTGCAAGCATGAGCATAGGCAAAGCTTCTAATTTATGACATCCTCATGACTTTTCACCATAGATTGGACAACTCCTCATCTCCACATGACAGCTCATTTCACTTTGGATCTACAAGGTCTTTTTAAATGGGTTGTAATGTGGCTTATGGGTGAGGGATATAAAGAATCAAGGGGTAAAAAGGGAATCAAAATTAAGAAATCAGCAAGGTAAGGAGTGATTCATGACTTCACAACCTTCATTTCAGCAAAACTTCATCTTACTTGGTATATTTCAGAATCAAAGTGACCAGCTTCTCCTCTTCTTTTCAATTTTCATATGATGTTCTTCTCTAGACTTCTCTTTCTTTTTCTCTTTTTATTTTTATTCAACCATTTTTATGATTTTTATGATGAACTGCCACACAAATACCATTGATACATTGTTGTTCATGAGTTGCTTTTCTTCACCTTCCACAGAATGTTGGACCACTCTCACTATCTTTAACTCCTTCTCCTTTACCTTCGGAATTCTCAGAGTGAGGGTGTGGTTGAATCAGGTCATGAGGTTAAGGTGCAAGTACTCTGGTGTTTGTCAAAGAAAAGTAGGATTTTTAAGGCTCAACTAGTGCATGCACAAGGGCAGTTTTTTTAATGGGCTGGATTTTTAGGCTCAAACTGTCCAAATGAGGGCCGTGGATCATTTCCTTAGTGTCATGAGTGCTGTCAATCAGTTTTGATTTGGAGGTGCCTAACTTCTAGTGAACAGGTCTTGACTCAATCAGTCCTCAGAGCATAAATAATGCCCAAAAATACTCTTCAAGAGAAAATGATGGGCCCAAATCTCACTAGGTATGGTCCTCAAATTAACCCATGGGGTGTATTTTCACCTATTTCTCTCCTCTTAGGTTCACTAAGTATTAACTAAAAAATTTTCTGATGTTAGCTTCATGGTGGTGTCCAGATTTTAACATTTTTAGTTTCAAAATATCTGTAAAAATATTTTAATTTTTCACAAATTTCCTCTTGCAGCAAGTTAGGTGGAAATTGACTTTATTCATCCCAGTTATACCACCATTACTCCACTAAAATTAACTATTCTATTGCCAGACCTACCCTGCCACACCCCCAAACCATGAGGAGCAGTGTCCTCACTGGTGCAAAGGTGAGAAAGTGCAGGGTAATAGTCAGGAACAAAAAAGTAAACACACACAGATAATGCACACAAATCAATATACAAAAATAAAAATTCTATTAACTTAGAAAAACATGTACAATTGTAATTACAATAATAAGAAAAGAAGTGCAAAGGCAAGAAAAGCCTAATCTACAATCTAGGTTTTAAGAGGAGGAGGAATCTGAATCTGAATCTGTGAATTAGTCCCAACCCATCTTTTGGGCATGTTTCCTAAGTGCAGCTTTGTCCTCTTTCTTCCGTGCTTGCTTTTCAGTTGGACTCTTTTTCTTCTTAGCTTTGCTCTCAGCTGGAGTCCTTTTCTTAGGCTACCTTAGTTTCTTAGGTTGAGCTGGTGGTTTCTTGGCGATAGCAGCTTTTGGTGCCCTCACCCTCATTTTTCTGGTCTTGAGTTCAGGAGGGACCATAGGAGATTTGCCTTTGTCTTGCTCAGTTGGGGCTACTGGGGAATTCCCTTTTACTTACTGGCTTTGTGGTTGTGCCTCCTCAGACTGGGCAGCTGGCTCTTTGCCAATTTTGATAGAGGCTGCTGTGGAAGCAGTCCTTTTAACAATGACTTTCCTCTGTTTAGGATAAGTTTACTCAGTAGGTGCAGCAGGAGTTGGGGTAGGTTGAGGCTTCTCTGTGGGGGGTGCAGCAGGAGGGGCAGCAGGGGTTTTATCCTTGCCTGGTTGGGCAATTGGTTGTGCCTCCTCAGACTGGGCAGCTGGTGTTGGAGAAGGTTTAGGCTCAGGTTCTGGCAAGAGTACAAAGAGTGGGGTGGGCTGCTGAGCTGCAGTTCTGGCAGCAGCCAATGCAGCTTCCAATGAGGCTATCTGGATTTTGACTTTGAGGAGGTCAGTGCCATGGATTTTTTTTTGGAGTTTGAAGATCTCCTGGGCATTGTTGAGCCTCTTTTCAAACATCTTGGCCTTCATCCTCTCCACATTGGTATTTGCCTTTCCAGCTCCAAATTCATTTGATGATAAGCAGCCATGGTTTTTGCCTTCTCATAGGCCTCTAAGATGTTGGTCCACCCTAGGGAGATACCCAGTAATTACTTTCTGTGAACTTTCTCTAATTCAGCAATTTGCTACATCAAGGGGGTCTCAATGGACTGTCTAAGTTGGGTGATCCCCCTCAGGACATCCCGCCTAAGGTAGGGATTGTCTCTCATGGCTTGAAGGATGGTGAGGTAGGGAGGGATGTAAAAAGAGTGTTTGGGTGCGATAGGAAGAGAGGAAGTGGAAGGAGTAAAATGTGATTGGTCCTGGGTGGGGAAAGTGGAGTTAATAGTGGGTAAGTCTAGTTGTTGGGGTAGGATAACAGGTTCTGGGTCTGTTTGGGTCTATTTGTTAGTGAATGTTGGAGGGGGTAGGATAAGAGGTGGGATCGAAGGCATGGGGGGGAAAGAAAATGGTGTAGGCTCACTAGGAGTAGGGGGTGATGGTGGAGGGAAAAAGGGAGTGGTGAAAGGTATGAAAGAGAATGGTTGGGTTGTGGGGGCAGGGCTGGGAGGGGAAAGGACCAAGGGGGTTGGAGTGGTTTGTTGAGGGATGGATGGGTTTGTCAAAGTGTGAAGTGTGGATTTAATGGAAGTGAGTTCTGTTTGCATCTAGTCCTGGGTGTGTGTAGTGGTGGATAGTTGGGATTAGATGTCTTGGATGAGGGAGAGGATGAGTGTCAATGTGTCTGGGCTGGGAGGTTGAGTTTGTGTAGAAGATGGCACAGGTTGAAAAGGTGAGGAAGGGGCATGATGGAAAGTGGAGGGAGGAGGAGATTGGGGTTCTAGTTAGTGATGCTGTGATGTAGTTGGGGAGTCCTGGAGGGGGGTGTAGTGGGTGGGCATGATGTCAAGGAAACTAGTCATAAAGGATTGAAATCCTGTGGTTGTGTTAAGGTTTAAATCTATGTCTGGGAATGGGGATGTAGTAGGCAAGGCATGAGTGGTGTCTTCTTCAATGTGAGGTGTGTCAGTGGGGATAAAAGGGATTGTGGGTGGTGTCTGGGAGATGGTGAGGGTTGTCTCAGTGGTTTTCCTTTTCTTGTAGGAAATGAGTGGAGGGCTATCAGGTTTATGTGAAAATGATGGAGGGGATGTTGTCAGGATAGGGGATCCTGGAGTAAAGGGTGGGGGGGATGTGGTGGCTGCTGCAGCAGTGGTGGTGACAGGCTCTGGAATCTCCTGTGTAGTAACAGGGGTAGGCCTTATAACATCTGCCTCTTCTACTTGCTTTGGAGGGGCCTGAGTCTCAGCTTTCTTCTTCTTCTGTGCTTCCATCAGGCTCCTGCTGATTCCCCATTATCTCTTGGCAAAAGTAGTAGGGGCAAGGGTGGTAGTCTCCTCTATTTTTGCTATCTTGTACCCCCCCCCTTTAGAAGCAGCTTGGTGATGACTCTGGCATAGGGGAGTGTGTGTGGCTTCTTGTTCTGCCCTAATTTCTCCACCAGGTCCTTCATTGCCTCAAAGATTAACCAGGCTGCATGAAAGCCATGGCCCAGAGAAAAAGAGTACACAACATCAGCAATAGGAGCTCTCCTCTCCTGCTGATAGCCTGAGCAATAGATGTTCTTTCTCAGGACCTAGTCAATGAAAAGGAGTCCAGGTTCCAACTCTCTTCTTCTGATAGAATCCCCTGAGGCCTTTAATCCTCTAGTCAGAGCCCTTGCAATTGTATCAATTGGGGCACTCAGGGGGGGCCATATCCACAGCTAGGGTCAAATGCGGCTGGGATGCCCAATACCTCTGCAATCACCTTGGGGCCAACTAACATTTCAAAATTATCAATCAACACAAGGAGCCCTGCTTGTCCATCTTTGTCCTTGGTGATCCTGATGTGCTGATAAAAGAGTTGCACTAGCCTAGGGTAGGCTAGTGCTGGTATTCCTCTCATCAATGGTGTCAGGCTAGCCTTGCTCATAAATTGAATGGCAGGGCCAGAGAGAGGCTCCTTCTTGAAGAAGGGCAGGTCGAAAGTTGTCTCAGGCTCCAAGGGGATTGAAGCCATGAGCTCAGAGGGTGTAAAAAACTAAGGGGTTGGCTCCTCCACCTCCTCAACCACTTCCTGCCCTTTTTTTGGTGCCTTTGAAGTTTTAACCTTCTTAGCAGCGGGCTCAACAGGGGCCTTATCCTTGCCCCTTCTCTTTGGTGCACTCTTAGGGGCCATTCCAAACTCTACTTTTAAAAATAAAAATGGGGGACTAAGATCTGAGTGCTTACCCTAAAATTGTAGGGTTTGGTTCGATCTAACGCATAGTGCACCACGAGATCTCTGAGTAGAGGGTAATTGATGGGGATGACGTTAGGAATAAATCTGTAGATTCCTGGAGTGAATGATGGGTTGTAGGATGGACGCTGGAGGAGAGAGGGAGAAGAGCACCGAAAGCTAGGGTTTCGCTAGATGGAGAAGGAAGAGAGAGTACTAGAAAGGGAGACAAGCGCGGGGTTTAAATACTTGTCGCTAGCTTAGCACGCTTTGGAAATATCTAGTCACAGGATTGGAAATGAAACCTTGCGAAGGTGCCATTCAACTTAGATTATGCGACAATCTCCCAGGTTTACCTTGGAGCGCGTGACAGCTTGTGAAGAATTCCATGTGAATTATGCGAGAGGCTCCCAGGCCTCCTTTTGGATTGTGCGAAAGGCTCTGAGGTTCACTTTGAATCTCGCGATAGCCTTTGAACCTCGCAACAGCTAACGAAGTATTCTATTTGAATTGCGCGAGAGCCTCCCAGGCTTCCTGCTAAACCTTGCGACAGCTAGTGAAATCCTCTATTTGGATCGCGCGAGAGGTTCCCAGGTTTACTTGAATCCCACTACAGCTATTGAAGGGTTCTATGTGAACTGCACAAGAGTCTCTCAGGCCTCCTTTTGAACCCAGCGACAGCAAAGTAGTAAACAGAGAGCATGTGCTCCCTGTTCTGCCATTTTCATTTGTGTTGTGGTTGGATCCTAGGCATGACTCTCAACCATAGGTACCCCCAGACACATAAAGATCAAACATTAAAGCATTAACAGCAAAAATCATCATGCAACATTGTGCATTCAGGCAAAAACCATCAATCCAAGAGCAGTAATCATCAAACCAAGCATAAAGAATTCAAACCAGACAGGTCCAAATTCAGGTGGGGCCACTAAAATTTTCTAGAGAATTTGAATAAAAGAAAGCAAGACAAATCTAACAAAACCAAAGTATATATGATACAATATTGACACACTTGTGGATCAATTTATTGAAAGATCCCCTTGAAAGTGAATGGTGTCCATGGGTTCAGCAGGTTTTTAAAAACAAGGCTTAAGCCTCTGACCATTCACCTTCATGGTTTTCCTAGACTTGGGATCTTTGATTTCCACAGCACCAGATGGGAAAACACTCATGACAATGTCGGGACCTTCCCATCTGGATTTCAGTTTGCCAGGAAAAAATTTAAGTTTGGAGTTAAACAACCAAACCTTGTCAGCAGCTATGAAGCTCTTTCTCAACAGACCCTTGTCAAAGAAAGCCTTGGACTTCTCCTTGTAGATTCGAGCATTGGCATATGCATCCATCCTCAGCTCATCCAGTTCTGACAGCTACAGCAACCTGTGATGACCAGCAGAAGTTAGGTCTAGATTTAAATGTTTGATGGCCTAATATGCCCCGTGTTCTAACTCTACTGGGAGATGACAAGTCTTGCCATAAACCAGTCTGAAAGGGGACATACCAATGGGAGTCTTATAGGCAGTCCTATAAGCCCACAATGCATCATTTAGCTTGTCAGCCCAGTCCTTACAGTCTTCTCAAGGATGTGCTTGATCTCCCTATTAGAAATTTCAACTTGTCCACTGGTTTGTGGGTGGTAGGGAGTGGCAATCCTATGGGTGACAGAATATTTCTTGAGCAAGCTCTCGAAATTTCTGTTGCAGAAATGGCTACCCCCATCACTAATAATGGCTCTAGGGGTGCCAAATCTTAAGAAGATATTCTGTTTTATAAACTTGAGGACAACCTAATTATCATTGGTTCTTGAGGCAATAGCTTCTACCCATTTTGAAACATAATCCACTGCCACTAAGATGAAATAATAACCATTAGAAGGAGGAAAGGGGCCCATAAAGTCAATACCCCAGACATCAAACAGTTCCACAATAAGGATGGGCTGCAAAGGCATTGAGTTTCTTTTGGACAGCCCTCCTAATTTCTGACATCTTTCACAGGTCCTGCAGTGTGTATTGGCATCTCTGAATAGAGAAGGCCAATAGAACCCACACTACAAGATTTTGTCAGCTGTTTTTCTTCTACTAAAGTGGCCTCCACAGGCATTTTCATGGCACATGATCAGAATACTAGGGACATCACTTTCTGGAACACATTTTTGGATGATTTGGTCTGCACAATACTTGTATAAGCAAGGTTCCTCCCAGAAAAAGAATTTGACCTGTGAGAAAAATAGGTCTTTGTCCATTTTGGTCCAATGGGCAAGAATCTTGCTTATAACTAGATAATTTACAATGTGTGCATACCAAGGAACCAAGAATTGGATGGCAAACAATTGCTCATCCAGGAAAACATCAGTAGCAAGGTCATCAACACCTTTTTCCAACACAATTCTGGACAAGTGGTCAGCCACCACATTTTCTACACCCTTTTTGTCCTTGATTTCAATGTCAAACTCCTGCAACAGGAGTATCCATCTAATCAGCCTGGGCTTAGCATCCTTCTTGGATAATAGGTACTTTAATGATGAGTGGTCTATGAAGATTACAGTTTTGGACCCAAGTAAGTAAGGTCTAAATTAGTCCACAGCAAAAACCACTGCCAAAAGCTCTTTCTCAGTTGTGGTGTAATTCAGCCGAGCTTCAGCAAGTGATTTGCTAAGATAGGCAATGACCACAGGCAGCTTATCTTTCCTTTGGCCCAAAACAGCACCTATTGCCAAGTTGGATGCATCACACATCAGCTCAAAGGGGAGTGCATAGTCAGGTGTTTAGAGTACAGGGCAGAGGTGAGGCAAATCTTCAAAGTTTTAGAAGCCTCAAGACATTCAGCAGAAAAGTCAAAGGGCACATCCTAGCAGAGCAGGTGGCACAATGGTTTAGCAATTTTGCTGAAGTCCTTAATGAACCTCCTGTGAATCCTACATGTCCAAGGAAAGATTTGATTTGTTTGACTGTTCTTGGAGGGGGTAAATTTGTAATGAGGTCAACTTTGGCCTTATCTACCTCAATCCCCTCTTTAGAGACTACATGGCCCAACACAATACCTTGTGTTACCATGAAGTGGCTCTTTTCCCAACTTAAGACCAGATTGGTCTCCTCACATCTTTGCAAGACCAAGTGGAGGTGTTGTAGACATTGGCCAAAACTATCCCCATATACAGAAAAATCATCCATAAAAATTTCCAAGAATTTGTCAATCATATCAGAGAATATGGCATACATACACCTCTGAAAGGTGGCTGGGGCATTACACAGCCCAAAAGGCATCCTTCGGTAAGCAAAGGTGTCAAAAGGGCAAGTAAATGTAGTTTTCTCTTGGTCATGAGGGTGCACAGGGATCTGGTTGTACCCTGAGTACCCATCAAGAAAACAGTAAAAAGCTTTTCCAGCCAACTTATCCAGAATTTGATCAATGAAGGGGAGAGGGAAGTGGTCTTTTCTGATCTTAGACTTGAGCTTCCGATAATCTATGCAAAACCTCTAGCCAGTGGTCTCCCTGGCTGGTCTCATCTCTCCAGACTCAGTTGTGATGACTATTATGCCAGATTTCTTGGGCACCACTTGGATAGGTGCCACCCATTCAGAATCAAAAATGGGGTAAATTACCCCAGCATCTAACAATTTAATGATTTCTTTGAGGACCACTTCCTGCATGTGAGGATTCAATTTTTTCTGCATTTCCCTGGAGGGTGTTGAGCCCTCCTCTAAATGGATCCTGTGCATACAGATTGATGCATCTTTCCCTCCTAGATCTGCAATGGTCCAGCCAATTGCCTTTTTGTGCTTCCTCAAGACTATTAGTAATTCTTTCTTTTGCTCATTGGTAAGAGAAGAGGAGATAATTACAAGAAGTTTCTCACCTTTCTAAAGGAAGGCATATTTCAATGTTTCTGGAAGCTTCTTGAGATCCAGATCAGGGGCTTGTTGGGTGGATGGCAGGATTGGTGCTTTGTTGGTTTGAGGAAGAGGCAGCAATGTAGGTTTCTAAATGGAATGCTGCACTAAGCCCACAGAAGACTTCAATGTGGTCATGTCTTCTGGCACAACAGCTGGGCTTCCTTCCTCTACCATGTCCCAAACTTTAGTTAAACTTGTGACAATGTTGCCCCACTCCAGCAGAGTGGGCAATTCTTCTTCAACAACTTCCTCTAGTACATCCACTACAAAGCTTTCCTCATTGTCCAATTGAGGGTACTTTGCACTATTGTACACATTAAGTTCAACCTTCATATGTCTGAAAGTTACCTCCATGATCCCTGACCTGCATTGAATGCATGCATTGGCTGTGGCCAAGAATGGCCTGCCCAAAATAACAGGTATAGAGGTTGTACTCTTATTGCAGCCCATGTCCAAAACAAGGAAGTCTGCAGGGTAGAAGAACTTGTCCACCCCTACTAAGACATCCTCAACCACTCCCATAGGTCTCCTTTCAGACCTATCAGCCATTAACAGCATAATGGGGGTGGGTTTTAGCTCCCCCAAACCTAGCTGCTGATACACACTATATGGCAGCAGGTTTACACTGGCTCCAAGGTCTAGAAGGGCTCTTCCAATTGTGTGGTCTCCAATTATGCAGGGAATAGTGGGTATCCCTGGGTCTTGCAACTTCTCTGGCATTGTCATGTTTAATACAGAATTAACTGTATCAGTTGCAAATACCTTTTTGGACAAATGGCCTCTAGCTTTTCTTTTCTGGGTACGAAGGTCTTTCAGAAACTTGGCATAGGCTGGGACCTGTCTAATTGCATCAAGCAGGGGCAAGTTGATTTTTACCTGCTTAAAGGTCTTCATCAAGTCCTCTATCTGTGCATTCCCCTTATCACAAGGGGCAGGGCCACTCAAAGCTTGAGGAAATGGCAACTGACGTATTGCTGGTTCCTCAGTTGCAAGCCTATGACTAAACTTTTGTTTTGTTCTTTTATCATCTTTTAATTCCTTCTGAGGCTTAACTACAACCTCTTTATTTTTTCCTTGTTGCAGGGTAGTAGGCAACTCTTGGCTTTGTGCTCTAACAAAGTCTCTTTCACTTTCATTCGAAAGTTCTTTGGAAATGACCTCTCCTTATTCCTTTCCCACCTGATTGTCTACCAGCCTGCCAGACCTTAGGGTTGTAATGGCATTAGCTCCCTCAAAACTTGAGGAACCTTCTCCAATCGAATATTGGCTCTTAGGGTTGGCCACTAGCTGGCTTGGCAACCTGCCCTCTTCTCTTTTGGCCAAGGCATTAGATATTTGGCCTAGCTGCTCCTCTATTTCTTTATGCTTTAACTGTGAGAAGTCACAGTCTGAGTCAAGACTCTAAGGCTTTGCAATGAGGTCAAAACCTGGTCCTCGAAAGAAGCATTTCGGGGCTGAGGTGGGGGAACTACCAACTGATTTTGCTGTTGGGGCAACTGCTGATGCTGGAAATTTGACCTTGGGGCATATCCCTAGTTAAATTGCTGCTTTGGCCTTTGAGGTAAGGCCAACATCTGTTGTGGCTGCATGTAATTGTCTTATCTCCACCTCAAATTTGGGTGGTCTCTCCACTGGTAACCAGCATTTTGGTGCTAGTATCCAAATGGCTGTTTGTTGTAGCCAACAGATTATTGCTGGCCAAATGATTGGGCAGCAACAACTTGTTCCATCACATACTTAGGATATTGCCCTACAAATGGGCACTCTTCCACTGTGTGTTGTGGAGATTGGCATATCAGACATGCCTCCATCACCTGTGCAGTCAATCTGGGTTGCACCACAGTTAATAGTTTATCAAACTTATCATAAAGATTGGCCATCTGCATTCTCAAGTCATTATTTCCACTTACTTCATACATCTTTCCTTTGGAAGTTTCAGCAAGTCTCATTTTAGGAGAAGGCTCTTGAATAGTTCTAGACAAGGACATCTTTTGGAAAGTATTTTCACTGATGACCTAAAACAAGTCTCATGCCTCATCAGCTGTTTTGTGCATGTAAGTTCCACCACAAGAGACATCTATCATGTCTCTACTTTTCTCATCAATCCCATTATAGAAGCTCTGGACAAGCTGCCAGTCAGGGATCTTGTGGTGGGGACATTGTTTGAGCATCTCCTTAAATCTGTCCCAAGCTTGATTAAAATCCTCAGTTGGGGATTGGGCAAAAGCAAGTATTGCTTTCCTCAACTGGCTGGTTTTTATCTCTGGGAAGAATTTGGTCAAAAATCTTGTCTGGAGGTCTTTCCAAGAAGTGATGCTGTTGTTTAGGAGAGTAGTTAATCAGGTGTTGGCCCTTTCCTTTAGGGAGAAAGAAAAGAGCCTTAATCTAGTGGCTTCTGGTCCCAAACCAGCAATGGAGAATGTTGTGCACAGGGCCAAGAATTGGTCAATGTGTTTGTAGGGGTCTTCCTTGCTGAGCCCATGGAAAGAGTGAAGCATTTGGATGATTGAGGTTTTAATCTCATAGTTTGCTTGAACATTCGGGAATTGAATGCTGAATGAGGAGTTATAATCATTGGGAGCATTCAATTCCTTCAATGTTCTGGGTTGCTCTTCACCTATGACTGTTGTCTCAGTTTCAGTAGGGGGCTCAACTGTGGTGTGTCTGGGCCTTCTTGGTCTTCTGCCCCTTTCTATCTCAGGGTTAGGAGGCTCTAATGTGGGACTAAGGGATCTCCTTCCTAACATGCACACACACCAACAGCAGGGAAGACTACTTGCAGGCACATTGTAATTAACAAAATTACAACTATCCTAATCAACTGCTATGGAATTTTTAAAGGAGAAATAGACTGAGGTTTTGAGGGTTAGAGAAGTGCAAACAGAGGTAGCTAGAGTCACAGTGCAATTCTACTTTCCTTCTCTGCTACTATCCAGATCTGCAAAAAAAATTCCAAATGTAAATCAACAGTATCAATTATTCACAAGCACAGCTACCAAAGAATAAAGAATACAAAAATCTAGGGTCTACTAATAGATCAAGATTCCCCAGCAACGGCGCCAAAAACTTGTTGAAGTATTTTAAGTACTTGTTGCTAACTTTATTGGAAATGATGATAAGAATGGGGTTAGTGAAAATCAAAGGTGGAATGAAAACTTCAGAGCAGTAAGCCTAAAAATTCACCGGCCTACAGGATACAGGGCCTGTTGTAGCAAGTTTTAATAAGAGTTTGTCCCACAGCGAAAGTTGATCTAAAGCTCCCAGGGAGCTATCTTTAGTAGGCCCTCCAGATTTGGCTACAGATCTGGCAATCCTAAATGGAAGGAGATTTAAAGTAACTATTGTCTAAATCCTGAGGTAACCTAATGCCTAAACTATAGAAAGGGTTGAGGAGAATGATGGAGTGTGAGAAAATAAATATAAGAGGGTGAGATGTAGGCTATTAGGTACAGATCTGATGGGTCTTATAACTCAGACTTAAATCTGCTGCCATAGAAATCCTGTCCAATGGCTACATTATCGCCAAAGAGGAGAAAGGATCCAACTCACCCCTGTGGCATGATCCAATCCCTTATGGCTATAACCTGTCCACTTAAATGATCACAGACTATCCAATAGGGGAACCACAGTCCACAGATGGGTCAGAACAAGTTTATCATTGTAGGCACTACTTCATCCAGGCTACCAGCTCAAGAATCCATAGGAACCTTAACCTCTAAAGTTTTGTGTGTAGGTCTAGGCCTGTAATGTGCACTAGCCTAGACACACAGAACCAATAAGAGTTTGAGTATTAACTTTTAAGCCTAGCTATTCACTACTTTAGAAAGATAGCAGTGATCCAGTCACAACCCTACAATCTCTACAGCCAGATCAGATCTGCCATCTGATGGTGGGTCTATACAAATACAGGGGAGTCTGTCTCTGCACAATCTAATAAGCACAAGTGCAAAGAAGAAGAATATGTCTTAGATCTGTGGATTGGCCTCACCCTAGGGCAATAACCTGTCCACTTGAATGGTCACAGACTATCCACAGAGGCTATCCTCCTCACAGAGGTCTGAGACAGAACAAGAACATTGCTGCCACCACCATGTTCACCAGGCTACCAGCACAGGCTCCCATGGGGATTCAGATTTAGTGGTTCCTATGGTGGGGCATAGGCCTGCAATGTGCCTAACCTAGACACACAGGTCACTTAGATCTAAATAAATCCTTAAAAATAATCCTCCATTGCTTACAATGCAACATAGTAATAGAGGATCTCAAGGTAGCAACCTTGTACAGAACAACTCTCAAAACACCAATCCCATATAAATATAACATCCTATTATAAAATACCATCAAAATTATTCCAAATAAACATACAAAGGCATAGCCAGTAAATGCTGGACTATGGAGAGGAGGAAAGGGAAAAAGAAGCTGCCTAAACCCTAACCTTAGCCTACTGTAATTCTACAGTTGGTTCAAGAAGAAGGAGTATAGAAGTCCCCTAAACCTAAACTAGGCTTAGGCTTATATAGCAGTTAGCTGTGGGAGCATTAGGGTTAGTAAAACTCTAATTTTATCAATGCAATCGTGGCTCATTTTTGTTCCTTTGATGCCTTAGGGCGTGTGCATAGAGATTAGAGCATTGGAGTGCGTGCCCTAGTTACTGGAAGTTCCCAGATTACCCCTACAGAAGTGGGGAGAAGTTAAGATCCCGATCCTCGCTAGGTAGAAAGGATTTCCAAGTCTTATCGCGTGATAGAATTGGCATCGCAAGATTGAATTAACTTGAAGCACTTGCAGTCGCGGGATTGATACTTTGGTCATCGAGGGGATGCTCTGGTTGTCGCGGGATTGCTCTTTCCATTTGAATGGCACGAGAATTGCACGCACTGTTTGTTCCTTGGTGAATCCCGCGGGGATCCTCGCGAAGAAGCACGGTGCATGGGCTTCTGGATCGTGGGAGCAGCTTCCAAGGTCTCAGATCCCATACCATCGCAATAGCACTTAGTGAATCACACGAAGATTAAAGGCTCCTTTCTTAAGCTGCGCAAGACTACGCGAGACTGTGCGAAAGCTTATGACTGAGCCTCACGAGAACTGTGTGAAGTCTACTTTCTAGGCTCTTCTGTCATTCATCTGTGCGAGAACAACGCGAGCAGTTGGCATGCTGCCTTTAGAAACCCACGACAGCTGCGTGAAGCGTTCTTTCTGATTCAATTTAAACCTTGTGATATCTGCGTGAGGCTCATTTCTTAGCTTGTTGCTGCTTTACTGTGCCTATGCTGCAGCCAATTCTCTGTCTGGGTCCAACCTCCTTTCTTCTGAGGAACTTCTGGGGCAACAGTAGGCTTCTTGGCATGGTTAGGGCCTTATCTGTAGCTGGTGCTTATTACCTACAAGATGGGCTTAACACACATTTATTAAATGACTAAGGGTCTTAACACCCACATACTTTAACAGAACTCTAACAAACTCTGACAACCTTCTAGAAGGGATTTTTGGCAGGAAAAACAGAGGAGAAAGCTATATATTGAGATCCCCAATTGCCATTGGGGGGGGATCAAGATTCTAAGCAATTTTTCAGAGATTAGAGCTTGCAGCGAGATTCCATTTCCCTCCTTTAGCCCAACCATGGTTGGCTAATTCCCTAGGAGCAGCAAGGGGTGAGTGAGATCTGTCATTGGGTAAGGTTAAGAGTGTTACTGGGGTTAATTGCTGCACAGACTGCAGATCTGAGAGCATTCCATTGTAAGAGTGACCTTGTTTGCAATGTAAATGTTATTTTCAATGTTTTAATTAGATCTAAAGCTCTTTTGATTCCTTTTGGTGCTTGATCGGATTTGTGTAGAGGAGTTGCTTGATCAGCTCACCCACTTAATTGGTAGACCTCTTGGATATCATCTGAATTCCCTGGATCTGATATCCCTGTAATTTTCTGCGTCTGTGACCTGGAAATTACAGCATCTGTAGTGGTTTTAATTGTTCTAATTGAGGCTCTAGCTTTGTAGGAGATCTCTAGGATGGTCTGTGACCATTAAAGTGGACAGATCATAACCATAAGGTAAATTTGAGCTCAGGCCTCAATTGGATTCATCTGCTACAATCCATGGATTCGATAAAGCCTATAGGATGGTCTGTGACCATTAAAGTGGACTGATCATAGCCTTATGGCTAGGTGGATCCTGTGATTTGAAGTGGAATTTATACCCTGCAGCTGTGCTTGTGGCTGTGCCTGTGGCCAGCCGAGGGACTTGTGTGCTTTTGAACCCCTGTAATATGCTTAGTTCAACCTGATTGCAGTGAAAACAATCTCCAAGCTGCTCTTCTCCATCTTTTGAGTTTTTAACCCTTCCACCTGCCAGATCTGAGGCTCCAGATTCGATCTAAGACAATTTGCATTTTAATTGTAGTTAGTTTAAATGACAACCCTATCCAATCTTCTCCCCTATCTTTTAGCTAAATTAGTAATAGCTAGGGTGCCAGATCTCTTACAGATCTGGAGATTTACTCAATTCCAAACCACCTCTCTGTGGACTTCCCCTTACTTACTTTTAAAACTTGCTACAATGACCCTATATCCTGCAGGTCTAGGATATTTTAGATGTGCTGAATCCATCTCTGTTTTTTCCTGATTTTTACATCATAAATCAGCACACTGGAATTCCCCAACAGATGTCAAAACTTAGAAGCTTTGCCTATGCTCGTGCTTGCAGACCCATTTGGGGTCTGTAACTGCTCTTAAGCTGCTTTGAATGTGAACACCCTTGAAATTTTCATTGTTGAGAGATAGCCCTGGTGAGGATTGGGTCTAAATTTTAATTTCCTTGGGGTAGTATACAAACCTGATTTTCAAATTTAAGGCAAGCTTAGTGTTGATTTGTGCACATTGTATTTCGAGTGTGAATTGAATGGTGGTGATGCACATGCATGTTGATTTTGAGTTTTAAATGACTGCATTACTGCTGTACTTTTCTCTAAATTTTAAAGAATAGGTATGGAATGATGCTTTATTTATTGAAATCTATTTTTGTCATTGACTGCACTATAATTAACTATTTTAATAGTGATGTTTGTGGGTATCTTCACTGAAAACCCTCAGGAGACTTCACACCTCCACTAGGGATCACCTAGGGGTTTAAAAGGATTGGTATATATGCTAAATGTATCCATGCTCCCTACAAAAGTTGCATTTTCAGTTTTGAATAATTGCTTTTTTTTTTTTATTTAGCCTTTGCTCGAGGACTAGCAAAGATTAGGTTTGGGGTGTGTTGAGCACTGAAAAATGCCATTTTTTCACCCCTCAACCTAGCCTTTGATGGATCTTTGAGCATGTTAAATAATGTGTTTTAAGTGTGTTTGTGTAAATAGCAGGAAAAGTATAGCCTAATGCTACAATCCAACCTTTTCAAGCCAAGAAGAAGGAATTTCAAGCTATGTTGTGGGACTGATGAAGTTTCAATAGATGCACCATGGTGGTTCACACCAATTGGACAATTTTGGCATACTTTGAGACCTGTGAGGGCCTATTGAGGGTGAGAAGGGGATCCAAAGACTTGGTAAGCTGTTGCAGTGGGTTAAATAGGATAGCATGTAAAGGGGCACAACAGGGTGGTTTATGAAGATTCAAGCAGACATGCTGCACCATACACTGCTGAGAACACTATGATGAGTAGCAACCTCAAGCTGCAGCAAGGCCATCCAATTGAGTTGCAGCCCATTCATCCCATGCAAGCTAATAAAAAAATTAGAGCAGTTGCACAAAAGCTGCTCTGATCCATTTAAATCTAAGTTGAAATGGCTGCTGCGCCATCCTACCATGCCACTTAAAGGTCATGCACTATAGCAGCTGCAATAATTTTGTTGAACAACATATATATGTTGTCTAGCAGCTAAGGTTGCGTCCCATATGATGAAGGCCTGAAGTAAGAGTTGTTGCACTGAAACCAGCTGTTGCATTGTTGAGGAAAACTAAGATGTCAAACTGCTCTTTATGATTTAAGGGAAACATGCACATCAGCTGCAAGTGTAAAGCAGCTCAACACTACAGCAAAATGCATGCAGCTGCACACATTGCACCTTCGCAAGCAATAGAAAGCTGCTGAGATTTACTGCCCTTCAGCAAATTAGGGGTTGTGCATATGAACCTCGCGAACTAGAGTGTTGGTGGAGTTAATATACTTGAAGGTTTGAACCCCAAGAGATCCACAACCAAATGAGCTGCTATCTTGAACAGATCGAGCAGCTGCTATTTTTATTCCAAAGCACACCATGAGTGTAGCACACTAGAAATTGAACACACCCATGAGCTGAAGGTTGAGGTGTTGCAGCCTGTCATCAAAAGGAGCTGCTACACCATGTGGCACCTTCTAGCTGTTGCACCATGTATTCAAGAGAAGCAGCTGCTACATAATTGGGCAGCATAGAACATCCCGAGCAGTTGAAGCCCTGAACCTCGTGAGCCCTTAAGTTGTTGCAAATGAGCAAGGAGCTGAACCCAGCAAGATCCTCGCGAGAAGGAAGACCTAAAGGTCCATTTATATTTATCCTCACGAGCAGCTTACAAGCTGCTGTATTTTTCTAGCCCCGTGAGAAGTAAAAGCTCCATTTATTTCCATCCTCGCGAGCTGTTCTGAAGATGCAATTATTACAGCCTCATGAGCTTTCTTCATTCCATCTTAGCGAGCAATACAAGCTGCTGTATTATTTTATGTGTAGCCTCATGAGCAAGTTCTGGAGTTGCTGTGTAGTTTATCCTCGCGAGATGGGAGCTTGAGTTTGAGCCTAGCGAGCAGAAAAAGCTGCTATATTATTTTATCCACGCAAGCTAAAGCTCTCATCTGCGTGAACCTCGGGCTCCAGCATCCACACTTCAAAACTCAGGGACTGTTTGGGGTTTTCACACCTTTTAGGGCACACTTACCAATGCCCACATAGCCCGAGGCATCTAAGGGCCACGATGAAGCCACGAAACCAGCTCCACAAATGCTTAATTCTGATTGGTTGTTGTGGATTATAGCTGTTTTGGATTGTATATAATAAGCTATTTTCTTTTTTCTAAGGTAGCCAGGAATAGCCTGGTTCACTTAGGGTTTTAAATCCAATGTTAACCTGTGATCACCTAGGGTTAGGATTCCGATCCAGGAATAGCCTTGATCATTTAGGGTTAGTTTCCTTTACTTTTTCTATTTTCTTCTTTCTTAGACTAGCACTTGCTGGCTAAATCTTTTGTAAGCAATTGAGATTAATTTAGTGTTGCAATGGGCATTTGTGGAAACTTTGGGAGCTGATTTGGGGTTTGCATTGGCTGTTGCCTTCGAGGGCAAGTATTGTAAGATTCTTTTATAATTTTATCATTTTAACCGCTTTAATTAGATCTGTATTCTCTGTGTTTTCCTTGCATAGAAATCTATTAGATCTAGTCATAGTTGCCTATAGATCTGATGATCCCATTGTTGTTCAAGTTGTTTTGCCTTGCAACAATGGTGATAACTGTAGGTTTATTATTCTGTCTCAGGCCTCTGTGATTGACCCTCCCCCTTGGATAGTCTGTGACCATTTAAGTAGACAAATTATAGCCTTAAGAGGAGTCTAAATCACTGATCTGAGATGGATTCTTCTTCTCTTTACATGAGCTGGTTAGCCTTGTGAGAGATTGTGCAAAACCAAACTGTCCTTTGTTTGCAATGCCATCATCAGATTGTAGATCTGATTTGGTTGCAGAGATTGTAGACTTGTGAGCAAGATCTTTGCAGGCCTTTTGTAGCAAGGATCAGCTGAGTCTAGAGCCCCTTTTGGTCCTTGATTTGAGGTGGTTTTCACCTAATTTTAAGGACTGATTGCTCCTATGGATGCATGTGCTTGTAGCCTTGCAAACATAGTGTCTGTAATAGTATCCCTATTCTGATTTAACCCATTGCTAGGAGGAAATCTTTTGGATAGTCTGTGACCATTTAAGTGGACAGGTTATAGCCTTAGGATCAATCCCTTCAAGTGATTGAACCTCCTCTATTGGATAGTCTGTGACCATTTAAGTGGACAGGTTATAGCCTTAAGAGGAGTCTAGATTGCTATTAGTCATTGTTTTATGCCATTTTAGACCCCTTTAAAGTTGGCTTTTGATAGGACTTAGAGTATTTAATACTTGTTTTTGGCGTTGTTTTGTAGCAAGGAGGTAATTGTATCCTTAGTGCAGTTTTCAATTAAAAAGAGCCAATAAGGAGAGTTTTTGAATCAATCCACAGCTGAGAACGAGATGGCTTTATCCCTAGGCACATTGGAGGTGTTTTGAGGGTCACATACAGCAGCTGCACATTTTAGCAGGTGCATTCACATGAGCTTCAAACATGCAAAACTCCAATTCAGCATCTTCTTGAAAGCGAAAGTGCCAACTCAAACCTTGCGGATTGGTGCTGAAACGAAAGAGTCCAGCACCAATGCATTTCATCTCATCAATTTCAGTAAGAGGAGTACCTCTCAAACAATCTATGCAGTGCACAATCAAACCTCTTGAGCTACACCCATGGAAGCAAGTGCAGCTCCCATGATAAACTGTAGCAGCATTCTCTCAAAATCAGCTGGCACCCAACATGGAGACTGCAGCAAGCTAAGCCCCCGAGCCATGCAATCTGCACACCTTCAGCAACCCCATGAAAGTATATAGGCTGCTAAATGGAGGCTTGGACCCGTCTACTTGAAGATATGAAGCTAGCAACTGCAAATGTATATATATATATATACACATACTCACTTGGATACTGACTCCAGCAGTAGAAGAGATCTGCAGACCATGCCTTGCAAACCTTAATAATGCAGTAGTTCAACATAGCGGCAGAGGTAGATTCTCCAGCCAAACCAGTGACTGGTTCAGCAAGCAATTGCAGCCCTCCATACTCCAACCTGTCGACCAGCAATTGTTTGGAATCTTCAGCAGCATGTCGAGTTGCACCAGCAGCAACCTCTCGACAAGAATGCGCCCTCTCGAGAACTCCTGAGATTGCACTCTTAAACCTTCCATGCAAACCTCACGAGACCAGCTTCAGCTCCTTTGCAGTTGCACCCTTCAACCTATCGAACAACAAGCCAAAATACAATCCCAAACCTGTCGACAAATAACTTCATGAGCCCCCTTGATCCCCATGAAAAGTTGCTGGAGTTCCCAAGCTCTAATCCTGTTGACCTCTTGTTGCTCTAGAATGTCACGAGCACTTACAAGTCCCCTAGCCTCTTGATCCTTTCGAAGAGTTGCACCAGCTATCCCATGCAAACCTGTCGACGCCTGTGCATGCAGAAATCTCCTTGAACCTGTCGACAACAACACTCTCAATCCTCCCATGCAATATACTTTGAACTTGTCGACTATCTAAGCAACAGCAGCCCTACCTTCAATCCTCTCGAGATCCTTTGCAGTTGCACTCTCCAAACCTCTCGACACCTTGCATGCAAGCCACCTCCAATCCTGTCGAGAATCCCCAACCTTTGCACCTTAGAACTTGTCGACTTTGTAGTTGAAGTATGCAAGCCAATCCTCTCGACAAATTTAGTTTCCATGTAGCATTAAACCTGTCGAATGGATGGCACTTGCAATTATATAACCTGTCGAGAGTGCAAATGCATAACCTGTCAAAATAAAGCTGTTGTAGACACCCATCCTGTCAAGCTTGCCTTCAGCACCAACCTGTCGACCAACACCTTGCATGCAGTTACTAACCTGTCGACAGCAATAGCTTTGCACCCTCCATCCTCCCATGCATCCTCACGACCATTTGTTTCAAAGCCTTAACCTTCAAACCTACTGAGAAGGTAGTGCAGCAAGCTATTGAACCTCACAACTAGTTGCTAAAGCTCCAACATTTGAACCTGTCGAAGAGTTCAGCTCAAGTGCACTAACCTCTTGAAAGCAAGAACCCTCAAACTTGTCGAGGTCTTGCACTCCCAGCTCCCAAACCTCTCAAATGGTGTGTATAGAACCTATCAGACAGGTATACCAGCGGATCCTATCGACATGCAAGTTGTAGCCACCTTTCAAACCTCTCGAGTAGTAAGTGCACCAACCTTCGACAGCTCCATTTACGCTGCTTCTACATCCTGTCGAAGTGCAGCCCACAAATCTGTAGAACTTGACGACTGGTTCAGCAAACTCCAAAGCCAAATCTCTCGAGAATACTCAATACATATTGAGCTGCAACCCTTCATTCTATAACCTGTCGACTACACACACTCTACCTTCAGCCATCCTATCGAGTTTCATCTCCTCCACTGCAATGCTGGTGTTGCAGAGTTCAAGAGCCATTAATTTTAAACAGCAACAAGGCTATTTTGGGGAACTAGGCAGCCAATAGGATGGGGAAGTTGTGAATAGTGTCAGTAGTTCGGACAAGTATTTTAGGTGTGCAACTGAAGCTATTGTTGGGTTTCATTGACAAAATATCAAAAGGACTGCAGGGGTATTTTGGGGCAGCAAGAGTAATTATTTTGTGGGCATTCTCAGCATTTTAGACGCAATCACTTGAGGTATGCAGCTAGAAAGAATAATGGATAGTAGGGGTAGCTTGTCATTTTGTTAATAGAAATTATAAAGAGATGCAGCAGGATATTTTTGGTTGGCAAGGGCAGTTTTGGGAACTCCAAAGCATCAAATTCTCTCCTCTGATTCGCTACAATCCAAAGCACACGGATCATTGTAAATATATAAATAGAACTCGTTGCTACTGTTATTTCTCAGCAAGGAATCCATAGAATAGCTATGGTTTTCCTTCGCTCATTTAGGTTTAGTTTTTAATTTTATTTTTCCTTTTTCTCGTCCCCCTTCTCTCCCTAATCCAACATGTTGGAGTAGATCTAAATAAGCAGTTCAGATCTGTTTTGTAATTGTATTTTGAAAGCTTCAAAGAATTTGTGAATAGATTGATATTGCACAGATTGCAGATCTGGGCTCAATTGTTGTTATTACAGTAGTTGTGGATTTTAAAGGTAATTCTAATCTATATTTTACTTCTTCATATTTGATTTCCCTGGATTGGATACTCCTGCGGATGCTAGCCAGAAATGGGGAACTGATAGCCTGGCATCTGCAGTATCTGTAATGGTTTACTTGTTCCAATCAAGATCAATAGATTAGAGCAATCTCGGGGATGAACTATATCCAATAGAAGGGCAGATCATAAACTTAAGGCTATATCCAACTGAAGGACAGATCCTAACCTCAGGATTGTTTTGATCCATTGGTGGAGACTGGATTCTTATACCTCACCTCTATCAGGAGAACCTGGGTAGATCAATAGGTTGGAGTAATCCCGAGGATGAACTGTATCCAGCAGAAGGGCTGATCGTAAACTTAGGACTGTATCCAGCAGAAGGGCAGATCCCAACCTCAGGATTGCTTTGATCCATTGGTGGATTCGAGGGAACCTGGGAAGCTTGGAGCCAGAAAAGAGGATTGTAGCAAATCAGATCTATACAATGCCTTTGATTCAATTGATTTACAATGAGAACCAGTCCCTGGCTACCTATTTCTCACCATTTGATCTTTATTTTACCAGCCATCTTCCTCCATCTTTTAGACTTAGTTTTATATTTCTATTTTGTAGATTAATTAGATCTAGTGACACTCGAAAAGCTCTCTTTCTCCTTAGAATTACTAGATCTGTAGCCAGATCTGGAGGTCTACAATACACCTTCTAGGATTAGATCACTACTCCCTGTGGGACAAACTCTTACTTATCAAAACTTGCTACAAATGGACCTGTATCTTACAGGTCTAGGATATTTTACTTGTGCTGAATCCATCTTTTATTTTACTTTGTTTTTATTTTGTTTTCATCATTACACAATAATCAGCACACTGAAAATCCCACAACAATTGCAGGGTTACTTTGGATTCTTCTACCTGGCAAATGTGCTTGTAGCCATCTAAAGGATTCTTGCAGAATCAATTCTAGATCTGAGTTGCATAGCTGAGGTATTCTTAGCTGCTTATTTTTCATCATTTTTATATTTATTTTACTACACACCATCACCATCCTTCTTTTCCCTTTCTTTAGCTGTAGTTTATTTTAGATTTATTTTAGCTTTAGTATAGGTAGTGACACTTAAACCCCCTTTCTGTTTGAATCGCCAGATCTGTAGCGAGATCTGGAGATTACTATACACCCTTGAGGTATCAGATCATCACTCCCTGTGGGACAAACTCTTACTTTTCAAATCTTGCTACAACAGGCCCTGGATCTTGCAGGACTGTGTATTTTAGACTTGCTATTTTATGTTTTTCAATCCACTTTTGATTTATTTTTTCTAATAGATTTTTACCACTGTTTTCAAATAAAGTTAATAGCAACCATCTGAAATAGCCTAACAAGGACATGTTGGCGAATTCACGCTAGCTCTCGGTCTTCTCAAAATGTCGTAGGTTTTGAACGTTCTAGCCGCCACACCCTACCTCCGAGTCAATTTAACATGACGGGAAAAGACCCAAATGAGGCTAAAATGTTGAGGGAATTTTATACACCGTCAACTCTTACAACTCCCTCTTGTATTCAATTACCCGCAACAGTCGGAAATGGGAACTTCGAAAGTAAGCCCAACCTGATTCAAATGCTTCCTAGCTTTCATGGGCTTATCAATGAAGATTCCTATGACCATCTTACAACCTTTCTAGAAGTCTTGACCCTGTTCAAAATTAATGCGCTTTTGGAAGAGGCTGCTCGTATGAGGCCCTTCTCATTTTCATTAAAGGATAAGACAAAGAGGTGGCTGACTTCTTTGCCTAGGGATTCGATTACCACTTGGGAACAGCTTCAAATAAAATTCTTAGTCAAATATTTCCCAATTGGTAAGATGAACATCATCCAGAACACCATAACATTATTCAAATAGGATCCGAATGAATCCTTTCATGAGAGCTGGGAGCGCTTAAACGAACTTCTACGTAAGTGTCCCCATCATGGAGTCCTGAATTATCAAATCGTGCAAGGCTTTTATGAAGGGCTAACTGAGTCAAACCGATAGATGATAGATGCTTCTTGTGGGGGAATGTTCTTGACAAATACCACACACGACGCTTGGGAATTGTTTGAGAACTTAAGTGAGAATTCGGTGCACAAGCCGCATCGAATATGAATTATTCTAAGGTTTCACGAGTTGTACCTCCTAAGTGAGGGGGTACTTACGAACTGAAACCAATGATGGATATTTCTACCAAGGTCGAGGCATTGGAAAAGAAATTTGAATCCATGTTGAGTGTGAAGTCGCACTCAATAGCTCAAGTAAGTGAGGTTTGTGGCATATGTCAATGCCTAACTCATGCACCTCCCAATTGTCTAGCTACACCTTTATACCCCGAGGCGGTACCGGAACATATAAATGCTGCAAATTCCTTCCATAGCTGGATTAAAACAATTTTGGCAATACCTATAATCCGAGCTAGAGGAATCATCTGAATCTGGCCTGGAAGAGCAATGTGGATCAGGGTTCTTCTCGGCCTTTGAGGCCCACATTTAACTCACAACCCCCACAGTTCCAAGGCCAGCAGCAGAGTAGACCTCGGTGGAGTAACAGCAATTTTGAAGAGACTATGTTGCAAGCAGCACAAAGCTAGCAACAACAGTCTCAACAACAAATGCAGTTGCTCCATTCCCATACTCAGTCCATTGCTAAGCAGGAGACGCAACTTGAGCAACTAGCAATTGCTCTGAACAAGAGGGACGAGGGCCAATTACCATCTCAACCGGTTAATAACCCAAAAGGTCATGTCATGGCTAGGGAAACCTTGTCTTCCCCTGACCAGCCAACACCACAGTAGTACATGAACCTTGTCGAGCTAGCGACTGAACTGTAGAGCTTCTTGGGAGGCAGCCCAAGTCCATTGTAAAGTATTAGTTTAGGATTTAATTATTAGAGTTAATGTGTTTGAGTTTGTGCATGTTATAGTCAATAAAATTAAAAGAAAAGAAAAAATGATATATATAGATAAAGTAGTGGGCTGAGAACCAGTTCTCTACCCATTATTTGATAGGTCGAAATAAATCTCGACCGGTCCATTTAATCTAGAAGGGAATTTGCAGACCGGTCGAACATGGATCGACTAGTCAATAGAAACGCAATGGTTTCTATTTATTGCATTATGACCAGTCAAAATAGTTTTGACCGGTCGGTTACAAAGGACCCTACTTCAAAACAGAGGCTCCGCTCGAGACTTGAGTTTCTCCTAATTTTGTGATCGGTCAAAATGGTTTCAACCGGTGAGGATAATCTGAGCATAAGGCTATATAAGGTTCTAAGATCGGTCGATATTCCATTCCGACCGGTCTTGCCCTAGCTCCCTTGCATTCTCTTCTTCTTCTTCTTCTTCTCGCAGCCTGTGGATTTCTTTTTCGATTTTGTGGATATTGTGCATGTCGTGCTGCATTTAACACATATAAAGATAGCACAAGAGTTACAACCTACTCTTTGCAGCAACGTTCAAGCTTTCAAGGTAATCTTGAGCTTTTATTCTTTTATTTTGTTTGTGTGAGTTAGAAAATGGTCTTTACTAAAAATTGATTGGTTCAGAGGAAGTGCAGGGAACTGATTTTCTACAATCCTTCATCTGGATACAAGCTCAAATGCAAGGTATAAGAATCTAACATAGACCAGAGAATTGAAGTGATCCTAAGGCTATGATCTGTCCATTTGAATGGTCACAGATTATCACAGAGATTCCTCTAATTCAAGGGTCTTAATTAGAACAATTAAACCATTACAGATGTTGTGAATGCAAGGCTACAAGCTCAGGCATCCATAGGGATGTTTAATCTAGGGAAATCAAATGACAATCACAAGATTTATAGATCAAAATTAACTCTATAATCCATAATTTACTGATTCCAAACAAACTTACAGTACAATTTGCTCAAATCTACAATCTGTGCAACATCCAATCTTTCATACATAGCCTTGAACCTCTCAATTTACAGCTCTCAACCTCACCCTAGCTACTAAGGGGCTTAGCCAACCATGATTGGCTAAGGAGAGAATGGAGGAAGAAGGAAGAGGGAAGGAATTTTGGAGGGGAAGGTGAATTCAAATTTTCTTTGAGTTCTCCCAATTTCTGGATGGTTCTTCTGTAAACTCTTCAAGCTTTTATAGTCTTCCTCTCTATCCTCAGATCTATTTCAGCCAATCAGAGCTCAAGGGAATAATTCTGTTATTCTAAGCTGCTGATGTGGCTGATTTTGCTTATAGAAACACTCCACTAATTGGTCCAAACTGGACAGGTACATGTGAAGTGGTTAGAGAGTTTCCATTCGCGCCCATATGTGTTCTAAAAATACCCCCAATGGGTTGTTGAAATGTCTTGGAATGTGTGCACAGAGCACTGAAGTGAGTAGCAGTTACAGCTAGAACTGAGAAGTTCTTAAATCGTGGTTCGAGAGGATCAGGAAACCTATAGACAGGTTCTGCGTTCCACTGGTGCTCCATTCAACAAGTTAAAGTGAGCTTTCGATAGGATCTTTCTTCTATTCGACAGGTTGATAGCAGTTCTCGACAGGTTGATAGCAGCTCTCGACAGGTTGACATTAATTCTTAACTTCAGTCCGATCTCCATCTATCCTCTCGACAGAGTATAATACAACCTGTCGATGCCTTATACAGTTCCAATTGAATCTTTGACAGGTTAGAAGTTGCTCTCGATAGGTTGACTAAACCTTCAAAAAAAATGGATGCGGCTTCAGGTAAGTCCTCGACAGGTTGGTGTTGATTGCTCGCTAGGTTTTGGGGAACCTCTCGACATGTAGGTGGAACCTCGCGAGATCCCCTACAAATCCAGGTAAGTCCTCGACATGTTCTTCTGCTGCATCTCAAACCTTTCTACAGGTTCTGTCAACCTCTCAAAATCTCCACTTTTCCACCTCAGTACCTCTCGATAGGTTGAAACACAACTTCAGAACCTCTCGACAGGTTACCTTCTTCAGCTTTAACTCCTCGACAGGTTCGTGTATACCTTCAGATCCCCTCAATAGGTTGATGGACCTCTCGACAGCTTCATATCTAAGCATGCAAACCTGTCACAGGTTGAATTAACCTCTCGATAAGTTCTATCCTTTGCTTCCTCAACTGGCACACAGTTCTAGGGAGTTATTCTTCATCTGTCTAGCACTTAGCACCTTTTAAGGGGTTCAACCATCATTCACTGTAACTGTTCTTGCTCCCATGTGTGCCCATGTGGACACATGCCACTGTCATAGGGTTCTGAGGCTCTGTGACTACTTGATGGCTGGCCATTTGGGCTGCATGAGTACATGTTGAGCAGCATGTCTCTACTTTGGTATTTTTAGATGGATGTCTGCACTGACTGCATTTTATTGCTTAACTATAAAACATACTCAAAACACATTATTAGTCAACTCAAAGGTCCATCAAAGGTCAGGTTAAGAGGTGAAAAATGGTATTTTTTACTGCTCAACACGCCCCCAATCCTAAGCTTTGCTAGTCCCTGAGCAAAGAAGAAATTAAAAATAATTATTGAAAATAGAAAAATGCCACTTTTGTAGGAATCACAGATGCATTTAACACATGCATCAAGCATTTTGAACCCCTAGGTGATCCCTAGTGGAGGAGTAGAGTCTCCTGAGGGTTTTCAGTGAAGGTACCCACAAACTTCTCCAATGAATCAGTTAATATCAATGTAACATGTCAAAACAGAATTTAAATAAAAATAAAATTCATTCCACACCTCACTCATTCAATTCTTTTAGGGGATTCTTAGTAGTAAGTCAACAGTTTAATACTAAAATTCTGCTGCAATTCCTTCACAATCAATTAGCTCATGTCAAGGTATTGTGTGTGAAAATTAGTGCAAAGCTCACCATCAATTTGAGAATTTTGTTTTGATAATGCCCCAAACAAATTCAATTTCAGACCCTAGTCTCACAAGGGCTCTCACTCACAATAAGCATGAAGGGTGCATCATTTCACACAGCTCAAGAGCAGTTACAGCCCTCAAATAGGACTGCAAGTATGAGCATAGGCAATGCTCCAATTCCTAAAATCTTCAAGCTCTTTTCACCATAGATTACACAAATCCTTATCTCCACATGACAGCTCAATCAATTTTCATATCAGTAGGGTCTTTTTATTGGGTTGTAATGTGGCTTATGGGTGAGGCTTATAAAGAATAAGAGGGTACAAAGGGATTCAAAATTGAGAAATCATTAAGGTAAGGAGGTGGTGCACACACCTTCTTCATCTTAGCACATCATCATCTTCTTTGCAATTTCATATTCGAAGTGGTCATCTTCTCATCTTCTAATTTTCCAATGAAGTGACTTCTCTTTTTGTTCTATTTTTCTGTTTTCTCTTTCTTTTTGTGTGCTTTTTCGTTTTGTATGCTTTTTCTTTTTATATTTTTCTCATATTTTTTTTTTATGGGCTGGAATGTCACAGCTATATATCCACTGCCATCACATGTGTTTTCTTCTCTTTCAACCAAAATGTCAAGCCAATTCTACTTTCTTTTCACCTTTACCTTCTGAAATCTCAGGATAAGGGTCAGGCTACATCAGGTCACTGAGTTTTGGGCTCAAATTTTCTAGTTTTTATCAAAGAAAACTTGAATTTTCAAGGCTCAAATGATGTGTATCAAGGGCAGTTCAAGGGGTAGGGATCTTCTTAAGCTCAAACTGTCCAAAGGATGGCCTTACTTCATTTATTCAGTGTCATGAATGTTGTCAAGCTGTTTTAACTTGAATTTGCCTAACTTCTAGTGAGCAAGACTAGATTCAATCAGTCCTTAGAGTAGAAAAATTGCCAAAACACACTTCAAAGAATAATTTTTCAAGCCCAAATCTCACTGGGTATGGTCTTCCATCAAATTTTTGGGATATATCCTCACAATTTTCTCTCTTTTCAAGGTCACTTAAGCACCAATTTTGAAAAAAAAAAAAATTCTTGACATTTGCTTCATGACATTGTTAGAGTAACAACAAATTTCAGTTTAAAAAGTTTTTAATTTCCTCTTTTTTAAATATCAGGTGGGAAATCACTTTATTTTCAAAAATTTTATCCAACCCTGCTGCACTAGCATTAACTATTCCATTGGCACCCCCTGCGATAGCCCCAAACCTAGGAGGAGCAATGTCCTCACTGCTTTGGAAGTATAACAAAAGGAACATTTCATTATAATGAACTGTATACAAAAGGAGTACAGAGATATAAAATGCAAAAGTAAAACTATATACAAACAAACTATTCCTAAGACACAGTACTACAAAATCTACACACACCAAAAACTCTACACCTAATCAGAGTCAGAGTTGGATATGGTCATTGGCTCCCATCCTTGTTGTGCAGAAAGTTTGTCATACTCCTCCTTGAGCTTCTCCTTCCTCTTCAATTTTTCAGTGCTGGCAGCGCCTTCCTTAGTTCTTTGTACAGATGGTTTCTGAGGCCTGGTGCTGCCTTGGGTCATGGTGGGCTCCCTGATGGAAAGGGCTATGGATTTTGAGGGACCCAGGGCTGAGTATAGGGATAGGATATCAACTAACCTAGCTAGCATCTCAGATTTCTGCTTGTACATCATGTAAAGGCCCAAGGATTTGAGGACCATTTTCCATAACTTCCACTCCTCTGTCCTATAAGCTTCTAAAATAGGGTCAATCTCCTCCTGACGTGCTTGTTGCAGTAACACCATGACTACATCCACTAAAAATTGCACATCCTCTTTGACATATGGGTTGGTCTCAATGGTTTTGGTGAGGGATGGCAGAGGTGAAAAGGTGTTGGTGCCATATGGGACAATGGCCCAATGGTGAGGGTCATCCATGGAGGAGGGGGTGATGGTTAGCTCAGGAAGTGGTGGGGATGGTACAATGAGGGTCAATGGCAACTCCTCTTCCACAGCAATTGACTCAGGTGGGGTGGTGGGGTAGGTAAAAGGAAAAAAGGGTAAGATAGCCTCCAAGGGGTTAGTTGGGGTTACAGCAGGGATGGGCAGAGCTTCTTCCTCAAAATTAGTTTGAGTTGAGGAGTCCCTGGTAGAAGGGGTAGGGAGTGGTTCTACTGTCTCAGCAGTGGAAACCACTACTAGAGGGGACAACTGAGGGGATGGAGGTGGAGTAGGTACTGGAGTAGGTGTAGAAGTAGGAGTTATAAGAGGTTGACTGGTAGAGGTTGATGGGATTAGAGTGTAATGAATGGCCTGAAGGCAGGTGGCCATAGCAGACTAGTTTGTGGTGTTGGTTTGGAGCTAGGCTAGTATGGATGTATGAAGGGAAAGAATCTGGGCAGAGGCCTCTGGTAGGATTTGGGCTTGGGTAATAGGTGGAATGGGTATAATGGGCTGGAAAGGAGATGTGGGGGCATGCTAAAATTTGGTAAGCTGTGGAGAGTCTGGTAAAGGGGAGTACTCATGCCCAATGTCCTCCACAATGGAGTCAATCAGGGAGGAGTACCCCTCAGTGGTAAAATGCTCTAAATCCCGAGTATGTGGATGTGACATGGAAGTAGTGAGGTCAATATCAGAGGGTATGGAGGGTGGAGAGGTGGTGATAGGGTCATATGATGTAGAAGGAGCTGATGGTGCAAGGCTCAATGGTCAACAGCTAGGATGAATGGGCTAGCTGGAGGGGTTGTGGGTGACTTTGATTTTCTCTTGTAAGTGAATGTGATGGGGAGTGAAGGTAAGGTGACAATGGGGTCTGTGGTAGGAGGAGCTGATAAATGTGTGATTGTGGTGATGGTGGAAGGGATAACTGAGTTGCTGGGAGGTATGGGGACTGAGATGGATGGTATAAAGGGTGATGGAATGAGAATGCTGGCAACATTAGAGCTGACAACAGGTAAAGGCACAGCAGTGGAGGGAAGGAGTAGTGATGCAGAGGTTACAAGTTCAGGCATTGAGCTAGGAAGAGCAGAGGTGGGCAGAGGCTCTGAGCTAGCTGATGTAGAGGTCCCAGCTATAGTTGCTGAGCTGACTGATGGGGTTGTAGGGATCATAGGTGTAGCTGTTGAGCTGGTCACCTGAGGGGATTCTTTGTCGAGACTCAACTGATTTCTTCTTGCTTTTCCCAATAAGGGTACTAGTAGATCAGGCCCTACTCCCAAACACCTTAGGGCACACTTTCTGGCTCATCATTTTGTATCACAAATTTCCCTTTTCTTAGCAAAGTAGTGATGAGTCTGTTGTAGGGTAACCCAGGCAAGGCTTGTCCTCTTTTGATCTTTTCATTCACATCTACCTTGACCTCAAATATCAACTGGGAGGCATTCATGAATAGGCCCTTGGAGAAAAAGTAAAGGGCATCCACTATAGGGGTCATCTCCTGCTGATGTCCACTGACATAAATGTTTTTCCTCAGAATTGGATCTATGAAAAGCAATCTCTCCTCATTAATGATTCCCTAGAGCCCACAATGCCTTGACTCAAACGTCTGGCCATTGCTCTAAAGGACACATTTTTAGGTGCTCCTAAACCATAAACTGGGTCATAAACTGATGGGACCCCTAATGCCAACCCAATGTCATTGTAATCCACAACCAATTCACAATTATCAATCAAAATTACAAGGGTAGGCTCAGTTGACCCTGGCTTCATCTTCTTCCTGATATTCTAATACCACAATTTTACCAGTCTAGGGTAGGATTTTTCTTGTTCAACAAAGGTGTCAGGGATGCCTTCACAAAGTAGTCTAAGGTCTGCTTGCACTCTACCTTAGAAAAATAAGGGAGGTCAAAAATTATCTTAGGAATAAGGCCTAAGGCATCCACAAACTCATTGGGGGTTGTCAGGTTCTCAGGGATTTCAGGGATTTTAGGTACAGCCTCAGGGTGAGGTTTAGGCGCAGGGACATCCTTAGCAATTTCCTCAGTAATTTTGGCCTTCTTAGCTTTCTTTGCATTCTTAGGTTTTTCCACGATGAGCTTCCTCTTAGCAGGTGGGTCCTCTTTGGGCTGTGTGGCGAGCCTATTAGATTTTCTTGTGAATTTTTGGGCAGATTTGGAAGGGCTTTGAAAAGGTGTTGGGGAAATAAGGTGTGCTGATTTAGTGTGTAACAAAATAGAATCAAATTAAAACAGAGGATGGATTCAGCACAACTACAATCTCCTAAACCTGTAAGATACATGGCTATTGCAGCAAGTTTTATAGGTAAGTAAGGGTATGTACAAAGGAAAAATGTGAATAGACTATGATGGATCTCTAGATCTACAATAGATCTGACACTCTATCCTACTTTAAGCTACTCTAAAACATGAAAGAGGAGAGGTTTTTGGGTTTTGTCACTACGAACTATAGAAATTAAATGTAGTTGATCTAGAGTTTAAGAAAACACAGTAGTGAAGATAAATGGATTAAAAATCAATAAGATGAAGATCAACAGCTAGGGATTTGGTATTTCACTGAAAGTTGATTAAATCATAGGCAATTCTTAGATCAAATATGCAACAATCCTTCATCTGGCTACAAACTCCCCAGGTTTTACCCCAGCTGATGTGTGGTATAAGAATCCAATCTCAACCACAGAATTGAAGCAATCCTAAGGCTATGATCTGTCCACTTTAATGGTCACAGACCATCCCAGAGATTGTCCCAACATACCAAACCAATCCTAAGGCTATGATCTGTCCACTTTAATGGTCACAGATCATCCTAGAGATTGTCTTGAGCTAGTGATCTTGATTAGAAAAAGTTAATCATTGTAGATGCTGTGAATGCCAGGCTACAGGTTCCCCATTTCTGGCTGGCTCACAGGAGTATCCAAACTAAGAAAATCAAATACGAGTAAATGAAATCTAACTCAGAATTAACTCTAAAACCCACAATTCTATTGCAATGCTACTACTTACAATGATGTGCTCAGATCTACAATCTGTGCAGCATCCATCCCCTCACAAGGCCTCTAAAACTCTTAATTACAGATCATACCCTCACCCTAGCTAAATCTAACTCAGAATTAACTCTAAAACCCACAATTCTATTGCAATACTACTACTTACAATGATGTGCTCAGATCTACAATCTGTGCAGCATCCATCCCCTCACAAGGCCTCTAAAACTCTCAATTACAGATCATACCCTCACCCTAGCTACTGAAGAGGTTTTTAGCCAACCATCATTGGCTAATGGCGAGGAAGGAGGAAAAAAAAGAGGGAAAAATGAATTTGATCTCTCTCTCTGCTCTCTCATTTTCTGGATTCCTTTCCATGTCGTTGCTCCTTTATTTATACCTTTTTCTCAGATCTGTTTCAACCAATCAAAATTCAGAAAAATAATGTAGTTATGCTAATGTGGCTGATCCCTCTCCTAGAAGCTTTCTTCCTATTGGTCCGCAATTGACAAGTATATGTGAGGTAGTTAGAGTTCTCGCTCGTGCTTAGTTAAATACCAAAAATATCCCCAGGGGTCGCTGTCGTGCCTTGGAGCGTGGGTGCGGAATCTGGAAGTTATAACTGCTGAAGAAAGGTCATTAGAATTCCTAGAATGACTGTCATGAGGGTTAGAGAGCTTTTCGACAGGTTCTTGGTCTGTATGCTCAGTCTTTCTATAGGTTTGGGATAACCTCTCACTGGGTTGAAGTGCACTCATCGCTAGGAATAGCCTCTCTCGATAGTTTTGAAGTAGCTCTCGATTCCCTCTATTTAGTTCTTCCTTCATCCTGTCGTCTTGGTTAAGTGATCGACATGTTGGGAATCATCTCGACATGTACTGGAGGATCCTGTCGAAAGCTTCTCTCGTTCTGCTTGATAGGTTCATTTGAACCTCACGACTTCCACTACGCCTTTAGGTGAGGTATCGACAAGATTCTTTCTCTACAGGCACAACCTATCGACAAGCAACTGGAACCTTGCAATTGTTTACTGGATCCTCTCGACAGCTTGGCATTTGAGCTCTAGAACTTCTCAACAGCTTCTTCCTTGACTTTCCTTATCTGACACCTATTTCTGGTGCACTATCTTCCATCTGTTAGCACTTAACAACCTCTTGGTGGGTTCAATCTCTCTTCTCTGCAACTATGCTTGGTCTCAAGCATGACTTGCTGAGCCCATGACCTTCTCATGAATTTATACTACTCTAATTGCTTGACTGACAGGCTTTTAGGCTGTTGTGAAACCGTGATGAGGAACAAATTGCTTCTTTGGCCTTTTTAGGTAGATATCTGCACTAAGGCTGGATTCTATTACTTTTCTACAAAACATCCTTAACACACTTTATTAGTCATTCAAGGGCCTAACAAAGGTTGGGTTAGGAGGTGGAAAATGGTATTTTTCACAACTCAACACACCCCCAAACCTAAGCTTTGCTACTCCCTGAGCAAAGGAGTGAGTAAAAACAATTAACCTACAAAATTAGATGCCACTTTCATAGGAAACACCAGTGCATTTAGCATATGCATCAAGCCTTTTGAACCCCTAGGTGATCCCTAGTGGAGGAGTGAAGTCTCCTGAGGGTTTTCAGTGAAGTTACCCACAAACTTCCCCAATGGTTCAGTTAATGTTAATGCAGCATGTTGAGAACAAAAATCAAGTCAAAATGAAATTCATTTCACACCTTGTTCCTTTAAGTTCAGAAGGTTTTTATCAAAATCACAGTCTTTTAAAAACTGAAATTCTGCTGCATTTCCTTCACAATCAGTCAGCTCATGTCAAGGCATTTTATCCAAAATTTAATACATAGCTAGCTATCAAATTGAGAATGTCTGTTATGATCCAACTCCCAACACACTTAATTTCAGACCCAAGGCTCACCAGGGCTTTTAACTCATAAGGAACCTAAAAGGGTGCATCATTTCACTAAGCTGAAGAGCAGTTACAACCCTCAAATAGGACTACAAGCATGAGCATAGGCATTGCTCTAATTTCTGAATTTTTCAAACTCTTTTCACCATAGATCAGACAAATTCTCATCACCAGATGACAGCTCAATCAATTTCAGATCAGTAAAGACTTTTTATTGGGTTGTAATGTGGCTTTATGGGTGAAATTTATAAAGAATAAAAGAGAATGAAAGAATTCAAATGTGAGAAATCAGTAAGGTAAGGAGGGGATTTGTAACTTCTCAACCTTTATTTCAGCATAATTCCATCTTCTTTTTGAATTTTTGGAGCCAAAGAGGCCAGCTTCTTCTTATTTATTTATTTTGTTTTTCAAAATATCTTATAAAATGACTTCACTCTTTTGTTTTGCTTTTCTGTTTTTCTTTTCTTTCTGTATGCCTTTCTTCTGTGTTTTTCTCCACATTTTTTTTTAAAGGGCTGGCATGCCACAATTACACATCACTCTTGCCTTCATAAGTGTTTTCTTCTTCTTGTACCAAATTTTCAAAACTTACTCCTCTAACCTCTTCAATTCCTTCACCTATACCTTCTGAAATCTCAAAGTGAGGGTCAGGCTACATCAGGTCATTGAGATGTTGGGTTCAAATTTTCTAGTTTTTATCAAAGAAAGGCTTGGATTTCAAGGTTCAAATGGTGTGTATCAAGGGCAGTTCAAACGGTAAGGATATTTTCAGCTCAAACTATCCAAGGAATGGCCTTACTTCATGTCCTTAATGTCAAGAATGCTATCAGGTTGTTTCAACTTGGATTTGCCAAACTTCTAGTGATCAAAGCTGGATCCAGTCAGTCCTTAGAGTAGAAGAATTGCCAAGACACTCTTTAAAAAGATAAGTTCTCAGGCCCAAATCTCACTGGGTGTGGTCTTCCATCAAATTTTCTGGGGAGTATCCTCACAGATCTTCTCTCCTCTCAAGGTCACTAAGTGTTAATTTTTTAATAGAAATTCCTGGCATTTGCTTCATTATAGTGTTAGAGCTGTAGCATTATTCTAATGTTAAAAAGTTTTTTTTTTTTTTTTTAAATCAGGTTGGGATTTACTTCATTTTCTTAGTTTTTTATTGAACCTTGCTGCACTACTGTTAACTATCCATTGGTAAGGCATACCTTGCCACACCCCCAAACCTATGAGGAGCAGTGTCCTCACTGTGTTAAAGTTAACAGTGGGTGTGCAGCACGAAAAAAAACAAGGATACACATAGAAAGAACAAAAATATAAGACATAAATATCGAAGAAACTAATGAACACCAAAAAGAAATTGTATTAAAATATATAGAGAGAGTATGCACAAGATCGTAAAATTGAATACAATGGGAGAAAATCGAAAACATTCTACAATTATGTGCAAGCATCATTAGGCCATTCATAAAGATCCTCCAATCTCCTCAACTCTTCATTGGAGAGGGATTTTTTCTTCTTGGGTTGGGACTGCTGGGCTGGCTGGCTGGGTGCCTCCTCAGATTGGGCAGTAGGTTCTTTATCTTTCTTAAGTAGCGCCAGAGGGGACAGATCTTTTTGCAGTGAACTTTCTCCTGGAAGAAGTTTGCTTAGGCTCTGGAGGGGCAGGCTAAGTGTTGGGATGGGGATGGATTGAAGGAGGAGCAACATTCACAGGTGGGGTAGGAGTAGGTTGAGTGGAAGTGGCTGTAGAGGGTTGAGTGGAGGGGGGATTGGTTGGAGGAGTTATAGCTAAAGGGGCTGGCTGAAATGTCTAAGAGGTCAGCGCAACAATCTTTCTCTCCAGAATTTCAATTTTCTTCTCTGCATAAAGGAGATTGGATTCAATGAGTTCTTGGGTGGCTTTATTTATCTCCTGGGCATGGTCCAATTTTTTCTGCAGGAATTCAACTTTCTTCTTCTCGGCTTTGGCAATGATACTCTCAGCATCAACAAGTTGTTTTGCTGACTCATAATAAACCAAAATTTTCTTCCAACCTTGAGAGATATCCCAGAGTTGGATTTTGTGCTCCAGCTCCATGTTAGCAATCCTTTCCTCATAGGGGGCTTCAAGGGAAGCGCGGAGGGCAGCCATTCCTCTTAGAACATCCTTATAGATGTAGGGATTATCCCGCATTACATACAAAAGAGTGAGGTAAGGGGGAATGTAGAAGGAATGTCGGGGTACAATGGGTAGGGAAGGGGGTGGAGAGGAGGGAGATGAGGGAATGAGGGCTGCTAATTCTGCAGGGGTGGGTAAAATGATAGGGCTAGCTAGGGAATGGGGTGGATGAGATTCAGGGTTGAGGACTACCTCCTCAGGGTCAGTTTGGGTGGAGGCATCTGTGAAAGCAAGTGGAAGGACAATGTCAGCCAAGTGTGGGGGAGGAGGAGGTGGGGTACGTAAATGGGCAGGGGGTTGTGGATATGGATGGGCTAAATTGGCCAAGGAGGATTGGATGGCAGTTAAGGACTGAGAGATGGATGCCTGGCTATGGAGAGTGGAGGTCTAAGATAAAAGTGTGGCCTCAATGGAAGTTTGGGTATGAATATTGGCCATGACCTGGGATTGGATTGATAGGAGAAGGTCTAGGATTTGTGGGAAGGGCTTAGGTTGGATGATAGGTGGGGGTTGGAAGAGAGGGGGTAGTGGAAATGATGAAGTGTGGGCATGCTATAAGGAGGTTGCTGGAGGTTGGGAAGGAGAAAGACAGGGGATGTAGGCTGTGGAGAGTCAGGTAGTGGATTATATTCATGCCCAATATTGTCCACTATGGATGTCAACAGGGATGAAAATCCTTCAGTGGTGGAAAGATCCTGGTTTAGGGAAGGTGAGATGGAAAAAATTGCCTCACACGCAAGGGGAGTGGAAAGTGGGGGAGACAGGGAAAGGCTAACAGGGGTAGTGGTTGATGTAAATGATGTAGCTGGAATGGTGGCTGAGGGCAATGTAGGGATGGGGTTTGTTAGTAGAGAAAAGGAAAGTGGGGTGGATGTGGTGGTAGTGAAAAGGGAGACTGGACTGCTTTGGGGAGTGGGGACTGGCATGGACGGAAAAGAAAATGAAATGGTTGGTATGATAGATGGAGAGATGGTGAGGCTTGTAGCAATGGAACTGTCCATGGAGAAATTCAGATCAAAGGTAGGGGATACAAGTGGAGGCTCCAAGCTAGGAGCAGCGGATGTGAGCAAAGGCTCACGGGTGATTGAGGTAGTGACCTCAGGAGGGGGTGTTGAAATCGGGGCAACAAAGGTGTCAAGGGTTGCTTCCTCAATCTCTTCAGTTGACCTATGGGTGCCTTTACTAATGAGGGTCCCACTGGCAGACCTAGCCCATTTTCCAAATACTGTGGGATTCACCATCTCCACTTCCTCATTCTCTTTAAAAACAAATCCCTTTCTTCTAAGCAAAGCAGTGATGAGCTTGCTATAGGGGAGCCCTGGTAGGGCTTGAGCTTTCGTACATTTTTCATTCACATCCGTCATTGCTTCAAACACCAATCAGGCAGCATTAACAAATTGACCTTTAGAGAAAAAATACAGGACATCCACTATTGGTGTTCTTCTTTCTTGCTGATGGCCGCTGACATAGATATTCTTTCTCAAAATTGAATCGAAAAACCGCAGTCTAGGCAATAAGTCTCTTATCCTAATTGAGTCCCCAGACCCCACAATGCCCTGAGTGAGGTGCCTGGCCATTTCTTTAAAAGAGACAGTCTCGGGTGCAGCCAGGCCATAAACTGGGTCAAAAATAGAAGGGACTCCCAATACTAATCCTATATCTCTGTAATCTACTACCGTCTCCATATGATCAATCAGGATTTTTAGGCAGGGCTCAAGAGAATCTGGCTTGGTTTATTTCTCGAGATTTTGATACCACAACTTAACTAGCCTTGGGTGAGACTTTTCATTCAATGGGCTCATCATGGGTGTCAGGCCTGCCTTCCCCAAATAATTCAGAGTATCCTAACACTCTCCAGCTTAGAGAAGTAGGGGATGTCGAAAATGGTTTTCAGGATCAAATTTAATTTATCCACAAATTCATTGGGTGTGGATCTGAGAGAAGGCTCAGCCTCATAAATTTCCGACTCAAGGTTAGGATGTGTTTCAGGGGCCTCATCAACAATGTCTTCACTAGTTTGAGCCTTCTTAGATTTCTTGTGCTTCTTAGATTGCACAATTTTCTTAGCTTCCTCCATGACAAGTTTCCTTTTGGCAGGTGGAGTTTCCTTAGGCTTTGTAGGTTGCCTACTAGATTTCCTAGTGGTTTTGGTGGCAGATTTAGAGGGTACTTTGAAAAGGTTTGCTAAGATGTCCTCTTGCTCAGCCATTGATTACTCCAATGCTTCCAATTAACAACTAATCACCACACAGGCTTCTTAGGATACTCGGATAACTCCCACGATTCGAAACATAAAAGCCCAAAATTGAAATAACAGAGTCAAGCTGAAGAAAAGCTTACCGACATAAATCTAGGGTTTGTGATAGCTGGATGGGCACAGGACCAAAATAGCTCGAACCAGGTGCAAAATGTAGCTTTTGATGGATTGAAGTGACTTGGAAAATAGTCAAGAGGTAGCTACAGTAGCCAACAAAATAGAGAGAGAAACAAAAAGGAAGAAAATCGCTAGAGCAGCTTACAGCGCAGAGAGAAGGTGTCGAATGACAAAAAATGAAGTTGTTGGGAGGTTTAAAGCTATGGAAAATGCTCGTCGATAGGATTGGGGTAGAGTGTCGACAGGTTGTAACATCCTGTCAAAAAGTAAAGGGTGGCCAATCGTCACGAGCAGTTCAACTAATCCTATCGACAGGTTTTACGGTGACAGAAAAATTCGTTTCAAGAGGTTTAAAGAACCTCTTGACCACATTTTGACTTTATGTAACATTTTCTCAAACAAGTTCCTTGCACCTGTCGAGAATCTATCAATGTGCATCAGAACTCGTCGACAGATTACAATTCAAATCAAGCCAGCTTGCAACCTTCCCCACATTCAATTCACACACAAATTTTCCAAAACCCAAATTAATTCAAACAATTCTAATTTCTGGCCAATCTATGAAGGGCCCATGATGTGCACATGTGAAACAATATTGACAATGCCAAAAAGACAAAGAAAGAAAAAGAAAAGTAGTAATAACAATAACTCACCACAATAACTGATATACATAGTGTACATTGTTGAGACTCAGCCATGCTAAGGAGGGTCATGATAATGGTTGATCAGCACTGGTTTCCCTATATTTTGAAACATATCATCAGCATTACTACAAGAACCAGTATACTGTAAGAGCTTGGGCAAAGTCACAAGATCATCCGCTATCCCAATCGAGAAACAATCCTCACCATTTAAGTGGAGCTGATTGGCTGAATTATAAACATTCAATTTAACTTTCATATTACCAAAGGTTACTTCCATGACTCCTGATCTACACTGTATGCACGCATTGGCAGTGGCCAAGAAAGCCCTACCCAAAATCACAGGGATGGAAGTAGCACACTTGCTCGGCTCCATATCTAACACCAGAAAATCAACAGGATAAAAGAATTTGTCAACCCCAACCACATCTTCCATGATGCCCACAGGCTTTCGCTCAGATCTGTCAGCTAGATGTAAGACCACATGTGTGGACTTCAACTCACCTAAGCCCAACTTCTCATATACTAAATATGGAAGTAAATTCACACTAGCTCCCAGATCTAATAAGGTTTTTTCAATGTTATGATCCCCAATGATGCAGGGGATAGTGGAAACTCGAGGGTCTTGGAGCTTGGTTGGGGTTGCTATAGTCAAGACTTGGTTCACTTCTTTTGCTGAAAAAACTTTCTTGGATAGGTGAATCCTCGATTGTCTTTTATGAGTGCAAAGAACTTTTAAAAACTTGGCATAGGCTGGCACTTGCTTGATTGCAAATAAAGGTAGGTTGATCTTTACTTGCTTAAAGGTTTCCATCATTTCCTCAACTTTGGCATTCCCCTTATCAAAAGGAGAAGCTGCTTTTAAAGCATTTGAAAATGGCAAATGGGGAACTGGCCTCCCATTTGCAACCTTAGCCAACTCACCAATTTTTTCTTTATTTTTATTTTCAATTGTTTCTTCTTCTTTTCATTTTTCTATTGGGGAGCATTAACATATCCCTTATTCAAACTGCACTGCTCTTGTTGTACATTCACATTCATTGGAACTGCTTCATCTTCTGTCTCTGAAAGTTTCAAAGGCCCACAGCCAACCTGCTTATTCACCAGCCTTCCACTTCTTAATGTGGTGACAGATTTAGCTTCCTCATGGGAAGAAGAGACTCCACATACCACATATTGTCTCTTTGGATTGTCCATGGGCTGACTAGGCAGCCTACCTTCCTCTCTCTTTGTCAATGCATTAGAAAGTTGACCAAGATGATCTTCTATCTTTTTTATGCTCTGGCTATGAGAGTGGACGGTTTGGGACAAAGAGCCTAAGTTCTGTAATGACGTCAGAACTTGCTCTTCAAAAGAGGGTGTTCTAGAGGCTGCAGTTGGGACATTTGGCCGTATAGGCTGAACCATAGGCTGAGCCATAGGTTGCTGGTATTGGATCCTTAGAATAAAATTTTGTTGATAAGTTTGGGGAGCAGGTTTAAAAGGCATTCGCTATTGTGGTTGCTGATAGAACAGATGTTGGAACTGCTACTGCTGATTTTAGGTTTGAACATTATCTTGCTTCCACCTCAGGTTAGGGTGGTTCCTCTAGGAATAACCAGCAGTTGGCTACTGACTATAAGACTGGGCAGCAGCCACATATTCCATTATCAGTTTTGGGAATTGCCCAGCATAGGGGCAATCCTGGATGGGATGAGTATGAGATTGGCAAATGGGACATGCCTCTCCCACACTAGCAACCAATGGAGACTGCCTCTCCTCCATTATATTCTCCAGCTTTTGAGTTAAGCTGGTTGCCTTTCTCTCCAAATCACTATACCCACCAATTTCATAAACTTTTTTGCTTGTTGTGTTTTCCCTTAACATTACTCCTGGTGTGTCCACATCCCTAGCAAGAGACTCTTGCTGTAATAAATTTTCACTAATAACATCAAACAATTCCCATGCTTCCTCAGCTGTTTTATGGAGGTATGTGCCTCCACAAGAAGCATCCACCATATTTATGCTTTTTGAGTCAATTCCTTAATAGAAACTTTGGATAAGTTGCCATTTAGGAATCTGGTGGTAGGGGCATTGCCTCAACAACTCCTTGAATCTCTCCCATGCCTCATGAAACCCTTTAGTTGAGATTTAAGCAAATGAGAGGATATTCTTCCTCAATTGACTGGTTCTGGACATGGGGAAGAATTTAGCTAGGAATTGACTCTGCATGTCATCCCAAGAGTTGACACTATTAGGGGGAAGCATAGATAATCAGGCCCTGGCTTTGTCCTTTAATGAAAAAGAAAATAGCCTAAGCTTAGTAGCTTCTGGCCCTAGACCTGTAATGTTAAAGGTGGTGCACAAGGCAAGGAATTCATCCACATGCTTGTATGGGTCTTCTTTGCTCAAGCCATGGAAAGAAGGCAACATCTGAATGGTTGAGGACTTAATCTCATAATTAGTTTCCACCGCAGGAAACTGGATGCAGAAAGGAGAATTATATGCACCAGGTGTATAATAATCCTTCAATAATAACCTCGGTTGCTCACCCATTGTTTCATATTCAGCTTCAGCAGATGTAAGTGGGATTTGTTTGGGTCTGAGAATCCTTTCAACCTCTGGATTTAATGCAAAAATCTGAGGGTTGTGAGTTCTTCTTCCAAACATACACCACTCACACAATGCCCAAAATACAGTTCACAACCAATACAACAACCAGAAACAAGCACAAACAGCTAATAAATCTACAAATGCACAGATCTGCAAAATAATTGAGGGGTAAAGAGATGCAAACTTCAACACAACCTCTATCACAATGCTCGAAACACCATAGATTCATATCTGAAAAGAAAATCAAACTACAAAATACTACAGGAGCAATTAGTTAGACACTTAATAGGTAATCATAATTACAAATCAACAAATAAATTAGAAAGAAAAATTAGATCTACCAAGTTTAGATCACACAATCCCCGGCAGTGGCGCCAAAAACTTGTTGGGGAAATAGGGTGTGCTGATTTAGTGTGTAACAAAATAGAATCAAATTAAAACAGAGGATGGATTCAGCACAACTATAATCTCCTAAACTTGTAAGATACAGGGCTATTGTAGCATGTTTTATAGGTAAGTAAGGGTATGTCCATAGGAAAAATGCGAATAAACTATGATGGATCTCTAGATCTATAATAGATCTGACACTCTATCCTACTTTAAGCTACTCTAAAACAGGAAAGAGGAGTAGTTTTTGGGTTTTGTCACTACGAACTACATAAATTAAATGTAGTTGATCCAGAGTTTAAGAAAATACAGCAGTGAAGGAAAATGGATTAAAAATCAATAGAATGAAGATCAGCAACTAGGGATTTGGTATTTCACTGAAAGTTGATTAAATCAGAGGCAATGCTTAGATCAGATCTGCAATAATCTTTCATCTGGCTACAAGCTCCCCAGGTTTTACCACAGCAGATGCATGGTATAAGAATCCAATCTCAACCAAAGAATTAAAGAAATCCTAAGGCTATGATTTGTCCACTTTAATGGTCACAGACCATCCCAGAGATTCTCCCAACATATCAAAGCAATCCTAAGGCTATAATCTGTCCACTTTAATGGTCACAGATTATCCTAGAGATTGTTTGAGCTAGTGATCTTGATTAGAACAAGTTAATCATTATAGATGCTTCGAATGCAAGGCTACAAGCTCCCCATTTCTGGTTGGCTCACAGGACTATCCAAACTAAGGAAATCAAATACGAGTAAATGAAATCTAGCTCAGAATTAACTCTAAAACCCACAATTCCATTGCAATGCTACTACTTACAATGATGTGCTTAGATCTACAATCTGTGTAACATCCAACCCCTCATAAGGCCTCTGAAACTCTCAATTACAGATCATACCCTCACCCTAGCTACTGAAGAAGTTTTTAGCCAACCATCAATGGCTAATGGCGAGGAAGGAGGAAAAAAAAGAGGGAAAAATTAGAGGGAAAAATGAATTCGATCTCTCGCTCTGCTCTCTCATTTTTTGGATGCCTTTCCATGTTGTTGCTCCTCTATTTATACCTTTTTCCCAGATCTATTTCAGCCAATTAGAATTCAGAAGAATAATGCAGTTATGCTGATGTGGCTAATCCCTCTTCTAGAAGATTTCCTCCTATTAGTCCGCAACTGACAAGTACATGTGAGGTAGTTAGAGTTCCCACTCGTGCTCAGTTAAAACCAAAAATATCCCCCAGGGGTCGCTGTCGTGCCTTGGAGCGTGTTCATGGAATCTGGAAGTTGTGACTGCTGAAGAAAGGTCATTGGAATTCCTAGGATAACTGTCGAGAGGTTTAGAGAGCTTTTTGACAGGTTCTTGGTCTGTATGCTCAGTCTTTTGATAGGTTTGGGATAACCTCTCGCTGGGTTGAAGTGTACTCGTCACTAGGATTAGCCTCTCTCCACAAGTTTCAAGTAGCTCTCGATACCCTTTGTTTAGTTCTTCCATCATCCTGTCGACAAGTTACAACCATCCTGTCATGTTGGTGAAGTGATCGACATGTTGGGAATCGTCTCGAGAGGTACTAGAGGATCCTGTCAAAAGCTTCTCCTGTTCTGCTTCATAGATTCATTTGAACCTCGCGGCTTCCACTGCGCCTTTAGGTGAGGTATCGACAAGATTCTTTCTCTACAGGCACAACCTATCGACAAGCAACTGGAACCTTGCGATAGCTTACTGGATCCTCTCAGCAGCTTGGCATCTGAGCTCTAGAACTTCTTGAGAACTTCTTCCTTGACATTCCTCAGCTGGCACCTATTTCTGATGCACTATCTTCCATCTGTAAGCACTCAGCAACCTCTTGGTGGGTTCAATCTCTCTTCTCTACAACTGTGCTTGGTCTCAAGCATGACTTGTTGAGCCCATGACCTTCTCATGAATTTATACAACTCTAATTGCTTGACTGGCAGGCTTTTGGGTTGTTGTGAAACCGTGATGAGGAACAGATTGCTTCTTTGGCCTTTTTAGGTGGATATCTACACTAAGGCTGGATTCTATTGCTTATCTACAAAATATCCTTAACACACCTTATTAGTCAATTCAAGGGCCTAACAAAGGTCGAGTTAGGAGGTGGAAAATGATATTTTTCACTACTCAAAAAAAGGTCAGCTAATATATCCTCACGGTCAGCCATTGGACACTCAATCCCCACAGTCAACTATCACACACCACGGCAGTCTTCTTTACTCAATCAAATTAACCACTCACACTAAAAAAATGGTACTACAATGCTAGAAATCACAGAAGTGGGGTTGAGGAAGAACTTACCCAGAAAACCTAGGGTCTTCTCAAATCTTGCGGTATACGGCACCAAACTGATAGAGACCAGGTGTAAAATGTAGCCCTTGTAAAATTACTGCACTTAGAGCAACGGCAAGGTGAGTGGAGTTGGAACCAATGATGTGAAGGAGGAAGAAGAAAATTAGAAATTGGTAGAGAAGGAACAGAGCTTGCACACAGAAGTTGTCGAATGGATGGAATGAGTTGTCAAGAGGTTTAAAACAACTAAGATCCTATTTCAATAGGATTGGAAAGAGAATTTTGACAGGTTGGCGCAACCTGTCGAATGGTTAAAATCAGCTAGGATGACAGGATTGGCAAGCTGAAGTTCTCGAGAGGTTCTATCAAACCTCTCAACAGGTACAAAGCTTTAAAAAATTGCAATTCGAGGGGTTCATGCAACCTCTCGACAGGATGAAAACTTTTAGATGTTAAGGCTTCGAGAGGTCTCTAAACCACTCGACAGGTACTCTAAACCTGTCAAGAATGTAGTCAGTAGCCTTCAGTACCTCTCGACTTCTTCTCTCAACTCCTCGACAAGTACATAGATCTTGTCCAATCTCAGATATACACCTTCAGTACCTGTCGAGAATCAACTCAAACCTCACGACAGGTCTCAGTACCTCTCGACATGCAAACTGGGAACCCTTAGTACCTGTCAAAATGTTCTCAATACCTCTCGACAAGTTATTTTCATTTCTAACTTATTTCTCATTAGTTCCCAGTCCATCGTCCTCAAATATTTGTCAATTCTATTCTACTCTCATTCATTTCTCATGCCTTGGAATTGATGACTCATGATTTTAACCTACTTACTAATGAATCATGATTCTAAATACAAAAATTAGGCAAAATTGGCAACATATATACAATGCCAAACAGTTTTGAAAACAGCAACAGAAATAAAACCAATAGCTATGATACATAGTTTATAATGTTGAAATCAATCACACTTCGGAGGTTCTTGAAGGTGAATGGTCACCATAGGCTCGACCATATTTCCAACAAAGAGTTTGAGCCTTTGACCATTAACTTTCATGATCCTACCATCCCTAGGATCCATGATTTCAATAGCTCTAGATGGAGATACATGCATTACAATGTAAGGTCCCTCCCATCTAGATCTCAACTTGCCTGAGAAAGATTTTAATTTGGAATTGAACAGCCATACCTTGTTGCCTTCCACAAACTCCTTTCTCAGCAAGTGCTTATCATAAAAAGCTTTGGCTTTTTCTTTGTAGATCCTTGCCCTGGAGTAGGCTTCCAATCTCAGTTCTTCCAGCTCTGACAGTTGTAGCCTCCTGTGCATTCCAGCAACAGTTAGATCAATATTCAATGATTTAATGGCCCAATAAGCCTTATGTTCTAACTCTACTAGTAAATGGCATGCCTTGTCATACACCAGCCTAAAGGGAGACATCCCTATTGGGGACTTATAAGCAGTTTTATAAGCCCAAAGAGCATCAGTCAACTTCAAGGACCAATCCTTCCTATCTCCTCTCACAGTTTCCTATCTCCTCTCACAGTTTTCTCTAAAATGTGTTTGATCTCTCTATTAGAAATTTCCACCTGCCCACTAGTCTGTGGGTGGTATGGGGTGACAACTCTGTGTGTCATAGAGTACTTTCTAAGCGAGTTATCAAATTGCTTATTGTAGAAATGGCTTCCCCCATCACTAATGATAGCTCTGGGGGTGCGAAACCTAGAGAAAATATTATCCTTCAAGAAATTTAGGACAACTCTGTGACCATTGGTTCTTGTGTCTATGGCCTCAACCCATTTGGACACATAGTCCATAGCCACAAGAATAAAATTGTATCCATAAGAAGGAGGGAAGGGACCCATGAAGTCAATCTCCCAAATGTCGAATAGTTCAACAACAAGTATAGGCTGTAAAAGCATGGAAATTCTTTTAGAGATACTTCTCATTTTCTGGCATCTTTCACAAGCTTTGCAATGCTGCCATGCATCTTTAAAGATAGTGGGCCAATAAAATCTACTTTGGAATATCTTTGCAGCAGTCTTGTTTCCGCTGAAATGTCCTCTACAGGCTTATTCATGACACATGATTAGTATGTTGTGAAATTCATTTTCAGGGACACACCTCCTCACAAGCTAGTTTGCACAATACTTGAAAAGGTATGGATCCTCCCACATGTAATGTCTTATTTGGGAAAAGAACAACTCCCTATCCATTTTGTTCTAATATGGGAGGATCTTACCCACTGCCAAGTAGTTGACTATGTTTTCAAACCAAGGTGCTGTCATGCTGACAGTAAATAGTTGTTCATCAGGAAATGAGTCATTGATAGGCAGCCTATCAAACTCAGCAGCTAGGATCCTAAATAGGTAGTCTACAACCACATTTTCAACCCCTTTCTTATCCTTAATCTCAAGATCAAACTCTTGTAATAGGAGGATCCATCTGATTAATCTTGGCTTGACATCCTTTTTAGACAAAAGGTACTTCAAGGCTGAGTGGTCTATGAACACCACAATCCTAGATCTTAACACATAAGATCTAAATTTTTCCAAAGCATAGATAATGGCCAACAATTCCTTCTCAATTGTGGTGTAGTTTAATTGAGCATCAATTATTGTATTGCTTGCATAAGCAATCACACAAGATAACCTGTCCTTTCTTTACCCCAAAACTGCACTAATAGCAAAATCTGATGCATCACACATCAGCTCAAATGGCAAAGAATAATCAGGTGCTTGAAGGATAGGTGTAGAGGTTAAACTGCCTTTCAAAAGCTCAAAAGCAATGAGACATTCATCATTAAATTCAAAAGGAACCTCTTGGCACAACAGGTAACAAAGAGGTTTTGAGATTTTACTGAAATCTTTGATGAATCTCCTATAAAAACCAGCATGCCCCAAGAAAGATCTGACTTATTTGACAATTTTAGGAGGGGGAAAATATGCAACCAAATTAATTTTAGTCTAGTCTACCTTTATGCCTCTATGGGAAACAACATGGCCAAGTACAATGTCTTGATTGACCATAAAATGACTCTTTTCTCAACTCAAAACCAAGTTGGTTTCCTCAAATCTCTGCAGTACTAGGCTAATATGGTGTAAACATTGGCTAAAACTGTCCCCAAAGATAGAGAAATCATCCATGAATATCAGAAAAGATAGCATACATATACCTTTGGAAAGTTACAGGAGCATTGCACAATCTAAATAGCATCCTTCTATGGCCAAAGGTGCCAAATGGATATGTGAAAGTTATCTTTTCCTGGTCTTGTGGATACAGAGGGATTTGGTTATACCTAGAATATCCATCAAGAAAGCAATAAAAAGCTTTGCCTGCCAACTTATCCAAAATCTGGTCTATGAAGGGCAAAGGAAAATGGTCTTTTCTAGTTTTTAAATTATGCTTTCGATAATCAATGCACACCCTCTAACCTGTGGTTTCCCTAGTTGGAATTAGCTCACCAGAATCATATTTAACCACAGTGATTCTAGATTTCTTAGGTAGCACTTGAGTAGGTGCCACCCATTCAGAATCTGAAATGGGATAGATGACTCCAACATCTAACAATTTGATCACCTCCTTCATCACTACCTCTTGCATGTGGGGGTTTAACTTTCTCTGCATCTCTCTAGAGGGTTTGGAACCCTCTTCCAAGTGGATCTTATACATACAAATAGCAAGGTTGATGCCTCCAAGATCAACAATAGTCCAACCTATTGCTCTCTTATACTTTTTTAAAATACACAACTCTTCCTCTTGCTCATCAGTGAGGGAGGAAGAAATGATCATAAGCAACTTCTGATTAGCTCTCAAAAATGCATATTTCAAAGACTTGGGCAGGTGTTTCAACCCCACATTAGGTGGACTTATGAGTGAAGGCAACAAAGGTGCCTTTCAAGGTGGTGGAAGAGGCAACACAGCTGATTTCCAAGGAGGATACCTTATTGCTAGCCCCGTGTAGTGTGGGGGCCTTTTCTTCCACAATTTCACTCCACACATTTTCAAAACTATCATACAAATCATTACAATGCAATAGCTTGGGCAAAGTCTCTTCCACAAGCTCATCCAACACATCAATCAAAAAGCAGTCCTCCCTACCAAGTGAGGCTGACTTGCTGCATTGTAGACATTCAATTTCACGTTCATATTGCCAAAAGATACCTCCATTACACCTAATCTACATTGTATATAAGCATTGGTAGTGGCCAAGAAAGGCCTGCCCAAAATTACAGGAATGGAGGTAGTGCACTTGCTTGGTTCCATATCAAGAACCAGAAAATCTGCTGGATAGAAAAACTTGTCCACCCCAACTAACACATCTTCTATCATTCCCATAGGTTTCCTTTCAAATCTATTAGCCAGCTATAATAACACATGTGTGGGCTTCAATTCACTCAATCCTAACTTCTCATAAATTGAATATGGAAGTAGGTTCACACTGGTTTCCAGATCTAACAAGGCTTTTGCAATGGTGTGATCCCCAATGATTCAAGGGATTGTGAGAACTCCAGGGTCTTGGAGCTTTATTGGGGTTCCAATGGACAACACTTGATTCACTTTCTCAGCATAAAAGACCTTCTTGGATAGATGTATCATAGATTGTCTTTTGTGTGTGCATAAATCTTTCAAAAACTTTCCAGAGGCTAGCACTTGCTTGATTGCATCAAGTAAAGGCAAGTTGATATTCACTTATTTAAATGTCTCCATCATTTCCTCAACTTTAGCATTCCCCTTGTTAAAAGGAGAAGGTCCTTGAAGTGCATTGAGAAATGACAAATGGGGGACTGATCTCCCATTTGCTATCTTAGCAATCTCATAAGTTTTTTCCTTATTTTTATTTTTATTTTTCTGTTGGGGCTCATTAATACTCCCCTTATTTCCCATATGCTACTCCCGCTGCATGTCATCATGGGTTATTCTTTCATTTCCTATACTTTTCTCATCAAGCTCAACACCAATTTTGTTATCAACCAGCCTTCCACTTCTCAAAGTGGTGATAGATTTGGCTTCTTCATGTGAAGAAGTCTCACCCACCATATACTGCCCTTTTGGGTTGTTCATAGGCTGCCTAGGCAGTCTTCCCTCCTCTCTCCTAGTCAGAGTACTGGATAGCTGACCAAGGTGGTCTTCTACCTTCTTAATACTTTGGCTATGGGAGTTAATAGTTTGAGATAAAGAGCCCAAATTCTATAATGAAGCCAGAACTTGCTCTTCAAATATGAGGGATCCCGAGGGTGCTGGGGCTGGTGCACTTTGATGCATAGGTTGTTCCATTCGTTGGGCCATAGTCTGCTGGCATTGAGGTCTTGGGAAGTAGTTCTGCTGGTAGGGTTGAGCATTTCTATAGGGCATGGACTGCTGTTGTGGCTGCTGCTGCTGCTGGTTTTGGAAGGTATCTTATCTCAACCTCAAGTTGGGGTGGTTTCTCTAATTATAACCAGCAGTTGTCTATTGTCTAAAGGACTGGGCAGCATTCACATGTTCCATAACAAGGTCTGGAAATTAGGCAGCAGAAGGACATTCTTCAAGGGAGTGAGTGGGGGACTGGCATATCACACATTCCTCCTCCACTTTGGCAGCCATTGGTGATTGCGTTGCTCCTATGAGCTTATCAAATTTCTGAGTCAAGCTATCTACCTTCCTTTCCAAATCATTAGACCTCATACATTTTCCCTCTTATAGTGTTCTCTCTCACCAATCTAATAGGGGTCTTAATGTCCCTTGACAAAGTCTCCTTTTGCATGGAGTTTTCACTAATGATATTAAACAACTCCCAAGCCTCATCAGTTGTCTTGTGGAGGTAAGTACCACAACATGAGGCATCAACCATGTCCCTGCTCTTGGGATCAATTCCTTGATAGAAACGTTGAATAAGTTGTCATTCAGGAATTTTGTGATGGGGACATTGTTTCAAGAGCTCCTTAAATCTCTCCCATGCTTGGTGAAAGTCTTCAGTTGGGGACTGAGCAAAGGTGACATGGGAAAAAACTTGGCCAGAAATTGACATTGAAGGTCATTCCATGACTGAATACTATTAGTTGGGAGCATAGACAGCCAAGTTCTGGCTTTTCCCTTTCGTGAAAAAGAAAAGAGTCTCAACCTGTTGCTTCCTCCCTCAAACCAGCAATGTTGAAAGTAGTGCATAGTCCTAGAAATCCATCAATGATCTTGTATGGGTCTTCCTTACTCAGGTCATGATATGAGGGCAGCATCTGTATGATAGAAGATTTAATCTCATAGTTCCCTTAGGCAGCAGGGAATTGAATGGAGATGGGAGAGTTGTATACCCCTGGTGCATTGAATTCTTTTAATATCCTTGGTTGCTCACCCATTGTAGAAACTTCACAATTAACCATAAGTGTGTGTAGGGACTTCTTAGGTCTAAGAAGTCTCTCAACTTCAAGAGCTGAAGGAATAATCTCAGGATTGAGAGATCTTCTACCAAGCATACACATAGCAGAAACACAAAATCACAGCATAAATTTCAGCAAAGCAATTACAAAAACACACAACTATTGCTGCAGATCTAAAAATGTAAAAGAGTTAAGAAATGCAAACTTTAGCACAGCTTGTTCCTCCAATTAGCACAATGCTCCTCTCAAAACAACAAATACAGATTTGCAACACAAAATTAAACTACAAAAAGCTACAACAGTAATTAGTGAAACACAAAACAGAGAATTATAAATCTATATCTAAAATAAGAAAAACTTAGATCTACCAATTTAAAAATACAAATCCTCGGCAACGACGCCAAAAACTTATTGTATTGCTTACCATGCAATTATTAAAGGGTTAAAATCAATAAACTAAAAGGCAAAATCACAGAGAAATGGGATCGAGGTAAGCAATCAGGCCTGCAAGAATCAAGGCTATTGCAGCAAGCTTTAAGGGGTACGTAAGGATATTTCCACAAGGAAATGTGCTTTAAAATAAGGTAAATCTCCATATCTATGGCAGATATGGCACTCTAGCCTATCCTAGTTTAAAACAAAGCAAGGAAAGAGGAGAGATTTTTGTAGGGTTGTCACTAAAACTACTGAAAATTAAAGTTATTGCTAATGATCCAAAACTGAGTAAAAATCATATTTAAAGAGATGGAGAAAAAGATTAAATCAAAAGGGAGAGAATAACAACTAGGGTTTTAGTCTTTAATGAAAATTGATTGGTTCAGAGGCAGTGCATGGAACTGATTTGCAACAATCCTTCATCTGGCTACAAGCTCAGATGCAAGGTATAAGAATCTAACATAGACCAAGGAATTAAAGTGATCCTAAGGCTATGATCTATCAACTTGAATGGTCACAAATCATCCCAGAGATTCGTCTAATTCAAGGGTCTTAATTAGAACAATTAAACCATTGCAGATGCTATGGATGCAAGGCTACAAGCTAAGGCATTCACAAGAATATTTAATATAGGAAAATCAAATGACAATCACAGGTTTTATAGATCAAAATTAACTCTACAATCTATAATTTACTGATTTCAAACAAACTTACAGTACAATGTGCTCAAATTTGTAATCTGTGCAACATTCAATCCTTCATACAGAGCCTTGAACCTCTCAATTTACAGCTCTCAACCTCACCCTAGCTACTAAGGGGTTTAGCCAACCATGATAGGCTAAGGAGAGAATAGGAGAAGAAGGAAGAGGGAAGGAATTTTGGAGGGAAAGGTGAATTTGAATTTACTCTAATTTCTCCCAATTTTTGGATGGTTCTTCAGTAAAATCCTCAGGCTTTTATAGTCTTCCTCTTTGTCTTCAGATCTGTTTAAGCCAATCAGAGCTCAAGGGAATAATTTTGTTATTATGAGCTACTGATGTGGCTGATTTTGCTTCTAGAAACTCTCCACTAATTGGTCCAAACTGGACAAGTACATGTGAAGTAGTTAGAAAGCTCCCATTCGCGCCCATTTGTGTTCTAAAAATACCCCCAAGGGTTATTAAAGTGTCTTGGAATGTGTGCACATAGCATTGAAGTGAGCAATAGCTGGAACTAAGAAGTTCCCAAATCATGGTTCGAGAGGATTAGGGAACCTCTCGACAGGTTCTGATTTCCATTGGTTCTCCATTCGACAAGTTGGAATGAGCTTTCGACAGGATCTTTCTTCTGTTTGACAGGTTGATAACAGTTCGCGACAGGTTGACATCAATTCTTAACTTCTGTCCAAGCTCCATCTATCCTCTTAACAGGTTATAAAACAACCTGTTGATTCCTTATATAGTTCCAGTTGAATATTTGACAGGTTGGAAGTTGTGCTCGACAGGTTGACTCAACCTCGTGAAAAATGGATTCAGCTTCAGGTAAGTCCTTGACAGGTTGGTGTTGACTGCTCTCTAAGTTCTGGGGAACCTCTCAACATGTACGTGGAACCTCGCGAGATCCCCTGCATCTCCATGTAAGTCCTTGATAGGTTCTTCTGCTGTCGCTCAAACCTTTTGATAGGTTTGATCAACCTCTCGAAATCTTCACTTTTCCACCTCAGTACCTCTCGACAGGTTGAAACACAATTTCAGAACCTCTGGACAGGTTACCTTTTTCAGCTTTAACTCCTGAACTGGTTCATGTATACCTTCAAATCCTCTTGATAGGTTGATGAAACCTCTCAACAACTTCATATCTAAGCATGCAAACCTGTTGACAGGTTGAATTAACCTATTGATAAGTTTTATCCTTTGCTTCCACAGCTGGCATAAAGTTCTGGGGTGTTGTTCTTCATATGTCCAACACTCAGCACCTTTTGAGGGGTTCAACCTTCATTCACTGCAGCTACTCTTGCTCCCATGTGTGCCCATGTGGATGCATGCCACTGCCATAGGGTTCTAAGGCTCTGTGACTGCTTGATGGCTGGCCTTTTGGGCTGCAAGAGTACATGTTGAGCAGCAAGTCTCTTCTTTAGCATTTTTAGATGGATGTCTGCACTATGATTGCATTTTATTGGTTAACTACAAAACATACTCAAAACACATTATTAGTCAACTCAAAGGTTCATCAAAGGTCAGGTTAAGTGGTGAAAAATGGTAATTTTCACTACTCAATAGTGTCGGCGGCAATTGTGGCCTCTTAGATGTGGCCATTCATGGAAGCACTGCCCCATCATTAGACCCACTTGTATCGAGCACATCTCATTCCACGGGGGAGCAGCGCCATCATGCTTTAGCGGTGGGGCAGCTAGAAATCCGTCCTAAGCTCGCCTCTATGCAAGGGTTGTTGCATGAGTTATTGGGGGAAATATCTTTATTATTGTCACAGACTAGTCTAAGTGGGTCCTCCCACAATGATGGACCTGATCCTTCATCTAGTCCACCTCCCCCTACACCTCCTGCAGATAACTTCATCAACGAGGAGGACTCAACCATGGACCCACCTGAAGCCCCTCACACAGACCTCGCTGATTCGATTTTCCCACCATCATCGGGAGAGCAGGAAGCCAGCCTCACTTTTGGGCTTGAAGAGTTAGAGGAGCCCTGCTCCTCCTCCCCAGTCACATAGGGGACTGTGAAAGAGGTGTTTGAGGATGGGACCTCTTGTGCTTTGGTTGTGCACCACGAGGGTCAACTTGACCACATGTTGTTCAACCCCTCAACCTGGGCCATTATGCCTTTCCAGGGACAACCTACTCGGTCCCGAGTCATGGTATATGCCGCTCTCGTCGATGCTTTGGAAGTGTATACTAATGCACTCTAAGAAGAACTCTCTAGATCCAACGCTGCTTTAGTCGCTGAGAGATCAATGACAATTTCTCTTTGGGAGAATTGGCTTACACTGAAAAGGGAGCATGAGGAAGTTACGCTAAACTTGAAATATGAGGAATATTACCATCGAGAGGATGGTAGATCTTTTGCGGAGGCTACCTTGAAGCATGCTAGGGATCATATTCAATGGGAGAAGAGATGAACAACTTGCATAACCAACTATCTCCCATTGCTCTCGATACTGATGATGATGATTTAGGTGGCTTCACCCTCCCCACACTTGGGAAAGGTGTACCCTCAGAACTGCCTCCTCCCTCTTCATTTTCCTGAAAGTGGACAAAGTGGTAAGTGATATTATTTGTTGTGTGGGCTGAGTTGATATATTCTGCACGTGTCTCATTGCTGATGCATAATGGTCTATTCTTTTGTGCAATGAGGACATAGCACCACTTAGGTTTGGGGGTGTTGTGCCCAACTGCGTGGTTCATGATATTGAGTGTCCTCCATCACATATTGGACTACTATTTTTAAATACCCTAAAAACCTTGTTTCAAAACCATCAAAATTTTATTTTGTCAAAGTTTTCAAAATGTAGTCAAAGATGCATCAAAATTTTAATTTTTCAATATCCACGCCATGATGAAACTGATTGTTGCTTTGGATAATTAGCTCCAATGTGATCATTTAAGGATTGGTCTAGATTTCATGCCTAGAATTCTCTGTACACTATTTGCCATGTTTAGGTCTAGAAATCAAAAGATTGGTTCAAATCTAGAATTTTAGGATTCCAATAATCGACTAAAACCAATGAGCTTTAGAACCCTTGTCCGTCGTTCTTGATGAGTGATGAAATAAATCCATAGTATCTTTGAAATTCAAGCTAAATTATTTAAATCTCATATGTTTCACTTTGGTTTGTTGATCATGCATCATTCATATTACTATATTAGAACTTATTATCTTTAAACCTGAAACAAATAGGCATCATTACCACTGAGAAAGGAAATGATCAAAGGCCATCTATTGGTTCGTTTGTACCCAAAATGCCCCACCTTACACTCATGTACCTTTTGCACCCCTTTTGAGCTTGAGTTGAAATTTTTTGTCCTTATTTGTTTCTTGATAAGCCATGTTAACCATACCCTACACTAGTGCTATAAATCCAAAATCTTACCCTTCAATCTCTAAGAAATTGGGAAAGAGGGATGAGAGCAAAAGAGGAAGTATAGGGGAGTGGGGAGATATGCTCGCAAGGAGCATGTGGCAGAAACTCAATAAAAAGGGAGAAGGAAAAATAAAAAGAAAAGAAAAATATATTTATGAAAAAGGTAGAAATATAAGGTGGTATCTAAAGAACAAGAAGGAATAAAAAGAAGAAAAAGTTGAGAAAATAAAACAAAGAGAAATTCTGACAAATCTGAAGAAGAAAGAGCCAAAAATAGAAAATCAAATTGAGTTCTTTTCTGATTTCTCAGAGACGTTTGAATCCCAACACCCCTTTCCTTCTTAACCTTCACCCGAGTCCCATTACAACCTAGTAAAAAGACCTTTTTGATCCAATCTTGGAAGGTAAATGCCTTGTAGAGAACGATCATACAATGACTATGATACATAGTATAACAAGCATGGGAAACAAACATCATTCTTCTATGAGGTTACTATTAGATTTCTTTGTTGCACCATTTTTTTTATCATGTGGGATCCTTTAAATTGTGTTGTAACTCTATCCCACATATGAGCAAAATGTAGACCATTCATCGGAGTGACCTTGTTGAGAGTGTATTCCTAAAGTGAGGATTGAGTTGAAACTTGGGATCCGACAATTACAGGTTTGGATTAATCCAGAGATAGAAAGATTTTAGCATTGGCAGTTGCACACAACACTCTGGGCAAGGAACGGAGCATTGGGCTGATTGGAATAAACAACAGTGGAACTGTCATGGTATCGGTATTTAGAATAAGAATTTGCATGTTGACATGATTATAGGTTTTGATTTGTAAATGTATATATGTTATATGAAAACGAGTTTTGAAAATACTTTTGCCGATGATTTGAAACAGTTTTGGAAGTTTGTGGGTAACTTCACTAAAAACCCTCAGAGACACAACTCCTCCAATAGGGATCACCTAGGGGTTTAACGGTGTGTTGAATATGCTAAATGCAATCGTCCTACCTATGAAAGTGACTTGTAATTTCTTAGAACAATTTGCATAATATTAGAATAAATTACTTTTGGATTATGGTTTAAATGTTGCCTTTGCTCGAGGACTAGCAAAGTTGAGGCTTGTGGGTGTGATCAGACCCAAAAGATGTATAAAATATCCCTGAAACCTAACCTTATTAGACCATAATTAACTACTAACGAGTGCTTTTAGTTCATGTTGTGTTACAATAGGTGCGGAGGCGGATTAATTGCTTAAATGAGTTAGTAGAGAAAATATAGGAGGAAATCCGAGCACAGGGCAAGTAATCCAAGGAGATGCACTAAAGGAAGAGTCTCAAAGCTTAAATGGACTGGTCAGAATTGCAAATTCGACCGGTCAAAATAGCGCAGCAGAGGAGATTTCTATTTAAAGAGAAAATGTCTTAACTGGACCAATCGAAACATTACTTTCAACCGGTCAGTATCCAAAAGGAGCTTTAGAAGTATAGAGTGAGACCGGTCAGGACTAAACAAACTGGTCAGTATCCAAAGGGAGCTTCAAAAGTATAAAGCGAGACCGGTCAGGACTAAGTCGATCGGTCAAAATTGAAATAACAGCATGCAATTATACTCAGGGAATTAATCGACCGGTCAGAAGATGAAGTCGACCGGTCTGGAAAATAAGGACTCCTAAAGCCTTCGCGGGTTGTCTTCTACTTGGAGAAGGAAAGTAAAGCTGGCCATCCATTCTCCAACACCGACCGGTCGAAAAAGAGTTTATGTGTGAGAAATCAGGTCGGCAACAGCTGTAGATGATGCCTAAACTCCGAGATCCTCTCTAGAAATCTCTTCTAAACAATTGGGATAACTCCAAATTGCACGGATTTCCTTCTAAACTCATCTTCCTTGGAGGATTTTTAGGATCTAAAGATCCCCTGCCGTGTATATCTGTTTTAGGGCCTTATAGTTTATAAATAAGGACCCTAGGGTTTAGTACAGGGGACTCACATGCTAGAGTCTTTTTAGAGGGCTCTGGCGTGAGATTAGGTTAGGAATAGTCTGGAATGGAGAGAGATTGATTGTGATCATCGATTAGAGTCTTCTTCAGTGATGAAGAAGAACTCTGAATTGATGCGCATGTAAAGCTTCGGCCAGGGATCTCTTGTAAATTTCAAATGAGTATTCCATAAAGTGTTATTTCTTTTTGCTATTTTTTAAATCCCCATAATGGTATGATTGTACATTGGAGGTTTTGAGAGTCATCAAGAATGAGCGATTGTAGAGGTTTATTTCTATTTAATGAAACCTCAGTGGCCTTGTAGGGATTGGGGTTGGATTAGGTAGAATACTCGCCGACGAACTAGGCTTTGTAGGGTAGTTTTAGTTGGTTACATGCAATGATGCTTAACGATTAGGTTATCTAACTCGTGACTTGATCTCGCTAACTCATAAACGATGCAATTAAGCTTGTAGCCAGGAGCTGGGATACCAGGGATTTATTATAGGAAAGTAGTAGATTTTATTGGGTGCTAATCTGAAATCTAAGAGAGGTTTGTGATTGCCTTCTCTCCTCCTATTTTCAACTATTTAAATTTTCTTTTATTTTAGTATAAATTAGGAATTCTAATGCTATAAAATATTTTGACAATAGAAGTTGAATAAGAGATAGACGACAAATCTTGTGGTTCGACACCCTTCTACTTTTCCTAGTACATTTGGACTTGTGCACTTGCAAGGTTATATTTTAAGACGATCAGATATGTTCCTTATTTTGGAGGTACTTGCACCTCCAACCTGGCCACCCCCTACTATTTTTCGATGAGTATACCTACCCCCTCATGAGCTGTTGGCACACAGACCGTCATCGGGAGTCGGGGATGAAGCACTTAGAACTGGGTCTGAGGTTTCTATTTGACTTGATGATCCCTGAGCAGGTTTGACTCTCTCTTTTCTCTATTGGTTAGACTCTTTATGATTACATTTATCGACCAACGGGCTTCCTCTTTCTTGTGCAAAGAGTATTTGACCCATACGTCAGCTCCACTTTTCTAGACCACACTACTGTAGGGAGGTCGCGACTGTTTGTTGACCACCACATTGTCTTTTTCTATGGTGCTTGAGTCCGAGCCTACTAGGTCCTCCCGAGGATGTTATGGCACCAGAGGGTATGGTCGAGGAGCTCACGGGGAGACTCATCCATCATGGGATTCCTATTGACCGCCTTTTCCAGTGTAGGGGATACTAGCAGTGGTACGAGTCTCTCCCTTATCGCACCTCTTTCTACATTTCGTTCCAGGTGCCAACTTTTTAGCATTTGGAGGGCCACGGAGCCAGGTACGAAAGAAAGAGAAAGCTATGAAATCATAATTTATGAATCTTCAAAAGACAATTCTTCAGAAAGTGACAAAGGAATAAAAACTGATAAAAGAATGCGATTGTTCGAAATAGAAAATCATCCAGTAAGAAAGCTGAGTAAAAATTATAAATCATAATTTATGATTGTATAAAAGAAATGCTTTTCCTCTGCTATATCTGCTACTGTTGATCACGTGAGTAAAGACTATCACCGCCATGCACTGAATTAGAAGATCTCTGAAATTAGAAGTTTGGTGAATCACGGATCTGAGAAGATTAATGAAGATAAATTTTGAAGATCTTTGCTACTGTTACCAAGAACAATCCGAAAGCACATCTACTGTTTGAAAGCAAGGAAGAATAAAATTTAAAATTAGAGTTATATTAGGATACTTTTACTTTAGTAGTTTCTTTTGTTAAAATTAGAACTTTGTAAACCGGCTCCTTATGATCTATAATTAAGAGAGTCCGATATAGGAATAAACCATTAAAGAAATTCTCAGCATCAATTGACGACTGAGGTTGGGTTTTCCTTTCATCATTAGAGTAGATATTTTAATATTTTATAGATTAGATATCAGAGGTTTCTCAAGTGGAATTGACAACTGCTATTGGGTGTTGAAGATTAGTATAGATATCCTAGTTTCTCATAAACAATTGACGAATGTGGCTGAGGGGTGAAAGATATATTTATTTTGCATTCTAGTTTAAATTTTATTTTCTTTTATTTACCACTTTGTAAACATCTTCAAGTTTTAATTTGAATTGACGACTAAGGTTGGAATTTGCAGATTAGTGTAACAGTTTTTACTTTTTCATCTTCAATTTTCTTGAATTTGATTGACACCCAGATTTTAGGATATTGTTGATTAGATTAAATCTGTGTTAAAGAATTTTAGTTTTTGATTGAACCCCAAATTCTAGAAAACTATAATATGGTGTAACGGTACTATTTATTTTTATAAATATCCAATGGCTGAAGATTGGGATTGACGACCGCAATTTGAAGGAGGATTAGGATTTATTTTTTGCACTTTAGATTAAGAAACTATTCTTTTTTCATATTTCTCAAGTAGTTTAGAACCTTAAAAGATAAATATAAACTTTGAAATAGAAATAGAAATAAAGATAAGATAAATACTTCCTTGTGGGAACGATCCTATACTTGCTCTATAATTTCCATTGTGCGCTTGCAATAGGTTAAGACTTAATTAGATACACATATAAGTAGCAATCAAGTTTTTTGTGCCGTTGTCAGGGAAGTGATTTATCTTTTTATTTATATTTCTGTTTTCAAATAAATATTTATCTTTCCCATTTTATATTTCTCTATATTTTTAACTTTCTTTGATCTCTTCTTAATCTTTTGCAGGTTTATTCGGAGCGACAACTCATAGTCTCAACTTCCCCTGATCAACGAAGCTCGAGGCTTAGATTTGTTCTCTCTCCCTGCTTTCTAGAATAAAAATCATATAAAACCAAACCAAAACTAGACATATTGTGTTCTAGCCAACTTACCTTGATTCTAAATCAATTTGAATATGGCAGGAGTAAATCAAAGTAAGGTTAGAAGGATGGGAGAATACTATGCATGGACACCTCTTACACTACCCCCATGTATTCAAACCCCTATTGCCGGTTATGAGGCTTTCGAAATCACACCAAATATGCTTCAAATACTCCCCACTTTTCACGGGCTGATTGAGGAAGAATCCCAATGGCATTTAAATAATTTTATAAAAGTGTGTAACATTATTCGAATCAAAGAACTGATAGGAGTATCCCTTCATTTGAGACTATTCTCTTAGAGACGAGACAAAGCAGTGGTTACAATCTTTACCCCGAGATTCGATTGCTGATTGGGAGGGATTGAAATGCAAATTCCTTATGAAATACTTCCCAAGGTGCAAAACGAATATAATCTGGCATCTTATTTTAATGTTCCATCAATTTTTGGATGAACCTCTTCAAGAGAGTTGGAGTCGCCTCGAGGATCTTTTCTATATGTGCCCTCATCATGGGGTCGTGAAATGGCAAATAGTGCTTTCTTTTTATGAAGGATTAAATGACAAAACTAGGCATATGGTTGATGTTGCTTGTGGTGGTATGTTTTGTAACTTAACAGCAATGGATGCTTGGCAACTCTTTGAGACCCTTAGCAAGGAAATGGTGCAACACAATGCACCAGGTGAGATTGATTCGGAGACTTCTAAGAATATACCCCCTATGCAAGGAGGATTATATAAATCAAAGTCAATGACGAAAGGTCTTCCGAAGCTAAAGTTTTGGAAAGAAAAAATTCTATCTCTGGTGGGTATAAAATCACACCCAACATCTGGACAAGGTAAAGCTTGTGGTCCTAACCATAGCCCAACTCAAATCGCTCCACAGTGTCGCATTGTTCCTTTTTACCCCACGCAGACCCAAGATCATACTGACACTAAGGAATCCCTGATGTAGATAGCCGAAAGCTAGCTGTAGCATGGTCGGATTCAAACACAGTTACTCAATAATCTCCTAGAATCCATTACATAGTTAGAAGCTCAGGTTGACCAACTAACCATTTTAGCTAACTCGAGAGGCAGTAGCTATTCATCCTCATGGACAGTGCACACCCCAGGAGGACATATTATCATGGGAGGTACATCAACTCCCCTTGACCGTTAGTGAGCTCCTCGTGGACCTGTCGAGCTACCAACTCACTCGTAGAAAACACTTGTAATATATGTATATAATATTAGAAAAAGGATATTCTACGATTTACGATATGTAAAAGTCTAGTCAATCGTAACAGTCTCTATTGTTATGTCACAATCACTTTACTCGCATGGATTAACAATGTTTCATGATACGAAGAGTCAAATCGTAGCGAGTACGACTTGAAGTATTAATAAGTCTCACTTTCATTCTATAGAATTGCAAATGCCAATTCTAGAGAACAGGCAATTCCAATTATCAATCTTATCGGTTACATTAGAATTCGGACCCATTTAATTTGTAAGGGAAACAAGCAAACTTCGCATTCAAAGACTACCACTTCTCAACTATCCAAGCCTATAAGCCTATACCTTGACACGTGAACCCTTCCCCTCCCTATAAAACAGACCCTGACCTTCCTAAAAAACTCATCTCTTTCGTCTTCCATCTTTGAAACCTTAAACCCCATGAAGGAAGACCAAAACCCCAGTGATTTTAGCAAAATAGTTGATAAAATCTTCGAGATACATAAAGCTGAGCTCCTGGTTATAGAAAAGAAAGTAGAAGATCTAAAGCGCCAGCGACCTACTCAAGATGTTGAACCGTCCACTAAAACTACCCTCGATCCTAAATCTAACCCAAATTCGAAACCATATTCCAAGAACCCATATTCCCCCCCTTCCTAAACTTTATACCATCATAACCCACCCTGAATGCAAACTCCTATATGATGATGGTTGGTTGAGCCGTTTCTCGCCACCCTTCTCCATTACTTATCTTCTCCCTTCGCTTGTGCTACATTCCCTTCACATAGTTTTCGCAAGGGTGAAGTATAGGCAAAAGATGAATTGGAGAAGTGTTCACTTCCCACTCTTCAAAAGGCTTTCACAGTGGCTTACATTTCTTCCCAAAAAGAGAAATGTGATGTGCATTGCTCGGCAAGACTTGGAAGATAGAGGGTGTGACCATGACAAGGAGTGGATACTCCTTTGGTAGGAAGAAATAGGAGACTCTGCTTCAAGGTAGTTAGAAGCTGAGGGTCGATCTTTCTTGAAGACAAACTTCGCTCTCAGACGTTGCTGCCGGTGTCTTAGTTTAGTGTGTCGAGATTTTTTATAAGTTTAATTCTTAATATAATCTTCTCTTTATCTCATATAAATATTTTGTTTAATATATATGATAAGTTCTTTTAACCATTTTTTTATTTTTTCTAACTATTTCTTTATAGTGCAAAATTTTTTCTAACTATTTCCTTATAGTGCGAAATTTTTATTTATACCGAAAGTACTTTGTCCAAAAGTTTGTGGGGGAGCATTGTTGAATCCTAATGCAGATCATAGACCTGGTAACTAAACAGCACCATTAAGGTAATATATTTTTTTTTTGTCCCCTGTTTTGCCCAATGAGGGCATTGTCCTATTTGAGTTTGGGGGGGGGGGGGGGTACACCACTTTTTATGTATATTAGTTTATATTAGTTTAATTTTTTGTTTAAAATTTTATTTCTAGTTCTATATATATTAATTTAGTTAATCATTATATGCAAAGTATGATAGAAAAAAATTGTTAATCTATTAAACTGTACAATCCATCGTAGCAAAAGTTCAACAATCAAAATAAAACAATTGCAATTCATGAATAACACCTTTGAACATTGTATCTAATGAATGTTTGAAACTATACGATTAATTTATACTGCAAATTTTAGATTATAGTTTCTAAATTGTAAATCAGTGAGATCTTAAGCTAATACATCCTCTTTATATTCTGAGTGAGACTGCTTTTATTTTCAAGCTTAAAGTTTCCTTGAACTTTCACTGATAAATCTCATATTGTTGAACTTAGAATCAAGATATTCTGTGATTATGATGATTTATTTTTTTAGAACTATCTGTTAAACACATCAAAATAAGAAGACACCTATACTAGTAAATCGTGAAAATTACCAAAGGCCATCTTTTGTTACACTAGAACTAAAAAGCCAAAATCCTAGAAAATATTTTATCCTTTGAATCCATATTAGAAGTCTAAAACCGAATTTCTTTGTTCCAAAATTTTATAAACCTTTAACCATATGTACTACCCAAAGCTTTCTACCTTTAACCCTTATAATTTTTAATAATTTAGAATATAAATAAAGGGAAGAAGAGGGAATGAAAGGAGTATGAGCAAGAATAGATAAAGGATCTGCTGAAAGGATACAACTGAGAAGAAATACAAGAAAAATGTAGGAAAAGAAAAAGAAAATCATAAAAGACGATTTCATAAAAAGAGAAGCGAAAAGCTTCTGACTGAAGAAAAAGTGGGAATTACACAAGAAAATAGAAGAAAAAAAATGAAAAATGAGAAGAAGTCATCCAACTTTTTGGATACTTACTGAAATAGAAAAGAAGGAAAGAAGACAGAAAAGGAAGACCTAAATTCTCAAAAACTTTTGAACCCTATCTACCTTTCTTGGAAACCCTTTTAACCCAAAACCTCATTACAAACTGAAGAAAAGACCTTTGTGATTTACGATTTGTAAAAGTATGAGTCAAGTAGAGATGTATGAAATTGATATTATGAATGAACGAAAAGTCATATAATCAGAATTGATTATCCATTCCATGAGATTTACTTTCTTATTGTCCTTTGAATTTATCATGTACATATCATAAGAGAGAACTCAAAATTTTGATATCCTTTTGAGAGTATGCCAATTGTGAGAGTTTGGATGAAAATATTTTCTAAATCTGCAGTTTAGAAAAATCTATAATGAATAAACTTTTTACTTATACGCACACACTCCACGCTGTATAGAATTAAAATTGTTGAGTTCTGATTAAAGATAATTACTGTGATGGAAAGTAAAGGTGAAAGATTTAGAATTTTTGAAAATCATACCAAACATATGATGATTAATTTCTGAAAAATATTTTGAAAAAAAAAATATATATATATATATATATATATATATATATTTGAAGTTTGCAGGTAACTTCACTAAAAACCATCAGGAGGCTATAACTCCTCCACTAGGGAGCACCTAGGGGTTTAAAGTGTTGTTGCATCGGCTAAATGCAATTGTGCTCCCTACGAAAGTGGCAATTAAATTCATAGTTTTAGATATTTTATGTTTCCTTGTTTGTTAGGGACTAACAAAACGTAAGTTTGGGGGTGTTATCAGTTACATAATTTATCATTTTATCACCCTTAACTTAGTGATGCTAGGACTTAGTTTGCTACTAACAAGTTAACGATGTGCAGATATTAAGAAAAAATAGTAAAATAAAGCTAAAGTGTTAATCTTTGTCAAAATAAACTCAAAAAGCAATAGAAAGACGATTGAGCGAAAGAAGACGATTCTCCGCTGCTGAAAGTCAAGAAATCGTAATTTACGATTGTGCACTAAAGATGAAGACGAAAGAAAGAGAACGCTAATAAATCATAATTTACAATACTTCAAAAGACGATTCTTCAGAAAGCAACAAAGGAATAAAAAGTGATAAAAGAATGTGATCGTTCGAAATAGAAAATCATCCAGTAAGAAAGTGGAGTAAGTATGATAAATAGTAATTTATGATTGCATAAAAGAAAAGCTTTCCCACTGTTACATCTGTTGTTGCTGATCATGTAAGTTAAGACTATTACCACCATGCACTGAATTAGAAGATCTCTGAAATTAGAAGTTTGGTGAATCACAGATTTAAGAAGAATGATGAAGATAAATTCCGAAGATCTTTGCTACTATTACCAAGAATAATCCGGAAGCACATCTACGGTTTGAAAGCAAGGAAGAATAAAATTAGAAATTAGAGTTATATTAGGATACTTTTACTTTAGCAGTTTCTTTTATTAAAATTAGAACTCTATAAACTGACTCCTTATGATCTATAAATAAGAGATCCTGGTATAGGAATAAACCATCAAAGAAATTCTTAGCATCAATTGACGACTGAGGTTGGGTTTTTTTTTTATCATTAGAGTAGATTTTTATTATTTTGTAGATTAGATATCAGAAGTTTCTCAAGAGCAATTGACGACTACTATTGGGTGCTGAAGATTAGTGTGGATATCCTAGTTTCTTAGAAGCAATTGATGATTGCGGCTGAGTGGTGAAAGATATTTTTATTTTGCCTTCTAGTTTAAATTTTATTTTCTTTTATTTACTGCTCTCTAAACATCTTCAAGTTTTAATTTGAATTAACGACTCAGGTTGGAATTTGCAGATTAGTGTAACGGTTTTTACTTTTCCATCTTCAATTTTCTCGATTTTGATTGGCGCCCAGATTTTAGGTTATTGTTTATTAGATTAAATCTATGTTAAAGAATTTTAGTTTTTGATTGACGCCCAAATTCTAGAATACTGCAATACGGTGTAACAGTACTGTTTATTTTTATAAATATCCGATATCTGAAGATTGAGATTGACGACCTCAATCTGAAGGAGGATTAGGATTTATTTTATTCACTTTAGATTAAAAAATCATTCTTTATTCATATTTCTCAAGTAGTTTAGAAACTTAAAAGATAAATATAAACTTTGAAATAGAAATAGAAATAAGGATAAGATAAATACTTCCTCGTAGGAACGATCCTATATTGGCTCTACAATTTCCATTGTGCACTTGCAATAGGTTAAGACTTAATTAGATACACATATAAGTAGCGATCACCCATCGTCCTTCAGAATTCGGATCTAGAGCCATATCTCTGATACCAACTGTCACAACCTGACTTTCCTGTTCCTAAAGTACCGAAAAGGTCGACTCGCCATGACACCAGTGCATCCATACAAATAACGAAATCAAAGCAGATATAAAAAATAAACTAATATCTAACATTGCAAAGGAAAGATCTCCTATTCTATACCTACCATAAACAAAAGGAACCAAGAAGAACCACCGATGATGGCCTACCATCACCTAAAAAATGGTTCCCAATAGTGGTTCCCTAAAATATATATACAAATACTCAATACACCGGGCCCAGGGCCCATAATCCAAACTGTATCTAACTAAAAATAAACAAAAAGAAACTATACCGAGTTCACAGTCCCACGTCTAAGTGAAGAACTCATCAGGAGTGATGTCAGACTCTTCCTCTGGGTTGTAGTCTGGATCGCTCTCAAAACCTTGGTCCTGATTGGAGTACATATAGTCAGGGTGAGCTAGCAATCTAAGCTCAGTAGAAGAAGCTTAATTTTAATCACATCTTATCAGAACAAATATGGTTTCAAAGACTAAAATCGAAGCATATGAGTTTTCAAAACTGATATTCAAAGCAGATTAATATAACTGAATTTCAAAGACTAATATCAGTTGTAATTTCCTGTACAAATATCATTTAAAGTGCTATGAACTGAATTCAAACAAATCAAGATTTCAAAATAGTCTCAGATTCTTATTCATGCAATGCTTCTCTTATTAATGACTTAAATCATAACTTAAATCAATCTCCCAAGCATTTGTAGCTTAGGAGTAGGAGATTTCCATTAGGAACCCCTACCTAACCATCGTCGTTTAGTGACCACTTTTCGAAAGATGCTACAAGCCCCTGCGTTATAAGGGTAACTTGTGCAATTTGAATATACCGTCAACACGGTTAAAAGAATTGAGGGGTGTTCATTCATGTGAACCTTATATCAAATGCAGATTCTAACATATAATTCAGTGTATTTTAATACATGACTAGATTTGGAGTTCTGAGTTCAAAGTTTAAATGCTAATCAAATTCAAGGCTAATTCAAATCAAGTTCTAAGTTCTTAATCATGTTCAAAAGCAAATTCATGTAATCACAACAAGGTTGGGCAACCGTGGATCTCAACGATCCATTACGACGATGTGCACTTAGGAAAAAAATATAGAGTCGCCACCCGGAGCTTTTGGTGTCTTGGGAAACCTAGATCAATATTGAAAGCACCGAAATCCAAAAATATGACTCTAATTTACCGATTCACGCCAAAGGCTCTTAGGTAAGGGTTTCGGCTATCGATCGGAAAGGTGTTAGGCACCCAATCAACCTGCTCGGAAGCAGTCTCTACTTTTGGCCTAAATAAAAATAAAATATAAAGATAAAACAACACTTCCTCTTGCCCGAAAGCACTATGATCCTATCAAACTCGCCGAAAATACAAAAAACTTGGTGGCATAATGGCTTGAATCCTTGGACAAAGGAAAAGCAATGAAGGTAGAGGAGTAGAGGGGAGAGCCGAAGCTCTCAGGCCCTTGTAGCACAACCGTAGACCTTCGCGTAGCTGCATTGGAAGAACTTTCGATAGCTATTGGGTTGAGATATGAGTCTTGAAATCTAAGGCTTGGTGGCTAAGAGGTAGAAGAGCAAAGCTAGGGGTAATTCTCACCTAGGCTGAGGGATTTATGATGGAAAATGGGGTCTAAGGATTATTTTGAAATCTTGAATTTGTATGGGTTTGGTGCACCAAAGGAGGGAAGGAACTCTCTTAATCTTTTCTCTCTTTTGGAAAATTTTTCATGCCATTAGTAAGGGGGGGTGCCTCTCTATTTATAGAGTTGGGATAGATTAAGAGGATGCTTAAAGGCTAATGCGATTAGCAATTAGGTAATCCTAAATCTAAAAAGTTTGGAACTTTTTAAGGCTATGGAAAGGTGTGAATGAGGTTCAATGGTATATGATAGGGTGGGGTTTGAAAAGGTTAGAGGGTTGCAAATAGGGTTAATGGGAGTGCAACAGTCCTAAATAAACCCACCCTAAACATTGGGGTGGTCAAGAAGTCCAACCCTAAAAGTGAATTTCGGACAAAATCTCAAAATCACTGTAGCTAAGCCTAGCATATATACTATACACGCTAAGCATATGTATAGTGCGTGCCCCTGAGAAGTCCAGAGGTTCAGAACTCACTGTGGAGCCCACAGAAAGCCAATTTTGGCCTAGCGTCTATATTATATATGCTAGATAAAATTATTATAGAAAATGGCCTAGCGTGTATATTATACACGGTAGGCAAAATTCCTCCAGAAGTGGCCTAGCGTGTATATTATATACGCTAGGCAAAATGTCATCGTTTCTACCCCAATACTCAAACTGTCATAACTCTTGGAGTATAATTCTGATTGAGGCGATTCTTGGCTCGTTGGAAAGCTGGGAACCTCTACTTTCTAATGGTATATGATTCAATTCTAGTAGAACTCCTCCTAAGCTTTGGCACACATATTTTTAGCCACTGCCTGGGAGGGTTCGAAACTAGTTTAGAAAGGGTTTCAAGTGTGTGGGTGTAGGGTTGATTCCTAATGGTTTTAGAAAAGCTCCTAAAATCTTGAGAAGGTTCTTAAGGGTATGAAAGATGCTATCAGAAGCTTTGGGGGGCAACTTTCTCAAAGTATGTTTCGATCGGGCCTTGGGCCAAATTTGGATGTCTATAGAAGCCACTCTTTGGTATCCAATCACTAATGATCGAATGCCAAAGAAAAAGACATCCGAAGAGGCCCAAGACATGCTAATAGGTTTGCCATTTTCAAAGCGAGCCTTAAACATCATATGGTAACATGATGAGTATACGAAAGCCCTGTATATCGAGAAAAAAGTCTATTCCTCAAGGCTATCGGTCCGCAAGCGCTTAGCGACATTATTGGGCATGACCGAGATGATGCGAGCTGCAAAAGCCTAACATGCTAGGAAAAATGTTTATTTCTTGATATAATTGATGGTGTTTGATGTTCAAGTTTCATTCTGAATAAAACAACCCCGTGAGCGGAAGGGTGATCAACTCATACCTTAAAAATCTAGCGCGAAGCAAAGACGTGAAGATCCATAGTTTGTGTCCAATCGAAGGGGGCAATCGTATGAGGCATTGATTGCCCCCTTCGATTGCCCACCGTTGCCCCTACGCGAGGTAGGGTTCAAGGTTTCTGAGCAGACTTGTTGATCCCGAAGATAATTTAGCACAACTACCCGAACGAATTTAAGCCTAGCGCGTATATTATACACGTTAGGCCAAAACGTGGCATAAATCCATCAGGCTCGAGTAGAAACTCAAAAACTAGGTATTTTTCAAATTATTCTTTCTCCCTCTCTCCAAATCAAAATCGGGGTCCCTCTTGGTGTTTCCTTGGTTTGATTCAAACCTCGACATCGCGCCAGTGTTCAACATTGCCGGTCCACCGCGTACACTCCCTCCGGATCTAGGGTTTATTTTTTTCATTCAAGGGGATGACTTTGACTCCTATTTCCTTTGATTTGTCTTCCTTTATCTCCAATGTGGCTAGTTTTTTTTTTGTTCTAGATGATTTTGTTTGAAGATCATTGCCTCCATTTGCATGATTTTTTATTTTGAAAAAAATGAGCATTCTTTAATCTTTTATACCGAATTCTTCTTTTTGGAAAATGGATGACTTTTCTTAAAAAAAAATTTGGTTTCCTTCTATGCAAATGTGACTATGATTTTTGAAATAAACTGTGGAAAAAAAGGGTGACTTTTATGAATGTATCGCAACCCATAATCTCTATGTGTATGCATTGTGCGGATTTATAATCGAAAATTTTGGGAGAATTTTGGAAAAGAGATGCCTTTCCCACGACTCAAATGTGGGGGCTGTTTTGAGACTGTCATTCGATGTCCTCTCAGAATCTAACACGAAAATGATGATAATTTTTTCTCTTTTCTTTTTTTCTCTTTTTTTGGAATAGACTGGACATCGATGGTGAGATGCTTCATCTGATTTGTCCATCGTTGAGGGGTTGCCTGCTTCAAGGCTTTGGACCATTTGATGTTCCTGCACATTCTTGAGAAAATGTTAGTCCCTTTTTTATTTATATAGGTAACAATATGCATCCTAATTAATAAAAGGAGAAGCAAACCTTTACCTACACATTTTTAATGTTCAAGATTTATATATTTTGGGATTTTTGTTTTCAAAGATTTTTGTTCTTTTTCTTCATTTTTCATATGGAAGTACGATGCTATAAATATATATATATGGAAAAGAGTAGAAATATATATATATTATTTTATATTTGGATTTTTCTTGATTTTTTTATTTTTACTTCTTTTTTTTTGTTTGATGCTTTAACAGTGAGACAACCTAACGGGTCCCTTTTTTATCATAGTCAAATCTGTTCATGTGGTCAGACCTGAGTGAGGTTTAGAATATTTACCAAGGTCGGAACGTCTATCTCTTTGGATTGAATTAACCATTTTATCCTTACCTCGGGTCATGCATATTTAACGGTGCAATTTATGAAGATATTCCTTGTCAGGACAAAATTTGAGCTAACATGAACGTCCTAATTAGCGACCAAATGCATCGAAATTGTAACCAGAGGGGGGCCAAAGGTTTTCTTTTTCTTTTCCTTTTCCTCTTAACTTTTTTACTCATAGCGCCCGAGATAGATTTTTGCCTTGCCCGTTGTTGCCCTCTTTTTTACTCGTAGCATCCTTTCGGGTTTCCATTACGTCTGTGGGTAAACATTTTTACCCCACGTGCCTTTTCAGGTTTTCACCTGGTCCGCACAAACTCGCTATTTTTACCCATAGCACCCTTGCGGGTTTTCACCACGTCCTTTTGCTTTGAGCCTGTATTCTTTCTTTCTCTTTTCTTCTTTATTCCTCTCAAAAGCCATGACATGGATGTCATCTCCGTCATAGTTGGCTAGGTGGAATTCTCTCATTGTCTGACTTAATAAATATTGTGACTACTCATAGACCTTAAAGAGGACTTTTTCTAGGGAAGTATCTTGGTCATGGGTTTGAAAGGGATAGGTTATGAATTTTGAAGGTATTCTCGGGTTAAAAGGTTTCCTTGATTAGGTTCTAGTTGTCGTAATACACTCCTTCCTTAGCAATTTTGACTGTACATGCCCCACTTTTTCTATATTTTTTATTCTTTCTGCTTTTTTTTTTTTCAGGCATCCTCTTTTTGGATTTTGCTTTTCTGATTTATTTTGGGGTTTTGAGGGTAACTCTTTTTATCCTTTTTTGTTGGTATATACACTTTTTCTTTCTTCTTTTTTTTGGGGTGGGGTTTACGAAAGAAAGGCCAATGGATCAATAGGTGTAGCAAGGGGTATGAGTGTTCAGGGACGCTTTTGAGCTACTTGGCTTTGAAATGATGGCCTCTTTCATGGGGTCCTTAAGTTATCACGTATCTATTTTATCAATATTTACCTTGCCGAAGGAGACTTAGGAATAAAATCGTTGTAGGAATCCAGATAAGTATGCCCTGGTTTGCCAATATTGTCAATTGCCTTACTGTGGGTAGGATCCCTCCACATTGGACCAAGGATGACAAAAATTTGTTCTTTGCACAAATTCGATATTACATATGGGAGGATCCTTACCTTTTTAAGCATTGTGCAGACCAGGTGATCAGACGTTGTGTACGTAAAACTGAGTTTCAAAACATCCTAATCATGTGCCATGAACAGGCTTACGGGGGCCACTTCAGTGGTAACAAGACTACGACCAAGGTTCTTCAAAATGGTTTCTACTGGCCTACCCTATTCAAAGATGTCCGGCAGCACTGTAAAGTTTGTCATCGATGCCAGCAAATGGGCAGTATTACAAGGAGAAACTCTATGCCCTTGCAACCTATACTCGTTGTTGAACTGATTGATATTTGGGAAATCGACTTTATGGGACCTTTTCCCCCTTCTGCTGGATACAATTTCATCCTTGTAGCTATGGATTACGTATCCAAATGGGTAGAGGCCATAGCTACAAGGACAAATGATCACAAAGTCGTCATTCAATTCCTGAAAGACAACATCTTCTCAAGATTTGACTTTCTTAAAGCTATTATTAGTGATGGGGGAAGCCACTTCTGTAATAAACCTTTTAACAAACTGATGGAAAGATACTTTGTTACCCATAGAGTAGCTACTCCCTACCACCCACAAACCAGTGGGCAAGTAGAGATTTTCAACAGGAAAATCAAACATATTCTCGAGAAGACTGTGAGAACTGATAGAAAGGATTAGTCCAGTAAATTGATGGATGCCTTATGGGCTTATAGAACAGCCTATAAAACCCCCATAGGCATGTCCCCATTCAGACTAGTATATGGCAAGGCATGTCATTTGCCTGTTGAATTGCAACACAAAGCATATTGGGCCATTAGAGCAGTAAATTCTGACTTACATTCAGCTTGTATTCACAGGAAACTCTAGTTATCTGAGCTGGATGAATTGCGACTAGAAGCTTATGAAAATGCCCGGAGTTACAAGGAGAGGACCAAAGCCTTCCATGACAGACATTTGCTATGCAAAGATTTCAAGCCAAATGACAAGGTATGGTTGTTCAATTCCAGAATGAAATTCTTTCCCAGAAAGTTGCAGTCCAGATGGGATGGACCTTTCACAGTGGTACACGTTTCTCCATCCGGAGTTGTCGAAGTCATGCATCCGACATATGGCAGAACCCTCAAGGTCAATGGTCAGAGACTGAAACTTTACGTTGACAACATTTGTGAGCTTGAAGAGACCATTGATCTTCAGGATCCTCCAGGTTAATACCTGACTTCGATTTGTATCATATGTATTATATTTGATTTATACCTCAATTCTTTTCCACGATATTTTTTATAATAAAATGGCCATGTCAAGATCAAGCTTTGTTTCAATATCGCTCGCAGTCTAGGGATCATAGGCACAAGGTCAGAGGCCAATTAGCTGACTGGTAGCATAGCAGATGAGTTGTTGGGTGCTAAGGCTAAATGCCCTGCACACACAGGCCATGTTATTGAGCTCATCAAACCTCTCGATAGGTCATTTGGACCTTTTGCTAGGTCAGATGCTGATGTCGATAGGATTGGTGAGGATTTCGATAGGTGCTGAGACCTCTCGATAGGTGAAAACAACTTTGCGTTAGGTTCTGGACTCTTGCCTGGAACCTATCGACAAGAGTGACAAATGTATTACCCAACCTATCGAAAGGTTGTTTTCACCCATTAGCATCCTAACAAAGTGGATGTTTTATCTACCCTCCACTTGACAGGACACCGACCTATCGCAAGCGGCCATCCCAACCTATCGAATGTAATGTTTATTCTTTTCGACAGGACGGGTTGAACCTATCGAGAGCTTTCAACTGCCAGCCCCATACTTGTGCGACTTCGATAGGAAGCCTTAACCTGTCGACATTTTACACTCATCCTATCAAAATCGCCCCCTCACTCCTTCCATGCTTGTTATGCACCTGCGCTATGTGAAAATTTTATCCCACGGGTACCATGTACAACTGCGCACAGCACGGGCCTCAAACTCTGCACCCCTGGGTTTCTGCCCCATGCCGTAACTAACCGCGCTAAATATAGGCTGCCAGTTAATGCACGAATTCGTTCCCCATGCTGATTGGTCGAATTAACCATTCATTCCCATTCATCGACAGCGGCGATACTGAATGCACAGCTTCATATTCCCTCATACATCCACCTTAAATAGATGCAGATGGCTCGACTTCGGCCCATTCCTCTCCTTCTACCCTCTGCACTCCTCCTCATAACTATGGCAGATGACAAGCCCATGCTAACTCCTACTCGACTCTACCTCTTCTGGCTGGAGCCACTACCGCCCAAGGAACCAGACCCGTTGCAATTCCTCTGGGATGAATATGAAGAGGTACTGCAGATCCTCGCCAAGGAGGAAAAGCAAAAAGATACAAGGGAGAAGAAGAGGCTGAAGGCCGAGCCACCGGCTTCTCTGCCACCATCCTCCTCCTGATCCTGCTCTTTTTCCTTTTCTTCCTCCCCTCCTGGCTTACAATTCCTCTTCCACTTGATGCAGGCTGAGGATATCCCTGAGCCAGGGGGAAGCTTTTTCGTTTGCAAAGGGCATTTTGTCCACCTGCCTACTTTTCGCATCCTTGTGCTTGACCATTATAATAAAATGCTCTATTTATGCTCTGTTTAGTTTTTTTTCATAAACTGCTTTTTCTTTTTTTTCTAGTTGTCTACTTGCTTTAGTTTTTGCCCATGGATGACCGCACGGCTGCACCCCCTATGCTATACACAGTGAGGGAACTGTTTAGTTTAGGTTTGGGGGTATGACATGTATGCCAATAAATTAGTTAATTTCAGTACAGCTAGGCTAAAAAGGAGTGGTTGGAATTAAATAGAGTAAATTCTCACTTGAATTTTTATAACAAGAGGAAATTAAAAAAAACTATTTGAAACTGAAATAAGCTGTAGTCCAACAGACTTCATGAGGCAAATGTCAACAATTTGTGAAAAATAATTTTGATGTGTAGTAAACTTGAAATGAGAGAAGAATGTGAAGATACACCCCTGAAAATTTGATGGAAGGCCATACCCAGTGAGACTTGGGCCTGAAAAAGTTTCTTTGAAGAGTGTCTTGGCAATTATTTTTTTTTCTGCTCTAAGGACTGATGGGATCTAATTTTAATCACTAGAAGTTAGGCAATTCCAAGTTGAAACAGCTTCACAACATTCATGACATTGAAGACATGAAGTAAGGCCATCCCTTGGACAGTTTGAGCCTAAAATACCCCACCTTTGAACTGCCCTTGATACACACCAGTTGAGACTTTAAAATCACAGTTTTTCTTTGATGAAAACCAGAAATTTTGAACCCAAAACCTTTTTGACTTGTTTCAGTTCACCCTCAACCTGAGAAATTAGAAAATAAGAGGAGAAGTGAGGTTAGAGATGCAAGGTTCAATGTCTGGCAAAAAAAAGAAGAATATCTAAAGGCTAGTGTGATGTATAGTTGTGGCATTCCGAGATTTTAAAAAAAAAAAAATAGAGCAAAAGGATGAGAAAGAGAAGTCACTTCATTTGAAAATCTACAAGAAGATAAGAAGCTGATGAAGTTGATCACTTCAAGTCTGAAAATTCAAAATGAAAATGAAGAAGGTGTTGTCTAGACCACCTCCTAACCTTTACTGATTTCTCAATATGAATCCCTTTTACCCCTTCATTCTTTTACAAACCTCATCCATAAGCCACATTATAACCCAATAAAAGACCTTACTGATCTGAAATGGACTAAGCTGTCATGTGTAGATAAGGATCTGTCTAATCTATGGTGAAAAGAGTTAGAAAACTTTCAGGAATTTGAGCAATGCCTATGCTCATGCTTACAGTCCTATTTGAGGATTGTAACTGCTCTTGAGCTGTGTGTAATTCTACACCCTTCATTCTTTTTGTTGTGAGTTAACAGCCCTGGTGAGACTTGGGTCTTAAATCCAAATTTGATGGAGGTAGTATCAAAACAAAATTCCCAAGTGAAAGGTAAGCCATGCATTAATTTTTAAGAGCAATGGCTTGACATGAGCTGAGTGATGGTGAAAGATTGCAGCAAACTTTCAAGTTTGGAACTGATTTTCTTTCTGAATGAAACTCCTCTAATGAATTGAAAAGACATACTGTGAATTTATTCTATTTTACTAAAACTCTGTTTAGCAGTTTGCACTACGATTAACTAACCTTATTGGAGAAGTTTGTGGGTACCTTCACTGAAAACCCTCAGGAGACTTCACTCCTCCACTAGGGATCACCTAGGGGTTTAAAAGGCTTGGTGCATATGCTAAATGCATCCGTGCTCACTACGAAAGTGACATTTTTTTTTTTTTTAATTCTCCTTTGCTCAAGGACTAGCAAAGCTTAGGTTTGGGGGTGTGTTAGGTGGTGAAAAATGCCACTTTTCACCCTTTAACCTGACCATTGATAGAGCTGTGAGCACACTAATAAACCTCTGTCGAGTGCATTTTGTAGACAGCAATAAAAGAGGACACTAATGCAGAAAATCACTCAAAAATACTCAAAAAGGAGCCATCTCTCAACACAAGACATACCCAGCAACAGCACACTAGAGTGTGGTACATCACTAAACCCTTTGAGCGCGTGGCTACAGCAGGGCAAGGCAAAGGAAGTGAAATCAGGCTAAAAACATCCTATCGAGAGGTCACCTGAAGACTTCGATAGGAGCTAAAAGCAAAGAAAGAAGGAATTCGTGCAATTGAGAAGGTTTCAATAGGATCTGAAGGCAGAAGAAGGATGGATTGGTGTGGATTGAGGAGTTCGATAGGATCCAAGAACCTATCGAGCAACGGAAAGGAAGGAAGAAATCATCCTCTCAAAAACCTGCCTAAGGTGTAAAGGGAACCTATCGAATGGTTTCCTGAACCTATCGAGATGAAGACGCTAGAACAGAACCTATAGAAGGGTGTTTGAGCCTTTCGATAGGAGTGAAAGCAACCCTATCAAAAACAATTGCATGCAAAGCGGAACCTATCGAAATGGTGCTCCAACCTGTCAAAAAGCTCCCCCAACCTGTCGAATACTCCAGGCCAAGGGCTGAGAATGCTAAAACTCTAAGAGAAGGCTCATCCTATCAAAACCTATCGAAGAGATCTGAGAAGTTGTGATTTTAAAGCTGGCGCAACTAATATGCGCCAGTTATAAATTCCCAATTTTTGCACTGGCGCAACTAATACTTGCACCAAGCAAAAATGGGGTTCCAGAATGTTATGACAATAGCAACAGTAGCCCAAAATGAGTCTCTTTTTTCGGTTTTGTGGAAGCTGGGCTTCCGAGAACTAAGCAGTTTTTCGGTGATCGATCCGCTCCTCACCACACCTAAAGGGTTTGAGTCCGGTATGACTCACTAGCGCTCTCCACCAAGGGTTTTAAGCTTCGGAATGGGAACCCACCCGATATACCTCCGGCCCATGTGCCTTCTCAGATACTAGGTGGGCTGAGACTTTTCTAGATCATCACCACTAAGGGTTGCCGCTATACTAAGACCCGGGTGTTTGTGTGTTTGCCTAATCCCAACCCTTTTTAAAATCTACCCCGTAAAAATAAATTAATTAAGCTCCCTAACTTGGTTCAATTTTAATTTTTTTCAAAGCTTTTCTCTTTTTGTGGACGTTTTCTTTAGTTCAAAGACCGGGGGTGATTATCCCATGCCGCCACTACGGGCCGGCGTCCACTGATGGAATATGAGTGCACAAGTAGGCCCACCAATCGGCTAAGGCACTTTAAATGACAGAAATTGAAAGGAATTGAAAGACAAAGCCCAAGTAGGCCCGCCAATCGGCTAAGGTACTAAAATGATAGAAAAGTAAGGAAAATAAAGGACAAATGTGCAAGTAAGCCCGCCGATCGGCTAAGGCATGTAAATGACGTAAAAGTAGGGATAAGTAAAATGACTTAATCGGAGGGGCGAGTAAAAATAAAATAAAAAAATAGCAATAAAAGGCTAGTAAAAATTAAAAATAAAAAGGCCAAGTTCAAAGGGAAGCTCTACAAGCTAGTCCCCAGTAGAGTCGTCATCTGTGCAATCGTGGGAATCGAGACGATCCCGTCACGACGATGCGCACTCTAACGAAAATATAGAGTCGCCACCCGGAACTTTCGGTGTCCTGGGAAACCAAGTTCATTTTTATGAGCACTGAAGTGCTAAAAATATGACTCTGAATCCGGTCCACACCAAAGGCTCTTGGGTAGGTGCTTCAGTTATCGATCGGGAAGGTGTTAGGCACCCAATCAACCCGCTTAATGCGGTCTCTACTAATGGCCAAAAATAAAATAAAGTAAAAGAAAAGAAAATAGCTTCCTCTTGCCTAAAAGGGCTTAGAATCCTATTTGTGTCCCCCCCATTCCTACCGAAAAGTCGGTGGCGTAACAGCATAAATAAGAGGGTAGGGAATGCTGAAAAGAGATAGGAGAGAAAAGGGGAGAGCCAGAGCCCTCGGGCCCTTGTAGTACCATAGAGGAGCCTTGCGTGGCTTGCTATGATGAGCTTTTGAAGGCTTGAATGGTGGAAAAACGGGTTCTAATAAGGCTTACTAGCTAAGAGATGGAGAAGAGAGGCTAAGGGATCACACACACCTAGGCTAAAGGTTTTGGATGTAAAAGCAAGCTTGGGGAGGGTTTTTTGGGTTCTGAAATTTAGGTGAAAATAGTGCACCAAAGGGAGGAAGAACTTCTCACTTGGAGCTCTTTCTCTCTTAAGCAAAATTCTCAACCCCTAAACCAAGGGGTGGGGGGCTCTATTTATAGGAGATGAGTGGATTAGGAGGGTGTTTAGAGGCTAAACAAGGTTAAGAATTAGGTAATTCAATATCTAAGGTTTCCTAGGGTTTTTGGAGCCTTGAAGAGTGTGAAAAGGTCCTCCAATGGTGGTTGATGGGGTGAGGCCTTAAGCCACTTAAAGGGGTGCAAATAGGTTTCAAAAGGGTGCAACAGAGCTAGCAAAACGAACCCCAAAGGTCAAGGTTGTCAACAAGTCAAACGCCAAACATGAAATTCGGGGCAAAATCCAACAGTTATTGTTCATATGCCTGGCGCAAAGTAAAACAGTGCAGACCAGTGCTGGAAGTTGGCTCGTGGGGGTGGGGCCCACATTTGAATCTGGCGCAACTATTAGTTGCGCCAGGCTTATAAATAGGGGGGATTAGCCCAGTGTAACTATTAGTTGCGTCAGACAAAGTTTATTATTGGCGCAACTATTAGTTGCGCCAAATCCCTAGGGGGGCCCACTTGACTTTATCCTCCTACCCTCCGGACCCGGTTTGCAATATCTTTTGATGTATACCTCCGATTGGGGTGATTCTTGGATCGTCGGAAAGCTAACAACCTCTACTCTTCAATGGTATTGGACTCAATCACTATAGAGGGCCATAGCCAATTTTGATGCACCCCTCTTCATCCATTATTCGGGAAGGTTAGGTTTGGGGTTTGGAAGGGGTTCTAAGGGTCGGGATTGGTTTCTAAAGGTTCGAGGTAGGTTCCTAAGGGATCTAAGGTGATTCCCAAAGGTTTGGGGTGATTCCTAAGGGTTCCATACATGCCATCAAAAGCTCAGAATTGCACCTCTCTCGAAAAGTGTTTCGATCGGGCCTTAGGCCAAATTTGGGTGTCTACACTCAAGCTCAGATGTGGGAGCTTTCTCTTCCACTGTTTCATTCCATACTTCTTCAAAAACATCAAATAAATCATTACCATGCAGCAGCTGAGGTAGAGTTTCTTACACAAATTCATCCAGCACATCAATGGAAAAACAGTCCTCATTCTCTAAGTGGGGCTGATGAGCTGCATTGTAGACATTCAACTTGACCTTCATATTACCAAAAGATACTTCCATGACCCCTGATCTACATTGGACGCAAGTATTTGCAGTGGCCAAAAAGGGTCTACCTAAGATCACAGGGAAAGAAGTAGCACATTTGCTAGGCTCCATGCCCAGCACCAAAAAATCAGCAGGATAAAAGAATTTGTCAACCCCAACCAAGACATCTTCAATAATCCCCACAGGCTTCCTTTCAGATCTATCAGCTAGTTATAAGACCACATGTGTGGGCTTTAACTCTCCTAATCTCAGCTTTTCATATACTGAATATGGAAGTAAATTTACACTATCTCCCAGGTCTAACAAGGCTTTTTCAATGGTATGATCCCCAATGATGCAGTGGATAGTGGGGACTCCAGGGTCTTAGAGTTTTGTTGGGGTTGCAATAGTTAGTATTTGTTGCACTTTTTCTGTTGAAAAGACTTTCTTGGACAGATGTATCCTTGATTACCTTTTGTGGGTGTAAAGGTCTTTTAAAAACTTGGCATAGGCTGGGACCTGCTTGATTGCATCAAACAGAGGCAGGTTGATCTTCACTTGCTTAAAGGTTTCCATCATTTCCTCTATTTTGGCATGCCCTTTATCAAAAGGGGAAGGTGCTTGCATTGCCCTAGGAAATGGCAAATGTGGGACTGCTCCCCCATTTGCAGCCTTAGCCAACTCATCATCTCTTTTTTTGATTTTATTGTTTTCTTGAGGATCACCATTATCCTTCTTATTCAACATGGGTTGCTCCTATTGTTCCTTATCCATGACCACTTCTTTTTCTTTTTCTAAATTTTTCAAAGGCCCGCAGCCTATTTCATTGTCTACCAACCTTCCACTTCTTAATGTGGTGACAGATTTGGCCTCCTCATGGGAAGAGGAAACCTCACCTACCACATATTGTCTCCTTCGGTTGTCCATGGGTTGGCTAGGCTGCCTCCCTTCCTCTCTCTTGGCTAAAGCATTAGATAGTTGACCAAGTTGGTCTTCTATCTTTTTTATGCTTTGGCTATGAGAGTGTATAGTTTGAGACAAGGATCTCAAGTTCTGCAATGAAGCCAGAACTTGTTCCCCAAAAGAAAGTGATCTAGCAGCTGGAGGGGGTTCAGCTTGGTGCACAGGCTGAGCCATAGGCTAGGTCATGGGCTGTTGGTGGTGGAGCCTTGGAATATAATTCCAGTGGTAGGGCTGAGCATTTTTTTAAGGCATGGACTGCTGTGGCTGCTGCTACTGATTTGGAAAGGAATCTTGTCTCCATCTCAAGTTGGGGTGGTTTCTCTATTGGTAACCAGCAGTAGGCTGTTGCCCAAAGGACTGAGTGACAGCCACATGCTCCATCACTAAATCTGGAAATTGAACAGCTGAGGGGCATTCCTCAAGGGAGTGAGTGGGAGACTGGCATATAACAAATGCCTCCTCCACTTTAACAGCCATGGGTGACTGCGTTGCTCCCATGAGCCTATCAAACTTTTGGGTCAAGCTGTCCACTTTCCTTTCCAAATCATTGTGCCCATGCACCTCATATATCTTTCCTCTTGTGGTATTTTCTTTCACCATTTTAGGAAAGTCCAAATCTCTGGACAATGTCTCTCTCTGTATGGAGTTCTCACTGATAATGTCAAACAACTTTCAAGCCTCCTCAGCAGTTTTGTGGAGGTAAGTACCACCACAAGAGGCATCTAACATATCTCTGCTTTTAGAATCAATTCCCTGGTAGAAAATTTGAACAAGTTGCCATTCAGGGATTTGATGATGGAGACACTTCTTCAGGAGTTCTTTGAATCTCTCCAAGCTTGATGAAACTCCTCAGTTGGATCTTAAGCAAATGAGATAATGCCCTTCCTCAACTGGCTTGTCTTAGACATGGGGAAAAACTTGGCCAAAAACTGACATTGAAGATCACTCCAGGATTGAATACTATTGGGTGGAAGCATTGACAACCAGGTCCTGGCTTTATCCTTTAATGAAAAAGGAAAGAGTCTCATACTGGTTGCGTCCTCCCCTAAACCTACAATATTGAATGTAGTGCACAGTCCTAAAAATTCATCAATGTGTTTATATGGGTCTTCTTTGGTCAGGCCATGGAATGAGGGTAGCATCTGGATTATGAAAGACTTGATCTCATAGTTCCCTTGAACAGCAGGGAACTGAATCTCTTGATTTAATAGAACAATCTGAGGATTGAGAGTTCTCCTTCCAAACATACACCACTCAGACTCTTAATGCACACACAATGCAGAGCCAATTTAACACAACAATCAAGAACAACACAATTAACTAATAAATCTACAAATCCACAGATCAGAAAAATAAAAGGAGTAGAGGGATTCAAACTTTAGCACAACCTCTAGCAAAATGCTTCTTGTTAGCAATAGCTTCGGATTTGAAGAAATAACAAAAACTACTACCAAACAGTAAAAACTTTCAAAAGAAGTTAGTGAAAATTTAAACAGGCTATTACAAATTTGCAATCTAATCTAAAATAAACTTAAATCTACCAATTTTAAGCAGACAGATCCCTGGCAGAGGCACCAAAAACTTGTTGGGATCCTGCCTTGTGTCTAAAAAAGGGTTTTAAATCAACCAGTAGAAGGGTCTATGGTTAGCACACACCAAGGCAGGCTCGCACATAGTCCTACAAGTATTCAGGGCCTGTTGTAGCAAGTTTTAAAAGAAAGTAAGTAAGGGTATATCCACAGGGAAATGTGGTTGAAAATTAGGCAAATCTCCATATCTAAAGCAAATCTGGCACCCTTCCTAATGCTAAAACAGCAATAGGAAGAGGAGAGGTCTAAGGGTTTGTCACTTTTAAACTAAACTATAAAAGCAATTAAAATTGCATAAATGGATCTAGAGTACAAATCTTGCAGTGAAGGGAAATTTAAGATAGAAAATGGGAAGAAGCATCTTGGAGTTTGATCTTACTGCAATTGGGTTGAGCTGACAGGGTTACAGAGAGTTTAGAGTGCATTAATCCCTCATCTGGCCATAGGCACAGAGGCAGGGTAGAAGAATCTAATCTAGGCTAGAGATTTGGCTTGATCTTCAGTCTATGAACTATCCACTTCAATGGTCATAGATCATCCAATAGATTCACTCCATTCTCATGCTTCCATCATAACATTATAACCACTACAAATGCTACAATCCCTAGGCCACAGACAGGCAATTATAGTAATATCAGATCTTGGGAGATCAAATGACATCTAAGAGGTCTACCAGTTAAGTGGGTGAGCTATTCCCATCTACACAAAGCCGATCGTGCACCAAATGAAACCAGAGGAACTATAGATCTAATTACAGCAGTTAAACCAACATTACATTGAATTACCCTAACCATACAATGAAATGCCCTTAGATTTGCAGTCTATGCAACATCCAACCCTCAATAACACTCTCAGCTTTCCCCAATTACAGACTAAACCTCCCTCTTTGCTGCTCTAAAGAAACTAGCCAACCATGGTTCGGCTAAAAGGAAGAATAAAGAATTTTGATGCAAGTTCTGATCTCTAGAATTGATCCCCCCCTTTTTCTGGCGGCTTTCCTTCCTTTTATAGCTTTCCTCCTCTGCCTCAAATTCATTTTTTTTGCCAATTATAGCATCTAGAATAATCTTATTATTCCCTCCTTTATTCCCCTTCTAGAAGGTTCTTTAGTTTGTTAGAGTTGGGGGAGAGCACGTGGGTCGGTTAGGGTTTCCCAGGGCACTTCTACAGACTTTATGTCTGTCACTAGAGTGCCTTGAATTGCATGCAACAGGTCACCAACTTGAAGCGTGTGGATAGCAGCTTTTCTGTGAAGTCCTTCAGTCGATTTCGATAGGTTCTCGAGGCTTTCGACAGGTTCCAAGCAGGCCTTATGTTCCTTTCGCTAGGATTCAGGATCCTTTCGATAGGTTCCGATAGGTTGGGGGCTCCTTTCGATAGGTTTGCCTTCTGCTCACTTCATTTTGATAGGTTGATCTATGCGCAATGAGTTTCAATAGGTTTGCTTCTAGTTCATGTCGACAGGTTCCATCAGCTTTTGATAGGTTCACCAATTGAGCTGTAACAACCATTCGATAAGTGGCATTTGCACGATAGGTTCCAGGATCCTTTCGACAGAATATTTTTACGCTCCAGGGGACCTTTTGATAGGATGCTTCCTGCTTTCTTTCAATTGCCCGATAGGTTCCAGATCCTATCGAATACTCTGATCTGCACGACTTCTTCCTTCTTTAGCCTTCAGATCATATCGATAGGTTGCAATGACCTATCGATAGGTTGTTTTCAGCCTATTTTTCCTTCTTTAGTGCTGCTTTGCTATTGCTGCATGTCCCAAGTGGGCATTGGTGTGGAGCCCTTTTTGTGTGCCATAGTTGGGTCAGAGTTGTAGTGAGAGATGGGCCTTCTTGTGGGGCACTTTTGGGTGGATTTCTGCATTATGACTGCTTTTCATTGCTATCTATAAAACATGCTCAACATGCACTTATTAGTCTATTCACAGGACTATCAAAGGTCAGGGTAAAGGGTGAAAAATGGTATTTTTCACTGATTAACACCGACTCAATGAGAGACCGGGTGATTTGCTCAGCAAGTTTCCTAGTCTTAATAATGTTTGATCTAATTGCGTGCCCATTTTGGGGTGCATAATCCAATTAAGCGCTACTCTCAAAGCATTTAATCAAGGAAACTTAGGGGTCAAGGACAGTGAGGCTAGGCCTGGCATGGGCCAATTGCGTGCTTATAGTGTGGCGCTCAATCCGATCGTGCATTTGTTATTAGGCGCGTGATTGAGTCTTGAGTTGGTCCGGGGAAAGGAAATCTGGTCTGAATAGGGACTGATTGCGCACTTGTGATTCTGCGTGCAATCGAATTGAGCGCTTGGTTCGATGCGCTTAATTCGGGGTTGTCCTGGTCTGGTCTCTAGTCTGAAATGCAAGACTATTGTTTCAGTCCCCACTATCCACTGCATCATTGGGGATCATACCATTAAAAAGGCTTTGTTAGATTTGGGAGCTAGTGTGAACTTGCTTCCATATTCAGTATATGAGAAGCTGGGATTAGGAGAGTTGAAGCCCACACTTGTGGTCTTACAACTAGCGGATAGATCTGAAAGAAAGCCTGTGGGGATCATTGAAGATGTTTTGGTTGGGGTTGACAAATTCTTTTATCCTGCTAATTTTCTGGTGCTGGACATGGAACCAAGCAAGTGTATTACTTCCATACCTGTAATATTAGGAAGACCCTTTTTGGCCACAGCTAATGCTTGTATACAATGCAGGTCAGGAGTCATGTAAGTACCCTTTGGTAGCATGAAGGTTAAACTGAATGTGTATAACACAGCCAATCAACCCCATCTCAATGAGGACTGTTTCTCCATCGATGTGATAGATGAGATTGAACATGTGAAAATTATATCCTCTAAAGCAGAGCCAACAAAGCATTACCCATGGAGCCCTACTTTGTTACCTCTTCCACCACCCTCTAAGGCACCCCTATTGCCTTCCCTCATCAGTCCCCCAGATGTGGAGTTAAAACAGGTCCCAAAATCTTTGAAATATGTTTTTTTAGGAGATAATAAAAAATTACCAGTGATAATTTCTTCTTCCCTCACCCTTGAGGAGGAAAAAGAACTACTTTGTGTGCTAAAAAGGCATAAGAGGGCAATAGGATGGACTATTGCAGACTTAGGGGGGATCAATCCTGCTGTGTGCATGCATAAAATCCATCTTGAGGAAGGCTTTAAACCTTCTAGAGAGATGCAAAGGGAATTCAACCCAGACATGCAGGAAGTTGTGATGAAGGAGGTAGTCTAACTCCTCGATGCTGGGATAATTTACCCTATCTCAGATTCTCAATGGGTGGCACCTACCTAGGTGTTAAGTGGTGAAAAATGTCACTTTTCACCCCTTAACCTAACCATTGATAGACCTGTGAGCACACTAATAAGCCTCTGTCGAGTGTATTTTGTAGACAGTAATAGAAGATGATAATAATGCATAAAACCACTCAAGAATGCCCACAAAGGGGCCATATCTCAGCACAGGACAGACCCAGCAATAGCACACCAGAGGGTAGCACATCACTGGACCCTTAGAGTGCTTGGCTGCAACAGAATAAGGCGAAGAAAGTGAAGACAGGCTAAAAAATCCTATCGAGAGGAAATCTGAAGATTTTAATAGGAGCTGAGAGTTAAATTAGAGGAATTCATACAAATTGGCAAGGTTTCGATAGGATCTGAAGGCAGAAAGAAGAAGAAGTTGTGAGGACTGTGAAATTTGATAGGATCCAAGAACCTATCGAACAGTTGAGAGAAAGATAGATTTCATCCTGACTAAATCTACCTAAGGAGAAAAGGGAACCTATCGAAGGGTTCCTGAACCTATCAAAAGGTCTCCATAACCTATCGGAAGACCGCCTTAACATAACGAAATGGAGGTGCAGCACCTCTCGAAAGATGTTTGAGCCTTTCGATAGGAGTGAGAGCCATCCTATCGAAGCAATGGAATGTAAAGCTACAACCTAACGAAACAGTCTCCCAACCTATCGAACTACTCCTCCATCCTATTCGAAGCTCCCCCAACCTATTGAAATCGTGTGCAGAACTTCTCAAAAACTCAGCTATGCACACGCTGTGACTTGGTGACCTGTTGCACGCAACTCGAGGCACTTGGTGGCAAGCACGACGATTCTAAAAGATGCTCTAAGAAATCCTAACCGACCCACGTGCTCTAACAGAACCCTAACAAACTCTAAGGACATTCTAGAAAGGAGTTTTGGCGGGAAAAACAAAAGAGAAAGCTATATATAGAGACTCCCAATTGCAATTGGGGGGGGATCGAGATCTGAGCAAAATTCTGGAGATTAGAGCTTGCAGAGAAATTCCATTTTCCCTCTTTTAGCCCAACAATGGTTGGCTAATTCCCCTGGAGTAGCGAGGAGAGAGGTTAGATCTGTAATTGGGTAAGGTTGAGAGTGCTATTGTGGGTTCACTGCTGCACAGACTATAGATTTGAAAGCATTTCTATTGTAGAGTGAGTTTGATTGCAATGTAAATTTTGTTTTTAATGCTATAATTAGATCTAAAGTTCCTTTGGTTTTATTTGGTGCTCGATCAGATTTGTGTAGAGGAGTCTGTAGATCAGCTCACCCACTTAACTGGTGGACCTCTTGGATACCATCTAATCTCCCTGGATCTAACACTCCTGTAATTCCCTGAGTCTGTGACCTTGGAATTGCAGCATCTGTAGTGGTTTTAATTATTCTGATTGATGCTTTTGCTTTGGAGGAGATCCCTAGGATGATGATCTGTGACCATTAAAGTGGACAGATCATAGCCTTAAGATTAGTCCAAGCTCAAGCTCCAATTGGATTCGTCTGCTGTAAATCCCTAGATCAGATAAAGTCTATAGGATGGTCTGTGACCATTCAAGTGGACAGATCATAGCCTTAAGACCAGTTAGATCCTGTGATTTGGAGTGGAGTCTTCTACCCTGCAGTTGTGCGTATAGCCAGTTGAGGGAATTGTGTGCCCTGAACCCCTGTGGCATGATTAACCTAATCTGAATTCAGTGAGACCGATCTCCAAGCTACTCTTGTCCATTTTCTGTTTTTAACTCCTTTGCCCTGCAAGATCTAGATTCCTAAACTCAATCCAAGTTAGTTTTTGATTAATTTTGGTATAGCTTAAGTGACAACCCCTTTTTAATCTCTCCCCTGTCTTTTAGCTAACTTAGCATTAGTTAGGGTGCTAGATCTCTTACAGATCTAGAGATTTACCACATTTTTAACCTAACCTCCCTGTGGACATTCCCTTACTCACCATCTAGGATATTTTAGATGTGTTGAATCCATCCCCTGGTTATTTTAATTTTATTTTGTCTTTATCATTACACAATAAATCAGCACACTAGAAATTCCCAACAAGTTTTTGGCGTCGCTGTCGGAGAGGTGTGTTTAGAAATTGGTATATCTAAGTTTTGATCATAGATCTGTAGTTGTTTGTTTGATTTTACTAACTGCATTTGTGAGTTTTGTTATTTTTCAATATTTTGTGTGCATTTCATCAGATCTAAGGTTGCAGTGTGAGAGGAGAATTGTGCTGGAGGCTGCTCTGTAGTTTGCATTCCTCTACTCCCCTTTTATTTTTCAAATCTGTTGATTTTTAGAGCAGTTAGAAAGTTTGATTGATTCTAGTTGTTGTGTTGTGGATTTATTCTGCATTCAGATTTTGAGTGTTGTATGTTAGGTAGGAGAACTCTCTGACCTCATATTATTCCACTAAATCCAGAGGTTGAAAGACTTCTCAGATCCAGACTAACTACACCCACATCTATTGCTGACCATCTGTCAAGGATCCCAAAGGCTAAAACAGAGAGCTTGCCCATCAATGACTCTTTCCCAGATGAGCAGCTTTTTACTGTACAGATAAGGATACCCTGGTTTGCCAATATAGCAAACTACCTTGCTGTGGGAAGGATCCCTCCATATTCGAATAAGGATAATAGAAGTCTGTTCTTCTCACAGATTCAATATTACATGTGGGAGGACCCTTACCTTTTTAAGCATTGCGCAGATCAGGTGATAAGACGTTGTGTACCTGAAATCGAGTTCAAAAATATTCTAATCATGTGTCATGAAAAGGCCTGTGGGGGCCACTTCAGTGGTAACAAGACTGCGGCGAAGGTGCTTCAAAGTGGTTTCTATTGGCCTACATTATTCAAAGATGCCTAGCAGCATTGTAAAGCCTACCCTCGATGTCAACAAATGGAAAGTATTACAAAGAGAAACTTCATGCCTTTGCAACCTATACTTGTTGTCGAATTGTTTGACACTTGGGGAATCAATTTTATGGGACCTTTCCCCTCCTCCTATGGATATAATTTTATCCTTGTAGCTGTGGACTACGTGTCCAAATGGGTAGAGGCCATAGCTACAAGAACAAATGACCACAAGGTTGTCATTCACTTTCTAAAAGGCAACATCTTCTCGAGGTTTGGCATCCCCAAAGCTATTATCAGTGATGGGGGAAGCCATTTCTGTAATAAAGCTTTTGATAAGCTGATGGAAAAATACTCTGTGACCCACAGAGTAGCCACTCCCTACCACCCACAAACTAGTGGGCAAGTAGAGATTTTCAACAGGGAAATCAAACACATTCTAGAGAAGACTGTGAGAACTGACAGGAAGGACTGGTCCATAAAATTGACAGATGCCTTATGGGCTTATAGGACTGTTTATAAAACCCCCATAGGTATGTCCCCATTCAGACTAGTTTATGGCAAGGCATGTCGCTTGCCTGTTGAGTTAGAACACAAAGCATACTAGGCTATTAGAGTACTAAATTTTGACTTAAACTCTGCTGATATATACAGGAAACTCTAGTTATCTGAGCTAGATGAGCTGCGATTAGAAGCATATGCAAATGCCCGGATTTACAAGGAGAAGACCAAAGCCTTCCATGACAGACACTTGCTACGGAAAGAATTCAAGACAAATGACAAGGTATGGATGTTCAACTCTAGATTGAAATTCTTTTCAGGAAAGTTGTAGTCCAGATGGGATGGGCCCTTCACAGTTGTACATGTTTCTCCATCTGGGGCGATAGAAATCATGGACCCTAGAGATGGTAGGACTATGAAAGTCAATGGTTAAAGGCTAAAAATTTGTGTTGAAAATATTCGTGAGCCTGAGGAGACCATTGATCTTCAGGACCCTTCAGTTTAATACCTGATTTCATTGTGTATCATATGTATCATATTTCTTTTTATCTTGATAGTTTGTTCATGTACAATCAAATTGCCATGCTAGAGGTAGGTTATCATCTTGCTATTGCCTGCACTTTAGGGATCATGAGAGCATATTTATAAGGTCAATAAATCAAATGATAGCATAGCAGTAGAAGTTTTTTGGGTGTGAGACTGAGCACTACACTGAAATGCACAGTTATTGAGCTTTTGGGACCTTCTGATAGGTTACTTGCACCTTTCGTGAGGTCAGTTGATGATTTCAATAGGTTATTTGAGGTTTTCGATAGGCACTGAGACTAGTCAATAGATGAAATCAACTCTTCGATAGGATCAAGAGGGAAAGAAAGAAGGCTTCGATAGGTTCTGGATACCTATCTGGAACCTATCGACATGATGGATCACCCACCATAAACCTATCAAAAAGATGATTCCACCTATCAGAATCGCATCGAATCATTCCATTTGAAAGCTTTATTCTCTATGTTTTCGATAGGATGCCTTGACCTATCGGAATCACTCATCGCATCCTTTCAAAATCATCTTTCATTCTCTATAACCTTTTGCTAGGACAGTCTCTTCCATTCGACACCTACTGAAAACCCTAGCTCCCTCTTCCTCATTTGCCCTTCTTACTATCAGAGCACGTTTTCATTCTTATCCACAAATCGGTGTCTTAGCATTTATTGCGCATACTTCCTTAACTTAACTATCACTCCTAAAAATAGCCCATCATGCAGTCCGCACTCTATTCCCCACATAGCAACCACCGCTCTATTTATTCCCACTTTCATTTTCAGCCTGGAAGAATGTAAAAATTTATTGTACCGATTCATATTCTAACACCCATGCACCTTAAATATCAGCCTCGTCCAGCCCTTCCACATCCATTTCCCCCTGACCTGTGCAATCCTTCCATCCCACACTCATGGCCAACGACAAACATCAAGACTTGCCGATCAAGTTCTACCCAGTCCGGTCACCACCACCACCACCGGTCGAGCCTGATCCTCTCCAATTTCTCTGGGATGAATACAAAGAGGTGCAGAGAATCCTGGCCAAGGAGGAAAGGAAAAAGAACTAGAGAAAGAAGAAGAAGCAGAAGACCGAGCCACCACCTCCTCCACCCCCACCTGCTTTAACCCCCCCACCACCCGCTTCAACCCCCCACCACCATCTCCTTGATCTTTCAATTCCCACCCCCCCTGGCTTGCAGTTCCTCTTCCACCGTAAGCAGGGTCATGGATATCCCTATGCCAGGGGGACGACGAATTTTGAGTGACAACGGATTTTGTTATTCTGCAAAGATTATTCTCAATTTTGTCGTGTACTATTTTAATGAAATGTCTTTTTTATGTCATCTGTGCTTGTATGCTTTCAATTTATGTTTCTCTTTCATTTCTAATATTATGTCTTACCTATTTCCTTACTACCATGCTCCCAACAGTGAGGACACTGTTTAGTTTAGGTTTGGGGGTATGGCAGGTATGCCAATTAAATGAGTTAATGATAGTGCAGCTAGGCTAAAAAGGAGTGTTTAGAATTAGAATAAATTCTCACTTGATTTTTTTTTGGAAAAGAGGATATTTAAAAACTATTTAAAACTGAAATAAGTTGTAGTCTAATAGGCTTCATGAAGCAAATGTCAACAATTTTCGAAAAAAAATTTTGATTTGTAGTAAACCTGAAATGAGAGAAGATTGTGAAGATACACTTCAGAAAATTTGATGGAAGGCCATATCCAGTGAGATTTGGGCCTGAGACTTTTTCTTTGAAGAGTGTCTTGGCAAATTCTTCTGCTCTAAGGACTGATTGGACTCAATTCTGCTCACTAGAAGTTAGGCAAATCCAAGTTGAAACAGCTTGACAGCATTCATGGCATGGAGGACATGAAGTAAGGTCATCCCTTGGAGAGTTTGAGCTTAAAGATCCTACCCATTGAGCTGCCCTTGATACACCCACTTTGAGCCTTAAAGATCCCAATTTCTTTGATGGAAACAAAAAAATTCAAACCCAAAAAAAACCTTTTGACCTAATGCAGCCTGGCCCTCACTCTGAGAATTCAAAAGGTAAAGGTGAAGAAATGGAAGAAGGGAGCGCTGGTGTGATTTTTGGTTCAGAAACAGGGAAACTCATTTGGTGGTGTTGTGGCATTCCGGCCCATAAAAAAAAAAAAAAAATTTAAAAGGAGAAAAATACAAAAAGAAAAAAAAAACAAAACAAAAAAAAAATAGAGCAAAAGGATAAGAAAGAGAAGTCACTTCATTTGAAAATCTACAAGAAGATAAGAAGCTGATGAAGTTGATCACTTCAAGTCTGAAAATTCAAAAAGAAAGTGAAGAGGTGCTGAAATGAAGAAGGTTGAGTTGCAAATCACCTCCTCACCTTTACTGACTTCTCAAATTTGAATCCCTTTTACCCTTTCATTCTTTTACAAACTTCATCCCTAAGCCACATTACAACCCAACAAAAAGACCTTACTGATCTAAAATTAATTAAGCTGTCATGTGGAGATAAGGATTTGTTTAATCTATGGTGAAAAGAGTTAGAAAATTTTAGGAATTAGAGCAATGTCTATGCTCATGCTTGCAGTCCTATTTGAGGGCTGTAACTGCTCTTGAGCTATGCGAAATTCTACACCATTTTTTTTGTGAGTGAACAGCCTGGTGAGAGTTGGGTCTAAAATCCAATTTGTTGGAGGTAATATCATAGCAGAATTCTGGAATTGATGGTGAGCCATGCATTAATTTTTAGGAGAAATGCCTTGACATGAACTGAGTGATGGTGAAGGATTACAGCAAACTTTCAAATTTTGAACTGATGCTTTTTTTTTCTATTGAAATTCCTCTAATGAATTGAATGGACGTGGTGTGAATTTATTTTATTTACTTAAACTCTGTTTTAGCAGGATGCACTACTATTAACTAACTTTATTGGAGAAGTTTGTGGGTACCTTCACTGAAAACCCTTAGGAGACTTCACTCCTCTACTAGGGATCACCTAGAGGTTTAAAAGGCTTGATGCATATGCTAAATGCATCCGTGATCCCTACGAAAGTAGCATTTTTTTAATTTTCTTTGTTTCTCCTTTGCTCAGGGACTAGCAAAGCTTAGGTTTGGGGGTGTGTTAAGTAGTGAAAAATGTCAGTTTTCACCCCTTAACCTGACCTTTGATGGACCTATGAGAACACTAATAAACACATGTTGAGTATGTTTTGTAGATAGCAATAAAAGACAAGAATAGTGCAGAAAACCACTCAAAAATGTTGCACAAAGAAGTCCATCTCTCAGCACAGTGCAGACCCAACAATGGCACACAGAGGGTTGCACACCATTGGGCCCCTTGGGGGGCGTGGCAATAGCAGGGCAAGGCGAAAAAAGTGAAAACAGGCTGAAAACATCTTATCGAGAGGTAATCTGAAGACTTCGATAGGAGCTGAGAGTAAAAAATAGAGGAATTCGTACAGTTGGAAAGGTTTCGATAGGATCTGAAGGCAGAGAAATGATGGATTCGTGTGGATTGAGGAGTTCGATAAGATCCAAGAACCTATCGAGCAATTGAAAGAAAGGAAGAAACCATCCTATCGAAAGCCTGCCTGAGGTGTAAGGGGAACCTATCGAATGGTTTCCTGAACCTGTCGGATGGTGGCCTGGACCTATCGAGATGGAGACGCTAGAACAGAACCTACCGAAGGGTGCTTGAGCCTTTCGATAGGAGTGAGAGCAATCGTATTGGAATGATGGCATGCAGAGCTGAACCTATCGAAATTGTGTGAAGAACTTCTCAGAAAATCAGCTATGCACATGCTGTAACTTTGTGACCTGCTACACGCAAACCGAGGCACTTTGATGACCGACACGATGATCCAAAAGATGTCCTAGGAAACCCTAACCAACTCATGTGCTCTGACGAAACTCTAACAAACTCTGAGGACCTTCTAGAAGGGAATATTAGAGAGAAAAATAAGAGAGAAAGGTATATATTGAGATCCCAAATTACAATTGGGGGGATTGAGATTTGAATCAAATTCTGGAGATCAGAGCTTGCAGCGAAATTCTATTTTCCCTCTTTTAGCTCAACTATGGTTGGCTAATTCCATAGGAGCAGCGAGGAGAGAGGTTAGATCTGTAATTGGGTAGGGTTGAGAGTGTTATTGTGGGTTAATTGCTGCACCGACTACAGATCTGAGAGCATTTTATTATAGGGTGATTTTTATTATAATATAAATGTTATTTTTATTGTTTTAATTAGATCTATAGTTCCTTTGGTTTCATTTGATGCTCGATCGGATTTGTGTAGAGGAGTCTGTTGATCAGCTCACCCACTTAACTGGCAAACCTCTTGGATACCATCTGATCTCCCTAGATTTGATATCCCTACAATTTCTTGTGTCTGTGACCTAGAGATTGCAGCATCTGTAGTGGTTTTAATGCTCTGGTTGAAACCTTTGGTTTGGAGGAATTCCCTAAGATGATCTGTGACCATTGAAGTGGACAGATCATAGCCTTAAGATCAGTCCAATCTCTGGTTTCAATTAGATTCTTCTACCATAAACCTTTGGATCAGATGAAATCTATAGGATGGTTTGTGACCATTGAAGTAGACAGACCATAGCCTTAAGATCAGTTAAATCCTTTGATTTAGAGTGGAGTCTTCTACCCTACAGCTGTGATTGTAGCCAGCTGGGGGATTTGTGTGCTTTGAACCCCTATAACATGATCAGCTCAACTTGATTGCAGTGAGACCAATCTCCAAGCTGCTCTTCTCCATTTTCTATTTTTAAACCCTTCCACTTGCAAGATCTAGATCTCTGGACTCGATCTCAGTTAGTTTGCATTTTATTTGTAGTTTAGTTTACGTGACAACCCTTTAAAAAACCTTTGCCCTTTCTTTTACTAACCTAGTATTAGGTACGGTGCCAGATCTCTTCCAGATCTGGAGATTTACCATATTTGGAACTCACCTCCCTGTGGGCATTCCCTTACTTACTCTATTAAAACTTACTACAACAGGCCCTGAATACTTACAGGTATGTGTGTGTGATCTACCTTGAATTGAGTGAATTTAAACCCCTTTTTGAAGGCAAGACAGTTTCCCAACACCACACTATAGGCAGGGCTCTCTTAGAGTTGGGGGTCAGTGTAAACCTATTGCCATATTCAGTATATGAGCAGCTAAGTTTGGGGGAGCTGAAACCAACTCCTATTGTGCTCAAGCTGGCTTACAGGTCTGAGAGGAGTCCTATGGGTGTTATTGAGGATGTGCTGATGTGGGTGGACAAGTTCTTTTATCCAGCTGATTTTTTTGTCTTGGATATGAAACCTTCAAAAGGCAGCACCCCTATCCCTGTCATTTTGGATAGGCCATTTTAAGCCACTGCCAATGCCTGCATTCAATGCAAGTCTGGGGTGATGGAGGTTACCTTTGAGAACATGAAAGTCAAATTAAATATGTACAATGCTACAAAGCAACCTCAGCTAGACAGTGAGGACTGCTTTGCAGTGGATGTATTAGAGGACCTAGTTCAGGAGAATTTATCCAATCTGCTGGATTGGGATAAAGTTTTTGATGATTTTGAAAGTGTGTGGACAGAGGTTCAGGAGGAGGCCCAAAATTGCAGTAATAAAGGCAACAACACAATAGAGTCTTCAATGGGCGTAGTGTAGCATTCCATCTGGAAACCCATATTGTTGTCCCTACCTCAAACCTCCAAGGCACCTTTGTTGCCTTTTATAGAGAGTCCACCCGATCTGAAGCTTAAACAGCTACCAGACTAATTAAAATATGCCTTTTTAGGATAGGACAACAAACTTCCTGTGATCATCTCTTCCTCTCTTACTAGTGAGCAGGAAGAGGAATTATTGTGAGTGTTTAGGAGACATAAGAAAGCAATAGGCTAGACAATAGTAGATTTAGGGGGGATTGATCCATCAGTCTGCATGCACAAGATACATCTAGAAGAGGGTTCCAAACCCTCAAGGGAAATGTAGAGGAAACTAAATTCTCATATGCAAGAGGTGGTCTTAAAGGAGGTGGTGAAACTGTTAGATGTTGGGCTCATATACCCCATTTCAGATTCAGAATGGGTATCACCTATCCAGGTGGTCCCTAAAAAGTCTGGTATAACAATTGTCACCTCTGATTCTGGAGAGTTGATGCCAACTAGGGAGACCACTGGTTAAAGAGTTTGCATTGACTATAGGAAGCTCAACTCCAAAACCAGAAAAGACCACTTCCCATTGCCCTTCATTGACCAAATTGTGGATAAATTGGCTGGGAAAGCATACTACTGTTTTCTTGATGGATACTCAGGTTATAATCAGATACCTGTGTATCCTCAGGATCAGAAAAAAACTACATTTACATGTCCATTTGGCACTTTTTCTTATAGAAGAATGTCATTTGGACTGTGCAATGCCCCAGCCACATTCCAAAGGTGCATGTATGCTATTTTCTCGAACATAATTGATAAGTTCTTGGAAATCTTTATGGATGATTTGTCTATGTTTGGGAATAGTTTTAGTCAGTGTTTGCATCACCTCAGCATGGTTCTTCAAAGATGTGAAAAGACCAACCTAGTCTTGAGGTGGGAAAAGAGTCATTTCATGGTAACACAAGGCATTGTGTTAGGCCATGTGGTATCCCACAGAGGAATTGAGGCTAATAAAGCCAAAGTTGACTTAATCTTACACTTGCCCCAACCAAAAATTGTCAAACAAATCAGGACTTTCTTGGGTCATGCAAGATTTTGCTGAAGGTTCATCAAGGACTTCAGCAAAATTGCTAAACCTTTGTGCCAGTTGCTCTGTCAAGATGTGCAATTCAATTTTGATGTTGAGTGCCTTGAAGTATTTGAGGTCTTAAGAAAATGTTTAACCTCTGCCCCTGTGATCCAAGCCCCAGACTACTCTCTCCCATTCGAACTGATGTGTGATGCATCAAACCTGGCTGTAGGTGTTGTCTTAGGACAAAGAAAGGATAAGCTGCATTGTGTGGTATATTATGCCAGCAAGACATTGGCAGAGGCTCAACTTAATTACATCACAACTGAGAAAGAGTTGCTGGTAGTTGTCTTTGTTGTTGACAAATTTAGACCTTACCTACTTGGGTCTAAAATTATTGTATTTACAGACCACTCTGCCCTCAAGTACCTTTTAGCCAAGAAAGATGCCAAACCTAGGTTGATTAGATGGATCTTCCTGCTGTAGGAGTTTGATCTTGAAATTAAAAACAAGAAGGGAATAGAAAATGTGGTGGCTGATCACCTGTCTAGGAATTTATTGGATGAATGTGTTGCTACACCTGTTAGAGATGTTTTCCCTAATGAGCAACTGTTTACCATATAGGCTATTGTCCCATGGTTTGCCAACATAGTCAATTATCTTGCTGCAGGCATGATCCCTGCCCATTGGTCCAAGATGGACAAAGACTTATTCTTCTCACAAGTCAAGTACCTTTTCTGGGAGGATCCTTACTTATACAAATATTGTGCAGACCAAATTATTAGGAAGTGTGTCTCTAATTGTGATTTTCCCAGTATTCTTAGCATGTACCATGAAAATGTCTGCGGGGGTCACTTCAGTAGAAAAAAGATAGCAGCTAAGGTGCTGTAGTGTGGATTTTATTAGCCTTCCTTGTTCAAGGATGCCCATACACACTGTCAGGTATGTGTCAGATGTCAACAAATGGGTGACATTTCCAAGAGAAATTCAATGTCATTGTAGCCCATCCTTATTGTGGAGCTATTTGACATTTAGGGAATTGACTTTATGGGGCTCTTACCTCCTTCAAATGGTTATAATTTCATCCTTGTGGCTGTGGCTTATGTTTCCAAATGGGTGGAATCAGTTGCCACAAGGACCAATGACCACAAAGTAGTCCTGAAATTTATAAAGGAAAATATTTCTCTAGATTTGGCACCCCTAGAACCATCATTAGTGATGGGGGCAACCACTTCTATAATAGAAACTTTGAGAGCTTGCTCAAGAAGTATATTGTTACCCATAGGATTGCTACTCCATATCACCCACAGACCAGTGGGCAAGTAGAGATTTCTAATAAGGAAATCAAGCACATCTTGGAGAAGATAGTTAGGACAAATAAGAAGGACTGGGTTGGGAAGCTTAATGATGCATTGCAGGCCTATAGGACTACCTATAAGACCCCAATTGGAATGTCTCCATTTCTAATAGTCTATGGCAAATATTGTCATATGCCAGTAGAGTTGGAGCACAAGGCCTTTTGGGCCATTAAGAGTTTAAACATGGATCTAACATCTGCTGGTATACAAAGGAAGCTACAGCTGTCTAAGCTGGAGGAGCTGAGATTAGATGCTTATGCCAACTCAAGGATCTATAAGGAGAAAGCTAGGGCATTCTTTCACAAGAGCCTTTTGAGAAAAGACTTTGGGGATGGTGCTAAGGTATGGGTGTTCAACTCCAAGCTAAAAATTTTCCCATGAAAGTTAAGAACCAGATGGGATGGTCCTTTTACTGTTCTTCATGCATTCCCATCTAGAGCTGTGGAGATAATGCACCCCACTTCTGGGAGGATCATGAAGGTGAATGGTCAGATACTCAAATTATATGTAGAAAATTCCATGGAGTCCTTTGCAGCCATGTATCTTTAAGAACCTCCCACTTATGAGTGATCCATAGCCATGTACACTATATAAAATAGTTGCCTTGTGTATTGTTAAAATTCTGTCATTTGCTATTTTTAATTTGTTTTTGTGTGATGTCATATGTTGTGTGAATGTTTGAGTGTTTAGAGAACCTAAATCTAGTTCTGTGAGTCTTCATTTCTTGTGGTTTGTGCATCTACATGTGTGAATTGGTGGTGCAATGTGGTTCCTATGTTTCATTGATGGCCTAGTGATATGATCTGTGTTGTTAGAAATCTGTGTGCACTAAGCACGAAAGTATGTTCATGAGTCATGAATCATGAAGGGGGGGGCATGTGCCTGAATTGATGTGGAGAAATGGGGTTGTGACAAAAATGCATTAAACTTGACAATGGAAAATGAACCTAGCAAGCAGCATTGCCTGAAATTAGAGCCTAGAGATAGCCTCGCGAGGTCCTAATTTTTCTAAAGTGTTCTATCGCGCAGCTCACTATGAACTCCGCGAGCAGTCATTTTTCGTGCACTGAACTACTTGTGAGGTTGACTCCAAGCCTTGTCATGCTTGCAACGCTCATTTCTGTTTGACTCATCTTCGCAAGAGCTTCGCGACGCCCCCTTGTTCACCGAAAGAGCCAGTCACGCAGATCAAAGTGAACTGCGCGAGTCTTATTTCTCATCTGTGTGAGCTCGCGAGGATCAAGGCTAGTTGTTTTATCATTGCGAGATCCTCGCTAAGCTCAAGCCTGCAACATTTAAGAGCTCTCGTAGATCTTGCTCACTTTATTGTAGCAGAGCTTCAGAAATTCATCTCACGAAGCTCTCGCACAGACCTCACGCGCTTCTAAGATAAATCCAATCACGCGAGAAGCGCATGTCATCGTAGCGATCATCTGCGCGAAGCTCAAAGTCCATCCTCGCCAGCCATAATTCAGCCCAGTGAGATCCTCACGACTTGAGCCACCTGGAGAACCATTTGTGTGAGCTATAATATTCACGACAAGCGATCCTCACAAGCCGCCTTTAACTACAATTCCATCCATGCGACAGCCTCGCGAGAGGCCAATATGATGCCCTCATCCTCGCTAAGCACGAGCTCCTGCCTTCTCAATCCATACACAAGGATATTTTGGAGATTTCCCTACTTTTAGGGCACACATCCCGAGGTTCTACATTGATTCCCACATCCTGAGGCATCTAAGGGCTGCAAAGGAGCCACGACAATAGCAGCAACTAGGGTTTCTCTCTCCTCCTCTCCTATTAGCTAGGGCAAGATAGTATACAATGTGTATATAAGCTGTAATTTTTGTGTATAAACCACCTCATCTTTAACCTAATTTCAGTTGTGAGCTAGGGTAATCTGTGCTTAGGTCATTGAGGGTTAGGTTAAGGTCATCTTTTTAGTTTTCCTTCTCTCCTTAGCTCAGCACATGCTGGCTAAGATCTACTGTAATACTGGGACTGTATGTATGCTGTAATAAGATTGTGAAAAGTTGTAAAAGCCTACGATTCTGCACAGACTGCAGCTCTAAGGGCAGCCATTGTAAGTTCTTTTTATACATTGAAATGCCATCTTCAAAGCTTCATTGAAGCTATATTTTCCTTTTGTTTATCAATAATTTTGTATAGTTTTAATGCACCTATGTATGCATGAGCTTGTAGCCATGCATACATAGCAGCGGCAGTTGCTTTTATTGCTCTGATTTCACCCCTTGACTAGACTATATCTTTGGGGATGATCTGTGACCATTTAGTGGACAACTCATAGCCTTAGACTAGTCCACATCTCTGGAAGGAATTGGATTCTTCTTCCTTCCATTTGAGCTTGAAGCCAAATGAAGGATTGATGTGGATCCAGTCTTTTCCCAGCTTACGCAACCCCTGTTTCAGTCCAAAATACTAGTCCCTGATTTATTACTTCTCATCATTTTCTAATTTATTTTCCAAACCCATCTCCATTCTTCTTAAACCCTTTCTTATAGCATAAAACTGTAATTTTATTTTTAGTTGTGACAACAAACTCCCTTTCTTTAGGATTGCCAAATCTGAACTCAGATCTAGAGATCTACTAAAATAACCCTTTAGGTTCTAGATCAATTTTTCCTGTTGGACAACCCTTTCTTATCAAAACTTGCTATAATAGGCCCTGGATCTTGTAGGACTGTGTATATATTTTAGATTGTTATTTTCATCCATTTCACTCCACCTTTTGATTTGCTTTTGATCATAGATTTCCTCACACATCTTTTTTAATAATCAAGACAGCAAGATCTTAAGATATATAATCAACAACCCTGTTGAAGTGCATTACCCAGGACTCCTCTATCTCTTCCATGTAATCCTCTGTCATAAAAAAAATGTCTTCATCTGGGAAAGGATTTGCAGGCAGATGATCAGCTAGTGCTTGCTCCTTTATTGACTTCTGAGTGACATACGTGATGTCAAATTTAGAAAAGAGAAGTTGACAGTGTGCAATTCGGCCAGTGAGGGCCAACTTTTCAAACAAGTACTTCAAGGGATCCATTATTGCTAGCAGGAGGATGACTTGGGATAGCAAATAATGATGGAGCCTTTGCGTAGCCCAAACGAAAGCTAGACATGATTTCTCCATATGAGAATAGTGTGTCTAGTAGTTGGTGAATTTCTTACTCAGGTAGTAAGTGGCCTGCTCTCTTCTTCTAGTCTCATCATGTTATCCTAGGACACATCCCATTGAGAATTCTATCATAGAGAGGTACATTAATAGCTGTCACTCGGGTACTGGAGGTACTAAAACAAGTGGGTTGAGAAGATAACCTTTGATCTTATCGAATGCCGCTTGAGAGTCATTATTCCATTCAATGGGTGAATCTTTTCTTAGTAGCTTGAAAATCGGCGTGCAGATAGGAGTTAGCTATGCAATAAACCGACAAATGTACTGTATCCTGCCTAAGAAGTCACTGACCTCTTTCTCTGTAGACGGCAGTGGAATTTTGACGATAGTTTTTACCTTGATTGGGTCAACCTCGATGCCTCTTCTGCTGACGATGAAGCCTAATAGTTTTCCTGACATGGCTCTGAATGCGCATTTCTGAGGGTTCATGCGCAACCTGTATTTTCTCAGTCTCTCAAATAGCTTTTGGAGGTTTGTCAGATGATCACCTCTCTTTGGTGACTTGGCGATCATGTCGTCAGCGTACACCTCAATTTCTCAATGCATCATGTCATGGAAGAGTGTTGTCATTGCCCTTTGGTATGTCACCCCAGCTATTGTTACGTGCTTTTTCTGGGTTCCTTTCGGTCCCCATAATTAGTGGCCCAATTCGGTCCCAAGTGGACTCTGGCGATGGGTGGTGGAGTGATTATTTAGAATATAATAGGTACTAAGATTAAAGAGGTAAATTTGTGACGAAAATACCTGGTTCATTACGATTGCCAGCTACAGATATTTATCGATGCTGCAACATGTTACTGATCACGCTGGTGAGGAGGTGAGGGTTCCTTCTTTACTGAATCGTAGGCCTGCCAATGTCAGCAGCACTGGGTCGCTCTAATGTCTAGGTAACCTATTCTCCTTTTATTGTGTTGATTAATTAAGTTAAGTTTCCCGATTCTACTGGGAGTCTAATTATGCGTAGGATTCCAAGTCCTATCCTGACTCTAACTATTATTTTGGTCTTTTGCTTTTAGTTTGAGTAACTCTCTTAATTTCCTAATGCTGTTATGAGTCTAGTTATTTCTGATGTCTTACTTCTACTAGGATCCAATTACTTTAAGTGTTCTAATTTTGTTAGGTGTTTAATTAATTTCAAGTATCCTAATTCTATTAGGAGTCTAATTAATTGTGAGATGCCTAGTACTACTCTAACTTTAGGTGTTTTTGCTCTTTTTATTTTTAATCCTAGTCTAATTAACTTCTCCTAGTTCTACTAGGAGTCTAATTAATATCTTAATCTAATTGAGTCTCCTAATCCTACTAGGAGTCTAATTAATTTCAGGGTCCTAATCTTATTAGGAATCTAATCAATTGAGTCTCCTAATACTACTAGGAGTGCAAATATGTTAATTCTACAAGGACTAATTAGGAATATACTAATTCTATTGAAACTCTAATTAATTAAAAATATACTAATTCTATTAAAACTCTAATTAATTAAAAATCTACTAGTTTTACTATAATTCTAATTAAAAGGGGTTTCAGCCCGCTATGGTAAGGAGGATCGGCCCCGTTCTCGAGTACCCTCCATAAGCTCCCTAGGGCAAATCGAGTGGCTAAGATTAAAGTAAACTGAATTTGAATTATAAGACAATATTTTTGGATTGAAAAGACAATAATTTTTGGATTATAATTATAGATTATAATTATAGATTAAAATTAAAATCTATAACTATAAAGAATTAGTAAATTAGGACTAGAATCTAAAATTTAAAGACTAAAATCGGGACCGAATTCAGAGAATCAGACCGTATGATTAAGGATTGGTTCTAGAAACTGAGAACTAGAACCAGAGATTAATGATAGGACTGAAAGTTGAGATTAGATTTTAAAATAGTGAATAGAATTAAGGACTAGTTCTAAAAAGCTAAGAATTATAACTAGAGATTAAAATACGGATTAAAAAAGGTATTACGGCCTAAGACTGAAAATTAAAACTAATAGTTGAAATTTGAGATCAAAGAGACTAAGAACGAAGAACTAGAACCGAAAATTTAAAACTAGAAGGAACATTATACCTAAGGCCAAGGCTGCAGAGAGGAATCTCAAAATCCTGAGCTTGAAGGCAAGGAAGTCGATACTCAAATCTCAAAGTCGTTGTTGTTCTCCTTTCAGTCGTGGTAAGGGGATCTATTTATAGGTATTTTGCTAATTACGAGCCCTGTGGAGTGCGTGTAATTTTTCGGGCAACTTCAATTAAGCACCCTATCCGGGGTGCTTAATTGAGTTGTGCGCCCTGTATTAGGCCCTTAACCACTTTGAGTCGATGACCAACTCAGTGAGTGACTGGCTGACTGGCTCAGTTCGGGTATCCCAGTCCTAGTTTGACTAGACTAATTGTGCACCCAGTGTGGAACGTACAATCTGATTAAACACCGTACTAAGTGCATTTAATCGTGGTGTTTTGGCGAACTTAGGAGACCAGGTCTGAAACAGACCAATTGAGCGCCGGTGATGAGACGTTTAATCCGATTGTGCGCGCTTGTTAGGACGTGCAATCGAGTCTCAAGGCGGTCTAAAAGAGGGAAAGTTTTGTTTGACAGGATTGATTGAGTGTTGGTGGTGTAGCATTCAATCGAATTGCGTGCATGGTTCAGTGCGTGTAATTCAGGATTGTCCCGGGTCTGGGTCGGGTCCGAGGCGCAAGACTATTGTTTCAGCTTGCGTTTCAACTATATACTATTGTTTTAGTATATAGTCCCCACCTCTAGGGTTATGAGATCTGAGCCACAGAGCTATTGTTTCAGCCTGTGTTAAATCATATATTATTGTTTTAGTATGTGATCCTTACTTTTATGGGATATAAGCCACAAAGCTCTTATTTCAGCCTGTGTTCAGTCATATACTATTGTTTCAGTATATGGTCCCACATAGGGTCATGGGGTTTGAACCACAGAGCTATTGTTTCAGCCTGTGTCCAACCATATACAATTGTTTCAGTATATGGTCGTCGCATTAGGGTTTTGAAACCCTCAGAGAAGGTAAGTCCTTTCCGAAGAGTCACAGTCGAGGTCAAAGATTGATCGAACAAACTTATATACTCTGAGAGGGCAAAATGGGGGTATCTATAGATGCCCCTCTTCTGTGCGCTCCTGCGAAGTAAGAGCGCGTCGAAGAAGTAGACACACCTCTCCTGAGGGTGCCTTCTCGTTCTTCTTGGGAAATCACAAATGTGAACTGGGGATGCTGACATGACATGCTTGGCTTTCTTATCTATCAGTACAAGTTAAAATAGAGCATTCGGGGGCCCAATGGTAGCTGTCAAAAGGCGTATTCCTGGCCGTGGATGCGGAAGGGCATCCCGCTGCGTATCGCAATGTGCTGCGAATAGCAGTCAATGAGGGAAGCCAGCACATCCTAATCCATGGGTGCAAAGGGCATCCCGTCGCATGGCGCGACCTACTGCAAGTGACAGTCAAACGGAAAGGAGAATCATCATATCCAAATTTGTGGGTGTAAGGGGCATCCCGCCGCTTGTCGCGACCTGCTGCAAGGGGCAGTCAAACAGTGGGAAATGATGCAATCGAGGTACCGGAGGGCATCATACAATTGTCCATAGGCAAGGTCCTGAGACCGATAATAAAATGTTAAGTAATGGCGAAGGCTTTCTCAAAATCATGTCAGATCAGGCGCGTCATTGCTCACACCGATGGCGCTTCAGGTGTCTCTTTTTTGTGGACATTTGGGATTTCTCAAAGTTTAACATATATTCATTTTTTAGTTTCCTAGGGGAAGGAACAGGTCGGGGCAATAAGTGAATATTGACTGATAGGAGTCTATGTATTAATTTTTAGTTGTTCGTTAATCTTTTTGGAAATTTTTTTTTTTTTTTTTTTTGAAAGTTTGGGAATTAAACTTAAGATCAATTTCGGTGGTAAAACTACGAAAAATGCGACTTTCGAGATGTCACTAAGCAGATCCACCGGTACGGAATTTGTGGTCCCGACCGTTTGTGTGGGTGTCAAGATGACACTTGGTATGCCAGATGCTTGTTGGAGACATTATCTTAGGTGCTGATTATTATGTGTGTGGAATAAAATCAAAATAAAAGGTGAGATGGAAGAGATAAAACAGCAACTCTAAAATACACACAACCTGCAAAATACAAGGCTATTATAGCAAGTTTTAAGTAAGTACGAGTTTGTCCCACAGAGAAATTGATCTAGAACCTAAAATGGGTTATAATAGTAGGCCTCTAGATCTGGCTACAGATCTGACAATCCTAAAGAAAGGGAGTTGGGTATCACAACTACACTAAATTACCTACTAAAAGAAAAGAAATAAAGTGCAGTCCTATCCTAAGAAAGGGTTATAAAGAAAGTGGTGATGGTGTGCTAAAATAAAGATAAAATGGTGGGAAGTAAACTACTACGCTAAGTTTGAATCAGCTTTGTAACTCAGATCTAGATCTACTTCTACAGGAATCCTTGCTAAAGTGCTATCAAAAACCTCAGCAAGGAAGGAGAATCCAACTCACTCTTGTGAATCAACCTAGTCCCTTAAGGCTATAACTTGTCCACTTTAATGGCCATAGACTATCCAATAGGGAGGATCAAAACATATGAAGAAAATCAGAAAACTAATCTGATCAAATAGAATAGACTGATCTTAAGGTTATAACCTGTCCACTTAAATGGTCACGGATTATTCAATAGATGTCTTCCACCCAATTGATCAAATCAGAATATTAAAACTATTGTGGACACTATGTTTGCCTAGCTACAAGCTCCCCAGATCTGTTACAGATCTGGCAGGCATTCATAGGAACAAATAGTTCTTGAAAAACTAGTGAAGACCACAGTGGTTCACGGGCTATTTGGAGACTTAAAAGCAGCTGGTCATTACTATAGAAGGCCTGCAATGACTCAGCTCACAAGTCTACAATCACTACAGAAAAGGTCATATCTAACATCTGATATTGGTCAAGTAAAATAGGGGGGAGTTAGTTCCTACAACAACCTCTCACAAGGCTACAAGCTCTAGTGCAGAGGAGAAGAATCCTTCTCAGATTTATGGCTTGGAATCACCCTAGGGATATAGTTTGTCCACTTAAATGGTCACAGGTTATCCACAGAGGTTATCCACACCACAGGTGACTGAGATGGAACATGTAAACTGCTAGTGCCTCTATTGGTCCCAGGGCTATAAGCTCAAGCTTCCATGGCCTTTCAATCAGCTTAAATCCTAAATATATGATATAGCCTAAATAAAACTACGGGCAAGTAGGAAAATAACAGATTAAATGAACATTTTAAACACAAATTCCATTGATCAGAAATACCTACAATGCAATTTCTCAAGCTAGCAGCCTTGTGCATAATACCTCATCACAAAATCCCAAAGATTACAAGACCCATTACAAAACTAATTAAAACTGCACCTAATTTCTTACAGAGGGTTAGTCAGTAAGTGCTGAGCTAAGAGGGAAGAAAAATAGGAAAAGTAAGTGTTCAAACCCTAACCCTAATCTACTTGAGCTCCCAGTCGACAGATGTTGAAGGAGAGATTCTAATTCTAAGTTACAAGTATAGCTTATATACTCAGTCCTAATGCCTTGGCTCAAGGAAGAGTAAACCTTAATTTTTCTAGTAGATGTGACACTGTTACAACCCTTCGATGCCTTGAGATGTGTGCCTCAAGATTTGAGCCTCGAGATGTGTGCTCTAGCCCTAGGGAAATCCCTAAAAGGTCCCTAGAATTAAGACTGCAAAGTGGAGAGCTCAAGCTTCGTGAGGCTGCCTTCTGCATATTAATTCTATTGCACAGTTGCTTTCTGCTCTTTAGTTCCTTTGCGCAGCTTACAGAGTCCTCGCAAGGTAAGAATTGGCTTAGAAGGTTTGTTCAATCATGCAGGTGGGCTTTGCATTATCATGCAGCTGCTCTAGCTTTGAATGCACTCATGCGAAAGAGTTTGCAGCGCTTGGCTAGCTCTCGCAGTAGGGCTTCAGAAGTTCCTCTCATGAGGGTTTTGCGAGGATGCCTTTTACTCTTGCTCGGCTTCTTTTCACTTATGCAGCTTGCTCGGTACAGAGTTGAACTTCTAGGTGCGCGAGAGCTGTGCGAGCTATATTTCTGAAGGCTTAGTGCGTGACTACTTTGCAAGTTCCTTTATGTGTTAATTGCAGATGAAGTGCGTGACTACTACGCAAGTTCTATTATGCTGCATGTAACATCTACAAGAGAAGACTTTGCTGGTGAATTGAACAATGCAAGGCAACATCTCAACTGTGCAAGATTAGTCATTTGTTTCTCTGCTGCAATGCACATGCTTCTGTGCACCTTCCTCCACTCTCATCTATGCTTCTCACATCTACTAAACTTCTTGGGTCCACTTTGACATGCAAACTGGTCACCATGGTGTGTACCACCATGGTGTTCCATCAATCTCTGGCTCAGCTATCATCCTTGGCTTAAATTCTCTCTTCTTGGCATCAATGGCATGGACTTTGTGTTTAGCTGCACAAGTTATTACTAATCTACAAAATGAGCTAAACAGGAGTTATTAGTCAACTTCAAGGTCCAGCAAAGGCTAGATTAAGAGGTGAAAAGTTGTAGTTTTCAGTTAATAACACACCCCCAAACCTAATCTTTGCTAGTCCCAGAGCGAAGCAAAATTTAAACAACTACTCTACGAATGTAAATGCCCCTTTTGTAGGGAGCACGGATGCATTTAGCTTATGCATCAAGCCTTTTAAACCCTAAGGTGATGCCTAGTGGAGGAGTGAAGTCTCCTGAAGGTACCCACAAACTTCTCAATGAAATAGTTAATAAAAGTGCAACATTATCAAGGCAGCCGTCAATACACAGAGCATCAGTTCACCTTTGATTCAAAATATGAGGAATTTAAACAAAGGATATGCACAGACATTTAATCATTAAAACTTTTGCATGTATACACATCATTTCCAATTAACTTGTAACAAGAGAAACAACACATGTATGTCAGTACTGAGCTCACCACTAATTTAAAAATTAGGCTTTAGGCAATGCCCATTGCATTTGCTAACATACCCAATGCTTATCGAGGTAGTCTCTCACAAAGAACTTTGAGGGTTTTTATTTTCTCACCACCTCAAGAGCAGTTATAGTCCCTAAATGGATCTGCAAGTATGAGCATAGGCAAAGCTCTTAAATTCTAGCATCATTGGCTATTCCTCACCACAGATTGGACAACTCCTCATCTCCACATAACAGCTCATTCAACTTAGGATCACAAGGTCTTATGACTGGGTTGTAATATGGCTTATGGTTGTAGGTTATAAAGAATGGAAGGGTGAAAAGGGATGCAAATTTGAGAAATCAGCAGGTGAAGGAGGTGATTCGACTTCGCCTTCTTTAGTTCAGCACATTTCATCTTCTTTGACATTTTTCAGACTTGAAGTGGCCAGCTTCTCCTCTTATTTTTACTTTTTCTAATGACATTTTCTCTTGACTCCTCTCTCTTCCCTTTCATTATTCTTTTTCTATTTTTCTTTTGGATAAATTTTTCTTTTTTTTTATTTTTTATTTTTCTGAAATGCCACCCTCTCCCTAGCTGCTACACTGCTATCCTCCTTTTGTGTTTCTTCTCCATTCATCCAATGTTGCCCCTAGCTTGTCCATCTTCAACTCCTCCTTTACCTTCTGAATTCTCACAGTGGGGGTAGGTTTGAATCAGGTCCATAGGTTTAGGTACAAATACTCAGGTGTATTTTGAAGAAAAACTAGAAATTAAGGCTCAAAATGTGTATGCACAAGGGTAGTTTACTAGGTTTAGTACGTCTAAGCTCAAATTGTCCAAGAGAAGGCCTTGATCCTTCCCTAAATATCATGAGTGTTGTCAGCAGTTTCAACTTGGAGATGCCTAACTTCTAGTGAGGACATTGACTCAGCCAGTCTTTAGAGCAAAAAGAATTGCCTCAATCACTCCTCAAAGAGAAAAAAATAATAATAATTTGTGGGCCCACATCCCACTAGGTATGGTCTTCATTGAACTCTTAGGCATGTCCTTACCTTTTTCTCTCTTTAATGGATCACTAAATACTGACATAAGTGAGTTTAATGGAAATGTTAAAATTAAAAAGTTTTTAATGGCTAAATATTTGTAAAAAAAATTTCATTTCCTCCTTTTCAAAGTTTCTTAGGTGATCACAGCTCCATATCTATCTTACTCACTTGATTCTCCTATACTAAGGTTAACTATATCATTGGCAAACCTTGCCACACTTCCAAACCTATGAGTAGTGTCCTCACTGATTCAAAGATAAAGGGCATGTGCAGCAGGGATCATACACAAAATAAAATAAGTAAAAACATTAAACAAGACACACACAAACTACTAAAATAAACTAACAAATATAAAGACAGAAAGTAAACCAAACAAAATTTGCCAAAGAGAAATTTTATTTATACATAAAAATTTGTACAATGTAAGGGAAAAGAACTACACAAAAGTCAGGCAAAGACATCCTAACTGATTACAAATGCAAATCTAATCATTTGAATCCTCTACTACATCAGGTGGTTCTTGGATTCCTTTGCCCTTTGCTTTCTTCAAAGTAACAGCAGCAGACTGGGACCTTTGCTTTGGAAGTAGTTTTTCTTGGCCGAGAGGTACTTTTCTTTGTGAGAGTGGGCTCTAGATTTGAAGTAGGTTCCTGGATTTTGATTTCAGACTTGACTTTGTTAGATTTCTTGGGTTTAGGGGTTGTTTCCTTTTGAGGTACATTAGGGTTTAATTGTTTGGAAACAGCTTCTGCTAACTCTCGGTCACAATTTTCAGTTAAGGTCTTCTACAATGCTGTAATAGTCACACCAGTCATAAGCTTTGTCCTCAGCTAATCTCAAGTCTGTCTGTAATTTCTTGATGAGATCCTCCATCCCCTCAGCCCAATTTTTTTCTTGATTGTATTGGATCATTATCTCCCTCTAACCCTGCTTGATTCTCTTCTTCTCTAACTTGTAGGCTAGCAACACTGATTTGAATTTATCAAGGAGGGGCTGCCTCACTGATGTTCTAAGGTCAGACATTCCTCTAACCACATACCTCTTGATGTCAGCATTTTTCTTCATGGCTTGAAGGAGGGTGTAGTATGGAGGTCTAGGGTTAAAAAAAGTTGGTAATATGATCTACTCAGTATTGAAGGAAGGGCCAACCAGCAATGATGGAGGGATGGGTGGTGGCATGGGTGGGGTGGGAGTAGAGGGTATTGTGAGTTCTATCACCTCAAGGTCATTTTGGGAGGAGGCATTTGTAAGGGTAATTGGGGGAATAATAGAAATAAGTTCAATGGGTGCAGCAACAATAAGTGTTGCTACTATGGTTAAGGGAGGGTGAGATTGGGGTGGGGTAGGTAAATGGGTAGGTAAGGGGACAAATGGTTGTTGGGAAGGATGGTTTAAAAGTGATAATGTGGATTGGATGGCTTATAATTTGGTTTGAATGGAGGCCTTGTTTTAGAGGTTGGAATTCATGGATTGTAGATTGGCCTCAATGGATGATTGGGTTTGGGAGTTGGTCATCACTTGGGCTTGAAGGGAGAGTAATAGGTTGAAGATTTGGAGTAGGAAATCAGGGGTGATGGGTGGAATTGGTTGAAATGGGGAAGTGGATGCATGAGTGAAGGTGGTGGGCTATGGTGATGGAGGTGTAGGGGCAAATTGATGGGGCTGTGGTGAATCTGGAGGAGGGGTAAAAAGAGGTGGGTGAGGAGAGTCAGGGAGAGGGGAAAACTCATAGTTGATGTCCCCTATAATAAAGGACATCATAGCTAAGTATCCCTCTTCTGAAAATGGGTAGGAAGGGATGGATTGGCCTAAGGGTTCAAAGAACTCAGGTGGGAAAGGTGTGGAGGTTTCAATGGGCTGAGGGGGGTGTTGTGGGGAGCTGTGTGGGATTTCAAGGATGGGAGGCCCAGGTTCAAAGGCTTGGGCTGTTGAGGGTGGTGGTAGGCCAATGGTTGGGTCTGGGATAGTTGTGGTTTCAGGAATTGGGATGTTTTGGGAGATATAGGTGGGCTGGGTAAGTAGTCATAGGTGTAGGGAAAGTTAAAGGTGTGGTGGGTATGGTTGGGCTAGTTATGGCTGATGTGATAGGCAAAGATATAGGTAAGCTCTTAGTAGGTATGGTGGCTATGGTAATTGGTGAAATAGGTTGGGTTAAAGGTAATGGGACTATGGGATGTTCTGAGGTTGGGGTTGAGGTAGTAGGTGCAGGAGTTATGGGTGTAGCTAGAGATGAGGGTATGGTAGTGGTTATGGGTATGGATAAGGAGGCAATGGTTTGAGTGCTGGCTGGCATACTTGAGTTGGCTGCCTTTGGTATGGGGATATGGATGGAAGGGATAGTTGGCATAGCAGAGATTGAAGTAGTGGCTGCAGAGGTGGGGGCTGTTGGATCTAGCAGATCTTCCTTCTTTTTCTTCTTCTCAATCAAAGTACCACTGATCCACCATTATTTCTTTCCACCTTTTTTGGGGGGCAAGGCAATAGTCTCCTCATCTATTTGAAAAGGATAGCCCCCTAGCTTCAACAAGGCTGTTTTAAGCCTACAGTAGGAGAGTGAATGGGATTTCTTCTTAGTCTTCACCTTCTCGTAAATATCTTTCATCCCCTCAAAAATTAACTTTACAGCATCCAAGTAGTGGTTCTTGTGGAATCAATAGAGTGCATCTGCTATGGGAGACCTCTTCTCCTGCTCATGGCCAGAGCAATATATATTTTTTCTCAACACCCCATCCATAAATCTGAGGTTGGGGTGCATATCTCTCTTCCTGATGGACACCCCTGACGCAGTGATCCCTCCAGTCAGCTCCTTTGCAATGTTTAAGATGGTGGTTGACAAAGGGGGACCCAAGCCACACTCAGGGCTATAATTTACTAGTATCCCTAGTATCTCAGCCATTACAGATTGGTTGAAGAGCATCTCAAACTTGTCTATTAACTCCAACAATGTTGGGTTCCTGTCATCCCCAGTCTTTACTTTGATATTTTGGTAGAACAACTGCACTAGTCTAGGGAAGACTAGCTACATTGGGGGCCTCAACAGGGACAGTAGAGTTACCTTGGTTAGGTATTCCAGGGAGGCAGATATCTCTGGTAGCTCCTCAAAGAAAACTTTATGAAAAGTTGTCTCTACCTCGAGTTTAATGGCGGCCACCCATTCAGAAGGTGTTCTGAGGTATTTATGAGGTTGCTGAGAAAATCACAAGAGGGAAGAAGCCTTCTGGAGAATCCATCAGGAGGAGAGACTTGGATTCAAGCATGCTTTTTATGGATCAAGTTCTGTAGAAGAATATTTTCTGCTCTGGGCACCAAAAGGAGAGAAGGACACCCATTGTTGATCCCATCTACTCCTCTCAGGGGCATTGCTTCAATGTTGCCCAGCAGATTCTTGAGGGGATGATGAACATCCATCTAAAAGTGCAGAAGAAATAATAGCCCCATGCACTGCCATACTGCGAGCTAATTACAGCCCTGCTCAAAAAGGGTGGCTACCAAGGGAAAGTGGGAGAACCAACTGAGACCTTGGCCCCAGTTGAGTTTGCCAGAAGATTATAGACAATCAGCATGTCCTTGATGAAGAAGAAGGATAAGGAGTCTAAGGCAGCACCTATCATTCAAGAAGTGGCTGCAGCTGCCACCTCAGCCTCACCCTCATTCCATCACCATTCACCACCACTCCACTTTCCATTACTATCCCTGCTGCTAGCTCAGCTCAACAACCTCCATTGTCTATCCCTGCCCCCATACCCATCATTTCATCTTTACCACCCTCCATACCCACCACTACCAGCCCCACGCCAGCTCCAATTCAACCCATCTTTCCTTTTAACCTGCCCACCCCACCCATCCAAAGAAAATATAAAAAGAGAGCCTCTAAACCAACTAAAGCATCTAGTGAACCTACCATACCCACTACCTTACCAGCCCCTATACCAAGCTCTGAACCTATTCCATTAACCCAGCCCATACCAAACCTTGAGCCAACTGACCCACATAGCCCCATTCCAGACCCACCTTCCCCTTTCACATATGATGAAAGTTAACCTCTTACCACTGACACCCCACAAACCACCACCATAGACCTTGTCCACCCCATTCACCCATTGGAAACCATTAACCCAGTTGACCCCACTACATCCCTACCCATTCCATTCCTTTTTGCCCTACTCATGGCCATGACCTCCTCATGACTTAGGGGTACTCAGGCATGATGGACTCCATTGTGGGGGACATCAGGCATGAGTACACACCTCTCCCTGATTTCTCACAGCCCACCCACTTTAACCATGCCCCCATTTCCCCTTTCCAACCTATCCTAACAACCACACCAACAATTCCAACCATTCTAGATCCCTTGGCCCAGATACTTTCCCTTCTCACATCATTACAAACCCAAATCCTAGCCAATACCCAAAACCAGGCTACCATTCAAACCTCCATCGCACCAACCAAACCACCTTCCCCTATGCCCCTACCTATACCTGTGCCTACCCCCCTTCCAGATTCACCTCAGACACTTCCGACTGTGCAAACTGCAGCTACTGCAACAAAGAAAACCACTGAGCCTGTGGAGCTGATTTTGATTCAACCAACCCTGGCCTCTATCTCCACACAGACTAATCATGAGGTAGAGGAGCTGCCCCTCCCACCATTAGCCTTTACCTCCACCTCTACCCAAACAGATTTTGAGGAAGTGCTACCCATTTTACCCATCTTCACCTCCACCTACACTCAAACTGACCCCAGTGAAGAGGAGCTGGCATCCACCATTCCACCTCCATCATCTATCCCATCATCCTCATCCACTCCCTACCCTAAATTTGATGACCCTAATGAAAGGGCCATTGTTCATGCTTTCTCCAATCCCATGCCACTGTTTTCCACCCTCACCTGAGCTATGGCTGCAAACCCTTATATCATGAGAGATGTTAAGAGATGGGTAGTTGAGCTCAATACCAGGGTAAAGCAGCTATTGCTAGCTTAGATTGCCAAGCTATAGACAAATCATACTAGGGAAAAGAATAGACTGGAGCTGATGTTGATAAAATCCATAAATTTATGTCAAGTGTACAAGCAGAAGGCAGAGCATTTGGCAAAACTTGCAGACACCCTCCAATCAACCATCTTAGTAATGAAGCCACCCTCATCAGCAGGTGTGTCCATCAAGAAGCCCTCTCAACACTAGAGCAGCATCAAGCCCAAGAAGCTAGCTATAAAAAGAACCAAGGCTGGTGCTGCCAGTGCTGATACAGTGAAGAAAGAGAAGAATAAATATGCAGAAAAATATGCCTGGACCCCCAACTTTGTCTTGAGCTCAGACTCAGATTCAGATTAGTTTAGGTTGTAGCGTAGCCAGTTGTACTTAGAGTCTGTAATCATTCCCTCTTCTAGATAGACTTTTCTAGTTCAGTCCTGTGTTTTTGTCAATTCTATATATCTTGCTTTCTATTTTTATCTCTTACTATTGTATATAATTCTCATTAATAAAAAAATTTCTGTGTGCCACTTTGATTTTTCTTTCATTGTCTTTAATTTTAATTTTTAATTGTCAAGTACTTCTTCACCCTGCTGCTCCTACATGTATTATTTCTGAAATAGTGAGGACACTGTTTAATTTAGGTTTGCGGGTATGATAAGGTAAATCCATAAGTAGGCCACTGAAATAGTTAACCTAAGTGCAACAGTAAAATAATCGATTTTGAAACAAATAGAGTGAATCCACCAAAGAAATTTTGAAAATGAGAAAAATTTAAAACTGATGCAGACTATTTGACACTGAAATCCATTGAAAAATTAAATACTTCCATGCGGTGAGCATCAAGAAAAACCTTTCACAACTAGTGCTTAGTGCACCAGTAATGAGAGAAAAAGGTGAGAACATACCCATGAGTTTAATTGAAGACCATACCCAGTGAGCTTTGAACCTATAAAATTTTTTATTAGGAGTATTTTTGGCAAATTTTTCTGCTCTAAGGAGTGACAGATTCAAAACCTTCCCACTAGAAGTTAGACACCCTAAGTTGAAACTGTTTGACAGTAATAATTATACTAAGGAAAGGATCAAGGCCTTCATTTGGATAGTTTGTACCAACCCAGTGAAAACTACTCTCTTGCATACACTCTTTGAGCCTAAAAATCCTAGTTTTCCTCAACAAATACCAAAGTACTTGAACCTGAACCTCTTAGCCTGATTCATCCCTACCCTCAATCTGAGAATTTATAAGGTAAAGGAGAAGATGTTGAAGAGAGGTGAGTAAGGTTTAACATTTGGTGAGAGGTGAAGATGATGGGAGATAATTTATAAGTAGCAGTGTAGCAATTATAGATGTGTGGCAACCATCATAATATATATATATATATATATATATAATAAAGAAAAAGAGAAAAGAAAGAGAAGTCAAGTGAAGTTTCATCTGAAAATTGAAAAGAGGAGGAGAAGATAGCCACTTCAAATTTGAAACATCAAAGTAGGTGAAGCAGTGCTGAAATGAAGGTTGTGAAGTCATGAATCACTCCCTAACCCTACTGATTTCTCAAATTTTGAATCCCTCTTTTCCCCTTTTATTCTTTTCAAACCTCACCGATAAGCCACATTACAACGTATGAAAAGTCCTTGTGATCCAAAGTCAAATGAACTGTCATGTGGAGACAAGGGAGTGTCTAATCTATGGTGAGGAGTGCTTGATGATATCAGTAATTAGCAGCAAATGCCTATGCTCATGCTTATATCCCATTTGGGGTTTGTAACTGCTCTTGAGCTTGTGTGAAAAGGTACACCCTTAAATTCATTTGCCAGAGACATCCCTGGTAAGCATTGGGTCTAAGATTGAAATCATTTGGGCATTGTTTGAACCTGAATTTTGATTTACTGTTAAGCTTAGTACTATTTTGCACATATTGTTTTCTTAGTGTCAGCTGATTGTATGTGATGAGCATGCATGCATGATTGAGGTGTTAAATTATTTGGATATACTATTTTGGAACTCCATTAATTTAAATAGAGCAAGGGTGGAATGAAACTTTATTAATTACAAACCGATTAGCCACTATTTGTACTTTGTTTAACTGTTGTGATTGAGAAGTTTGTGGGTATCTTTACTGAAAACCCTTAGGAGAGTTCACTCCTCCACTAGGGATCACCTAGGAGTTTAAAAGGCTTGATGCATAAGCTAAATGCATCCGTGCCACCTACGAAAGTCGCATTTAAATTGTTAGAGTAGTTGTTTAATTTTTCCTTTGCTCGAGGACTAGCAAAGATTAGGTTTGGGGGTGTGTTAAGCACTAAAAAATATCTCTTAACCTAGCCTTTACTATACCTTAGAGCCATTTAATAATCAACTTTTGAGTGTGTTTTATAGTTAATAATAAAATTACAGCTTAGTGCAACTGTCATGCTTTTGAGGCCAAGAAGAGTGAGATTTAAGGCCTAGGGCTGCAGCTGATGGAAGGACAGAGGATACACCATGGTGGTACACACCATAGTGACCATCTTGGTTGCTGATGTGGGCCCTAAAAGTTAGACATATGAGAAAAAGATGGACCCCAAACAAAGGAGACTGTTGTTGCAAGATGTGCACAGCAGTAGAGAAGAAAAGAGGGGCCCTCGTGCAGTTCTAATTGCCTGGAAAGTCACCTCATGAGGAACTCGTAATGCTCCAGCCTACAACACATAAAGAGCTTGCGCAACTCACATTGGAAAGGAGCGTAGAAAAGCTCCTTGTGCAGTTCTCTCTAAGATCAAGCCTGCAACATTTAAGAGCCCTCGCAGATCTTGCTCACTTTATTGTAGCAGAGCTTCAGAAATTCATCTCACGAAGCTCTCGCACAGACCTCGCGCGCTTCTAAGATAAATCCAATCACGCGAGAAGCGCATGTCATCCTGGCGATCATCTGCGTGAAGCTCAAAGTCCATCCTCGCGAGCCATAATTCAGCCCAGTGAGATCCTCGCGACTTGAGCCACCTGGAGAACCATCTGTGTGAGCTATAATATTCACGACAAGCGATCCTCACAAGCCGCCTTTAACTACAATTCCATCCACGCGACAGCCTCGCGAGAGGCCAATATGATGCCCTCATCCTTGCGAAGCACGGGCTCCTGCCTTCTCAATCCATACACAAGGATATTTTGGAGATTTCCCTACTTTTAGGGCACACATCCCGAGGTTCCACATTGATTCTCACATCTCGAGGCATCCAAGGGCTGCAAAGGAGCCACGACAATAGCAGCAACTAGGGTTTTTCTCTCCTAGTAGCCAGGGCAAGATAATTTTTGGACAATGTGTATATAAGTTGTAATTTTTGTGTATAAACCATCTCATCCTTAAGCTAATTTCGGTTGTGAGCTAGGGTAATCTGTGCTTAGGTCATTGAGGGTTAGGGTAAGGTCATCTTTTTGGTTTTTCTTCTCTCCTTAGCTCAACACTTGCTGGCTAAGATCTACTGTAATAGTGGGACTGTATGTATGTTGTAATAAGATTGTGAGAAGTTGTAAAAGCCTACGATTCTGCACAGACTGCAGCTCTAAGGGCAGGCATTGTAAGTTCTTTTCATACATTGAAATGCCACGTTCAAAGCTTCATTGAAGTTATATTTTCCTTCTGTTTATCAGTAGTATAGTTTTAATGCACCTATGTATGCATGAGCTTGTAGCCATGCATACATAGCAGCGGCAGTTGCTTTTATTGCTCTGATTTCACCCCTTGACTAGACTATATCTTTAGGGATGATATGTGACCATTCAGTGGACAGCTCATTGCCTTAGACTAGTCCACATCTCTTGAAGGAATTGGATTCTTCTTCCATGCGTTTGAGCTTGTAGCCAAATAAAGGACTGATGTGGATCCAGCCTTTTCCCAGCTTACGCAACCCCTGTTTCAGTCCAAAATACTAGTCCCTGATTTATTACTTCTCATCATTTTCCAGTTTATTTTCCAAACCCATCTCCATTCTTCTTAAATCCTTTCTTATAGCATAGAACTATAATTTTATTTTATGTTTTAGTTTTAGTTGTGATAACAAACTCCCTTTCTTTAGGATTGCCAGATCTGAACTCAGATCTGGAGATCTACTAAAATAACCCTTTGGATTCTAGATCAATTTTTCATGTGGGACAACCCTTTCTTATCAAAACTTTCCATAATAGGCCCAAGATCTTGTAGGACTGTGTGTATATTTTAGATTGTTGTTTTCATCCATTTCACTACACCTTTTGATTTGCTTTTGATCATAGATTTCCTCACACATCATTTTTAATAATCAAGACAGTAAGATCTTAAGATATATAATCAACAACTCTGTCGCAGTGCATTACCTAGGACTCTTCTATCTCTTCCATGTAATCCTCTGTCATAAAAGAAATGTCTTCATCTGGGAAAGGATTTGTAGGCAGATGATCAGCTAGTGCTTGCTCCTTTATTGACTTCTGAGTTACATACGTGATGTCAAATTTAGATAAGAGAAGTTGATAGCGTGAAGTTCGGCCAGTGAGGGCCGACTATTCAAACAAGTACTTCAAGGGATCAATTCTTGCTAGCAGGAGGACAACTTGGGATAGCAAATAATGACAGAACCTCCGCGTAGTCCAAACGAAAGCTAGACATGCTTTCTCCATATGAGAATAGTGTGTCTCGTAGTTGGTGAATTTCTTGCTCAGGTAGTAAATAGCCTGCTCTCTTCTTCCAATGTCATCATGTTATCCTAAGACACATCCCATTGAGAATTCTATCATGGAGAGGTACATTAATAGCTGTCTCTCGAGTACTGGGGGTACTAAAACAGGCGGGTTGAGAAGATAACCTTTGATCTTATCGAATGCCGCTTGAGAATCATTGTTCCATTCAATGGGCGAATCTTTTCTTAGTAGTTTGAAAATCGACGTGCAGATAGGAGTTAGCTATGCAATAAACTGACTAATGTACTGTATCCTGCCTAAGAAGTCTCTGACCTCTTTCTCTGTAGACGACGGTGGCTTGTTGACGATAGTTTTTACCTTGATTGGGTCAACCTCGATGCCTCTTCTGCTGACGATGAAGCCTAATAGTTTTCCCGGCATGGCTCCGAATGCGCATTTCTGAGGGTTCAGGCGCAACCTGTATTTTCTCAACCTCTCAAACAGCTTTTGGAGGTTTTTCAGATGATCACCTCTCTTTGGTGACTTGGCGATCATGTCGTCAGCGTACACCTCAATTTCTCAATGCATCATGTCATGGAAGAGTGTTGTCATCACCCTTTGGTACGTCACCCCAGCTGTTGGTACGTGCTTTTTCTGGGTTCCTTTCGGTCCCCAGCATTAGTGGCCCAATTCGGTCCCAAGTGGACTCTAGTGATGGGTGGTGGAGTGATTATTTAGAATATAATAAGTACTAAGATTAAAGAGGTAAATTTGTGACGAAAATATATGGTTCGTTGCAATCGCCAGCTGCAGATATTTATCAATGTTGCAACACATTACTAATGACACTTGTGAGGAGGTGAGGGTTCCTTCTTTACTGAATAGTCGGCCTGCCAACGTCAGCAGCACTGGGTCGCTCGGATGTCTAGGTAACCTATTCTCCTTTTGTTGCGTTGATTAAGTTAAGTTTCATGATTCTACTGAGAGTCTAATTATGCATAGGATTCCAAGTCCTATCCTGACTCTAACTATTATTTGGGTCTTTTGCCTTTAGTTTGAGTAACTCTCTTAATTTCCTAATGCTGTTATGAGTCTAGTTATTTATGATGTCTTACTTCTACTAGGATCCAATTACTTTAAGTGTTCTAATTCTGTTAGGTGTTTAATTAATTTCAAGTATCCTAATTCTATTAGGAGTCTAATTAATTGTGGGATGCCTAGTACTACTCTAACTTTAGGTGTTTTGCTCTTTTTATTTTTAATCCTAGTCTAATTAACTTCTCCTAGTTCTACTAGGAGTCTGATTAATATCTTAATCTAATTGAGTCTCCTAATCCTTCTAGGAGTCTAATTAATTTCAATGTACTAATCTTATTAGGAATCTAATCAATTGCGTCTCTTAATACTACTAGAAGTGCAAATATGTTAATTTTACAAGGACTAATTTGGAATATACTAATTCTATTGAAACTCTAATTAATTAAAAATATACTAATTCTCTTAAAACTCTAATTAATTAAAAATCTACTAATTTTACTGTAATTCTAATTAAAAGGGGTTTCAACCCGCTATGCTAAGGAGGATCGCCCCCGTTCTCGGGTACCCTCCGTCAGCTCCCTTGGGCAAATCGGGTGGCTAAGATTAAAGTAAACTGAATTTGAATTCTAAGACAATATTTTTAGATTGAAAAGGCAATAATTTTTAGATTATAATTATAGATTAAAATTAAAATCTAGAACTATAAAGAATCAGTAAATTAAGACTAGAATATAAAATTTAAAGACTAAAATCGGGACCGAAATCAGAGAATCAGACCGTATGATTAAGGATTGGTTCTAGAAATTGAGAACTGAAACCAGAGATTAATGACAGGACTAAAAGTTGAGATTAGATTTAAAATAGTGAATAGAATTAAGTACTAGTTCTAAAAAACTAAGAATTAGAACCGGAGATTAAAATACGGATTAAAAAAGGTATTACGGCCTATGATTGAAAATTAAAACTAATAGTTGAAATCTGAGATCTAAGAGACTAAGAACTAGAACTGAAAATTTAAAACTAGAAGGAACATTAAACCTAAGGCCAGGGCTGCAGAGAGGAATCTCGAAATCCTAATCTTGAAGGTAAGGAAGTTGAAACTCGGATCTCCAAGTCGTTGTTGTTCTCCTTTGGCTCAAAGTCGGATCTCAAAGTCGTTGCTAATTACGAGCCCTATGGAGTGCGTGTAATTTGTCGGGCAACTTCAATTACGCGTCCTATCCGGGGTGCTTAATTGAGTTGTGCGCCCTGTATTTGGCGCTTAACCACTTTGAGTCGGCAATCGACTCAGTGAGTGACTGGCTGACTGGCTCAGTTTGGGTATCCCAGTCCTAGTCTGACTAGACTAATTGCACGCCCAGTGTGGAATGCACAATCTGATTAAACACCGTACTATGTGCATTTAATCATGGAGTTTTGGCAGACTTAGGAGTTAGATACCAGGTCTGAAATAGACCAATTGAGCGCCGGTGATGGGATGCTTAATCTGATTGCGCGCGCTTGTTAGGGCGTGAAATCGGGTCTCGAGGCGGTCTAAAAGAGGGGAAGTTTTGTTTGACAGGATTGATTGAGCGTTGGTGGTGTGGCGTTCAATTGAATTGCGCTCATGGTTCAGTGCGTGTAATTCGGGATTGTCCCGGGTCTGGGTCGTGTCCGAGGCACAAGGCTATTGTTTCAGCCTTCGTTTTAGCTATATACTATTATTATAGTATATAGTCCCCGCCTTTAGGGTTATGGGATCTAAGCCACAGAGCTATTGTTTCAGCCTGTGTCAAACCGTATACTATTATTTCAGTATGTGGTCCCTACCTTTATGGGATATGAGCCACAAAGCTATTATTCCAGCCTGTGTTCAGTCATATACTATTGTTTCAGTATATGGTCCCACATAGGGTCATGGGGTTTGAACCACAGAGCTGTTGTTTCAGCCTGTGTCCAGCCATATACTATTGTTTCAGTATATGGTCGCTGCATTCTCAATTTAATGGTAAACTTTGCACTATTTTTCACCCAAATTACTTGGACATGAGTTGAGTGCCTATGAAAGAGCCACACAGAGCTAGCTAAACTCTAGCTGCAGCTCTAGCTTTTCCCTGCTACTATTGTCCAAGTCTGCAAAAATTCAAATAAAAATCATTAGTACTTTTTATTGTATTTAAGGCACAGCTACAAAGAATTTTCTAGAATAAAATATAATACAACTCAGGTCTAATAAAAAGATTAATATCCCCGACAGCTGTGCCAAAAAATTTACTTTCGGATTGTTGTCTTGTTATCGATGAGAAAATTGTGGTGAATAAAAATAAATCAAAAAGTGAAGAAATGGAAATTCGTTAAAATATCAAATTTGAAATACACGGCCTACAAGATACAGGGCTGTTGTAGCAAGTTTTGAGTAAGTAAGAGTTTCTCCCACAGATAAATTGATCTAGAACCCAAAATAGATTATGTTAGTAGGCCTCCAGATCTGACAATCCTAGAGAAAGGGAATTGGGTGTCACAAATACACTAAATTAATACTAAAAGAAGAGAAATAAAGCACAGTCTTATCCTAAAGAAAGGATTATGAAGAAGGTGGTGATGATGTGTGTAAATAAAGATAAAATGATGGGAACTAGGTAATTAGGCTAAGGTTAATTCAATTATGTAACTCAGAATTAGGGTTGTCTCTGTAACAAATCCCTCAGATGGCTATAAGCACATCTGCAAGGAAGATATATCCAACTCAACCCTTATGGTTTGACTTGGTCTCTTAAGGCTATAACCTGTCCACTTCAATGGTCACAGGCTATCCAATAGAGAGGACCAAACCACATTAACTAAATCAAAAAATCAATATAATCCAATGGAGTAGACTAATCTTTAAGGCTATAACTTGTCCACTTAAATGGCCACAGATTATCCAATAGATGTCCTCCACCCAATGGATCAAATCAGAACATTAGAACTATTGCAGACACCATGTATGCCAGGCTACAAGCTCAGGCATCCCTGAGAGCAAATAGCTCTTAAAAAACTAGTAGAAACCACAGCTATTCAAAGGTTATTTGGGGACATTAAATGCAGCTGATCATTGCTATAAAAGGCTTGCAATGACTCAACTCACAAGACTGCAATCTCTACAGAGAAATCAGATCTAACATCTGATGTTGGTCAAGTATAACAGAGGAGAGCTTATTCCTGCAACAACTTCTCACAAGGCTACAAGCTCAAGTGCAGAGGAGAAGAATCCTTCTCAGATCTGCGGCTTAGAATCACTCTAGGGCTATAGTCTATCCACTTGAATAGTCACAGGCTATCTGTTGATGTATTCTAGTGTGCTTACATTATTGGTTGGTGGTGAAAGTTATTTAAAAATCAAAGACAGAGTAAAACAGGGGGTGAATTCAGCACAACTCAGAAGTCCTAGACCTGCAAGATACAGGGTCCTTTGTAGCAAGTTTTGATAAGTAAGAGTTTGTCCCATAGGAAAAAGTGATCTAGAGCTCCAAGGGAGCCTTCTCCAGTAGTCTCTCTAGATCTGACTACAGATCTGGCAGTCCTAAAAGGAGGGGAGTTTAAGGTCACTTATTCTAAGTATTCTAATGTCTAAACTACAGACAGGGTTGAGAGGATGGATGGAGTGTGGAAAATAAATATAAAAAGGGTGAGAAGTATGTTATTGAGCCAACATTAGAGAAGTTTTGTAACTCAGATTCAGATCTGATGTTATAGAAATCTTGTCCAGAGGCTACATTGTCACCACTGAGGAGAAAGGATCCAACCCATCACTCTGCCATGATTCCACCCTTAAGGCTATAACCTGTCCACTCAAATGATCACAGATTATCCCATAGGGGAGCCACTATCCAGGGATGGGTCAAAACACAACAAGTAAATCATTGCAGGCATTATTTCATTCAGGCTACCAGCTTAAGAATCCATAGGGAACCTCAATCTCTAAAGTTCTATATGTGGGGCTAAGGCTATAGGACCATGATCACTCAGACACAGAACCAGCAAGAGATTGAGTACAACGTTCGATCTAGTTGTCCATTGCTTGAGCGAGGCTACAATGGTCCAGTCACCAGCCTACAATCTCTATAATCAGATCAGATCCAACATCTGATGGCAGATCTATACAAATATAGGGGAGTCTGCCTCTGTACAATCTCTCACCAGGCTTCTACAATCTCAGGTGTAAAGAAGAAGGATCCATCTTGGATCGGTGGATTAGAATCACCTTAAGGCTATAATCTGTCCACTTAAATGGTCACAGACTATCCCAGAGGTTATCCTCCTCACGGAGCCCAAAATAAAACAAGAATATCGCTGCTACCACCATGCTCACAAGGCTACCAGCTCAAGCTCCCATGGGGATTTCAAATCTAGTGGGTCCTGTGGTGGGGCTAAGGCTGTAGGACCGTAATAGCCTAGACATATAGGTCACTTGGATCTGAATGGCCCTTAGAATCAGTCCTCCATTGCTTTGAAACACAGCCAAAGCAATGGCGGATCACAAGGCAGCAGCCTTGCACAGAGCATCTCACACATAAACACCAATCCCACAAAGTACAGATCCTATTACAGAACTTCCATTAATCTACTTCAAAAATACATACAAAGGCATAGCCAGCAAGTGCTGGACTATGGAGAGAAGGAAAGAAAAAAAGAAAATTACTTACAGCTAAAAAAAAGAGAAAAGAAAAAACAATTTGAGATGTGTTCCCAGATACCTAAACCTAAGCTAGGAATGGGTTTATATAGCAGTGGGGTGGCGGCGCATTAGGGTTAGGAAACCCTAATTTTAACAATGCCACATGGCCTAATAGTGATCCTTGGATGCCTCAGGGCGCGTGCACGGAGATTTGAGCATGAGAGTGCGTGCCCTAATTGTTGGAAATACCTAGAAGGTCCTCTGCTAAAGAGATGGAAGTTTAGGTTCAGAGCTTCGCTAGGTAGCTGTAGTTTCCCAGACTTGTCGCGTGGTAGCTCTTTGCTCTTCGATAGGATGATTTGACACTGAAGCTTCAGCCGGCGCGAGGTTGCCTTGGTTTGCTCTTCAAGCAGTCGCGCGGTAGAGAATTGAGCTCTCGCTGGATTGGGCTTCGCGAGGTTGAGTAGAAAACACAGTCTCAGGTATCGCGGGGTTGAAATTTAAGCAGTCGCGTGGTCACTCGGTCTTCGCTAGGCTGATCTTCGCGAGAGTGAATTTGAGCAGCGCGAGAACTTCGCGAGCACTTCTCTTTACTGGACTTCGCGAGTTGCCTCGCGAGGCTCTACTGAGTTATGAACTGCGCGAGGTTCTATGTCTTACTTGATCTTCGCAAGGTTGGCTTTGCCTTCGCCAGGATGTTTTCTGTCTTGAATAGCGCAAGAACTGCGTGAGGAGTTCTTCTTCTGATAATTGCATCCATGGCCATGCATAGCAATTGCTTGAGGAATCTTCTGAAGCTCTCTCTCCTCAGTCATTCTGAGCGAACTGCGCGAGATTGAGAGAGGTCTGCTTTGAACTGCGCGATGTGTTCTACTCTTGAGCTTCGCGAGAGTTACGCGATTTTGAGTTTCTGAAGCTCTTGACTCATCTCTGTGAGGTTCTTTGTCAAAGTCTTGGGAAGCTCTTGAACTGGTATGAGGCATATTTCTCCTGAATCCTCTAAAGCTTGGGTCACTGCTGAGGCTCATTTCAGTGTCCGATTGAGTTCATTCTTCTGAGGGATTTCTGGTGCCAAAGCAGGCTCCTTAACAGGATTCCTGACCTTATTTCACTGCTGATTATTACCTACACAAAACACTTAACAAGAACTTATTAGGTGGCTAAGGGTCTAATCAAAGGTTAAGTTAAGGGCTGAAAAGTGACACTTTTCAGGTCTTAACACACCCCCAAACCTAATCTTTGCTAGTCCCTTAGCAAAGCTACATTAAATCTACTCTAAAAATTAAATGCCACTTTCATAGGGAGCACGGATACATTTAGCATATGTACTAAGCCTTTTAAACCCCTAGGTGATCCCTAGTGGAGGAGTGAAGTCTCCTGAGGGTTTGCAATGAAGACACCCACAAACTTCTCTAATGAAACAGTTAACAAAAGTGCAATATCATCCAATGAGCAGTCAAGGAATCAGATTTAGTCTTCTCATGAATCAGTGCACATAAAAGAAATTTAATTCATTGGTTGTACAGTAACTTAAACAGCATAAACTCTTCATGATTGCGCAGCATTTCCAAATAGTTTGCAATCACAGAAAACTATACAAGTGTGTGCCAGCACTGAGCTTATCCTTATGTCAAAAATTAGGTTAAGGTCATACATAATGCATTCAAGTTCAGACCTAAAAAAAAACTTTGCAGGGCATACTCTCATAAAGGTTTGTTGAGGGGTTCATTTTCTCACAGGCTCAAGAGAAGTTACATCCCTCAAATGGGTTTGTAAGCATGAGCATAGGCAGAGTTCTTAAGTGCTGACATCATTGGCAGTTCTTCACCATAGATTGCATAATTCTTTATCTTCACATGACAGCTCACTCAACTTTGGATCACAAGGGCTTTTAACTGGGCTGTAATGTGGCTTATGGAGTAGGGTTAAAAAGAATGGAAGCTTGAAAAGGGGTTCCAATTTGAGAAATCAGTAGGTCACAGAGGTGGTTCATGACTTCACCTTCCAAAATTCAGCTCCCTTCATCTTCTTTGAGATTTTTCGATTTGAAGTGATCAGTTTCTCTTCTTGATTTTGATTTTCCAATGAAAGTTCCTCTTGACTTCTCTCTTATTCCTCTTCATTATTATTTTTATTTCTTTTTACTGGAGTTTCCTTCTTGTTATTTTGTTTTTGCTTTTCAGAAATGCCACCATGTTCTCAGTTACCATACTGCCAGATTTTTGAGATCCTTCTTCTCCATTCACCTAATGTTGACCATAGCTAGTTCATCTTCAACTCTTTCTCTTTTACCTTCTGAATTCTCAGAGTGAGGGTAGGTTGAATCAGGTTCATAGGTTCAGGTTCAAGTACTCAGGTGTATTTTGAAGAAATTTAGGATTTAAAGCTCAAAGGAGGTATGGACAAGGGCAGTTGCTTTAGGATTGGTCTTTTTAGGCTCAAATTGTCCAAGAGAAGGCCTTAATCATTTCTTAGGTCTCATGAGTACTGTCAGTTGTTTCAACTTAGAGTTACCTAATCTTCTAGTGAGCACAGTGACTCACCCAATCCTTAGAACTAAAAGAAATGCCTTAGTTACTCCTCAAAGAATAGAAAAATTTTGTAGGCCCAATTCTCACTGGTTATGGTCATCCTTTGAACTTTCAAGTATGTCCTCACCTTTTTCTCTCTCTAATGATTCACTGAGTGCTGATACAAGTCAATTTTCCTTGGTGATATTATCATGGAAATGTGGAATATTAGAAGTTTATAATGTCGAAGATTTGCATAAATTTTAGACTTCTTAATTTCATGATTCTTAAGTGAACATAGATCCATTTCCATATTACTCAAATGAGTCTGCTGCACTTATGTTAACTATTCCATTGGCAGGGTCTGCCTGGCACACCCCCAAACCTATGAGGAGCAGTGTCCTCACTGGTTCAAAGGTGTCAGTGCAGTAGAGTTATTACAGCATAAAAGACAAAAACAAGAAATAAAGTAACCAACAACAGAAAACTGTACAGCATATCAGAAAAGGAAGATATCAGTAAGATTAAAAGAAAATTACAAAAACAGAGGAGGGAAAGGGAGAGAGATCAGGGGTGAGGGGGTTGAGAAGGTGGGGGAGGGGGTGGAGAAGGCGAGGGAGGGGGTGGAGTGGAGGGGGCAGGGGATGGCTCTATCTTTAGCTTCTTCTTCTGCGGCTGAAGCTTTTCCTCCTCCTCCTTGGCAAGGATTTGCAGAACCTCCTCATATTCATCCCAGAGGGGTTGGAGGGGATCCGGCTCTTTAGGTGGCAGCGGGTCCAGCCACATCGGGTAAAACTTGTTAGGCAGCTCATTTGGCTTGTCGTCTACCATGATTAGGATTAGGGAAGGACCGCTAGGATGAGAAGAGATAGGATGCGATGAAGATGAGCAGGGCCTCCCTGCGTATTTAAAGGCGAGGATGGTGGAAGATGAAACGGTTGAATAACATCCAAGTCGTCGCAATTAATTGAGAGTGAGTTGGGAAACGTCAAGTCCCAGCAGTCAGCGTGGGAAATGACAAATGCATTAGACTCGCGCAGCTGGGTAAGGGAATCGCGCGATTATGGGAGTTAGAGCTGGAAGTGCACAAGAGATTCTACAGTGTTGAAACTCGTGACAGCGAAAGAAATGGTCTATGTGAATTGCGCGAGTCTTCCCAAATCACAATTTGGAATGCGCGAGGGCCAAATCTATAATTCACAGAAGAAGAATAAATCATACCGATCCCACATAAACTCTATCAAGCTCAACAATATCAAACTCCACATAACCCCTAAAATTTTATAAAACTTAAGGTAGAAACAAAAGTAGTATAGTACAACATGGACACAACTGCGGGTCAGGTAGATGTAGGGGTCTCATGAAAATGAATAGTGCACATAGGATCTGCAGGTCGTTCAATGCAAGGCTTAAGCCTCTGACCATTCACTTTGAAGGTCCTCTCAGATTTGGGATCCTTGACTTCCGCAGCACCAGATGGGGAAACATTTACGACAACATAGGGATCATCCCATCTGGATTTTAATTTGCCAGGAAAGAATTTTAGTTTGGAGTTGAATAACCAAACCTTACCACCCAGTTCGAGGCTTTTTCTCAACAAGCCCTTGTCGAAGAAAGCTTTAACCCGTTCCTTGTAGATCCTGGCATTGGTGTAAGCATCCATCCTCAGCTCATCCAATTCCGATTGTTGTAATGACCTGTGTTGACCAGCAGAAGTTAGGTCCATGTTCAAATTCTTAATGGCCCAATAGGCCCTGTGTTCTAACTCTACTGAGAGATGGCAGGCCTTGCCATAGACCAGTCTGAATGGGGACATTCCAATGGGAGTCTTATAGGCAGTCCTATAGGCCCACAGTGCATCATCCAGTTTCTCAGCCCAATCTTTCCTGTCACCCTAATCGCTTTCTCAAGGATGTGCTTGATCTCCCTATTGGAAATTTCAACTTGCCCACTTGTTTGTGGGTGGTAGGGAGTAGCAATCCTATGGGTCACAGAATATTTCTTGAGCAAGCTCTCGAAATTCCTGTTGCAGAAATGGCTACCCCCATCACTGATAATAGCTATAGGGGCTCCAAATCTTGAGAAAATAGTGTGCTTTACGAATTTGAGGACCACCTAGTTATCATTGGTTCTTATGGCAATGGCTTCTACCCATTTGAAAACATAGTCCACTGCCACTAAGATGAAGTGGTAACCATTCGAGGGGGGAAAGGGGCCCATGAAGTCTATTCCCCATACATTAAACAGTTCTACAACAAGGATGGGCTGTAAAGGCATTGAATTTTTTTTGGACAGCCCTCCTAATTTCTGACAACTCTCACATGCCTTGCAGTGTGTGTATGCATCCTTGAATAAGGATGGCCAGTAAAAACCACACTGCAGGACCTTGTCAGCAGTTTTTCTCCCACTAAAGTGGCCTCCACAGGCATTTTCATGGCACATGGCCAGAATACTGGGGATATCACTTTCGGGAACACATCTTCGGATGATCTGGTCGGCACAGTACTTGTATAGGCAAGGTTCCTCCCAGAAAAAATACTTGACGCTTGAGAAGAACAGGTATTTATCCATTTTGGTCCAGTGGGGAGGAATCTTTCCTATAACTAGATAATTGACAATGTGTGCAAACCAAGGGACTAAGGATTGGATGGCAGATAATTTCTCATCAGGGAAGGCATCATTTGTAGGGCCATCCAGGTATTTCTCCAAGATAATTTTGGACAAGTGGTCAGCCACCACATTCTCCACACCCTTTTTGTCCTTGATTTCGATGTCAAACTCCTGTAGCAGGAGTATCCATCTAATCAGCCTAGGCTTAGCATCTCTCTTGGACAGTAGATACTTCAATGCCGAATGGTCAGTGAAGATCACAGTTTTAGATCCTAGTAGGTAGGTTCTAAATTTTTCAACAGCGTAAACCACTGCTAGAAGCTCTTTTTCAGTTGTGGTATAGTTCAGCTGAGCTTCAGCAAGTGATTTGCTACTATAAGCAATGACCACAAGCAGTTTATCTTTTCTTTGGCCCAACACAGCACCTATTGTCAAGTCTGATGCATCACACATCAGCTCAAAAGGCAGGGTATAGTCCGGTGTTTGGAGTACAAGGGCAGAGGTGAGGCATATTTTCAATGTTTCAAAAGCCTTTAGACATTCAGTAGAAAAGTTAAAGGGGACATCCTGACAGAGTAGGTGGCACAATGTCTTAGCAAGTTTGCTGAAGTCCTTAATGAACCTCCTGTAAAATCCTGCATGCCCCAGGAAGGATCTGATTTGCTTGACTGTTTTTGGAGGGGGCAAATTGGCAATGAGGTCCACTTTGGCCTTGTCTACCTCAAGCCCTTCTTTAGAGACTACATGGCCCAACACAATGCCTTGTGTTACCATGAAGTGGCTCTTTTCTCAGCTTAAAATTAAATTGGTTTCCTCACATCTTTGCAAAACTAGGCTGAGGTGTTGTAGACACTGGCCAAAGCTATCCCCATGGACAGAAAAGTCATCCATAAAAATCTCCAAAAACTTGTCAATCATATCAGAGAATATGGCATACATACACCTTTTAAAAGTGGTTGGCGCATTACAGAGTCCAAAAGGCATCCTTCTGTAAGCAAAGGTGCCAAAAGGACAGGTAAAGGTAGTTTTCTCTTGGTCTTGAGGATGCACAGGGATTTGGTTGTACCCTGAGTACCCATCAAGAAAACAGTAAAAAACTTTTCCAGCCAATTTGTCCAGAATTTGATCAATGAAGGGGAGAGGTAAATGGTCCTTTCTAGTTTTAGAGTTGAGCTTCCTATAATCAATGCACACTCTCCAGCCAGTGGTTGCCCTGGCTGGCCTCAACTCTCCAGTTTCAGTCTTAATCACTGTTATGCCAAATTTCTTGGGCACCACTTGGATAGGTGCCACCCAATGAGAATCAAAGATGGGGTAAATCACCCCTGCATCGAGCAATTTAATGATTTCCTTAAGGACCACTTCCTGCATGTGAGGATTTAACTTCCTCTGCATTTCCCTGGAGGGTAGTGCTCCCTCCTCAAGATGAATCCTATGCATGTAGATTGATGCATCAATTCCTCCCAGATCGGCAATGGTCCAGCCAATTGCCTTCTTGTGCTTCCTCAAAACTGTGAGTAATTCCTCTTCCTGCTCATTGGTAAGGGAGGAAGAGATAATCACAGGAAGCTTATCACCTTTCTCAAGGAAAGCAAATTTTAATGTTTTTAGAAGCTTCTTGAGTTCCAGATCAAGGGCCTGTTGGGCGGATGGCAAAATTGGTGCATTGGATGTTGGAGGAAGAGGTATCAATGTAGGTTTCCAACTTGAATGTTGCACTGAGTCCACAGAAGACTTCAATATGGTCATGTCTTTTGATCTCCCATCTGGGCTCTCTTCCTCCACCATGTCTCAAATTTTAACTAAATTCCTGACAATGTTGCCCCACTCCAGCAGAGTGGGCAATTCCTCTTCCACAATTTCCTCTAGTACATCCACTGCGAAGCTCTCCTCATTGTCCACCTGAGGGTACTTTGCACTGTTGTATACATTCAGCTCAACTTTCATATGTCCAAAAGTTACCTCCATTACTCCAGACCTGCATTACATGCATGCATTGGCAGTGGCCAAGAAAGGCCTGCCCAGTATAAAAGGTATGGGGTTTGGGCTAGTGCTACAGCCCATATCCAAAACTAAGAAGTCAGCAGGGTAGAAAAACTTATCCACACCTACTAAGGCATCCTCAACCATTCCCAGAGGTCTCCTCTCAGACCTGTCAGCCATCATCAGCACAATGGGGGTAGCCTTCAGCTCCCCCAAACCTAGTTGCAGATATACATTGTATGGCAACAGGTTAACACTGGCTCCAAGGTCTAAAAGGGCTTTTCCAATTGTATGGTCTCTAATTACACAGGAAATAGTGGGTATCCCTGGATCTTGCAACTTCTCAGGCATTGATATGTTAAATACATAATTCACTGTATCAGTTGCAAAGACCTTCTTGGACACATGGCCTCTAGCCTTTCTCTTTTGGGTGCAGAGGTCTTTCAGGAACTTTGCATAGGCTGGGACTTGTTTAATTGCCTCAAGCAGGGGTAAATTGATTTTTACCTGCCTGAAGGTCTCCATCATTTCCTCCATCTGGGCATTCCCTTTATCAAAAGGGAGAGGACCATTCAAAGCCTGAGGAAATGGCAGCTGAGGTTCTGCTGGTTCCTCAGCTGCTAGCCCACGACTAAACTTCTGTTTCTTTCTTTTTTCATGTTTTGCTCCCTGCTGTGGCTCAACTACAGCCTCATTATTTTTCTCCTGCTGCAAGGTGGCAGGCACTTCTTAGCTTTGTGGTCCCACAACTTCTCTATCATGATCATTTACATCATCTGTGGAAATTGCCTCAGCTGGTCTGTTACCCACCTGGTTGTTTACCAGCCTGCCGACCTTAGGGTAGTGACAGCATTGGTGTCCTCAAACTTTGAGGAAGCTTCCTCAATTAAAAACTAACCCTTGGGGTTAGCAATTGGCAGACAGGGCAATCTGCCTTCATCTCTCCTAGCCAAGGTTTTTGACATTTGGCTCAGTTGCTCTTCCATTTTCTGGAGGCTCTGACCATGAGAGTCCACAGTCTGAGCCAAGGAACCCAAGTTTTGTAATGAAGTCAAGACTTGGACCTCAAAAGAAACATTTCTAGGCTGAGAAGGGGGTAAGACCAACTAATTTTGCTACTGATGGGGCTGCTGATGGTGCTGGAAGGTAGACCTAGGGGCATTCCCTTGATTGAACTGCTGTTGTGGCCTTTGTGGTAAGGCCAACATCTACTGGGGTTGCATGTAGTTGTCTTGCTTCCACCTTAGATTTGGGTGGTCTCTCCATTGGTAGCCAGCATTTTGGTGCTGGTATCCATATGGCTGCCTATTGTAGCCCCCAGATTATTGTTGGCCATAAGATTGAGCAGTAGCAGCATGTTCCAAAATCAATTCAGGAAATTGCCCTGCAGATGGACATTCCTCCACTGTGTGCTGTGGGGACTGGCATATCAGACATACCTCCGCCACATGAGCAGCCCTTCTGGGTTGCATTACAGTCAATAACTTATCAAACTTCATAGAGAGGTTTGCCATCTGCAGCTGCAGGTCATTGTTCCCAGACACCTCATAAACTTTTCCTCTTGATCCAGCAGCAGGCACCACCTTTGACTCAGATTCCTGACTAGTTCTTGCCAGGGATGGCTTTTGAAAAGCATTCTCACTAATCACCTCAAACAGTTCTCATGCCTCCTCAGCAGTCTTGTGCATGTAGGATCCACCATAAGAGGCATCGACCATATCTCTATTTTTCTCATCAATCCCATTGTAGAAGCTTTGTACAAGCTGCCACTTAGGGATCTTGTGATGGGGGCACTGTTTGAGCATCTCTTTAAACCTATCCCAGGACTGGTTAAAATCCTCAGTTGGGGATTGAGCAAATGCAAGAATCTCTTTCCTCAACTGGCTAGTTTTGGTCTCAGGGAAGAACTTGGTTAGAATGCAGTGTGTCTTTCCATGAAGCAATGCTATTGTTGGGAAGAGTGGTCAGCCAGGTACTGGCCCTATCCTTCAGAGAGAAGGGAAAGAGTCTGAGCCTAGTAGCCTCAGGTCCCATACCAGTGATATTAAAAGTGGTGCACAAGGCCAAGAACTGGTCAATATGCTTGTAAGGGTCCTCCTTGCTAAGCCCATGGAAAGCTGGCAGCATCTGAATGATTGAAGTTTTTATCTCATAGTTCCCCTGAACATCAGGGAATTGAATGCTAAAAGGGGAGTTATAGTCATCCGGAGCATTCAACTCCTTGAGGGTTCTGGGTTGTTCTTCACCCATAATTGCTATCACAGATTCACTTGGGGGCTCTCCTGTGGTGTGCCTGTCTCTTCTAAGTCTCCTTCCCCTTTCTAACTCAGGGTTAAGAGGCTCTAAAGCAGGGCTGAGGGATCTCCTCCCTAGCATACAAGCACACCAACAGCAAGGAAAGCTTCTTGCAGGCACATTGCAAAAGAATGATTGTACACTAACAAATTCATCTAACTAGTTTACAGCTATTCAAAGAATACATTTAAACTATCCTAGATACTGCGAAAAAAAAAAAAAATTAAGAAAGATAGACAGAGCTTTAAAAGTCAGAAAGTTTGCAAACAGAGGTAGCTAAGCTCCAATTGCAGTCCAACTATCCTTCACTGCTGCTATCTAGATCTGCAAGAAAGGTTCAAAATTATGTCAGCAGTATCAATTATTCACATGTGCAAAGAATACTAAGAATACAAAAACTAAGGGTCTACTAATAGATCATCTTTCTCCGGCAACAGCGCCAAAAACTTGTTGATGTATTCTGGTGTGCTTACATTATTGGTTGGTGGTGAAAGTTATTTAAAAATCAATGACAGAGTAAAACAGGGGGTGAATTCAGCACAACTCAGAAGTCCTAGACCTGCAAGATACAGGGTCCTTTGTAGCAAGTTTTGATAAGTAAGAGTTTGTCCCACAGGGAAAGGTGATCTAGAGCTCCAAGGGAGCCTTCTCTAGTAGTCCCTCCAGATCTGACTACAGATCTAGTAGTCCTAAAAGGAGGGGAGTTTAAGGTCACTTATTCTAAGTATTCTAATGTCTAAACTACAGAAAGGGTTGAGAGGATGGATGGAGTGTGGAAAATAAATATAAAAAGGGTGAGAAGTATGTTATTGAGCCAAGGTCAGAGAAGTTTTGTAACTCAGATTCAGATCTGATGTTATAGAAATCCTGTCCAGAGGCTACATTGTCACCACTGAGGAGAAAGGATCCAACCCATCACTCTGCCATGATTCCACCCTTAAGGCTATAACCTGTCCACTCAAATGGTCACAGATTATCCCATAGGGGAGCCACTATCCAGGGATGGGTTAAAACACAACAAGTAAATCATTGCAGGCACTATTTCATCCAGGCTACCAGCTCAAGAATCCATAGGGAACCTCAATCTCTAAAGTTCTACATGTGGAGCTAAGGTTGTAGGACCATGATAACCCAGACACATAGAACCAGCAAGAGATTGAGTACAACCTTCGATCTAGCTGTCCATTGCTTGAGCTAGGCTACAATGGTCCAGTCACCAGCCTACAATCTCTATAACCAGATCAGATCCAACATCTGATGGCGGATCTATACAAATATAGGGGAGTCTACCTCTGTACAATCTCTCACCAAGCTTCTACAAGCTCAGGTGTAAAGAAGAAGGATCCATCTTGGATCGGTGGATTAGAATCACCTTAAGGCTATAATCTGTCCACTTAAATGGTCACAGACTATCCCAGAGGTTATCCTCCTCACAGAGCCCAAAACAAAACAAGAATGTCGCTGCTACCACCATGCTCACAAGGCTACCAGCTCAAGCTCCCATGAGGATTTCAGATCTAGTGGGTCCTGTGGTGGGGCTAAGGCTGTAGGACCATGATAGCCCAGACACACAGGTCACTTGGATCTGAATGGCCCTTAGAATCAGTCCTCCATTACTTTGAAACACAGCCAAAGCAATGGCGGATCACAAGGTAGCAGCCTTGCACAGAGCATCTCACACATAAACACCAATCCCATAAAGTATTGATCCTATTACAAAACTTCCATTAATCTAATTCAAAAACACATACAAAGGCATAGCCAGCAAGTGCTGGACTATGGAGAGAAGGAAAGAAAAAAAAGAAAATTACTTACAGCTAAAAAGAAAAAGAAAAGAAAAAACGATCTGAGATGTGTTCCCAGATACCTAAACCTAAGCTAGGTATGGGTTTATATAGCAGTAGGGTGGCGGTGCATTAGGGTTAGGAAACCCTAATTTTAACAATGCCACATGGCCTAATAGTGATCCTTGGATGCCTCAGGGAGCGTGCACGGAGATTTGAGCATGAGAGTGCGTGCCCTAATTGTTGGAAATACCTAGAAGGTCCTCTGCTAAAGAGATGGAAGTTTAGGTTCAGAGCTTCGCTAGGTAGCTGTAGTTTCCCAGACTTGTCGCGTGGTAGCTCTTTGCTCTTCGATAGGATGATTTGACACTGAAGCTTCAGCCGGCGCGAGGTTGCCTTGGTTTGCTCTTCAAGCAGTCGCGCGGTAGAGAATTGAGCTCTCGCTGGATTGGGCTTCGCGAGGTTGAGTAGAAAACACAGTCTCAGGTATCGCGGGGTTGAAATTTAAGCAGTCGCGTGGTCACTCGGTCTTCGCTAGGCTGATCTTCGCGAGAGTGAATTTGAGCAGCGCGAGAACTTCGCGAGCACTTCTCTTTACTGGACTTCGCAAGTTGCCTCGTGAGGCTCTACTGAGTTCTGAACTGCGCGAGGTTCTATGTCTTACTTGATCTTCACGAGGTTGGCTTTGCCTTCGCCAGGATGTTTTCTTTCTTGAATGGCGCGAGAACTGCGCGAGGAGTTCTTCTTCTGATAATTGCATCCCGCGGCGACTGCGCGACAGCTGCGCGAGGAATCTTCTGAAGCTCTCTCTCCTCAGCCGTTCTGAGCGAACTGCGCGAGATTGAGAGAGGTCTGCTTTGAACTGTGCAACACTGCGCGATGTGTTCTACTCTTGAGCTTCGCGAGAGCAGCGCGATTTTGAGTTTCTAAAGCTCTTTAGTCACTCATCGCGAGAGGTTGCTATAAAGTCTTGGGAAGCTCAGTTGAACTGCGCGAGGCATATTTCTCCTGAATCCTCTAAAGCTTGGGTCAGCTGCGCGAGGCTCATTTCAGGTCTCGATTCAGAGTTCATTCTTCTGAGGGATTTCTGGTGCCGAAGCAGGCTCCTTAACAGGATTTCTGGCCTTATTTCATTGTTGATTATTACCTACACAAAATACTTAACAAGAACTTATTAGGTGGCTAAGGGTCCAATCAAAGGTTAAGTTAAGGGGTGAAAAGTGGTACTTTTCAGGTCTTAACACTATCCACATAAGTTATCCTCACCATAGGAGACTGAGATGGAACATATAAATTGGTACTGCCACCATGGTCCTTGGGCTACAAGCTCAAGCTTCCATAGCCCTTGCAAATAAGCTCAAGTCCTAATTATATGGCATAGATTCAACAAAACTATAGACAAATAGGCAATAACAGATTGAATAAATATTGAAAATACAAATTTCATTGCTTAATACAATACTTACAATGAGATTTCTCAAGGCAGCACCTTGTACAAAACAGCTCATCAACTACTCCCAATGTTCACAAGACCCATTACAAAACTGATAAGACTAAACGTAATTGCTTACAGAGGATATAGCAAGCAAGTGCTGGGCTAAGAGAGAAGAAAAAAAAATGGAAAAAGAGGTGATCAAACCCTAACCCTAGCCTGCTCGAGCTCACAGCTAACAGAGGTTGAAGGAGAGATATTTTCTAAGTTAAATTTTCATCTTTTATACTCGGTCCTTGATGCTTTGGCTCAGAGAAGATTAAACCCTAATTTTAGGGCAGATGTGGCTTTGCTACAATCCTTGGATGCCTTAGGATGTGTGCCTCGAGATCAGGGCCTCGAGATGTGTGTCCTAGACCTGAGGAAATCCCCAAAAGGTCCTTAGATATGAAATGAGAAGTAAAGAAGCCAAGCTTCACGAGGCTGACTCTAGTGCATTAATTCAGTCGCGCGGCTTGCAGAGTCCTCGTGAGGTAGCATTTGGCTTTGAAGGTTTATCACTCGCCCAGAAGGCCTTTAATTGGTCGCGTAGTTACGTTGGCTTTTAATGCACTCGCAAGGAAGAGTTTGCACTAAATTGGTTTTGCTCATGCAGCAAAGCTTCAGGTGCTTTCTATCGCAAGGTTCTCGTGAAGGAAACTTTCAATCTCGCTTGGCGTCATATGAATTGGGTACACAGCTCGCTAGGTAGAGAGTTAAGTTGTCAAGTGCGCGAGAGCTGCGCGAGAAAATTTCTGGAGCCCTCTCTCCTCTTGAGCCACATGAGAACTTCGCGAGTTTATTGTTGTTCTTTATGTCAATTGGCCTCGTGAGATAGTGCGCGCGGCTGATATGAGATTGGTTCCTCGCGAGAGCCTCGCGAGGTCCTTGAGTGTTGATTTCAGCTGAAGTGCGCAACTGCTGCATGAGAGAATGCTCTGGGACAATCCCGTCACTACGCTACATGAATTCTTTGCGAGTTTCCTTGTGCTGCATGTAACATCTGTGGGAGGAAGCTTTGCTTCAGACTTAAACAGTGCGAGGCAGCATTTCTACTGTGCGAGATAACATCTTGTTTGCTTCTCTGCTATGCAGCTGTTGCTATTGTACATCTCTCGACTCACATCCACACTTATCTCATCTGTTGGACTTCCTTGGTCCATCATGACATGCAAAATAGTTACCATGGTGTTTCATCATTCTCTGGCTCAGCAGTCACCCTTGACTTGAATTCTCTCTCATTTTCGCACTACAGGCATGAAATTTGTATTAAACTACACAAATTATTACTAACTACAAAACAAGCTAAACAAAGAGTTATTAGTTAGCTTCAAGGTGTAATAAAGGCTAGGTTAAGAGGGGAAAAATGATAGTTTTCAGTGAATAACAATCATGTGAGAAGAGCTTTCAGGAGCTCAAGAGGAAATGATCTTCACGCCAGTGCTTGCTATTCCATCAGGCAATGGAGGATTTACAATGTTCAGTAATGCTTCACATAGTGGAATAGGTTGTGTGCTCAATCAAAATGAAAGAGTTATTATTTATGGTTCGAGACAACTCAAGGACCACGAAAAGAACTATCCTACACATGATCTCGAACTAACAGTGGTGATTTTTGCTCTCAAGATATGGAGGCACTACCTTTATGGGGAGACCTTTGAGATATTTACCGACCACAAGAATCTCAAGTATTTATTCACTTAGAAAGACCTGAATATGAGGCAGAAAAGGTGGATGGAGTTTCTTAAAGATTATGACTACTCCATTCGATATCACCCCAGTAAAGCAAACATGGTAGCAGATGCCTTGAGTCAAAAAACATTGGCTCAATTGTCAATCCTCATCACGAGAATTCGGAGATAGAAGTTGTTGGAAGACGTAGCCCTGTACGATGTGAAGATCGAGGTGAAAGATTCAGGAGTCTTGATGGCAAATATCACTATCAAACCGACGAACTTCGACAACATTTATGAGCTTCAAATGAAAGATGAATTGTTGGGGATTAGATAAGGTATAATGGATGGCACTAAACAAGATTTCTCCATCAAGGATGACGGATTGCTACTATTCAGAGGGCGGCTATGCTTATCGATCGATGCCGATCTTCGGCATCCTATTCTGGAAGAAACCCATAAATCAAAATATGCTATTCATCCGAGTGGTTCCAAGATGCACCAAGATCTGAAGAACTTTTGGTGGTGAAGTTTAAAGAAGGATGTCGTCGAGTACATATCCAAGTGCTTGGTGTGTCAGCAGGTGAAAGTAGATCACTGAAACCCCTCAGGCTTGTTACAACCTTTGCTGATACCCAAGTGGAAATGGAAGGCAATATCCATAGATTTTATCCTTAGATTACCAAGAATGGTAAAGGGACACAATGCCATCTAGATAGTCGTCGATAGACTAACCAAGTCAACTCATTTTCTGTCATATAACACAGTATACAGTGAGTAGGCTTGCAAAGATGTATCTCAAGGAGATCGTCCTATTACATGATATCCCTGCAAGCATTGTTTCAGATAGAGACCCGTTATACACATCGCAGTTTTGGCAATGATTCTAAGAAGGAATGGGTTCAAGGTTGGATTTCAGTTTCGCGTTTCACCCACAAATAGATGGACAGACTGAAAGAGTGAACCAAATTATCGAGGACATGCTCCGAGCTTGTATGCTTGATTTTCAGGATCATGAGATCAACACCTACCCCTGATCGAGTTTGCATACAATAATAATTATCAAACGAGTATTGGTATGGCTCCTTACGAAGCAATATACGAGCGAAAGTGTAGATCTCTGCTCAATTGGGAAGAAACCGGAGAAAGATTCATATTGGGTCTGAAAATCATTGAGAGTACCACCAAAGTAGTATGTGTAATCCGTGAAAGATTGAAGGTAGCGCAGAGCCGACAGAAAAGCGACGCCGATTTGAAAAGAACGAGCGTCGAGTTTTCGAATGGAGACAACGTATTTGTAAAGATTTCACCTACCAAAGGTGTAATGCGCTTCGGGAAATGTGGAAAGTTAAGTCCATGTTACTTAGGACCATTTGAAATTTTGGGTTGAGTCGATGAAGTTGCGTATCAGATTGCTCTACCGCCGCAACTGTCAAGCATGCATAGCGTGTTTCATGTATCGATACTAAGGAAATACGTGAAAGATCCAACTCACGTCCTAGACTATCAACCAATTGAAATATAAGAAGATATAACCGTTAGACATGAACCGGTACAAATTCTCGATCGAAAGGAACAAGCATTGCATACCAAACGCATTCCCTTAGTACTTGTTAGGTGGCGAAACCATTCACTAGAAGAGGCTACTTGAAAACACGAGTCGGACATAAGTGACGCGTATCCATAGCTCTTCGAGTAAAGCATAAAAGTTTTTGGAAGAGAGTCATTGTTAGAAGTTATGTGGGTTGTAATCATTGAAAATTTGGGTTCTTTTATTTTGTAACATGTAATTGAAAAGAAACATGAGTTAGGGCATCATTGCGGTGAATCACAAAGAACTTTTATCGTTCATCCAACCGAAAATTTTGCTCGACTATATATGCTTGATTGTAAGGGATTATGCAAATTTTGTCGTGTGTTGATGCCTTGAATGAGGAGAATTATCGTTGAGAGTTAACGAATTCAATAGGGTTTAATTTTCATTAAAAAGGATGTGAATTAAGGGATGAAAGATTTAGTGTACAACTTCAAGTAAGGGATGGTGGAAAGGAGAACCAAGGAGATGAAACAGTTCAAAGACTGTTTCAAATGAGAGTACCAAGCCTGGAGAAGTCGCTCGCACAACATCTGAAAATCGCACGCGCGATTCCTTCAGGTGGCCAAAAACAAGAAGGAGCTGAGATAGTCGCTCGCGCGAGGTTTGAAAATCGCGCACGACATTTCAAGTGGCCCTTTGAAAATTGAAAGTCATGTGCACGACTTTGCTTCTCACGCGCGCAACTATTGAAGTTTAAATGGGTTTCAGGCCCATTTTGTCTCCTCCATCCGGAAAATTTCAAACGCAAGCTACGGTTTTTCCCCTTGCCCGGGAGGAGTGGATATTTTTTCTTCGGATTTGCTCACGCCTTCGATTCGCAAGGCGTTCCTTTTGGATTTTTTTCGGACAAAAGGTAAGATTTACCTTTTTATTCGAAATCTCCTTTCAAATATTTTGATTTTTCTAACATGAGACCAAGGAAGCAAGGTGCTTCCAAACCCTCGGCTTCGAGAGCCAAGACCCCCACTTCTAAACGACCCAAGATCGATCCTCCACCAACCATGCATTGGCAACCAACCGATTGGTGGAATGCTAAGGCATTCGAAATCGAATGGTCATTTCATGACGACCTCTTTGATGACCAAGACACGACTCGATGGACATCACAATACCTTGCCCCAATCTTTTATGAGGGACGAGGAATGGCATTAAACTCCCCAGCAACTAGCCAGAGCTCAGAAATGGAGAGGCTTAGAAAGTGCTTGCCATCAAGTAGAGTTTTTCAGAGTGAGAATTAGAGGTATAAATGGAGGTGAAAAGGAACTGTTGGTGGCAGTGGAGGTTATTGACTTTGCAATGCAAAAGTTGGGAGGTAGCTGCAATGACGGCAAGGGAGATGATGGAAGGGCCCCCAACCAATCCATATTCGCTCTATTTCTGCTAAAATAGCACCCTCTTGGGTGTCGGTTTTGGGATCGTCTAGGACGGAGCTTGAGAGTTTTAACCTTTGTGAAATCACCTTCGTTAGGAGCTGTTACAATGAAGTGGCCAACACCATGGCCAAACCCCCCACACCCTGAACACAAAAGTGGCTTCCATTTGTAGAGGACAGTCCCAGAAGCGACATCAAGGTCAAGGTGAAGGTCTGTGATGGCCAAGGAGGAGGGCGGTCGCACATCAAAGCCGGGTGGTGGCGCACCAGAGAGAGTTGGCTGGAGTGGGAGAGGTGTCAGAGGTGGTCGGAGAGCGTTGCCCATTGGTCTGAGCAGGGATGAGAAGGGTAGCGTAACTAGAGCTGCAAGGTTTAGAGGGTTTGGAGTGAGGGCGAGCTTTCTGGTCAGCCCCAAGGTGATTGAGAAGGTGGGATTTGCCCATGGAAAAGCAGCAGCTGAGCCTTGAAGATAGCTAGGATAGAGACAACAGGGAGGGGAAGGGGGCGAGAAGGGAGGGAGCCAGCTTCCACAGGGAGGGGAACACCATCCTAAGTCTTTCTTGGTTTTCCTCTTCTCTACTTTCTTGCGCTTAGTCAGTCCAAGATGTTAACATCCAAAGCATACACACATAGTAAACGACACCAGTCCTGCATGTTGACAATCAAATATATCGACCGGATGATCATTGATGGGGACTCTTCAAATCCAACCAAAAAAGACGTACACAGGAAAAGAAGACATGCACATATTGCAATTAATATGAAAAACATACTGCAATTAATATGAAAAAACAACACTTCGAAAAGAAAAAAAAGAGATGATAAGCTGAGTTTCCACAACATAATTTGGAGCATATCCTCTTTCGAACATGATTTGGTTCACAACTTTTGTTGCTCGAAAGCAGAATGTCAACACCCTATTAATCTAGTCTCAATGATGAGTGCAGAATAAACAAAATCAATTCCTTGACCATTAAGTTCGATTAAGCACAATCAAAGACAAAGCAGGGTGAAAGGGGAGAAAATTTTCATTAATGATACATATACAAAAATCCAGATACAATTTGGGATTTTTCTTCAAAATTTTAAACTTTATGATATTACACGTGGGTAGTTAGTTTACCCAAACATTACATTGCTGTACCAATATGAACCAGTTTCAAATTTTTCTCAAGGGGAGGGCAGGGTTGTTGAAGAATTTCAAATGAATGATAGTAATGTAAAAAGGGAAAAATTGCTGAGGAAAGCTGCCAATGAAGGAGAGAATCTGTATGTCATAATCATGTTTAAGATGAAAGCGATTGGGTTGAAGGCTGAAGACTGCATTGTTTGAAGGCCAAGCTTGAGATGCTTGCATACTCACATTGTTAATGTGGATTTCTACAAATGTAATGGTGTGGATACAACCAGAAAGAAATAAACCATAAGATTGGCTCATTCCAAGTTAAAAAGCCTATTTTTCTCGGAAAAATTATTAGCTCATTATAATTACCTCTTACTTATAATTGTAGGCACACCATAGCAGACTGGAGAACCCCCAATTAAGAGTGGGAGATTGCAAGCATTTCGAGATTGACTAATAAATGAAGCAATTCTCATTCTACCAGCACAGTTCTCGCACTTTCCACCAGAAAGATCTTCCAGCAACTTCCTTCCTCTCGGGGCCCTCCTCTTAGCATTTCTACCCTTTCCGCTCAAATTCATGCCTCTAAATTCTTCTACAACGCGGCTGCATTTTGCACATTCCCCTCCGGAAGTTGATGCATCTGGAAACCAATAACTAAGCATGGCCTTACTGAATCGATCAATATCCTTGTCTGTCACATCCCACAGATTGGCAATGATAGCAGGGGAACCAGCAGACAGATAGTGAAGAGGGGCACCTTGTGGAGCATAACACCCTTTAAGAAACAGAGATCCACTACTGCATCCCATGAGAAGTGTAGCAGCACAACGTTCCAGTTTCTGTATCTCATGCCCGGATATATATTGTACCCCTGCATCACCACGCACAAAAATACAATTACAACTCAATCCCCGCACCGAGAGAATAAGCATAGGAACCATGGTATCAAAACTCGGCCAATACCTAGACGTACTAGTTTCGTCAAGAACTGATACCGATACCACCCCGATATAGGTATTGGAGTGCTATTGGTATCGGACCAATAAGGGTCCCAATATCAGCTGATGCTGTCTCGGAATCAGCCTATACCATGGTTCAAAATCTCGTCGGAAACCGGTAGGTACCGGACGCTATGTACCGGTTTCGGAGGTTACCGGTACGATACTTTGAATGTATCGTACCCGCACATTACACATATATTGGTAATGTATCAAACGATACATACCAATGTATCATCCGGAACTAGTACGTACCGGACAATACATACCGGTTTTGGAGCTGAACGATACGTACCGGAAAACCGGTATTTTAAACAATGGCCGATACTGACCAATAAAACACTTTCTTCTATTCTTTTTCTTTAAAATATTAAAAAAAAAATCGGCCGATACGTATCGGACCAAGATGGACCGATACCGATACCGACACCTTGGTAGGAGCACACCGGGAGATAGAACCAAGAGTACAAGAAAAATGGTTATAATAGTAGCAGCAGCAATATCAATAGATCTAGACTTGGCAATAAAATAAAAATAGCAGTGGTAGTAGTTCCAGTCAAGCATACCACTTCCATGTCCGAAGTATAAAAAGAGATCATGATTTTGCAAGGCTAAGGCTAATTCTTCAGTCGTGGGGACATCGCCAGCTTTACCCTGTACGAGAAAGCATGACATATTTTTTCAATGATCGGATAGTTATAACTAGAACTTTCCAAATATACATGTTAATCAGAAAAAATACCTACAGAGAAACAGTTATAAATCTAAATGCCCAAAATGTCTTTTAAGTATTGGAACTGCGTGAAAAGGTAGTTTCCCAAACTGATGTTCCCACCAATTTGCATATTACTAGAGGGATTTGTTGAAACTTGTAAATTAATATATTAAAGCAGATGTGCTCATGGGAGTGACGCTGCCCTATTTTCTACAAAAAAAAATTAGAATCGGTCTTTGTATTTTTCAAATTGTAAAACCATGGTAGCCAGAGTGATATCATGTGGGTACTAAAGCAATTTTTCATTTCAGGTCACGCCATGGATTCTTGGTTTATCAGAAAGGCTAAAAATATAAAAAAATATTATCTAATTTATTTTTCAGAAATGTGGACAAACACCACAGTTTCAGATCAAGTATACCATTGCTTTGGTCTTTTTACTATTTTCTATATTATGGAAAAATCCATTCAGGAATTACCTCCCACTTCTGGTTAATGAACCACTGCTCGAATTCAACCTGTGTGCTGCTAAGGTCGCCACTGGGGTTCAACAAGTAGTATCCATCCAAGGGGTCTATTGAGGGAAATGTAGCAGCAACCCCTCCAACTTGTTCCTGATGGTAGCAGCTTCTGTTGAGTGTTGCAAAGATGCTGCCCACAGATGGCATGCGATAGACCTCATGTTCCCTTAATATTGGTAGATTCTCCCAAGGAACCATCTGTTTTATTATAATCAGCCAAACTGCTATGTTACAACTAAGAAAAGAAAAAAGATAGTATATATTTATATTTCTACATATAGAATAATTATCTTCGTTATAAAATGACACCCACTATAATTAGTGTGTCAGCATCTTAAAAAGTTATGATCATGAGAGGAAGTTTCAGACAATTTCGAAACTATACTATTTACCCCCAAAAAATAGAAATGGGCACACCTATCATTTATAGGTAGACTACAAGAATGCTGAATACAGTACAACATCGCTTGGTTCGAGTTTCTGGGGACAAGGAAGTAAAGATGCAATTGCATTTTTTTATATTCCTTACAGATGACTAACTCAAGTCTCCCAAGTTTGAGGAAATTGGAACAAAAATTTTAGAAACCGTGGTTTGCTGTTTTGTCACTGCATCAGTAAGTGCACTGATATTGTTTCTATCATGGTTTGAAAACACAAAAGCACGACTCAACTCGAAAGTAAGTTGAGTCTAGTTAACTCGGAAACTTGGATAAACTTAACTCGCTCCGACTCAATAATTTAGTAAATATTTCTAAAAAATATATGTTTATAAAAATAAAAAATTATATTATAAGGAAAAAGATGGAAAGATATATTGGTAAATTGGTAGTTTAATACTTTGAAAAAAAACAAGGTTTATAAAACCTTACCCAATGAAAATATCTAATATTAAAGGGTAGTTTATGAACCCTGGTTGCATCATCCTAGCGAAGCCTCAACTTGACTCAGAATCAACTCGAAATCTCAGCGAGTCGAGTAAGTAAGCCAAGTTAACTTGTTGACTCGCCGAGTTCTATAATTATGGTTTCTATAGTAATTACCCTAACTCTAGAATACAATAAAAGCGACAAGACATCGACTTAGAAATTTCATCATATATGATCAGTGAAAAAATTATAGGGCTCAATATTTAATGATGAATGGAAAATCCCAAAATCCACCTGCACATCAGCATCCAACACTAGAATTATTGGTTCCCTGTTGACATGTTCTTCTGCAAGTTCACTGACTGCTTCTAGCATCATCTGGTGAGGCAATCCACATGCAATTTCATTTCCCTCCCAAGTAGTAAAGAATGCACCACATCTATCCTCCCCACAACAGCCACCTCGGCCAAAGTAGCCTTTGTATAAAAGCATCTGAGAAATGCATGCTTCTGATTCGACATCAGACTGGGCACCACCAAGGATAACTCTCAGAAGATTCTCATTTGCATCAAACTTGCATTTACATTTCAGATCACGCATCAACTTCTTAAGTACAGTGTCCAAGCGTCTGCAGTCTAAGAGTTCACCCAAAAGTAAGCATCTCCAGGGCCCCAACCATGAATCTTCCAAACTCCTGCACACAGGAAATGAAAAGCATCACCTGAAATGGTAATTATTTTTGTATCTTTAAATTTTTTTAATTATTGTGGTATTTCATACTAATGTCAACCAAATGCCCAAAAAATCAAAATTATCATAGCAGGGTAAAACAAACAAATTGACAACATACTGTGATAGCACACACCTCAAGAACTTATCGAGACGATTGTTGAGTCTGGTTCTCCATGTCCACCAGATGAGCCTGCTTCTTTGTGTGTCTGCTGGGGCTAAACTCGAGCTTGACAGGTAGTTCTCCTCTAGTATTGACTTGAACTGTGGAGCTAGATCATCCACCACAGTGCATTGCCAAGGGCACTCCCACCTTTTACTTAACTCACTCTCAGAGACCAATTCCATTCCAGAATCATCATCATGTTGAGTTTCTGAGAAAAGAGTAGGATATTGTTAAAGTTTATTATCTGTGAATGATAGTAAGACTTCTATTTTTGCTTAAATTTAGAAGGCATAACACCTTCAAGAATCAAATCCACAGGCAAAAGCATAACCACAGGTTGCCTCTTTGAGTCCAAACGTGACAGTAGCATCCATGCTGGAAAAGAAGGAAAAAGTAGCATTTCTCCAAGGAGGCTTGAATAACTGTCTCCAAGTAAGCCTATACAGACAATTGTTACATTAGGGAGGCTTTGGAAAAATTCAGTCACGAACCCTTCAAAATCTTCTAGTTTCGCTGGTGTATATCTGCAACAGCAGCAAAAAAGGGAATATATTTTCAGTCAAATATGTCAATTTGAAGCATGGTTTCAATTGTTACGTCAGTACCTGAAGAAGTTGCACGCTTCCATAACAGTGTTTGTCGAACAGGAAATTCGAGAACCCTAATGCATTTGATAATTAATAAGTTTACAATTCCAGTAATTAGCGCTTCAATAGTAAAGGATAAAAACATTCTATGCATAGCATGATTAGCTAATACCGTTAACTGGATTCCATTTTTCATGCAATTGACATATATCATGAAGGATAAAGAATTAGCTACAAAAAAGAACGATTTAAAATAAGAAAAAACTTTCATTAATTCAACGATTCGTGCAAAAGTATCACCCTAATTGCAAGGTTTGACACAGCGAGAAACCAAAGATTAGTACTTCCAAGCGAAGACCTAAGTAAGCAATTTAGATGGCATAAAAAATTAGGAAACAAAGTTTCCCCAGGCAAGCACCCATCTTTGCAGGAACTATGATTCATAAATTACCTTATGAGAGAGAGAGAGAGGGTGAGTTAGTGATGCCTCCAAATGTCCACTCTTTTTCAAAAAGCAAGTGATTTAGCGAACCGAGAGATACTAAATGTAGATTCTTTTCTTCATTAGAAAGCTTGAGGTTATTAGAAATACCTCCTAATGGCAATGGATTCGTCCACCTAATGACAATGTCATGGAGACATCGGATTCAAGCAGCCGCCAGTGACGTACCGAAGGCAGAAGAAGAACATCAGAGGCGGAAGAAAAGAAAACAATTCAAATTCAGAGAATTGACAAATACTCAGTCGATCGATCGACTCCAAGCTTCAATCGATCGAGGATGGACAGCGGACACATATTCTGAGGCAAAGTTACAAGCTTCAATCCATCGATCGATTGGGGTCAAGAGTTATATCGACTTCGAAAGAGACTCTGGACAACTTATATATTTATATAGTCAATCGATCGACCCCAAGCACCGATCGATCGACCAATGACGCGAATTTTGACGGAAGCTTATATTTTTGGTCAAAATTGTCATTTTGTATTTTATTAACATTAGAATTCTTCGAATTTCGTATTAGGGTTTTGGTTAGCCTATTTAAAGGCTTGTAAACAACTTTATTATTAATTTTTGGTTAATTAAAATTGCTTTTGCAAGCTTGAGAGTTCTAATCTTTCGTGAGGGTGTGATTCTCTCAAAACGGAGAGTGATTCTTCAATCGTAGATCGGCAGAAAAGACTTGATTTGCCACTAACAATTTCTATGATTGGACAAGTATGGGAGGCAATGAAAGCTAGATCGCGGAGTCTGGGGTATTTGAATTTAGCAACTCAATGTTGACCAATTTTATATAATTGAGTGTTTACCTTTGAGATTCTATGTGAGTTAAAAATTTCACATCAGAGAGTAGAGGCGTTGAGCATGAGTTTCGTTCAACAATTTCTTAAGGATTTTCTTCTCAAACTACAAGAGGAAATCATATCGGCGAGACGTGAAGCTTTGATATTTAAGCTTTCAAATTTTGTGTCCGTTAACCCAACCCCATCCCCAACCATTCGTTTTAACCCCATAACCGTTGTGACACGTACACCCGTTACGGATTCCATTGTCAACATAAAATCTATGCCGGTTGCAGCCCTCGTAACAATTTACAACCCAAAGCCCGTTCAAGATAACCGTAGTTACCATGGGTCAAAATTTCGGACGATACGTATCCGATACCGATACATATCGTCCGATACATATCGGTTTTGGACATGGGCGATACGATACATAGCCTATGTATCGTATACCCTTTAAAAGGAGGTAATTATCGTCCAAAATGAGGTAATTATCGCCCGTATCAGACGATAAATTGAACCTTTGATTTTAAGTACATCAAACCTTTGATTTTCCCCCATTCTAAGCATAGCATATTTAAGACCTTGAAAACAAGGTCTACTTCCCAAAACATATCCCACCAAAGCATTCTCCTATGTGTATATTTTTTAACATCAATTGTACTTTGGACACAAGATAGTATCATCCTCATCAGCACAGTAAAGATAGAAAAGTTAGCATGAGCAAATATTAAAAAAGCCTGGGTTGAGTAAGATAGACCATTTAATTCCTAGACCAGAAGAGGATCTGGTGTTTAGGCGAAAGAAGAAGCCGTGAGAGCAGCAAACCAATAACAATCAAATTTCAAAGTAACCAAGAGAATTCACAAGAGAAGAATAAATTGATGATTTAGATAGGAATCCGAAGATCCAACCAAGTCATGCTCTATTGAATTCAAGACCCCAAAAAACATATTTAATCCACCCAAGTGGGCTCCTCTCAGGTTGTTAATGAAAATGTGCTTATTTGTTGAGATATTTAGCCAAAAAATGGTGAGACGCACTGGAGTGCCAAGATGATGCTATCACACAACAGCTCTAACCTCTGTTTTCTCCTATGTGGGAACTGGAAAGTGACGGGGACGCCACCAACAAGGACCTAGGTTTCAGGACGTATAAAGTGTACTGGCAGAAAAAGAAGTGACGGGGGATCCATTGAGCCACCGGAGGAAAGCCATAAGGAGCGGCCCAAAAGAAGAGTCTCTGCCCAGGGTCACTCGAGCAAGCATCATTCTCGCTCGAGCGAGAATGCTTCAGAAACATGGGCAGATTTTTGAGTTTTGGTCGCTCGAGTGAGAGGACATCAGAAACCCAAGGCAAAACTTTCGATCAAAACTCGCTCGAGCGAATCCCAGTTGTCACTCGAGTGACCCTTTGTTGTCGCTCAAGCAACCTCTCGTAAAGATTCCCGCTCGAGCGGGAACCAAATCCGCACAAGCGAGTCACGTGACGCAATTTGTCCTCTTTATCCTTTTTATAGTTTCTTTTTGTTTCAAATGTAAGTTACCTTATAGCGTAACATGGTACTTTTCTATTTTAGGGTTATTCCCACTTGTAAATACTATAAAGCATATTTTGTAAGCCATTTTTGGCATTATTGGTTGATTTTAATGAAAGTGCATTGCATTTTGAGCTTTAGAGGAGCTTTGAAGGGTGTGATGCCCATGTAATCTTTGATCTTCTCTTTACTTCTTGTGCTTGTTTGATCTTTCTATTTTCTCATTAATCCCTTACATCCAATTTTCCCCTTTTCTATTGATTGTATAAAGTCTCAAACCCTAGATCTAGAGCAACCTTGATGTCCATCCTTGTGGATCGAATTCAATCCTAGCTTGTCGATCCATGACCGTTGTTGGGCTCGAGCTTGCTCGATTTGTGTCGTTAATGGCTTTAATTCAAAGCCCTAGCGAGGAGTCGTCGATTCCACCGCGAACTATGATCTAACGCTCAATCTAGAAGGAGCTAGAGTTCCTATCTCTAAAATCGCCTCTTCCACATTTCCTGATAGATCTGACGCGTCAGATTGGACCCTACGTGAACCAAGCATGGTAGCTTAAGCGGAATTTCACAAAACCCTAAGGTATCGCTTTAATTGTGATTAATTGTTCAATTAATTAAGTTAATTTCGATAAATTAGCATATCATAGGCATTAACGTATTTAAGGGCCATTGTCCCACGTCAGTTTTGGTATCAAAGCTCGGGTCCTAGGCTAGGGCATTTGTGTGTTCATTTGCATGCCAAGCATGGTAGCTCAAGCGAAATTTCATGAAAGCCTAAGGTATCGCTTTAATTATGATTAATTGTTCAATTAATTAGGTTAATTTCGGCAAATTAACATATCATGGGCATTCACGTATTTTAGGGTCATTGTCCCGCATCAGTTTTGGTATCAAAGCTTAGGTCCTAGGCTAGGGCATTTGTGTGTTCATTTGCGTGCACATCGTGTGTTTGAAAAAGTCATTCAATCATTTGTGTTTCATAATTGCGTGTCATTTTAGAACCCGTGTAGTGATTCGTGGTCACCATGAACTCGAATGGTCTTAAGGGCATCCAAGCCATGATGATCACCATGAATGAGAGGATGAATACTATGGAGAAAGCCCAAACGACTATGGCTGCCTCGCTGCCTCTAATGGGATGCTTCTCAACCGCTTGGATCGGTTGGAAGGAGATGAGGAGCAACACGACCGACACATTGAACGTAACGGTCCACGTTTTAAGCGCGGCGGTCGGCCCAAGGGCAAAAATCAAAGGGAAGCTCATCGCGGAGAAGACTACGATCCAGATGAGAAACGCCTCAAAAATGTCCGAGTTGAGTTTCCAACCTTCGATAGAAGAATGGACCCTGAAGTCTTTCTCGATTGAGTCTCCGATATGGATCACCACTTTGAGTGGTATGGCATGGACAATGAGCAGTGTGTTCGACTCGCCAAAATGAAGCTCATTGGTCAAGCACGACTCTTTTGGGTCAACGTCGAGCTTATGTGAGCGAAGGCGGGTTGTGCCCCGTTGGGAGGACATAAAGGAGCGACTTAAGGAAAAATACGTTCCTTTATCATACTACCATCGCCTACTTGATCAATGGCAAAACTTATGCCAAGGTAGTATGCCCATGACCGAATGGCAAGTTTGAGGAGTTCATGATGAGAGCCAATGTGTCGGAAGATCCTCAAGTCACTCTTTCGAGGTTCCGCACCGGCTTGCGAATGGAGCTGTAAAAAGAGTTGATCTCCCACCCCGTTGACACTCTTGAAGAGTGTTACGCCGTTGTTCAAGACCTTGAATGGTATTTGAAAATGACGGTGGTGAGACGATTTGAGCGGCATGTCGGTAGCCATCGAGCCGGAGAAGGGAGGCCTAGTGTCGGGAACCCACCTCCCAAACCTACACAACCGACTCCTACAGTTGTAGGGCTTAATAGAGGGTAAGGTGTGGTGGGTGAGTCCTCAAGGGGTGGCTCTAAAACCAAGTGTTATAACTATCATGGGTTTGGCCACTTTGCCGCCCAATGCCCTACAAGAGACCCCCAAAAAACTCCCTTGGTTGAAGAAGAAATCAATGAGGGAGAAGGCGTTGAAGAGGAAGTGTATGAGCCGTAAGTTACACCTAGTGATGAGGAAGGTGATGACGGCAATCGTGCACTAGCTTGCATCCAAGATTGCTTGGTCGTGAGGTGTGCTCTTGTACAACCTCAAAGTGATGATAGGGACGATTGGCGTAGAGATAACATTTTCTATACTTACGCCAAGTGTGGTGAGAAGAGTTGTAAGGTCATCGTGGATAGCGGGAGTTACACGAACGTTGTGTCAACACACACCATTACCCATTTAGGGCTTACACTCGAGCCCCGCTCGAGACCGTACAAAGTCGCATGGGTCGACTCCTCTTCTATTCCCGTGTCCCAAAGATGTCGTGTGCCTATACAGTTAGCCTCGTATTCGGATACCTTGTGGTGCGATGTGGTGTCGATGGATGTGGGCCACATCATCTTGGGGAGGCCTTATCTCTATGACATGGACGTGATCTTCCTTGGGCGGTCTAATGTCTACACGTTCATGCATGAGGGCAAGAAGATAAAATTAAATCCCTTGCCTCCCAAGACACCATCGAACAAGAAAGTTGATAAGGGTGGTCCATCTAAGACCATTAAGATTGTGAGCCCTTCGGAGTTTGAGAAGGCTTCTTTGGTGGTGTATGTTGTCATCACCGTTGAGCATACACTAGAGTTTATGGGCGAACACCCTAAAGAAGTTGGTTAAACCAATTTTGAAAGAATTTGAGGATGTCTTCCCGGAAGACTTGCCCAATGAACTCCCTCCAATGCGTGACATCCAACACGCCATAGATTTGGTTCCCGGATCTACCCTACCGAACCTACCACACTACAAGTTGAATCCGGTTGAACATGATGAATTAATGCGGCAAGTCAATGAACTCCTTCAAAAGGGGTTCATCCAAGAGAGATTGAGCCCATGTGTTGTACCCACACCCAAGAAGGATGGTACTTGGCGAATGTGTGTGGATAGTAGAGCCATCAACAAGATTACGGTCAAGTATAGGTTCCCTATACCAAGGCTCGACGATATGTTGGATATGATGGTCGGTGCCACTATCTTCTCCAAGATAGACCTTAAGTGTGGCTACCATCAAGTCCGCATCCGTCTAGGTGATGAATGGAAAACTGCCTTCAAGACTAAAGATGGTCTTTATGAGTGGACGGTCATGCCTTTTGCGCTATCTAATGCCCCAAGCACTTTCATGAGGCTCATGACCCAAGTGTTGGACCGTTTATCGGGAAATTCCTTGTGGTGTATTTTGATGACATCTTGATCTATAGTCACGACAAGGAGCAACACTTGACCCACCTTCCATTGGTTTGTGAGACCTTGATGGGGGAGAAGCTATATGTGAACTTCAAGAAGTGCACGTTCATGCAACGATCTGTTGTCTTCTTGGGGTTCATTGTCTCGGCCGATGGAATGGTCGCATATCCAAAAAAGGTTAAGGCTATTGTAGAGTGGCCTGAACCAAAGAACATCCATGATGTCCGCAATTTCCATGGGTTGGCTAAGTTTTATCGTTACTTCATCCGAAACTTTAACACCATTATGGCTCACATCACCGACTGCATGAAGAAAGGGGAGTTCCAATGGAGCAAAGCCGTGACGAAGAACTTTGCCGAGATAAAGGAGAAAATGACAAGTACACCCGTCATCCACCTACCGGACTTTTCTAAAGTCTCTGAGGTCGCATGTGATGCTTCGAGTGTGGGTATAGGAGTGCTCAGCCAAGAAGGCCATCTGATGGCCTACTTCAGCGAAAAACTCAATGAGGCAAAGCAAAAGTACTCCACCTATGACAAAGAATTCTATGTCATCGTCTGATCCCTATGGTATTGGAAGCACTACCTACGACCGCATGAATTTGTCTTATTCTTCCACAACGAGGCTTTGCGCTTCCTTGCTTCTCAAAAGAAGCTAAACCCGAGGCACACGACATGGGTCGAGTACCTCCAAGGGTTGACATTTGTGTTGAAACAGAAGGTCGGCGTTGAGAACAAAGTTGCAGATGAGCTTAGTCGTCGGATGGCGACCTTGCAATCCATGAGCACTGAGGTCATTGGATTTGACCAGTTGAAGGAGGAGTATCCCGAATGCCCCGATTTTGAGAAAGATTACAACACCCTCCTTAATGACCCAGCAAGCACTAGCCCCACCTATACCTTGCAAGATGGGTATTTGTTCATGGGCAATCGCCTATGCATCCCTCGCACTTCATTACGTGACTTCCTCATTTGGGAGTTGCATGCCAAAGAGATTGTTGGGCATTTCGAGAGCAACAAGACCATTGCACTAGTCAAAGATAGGTTCTTTTGGCTTGGCCTCATGCGAGATGTCGCCTGAATTGTGCTACAATGTCGTACTTGCCAAGTTTCCAAGCAAAGAAAGTAAAACGCTAGCCTGTACACTCCTTTGCCAGTACCACATTCACCTTGGCAAGACATCTCGATGGACTTCGTGTTGGGTCTTCCCAAGACTCTCCGAAAGCACAACTCCATTTTTGTTGTCGTGGACCGTTTTTCCAAGAGGGCCCACTTCATATAGTGCAACAAGTCCTCCGACGCGACCCATATCGCGAAGTTGTTTTTCGAAGAGGTGGAACGTCTCCACGGGTTACCGAAAACTATTGTGTCGGATAGGGATGTTAAGTTCACCAGTTACTTTTGGAAAATCCTATGGCACATAATGGGTACAATGCTCCAATTCTCATCACCACCCTCAAAGTGACGGCCAAACGGAAGCTACCAATAGGAGCTTAGGCAATCTCCTGCGTTGTCTTGTCGATGACCACATTAGGACCTAGGATTCCATTCTACCACTAGCCAAGTTTGCATACAACAACTTCATCAATAGTTCCACAGGTAGGAGCCCATTTGAAGTGGTACAAGGTCACAAGCCAAGGACACCGCTAGATTTGATCTCCATGTTCGCATCTCTACAAGTTATTGGTGGATTCCCACAAGCGTTTCAAGGGATTCCAAATCGGAGAGCATGTGATGGTTCGGGATAGGCCTAAACGGTTCCCATCGGGAATCGCGAAAGAGCTCCAAGCTCACGGTGCCGGACCTTTCTGGATTGTGGCAAGGAATGGTCCGAATGCATACGTTCTTGAGCTTCCTCAAGATATGGGAGTTAGCTCGACGTTCAACGTGCAAAATCTAGTTCCTTATCTAGGCTCAACCCCACCCCCTTGCAATTTTTTCCAAACGTCCTCTAATCACGAACCGACCCAAGCCCCACAGCCCATACCACCTCCTCCAAACGAGTCGAAAAGAGATGTACTTGAAGAGATCTTAGATGATCATGTGGTCTCTACCCATGACGGAGGGTTTCAAAAATACTTAGTGAAGTGGGTTTATAAGTCAGAATATGAGAATACGTGGGTCAATCAAGACGAAGTCTGCCGCCTAGACCTTGACATGCTTGATCGATACCATGACCGTTCTTCATCAGTGATGAAGCCCTTTCGGTCTGGGGGAATTGACGGGGATGCCACTAACAAGGACCTAAGTTTCAGGTTGTACAAGGTGTACCGGTAGAAGAAGAAGCGACGGAGGAGCCATGGAGCCACCGAAGGAAAGCCATAAGGAGCGGCCCAAAAGAAGAGTCTCTGCCTAGGGTCGCTCGAGCGAGAATGCTTTAGAAACATGGGCAGATTTTCGGGTTTTGGTCGAGGACATCAGAAACCCAGGCCAAAACTCCCTCGAGCGAACCCCAGTTGTCGCTCGAGTGAGTCACGTGACGCAATTTGCCGTTTTTATCCTTTTTGTAGTTTCTTTTTGTTTCAAATGTAAGTTACCTTATAGGATAATATGGTAATTTTCTATTTTAGGGTGATTCCCACTTGTAAATACTATAAAGCATATCTGTAAGCTATTTTTGGCATTATTGGTTGATTTTAATGAAAATGCATTGCATTTTGAGCTTGAGAGGAGCTTTGAAGAGTGAGTCTTCTTTCCCATGTGGGTTTGGTGTGAGGCCAAGGATGCCCATGTAATCTTTGATCTTCTCTTTACTTCTTGTGCTTGTTTGATCTTTTCATTTTCTCATTAATCTCTTACATCCAATTTTCCCCTTTTCTATTGATTGTATCAAATCCCAAACCCTAGATCTAAAGCAACCTTGATGTCTATCCTTGTGGATAGAATCCAATCCTAACCCGTCAATCCATGGCCGTTGTTGGGCTCGAGCTTGCTCGATTTGTACCATTAATCGCTTCAATTCAAAGCCCTAGCAAAGAGCCATCGATTCCACCACGAACTACGATCTAACGCCCAACCTAGAAGGAGCTAGAGTTCTATCTCTAAGATCGCCTCTTCCGCATTTTCTGATAGATCTTATGCGTCGGATTGGACCCTACGTAAACCAAGCATGGTCGCTTAAGCAGAATTCCGCGAAACCCTAAGGTATCACTTTAATTGTGATTAATTGTTCAATTAATTAGTTTAATTTCGACAAATTAACATATCATGGGCATTCACGTATTTTAGGGTCGTTGTCCCGCGTAAGAAAGATACATAGATGTGTTGTATGCAGGAAACTATAGAAGATGGAGAAGGACAAATATTGATTTAATGCAAACTATAGACTGGAGCATGTTCAGTAAAAGCTTCGATGAATGATGATTTTATGACAAAATAGAATCCAGGATTAGGCATCTATTAAGTGCATACATAGTTTGTAAACTTAAGAGATCTGATAGCTTTGCATGAACCCAAGCACTAAGAGTAGAAAGTATAGAGGTCTGGAGATGGCACAAAAACGTACCTCAGTAGAGATAAAGTTGGAATCTGTAAGTTTTGTTCTCACACCAGAAAGGTACTGGTGATGTAGATTAATTCCAAGTGAAGCTTGATGAAAATATGCAGCCCAATGACTTCCAGAGAGAGCTTTACCAGTATAAAGGGGTAAAGAAAAGTGCCCACCTGAAGTTGAAAGTAAAAATATGGAAGCAAGCAGCCTAGATACCTGCAGAATCAGAACGACAAAAGTCAAAATACAGCATGTCCAAGTGTATCGCCGAAGGGGAACCATAATAGGACATGATTCTTTAGTAAATTAGCATCAATGATCAATTGTTACAATTTGAATTGTACATGATAAAGATTGTTAAATGAATAGTGAAAGGCTGAACAATGCCAAAACAAATTGTGACCTTCTGAAAAAGTAAGGGGAGCTCACGGCAGAGTATAAAGGCTTGCAATAACCAAGTTACCGATGTCGATATCAGAATGTCAGAGAAATTACAGCACTTGATCCTGGTAAACAAAATAAGGTCGAAATTTGAAAAAGTCAATATACGAGTGGGTTAATATTATAAAAGGAACTCAAGTGCATCAGAAACATGGATCAACCCTTAGATGAGAAGCACCTTGACTGCTCTGAAACACAGCTCTTCACAGAAAACCAACTGATGTTGTACAGTATCACTGCACGTTCAATGGCAAAAATGTCCCCAGGATTTTCCTTTTCAATGAACTCAAGCAAGAGGGAATGTGGAATAACCGAATTAGCTTGAGAAAATGGCTTTCTACAAAACAGCACAGAGATGCTTTGCAAAAATATCTCATGCATTTTATGAATTTCACCACAAACCCCAGTGCATTGTCCTGACAAAATGAGGACAATAAAGTTGAATTATCTCTCTCGTGAAAAAAAAACTCACATAATTATCCAGACCACAACTTGCAATCAAAATATAGCAAAGGGGGAAAATGGAACTAGAAGAGAAAAACTACAATTCATACAGCTTGCAAAAGAAATAGAAGAACTTTTATTAAGAGGACTGTAATCTTCTCTTTCCATATGTATAACAGTTCCATAACATTCAAAGAAAAAAAACACCATAAACTTAAGTCTTACTCTTAGACAGAAAAATAGCATTCCTAAACCAAATAAAAGTCTTAAAATAAACCATAAATTATAAACTCAATCTCTAATCCTAACGATCCATTTAATAGACAATACTCAAACTTAATTCTTATTAAATAACTTAAATAATGGTAAATATATGAATCCTCATCATAATAATGTACCATGTTCATATTTTACTCATAACTCACTCAATTCGCATAGGAGTTGCATATCTTACGCTTATAAGCAAAGTGCCTAAATACGAGTACGGGTTTAAAACGGTGAGCGAAAACGTCAGAAAAACTGTGAAGAAAACGAGATGATATTAATTTTTTTTGTAAAAGTTTCAAAACAGTTTTTTACGAATACGATAAATATGGGAAAAAACGTTTAATAGAGGAAAAATGCATTTAATACATGAAATATGCGAATTATACGAAAATATGTGTTTTAATAAAAAAATACGAGTATAATAGTGTTTAGTACATTGTGACAAAAAAACGTGTATTATACGCGTATTTTTCAAAAAACGCCGAATTTCCTCACAATGCTTATAAGAAAGCTAACTCAATGTGTTTATGAGAAAGAAAATCAGTTTTAAGGTCAGCATTATATTCTGCAGGTACGTACAAGCACGTGACCATCTCGAATGAAGCAACCTCCAATGAGGATTCTGCTATCTTGTATTTGTTCCCTTTTTCTTCATTCTTATTTCCGCTACTTTCTTTTCTTTGACTTGTATTGATCGAAATTTCCTTCAACATGTGTGTTTTGGGATTTCCCTCCACCTTTGACCTTGGATGACCAATGTTGACAATTAAGGAACAAAAAGTTCACCAAATTTATGTGAATTTACGTCTGTCAGCATTTTCAGGTCTTTATACAGATGTTTGTACCATTAAACTGCCTCAAATGTTGATGTGTAGATTTTTTGGCTGACATCAGATGATTAGTGGCACTACCAGAAAACAGTCTTACTTGGACTATTAACTTATGGTACTGAGTTCGTGGGCACTTGTCTGATACCTTATATACATCTCAAAGAGAATAAATGTGTGGTAGGCAAAGTGGAGACACGTGAATGTGTGTTGTTTGATCGTGAATTCCATTTACTTGAAAGGACTTTTTTACAAGGTCATGACAAGACATGCATTAATATATTGGGAAGAGTACTGGATTATGAAGAAGTGATAAAAATACAGCACATTTAACAGACGAGGATAGAATTAGGAATTTTGTCCATAAAAGGAAGTTCAGGGATGACCCCAATAAAAGAGAAAAGCTAATGAATGATGTAAGAGATGGTTTGTGCATGTCATCCAAGTATTTGGAACTGCCAATGTACATAGGATTGATCTAATTCGAGCAGAAGAGAGTAGGTGCAGGGGAAGGACAACAAAAAACTTGGAAGAATTGAGAGGAAAGAAGAACACGAAGGACTGCATAGTGACAGAGAATTTAGCTATAAACAAAAATGAGTGGAGAAATAGGATTTGCGAATTTGACCCCAAATCGATAATGGCAATAGTGATGATATATACATATTATTATTTATTGATCTTCTCCTTGATTATCTTACCCTTCAACTAAACTTCTTTTGCTTCTTTCCAGAAATTGCTTTCGCCTCCATCTTACTTGTGATAAGATTTTAGGACGGAGGGATAGATAGAGAGAGAGAGAGAGAAAGAGAGAGAACATAAAAGAGAAGATTCAATAGCACTCAAATTAATCGTGTGTGATAGGGCGCAACCAATACTCAGCCACCAGGAAGGTTGCCATGCCTTGATGAGCAGGTGGGTACGAGAGTAACTATGATTCCCTTACAGTAGCCAAATGTCATGGTATCTAATCAGTAATGTGCATGAATGGAGTAACGATGATGGCTCCTACAATGATAATTGGGGATGGCCCCTAAGGTTAGCCCCTACATTGGTCATGGCCCTAGGATGGTCATTATAGATGGTCCATACTTGGAGTATGATTTCTGTCAGTGCTGCCTTCATCCTCAGACTATGCTAATGCAAAGCCAGAATGAAAAAGGAGGTTTAGCATTAGGTAGATAGCCAGTTGTAAAAAACACCATCAAATCTTCTTGAGTCATACTTGCAAATCCATGTATTATGAAAACAAAAATGTTAGGAATATGCAAGATAGAATTTGTAGAAAACAAAATCTTTTGTTAAGTTGAAATCTGATCAAGTCAATTCTAATGAGTTTAAAGTTGACTTGATGAATTGTTGCAACAGGAATGTAATAACATTAAATGTTTAATAGTAACTAAAGTATATGCTATACCAATTAGATTTTCGGTAGCAACCAGAGTTTCATTTAATTTAAAATTTTATTATTTACTCGCATTCCCTGTTTTTGTACAGATACAGATGAGTTCCCTAGTCCAGGTATTCTTATGCGAAGAGGTTGACTCTCAAATATGCATTAGGCTCCGAAGCTTGCGTCCATGTTTATACAGAATTGCTAAGAAACAAAGTAAAAGAAATTATTTCCTTTATAATTGAACGTTCTGAAATTTCAGCAGCAATTTACCTATCTTAGCGAGAAGCCTGAGAGAAAGACGTCTGCGATGACATTCCCATTTCATACATATAATATCCTGCATGGACCCTCCTCCCATCACTTTCACGAGAAGACATCTCCAACAATCTGTTCTATTGCATAAACATGCTTCATCACAACCAAAATCAGTTGTATTACTCTTGTTCAAATCTATTTTCAGTTTTATCGGTTTATGAGTACCAGGACAATCCAACCCACCCTCAATTTGTGCATTTTTATAAAGAGAAGATCGACAAGTGGAACGAATTCTCCTTGAACGGTGGTCAGGTTTCAGAACTGATTCTAGTGGTAAACATTTTGATGCAACCTTTGACTTTTTAGAAGTCTTGGCTTCTATGTTTTCCTGTAATCTTTCACACTCAATATTCCTAGAACAATACTTCCCAGCATCGGACTGATTGAGTCCACCAAAATGAACAGTAGCATTGCACCTTGACGGTGCACAATAGTCACATACAAGTGACCTTACTCTGCTTCTTGATGATTGTACTTTGGCAGGCTTAGCAGCTCCATAATCAGCATTGTCAGCAAGGATTTTGCTAAACATTTTACTCTCAGTGTTTGTTATTGCACAGAAACTAAGATCGTTATCAAACTTGGGAAGATGGAGTTTTTCTAGAGCAGATCTGTATATGTCAAGAGCACGGGAAGAACTCTCTATGGACTGAGCCCTTGCAGTGCTGTCACAATGGCTTCTAATTAAATCACCAAGTTGCAAATCAACAGTAACTTCCAAGCTAGATCTGCACGGCTTGCAAGAAATAATTGAGTGGCTGTCAGCCAAAATTTTCTTAGCACTATTAAGTTCATTTTCTGCCATATTCCAGAGTTGTTTCTTGCGGTATAATTTCCCTGCACAATAGTAGAAATAAATAAAAAGAAGCCAAATTACAAATATTTCAACAGAGTAGCAGCAGGAAGGATGAGAAAAAAGATTATGCAAAAAGGATATGGTAATATGTACAAGTATATTCCAATACCTAAGGAAGCTGCAAAAACAACTCTAAAAATTGGCAAATCTTGCAAACAGGATATTGTTTTCCCCACAAGTAAAAGAGCTTCAGCCTCAGCCACATTTCCAAGTGATTCATGGATAATTCCAACCTGGGTAATAAAGAAGCAATTGCAACGACAAATCAGTATCAATGAAAGACTGAATTCCTTAATTCAATTTCAAAACCCCTGTCTAAAAGGGAGGGGGAAAAAAAATAAGATAAACCTGCAAAGCACTCTCGAGGTAGCATTTGAGTACATTCCATGGGCTAAGAATGGAGTCCTCCAAGTTCTGTGATTTAAACATATCTGGCCAAACTTCAGTAATTACTGATCCAACAGCCTCAAGATGAGTACGAGAATACTGATTCTGTTGTGTAGCTTCCACAGTTCCCATGGCTTTTGCGGACTGCTCCCCAACAGAATAAGTAAATTTCCTTTTCAAGAGTTTCGTACGCATCAGAAGGGCATCCCTTGCATATGAAAGAGCCTAAACAGTAGGGATAACCAACCCATTACAAAAAGTTAAAGAGGATTAAAAAATGATTAATGTGTAAAACAATTTCATGTTAAATAATTAAAGAATAAATTATGTGTGAACTTACTAAATGCAATACTAGGGCTGAGATTAGGATTAAAATTAATTTAATCAATTAAAATAATAATTTCTCATACCAAATTCCCACGGAAAATTCTAGAAATCCAATTAGATATTTTAATTCCGACCCAAAATAGCTTTACTTTCGTGTACGTTCCCTATCATGGATCTAAAAGAATAGGGCTCTTATAAACGGCTAGATCTCCAATAGTTTTAGAGCGTCGAATGAACTAGCAAGTGGGTTCCCTCGATACCATACAAAAATAAAAGGCTAATAATGATTTACTGAAGAATGGGTAATTTGATTTTGGATTTGATGGAATAAATAGGCTAGATCTGGGATTTAATGAAAAATAAAATAACTAGGATTACGCTACTTACGCAAACCGTAGATTTAAAGAAGATAGAGATGGAAGAAGAGTTGGCCTCGCACCAAACCGCAAGCGGGAATCGAAGAATCGCTCTCCGTTTTGAGAGAATCACACCCTCACGAAAGTTTAAGACTCTCAATTTTACATAAGCAATTTTCATTAACCAAAAAGTAATAATAAAAGTGTTTACAAGCCTTTAAATAAGCTAACCAAAACCCTAATACGAAATTAGAAGACTCCTAAAACTACTAAAACTCTAAAATAAAATTTTGAACAAAATAAACACAATTTCGTCAAAATCCCCACTGTAGCTCGATCCATCGAGGCATGGGTCAATCCATCGAGCCACTATAGCTCGATCCATCGAAGCCTGGGTCGATCCATCGAGTATATAAATATATACTTGTCCAGAGGCTCTTCGAAAACGTTATTAACTCTTGACCCAAATCGATCAATCAAAGGTAGGGGTCGATCGGTCGGCTGAAGCTTATAACTTAGCCTCAGAAAATGTATCCATTGTCCATCCTCGATAGATCAAAGCAAGAAGTCGATCAATCGACTGAGCAACATTCAGTCTTCCGAATTTTAGTTGTTTTTCTTTCCCTCGCCTCTGATTCTCTTCTTCCACCTTCGGAATGTCACTAGCGGCTGTTTGAATATGATCTCCCCATCAATAAAAAAATTCAAAACAATGGTAGAAAAGATGAAATAGTTTATTATTGTTAATTTCTATTGTTTATTGTCATTGTCTATTACTATTCTAGTCCATGTTGCCACTAGTAAACCCTAAAATAGAAACACAAGTCCTCGCAAATTTTCTAATTCCATATACCTCTACGAAATAAAAAGTTACAGGAGTCCAAATAGTATGTTAGTCTAAACTATTTTGGACCCTTAAATACCCTAGTTCACTCTTTTTCCATTCTCATACCCTTTCCCAAAATCTCCATGTTTAAGATGATAACTTATGGCCAAGTCATCTTCTTTGTTCACATGTTGAGTGAAAGCATGGAGGAAATATAAAGATTCTCCCCCCTATTAGATAAGGATAAGATATGAAGCATCAGTATGGAAGATCATTGCATCTTGAATCTAATCTTGTTGTTGGAGTTCTGTTGTGAAAATCATCAAAGTCACTTCAATTAGTTGCATTAACGTTTCTTTTTAGTTTTTTCAATTTTCATCATAAAATTACTAAGTATCTGTTCGTTTTTTGCTATACCAGAGGTGTAATGTAAACTAGATCTAGGTCTTAGCATTTGGATTGTGACAATTAGACAGTACTAAACGTGATATTGTCAAACAAGTCTACCAAAATGCAAGGCTCTCTCCTCTCCATAGGCATGGTATAATCTCTTGCAGAGTTTTTACTGCATCGACGATTGAAATCTGCATGCCTTGAGATATATTGTGCTGCTAAGAATGCAACAAAATAGAATGGATTTCATTTAAATGATGAGCATTCAATTCTCGCGTGCAAAAACCATAGATTGTACAAAATCCATTGCAAAAGCTCATAGATTAGTTCATGGCTGCAGGTATCAAAAAGGCAATCTCCATATGAAATCTGATTCAAATTACCTCACATAGTCGTCCATTGGAAAAAAGTCTTTCAGACAAGTCATAATATAGATATCCTGCAAGGAAAGCCGAAGGACTCGCTACGGGAACCTAAACAAGCAGCAAAACAAAAAAGATTAATAGGGCATACTATTTTACATAAATTAAGAGAGTGAAATTAATGGTTTGTAAATCTTACACTCGAGATAAGGATTGATGCAGCCTTCTTTATTTGATCAACAGTAATATCGGGGCCGAAAGTGCTTTCAAAATGATTTTTTCCTTCTTGATGCAGAATGGAATCAGAAAGCAAAAGTTTCTGGTGGAACCCTAGTAGCATCTGTGGAAAATCTTTGATACAACTTATCCAGAAATCAATCATGTTAGAATGAACCCCAAACTGTTGCGATAAATAAAGTATGAAACCTTTATCAATTGGTGAAGTACAAAGGGAATGGTGAAGCCTTCTATCTGCCCATAGCACTGCCAAACACTTCTCCAATGGGAAATTTTTCCGTTTGCAAAACATGATGATCAGCTTATATATATCATACTGAATATCCACATAACCCTGGAATAATACAATCAGATCAACTACTTAATATTCAGATAGAAAAGAGCAATCAAAGCAAGAAGTCTGCCTAATTTTGTTTTTCTACACGAACATTCATAATGGAAAGCATCCAGCCAAAAGAAGAGGAAAAGTGATCTACAACATCAGGTGGTGGACAATACAACTTACCTTCAATGATAACAAATCAGCAACATGATACAATAACAATATTGCATTTTCAGTTACCAACCCACAGTGATCATCTGGAGACCAATGACCCAGAATATTTATGCCCGACCACAGCTTTAAAGCAGAGTCAATATCATGCAAGATTACCTGCTTCAGAGCATAAGAAATTCAACTAAATGAAATTACATATGTTGTTTTTTTCTAATAAAATTTAAAAACTAACAAATAGTCTCTGAAATATAAATTACTTATGCAATAAGACATAACCTGCCCCACCTTTAAGTTTTGATCAGCCTCTTGAGTACACAATGCATGTAAGCAATACGTTAGAGCAAGTTGATGGTGCCATGCATCATCATTTCTAGAGATTCCACCAGATATGGTTTCCTATTAAAATAATTATTCCATGTGAACCCAAAAGAAACTCAAAATGCAACTAGAATCTACAAATGTGAGATCTCAAATCAAAACAAAGCACAAGAGTAAAATAGAAGGAAAAAAAAAATCTCACAAGTAAAGAGATAGCCTTGGCCAAACACTGGATACAACTACTTAAACCTTCAATCTCAGAAGCCCTAACAACCCTGCTCTTTCCGACAAGAACCTTTGATCTCTGTAAATAATAATCCTTTGTAACATAAACATCTAGCAAAAGAATGTCTATGATTTTAAGTTGCATTATTTGACATATATTTGGATATCGAGCCTCCATTTCAGCATACGCTAGAAGCTCCTGCAAATAAATGAAAACTTAAATGTTGACAAAGCAGCCACTTTTAAGAGGAAAGCCTAGCCATTAAAACCAAGGATTGAAATCTAGGATGATATGATGCATATCGGCCACTACATAACGGAATTTTGGAAAGGTGATAAGATAGAGACATGTTTATCACTAGGCCCAGAAAACACATATACGATATATATCGAAATTTTGGCAAGGTGATAAGATATAGAAATTTGTATCACTAGGCCCCAAAAGAATGCATCGCATTAATTGATCCTGGTGTCGGTATTTACCAGTCAATACCAGTTTGCGTCACTGATGCAATCTCATTCCAGTGATATATACTGGGTCACAGTCATGATTTTCAGAAAATACAAGTACAGCCATTCCTTTTAGAACTGCTCTTTTCTATGTTTGAAGCGGGAGGAGAGTGCTTTAACATTTTTTGCCATTCCATAATCGAATTAAACATCAAACACACATTTTCATACACTTGAGCAAATTGGAGCTCAGTCGCACATAGATATGTAGGTATGCTACACATTTATGCATTTTGGTGGTATTCATTCTTGAGTTTAAGTATTCCTTTTCCTTTTTCTTTAGGGTGCTATTTTCATTATTAGATGTTAGAACCCAAATTATATGTGACCAATACTCAAAATGTTTTCTATAGTATGTATGTATATATTTTCGGTGTATCTTCTTTATTTTATTTACTTCTAAATTCTTTATTGTGAATCAGTATTACAACTCAAAATGTACTATTGTACATGCAACGGTGAGTCTAAGACTTATACTTCACGGTTCATCATTCATAACACTATTCCCATAATTCATATTCATAGTGCATGTTTCATATGTTAAAGAGTTAAAAACATACTTCATTGTTCATAATCTATACATCATAATCTAGTCTTGGATATACCTACTAATTATTAATAATAGTATTGAAACCTCTTTACAGCCTCTTTACTGCATAATCCAGTCTCAGATTACTTACTAATTATAATTAGTAGTATTAAAACCTCATTGTATGTTTACATATAGGTCATATATACGTCTGTTGACTGGTCCAATATATATATATATATATATATATATATATATATATATGTCCACTGATACTTTTACATTTTTTTTGGATTCTTTCTGATACTTTTTTCTTTCAAACAAAAAGAAAATCACAAAGGGCTTTTGTACCACCAGTATTGCCGATATGTATCGTTTAGTGAACTATGCAAGTTACCACAGAATACGTAGATTTCAAACTATGATTAGAAGATATCACTAGGTATGCAAAATGATAATCACACAAGAAACTGCACCTGCTCCAAAATTAATCCCATTGTTTTCGAACACATGGCACAAGATTTTGACAGCAAGGAATAGAGATTTGGAATATTTTCCTCTGCCTCAAGATCCCCAAAATCTTTACAAATTATCTGAAGTCCAAATAACAGTTAGGAAGGATGAAACACAAAAAATACAGAGCATAACAAGCATGAAGGCATTTCAAGTAATACCTTAACCCATTGTTTCACCAAGACCATAGGACCACACAAGTTTTTCAACAATTTTCCAGCAGCAGACCAATTCAATAGACTACTGACAACTATTTCATTTATACTGTCCTTGCCACTTTGATGAAGAACATCTAGAAGAACAGTGCTCTTTGAACAAGAATCTGTTACGATATCTATGATTGCATCTTCTGTTAAGTTATCATCATCAATCCCCTCTGATTTATATGAGAATTTATGGCAAACGAGAGAGACATGAGTCCATGATGCTCTGCAACACAACTCGAAAGCCACTGATGCCTGAAAGGGAAGATTAATAAACTCGTATTATATCAAGAATGCTAATAGTAAAACTTGCAAGGGGCTAAGCAATAACAAGAAATACATCAAAATAAACGGGGAGCAACTAGTAAACATTGTCATGCACTAAACAGGCAACGTCATGTTCCCAATATTGATATAAAACATCAAAAGCATCACATTAATTGCTGGTGTCCGGAAAATTTTGGGTTCCATAGTAATACTAGAGTACCTCAGGGCTATCGTTTTGCTTTTGAATTACACCTTGCTTATTTGTCGACATCCACATCACTTCTGGTCATTTTCAGCATTGAAAATATTTATCTAGAAAACTACGTGTTACGAGAAAAATAAAATAACAAGATAGTAAATATAGTTTTCCATCTGGCCTTCCTCTAGATTCCCCCCTAAGCAGATAATGGAATCCACAAGCCACAAAATTATTGGTTCCCACTTTCCAATAAACTGTATCTGAAGTGTTGTGGGTTTCATGTAAACTTCATGCAAAGTCTTACAAATACTTGCAAGTTGGTAATCACTTTCTTGCTTTAATTTCCCAATAAATAACCTTAAAATTTAGCTTCCAATAAAGCCACAGGTTGGCAATGCATATAGCTACAAGACTCATCCACCATCATGTGGCTTTCTAATGATCATTTTTTTAATCTACACAATTTCACCCTGAGCCAAAGCATCAACAACTTCAAGAATTTCAAATATTCTTTTCTCTTTTTTTTAACAACTAGTTAAAACAACAAACTATTGTTTTTTGGTTCTAAAAAACCATGGTCTATAGATTCTTGGTTCGGCAACCCCTGATGTTTCATAGTTGGGTTGCAGCTTGGAATGGATGTGCTCCTCCTCAAGTGCTGTTTTTTGGGTGGAGCCTCTCTTGGGGTCTGATCCTCACAGTCGATCAATTGATTAAGAGTGGGAAATCTATGAGAAACAGATGTGTCACGTGCCTCGAGGAGGCAAGTTATTTATTCATTCACTGTTGAGTGGCCAGAGAAATTTGGGGTATGGTGTTCAGAATTTTTGGGTGGCTTGGGTTGTTCTAAATTCCTCTGGAGAGCTAATTGCTGCGTTGAATTTTGGCATATTTGAGGGGATGAAAGGAATATTTTGGAGGGCTACGTTTTTCACGGTCATATGAAGGTTTGGTGTGAGAGAAATGATGGTTTTCCACAAGGTGCGGAAGACAGTGCCTTCATTTTCCATAACATCATTGGGTTCGCCTGCATAAGGTGGAAGTGGTGAAGAATAAGAAGGGTGTTAGGGATGCTTGGAGGACTTCTTCTTATCTGACGTCTGGCATGCTCTTGAGGTTTTCCTTGTCCTTTTGGGTGCCCTCCTAGGCATAGGTTTTGTTTGTGTGTTTATGTCTTGGGGGGGTTGGGGTTGTTTTTTTCCTTAATTTTTGTTGGGTTTTGGGTGTTGTCGGTGGTCCTTAGCCTCGGCTATAGTTTCCTTGTATTTATTTCTGCTTTTTAATATATTTTGCATTTACAATCCAAAAAATATAAAAATAAAAATAAAACTCACGATTTGAAAAATTAAAAATCATGTATTTAATCGTCTCTTGTCTTTGTCTTAGCATTATTCCCTAATTCTTTAATCTTTCAACCTTCTTCCTGGTTTACACCCATTTTTTTTTTTAAATATTCTTGCAGAAAAATTCCAGATTTCTGACATGGTGATTATGCCCAGAGAATAATAAGAAACCCAAATTTTTCTATAACAAGCAATCCACTTTTTCACATAATTTTAGGAAAGAGTTGTAACTTAGAAACATGATTTGGTTGTCACATATAGCCCAAATGATCAGGATAGTACAATGTTCACTTCACCAAATTCCAAATGAAAATGTCAACAATTATTGATTTCTTCAATAATGGTTAATTAATCACTATAAATTTTAGATATAACTTTATATTATCAAATATTACGCCAACCCCAAATAGATGGGATAAGGCGATGATGATTAATTTTTAGTCATCAAATACTAACAATAGATTTAATATACGAAAGTGTTTAAACTTCCAAAATTAGAAGTATTAAATATTAATTTCCTAAGCGTGGATTATACCCCTAGTCCTACACACATTACCTATCTAATGACCAAATAATTCCTCTGCCTAATCCCATCTACTGTTGTCAAAAGAAACAAATTATGCCTTTCAGTTTCAGAAGTATGGTTCGGATTGCATACTATTGTCAACCACATCAGTTGACCGACATTAGTTCCCATAAAAGTAAAATAAAGAAATACTATAAAGAGTTTCTAAGAACCGTATTCGCGTTGTAAAGTATACAACACCCAAACCATACAATCTACATGTTTTTTTTTTGGTTATTTAGATTTTCTTTTTATCAAACTTGTGATTTCCTATATTAATTAAAATCGAAAACTACAAAATAGTTTGTATCAACAAAAAAAAAAACGAGAATAAAAATTCTAGAGAAAACAGTATGTCAACGAAAAAGGATAAAAGTTATCCCATCCCACACCAACCCCTTTCGTACAATGCAAGCATCATCTCCTCCTAGTCCATACTTTTAACAGTCTTGACAAGGCACCTTTGTTTGCCAGTTTGTCACCCTGTTGTCCAACCCACTCTGACCGCAAGCACACCTCCACTTTATTAAAGAGCTTTTAATAGGCTATATATGACCTAATATAAAGGATCCTAAACCAACTCAACTTCCTATAAGTAATAAATTATATTTTAACTAAGCAATCCTAATAGGACCTAATATAAAAAATCCTAAACAAACTCAACTTCCTAAAACTTACATTTTAACAAAGCAATCCTAAAACCAGTTACAACTATGAGCTAGAGAAGGTAATTAGTCAGCATTGCAGTATTCATCATCCAGCATGCTGTCCTCATCATTGGCAAAGTTGGATCCATGCATGACGAATATTGAACCAATTCTATGTTGCTAGCAATTGTATCCTTGGGTGTCTAAAGACCTTTGAATTACATATGCAAACAGGGGAAGGCACACCTACCCCTTGATGTAATTATGAAAGGAAAAAGATTACCAATAGGAAGGGAATATTAATCGGTCCAGAACTTGAAGAGCATCAATATAGATCCAAGTTATCCAGCCAATTTGAATTTTCTGTCCTTTGATTCCAAGGATAATGGATAGAGAGAACAAGCTGTCCACTGGCCACAATACTTGTCATCAATGAACAAGATTTTCATCTGATACGGTTCCTTGTTAAATTCTTTAGAAGTAACTGGATCTTTTTCCTCATTCGAGAATCTTCTCCCTTCTTCCACTCCATCCAGGAGAACTCCTATCTTTCCCTGACCTGGCTGATGGCTCAAAGTCGTTTTGAGGAGCCTTACTATGAAACATCATGGGAGCCCCATTTCCGTGATGTGGCAATGTTTTTGTTCAGAGACTCGGCAAGAAAACTGATGAATGACACCGGCCTGCACTTGTAAAAACAATCTAAAAATCCAGCATGAAGCGCAGAAGGATTTGATCCATTTGTTCCGGGAGGAATAGCCTCTCATCATATTATGGTATCTTATTATGCCATTGACATGAAGTACTCTTCGTATGTGTATCCATCAGAAATGCTATGTACAACTATTTATAATCACTTCCACACTGAAATAATAGGCTTAGGCAGAAAATACTTGAGACACTGGGTAAGTAAGGAAAGTTCATACTGAAGGCAGGTGCCCTGGAACATCAATTGGTTTCACAAGAACGTATTGTATTGCGGTGGAGCATGAGTGTGTGCAGTAATGTAAGAGTTTAAGGAGTTGGATGTAACTGTCTGGTAAGGTCTTCATGTAGGATGTTTAAAGACGTGTTTGAGATTGTCTTCAGATCAGTAATACTGGATTTACATGCCAGCTGTCTAAAAGTGTATGTGTGATATTTCAGTACATATACAATTTGTTAACCAGCTTTGGAATTTTTTTGCAAGGATTGGTAGGAATATGATTCATGCATATGATTAACCAAAGAAAATTGAGTCAATAAACGTAAAAGGGAGTAAAACCAAGATTCAATTCAAATAAAATCAGTAAATTTCAAATAAAGAATTCCTTTAAAGTCATGAGGCCCCCCTCCCTTTCCTAGTCCCGGTATTATTCTATTTTTAATTTTCAGAATGTTGTCTAAGTTTCTATAAAATTATAATGATGCAGAAACTTACTAAATGCAATGTTAGGGCTGAGATTATGATTAAAATTAATTTAATCAATTAAAAAAAATAACAATTTCTCATAGCAAATTATCACGGAAAATTCTAAAAAATCAATTAGGTGACTTAATTCCGGCCCAAAATAGCGTTACTTTAGTGTACGTTCCCTATCGTGGATCTAGAAGACTAGGATTCTTATGAACGGCTAGATCTCCGAGAGTTTTAGGGCGTCGAACGAACTCGCAAGCGGATTCTCTCGATACCAAACGAAAATAAAGGCTAATAAAATTAATGATAAACAAAATATTAATTTAGGGCTTTTATGAGATCAATAAAATAATTAGGATTACGCTACTTACGCAAACCGTAAATCTAAAGAAGATAGAGATGGAAGAAGAGTTGGCCTCGCACCAAACCGCAAGCGGTAATCGAAGAATCGCTCTCTGTTTTGAAAGAATCACACTCTCACGAAAGTTTAGAACTCTCAATTTGCATAAGCAATTTTCATTAACCAAAAACTTCTAATAAAAGTCTTTACAAGCCATTAAATAGGCTAACCAATGCATAAAATTAGAAACCCTACTATAACTCTAATTCCTAATAGAAGAAATATCCTAATTCTTCTAAAACAATAAAGTCCTAAAACAACAAGGAAACTAATCATATTTCTAATAAAAAAAACAACTCTTACTTTCTAAAATAAAATAATAAAAGAGACTAATCCTAATTCAATTAGGATTCTTGAAATTCGTCACTTTATGTGTAGCTTCCGAAAACTGACCATAACTTCTTCAATACTTGTCGAAATTGCTCAATTTTTGGCTCGTTGGAAAGCTACTTCGATAAGCTTTCAAATATGATCAATTTTGCATCAATCCGACTTCATTTGACACTTCAAAATAGGCCAAACATAAAAGTGACCAGATTGAAAGTTGAAGACCCCTAATAAATATTGGATTTTCTTCTTTTTTATCAAACGGGTCTTTAACGGACGTTTTTTTTAAAACCCATTCGTGGGTCCACTTTTTCTTTTAAAGTCTCCTCTTTATCCGACCACGATTCAAATAGGCGGATCTAAAGTTCGCATCAATCCCCTCTACTTCGAAAAAGTTAGACCTCGAACTTTGGTTGGCATGGATATTCACGGTCGCGATCACAGAAAATATATAGGGAAACTCGATCGGAAGCGGCTTGAATTGGACGTCCCCATCAACTCTCCCCGGGTTAGAAGGATGCATTCCCGATGAATACTGGTTGTGATAGAGCTCCAAGAGATCCGGGTCATTTTGCTGAAACTCTTGTGTAATCCACGTGTTCTCTGAATCACTCTTGTTCTTCCACTTGACCAAATACTTCTAAAGTCCCCCTTGGTTGGTGGACACAATCTGATCTTCCAGTACATCTTCGATAATCTCACGAGTTTGCCAAGTAGGTGGGGGTAGTGGTGTGGGTAGGGGAATTATTGGTTCATCAGATGTAGAAGGCTCAAAGGGGTTGACAGGGATGGTTGAAGAGCCATGGAATGGAACAAGATCCTCCACGTTGAAAGTCGTGCTAATCCCCAAATCCGGCGGAAGATCTGAGATGTAAGCATTAGAACTGGCACGCTTCAAGATCTGATAGGGTCCAGCACCGCGAGCTTTTAATTTCTTTGCAACTCCTTACGAGGATCGCTCGGGTCTATTCTGAACATCACAAAACCACCCTCTTGAAATTCTTTGAACCGTCTGTGAAAATCTACAGAGAACTTATATTTCTCATTCTTTAAATTAATTCTTTTTTTAATCTCAGCATGCAACTCATGAATGCAATATGCAAAAGTGGATGCAAACTCTCATGACCTTTGATAAATGGACATTGAGAGAAAATCTATGTGTGTTCTAGTATTCGGCTTACCCTTTCACTGGATAAGGTATGTCTAATGTTTGTCAGATTGCATTCTCCTTGCAGTCCAAGTGTTGTCAATTTTCAAGTTACCTTTCCACTTAAGCAGATACTCTCAATATGCTTGATGTGTCTTAACCTTGGTAACAAAATATGGAGCTCCCAAAACTTTTCCATTTAACCTCTTCACATATTGTTCAGGCGGGTACTTGAAAATCAATGAGTAGATAAGATTGGGCTCAAGTGGATGGGCATCAAGGAATGGGTCTGAAGGTTTTATTGTTGAACTTAAAAAAGGTGTATGTGCATCTACAGACTCTATATGCTCATGTGTAGGTGACACTACTGACACTAACGACTCTTGTGTGAATGACTCAAGTAATACTAATGACTCATGTACACTCAACTCAATTAACTCGTGTGTATTCGCTTCAACTAAAACCAAAGACTCTGGGGTTCTCGATTCACTTAACCCTAATGGTTCTTGTGTACCCAGTTCGTTGAGCTCACGTGTACTCGATTCAAGGGGCACCAACAAGTCGTGTGTACCCAACTCTACGGATACCAATGATTCATAGGGAAGTGACTAGATTGGTTCACGTGTGGGTGACTCAACATCACTACGCACAAGGGAAACAGAAGTCTCTTTAATACGAACTAGACTTTCATCAGCTTCTTCTATCTCCTTATCACTCATCACGGTATTAGGGTCATGCACAATTTCTTCCCCTTTCCTATTTTTCGACTCCTTAGAACTATCTCTTTTAGTCAATAAATTCGGAGTGAGAAATTTCATGGGGCATTGGTATGCAAAATGTCCAAACCCTTGACACTTAAGGCAATCAGGACACTTATCCGTCTTGGTTTTCAAACTCCGAAGAAAGTGACGGTGTGTTAAAAGAACATACTTTTCAATAAGCCTCACCTTCATGTCCTCCCATGTGGAGATGTGTTTATTTCGAAGAGATTCAGTACGACGTTCAACGCGAGTCCAAAAATTTTTGGCATTACCCTCCAACTTTGTTTTTGCTAACCAAATCTTGTACTCATTTGATACACCATACCAATCAAAATATTCTTCTACACTAAACCACTCTATGAAGGTGTTGGGGTTTAACCATCCCTCAAAACTTGGAACCTCATTCCGAATAGATTTGAGAAACTTCTCGGCAGGGTCGTACTCAGGTTCACGATGATGAGGGTATCCCCTAACTCTAGTCTCATCACAATTTTTGGGACTTTGCCAAGAATTTGGAGTGTAGCAGTTTCCTTGTTTGGCTAGTACCCTTTCATAATGGGTAAGGAATTCACGGTGACGTGTAAGTGACCCATACATGATGCTTCGCACAAACACAACTCAGACACAATACTAAAAAAGACACTATGAACCAACAATGGATGAGGACTTTTGTCAAACACTAGACGTGCACACTAATGAACACCAATGAAATAAAATGCAATAAGATTGAAATGACATGCAATTATGAGATTAAGTGATGCAAGACAAAAGTTAGACAAAGGCTAGACGAAAGCTAGACAAAAAAAATAGACGAAAGCTTGAAAAATAATAAAAATAAATAAATGCAGACAAAAGCTAGACAAAAATTTTCAGACAAAAGCTAGATAAAAATTTTCAGACAAAAGCTAGACAGAAAAATTCAAACAAAAGCTAGATGAAAATCAGACAAAAGCTAGATAGATATGAAATAATGAATCTAAAATGGCATAAACAAAATAATAAAAGAAATAAACCCTAAAACCTATATGAACACTAAAACCCTAAACCTAAACTGACACTTTGATACTAATTTGATGCAGGAACTTACTAAATGCAATGTTAGAGGGTTGAGATTAGGATTAAAATTAATTTAATAAATTAAAAAAAATAACAATTTCTCATAACAAATTATCACGGAAAATTCTAGAAATTCAATTAGGTGACTTAATTCCGAACCAAAATAGCGTTACTTTAGTGTACGTTCCCTATCGCAGATCTAGAAGACTAGGGTTCTTATGAACGGCTAAATCTCCGATAGTTTTAGAGCGTCGAACGAACTCGCAAGCGAATTCTCTCGATACCAAACGAAAAATAAAAGGCTAATAAAATTAATGATGAACAAAATATTGATTTAGGGCTTTTATGAGATCAATAAAATAATTAGAATTACGTTACTTACGCAAACCGTAAATCTAAAGAAGATAGATATGGAACAAGAGTTGGCCTCATACCAAACCGCAAGCGGGAATCGAAGAATCGTTCTCCGTTTTGAGAGAATCACACCCTCACGAAAGTTGAGAACTCTCAATTTGCATAAGCAATTTTCATTAACCAAAAACTTCTAATAAAAGTCTTTACAAGACATTAAATAGGCTAATCAATGCATAAAATTAGAAATCCTAGTATAACTCTAATTCCTAATAAAAGAAATATCCTAATTCTTCTAAAACAATAAAGTCCTAAAACAATAAGGAAATTAATCATATTTCTAATAAAAGAAACAACTCTTACTTTCTAAAATAAAATAATAAAAGAGACTAATCCTAATTCAATTAGGATTCTTGAAATTCGTCACTTTATGTGCAACTTCCGAAAACTAACCATAACTTCTTCAATACTTGTCGGAATTGCTCAATTTTTGGCTCGTTGGAAAGCTACTTCGATAAGCTTTCAAATATGACCAATTTTGCATCAATCCGACTTCGTTTGATACTTCAAAATAGGTCAAGCATATAAGTAACGGGATTGAAAGTTGAAGACCCTAATAAATTTTGGATTTTCTTCTTTTTTATCAAACGGGTCTTTAACGGGCGTTTTTTTTTAAACCCATTCGCAGGTCCACTTTCTCTTTTGAAATCTCTTCTTTATCCGACCACGATTCAAACAGGCGGATCTAAAGTTCGCATCACATAATTTTCACCCGAGTTTTCAAACTTTCTTGAGTAACCAAGATTTTTAAAATCCAGCCAATTTTAGCGTAGAGATCAACTGATTGATTTCATATGATCATGTCAGTTCACATTCTTAAAAAAACCAACTAGAACACGAGATCAATTGATGATAGCAAAAATTTCTGCATGCACATTTATTCAAAAAATAGTATGGGCTTGATAATGCAACTCTAAAAGTCTTTATCAAGGTATCAGCTAAAGAGGTACCTTTTCCAATTGCTTTGTATTGTACAATGATACACCAATATTATAGAGGGATGAAACAAGAAATTTTAACTCTAGAGGCTGAATCCATTCTCTTGAAATAATATGACCAATGCAATCCACATTCTTCTGAAATAAAATACAATAAACAGAATCATTTATGTGGCAAGTAAAAGAAAATGAATAGCATTTTCTCTGAGCAGTAATTTAATATTTGCAATATAACATCTTAGAATCCCTTGAAACAAGAATGACACCTTAGTATTTCCATTTGTCGCAAGAGACATTCTGATAGATGCAATTGCTACATGAAGCAATGTACTGCGGTTCTCATGCAGCCTCTCTCTCTCCTTTTCAGATGTATTGCTGCACCAATACGGTTACCTTGTCAATCACAAAAAGATCTTAGCTTTTTCTGTTTTTACATGGAGAAGTTTAGGAGCAGATCATCTAAAAACAAGTGACAACTGAGAAGAAAAAAGAGCAAAAGCCGTTAATGGCAAATAGAAGCACTGATATAGGAATTACGCAAAGTAATTATTAACTTAAAAGTTTTTTGAGTTTACCAAAGTCCAAAATTAAAGGCGTCACAAAACTGGTGGAATGCATCCTGAACATAATTTATACTAGAAGAATGGGAAACAGCTTCGTCTTCATGAGCCATAAGTTTCCAAGCTGTATTTACGTATACTGCAAAAGGTTTACAGAAGAATCCTAAAGAATTTAAGTAGGACAACATGAAAGCTTCCTTGAGCACAAGTTTGCATGTGTTCGAGAACTCGGGATTTGATGTTAAGCCCTGATGTGAGACATCTCTTGAGTTCTCTTCAGTGTGGCTAGAATATATTCTGTTCTCATTGATGGCATTATGAAAGCAACTTGTTAGAGAATAAAGCGAGTCAGACAAATGTTGCAGAGTTTCTTCATTTTCAAGCAAAAATGTATTAAAAGTTGCTGCCTTTGAACTTCCAGGGATAGAATTCATATGTCCAGACAGAGCATCCCCGTCAGTAAAATATAATCCAACAGCATAAAGTTGCAGAATCGCCGCAATAGGTGACAAATCCTGAGAAATATTTAACTAGTTATACTTTAATCAATTGCAATTTGCTATCGAAGAGAATGTTTACATCCAAACAGAAAAAATCATACACGTACATGCAAAACTGAAGAAAAACAGCACCTAATTTAATACTGCATGAAAGAACGTGAAGCATATACCTTGAAGAGATCATTTGCCATTTCTGTGAAGTGTTTAGCTGCAGCTTTACATATTTCAGTACTTGCATTGCGACAGCTGTTAGCACAATAATGTACAAAATCTAGAAATTCATTTATAGGGTATACAATAGAAGCCTGCCAAAATGACGTAAAAATGTTATACTTCAGTTGAGGCAAACTTCAATCCCATACAGAGTCATGTAAAATACCAATGCTTCAATTTACACCATTAGATCCAAATACCAAATAATAATCACTTGCAACACAGCAAAAGTAAGTTTCTGCACTTTAAATCTAGTAATGCAAAAAGGATAATTAAGAATTGCATGTCTCATACATAAACCTGTCTAGAATTTACTTACTTTGATGCTTCCAGTGAAGCAGGCAATTTGTGTATAAACATATCTAACATAACAGCTAAAAGAAATGGTTCAACTTTCATTCCTTGGGAAGAAAGATAAATGCCAAAAATAGTAAAATACTAAACTAAAAGCAAAAAATTCAACTTCATAGTCCAAGTACAATGAGCAAATATGTTCTATCACTGCACCAGGGCAGTTGCAAAAAGGCCAAGAAATGGCAAGCAAAATGTGTCGTTTTCCAATTGAACAACAATCAAAATTATAGCTCTGAGCACCAACCAAGCAAAGGCTTGAACTCTAAGGGAGGGGGGAGACATTCCAGAGAGCTGAAAAGGCTTCATACCTAAGACTAAGTCAAAGAGTGCTGAACAATGATTTGACCAAGATCTTGATTGCCCACACCAAAGAATCTGGACGTAGGGATAATAAGAAGGTTTCAAGTAAGATGTATAAGCTCAAAAAAATTTCATAATTTCAAACGGAACCCTTCTCTACAAATTTGTGTCCAAACAACCAGCTGAGAAAGTCAAATACTCGCAGTCCTTTCCCATGAGTTTCATTGATGCCCTAAAAGATTAGGAAACCTTAATTAGAATATGACCACACTGCACTAAATCTCATGCCAAAACAAAACAACAAGGTATCCACTTCAAAAGTTAAACCAAAAAAATTTGCTAACAATATCAAAGCATTGTGTCCAATGTCGAAAGTGTCGATGAACGCATCTTCTGATTCCCAACCCTCAAGCTCAAGCAGAAACCCCGATATTTAACTGCAATCACTCTAGACTATAATTCACCATCTTAGTTTGCCAAATTTCTCCTCCACCACTTACCTAAAAAGTCAAATTAATTAGTTCAAGCATCTTATTCATAGAGGCCCCTCCCCCCTCTTCACCAAGTAAATTAGACCTTAGAGCAATTGACCAAGTAAACTTTCATATCCCTCTCCAAATCACTCCATAGAAAGCTCCTCTAGATCTGCTCCAGTTTATCAACAACTCCTAGAGGATTCTATATAAACACAAACTATAGAGAGATTTTTATTTTTTGACCGTTAAGGAATCTTTATATTAAAGAAACAGAAAGAAAATACAAGGCTAAGAGAGATTCTTAACTAGAACAGAGCACCAACACCAAAAACTGAACCAACACCACAATTACAGACCCCTCACAGGCCACCAAAACAAGGCCATAAATAAGGACACCCAGAAAAACACAAACAACATGTAACAACCTGCCTTTTCCATCATTTACTAAAGGTTAATAAATGCTTAGTTCATCACTTCGACTTTCATGAAATGTCCTCCGTACCATTGTTGAGCATCAAATGACTTGTTAGTTATCGTTTTCGAGATTATTTAAGTCACCTCTTCATTATTGACCTAACTTTAATTCTCAACGACCTCCAATGACTACGAAATAAACCCAACTTATCCACAATCGCTTTGACTATTGTAATTGCATCTCAAAGCGCTACAATCGATTCGATCTCCATAATCCAGCCTTCAATAGAATAATGTTATTCTATTAGCCTATTTAAAGCCGTCGTTAAGCTTCTTAACACTTTGAGACTAATATTATCTAATCGAAAGCCTTCCATGACCTTCGATGGCCATCAATTTGAACCTTAGGTACCTGACTGTCATTTTGATTGTTGTACTTTTACTCTGAAGTGCTCTGTGGTGCCCTAAACCGCTGTCTTAGACCTTTCAACAACATCTAAGATGATATCTAGGATGTTTAAGTAACTCTAAAGATTTCAATATAGTTCAATGATCTTGAAATATTACCCTAAGTCGTAGTTTGACCAAGCTTGACTAGGTTTGACTATAGTTGACTAGTTTGACCCTCCTTATCATAGTTCAATTACCTGAGAAAAATTTCTTTATATCTATTAGGATGAATTTTTTTTTATCAATGAATCTAAGCTTTTATTAAAACCAAGAAAAAGAATCAAAAATATAAACCAGAAAGAAACTGGACTGCCTAAAGATCTAAACCACCCCAAGAACCACCAACACTCTGATTAAATCTCACCCCGGGACAGAATAAAAAGTCCCAAAGATAGACCTCCCTAACTGAGAGGTATAAAGGGATATTGTAGCAAGTTTTCACACTCTTATCCCTCATCTCTGTTCTCCTTCTCCTTATAACTTGGGGACAACCTGATCCAGCTAAGCACCAACTCCCTAATATTCTTCATAATCAGGGGAAGCTGTTTTCTTTTACAGTTAAACACTCTCTGATTTCTTTTACGGTAAAAGGTTTCTGCATTTTATGATTGCAATGGTAGCTCTATCTTATTTGATGATAAATGCAATTTGTTTCATAACTTATTGACATTCTTTTTTAGATGAATTGATTCTCTGTTTTAACTTAGTTTTATTCTAAAATCCCATGAACTTTTGTGAAATCCAGAGAATCTAGTCATTGGGCCAAAGAGATGAGGATGTTCAATTGCCTAGTCACGCCCACATGAATTGACAACGTTGACAAAGAATGTTGGCACTGAGTGTTGTCATATGCGATCGCATATGTCATCTGGGAAGGGTGTATCGCATATGCCATGATGGCATATGCAATACAATAAGTATGCCATCGCATACAATTGTATGCCATGGCATACCATCGCATATGCGACAGTATGCCATCGCATACTTCTCCAACATTGATTTATTTTTTATTTTTTATTTTTTTTTGCTTTTTAGGCTTCCCCAAGCCCTATAAATAGGGGGTTTCTCTTCCTAATATATACCACAACTCTCAAAGGTATGTTTTGGGTCTCTTTCCTTCTCTTTTGTATGGTCCACTTTATTTTTGTATCATTTTGACTTATTTTTTAATGAAATTTATATTTTTCCTTCCACCTTATGGGATATATTCTACTCATCCTACAATATAGAGCACAAACTTAACGAAAATATAGTGGCTTTTTCTATTTGTAATTTTGGGATTTATTTCATATTTTTTTGAATTTTTGGGGAAAAAAATGTGTCATGGCACAATCGCATATGCGATCCGCATAAGAGATTGGGTCATGCCATCGCATAGGGTCGCATATTCCATATAACAGCATTGCCACTGATATTGAGAACGGAAAGCACAAATATCATTTTCATAGTCTCACAAGAAACAAGCACCTCTAGATCTAAAAACAAGCATTTGAAAAAAAAAATAAAAAAAAAAATCATTGCTAGCTATAATAACTATGCACTATATGAGCATAAGATTTGCATATTTCATGAGGCTTAGTGGGCATGTCGGTACCTTGCATTCAAGGGCAACATATTCCAGCGTGCATCTTAATATGTCAAGGATGAGCGATGGTCTACTCAAGCATTGCAAGTTCACAGAAGAACATATTTTGTGAGCAAACTGCATCCGTTTCGATCACATAAATCAATCAGAACTCTAAAGAAAAATAAAGCATCTGCAAATTTCAGCATAGCAAAATTACACTTAAATGCACCTTTGGAAATTGATCCTTGAGAGATGATTTCAAACACTCTTTCAGTGTCTTCATACAGAAATCATGCACCAGATTACCATCAAAACACATGGACTCTGACGCCACAAATAATGCACATTTATACAAAGTGCTCACTAGCACACGGTGGTATTTCTCGAATGACTCTGAATCTAAAAACCTACATTTCCAAACTAGCATATGAGGAACTACACAATAATTAAGAAATTAAAAAAATAAAAAATAACAATTATCATTTCTCAATTCTCATTAGTCAAAATTTGTATTGAATAGGTTGATTTTATTACTGGGAACCACAAAAATCAATCGAACACAAAAAAGAAATATTAATTTTTAAAGAAGTAATCTAGAAGCAAAAGACTTGGTCATATACCTGAGCCACGGCCCAACCTGGTCGAACAATGCTAGAACCCTCCGATACACGGCTCCGTCGTTAGTTCGGCTTTTAAATGAGCATGCGGTGAGACTAACAACGATCTCCACAAGCAAAACAACCAGCTCTGGATCCGCATTCTCATCCATCGTCTGGGGTAAAAAGTGTACTCCCTCAGCCCTCTTCACTTTGTACATCTTCGAATTCGAAGTCACAACTAATCTAAGCCTCTCCAGGATCGAAAACCCCTCTTGTTCGGCATCACCGTACCGTTCCCAAGCCTCCAGGCAACGAACCAAGCGGACCCTCTGCAAATCGACGGAATAGGGTTTCCCGGCCAAGCAGGAGGAGATGCAGGACAAGCAATCAAGGGAAAATCTGTAAATTTTAAATTTTTCAAGGGCATTTTCGTCGTCCTCCTCTCCACTTCCTCGTTTCGCTGATTCGGTAAGCAGATTGGGCAAGAGCTTTAGAATCCGCGAGAGAAATGGAAGGAACTGCTTTGCCAGAGAACGAATTAGTTTAGGGTCGATCTCTTTCTTCTCCTTCTTCTTCTTATTCTTCCTCCGATTGTGTTGATCGTCGTCTTCATCTTCGTCTTCGAGAGCCGTTAGATCCGTGAGAGGTCCCAAGAAAGTAGAGATCTGCTGATAAAGGCCTCTGCAGTTGGAGCTCTCTAAGCTTGCGAGTAAGGAAGACTCTGTAACGGAAGACATTTGAGAGACGAAAATGGGAGCCGAGAGGGCGGGAATGTGTTTTTGTGGAGAGGCAGCAGATCGAAGTGACAAAAATACCCCTAATCAAGGAGAACGTGATTCGGGCATGCTTTGGCTGCTCGGGACGAGAAAGGGAACGGACCCGATTTGCATGATGATGCCCGAGAAGAGAAAACCCATTTCTCCACACCGTCCGTCAATTTAAAGGTCCCAACTGGTTAGACCTGATTTCGTGTTCAACAAATCTTCAGCCATTCGATAACGAGAGTATCTTGACTACCTGTTATGGTATGGCTGTGTTTGGGATTGCTCTTTGAAGGTAAAGAGCAGCCTACTTAAAAAAGCAGACTTATACTGAAAAAACCTAAATTCAGCTAGAGCATTAACAGCCAAACAATACAAAAGTTTTACGCCTACGCAGAGTGTTGCTTTTTTGCCTCCAAAGAGCATTCTCAAACACAACCTATAAAATTGGAAACGTGTAGAATACAAGAACATAGTGTTGCTTTTTGCCTCCAAAGAGCAATCCCAAACACAACGTATAAAATTGGATACGGGTAGAATTCAAGATTCTCTCATATACAAAATGGATTTAAATGATCTTACACAACTTACAACATCAAGGATTTAAGATGTGAGTAATCCATACCGCCAACGTATCGAGATGACCCGAAACTTGACCCAGACTTTTTATTGGGTCGGGCACATGAATATGACCCGTCGGGTTAGGTCGGGTTGGGCATAAGACATCCCATTTGACCTTCATGTCGGGACCTAACATTTTATATGAAAACATGGAAACGTTACAAGGACGTGTCATGTTTTCAGGTTGGGCCTCCAGCCGAGTCAAGTCAAGTGCATCATTAGTTCAGCTCGGATCGGGTTGGGCATATGCCATTTTCCCATTGGGCAGCCAAAATTTTAGCCCAACCCAATCCTTTGACAGCCCTAGATAGATCACATATTGAAGGTATATGTGCCCGAAAATCGTACTTTTTGGGACATTAGAAATCTTATTTGTATACTCTAATTTTAACTATTGTTCTTAATTTTTAATAGCCAGTATTAAAGTCTACCATTGGATGGCTCACATTCACCTATAGAAATGACTCTTTTGCTAAGATTTTGTCCAAAAATTAATTGCCACTAAGACAATTTAGATTGATCACAAATATATGTCATGTGACTTAATAGTAAATTACATCTGGCATAATCATAAACTACATTTTAATGGACAATTTAGATTGATCACCAATGTGTGTCATGTGACATAATAATAGACTACACCAGGCATATTCGTAAACTACACTTTAATGGTGTAACATCTTTAAATAACATTTGATGTGCAATTGGTGTTACACCATCTCATACGAGGTATTATAGGTAATATCATTTGTCTCAGGCCTTATGGGCACCCAATTTTCTATGAGTATGTTTGGGTGGTTCTTAGCAATTTCTAAGGTATTGTTTGGCAAATCTTTTCAAGGCCCTCGAATCACTCAAGGGCTCCAAAGTTTATTTTAATTCTAAAATAAATATTTGGTAATAACTAGCTTCACACCCAATTGTTTCCGACAAAAGCTAATATTATTTAAAATTGGGTGAGAATCCAGAAGTTGCCTAAACTCTGCTTTCGGATTCTCGCCTTTGTAGGAAACAAGTCGCATAAGCCACGTAGCCCCAAATAGAGCCTAGGAATTTGAATGATTCTACAAAAACATGAGTTAAGAGAGGAAATTGTCAGGACCCGAAATTCTACCCCATATTGAGGGCTTAGAATTCCGTGTTATGGCTCGCACGCATCTCAGATACGCTAAGCGGACATACATATAATTAAAGTTCTCGCGCTAACACGGTTCTACAAAATCCGTGAATCCAACAATAAAAAAATGAAATAAATGAGCAGCCATAAATAATGAATAAATGAGATAAAAATCAATAAAATATCTAATAATCAATGAGGAAATAAATACCAGACATAAATCAAAAGTACTAGACTATAAATAAATAATAACTGCACGAAACTAATCTCAATACCGAAACTACTATTATCAATAGTTGGCACTAGGATCGAGGTCAGCACTAAGTTCTTCCTTATAACCTGCCACGTCGCCCTTCTAAGGCTCCTGATACTCTGTGTCTGTCGAGTCAACGAAGTCAGCGCCAATAGGATCAAAATAGTCAGCGTCCACTCTGTCGATATAATCACCTACAGCTTTTAGTTTATCGTAGGATGAGTTTACTCAGTCATGTAAACTCAGTGAATACACCACCAATCCATCCTACACTACTTAGGTGCATTGTGGATGCATCACGTGAGTGATAATAATAATATAACAATGCAACTGAAAGAACGAAATAATAAATTCTTACGTATCAGAGAGCTCGCATCATATCATAAATGCAAGACCATGATCTAGACACACTCCAATCCTAACGTACTTCACCATACTTCATAAATATAATATATCTTATTATCCTGTTATATGCATCTGTACATCGTTTGGGCGTACCTACATACTCATAAATCCTAATACGGGTTGGGTCAGAGTCATTGTTCGGGCCTACCATGTGAAGGTCATCACCATAACATAACCTTTTCCATAACATACTCATATACTCCATTCAGTCTATGGGGAGACATAGTCAATCGTAACTCATAATATACTCATATTGTCTTCCCAAAGACCCGTCTTGGCTGTAAGACGTTGTGGCCCTTACGGTGGGTACGTAAGGTACGATATATATAGACTTAAGCTCTCAATCTTATGCTGACCTAGACAACGATGTCTTATTATCATACTCATATCTTATCTTATCTTACATACATATTCATTCACATCGTACACCTACAACTTAATTCTAGGACAAGCCATAGTAGGATAACTTCACTAAGCCACGCTTCCCAAGAAAAAAAATTTATAATAACCTGAATGTATTTCGTGTGATAACCTATTCTACCATAGAAGTGTTGCATCCGTAAATGGATGCCTACATTTCAAGTTTCACGTAACTATAAAAAAAGTCTCACCACAGCTAAGGCTTATAGGTCGAACCTCATACCTTAACTTTTATCTTATCCTATCATATTAAAATTCGGGGGTGATAGGGTGATCAATTACAGAATATATTATTTTATCACCCTTATCTTAATATTGCTAGACCCTAATTTGCTATTAACAAGCTAATGATGTGCAGATATTAAAGAAAAACAGTAAAAGAAAATCAAAGTGTTAATCTTCGTCAAAATAAACTCAAAAAGTAATAAGAACAACGATTGAACGTAAAAAATGATTCAATGTTGTTGAAAGCTAAGAAATCGTACTTTACAATTGAACGGAACCAAATAAATAAATAAATAATCATAATTTACAATTCTTTAGAAGACGTTCAAAGCAAAAGGCAATACAAAAGAAAGCGATCGATCGTAATATAGAATCGTCCAGAGAGAAAGTTATAACAGAAGAAATAAAATCGTGATTTACGATTTTACAAATAAAAGTTTCTCATTGTTGTTGATCACGTGAAGACCTACACCACCATATACCAATTTAGATAAACTCTCAAATTAGAAGTTTGGCAAATTACGGATTTGAGAAGATTGATGAAAATAGACTCCTAAAGATCTCGATCGTTGAAATTAAGGAGAAAGTCTAGAGGCACATCAACCACTGAAAGTAAGGAAGATAAAATTAGGAATTAAAGTTATATTAGGAATCTTTTATTTTTAATAGTTTATTTTATTAAGATTAGAATATTGTAAACCGACTCCTTATGATCTATAAATAAGAGAGCTCGGCATAGGAATAATTTTATCGAAGGAATTCTCAAAATCAATTAACAATTGAGATTGAGTTTTCTTCCGATCAAAAATAGTTTAGAATAGTTTAGATATCCAAGGTTCCTCGATCACAATTGACGACTGGGATTGAGAGTTGGAAGATTAGTATAGATATCTGTAGTTTCTCAGAAGCAATTAACGCTTGAGATTGAGGGGTGAAAGGAATATTTTTACTTTGCTTTCTAGTTTAGATTTATTTTTATTGCAATTTACTGCTTTGTAAATATCTTCAAGTTTTGATTTGAATTAACAACTCGAGTTGAGATTTGCAAATTAGTGTAACGATTTTTATTTTCCAACTGCAATTCTTCTAGATTTGATTGACGCCTAAATTCTGGTTGTTTCATATTAGATTAAATCTGTATTGATAGGATTCTAATTTTGATTGACGACCAACTCTAGGAGACTTGATATATGATAATTTTATAAATATCTGAGAACAAAAGGAAACTGATTGACGACCAGGATCTAGAAGTCTGAAGGTTAGGATTTATTTTATGCAATTAGTTTAAAAAATCATTCTTTTATTCGTATTTCTCAAGTAGTTTAGAACCTTAAAGATAAATATAAGTTTTCAGAAAAGAGAAATATGAAATAAATCACTTCCTCGTGCGAATGATCCTATACTAGCATTACAATTTCCATTGTGCGCTTGCAATAGGTTAAGACTTAATTAGAACAACATAAAGAGAGCATCAAGTTTTTTATGCCGCTGCCAGGGAAGCGGATTTTATTTTATATTTTTGTTTTAAAAACCAATATTTATCTCTCTTTTTATATTTTTATTTTTTTGATCACTTCTTAAGTTTTTACAGGTTTATTCGAAGTAACGAATCACAGGTTTCAACACTTCCTGATCAAAGAAGCTAGAGGCTCAAATTTATTTCTCTCCCTGCTTTCTAAAATAAAAATTATTAAACAAAAAAAAAGATAGTTTTGATTCTTGTGTATGCATCACACTCGATCTCAGAGTATAGAATTTTAGAGTGTGACCCAAAAATCAAACGAATTCTCTTGCATAATCTCGCATTAAATCGATCTTCTAGGAGAGAGTCCTTAACCATGGCTAACGATCATTAATTCAAGCACATTTCAGCCCGATTGCTCTGACTTCACCCTCCTTCATAGTCATACCAAAGGTTGTAGCCGAACAAAATTATGAAATCAAGCTCAGTATACTTTAAGTCGTGCCTGCTTTTCATGAGCTTGATAGAGAAGATCCTTATCAATATTTAAGGGATTTTATAGAACTCTACACGATGCTACAACTTTCAATGGCTAATGAGGAGTCGATTAAGCTACAACTGTTTCCTTTCTCTCTCAAAGACAGAGCAAAGGCATGTCTGACCTCACTACCTGCCAGGAGTATAACCACTTTGGATGAACTGCAATCCAAATTCTTAAATGAATACTTCCCAATTGGTAGAACTAATCAGATTCGCCAAGTAATTCAAGATTTCAGGCAACAGCCTGGAGAGTTGTTTCATGAAAGTTGGCATCGCATGAGAGACCTATTGAGAAATTGCCCTCATCATGATGTGTCGATCTGGTCAATAGCACAGAGTTTCTATCAAAGGTTGACTGAGACTAACAAGTCGACAGTCGATGTCGTGAGCAGAGGAGCCTTTATGGTTCAAAATGGCTACCAGTCCTGGAACCTATTTGAGAAACTGGCCGATAACTTAAAGCAAAAACAAGCCTTGCTTAGATCTGATCCAGATGTCACTTGTTACACCCCGCTCGTGAGGTGTGGACTTTATGATATCAGTAAAGATAAAGTAAAGGAGGATGACAGGAGTGCAAAAGTTTTAGCTCTTGAACAACAAATCGCAACATTAATGACTATCAAACCTAGCACTCAAGATAGACCCTTGGAAAACTGTTCTAACTGTCAGACTCAAGCTTGTACTGAAAACTCAGCTGCGCCATCGTACCAGGAGGTGGTGGATAATGAACAAGTAATGGCCTTTTAGAGGGGAGACTATGGGAACACGTATAACCCAGCGTGGAGGAACCACCCTAGATTTAACTATGGATCTACAGGAGGAGCACAACTAGCACCATCAGTTGTGCAACCCCTATTTCCCCAGACCCAAGTTTTCTACCAAAGACCTCAATTACCAGCTGCACAACCCCAATTTGGACACAAAGTAATGCGCCTGACACCTCAATTGTTCAAATCCTTCGAGAGTTGCAACAACAGTCGCATCAGCACTCAAAAGATTTACATCAACTTGCTCAATTCTCTCAAGTGCTCCATTCACACACTCAGTCTATTACGAAGCTGGAAATCAACTAGCTTCACAAGTGGAGAAAAGAGAGAGTGACCAATTGCTGATGCAGCCAGTTAATAATCCTAGAGGACAAGTATTCTTGGGGGAGGCATCTTCTCCCCATAATCCTAATTGAAAACCTCATGGATCATCGAGCTACCGACTCATCCGTAGCACCCTTTGTAAACTATATAAAATGGTTTCTTTTCTTTTAAGTTTAGGCATTACATTACGGGCCAAATCGTTGAAAAACGATGGATCGTAATATAATTCCTATTGTACACTTCTACGAATAAGCGTATGGATTTACGATTGCTCGTAAGTTTGGGAATATTTATCAGTTGAAGCGTAGTAATTACGACTTAACCGATACGAGAGTTCGCATATAAAGCTAAAAGCTAGAGTAGACCGATGACTCTAGGTTAAAACACATGTGATGACCAGTTCAACAGGTCATCATTGAAATAGGGCCTATATATTTGAGAGAGGATATGTTGGCCCCATTTTCGAACTCTCCATTTTCGCTCCCGTTTTCCCTCTATTTTCAAAATTTCCTTATACACGACTCAACTATTTTTTTTCTTGCACCTCCCCTGCATTCTCGATTTGATTTCGAAAACCCCATTTATGTTCCAATTGATATTTTGAAATTAGGGTTTACGAATTAATCATGAGCAAGGTGATATTTTACTCTCAAATGAATGAGTATTTGTAGATGATTTGGAATCTATATTGAATAATCTTTTGTTTTCCCATATTTTTTACAAGTAAAAGAAGTTGTAGAATATAAAAGGTAGCTGGATAATGACAGAGGGAAGAAGACGAAGAGGGAGGTAACAGTTCAGGCCACTCTCCACTTATAAGCCATATTGCATGGACTGCTACCCTCAAAGCCAAATCAAATGCAGCAAACCCACCCAAGAAGAAATGCAAAGCGTCAGGGGTAGTTATTAAAGAAAAACCCGATGAAGGTATAGAAATTGAATCAATATCTACCCCTAGGAAGGGCACAAAAATGGATAAAGGTAAAAGACCAGCGTCCTCAGATATTACATCAGAACGAATCTCCAAATCAATGAAACATCATCTTGTGGGAGCCGAAGTTGCTGTAGACATTGCCTTCTGGGAAAAGTCTGAGATTGGTGGAGAGTTTATCAAGTATTTTAAAGATGCAGGGCTTCAATATTTCTTAGAGCTCGGAGTCACACGAGTCTATCCAAGGTTGGTTAGACTGCTTTATAAAAATATGATTAATTACAGCAAGGGTCCCTTCCCAATTCTTGCCACAATCATTGATGGATTCCCAATCCACATAACAAAGAAAATTGATCCAAGAGTTCAAATGGAGACAGAACCAAATAGAGAATCTGACTGCTCTACAGAAGTGATGCCCGAGTATGAAGAGGAAGAGACAAACATTCTTTCTTCACCAATAGATCAACCAGTACCAGCTCCAGTCATTTCAATTGTCCCATATCCATCATCACCGAGTGAGTAAAGATCACTTTCTATGCATCATCAAGCCTCACAGGTATGAAAATTTTGAAAGTAAAATTTTTAGTGTCCCCTGTCTTTACACAATGAGGATATTGTCCTATTCAAGTTTAGGGGGGATACACAACTTCTGTGTATATTAATTTGTTTACATTCAGTTTTACTTTTTGCATTTTTGTATTTAAAAAAAAATTCTTTCTATTTTTAGAATAGTTTTGTAAATATTAAGATCAGTTAACCATTATATGTGAATTATGATAGAAAAATTATGAATCCATAAAACTTATGATCCATCATAGCAGAAGTTCAACAATAAAAAAATAGAGCGGTTACAATTCATGCCTATCTTCTTTTGAGCACTGTATCAGATTAAATGTTTGAGGCATATAATTGATCTAAACTGCAATATTTAGATTATAGTTTCAAAATTATTTAACTAGTGAACTTTTGAGCCACAATTTCCTCTTTTTATTCTAAGAGAGAGATTGCTATCTATTCAGCTTAAATTTTTTTCTTGAACTTCTTGACTGCATTATACGAAATCTCATATTGCTGACTTTGAATCAAATATTTTGTGATTATGATGATTTGCTTCTTTAGAATTGTCTATTAAATGTATCAAAACAATATGACATCTATGCTAGTAAATCATAAAAATGATCAAAGGCCATCTTTTATTTAAATAGAGCTAAAAAGCCAAAATCCCATCAAGAATTTATCCTTTGAACCCATATTAGAATCCTAAATCAAATTTCTTTGTACTAAGATTTTATAAACCTTTAACTATATGTACTACCCAAAGCTTTCGACCTTTGACCCTTACAATTTCTGAGAGTTTAGAATGCAAAAGAAGGAAAGAAAAGGGAGTGAAGGGAGATAAGGGATATCCGAAAAAGGGTACAACTAAAAAGAAATAAAAGAAGAAATATGGAAAATAGTCTAAAATCGTAATTACGATTTTGAGAAAAGGTAAGAGAAGCAAAGAGCTTCCAAAGATAAAAATCAAAATGATAGCTGAAAAAAAAAATCAATTGAAGAAATGAGATTTACACAAGAAAACAGAAAAGAAATATGGGAAGAAGTCATCCAACTTTTTTGAAACTTATTGAGAAAGAAAAGAAGGAAATAAGATAGAGAAGGTAGAACTAAATTCTCATAAACCTTTGAATCCTATCTAACTTTCTTTGAAACCTCTTAACCCAAAGTCCCATTACAAGTTGAGCAAAGACCTTTTTGATTTATGATTTGCAAAATCATGAGTCCAGTAGAGATATATGTGCCATAGATACTATGAATAAACAATAAATCATATGAATATGAATTGAGTATCCATTCCATGAGATTTATCCTTTCAGTCAATTGTCCTTCAAATTTATCATATATCACGTTGAAAGAACCCAAAAATTTTGATATCTTTTTGAGAGTGCCAATAGTGAGAGTTTGGATGAAAATATTTTCTAAGTCTGCAGTTTAGAAAAATTTAGGGAGAATAAACAGTTCACTGATATGCACACACTCCACGCTTTACAGAGTTGAAATTGCTGAGTTCTGATCAAGGATAATTGCTATGATATAGAAAGTAAGGATTAAAAAATTTGTAATTTTTTGAAAATCATAGTAACCATATGATGACAAATTTAGCTGGTGTATAAAATTAGTGTAGATTTTTATTCTTTTGTTTTGTTTTAAAAAATTGAAAAACCCAAAAATATTTTGAAGTTTGTAGGTAACTTCACCGAAAACCTTCAGGAGATTACAACTCCTACACTAGGGATCACCTGGGGGTTTAAAGACTCGTTGCATCTGCTAAATGCAATCGTGCTCCCTACGAAAGTGGCATTTAAAGTTTAGATTAGTATTCCTTTCCTTGTTTTCTAAGGACTAGCAAAATATAAGTTTGAGAGTGTAATTAGTCACAGAATATACCATTTTATCACCCTTAACTTAATGCTCCTAGATCCCAGTTTGCTACTAATAAGCTAATGATGTGCAGATATTAAGGAAAATTAGTAAAAGAGAAGCAAAGTATTAATCTTCATCAAAATGAACTCAAAAGGCAATAAGAAAAATGATTGAACGTAAGAGAAGATTCAACGCTGTTGAAAGCTAAGAAATCGTACTTTACGATTGAACGGAGCTAAAGAAAGAAATAAGAAATCGTAATTTACGAATCTTCAGAAGACGTTCAAAGCAAAAGGCGAAACAAAAGAAAGTGATCGATCGTAATATAAAATCGTCTAGAGAGAAAGCTGTAACAGAAGTGATAAAATCATGATTTACAATTTTACAAATAAAAGCTTCTCATGCTGCTGATCACGTGAAGATCTACACCGCCATGCATCAATTTAGAAAAACTCTTGAATTAGAACTTTGGCAAACCACGGATCTGAGAAGATTGATGAAAATAAACTCCTAAAGATCTCGATTGCTGAAATTAAGGAGAAAGTCTAGAGGCGCATCAATCACTGAAAGCAAGGAAGATAAAATTAGGAATTAGAGTTATATTAGGAATCTTTTATTTTTAATAGTTTCTTTTATTAAGATTAGAACACTGTAAACTAACTCCTTATGATCTATAAATAAGAGCGCTCAACATATGTATAATTATATCGAAGGAATTGTCAAAATCAATTGATAACTAAGGTTGGGTTTTCTTCCGATCAAAAATATTTTAGAGTAGTTTAGATATCCAAGTCCCTCGATCATAATTGATGACTAGGATTGAGAGCTAAAAGATTAGTGTAGATATCTGTAGTTTCTTAGAAGCAATTGACGCCTGCGACTGAGGGGTGAAAAACATATTTTTACTTTACTTTCTAGTTTAGATTTATTTTTATTGCAATTTACTGCTTGGTAAATATCTCCAATTTTTTATTTGAATTAATGACTCGGGTTGAGATTTACAGATTAGGGTAACAGTTTTTATTTCCCATCTACAATTCTTCTAGATCTGATTAACGCCCAAATTTTGGTTGGTTGCAGATTAGATTAAATCTGTATTGATAGGATTTTAGTTTTGATTGACGACTAACGTTAGGAGACTTGATATATGGTGTAACAATATTTTAATTTTATAAATATCTGAGAACAGAAAGAGACTGATTGACGACCAGGATCTAGAAGTTTGAAGATTAGAATTTATTTTCTGCAATTAGTTTAAAAATCCATTCTTTTATTCATATTTCTCAAGTAGTTTAGAACCTTAAAGATAAATATAAGTTTTCATAAAAGAGAAATATGAAATAAATCACTTCCTCGTGGGAACGATCCTATACTAGCATTACAATTTCCATTGTGCGCTTGCAATAGATTAAGACTAAATTAGAACAACATAAAGAGCACAATGTAGGGTGACCATATATGTCACCGTGTGCAACAGTGGACTTTGTAAGTTCGTTGCGACGACGCACTCGAAAATGGAGTCGCCACCAGGAGCTTTTGGTATCCCGGGATACCCAAAATCAATATCGTGAGCACAAAAGTGCGATATTTAACTCCGAATCACCGATTAATGCTAAAGCCTTTTGGGTAAGGACTTCGATTATCAATCAAGAAGGTTTTAGGCACCCAATTGACCCATTGGTAAGCGGTCTCTACTATGGCCGAGTGTAAGAAAAAATATAAAAAATTAAATGATTTACCCGAAGGCATTCTGATCCTACTTGAGCCCCTCGCAATCACCAAAATTTCAACGGCATAACAACTCAAATTTTAGGATAGAGGAAAAGCAAAAGAAGGTAGAAAAATAAAGGGCCTAGCCAGAGCCCTCGGGCCCTTGTAGCACCATTGTTGGATTGTCGCGTCGATGCTAACTCTGGTGAGCTTCCAATAGCACAAAGGGATAGAGAAAGGTTCTAACTATCTAACACTTGGGAAGAGAATGGTTAGGAATGATGGTATGGGAGATGAGTTAAGGCTTTGTTCTTGTTAAAGCTGTGAGGGATTGATGATGGAAGATGTAGTATGAAGGGTGAACCTAGGTTCTAAAGCTTGAGAGGATGAAGGCTTAAAAATGGGGAGGGGATTCTCTAGAGTTTTCTCTCTCTTTTTGGAAAATTTTCAAGTGGCTAAGTAAGCGGGGGGGGGGGGGGGGGGGGGGTGTCTCTCTATTTATAGATGGAGAGGTGATTAGGGGAGGTATTAAGCTCTAATTGGTTTAGCAATTAGGTAATCTACAATATAAAGTTTTTGAGATTTTTGGGAGCTTAGAAAAGGGTGCATTGAGTTTAATGGTGGATGATAGGGTGATGGGTTGGATGGCAAAAGAGTGAAACTGAAAGTAGGGAGGGGCATAACAGTTCTAAAGAAATATACCTTGAAGTTTGGGATGGTTCACAAGTCAAACCCCAAATCTCAAATCTGCCATTTTCACGAAAATCAAGGTTTTAAGTCATGTGTGTATAGTATGCATTCATGCCTTAGGAATAGTGTTTTTTAAGAAAACTGAGAAGTTCATAGCCTATTTTGGGGCTCAATTCTATAGTGAAGCTAAAATTGGCTATGCGTGCATAGTATGCACGCATAGCCAAATTTTTAGCCAAAAAGCTAAAGGCTTCCTAAGAGGTCTGGGTTAGGTCCAATATGGGTTCGATTGAGCTTTCTAAGGGTCCGGGAGAGTTTCTATGTGTTCGGGATGAGCTCTAAAGGTGCGGGATGGGCTTTAAGGGTTTGAGAAATGCTTTTGGAAACTCGGGAGTATGCCTTTCTTGAAGTGTGGGTCAATCGAGCCTTGGGCTAAATTTGGGTGTCTACGGATGCCCCTCTTTGGTATGTGATCACTAATTATCGCATGCCAAAGACGGAGACATTCGAAGGGGCCCAAGGCAAACGGTCATTCAGAGCAAACCTCAAACATCAAATGGTAAAAGGAAAAAAATATGGTGAGTAGTGGAAGCCCATTTCATTGGAAAAATGTTTGTTCCTCGAGATTATCAATCCCCAAGCACTTAGCAACATTATTGGGCATAACCGTGATGGTGTGATTGATGATTCATGACATTCGAGTTTCATTTTGAACAAAATAGCCCCGCGAGCGGGGGGGGGTGATTGACCCATTCATAAAGATTGGCTTAAAGCAATGACGCGAAGATCCAACTGTTTGTTTCCAGTCTCATGAGGCATTGATTGCCCCATTTTGATTGGTCACGGGTGCCCCTACGCGAGGTAGGGTTCAGAGTCTTTGAGCGTACGCATCGACCCCAAAGTTAATTTAGCACAACTTCCTGAGCGGAGCAAATATTGATGCCAAACCGCTTTTTGGGCGTGTGTGCCATTGGATAAGCTATCATTTTATATATATATATATATATATATATATATATATATATATATATTCTTTTTATGCATTTTTTGTTCGAGGTTTTTGAGCGCACTCATCAACCCAATTTTCAATTTAGCACCAATACTCGAGCGGAGTGAATGGAGGTCGAATCACTTTTTGGGGAGTGTGTGCCATCTATCATTCCTTTTTCTTTTTCTTTTTTCTCTTTTTTCTTTCCTTTTTTCTTTCTCTTTTTTTTTTGTATTTTTTTGCAGGAGAGCCTAGAAGAAGCAAGAACAAGTTATGGCTTTCAATGTGAGGCCCTTCGTCTGGTAGGAGTCTTGAGTGAGGTCCTTGGGTCCACTGATGCTTCCATGAAGCGTTACAAAGGCCCTCATGGTTGGTAGATGAGTGATCGGAATGCTCGTGAGGACACCTTGCTTGAGAAGATCCATGACAAATTCTTTTTTGGGTTGTATATATATATATATATATATATATATATATATATATTTCTTTTTGTTTCTTTTAAAATGTAAAGGCGGAAAGCACGACGTCACACATTATTTTTTGAGATGGGGCATAAGAAAAGTACATAAATGGAAATGAAAAAGGGAACTCTTTTTTGGTATATACAATTTTCTTTTTTACTTTATATTTTTGTATGATGCCTTAATCGGGAGAAGAGGTAACTGGGCCGATTTGGAGAACAGCTGAACCCGTTCATGCGGTTTGGGCCTGAGTGAGGTCCAGTATTTCATTAAGGTTGAAACGTCTATCCCTTTGGATTGAATCAACCATTTATCCTTACCTCGGGTCATGCGTTTGACGGTGCGATCTGAAGATCTACCTGATCAGGACCCGATTTAAGCTAATATAAGTGGCCCAAATGAAGACCAGATAGCCTAGAAATGTAATCAAAGGAGTAACCGATGATATATATATATATATATATATATATATATATATATTTTATTCTTTGTTTTATTCTTTTAAAACCTTTTTACTCACAGTGCCTAAGATGAGTTTTCATCATGTCCGTTATCGTCCTCATTTTTACCTGTAGCACCCTCTCGCATTTTCTCTACGTCTATGGGTATTTTGCTTTTTTACCCTAGACGCTTTTTCAGGTTTTCACCTGGTCCAAACAAGATTGCCCTTTTTACCCGTGGCGCCCTTGTGGGTTTTTATCAGGTTCATTTTGCTTTGAGCTTGTAAATTTTTTTTTCTTTCTCTTTTTTTTTCTTCAAAAACCAAAGGATGTGGGCATTGATTCCATAATAGTCGGCTGGACGAAGTTTCTTTTGTTGTCTTTTAGCTCGACTTGTGCTGACTCAATGAATATCGTGACTACTTGTAGACCTTAAAGAGGGCTTCCTCCAGGGATGAAACGTGGCCATGGGTTGGAAGGGATAGTTTAGGAATTTTTAAGTTTCAAAGGTTCTCTTCGATTCTTTGGTACATGTCTTCCTTGGGGGTTTTTACTGTACATGCCCCATTTTTTTTTTGTCTATCTCTTTTTTTCTTTTGTATTTTCTTTTTTTTTGCTTTCTTTTCAGATATCCACTTTTGGGATTTTTGCTTCTGCCTTTTGCTTTGGGAGTTTCTCTCTTTTCTTCTCTTTTTTTTGGTGAATATACACATTTTTCTTCTCCTAGGAGGGTTTATAAAAGAAAGGCTATTGACTCAAATTGGGTAACAAATGGTATGAGCATTCAGGGACACTTTTTGGCTACTTATCTTTAAAATGATAGCCTCTTTTAAGGGGTCCTTAAGCAGTCACGTATCCATCTTATCAATACTTACCTTGTCATGGGAGACTAGGAGTAGAATCGTCGTACGTATCCAGCATTGATTGGCTCATGAAAGTGATATCCTTCCACTGTGGAGAGATGAAGCGTGTGTCCAGGGAGTACCTCTTTGATGACGTAGGTGTTGATATAAATATCTTAGATGATGCTTGTTGTTATGATTATTAAAAAAATGTGTGAGGAAATCTATAATAAAAAACAAATCAAAAGGTGGAGTGAAGGGGATTGAAAACAACAATCTAAAATATACACACAGTCCTGTAAGATCCAGGGCTTGTTATAGCAAGTTTTGATAAGAAAGGGTTGTCCCACAGAGAAAATTGATCTAGAACTACAAGGGTTGTTTAGTAGATCTCCAGATCTGAGTACAGATCTGGCAATCCTAAAGAAAGGGAGTTTTTTGTCACAATTAAAACTAAAATAAATATAAAAGAAAACTATAGTTCTATGCTATAAGAAAGGGTTTAAGAAGAATGAAGATGGGTTTAAAAAATAAATTGGAAAATGATGAGAAGTAATAACTCAGGTGTGCAACCGTGGGATTTTTTAACGATCCCGTCGTGGTGATGTGCTCACTAACAAAAAAAATATAGAGTCGCCACCCGGAGCTTTTGGTGTCCCAGGATACCTATATCATTTTTATAAGCACCGAAGTTTATCAAATATGACTCTGAATCTGGTCCACACCAAAGGTTTTTAGGTAGGGGCTTCGGTTATCGCTTGGGAAGGTGTTAGGCACCCAATCAACTCGCTTAACGCGGTCTTACTAAAGGCGAAAATAAAAATGATGTAAAAGAAAAGAAAATGACTTCCTCTTATCCAAATGAGTCTTAAATCTTATTTGTACCCCTCCGTTCCTACCAAAAATTTGGCGGCATAACGGCACAAATGGGAGGATGGATGAGTGACCGAGAAGGTAGAGGAATAGAGGGGAGAGCCAGAGCTCTTAGACCCTTATTGCACCATTGAGGAGCCTTGCGTTGGCTTCCTTTGATGAAATTTTGAAGGCTTGTATGGTGGAAAGAGGGATTCTAACCTCTAAGGCTTGCTAGCTAAGAGGTAGAGAGGGAAGATAAATGGGTAGCATACACCTAAACTAGGGGATCTAAGGTGAAAAATATCACTCAAAGGAGGTTTTGGAATTTTGGATTTTGTATGGGAATGGTGCACCAAAGGGAGAAAGATCTTCTCACTTAAGCTCTTTCTCTCTTAGGCAAAAATTCTCAACCTTTAATCCATGGGGAGGGGGGTTTTATTTATAGGCAAAGGGTGGGTTAAGAGAGTGTTTAGATGCTAATTGGGTTTAGCAATTTAGGTAATCTAACATCTAAGGATTCCTAGGGTTTTTGGAGCCTTGAAACATGTGAAGAGATGCTCCAATGGTGGATGATAAGGTGAGGCTTTAAACTACTTAAGGGGTTGCATCTAGAGGCTTTAAACCACTTAGATGCTGATTGTAGCAGCATCAGCAGTAGCAGCTGCTTCAAGAATGGTGGGGGCTACTTCTCTCAGTAACTCCTCTCTCTTCTTTTTCTTCTTCTCCATCATGGTGCCACTGATTCCCCTCTATTTCTTTCCACTCTTTTTGGGGTTCGGGGCCATAGTCTCCTCCTCCCTTTTAAAGGGGTATTTTCTCCACTTCAGCAATGCAATAATCAATCTGCAGTAGGGAAGGGCATGAGGTTTCTTCATAATTTTCACCTTCTCACATAAATCTTTAATCCCCTCAAAAACTAACTTTGTTGCGTCCAAGTAGTGATTTTGGTGAAATGAGAAAAGGGCATCAGCTATGGGGTACCTCCTCTTCTGCTCATGCCCAGAGCAATACACATTTTTCCTCAACACTACATCCATGAGCCTGAGGTTGAGGTGCAGATCCCTCTTCCTAATTGAGTCACCTTAGGCAGTAATCCCTCAAGTTAACTCCATGGCTATCTCAGTAATGGTGGCAGTCAAAAGAGGACCCAGGCCACACTTAGGGCTCTACCTAGCTAGTATCCCCAGTATTTTTGCAATGTCTGCCTGGTTGAACAACATCTCGAAATCATCAATTAATGCCAGCAGTGTTGGGTTCCCATCATCACCATTTTTCAACCTCATTTTGATAAAATAATCTGACTAATCTTAGGAAAACCAGCTACATTGAGGGCCTCAACAGTGGCAGCAAGGATGCCTTGGTCAGATATTCAATGGAGGCAGAGGTCTCTGGTAGTTCCTCAAAATAGACTTTGTCAAAGATGGTTTCAGCCTCCAACTGGAATGCTTGCATAAAGTCATAAGGGATCCTGAGGTAGTCAATAGTCGCTTCCTCCTCAATCTCAGGGACCACAACTTTTCCCTTTTTCTGTTTCTTCTTTGATTTTTCAGGGCTCTTAAAAGGTAGGTGCTCTCTGGCCCTCTTCTTTGAGGCGGTTTTCTTCTCTTTTGAGATTGTTGGCTCAACAACAGGTGAGGGCACCTTAGAGGTCTCCAATATGGAGGCCTTTGTAAGCCTTGCGGATTTTCTAGTGGCCACAGGGCTGTCACTGTCAGACAGGTTTAGCATTGCATCTAATGTATTTATGAATTTTGAACCTGTGGCCATAGGTACTCAGATCGTGAAAATTAGGGCTCACCAATCTTAGAACATGCAAATCACACTGAGTAAGCAAGAAGCTTGAAACTTATGCCCTTCTTTCCTCTAATAAATAAATCAATCATAGCACAAAGAGAGGAATGGAGATCATACCATTTGAGAGCTAGGGTTCCACCTAAAAATGTACATAGTGGCTCAAATCCCCCCAAACCTTGCTCGAAGTGATCAGGAGTAGTTGGGGAATAAAATGGTGAGAGGCAAAAGCCTGAGGTGGTGTGGATTACAAAGTAGAGAAGAAAGGAGAGAAAGGGGATGTCAGTTTTTTGTGCTGGGAAACTAGGGCGGATAGAGGAAATGAAGAAAATGAGGAGCTTCACTGAGTTTATAAAGCAAATCCCGTGGTTCGCGGAGTTGGCAATAGGAGCTCGCAGAGTAAAATTCTCGTACAGTTGGCATTTAAATTCACGAGACGTTCTGTCATGCAGAAGAACAAACTGCTTCTCATTAAAATTCGCAGAGTTGACTCAATGGCATTGGTGCGCGAGAGCTATTACCATTCAGAATTATTACCTCGCGCAGTAGTCGCGTAGAACACCAACATATGGCACATTTTTACGCTCAGACTGGGCTCGTAGAGCAGAAAGTAACTCCGCGAGACATTTTTATAGCCATTTATCAGGTCTTTTAGCACGCGAGCAAGCTAAGGGATGGCTCGTACAACAAATTTAAGTCCGCTAGATCTGCGCGACAACATTTCTTCATGGCCCTTACTCTGTTAGCTCAGTGCAGCACATTGGTTAGTGCATCCATGCTGTTGTGCAACCAACCACTGTGCATGAGCACCAACCCTCAGACAGGTACTTCATTTCAACCATGAAAAATATATTCCCATCTTCAAGTATCAGATCATCAATATTGCAAACTCTTAAAAATAATTTTTCAGCTCAACTTCATGCAAATTATGATAAGGGTACCTCAACCATTCGTCAACAAATACATAGCAAATTTAGATGACAAATATACACATGTATTCAATCACAAAAATGTAAATACAGACAAAGCAACATAAGCAATTCAACATCACTCTAAATACACAACTGACAGATTTCTAAAGAACACAAAACAAAGTAGCATTTTCATACATATTATACACTTATTACCAACCTTTTGATCACTGGGCACTAGCTTCCTCCTGAGTAGAGGATGCATCACTAATCATATACTGACCTTTCGGATTTGTCAGGGGCTGACTAGGCAATTTTCCTTCCTCCCTCCTATTCAGAGCATTACAAATTTGGCCCAGTTGGTCCTCAATCTTCTTGATGCTCTGCCCATGAGAATTGACAGTCTGTGCCAAGTTCCCTAAGTTTTGCATTGAAGCCAGCACCTGCTCTTCAAATGACAAGGACCTGGGCTGTTGTGGGGGCAGGGCCAACTGGTTGGACAGTGGGGCAGGTAACAAAATTTTTTACCTTGGTGGGTAACCTTGATTAAACTGGTGCTAGGGTCTATAAAGAGTTACCATTTGCTGCTGCTGAGGTTGAGGATATGAATCTTGTCTCTACCTCAGATTTGGGTGTTCCTCCAAGAATACCTAGTAGGCTGCTGCCCAAAAGTTTGAGCAGCATTGGCATGCTCCATAACAAAATCTAAAAATTGGGTGGCAGATGGACAATCATGAATAGAATGTGTGGGAGATTGGCATATCAGACACGCTTCCTCCACCTGTGCAACCACCCGAGGCTACATCACATCGATCGGTTTGTCAAATTTCAAGCTCAGGTTGACCACCTTCCTCTCTAGATCACCTTGCCCCTTCACTTCATATATTTCACCTCTAGGGGTGGCCTTTTTTACCATCTTAGCTGGGGTCTGGCTATCATTGCGTGACAGAGACTCTTGCTGTAAAGAATTTTCCCCTATTATGTCAAACAACTCCCAAGCTTCCTTAGCTGTCATGTGAAGGTAACTACCACCACAGGAAGCATCCACCATATCCCTACTCTTGGAATTAATTCCTTGATAAAATATTTGGACTAGCTATCACATTGGAATTTGGTGGTGGGGGCATTATTTTAACATCTCCTAGAATCTTTTCCAAGCTTCATAAAAATCCTTAGTTGAGGACTAAGTGAATGACAAAATATTTGTCCTCATTTGGCTGGCTTTGTTCATGGGAAAGAATTTGGCCAGGAATTTGGTTTGAAGGTCACTCCATGACTATATGCTGTTGGTTGGGAGCTTTGATAGCCATGTGCTAGCTTTGTCCTTTAGTGAGAAGGGAAAAAGCCTTAGTTTAGTGGCCTCAGGTCCCAAGCCAGCAATATTGAAGGTAGTGTAAAGTACTAAAAATTGGTCTATATACTTGTAGGGATCTTCTTTACTAAGCCCATGAAACGAAGGCAGCATATTGATGGTGGAGGATTTAATCTCATAATTCCCTTCAATAGAGGGGAATTGAATACAGAAGGGAGAGGTATACTCCCCAAGTGCATTGTACTTCTTTAATGTTCTCGGCCTCTTAGCCATAATAGCTGGTTCAATTTTAATAGCAGGGCCCTATGGGATGCGTCTAGGTCTAAGGATCCTTTCAACCTCTAGATTTGGAGGTTCTAGCTCGGGATTTAAAGACCTTCTACCATGCATATACTCACACCCACAGTAAGTACAGAAAATGCTCACAAGCACACACAAATAATATTTCAAATAAAAATTAACAACTATACAAATTTACACTAAACAAAAAAATAGGGAATTAAACATAAATGGTCTGAGATTTAGGGGAAAGGAAGTACAAACAGAGCTAGCTTCACTCCAATTGCAGCTCTAGCTTTTCCCTTCTTCTGCTGTTCATTTTTGCAAAATTCCACAAAGAATTAGTAGTACTTTTATTCTAGTTTAGGTATAGCTACAAAGAATTTAGAAATCTAAATTATAGTACAACTCAAGTCTACTAAAAAGATCAATATCCTCGGCAGCGGTGCCAAAAACTTGTTGTCGGATTCCCTCATGTGCTGATTATTGTGTGGTGAAAACAAATTTAGAAACAAAGTAAAATTAAAGAATGGATTCAGCACAACTAAAGTAATCCTAGACCTGCAAGATACAAGGCCTATTGTAGCAAGTTTTGAAAAGTAAGGGTTTGTCCCACAGAGAAATTGATCTAGAACCCAAAATAGGCTATAATAGTAAGCCTTTAAATCTGGCTACAGATCTGACAATCCTAAAGAAAGGGAGTTGAGTGTCACGACTACACTAAATTAACCCAAACAAAAGAGAAATAAAATGTAGCCCTATCTTAAAGAAAGGGTTAAGAAGAAAATGGTGATGGTGTGTGCCAAAATAAAATATATAAAAAAGTGAGAAGTAAGCAGATTAAGCTCAGAGTTAAAGCAGTAATGTAACTCAGATTTAGTCTGTCTCTGCAGTACTCCTTGCTTAGATGCTATCAAAAGCCTCAATAAGGTAGAAATATCCAACTTAACCCATGTCATTTGGGGTGCTCTTAAGGCTATAGGCTGTCCACTCAAATGGTCACAACCTATCCTATAGAGTCTGTTAAATCCTATTAATCAAGCCAGAAGTTGCTAATCTAATCCAGAGGAGTGGACTGATCATTTCCCCAACCACTGGACCAGATCAGGCCATGAATACTATTACAACACTATATAATGTCAGTGCTACAAGCTCCCCAGATCTGGCTAACATCTATAGGTATTCAAACCCATAAAATCCTAAGTGCTTTACCAAGGCCAACGGCTCACTGGTGCCCACATAAAGGACCATATAATAGGTAGAATAAGGCTCTAGAATTAGCAATTCATTGCTATAAAAGGCCTGCAATGACTCAACCTCAAGCTGTAACTATTACAGAGAAGTCAGATCTAACATCTGATATCAGTTAGGTAAAATAGAGGGGAGTCAGTTCCTGTATAAAACCTCCTCACAAGGCTATAGAAGCTCATGTGCAGGAGAGAAGAATCCTTCTTAAACATGTGGCTGGACACAACCTTAGGGTTATACTTTGTCCACTCAAATGGTCACAGGGTATCCCATTGGTCTGTCCATACTACAGAGGTCTGAGAAAGAATATATAAACTGCTGCAACCACCATGGTCCACAGGCCTCCGAGCTCCCCAGATCTCACTATAAATCCAGCATTGCTTTCCATGGGGCTATCAAACCAAGGAAAATTAGATGGTAAACAATAGATCTAATGAAAACTGAATGGGCTCGTCTCAAATACATGGATCCTATAAACATCTAAGGGAACCATAAGATCTTTAGATTCAATTAGTCTTTAAAACAGCAATCCATTAATAAAAGCAAACTTTACAATGAACTGCCTCCAGGCTGCAGCCTGTACACAACTGTTCATCAAAAATTCCAATGTATACAAAACCTATTACAAAACTGAAATAGAACTAAGCCTAACTACTTATAAGGGGATTAGCTAGCAAACGCTGGTCTAAGAGAGAAGAAAAATAAGAAAAAGAGATGATCAAACCCTAACCCTAACCCTAGCCTGTTGTAACCCTCAGCTGACAGAGGATGAAGAAAGGATTGATGATTAAAACTAAACTCTAAGTGTAACTTATATACTCTATCCATGCAGCCTTGGTTCTGAAGGGATTAACCCTAGTTTTTTCAATAGACGTGGCACTGTTACGACCCTTAAGTGCCTTGAGATGTGTGCCTCGAGATTTGTGCCTTGAGAAGTGTGCCCTAGCCTTGGGAAATTCCCAAAAGGTCCCTATGTTAAAATTGAGAAGTGGGGAGGCCGTGCTTTGCGAGGCTGGCATATGCATTAATTCATTCACACAGTTGTAAAGCCTGCACATAGTAGCCTTTGGCTGGTAGGAAGTGCTCACTCGTGCAGTAAATTTTTAGTTAATCGTGCAGTTCCTTTGCACTGTAATATTATTGCGGAGATGATCTGGAGCGCCTGGATTTCTCGTGTAGTAGAGCTTCAGGAGCTCTCTCTCGTTGAGTACTCGTGCAGGTATGCTCCTGCGTTCGCGTAATAACTAGTAAGGCTTCATAGTGCAAGAGATCTGTGCGAGGAGAATTTTAGGCGTCTCTCTCTTCTTTGGCCACACAAGAACTTTGCGAGGTACATTTTGTTCAGTATACATATAGATTTGCTAAATTCTGCACGTGGCTGCTTTAAGGCTTGATCTCTGTGAGAACTTCGCGATGGAAAATTCTGAGGATGTTAAATCGCTAGATCTTCGCGATGTTATTACAGCTCTCCTCTTGATTGCGTGCCCCATCTGCGCGAGGGTATCTTCCACTGCATCCTTAGCTTTGTGAGGAAGCTCCTCAACTCTGCAAGATCTGTCTTTTGATACTCTGATGCATTTCACTTGCTGCTATTGCAGTCTTCTCCATTCTCAGCTAACCTCATCCATCTGCTAGACTTTGGTCAATGATGACCAACAAGTAAGTCACCATGGTGAGCACTACCAAGGTGTTCCCTTAGGCTTTGGCTTAGCTATCATCCTTACATGCGTTCTCTTTCTTCTTTGGACCAAAAAGCAGGGATTTTGTATTTAGCTGCACAAGTTATTGCTAACTACAAAACACACTTATTAGTCTGCTTCAAGGTCTATCAAAGGTTAGGTTAAGAGGTGAAAAGTGGTACTTTTCAGTGAACAACAATACTCCTTGATGACTTTGAGATGTTAGTGGGCATATCTGAGATAGCTCTGGCCTTAGGCATACCTGTTGGTGCGCGCTTTTTCTGGGTTCCTCTTGGTCCCCGTTGAATTAGTAGCCCAATTCTGTCCAAGTGGACTCTAGTGATGCGGCGTTTGGAATGTTAGAAGTAAAAATAAATAAATAAATAAATAAAAGGGGGGAGGTTTTCTAGGAAAACTCCTAGTTTATTGCGATCGCCAGTTGCAGATATTTGAGGACGCTGCAACACGTCTATGATCACGCTTTAGAGCGAGTGTGGGTTACTTTTATACTGAATCGTCCGCCTGCGAACTTCAGCAGCTATGACTCTTCCTTATAGTTTAGATGGTTCAGTTTTCCTTTTCTTTCCTATTATTATTATGATTCGAATCGGTTTAGATTTCCTAATTCTATTGTGAGTCCAGTGGTGTAGGTTTATTATAGTAATTTAATCTAACATTATAATTCTATTAGGTATCTAATTAATTTAGTTTCCTAATCCTATTAGAATTCTAATTAATTTAGTGGCTTAATACTACTAGAAGTCCAATTAATGTTAGTCACCTGATTGTACTAGGAATGCAAACGTGTTAATTTTGATAAAAACTCTAATTAAATCAAGCATGTTGATCATGCTAGAAATCTAAGTAAAGCAATTATAATAATTCTACTACAATTCTAATTGAAATAGAGAACTAACTTTACTAGGACTTTAATTTAGGCAATGAATTAATTTTGTTAAAATCTAATTAAAAAAATAAACTAATCTTATTACAGAAAAACTAATTAAACTAAAGGAACTAATTTTTCCCTAGGATTAGGATCAGAGCAATGTATTAATTATACTAGAACTTTAATTAGTAAAATAAAAGGGAAGGAATTAACTATGCTGGAATCTAATCATGGAACGAATTGACTATGCTAGAATCATCTAATCAAAAAAGAGGAACTAATTTTTATTAGAACTTTAATCAAAGCAATTATTCTAGGGATCTAATTAAAATAATGCATGTAAATGAATTATGCTAAAAATCTAGGAAAATTATTGACTTGATTTTCTAATCCTAATTAAAGCAATAAAATAATCTTTAAAAAGGGTTTTGGGTCCGCTATGCTAAGGAGGATTGGCCTCATTCCCGAGTACCCTCCGTAAGCTCCCTTGGGCAAATCGGGTGGCTGAGGTTGAGAATAAATTAGAGTTTTGGATTAAAAACTAGTATTTTAGATTTTTGGAGTCATTTTCGAGATTATAATTAAGAATTAAATTATAAAACTAGGACTGTAAAAGACTAAATTAATATTTGGTATTTTAAAAATATTAAACTAAGGAATTAAAACTAGAATTTAAAATTTTAAGGACTGAATTCGAGTCCGAAATCAGAAAAATAGGTCGTATGATTAAGGACTGGTTCTAGAAACTATAAACTAAAACCAGATATTAATGATAGGACTGGAGATTAAGATTTTAGAACAAAATTAAAGTCTATAGTTGGTGAATTGGGCTGTCAGATTAAGAACCGGTTCTAGAAACGAAGAACTAGAACCAGATATTAAAATTATGGTCCGAAAAAGGGTGCTACGGTCTAGACTAAAAATTCAATATTAATAATTAAAACTAAGAGAAGTCCTAGGTCTAGGAACTAAAATTAAACTAAGGGGTCGAGGCTAAAGGTTGGATTTTTACCTAGGGTCAGGGCTGCAGTGAGAAATCTCGAAGATTCGAAGCTTAAATCTCGAAATCATGGCTAGGTTGCTCTATAGGTTCGTCCTCGGAGTTCTCTGGTTTCCAAATCCGCAAAAAAAGTCTGTTCTCTCGTTGTGTTGTGTCTCTCTGGGGCGAATTAGAAAAAAATATTTTATAGGTTTTTCTTCAATTATGCGCCTTGTTTCAGGCATTTAACTGAATTACGCGCCGGTCTCTCGGTGCTTAATTGCTTTGAGTCGGTCGTCGACTCAGTGAGCGATCGGCTGACTTGCTTAGCGAGTTTCCTAGTTCTAATCACATTAGAACTATTTGCGCTCCCAGTGTGGAGTGCGCAATCCGATTAAGCGTCTCATCTGAAGCACTTGATCGAGGAAGCTTAGGGGCCAAGGACAGTAAGACTAGGTAGATCGAGGAAGCTTAGGGCCAATTGCGCGTCTGTGGTGGGGCGCTCAATCCAATTGCATGTCTCATGCCAGGCACGTAATCAAGTCTCGAGGTGGTCTGGGAAAGGGAGTCTGGTCTGAAAAGGGGACTGATTACACATGTGTGGTTTTGTTTGTAATCGAATTGCATGTGTGGTTTTGGGTGCGTAATTCGGGGCTATTCGAGTTCGGGTCTGGTCCAAAATGCCAGACTATTATTTTAGCCTGCATTTTGACTATATACTATAGTTTCAGTATATAGTCTCCCTACGTTGGGATCTGAGCCACAGAGCTATAGTTTCAGCCGGTATTCAGCCCTGTACTATTATTTCAGTGCATGGTTCCCGCGTTAGGGTTAGGGGGTTTGAAATGTCAAATGATTGTTTCAGCCTGCATTCTGACTATATACTATCATTTCAGTATATAGTCTCCCAACGTTAGGATTTGAGCCACAGAGCTTTTGTTTCAGCCTACATTCAGCCATGTACTATTATTTCAGTGCATGGTTCTTAAGTTAGGGTTATGGGGCCTGAGCCACAAAGCTATTATTTCAACTTGTGTCCAGCCATATACTATTATTTTAGTACATGGTCCCACATTAGGGTTATGAGGTCAAAGGCTGACCGAATAGATTTATATATTCCGAGAGGGTAAAATGGGGGTGTCTATGTTATTCACTGAAAAGTACCACTTTTCATCTCTTAACCTAGCCTTTGATGGACCTTGAAGCTCACTAATAATCATGCGTTAAGTGTGTTTTGTAGTTAGCAATAATCTGTGGAGCTTAATACAAGATCCCTGCTTTTTGGTCCAAAGAAGAGAGAATACATGCAAAGATGATAGCTGAGCCAAAGCTTAATGGAACACCTTGGTAGTGCTCACCATGGTGACTCACTTACTGGTTATCATTAACCAAAGTCTAGTAGGTGGATGAGGTTAGCTGAGAATGGAGAAAACTATAGCAGCAGCAAGTGTAATGCATCAGAGTATTAAAAGAAAGATCTCGCAGAGTTGAGGAGGTTCCTCGCGAAGCTAAGGATGAAGTGGAAGATGCCCTCGCGCAGATGGGGCGCGCAGTCAAGAGGAGAGCTATAAAGACATCATGAAGATCTTGCGGTGTAAGATCCTCAGAATTTTCCATTGCAAAGTTCTCACGGAGATCAAGCCTTAAAGCAGTCATGCGCAGAACATAGCGAGTCCATATGTATACTGAACAAAATGTTTCCTCCCGAAGTTCTTGCATAGCTAAAGAAGAGGGAGACACCCAAAATTCTCCTCGCACAGATCTCGCACACTCTGAAGCCTTATCAGTTACTACATAAGTACAGGAGCATACCTGCACGAGTACTCAACGAGAGAGAGCTCCTGAAGCTCTACTACACGAGAAATCCAGACGCTCCAGATCATCTCCGCAATAACATTACAGTGCAAAGGAACTGCACGATTAACTAAAAATTTACTGCACGAGTGAGCACTTCCTACCAGCCAAAGGCTACTCTGTGCAGGCTTTACAACTGTGTGAATGAATTAATGCATATGCCAGCCTCGCGAAGCACGACCTCCCCACTTCTCAATTTTAACATAGGGACCTTTTGACAAACTCTATAGGATAGGCTGTGACCATTTGAGTGGACAACCTATAGCCTTAAGAGCACCCCAAATTACATGGGTTAAGTTGGATACTTCTACCTTGTTGAGACTTTTGATAGCGTCTCAGCAAGGAGCACTGCAGAGACAGACTAAATTTGAGTTACATTATTACTTTAACTCTGAACTTAACCTGCTTACTTCTCACCATTTTTTATATTTTATTTTGGCACACACCATCACCATCTTTTTCTTAACCCTTTCTTTAGAATAGGGCTATATTTTATTTCTCTTTTGTTAGGGTTAATTTAGTGTCGTTGTGACACTCAACTTCCTTTCTTTAGGATTGTCAGATTTGTAGCCAAATCTGGAGGCCTACTATTATAGCCCATTTTGTAGATCAATTTCTCTGTGGGACAAACTCTTACTTATCAAAACTTGCTACAATAGGCCCTGTATCTTGCAGGTCTAGGATTACTTTAGTTGTGCTAAATCCATTCTTTTATTTTATTTTGATTTTAATTTGTTTTCATCACACAATAATCAGCACCTGAAGTAAATCAACAATAGTCTACAATACTAGCTGCCTACAACCTAGAATGTAACTTGCGGGCACCTCTGATTGCCCCCATTACTGTGATTGCTGAGATAATTACAAGAGGAAAAAAGGCTTTTGGAGATTCTATCATTAGGAGAGACTTGGATCTAAGCCTGCTTTTTATGGATCAAGTTCTAAGGAAGAATATTTTCTGCTCTGGGCATCAACAGGAGAGAAGGGCACCCATTGCTGATGCCATCTACTCCTTCTCTCAGGGGTTGAATTCAGAAGGTAAAGGAGAGGATGTTAAAGATAGGTGAGTAAAGTGTTACATTTGGTGAAAGGAGAAGAAGAGAAGAGGAGATCTGTAAATAATAGTGTAGCAGTTGTAGATGTGTGGCAACTATCATAATTTTTTTTTAAAAATATATGAAACAAAAAGAGAGAAATGAAAGAGAAGTCAAAAGAAGAATTTCATTGGAAATGTTGAAAAGAGGAGCAGAGCTTGGCCACTTTAGCTCTGAAGTTTCAAAAAGAAGATGAAGTTGTGTTGAAATGAAGAAGGTGAAGTCATGAATCATCTCCTACCTGTGTTGATTTCTCAGTTTTGAATCCCTGTTTACATCTTTTATTCTTTACAACCCACACCAATAAGCCACATTACAACCCATGAAAAGCCCTTGTTAATCCAAAGTCAAATGAACTGTCATGTGAAGATGAGGGAATGTCTAATCTATGGTGAGATTACTTTATGATGTCAGAAATTAGAAGAACTGCCTATGCTCATGCTTGCAAACCCATTTGGGGTATGTAACTGCTCTTGAGCTTTTGTGAAATGATACATCCTTAAAATTCATTTGAGAGAGAGAGCCCTGGTAAGCATTGGGTCTGAGGTTGAAATCATTGGGGCATTGTTTGAACCTAAATTTTTGATGTACTGGTAAGCTTAATACTATTTTGAATATAATGTTTTCTTGATATCAGCTGATTGGAGCTGTTGAGCATGCATGCATGACTGGGGTGTTAAATTGTTTGCATACACTACTTTGGACCTCCTTTAATTTTGATGGAGCAAAGGTGAAGTGAACTGTATTTATTTCAAACTGATTAACCACTGTGTTGCACTTTTATTAACTGTTTCATTAAGAAGTTTGTGGGTACCTTCACTGAAAACCCCTAGGCGACTTCACTGCTCCACTAGGGATCACCTAGGGGTTTAAAAGGCTTGATGCCTAAGCTAAATGCATCCGTGATCCCTACGGAAGTGGCATTTACATTCTTAGAGTAGCTGTTTAAATTTTGCTTTGCTCAGGGACTAGCAAAGATTAGGTTTAGGGGTGTGTTATTCACTAAAAAGTTATACTTTTCACCTCTTAACCTAGCCCTTGCTGAACCTTGAAGCTGACTAATAACTCATTTTTAGCTTGTTTTGTAGTTAGTAATAAATCTTGCAGCTTAACACAAAGTACATGGATTTGGTGCCAAGAAGAGAAAGAATTCAAGCAAACAATGACAGCTGAGCCAAAGAGTGATGAAACACCATGGTGACTATTTTACATGTCATGATGGACCAAGAAAGTCCAACAGATGAACCAAGCATAGATGAGAGTGGAGGAAGCTGATGCAGAAGCATGTGCATAACAGCAGAGGAACAAATGGCTTGTCTTGCACAACTGAGGTGCTGCCTCGCGCTGTTAAGGTCACTAGCAAAATCTTCCTTGTGCAGCTAAGACATGTAGCATAATAGAGCTCGTGAAGAAGTCACGCAGTTCTGTGAAGGGTTATCACACAGTAGTATCTCGCGCAGTAGTCGTGCACTTCAGCTGCACTCAACATATAAAGAACTCGCGGAGTAGTCACGCACTATGCCTCCAGAAATATAGCTCGCGAGTTCTCACTAAGATCAAGCATTGAAGCAACCACGCGCACTACCTCATGAGCCAAAATTGCGTGAACAATAGCCACGACCTCGCAAAGCTCTCGCATGGCTCTAGAGGAGAGAGACGCCCAGAAGCTTCTCTCGTGCAACTCTCGTACGCCTAAAAGTTTAACCCTATACCGAGCGAGATGTAAAAGCATCTGCTCGAGTACCTCACGACAGAAGATTCTAAAGCCCTACTACGCGAGCAAGATAAGAACTGCAAGTTCTTCTGTGCGAGTGCATTTAAAGCCACATCAGCTACGGGATCTTCCAAAGTCCTTCTACGTGAGACAACAGCATTCAAAGCCAAATTCTACCCCGCGAGGACTCTACAAGCTGCGCGACATAAGTAATGCCCAGAAGCCAGCCTCGCGAAGCTCGGGCTTTCCACTTTACAATCTTAACTCAAGGACCTTTTAGGGATTTCACCAGGTCTAGGGCACACATCCCGAGGCACTGATCTTGAGGTGCACATTACAAGGCATCCAATGGTTGTAACAGTGCCACATCTGCTAGAAAAATTAGGGTTTACTCTTCTTTGAGCCAAGGCATGAGGACCAAGTATATAAGTTGTGCTTGTAACTTAGGAATTTTTATCAATCACTCTCTCCTTCAACTTCTATCAGTTGAGAGCTCAAGTAGATTAGGGTTAGGGTTAGAATTTTGATCACTTATTTTTCCATTTTTCTTCTCTCTTAGCCCAGCACTTGCTGGCTAAATCTTTGGTAAGCAATTAGGTGTAATTTTATTTAGTTTTGTAATAGGTCATTTAAGCATTGAGATTTTGTGAAGAGCTATTGTGCACAAGGCTACTGCCTTGAGAAATTTAATTGTTGGTACTTCAGATAAATGGAATTTATGGTTTTATTGCTTATTTAATATGTTATTTTCTTATATGCCTTTAGTTTTGTTCAAGCTATAACATGCATTTAGGATTTGAGCTTATTGAAAGGCCCATGGAAGCTTGAGCTTGTAGTCCTGGGACCATGGTGGCAACAACAATTTACATGTTCCATCTCAACATCTCAACATCTGTGGGTTAGGGAGCCTCTGTGGATAGCCTGTGACCATTTGAGTGGACAGACTATAGCCCTAGGGCGAGTCTTGGTCATAGATCTGAGAAGGATTCTTCTCCTCTGCACTTGAGCTTGTAGCCTAGTGACAGGTTGTGTAGGAATAGGCTCCCCTCTATTTTACTTGACCACTTTTAGATGTTAGATTTGACTTCTCTGTAGAGATTGCAAACTTGTGGTTGGGTCATTGTAGCCCTTTTGTAGCAATGACCGACTGAATCTAAGTACTTATTCAACCTATTGCTTTTCCTATGTGTCGGCTCATTGTGTTGATGGCCTTTGCAACACACATAGGATTTTATGGGTTAGAACTCCTATGAATGTCTGCTAGATCTGTAAGTAAATCTTGGGAGCTTGCAGCCTGGCGAACATAGTGTCTGCAATAGTATTCATGGCCTGATTTAATTCATTGATTGAGATCATTCCATCCCTTAGATTAGGTTAACTTTTCTGATTTAATCAATGGGATTTGATAAACTCTATCAGATAGTCTGTGACCATTTAAGTGGACAGATTATAGCCCTAAGATCACCCCAAATGGCATGGGTTAAGTTGGATACTTTTACCTTGCTGAGGTTATTGATAGCGCTTCAGTAAGGATTTGCTGCAGAGAGAGCCCTAAATCCAAGTTACATAACTGAATGAACTTTTGCCTAAATTGCTTACTTCCCATTCTTTTATCTTTATTTTAACACACCATCACCACCTTATTCATAACCCTTTCTTAGGATAGGACTACACTTTATTTCTTTTCTTTTTAGTAGGCAATTTAGTGTAGTTGTGACACCTAACTCCCTTTCTTTAGGATTGTCAGATCTGTAGCCAGATCTGGAAGCCTACTATTATAGCCCATTTTGGGTTCTAGATCAATTTCTCTGTGGGACAAACTCTTACTTATCAAAACTTGCTACAATAGCCCTGTATCTTGCAGGACTGTGATTTGGTTTTGTGCTTTCTTCATTCCCCATTTTGCTTTGTTTTGTTTTACTTCCTTTATTTTATCTTTATCATTTTTATAATAAAAAGAAGCAGCAGGAATATTTCGACAATATGCTTTTCTGTGCTCCTTTCCAAAGTGAGCTGCATGAGGACTACGCGAGCTCTTTATGTGCTGTAGGCTGAAGCTTCACGAGATCCTCGTGAGGTGACTTTCCAGGCAATTTGAACTGCGCGAGGGCCCCTCTTTGCTTCTCTACTGTTGTGCACATCCTGCTGTAGCAGTCTCCTCTGCTAGGGTCCATCCTTCTCTCATCTGTCTTACTTTTAAGGCCCACTTTAGCAACCAAAATGGTCACTATGGTGTGTACCACAATGGTGTATCTTCTATTCTTCCATCAGCTGCAACCCTAGGCCTTAAATCTCTCTCTTCTTGGCCTCAAAAGCATGATAGTTGCACTAAGCTACAATTTTGTTTTTAACTACAAAACACACTCAAAATACAATTATTAGATGGCTCCAAGGTATACTAAAGGCTAGGTTAAGAGGTGAAAAATAGTATTTTTCAGTGCTTAACAGTAGGGCCCTCCCAGTTGGGATTGAATTTTCCTCTTAGATCAGCATAGAGAGAGGGAAGATCTTCTTTTGTACCGTGTCACCCACTTTTAGTGCTCAAACGCGTACACACTTATAAGCTCGTGCATTTCTTCCCTGATAGACCTGGGTGTGACATAAGGCTTAGAGCCCTCTTCTCATTTATTAGGCTCAACTGTTCGAAACATGATCTCTCTCTCTCTCTCTCTCTCAGCTTTCGGTAGGCCATATTCGATGAGGATACAGAGTGAGGGTACTTCGACCTCAACTGGTAGCGTGGCCTCGGTTCCATAAAATTGATCTTGCCCCTATAGAGGTATGGATTGTAATTCAATAGGCCCATAGTATGAAGGGTAGCATTTCACTCCAGTCTCTGTATGACGACCATCTTCTAAAGGATGCAGACAAGTGCCTTGTTAGCAACTTCTACGGGTCCATTGGTTTGCGACCAATACGGTGATGAGCGGTGATATTTGATTTTATATTACTTGCATAAGGCCTTGATGCGCTATTTCGCAAAGTTGGGGTCGTTTTCTGTGATGATGTCCTTGGGCATGTCGAACTGACAAATAGTGTTATTCTTGATATATTTTTTGACATGACTGGTCGTGATGTTCGTGTAGGATGCTGCTTCCACCCATTTGGTGAAGTATTCGATGGCAACCAGGATGAATTAATGCCCATTAGAGGCTTTTGGATTAACCTTTCCGATGACGTTGATGCCCAATGTGGCAAATGGCCACGAAGTTTTAATACTGTGTAGATCTATGGCTGGAGCATGTATTAGACTGGAGTATTCTTGGCATTTGTAGCTGTGCAATTGTGGGGTCTCGCGAGTCCATCACGATGATGTGCACTCTCTAAAAAAGATGGAGTCACCACCCAGAGCATTTGGTGACCCGGGATACCTCAAAATCAATATACAAGCACCGAAGTGCGAAAATATGACTCCAATTCACCGGTCTTTGCCAAAGGCTCTTGGGTAGGGGCTTCAATTATCGATCGAGAAGGTGTCAGGCACATGATAAATATGCTCGTAAGCAGTCTCTACTTATGGCCAAATGATTAAAAAATGGGAAACAAAAATGAACGACACTCCTCCTTGCCCGAAGGCACTATGATCCTATTTGAGCCCCCCGCAATCATCGAAATTTTGGCGGCGTAATGGCTCAAATTCTAGGATGGGAGGAAGGCAAAGAAGATAGAGGAATAGAGGGGAGAGCCGGAGCTCTCGGGCTCGGTGGACCTTTGCGTTGACACTGGTTTCAAGGAGCTTCCGATAGCAAACGGGTTGTGGGATGGGTTTTAATCTCTAAGGCTTGATAGCTAAGAGGTAAGAGAAGAAGGTTGGGGGGTAGTTCTAGCTAAATCTCAAGGATTGATGGTGGAAAATGAGGTCTAAAGGACAAAACTCAGTTATGGAATTTATGGGTTTAGTGCTAGAAAATGGAGAAGGAAACTCTAAGCTTTTTCATATTTATGGAAAATTTTCAAGCCCTTAAGCAAGGTGGGGTGGCTCTCTATTTATAGAAAAGAAGAGGATTAGGAAAGGGTTAATGGGTTAATTGGGTTTAGCAATTAGGAAATCCTAGATCTAAGGTTTTCTAGGGTTTTGGGAGCTTAGATAGGTGGGAAATGGGTTTAATGGTAGATGATAGGGCGAGGCTTTAAAAGGCAAAAGGGTTGCAAATAGGCTTAATGGGGGTGCAATAGTCCTAAAGAAACCCATCGTAAACATTGGGGTGGTTAACAAGTCAAACCCCAAAAGTAATTTTCGGACATTTTTCCAAAAACATTGTAGCTAAGCCTAGCGTATATATTATACACGCTAGGCTTAGGAATAGTGTCCCTGAGAAGTCTAGAGCCCGTTCTGGAGCTCAATTATGGAGGAAGAAGGCAATTTCACCTTCCTGTATTTTTACCCTATTTTAAAACCGCCGTAACTTTTGATTTACAGCTTGGATTGAGGTGATTCTTGGCTCTCTAGAAAGCTGGAAACATTTTCTTTTCAAGGGTATAGGGATCAACTATAGTCGTGGGCTATGTAAGCGTTGGCACTCCTCTTTCTATCCACTGCTCTGGAGGGTTCAAAGTGGGCCCGAGGAGGGTTCTATGGGTTAGGGTTGATTCCTAAGTGTTTGGGAAAGGTTCCTAAGGATTTGGGGAGATACTATCAAAAGCTTGGGGGTATGCCCTTCTCGAACTACATGTAAATCGGGCCTTGGGCTAAATTTGAGTGTCTACAGATGCCCCTCTTTGGTATCCAATCACTAGTGATCGTATGCCAAAGAAAGAGATATCCGAAGAGGCCCAAGGAAAGAATAACGGGTCCGCCATATTCAAAGCGAAACTCGAACATCATGAAAGTAACTTGGTGAGTTTACGGAAGCCTTGCATGTCGGGTAAAAATGTTCATTTCTCAGGGCTATCGGTCCCCAAGCACCTAGTGACATTACTTGGCATGACCGTGATGGAGCGAGTAGCGGAAGCCCAATGTGTTGGGAAAAAATGTCTGTTTTCTCCATATGATTGATGAGGTGTGATGTTTGAGTTTCATTATGAATAAAACAGCCCCGCAAGCGGGAGGGTGATCGACCTATATTTAGAGAGTAGCATAAAGCAAAGACGCGAAGGTCCACAGTTTGTGCTCAATCTCATGAGGAATTGATTGCCCCATTAATCTGTTACGGGTGCCCCTACGCGAAGTAGGGTTCGAGATTTTTGAGCGAACTCATCGATCCCGAAGATAATTTAGCATAACTACCCGAACAGAGCGAATATTGATATCGCAATACTTTTTGGGAGTGTGTGCCACTTTTAAAGCCACATATTTTTATTATTTTATGTTTTATGCATATTTTATTTTATTTTTGATGTTTGTTCGAGGGTTTTGAGCGTGCTCATTGACCTCAAACCTTTTTATTTTAGCACAACTTTCCAAGCGGATCGAATGGAGGTCGACACACTTCTTGGGACGTGTGCCACCCTTTTTAAACCACCTATTTTTGTTATTTTATTATATATATAGATATTATATATATATATATATTTTGTTTTCTTTATAAAAAAAGGAGGGACAAACACACACACACACATATATTTGGGGGGATTAAGCCCAGCGTGTATAATATACACGCTAGGCCAAATCTGGCAAAATTAAGCCTAGTGTGTATATTATACACGCTAGGCCACTTTAGGGCTTAAATTAGTCGGGTACGAACAGAAACCCGAAAATTGGGTATTTTTCAAATTCTTTCTTTCTCCCTCTCTCCAAACTGAAACGGGAGACCCTCCTTGTGGCCTAGTGTGTATATTATACACGCTAGGCCACTTCAGGGCTTAAATCAGCCGGGTACAAACAGAAACCAAAAAATTGGGTATTTTTCAAATTCTTTCTTTCTCCCTCTCTCCAAACCAAAACTGGAGACCCTCATTGTGTTCCTTTGATTCGATTTGAACCTCGACTTCATGCCGGTGTTTGACATTGCCGACCAATCGCGTACTCCACGCCGGATGAAGGGTTTTACTTTTCCACCAAGGTAACCCATTCTAAACATTTTTTCTTGAATTTCTTTGATTTATCTCCAATGTGGCTAGGGTTTTTGTATCCAGATGATTTTCTTTATGAATGTGATCCATTTTATGATTGTTGTACTTGTTTGCATGAATTTTTGTTTGGAAATTGGATGCCTTTTTGGAAAATGGATGGCTTTTCTTTTGAAAATTTTGATTTTCCTCCACACAAGGGTGAAAAAAAGTGAAAAAAAGGTGAAAAAAAGTGATTCTCTATGAATGTATCCCCACCCATGATCTCTATGTGCCTGCATTGTGGGGATTTTTAACAAAATGTTTGAGAAAATGTTGGAAAAATGATGCTTTTCCCATGACCAAAATGCGGGGGCTATTTTAAGACTGCCATTCAACGCCCCCCTCCGAATCTAACATGAACATGTATGTGGATTTTTTTATTTTTTCTTTAGCAAAGATTTTTGAAGGGCGTATGTCCTGATTTTTTTTTTTTTTGCTTATTTTTGTTGGAAATTAAATGACCGGGTGTGCCCTCCTTTGATTTTTTTGGAAAAATTTCTTATGTGAATGGGGCATACTTACCTTCCTTTGGTCCTTATTTTTAGCAATGCACTTGATTTCTTTTCGCTTATACCTGCTTCTTGTACCCTTTTTAGGATGTCAAGTGAAGAGGACCAGGGCCGTGACGGTGGTCCTATCATGATTTTTGGCATCAGGGGTGAGCGCCTTATTCAGGTGGAACGTTCCTCTCGCACCTGGTATGAGTTGTAGGGCGAAGCGGCCCGCAATGGGTTACTCTATCAGTAGTATATCTACATTTCCAACTTTGGCATAGCTAGCCAAGTAAAAAAGTATTCATTGGTTGCTTTCTTTTGTTCGGGCTTCCTTGTTCCAGGATTTTGCATTCCTCATTCTTTTGATGCAGTCTCTGCCCCCGATCATGTTTCGTGGAGGTTGGTTCGACCTCTAATGCTTTTACGTCAATCTCCCTCTAGTTGTTAGGTTCCTTCTAGCTCAGGTCGGCTTTGGGGACTTCTTATCATGCCCCTCTATGAGGGGGGATTTAGCCTACATGAAGGCCCTGGTGGAGCGGTTTCGTCAGGAGACGATGACCTTCCACATGTCTGTGGCAGAGATGACCATCACTCCTATGGACTAGTCCATGATCACAGGGATTAGGATAGGAGGGGTGTCAGAGGTCTGCTCTCGCATTCCTGATCATGCCGAGGTGATTCAATTGATCGGGGACTACCCCCTTTTGCACATATGACCGGTTTCGAGGTCAAGCTATCTTGGCTGGCAGATTTGTTCGAGGCTGACGAGTTGGTTGATATGGACCAGCCGAACATGGATATCATCATCAAGCCTGAGCATGCCTTGATGCTGGCTTGTATCGTGCTTCTTTTTGTTCTAGGCAAGATGATCCTTGCCAATACCAGCGGCGGTTGAGTCTCGCTATCCCTTCTCAGTCTGATGGGGAATTGAGAGAACGTGCATCATTATGATTGGGGCGGCACCGAGTATGTGGTGCTGATGGACAGTTTGGCTAGAGCTTCCATTGGGGATGTTGCTTCTGTCCTCAACTTTTGGCCTGTGATCGAGGTAACCCATTAGTTTAGTTCTTTCATCCCTCTTGGTTTATCATTTCTGGCTTGCTCTTGACATATTTTTCCTATTTATTCACTTTTCAGGTTTGGGGATATTTACATTTTCAGTCTGGCCACCCCCTCCTCTTCTCTAATAAGTTCACATACCCCCTTATGAGCTGCTGGCATAAGGATCATCGCGGGACTTGGGGATGAAGCATTTAGAATTGGGCCTGAGGTACCTGCTTGACTTGATGATTTCAGAGCAGGTTGCCTCCCCCTCCTTTTGTTGGTTAAATTTTTGGGAGTTTTAATCGTATTGCTTAACTAATGGGATTCCCCCTTTTCTGGCAGATTACATTTGATCCCTACGTCGGCTCCGCCTTCTTAGGCCGTGCCATTATTGATCAGTCATGACTCTTCGTTGGTCGGTGTGTCATATTCTTCTATGATTCTTGGGTTTGAGAGTACTATTTGGGAGAGCGGTTAGTGCATCAATACCAAGACTATTTTACAGTGCTGTTGGGTCCTCCCGAGGATGTTATGTCACCAGAGGGTATGACTAAGGAGCTCGCAAATAGGCTCCTTCGTCATGGGATTCCTGCTGATGACCTCTATGAGCATGGGGGGTATCAGATGTGGTATGAGTCTCTCCCCTATCGGTTCATCCTCCCACGTTTCGTGCTAGGTGATAACTTTTTGGCATTTTGAGTCCTACAATCTTAGGTATCTTCTTCTTTCTTTCCCCTGCTTGTGGGTTCCTGACTGCCTTGTTTTTACCTTATTGACTGGGTTTCTGCCTCTTTCTTCAGTTCGAGGAGGGAGAGGATTCTGATGAGGAGGACACAGACGCGGGTCTTGTTGAGGCGTTAGGTGCCGGACCTTCAGGTCCCTCCGGTGCGGGGCCCATAGGGACCTCTACAATAGGGACTTAGGGGACTTTCAGGCATTTTGATGACGCGTTCCTCTTGACCTTGTGTGCCGACGTGACGGAGCGTGCTCGCCTCTCTACTAAGGCTGTTAGAGTCCCTCCTCCCGATCTGATCCTAGGGGTGAGTTCCTTTTCCACGTTGTCATAGGAATATGCTTGCTTTGCCCTTCTCTACGATGTTAACCTCTCTCTCTTCCCTTGTAGGTTTTTGAGTCAATTGTCTAGCAGGTGGAGTATTACCGTCACATTGCTGACCTCCGGGAAACCGAAATGGTAAGTATGATGTTGGTTTGCGCTGTTTGTATCTTTGCTGCCATATGCTTTCCCTTGACTAATCTTTCTGGAGTGACGCTTCTAGTGTGCTCACAGGAGGGAGTCGTGATCACTACTTAGCCGGCTGTCCCAGGCGTGGTCACGGGTGGGGGATATTCGAACATATCAGACGTCCTCGCGCCGATGAAAGAAGACAAAGGGCATTGACTAGGACCAACTTTTACTTTTTTCTTTCTTTTTAATGAACATTTAGAACTTTTAAACACTTGGAAGCCATGTAATAATGATGAATGGTTGGGTTATTTGGATGATTTATGGAATGGATGTTTTTGATTTCCCCTTCTGTGTTTCCTCTCTTTTAGATGTGATGTACTTGCTTTTCTGCAGGATGGGCCATGATTCTGGCAAATGGGGTAATGACCTCCGGGTTATGTATTGGCCAAAATAGCCAAGGTCCCCGTGTTCCCTCTTCCCCTATTGTGGGCACGACACCTGTAAAAAGGAAGTGTGAAACAGGTTAAGTGGTGGACTTAGGTGTCCCAGCTCATGATCTGGGGCGCGAAAAATGTGCGCAGGTGAATTGGTCCAAAGGATGGGCAGAAAACCGATTTAACTATGCTCCTCCCCTCTCTCTTTTTCCCCTCTTTTTTTTGGCTTTCTGGTGTAGCGTGTATATTATACACGCTAGGCAAATTTTGTGCATTTTTGGCTTAGTGTGTATAATATACACACTAGGTATTTCTGGGCATTTTTTAATCTAGTGTGTATATTATACAAGCTAGGCATTTTCTAGGGGATTTTGACCTAGCGTGTATTATACACGCTAGGAACCTTCCTGACAATGGTGGGCCTATATGGCCCGAGAATGCACTTTTTTTCTTTATGTTAAGTTGGGTTATAGGATTTTACTCCAACTTTTTTATCTTTTCTCCTTGAGGGTGGGTCCATTGTCCTACATCGAATCATGATTTTTTAAACGACCTTGTATGACCATGGACTTGCTTTATGACCCCGCCCCTCCGGGGGGGCCCGAGATTTTTATACTTCCCTCCTTGGGTGTGGAGCCCAACTTTCTGAGGTATTGGCTTGATAGTTTGAATGAGAGCGAGCTCGTGGGCTTGGATCAACTTGGGCTTGCTCGCCTCTCCTATTTCTTTGACGTTCCCTTGTTTTCGGCTCTCATCCCCACGACGATTTCTCATTGGGATGAGGAAACCCATGTCTTCCGTTTTGGATCCCATGAGCTGACTCTGACACTTGAAGAAGTCTCTATTTTGTCGGGTTTGAGGTTGCATCGTGGCCTTGCTAAAGTGGTACCAAAGCCAGGTTATGCCAAGATTGTTCATGAGACTTTGGGTTTGAAGAGAAGTGAGTATGAGAATCGCTTTTTCGGTGGGCCCACTAGGTGTTTGGTGAAATTCCTGAGAGAACTCTTCGGTGATGAAAGTTTATAAAAACTGCCGATCAGGAATATTCATAATGTGAATGGTTTCGCTCTTTGCCTTCTCTCTGAGGTCCTCTTTTACACTAGGGGAGAGAGTTTTTTCCTTACACTCTGTGATGTATTGGTGGAGCTTGGAGGGGGCCGCTCTCTGATGCATTTTGTGCTGGCTGAGCTTTATCGGGGCCTTGATGCCTTTGCTTCGGGCAAGGTGGAGTGCTTCAGGGGATGCCCTATTCCTTTTTAGATCTGGTTTGGGGAGCATCTTGCCATTTTGGGATCCGTGCCCCACTTTTATGTAGTCCGGGGAGGGGTAGCTCGTTACATTCTGGGCTGATGCTCCAAGTTGCCTCAGGGGAATACCCGCGAGTTGCGTCTTTGGTTGACAGGGGCTAAGCTGGTATGGAGGCTTCCTTGGCTTGATGGTACCTTCTTGATAGTCCGATCCAGAGATCATGAGGGCATCCTTCTCGACCTGATTGGTAGCACCCATTATTTCCCTTCATGGGTTCTACGCCAGTTTGGCTATACCCAACATGTGCCCTGTGCAGAGAGACCTCCCCTATGCGACCTGCTTTTCTCTTGGGGGTCCTTTGGTGACTTGGATAGGATAGCAATTCTTTGGGAAATGCATCAGTCGACGCACATGTGTGATCTAGAGCAAGGGACCCTCCCTTTGACTTCTCCAGAGTATGAGGCTTGGCTATTATCTGAGAGGCCTTCGGTTCACCTACTGAATCATGCTGAAAGTAGCAATTCAGAGGGACCTGGGCTGAGGAAAGAGTTGGTGCTCCGGACCCGATTGATTTGTTGGTAGATGAGAAGCGGGTCTTGCACAAGCATTTAGAGAAAGAGCAAAGTAGAGCTGATGTTATCGAAACCAGAGCTGAAGTTGCAGAGTGTGAAGTCCTTCGCCTGGAAAGGGCTCTGTGTGATGCTCTTAGTACCGCAGATGCTTCCCGAAAGTGATATAGGAGCCTCATGTTGATGGATTTTCAAGACTCTTGCTGCTATTTTATTAAGAACAGTGGAGAGAAAATCAAGAGTGGAGAATTGGAGATGGGTCAACACAACAAGTCTGAAATAAACATAGTCCTGCAAGATACAAGGTCCATTGTAGCAAGTTTTGATAAGTAAGAGTTTGTCCCATAGAGAAATTGATCTAGAACCCAAAATGGGCTATAATAGTAAGCCTCCAGATCTGACAATCCTAAAGAAAGGGAGTTAGGTGTCACGACTACACTAAATTAATTCTAAAAACAGGGAAATAAAATGTAGTCCTATCCTAAAGAAAGGGTTAATAGGAAGATGGTGGTAGTGTGTGCCAAAATAAAATATAAAAATTATGAGAAGTAAGCAGGCTAAGCTAGAGTCAAAGCAGTGATGTAACTCAGATTTAGTCTGTCTCTGTAGTGTTCCTTGCTGAGACGCTATTAAAAGCCTCAATAAGGTACAAATATTCGGTTTAACCCATGCTTTTTGGGGCACTCTTAGGGCTATACTCTGTCCACTCTAATGGTCATAGGGTATTCGATGGAGTCTGTCAAATCCCATTAGTTAAAACAGACATTACCAATCTAACCCAGGGGAGTGGACTGATCATTCCCCCAACCACTAGGCCAGATCAAGCCATGAATACTATTACAACACTACGTAATGCCAGTACTACAAGCTCCCCAGATCTACGCACAGACCTGGCTGACATCCATAGGTATTCAAACCCATAAGATCTTAAGTGCTTTGCTAAGGCTAACTGCTTACTAGTGCCCACAAAAGGACCATGCATTAGGTTGAATAAGGCTTTAGATTCAGCTGGTCATTACTATAAATGGCTTGCAATGACTCAACCTCAAGCTGCAATTACTACAAATAGATCAAATCTAACATCTGATGTCAGCTAGGTAAAACAAAGGGGAAGCAGTTCTTGTACAAACCTCCTCACAAGGCTCTAGAAGCTCATGTGCAGAAGAGAAGAATCCTTCTCAAATATGTGAATAGGCACAACCTTAGGGCTATACTTTATCCACTTGAATGGTCACAGGGTATCCCATTAGTCTGTCCATCCCACAGAGGCCTGAGAAAGAACATGAAAACTGTTGCAACCATCATGGTCCACAGGCCTCCGAGCTCCCTGGATCTCACTACAGATCCAACATTGCTTTCTATGGGGCTATCAAACTAAGGGAAATAAGATAATAAGCAATAAATCTACTAGAAACTAAATGGGCTAGTCCCAAATACATGGATCCTATAGACATATAAAGAAACCATAAGATCTTTAGATTCAATTAAGCATTAAAACGGCAATCCATTGATGAACACGAAACTTACAATGAATTATCTCCAGGCTGCAGCCTATACACAACTGCTCATCTGAATCCTAATGTATACCAAAAACCTATTACAAACTGAAATGAAACTAAACCTAGCTGCTTACAAGGGGGTTAGCCAGCAAGTGTTGGGCTAAGAGAGAAGAAAAATAAGAAGAAGAGATGATCAAACCCTAACCCTAGCCTGCTAGAGTTCTCAGCCGACAAAGGATGAAGGAAAGATGATAATAATAAACTCTAACTATAGCTTATACACTCTGTCAAAACGGGCTTGGCTCTAAAGAGATTAACCCTAATTTTTCCAACAGATGTGACACTATTTTAACCCTTGGATGCCTAGAGATATGTGCCTCAAAATTCTTGCCTCGGGAAGTGTGCCCTAGCCTTGGAAAATTCCTAAAAAGTCCTTCAGTTAAAATTGAGAAGTGGAGAGTCCATGCTTCGTGAGGCTGGTATCTACTTTTAGCTCATTTGCATAGTTGCTTCGCCTTCACGGAGTTACCTTTGGCTAGTGGGATGTGCTTGCTCGCGCGTTAGCTCTTCATTTTATTGCACAGTTCACTGGCACTGTAATCCTATCACTGAGATGATCTGGAGTGCTAGGATTTCTCGCTCAGTTGAGGTTCAGAAGCTCTCTCTCTCGGTAAGTACTTGCACAATTATGCTCTTGTGCTCGCGTAGTCAATGGTAAGGCTTTAGAGTGCGTGAGATCTGTGTGAAGAGAATTTTGGGCATCTCTCTCTTCCAGGGCTATGCGAGAACTCCGTGAGGTGAAAGTTTGTTCACTGTACATATGGACTCGCTGTGTTCTTTGCGCGACTGCTTTGAGGCTTGATCTCAGCGAGAGCTTTGCGACCATAGATTCTGGGGACTTTAACGTGCGAGATCTTCATGAGGTCATTTCAGTTGTCCTTCTGATTGCGCGATGTATCTGCCCGAGGGCCTCTTCCACTGCATCTTTAGCTTCGCGATAACGCTCCTCAACTCTGTGAGGTCTATCTTTTACTATTCTGGTGCATTGCACTTGCTGCTGTCGCAGTCTCCTCCCTTCTCAACTAAATTTATTCATCTGCTAGACTTTGGTCAATGGTGATCAGCAACAATGAGTCACCATGGTAAGCACTACTAAGGTGTTCTATTAGGCTTTGTCTCAGCTATCATGTTTAAGTGTATTCTCTCTATCTTTTGGGCTAAAAAGCAAGGAGTTTGTATTAAGCTGCACATTTTATTGCTAACTACAAAACACACTTAACAAATGGTTATTAGTCTGCTTCAAGGTCCAACAAAGGCTAAGTTAAGAGGTGAAAAATGGTACTTTTCAGTTAATAACACACCCCTAAACCTAATCTTTGCTAGTCCCTGAGCAAAGGAAAAATTAAAACAACTATTCTAAGAATTGAAATGCCACTGTCATAGGGAGCACGGATACATTTACCATATGTACCAAGCCTTTTAAACCCCTAGGTGATCCCTAGTGGAGGAGTGAAGTCTCCTGAGGGTTTTCAGTGAAGATACCCACAAACTTCTCAATGAAATAGTTAACAAAGGTGCAACATTATCAAGTCCGCTGGCAAGAAACAGAGCATTAGTTCACCTTTGATTCAATAAAAATGTGAGAAATTTGGACATGAAAAGCACATATATTTAATCATCACAACCTCTACATGAATGCACAACAGTTCCAATTAGCTCACAATAAGGGGGACAACACATGTATATCAGCACTGAGCTCATCATTAATTCAAAAATCAGGTTATAGGCCATGCCTAATATATTCAACATCAGACCCAATGCTCACCATGGCATACTCTCACAAGGGACCTTGAGGGTTTCATTTTCTCTCAAGCTCAAGAGCAGTTACAGCCCCCAAATGGGTCTGTAAGCATGAGCATAGGCAAAGCACCTAAATCTTGGCATCATTGGCATATCCTCACCATAGATTGGACAACTCCTTGTCTCTTCATGACAACACATCCAACTTTAGATCACAAGGTCTTTAACTGGGTTGTAATGTGGCTTATGAGTTGGGTTGTAAAGAATGTAAGGTTGAAAAGATATTCAAAGTTGAGAAATCAGTAAGTGAAGGAGGTGATTCATGACTTCACCCATTTTTAGTTTAGTACCTTTTCATTTTCTTTCAAAATTTTCAGACTTGAAGTGGCCAGCTTCTCCTCCTCATTTTGATTTTTCCAATGAACTTTTCCTCTTGATTCCTCTCTCACTCCTCTTCATTATTATTTTTCTTTCCTTTCTTGCATTTTTCTTTTTATTTTTGTGTTTGTGACTTGTCACCTCTTTCCTCATCTGCTACACTACTCAACTTTAGGTATCTCTTCTCCATTCACCCAATGTTGACCTTATCTTGTCCATCTTCAGCTCCTCCTTTTCCTTCTGAATTCTCAGAGTGAGGGTAGGTTTGAGTCAGGTCCATAGGTTCAGGTGCAAGTACTCAGGTGTATCTTGAAGAAAATTGGAATTAAGGCTCAACAGGTGTGTGCATAAGGGCAGTTGATTAGGATTTGGCCTATTTAAGCTCAAACTGTCCAAGAGAAGGCCCTGATCATTTCCTAAGTTTCATGAGTGCTGTCAATTGTTTCAACTTGGAGGTGCCTAACTTTTAGTGAGGGCATTGCCTCAGCCAGTCCTTAGAGCTAGAAGAATTACCTCAGTCGCTCCTCAAAGGAAGGAATTTTTTTTTGTAGGCCCAACTCTCACTGGTTATGGTCTTCCATTGAGCTTTTAAGTATGTCCTTTCTTTTTTCTCTCTTTAATGATTCACTCAGTACTTATACAAGTGAGTTTACTTGGTGTTCACATCATGGAAAAGTTAAAATTTAAAAGCTTGTAATGCCTAAAGGTCTGCAAAATTTTAAAATTCTCAAATTTCTAATGATTCTTAGGTGTTCTGTTTCTGTCTTACTTGAATCTGCTGCACTTAGGTTAACTATTTCATTGGCAGAACCTGCCACACCCCCAAACCTATGAGGATCAGTGTCCTCACTGATTCAAAGGATAATGGTTGTGCAGCAGTGAACAAACAGAGAAATTAACTACCAAACACTATAAGAGAGAAAAGTAAAAGACATAACAAATAACAAAAAAAAGAATAAACACACATAAAAAACAAAAAGTGACAGATTGCCATGAAAAGACATTTATTATAGGTATAAAAACAAACAGATTACAAAAAAAAAAAGAAAATTATAAACCTAAGAACAATATAAGCAGAACATCCAGTTAAACAAAATGGTTCTTCCTCCTGGCTAAGGAATATCCTCAACTTGCTGTGGAAGAGGAACTGTAAGCCAGGAAGAGGGGGAAGACGAGGATCATGGAGATGGGTGTTGAGCTAGTGGTGGGGGATTTGAAGAAGATGGTGGGGGAGATGCAAGTGGTTCGGTTTTTTGCTTCTTTTTCTTTCTCTTCTCTTTTTTTTGCTCCTCCTTGGCCAGGATCCTCTGCACCTCCTCGTACTCATCCCAGAGGAATTGTAGTGAGTTAGGCTCCTTAGGCAGTGGTCCAACCACATCGGGTACAATTTGTTTGGCAGATTGGTGGGTTTTTCATTCGCCATAGTTAAGATTAGGGAGGGACTTCTGAGTGTAGAGGAGAATGAATGGGATGAAGACGAACTACCCTTGCATTTAAAGTACTTGGGCGGTGGAATATGAATAGGTATATTAAATCTCCCCTCCTTCCAAGTTCAAATGCCATAAAGAAATTAAAGGAAGGTAGTTGGCAATGAATTGTGATTATTATCGGGAATGGTAAGTCGCACAAATCTTTATGGGGAATGAATCTACACAGTAAATGTTGGTCTATTTTTGGCAATTGGATTTAAGGCAATCTCGTGTTTCACATAGTCTCCCACAAGTGTTCGCGGAGTAGTGTTCTTGCGCAGAACACATGTATATTAATAAGAAGGAAAAATCACGTAGAAGAATATAGCTCTGCGAGTATAGAATCAGAACTGTGTATGCCTCGCGAAGTTTCTTCACGGAGTAGACGTTGGGACAAAGCGCGCGAAGTATTTTCTCATTTCTCACGCGGCCTAACTGGTGATCTCCGTGAAGAAGAACAAATTTGGAGTTTCAGAGGTCGCGCGCCATAGAATATGTTGAATGCTGCTTTTCGCTCCTTCATGACTCCGTGAGAAAGCTTGGAAATGGCTCGTGATTAAGAATAGAAGGCTATTTAACTAGGAGAGACCAACACTCAGCCTCTTTGCGCCATTTATGCGTAGGCCTGTGCATGCACAATGTCGTGCACCCATTCAGTAGCCATCAACATCAACCCTTCACATGTATTCCTTTTCCAAATGATAATAACCTCCCTAATACTAGCACAGGCATAGCAAGAATTCCAAATGATAAAGAACCTTGATGAAAATAGATTCTAAACAATTACAGTGCTAGTACTTCACCGACACAACAGTAACAATCATACATCTCCCATGTTAATGACAGGAATGAACGAAGACTCAAAATAAAATAAACAAATAAATTTCCCTAATGAAAAACAGTAAATGATAGGTTCCTGATCAAGCAAAAACATATAGCAATTTTTTAAACAGATATGGCACATATAATATAAAGCTGTGGATCACTGAGCAGTGGGAGGTTCATGTAGGTGAATGGTCTGAGGAAGCTCCACTAGTTGTTCTACACAAATCTTGAGCCTCTGACTATTTACTTTCATGATTTGCCCTGACTTTGGGTCTAAGATCTCCACAGCAGCAGATGGGGAGGCTTTGATGATAGTATAAGGTCCATCCCATATGGATTTTAGCTTCCCTAGAAATAATTTAAGTCTGGAGTTAAAAAGTCAAACCTTGGTGCCAGCAATGAAGTCCTTTTGTAACAACTTATTGTCAAAGAATGCTTTTGATTTCTCCTTGTATATTCTAGCATTTGCATAGGCTTCTAGCCTCATTTCATCATGTTCTGTCATTTACAACTTCTTGTGAGAACCAACAGAAGTTAGATCTACATTCATTGCTTTAATAGCCTAATAGGCTCTGTGCTCTAACTCCACAGGTAGGTGATAGGCCTTGCCATACACCAGCCTAAATGGGGACATGCCAATAGGAGTCTTATAAGCCCACAAAGCATCATTTAGCTTTGGTGCCCAATCCTTCCTATCAGTCCTCACAATTTTCTCCAGAATATGCTTAATCTCTTTATTGGAAATTTTAACTTGCTCACTAGTCTGTGGGTGGTAGGGAGTTGCAATTCTGTGTGTAACAGAATACCTTTTGAGCAGGTTCTCAAAAGGTTTGTTACAGAAGTGGCTCCCCCCATCACTGATAATAGCTCTGGGGATACCAAATCGTGAGAAGATATTGTCCTTCAAGAATTTAAGGACAACTGTATGGTCATTGGTCTTTGTGGTAATGGCTTCTACCCATTTGGACACATAATATACTACCACAAGTATGAAATTCAATCCCATAGATGAAGGAAAGGGGCCCATCAAATCAATGCCCCAGATGTCAAAAAGTTCTATAACTAGGATGGGCTGTAATGACATGGAGTCTCTCTTCGAAATGCCTCCCATCCTTTGACATCTCTCGCAGGCCTTGCAATGCAAGTTTGCATCTCTGAACAAAGAAGGCCAATACAAACCACATTGGAGCACTTTTGTTGCAATCTTTTTGCCACTGAAATGACCTCCACAGGCTTGCTCATGGCACATTGAAAGAATGTCATGGAAGTTATTTTCAGGCACACATCTCCTAATGACCTGGTCTGCACAATGCTTGTAAAGGTATGGATCCTACCACATAAATTGTCTAACCTGAGAGAAGAATAGGTCTCTATCCACTTTAGACCAGTGTGGAGGGATCCTACCATCAGTAAGAAAATTGATAATGTGTGCAAACCAGGGCACACTAGACTGCACAGTAAAAAGCTACTCATCGGGGAACAACTCATTAACAGGTGTTGCTGCACATTCTTCCAAGATAATCCTAGAGAGGTGGTCAGCCACCATATTCTCAACTCCCTTCTTATCTTTGTCCTCAAGATTAAACTCTTGTATGAGGAGAACGCATCTAATCAACCTAGACTTTGCATCCTTCTTAGCCAATAGGAATTTCAGGGCTGAGTGATCTATAAAAACTATAATATTAGACCCCAAGAAGTAGGGTCTAAACTTGTCCACAGCAAACACTACTGCAAGTAGCTCCTTCTCAGTTGTAGTGTAGTTCAGCTGAGCTTTAGCTAGTGTTCTGCTGGCATAATAGATCACTACAGACACTTTATCTTTTCTCTGTCCTAAGACAACACCTATGGCTAAGTCTGATGCATCACACATCAGCTCAAAGGGGAGTGAGTAATCTGGGGCCTGGATTACAGGGGCAGTCGTGAGGCACTTTTTCAAAGCCTCAAAGGCCTCAAGGCATTCAGCAGAAAATAAAAATGGCACATCCTGACAAAGCAGGTGGCACAATAGTTTGGCAATCTTGCAAAGTCCTTGATGAACCTCCTATAAAATCTAGCATATCTGAGAAATAATCTAATTTGCTTGACAGTCCTGGGTGGGGGTAAATGTGAAATCAAATCTACTTTAGCCTTGTCCACCTCAATTCCTTTGTGGGAGATCACATGGCCTAATACAATACCTTGGGTCACCATGAAGTGACTCTTTTCTCAGCTTAGGACTAAGTGTGTCTCCTCACATCTTTGCAAAAGTTTTTCAAAGTGGACTAGACACTGGATAAAGTTATCCCTAAACACAGAGAAATCATCCATGAAGATTTCCAAGAATTTGTTAATCATATCAGAAAAAATTACATACATGTACCTCTGAAAAGTGGCTGGGACATTACACAGTCCAAAAGAAATCCTTCTGTAAGCAAATGTGCCAAAGGGACATGTGAAAGTAGTTTTCTCCTGGTCTTGAGGATCCATAGGGATTTGGTTATACCCTAAGTATCCATCAAGAAAATAATAGTATGCCTTCCCAGCCAACTTGTCTAGAATTTGGTCAATAAGAGGGAGAGGGAAGTGGTCCTTTCTGGTTTTAGAGTTGAGTTTCCTATAATCAATGCACACTCTCTAGCCAATGATCTCTCTGGCTGGAATTAACTCCCCAGAATCAGAAGTAACAACTGTGATGCCTGACTTTTTAGGTACCACCTGGATAGGTGACAACCATTCGAAATCTGTAATGGGGTAAATCACCCCTACATCCAATAGTTTTACTATTTCCTTAAGGACTACCTCCTGCATGTGAAGGTTTAGCTTCCTCTGCATCTCCCTTGAGCGTTTTGCACCCTCATCCAGGTGAATCCTGTGCATGCACACTGAGGCATCAATGCCTCCAAGCTTAGCTATTGTCCACCCAATTGCTTTCTTGTGCTTCTTAAGGACATTTAGTAATTCCTCCTCCCGCTCACTAGTGAGAGAGGAGGAGATAATCACGGGAAGCTTGTTATCTTGCTCTAAGAAGGCATATTTTAATGTGGCTGGGAGCTGGTTCAGCTCCAGCTCAGGGGGACATTCAATTGAAGGCAACAGAGGTGCCTTAGTGGCCTGAGGAAGGGGCAGCAATATGTATTGCAGTAGGCCCACAAAAGACTCAATGTTTATGCTATCTTCTGTCATGGGAATTTGGGCCTCCCTCTCAAACAGACTCCAAACACTTTCCAGACTTTTAGTCAGATTATCCCAATCCAGCAGATTGGATAATTCTTCTTCTACTAGGCCATCTAGTATATCTACTACACAACAATACTCAATGTCAATCTGAGGTATTGTCGCAGCATGGTACACATTTAAATGGGCTTTCATGTTCCCAAAGGTAACCCCCATTACCCCTGACCTGCATTGTATGCAAGTATTTGCAGTAGCCAAGAATGGTCTGCCAAGGATAACAGGAATTGGGGTTTTGCTTTTGCAAAGGTCCATGTCTAAAATAAGAAAATCAGTTGGATAATAGAATTTGTCCACCCCAACTAAGACATCCTCTACCACACCCACAGGTCTCCTCTCAGACCTGTCAGCCAGTTGGAGCACAACTGATGTAGGTTTAAGCTCCCCCAAACCTAGCTCCTCATACACTGAATAAAGGAGTAAGTTTACACTGGCCCCTAAATCCAAGAGGGCTTTTCCAATATTGTGGTTTTCGATTATGTAGGGGATAGTAGGAATCCCTGGGTCTTGTAATTTTTCAGGTGTGGCGATGGACAGAACTGACTCAACATGCTCAACAACAAAAATACTTTTAGACAATTGCACCCTAGCTTTCCTCTTTTGAGTACAGAGGTCCTTTAAAAATTTACCGTAGGCAGAGACTTGCTTTATGGCATCAAGCAGGGGCAAGTTGATCCAAACCTGCTTGAAAGTCTCCAACATTTCCTCCATCTGAGCATTCCCTTTATCAAGAGGGGATGGGCCAGCTAGAGCTTGAGCAAATGGCAGCTGTGGTACTGCTGGTGCCACTGCTGCATGCCTACTGTCATCATGGTCATATTTTTTCCTTTTTCTTTTATCTATATTTATTTCTTTATGTTGGGGCCCAACATCAGCCCCATTATTTTGTCCTAGCTGATCCACAATAGGGGACATAAGCCTCGGTTCCTTGACACTAACAATCCTTTCATTTTCAGTTTAATTTTCTGTGACCTCCTCTTGTTCACTACCCACTAAATTGTCAACCACCCTGCCACTCCTAACGGTAGTTATGGCATCAACATCCTCATGAGTAAATGGTGTTTCTCCAAGCAAGAGCTGTCCTTTTGAATTGGCTAGGGGCTGATTGGGCAATTTTTCTTCCCCCTCATATTCAGAGCAATATAAATCTGTCCCATCTGGTCCTCTATCTTCTTCATGCTCTGTCCATGAGAATTGACTGTTTGCACCAAGCTCCCCAAGTTTTGTATTGAAGCCAGTATCTGCTCTTCAAATGAAGAGGATCTGGGCTGTTGTGGGGGCAGGACCAATTGGTTAGACTGTGGGGCAGGCAACATGAAATTTAGACTTGGTGGGTAACCTTGATTAACCTGGTGCTCGGGTTTGTAGGGAGCTACCATTTGCTGCTGCTGGTGTTGAGGATATGAGTCTTGTCTCCACCTCAGATTTGGGTGGTTCCTCCAATAATATCTAGCTGGCTGCTGCCCAAAAGTTTGAGCAGCATTGGCATGCTCCAAAATAAAATCCAGAAACTAGTTGGCAGATGGATAATCATGAATAGAATGTGTAGGGGATTGGCACAACCGACATGCTTCCTCCACCTGTGCAACCATCCGAGGTTGCATCACATTCATCAATTTATCAAACTTCAAGCTCAGGTTGTCCACCTTCCTCTCCAGTTCACCTTGCACCTTCACTTCATATATTCCACCTCTAGGGGTGGCCTCTTTCACCATTTTAGCTGGAATCTGACTGTCATTGCGTGACAGAGACTCTTCCTACATGGAATTTTCCCCTATTATGTGTTAAGACCTGAAAAGTACCACTTTTCACCCCTTAACTTAACCTTTGATTAGACCCTTAGCCACCTAATAACTTCTTGTTAAGTGTTTTATGTAGGTAATAATCAGCAGTAAAATAAGGTCAGGAATCCTATTAAGGAGCCTGTTTTGGCACCAGAAATCCCTCAGAAGAATGAACTCTGAATCTAGACCTGAAATGAGCCTCGCGCAGCTGACCCAAGCTTTAGAGGATTCAGGAGAAATATGCCTCGTGCAGTTCTACTAAGCTTCCAAAGACTTTACAGCAACTTCTCGCACAGATGAGTGACTAAAGAGCTTCAAAAACTCAAACTCGCGTAGCTCTCGAGAATCTCAAGAGTAGAACACATCACGCAGTTCAAAGCAGACCTCTCTCAATCTCGCACAGTTCGCTCAGAACGGCTGAGGAGAGAGAGCTTCAGAAGATTCCTCACATAGCTATCGCGCAGTCACCGCGAGATGCAATTATCAGAAGAACTTCTTGCGCAGTTCTCACGCCATTCAAGAAGAAAACATCCTTGCGAAGGCAAAGCCATCCTCACAAAGATCAATTAAGACATGGAACCTCGTGCAGTTCAAAACTCATTAAAGCCTCGCGAGGTAACTCGCAAAGTCCAGTAAAGAGAAGTGCTCACGAAGTTCTCGCGCTATTTAAATTCACTCTCGCGAAGATCAGCCCAGCGAAGATGGAGCAACCTCGTGACTGCTTGAACTTCAACCCCGCGACATCTGAGACTGTGTTTTCTACTCAACCTCGCGAAGCCCAATTCGGCGAGAGCGCAATTCTCTACCGTGCGACTGCCTGAAGAGCAAACCAAGGCAACCTCGCGACGGCTGAAGCTTCAATGTCAAATCATCCTAGTGAAGAGCAAAGAGCTACCATGCGACAAGTCTGGGAAACTATAGCTACCTAGCAAAGCTCTGAACCTAAACTTCCATCTCTTCAGCAGAGGACCTTCTGGGAATTTCTAGCGATTAGGGCACGCACTCCCATGCTCAAATCTCTATGCACGCGCCTCGAGGCATCCAAGAATCACTGTTAGGCCATGTGGCATTGTTAAAATTAGGGTTTTCTAACCCTAATGTGCCGCCACCCCACTGCTATATAAACCCATACCTAGCTTAGGTTTAGGTATCTGGGAACATCTCAGATCATTTTTCTTTTCTCTTTCTTTTTAGCTGTAAGTAGTTTTCTATTTATTTTTCCTTCTCTCCATAGTTCAGCACTTGCTGGCTATGTCTTTGTATGTGTTTTTGAACTAGATTAATGAAAGTTCTGTAATAGGATCTGTACTTTGTGGGATTGGTGTTTATGTGTGAGATGCTCTGTGCAAGGCTGCTGCCTTGTGATCCGCCATTGCTTTGGCTGTGTTTTAAAGCAATGGAGGACTGATTCTAAGGGCCATTCAGATCCAAGTGACCTGTGTGTCTGGGCTATCATGGTCCTACAGCCTTAGCCCCACCACAGGATCCACTAGATCTGAAATCCCCATGGGAGCTTGAGCTGGTACCCTTGTGACCATGGTTGTAGTAGTGATATTCTTATTTTGTCTTGGGCTCCGTGAGGAGGATAACCTCTGGGACAGTCTGTGACCATTTAAGTGGACAGATTATAGCCTTAGGATGATTCTAATCCACCGATCCAAGATGGATCCTTCTTCTTTACACCTGAGCTTGTAGAAGCCTGGTGAGAGATTGTACAGAGGCAGACTCCCCTATATTTGTATAAATCTGCCATCAGATGTTGCATCTGATCTGGTTATAGAGATTGTAGGCTGGTGACTGGACCATTATAGCCTCACTCAAGCAATGGACAGCTAGATCAAAGGTTGTACTCAATCTCTTGCTGGTTCTATGTGTCTGGGCTATCATGGTCCTATACAGCCTTAGCCCCACATATAGAGCTTTAGAGATTGAGGTTCTCTATGGATTTCTGAGATGGTAGCCTGGATGAAATAGTGCCTGCAATGATTTACTTATTGTGTTTTGACCCATCCCTGGATAGTGGCTCCCCTATGGGATAATCTGTGACCATTTGAGTGGACAGGTTATAGCCTTAAGGGTGGAATCATGACAGAGTGATGGGTTGGATCCTTTCTCCTCAGTGGTGATAATGTAGCCCCTGGACAGGATTTCTATAACATCAGTTCTAAATCTGAGTTATAAAACTTCTCTGATCTTGGCTCAATAACATACTTCTCACCCTTTTATATTTATTTTTCACACTCCATCCATCCTCTCAACCCTTTCTATAGTTTAGACATTAGAATACTTATAATAAGTGACCTTAAACTCCCCTCCTTTTAGGACTGCCAGATCTGTAGTCAGATCTGGAGGGACTACTAGAGATGGCTCCTTTGGAGCTGTAGATCACCTTTCCCTGTGGGACAAACTTTTACTTATCAAAACATGCTATAATGGACCCTATATCTTGCAGGTCTAGGACTTCTGAGTTGTGCTGAATTCATCCCCTGTTTTACTCTTTCTTTAATTTTTAAATGACTTTCACCACCAACCAATAATGTAAGCACACCAGAAGCCGCCAACAAGTTTTTCGTGCCGTTGCCGGGGAAAGATGATCTATTAGTAGACCCTTAGTTTTTGTATTATTAGTATTCTTTGCACATGTGAATAATTGATACTGCTGTCATAATTTTGAATTTTTTTGCAGATCTAGACAGCAGCAGCGAAGGACAGTGGACTGCATGTGGAGCTTAGCTACCTCTGTTTGCAAACTCTCTGACTTTTAAAACTCAGTCTATCTTTCTTAAATTTTTTTATTCTAGCAGTATCTAGGATAGTTTAAATGTATTCCTTGAATAGCTGTAAACTAGTTAGATAAATTTGTTAGTGTACAATTATTCTTTTACAATGTGCCTGCAAGAAGCTTTCCTTGCTGTTGGTGTGCTTGTATGCTAGGGAGGAGATCCCTCAGCCCTGCTTTAGAGCCTCTTGACCCTGAGTTAGAAAGGGGAATGAGACTTAGGAGTGACCGGCACACCACAAGAGAGCCCCCAAGTGAATCAGTGACAGCAATTATGGGTGAAGAACAACCCAGAACCCTCAAGGAGTTGAATGCTCCGGATGACTATAACTCCCCTTTTAGCATTCAATTCCCTGATGTTCAGGAGAACTATGAGATAAAAACTTCAATCATCCAGATGCTGCCAGCTTTCTATGGGCTTAGCAAGGAGGACCCTTTCAAGCATATTGACCAGTTCTTGGCCTTGTGCACCACTTTTAATATCACTGGTTTGGGACCTGAGGCTACTAGGCTCAGACTCTTTCCCTTCTCTCTGAAGGATAGGGCCAGTACCTGGCTGACCACTCTTCCCAACAATAGCATTACTTCATGGAAAGACCTGCAGACCAAATTCCTAACCAAGTTTTTCCCTGAGACCAAAACTAGCTAGTTGAGGAAAGAGATTCTTGCGTTTGCTCAATCCCCAACTGAGGATTTTAACCAGTCCTGGGATAGGTTTAAATAGATACTCAAACAATGCCCCCACCACAAGATCCCTGAGTGGCAGCTTGTACAAAGCTTCTACAATGGGATTGATGAGAAAAATAGAGATATGGTCGATGCCTCTTGTGGTGGATCCTACATGCACAAGACTGCTGAGGAGGCATGGGAATTGTTTGAGGTGATTAGTGAGAATACTTTTCAAAAGCCATCCCTGGCAAGAACTAGTCAGGAATCTGAGTCAAAGGTGGGGCCTGCTGCTGGATCAAGAGGAAAAGTTTATGAGGTGTCTGGGAACAATGATTTGCAGCTGCAGATGGCAAACCTCTCTATGAAATTTGACAAATTATTGACTGTGATGCATCCCAGAAGGGCTGCTCATGTGGCGGAGGCATGTCTGATATGCCAGTCCCCACAACACACAGTGGAGGAATGTCCATCTACAGGGTAATTTTCTGAATTGATTTTGGAACATGCTGCTGCTGCTCAATCTTATGGCCAGCAACAATCTGGGGGCTACAATAGGCAGCCATATGGATACCAGCACCAAAATGCTGGTTACCAATGGAGAGACCACCCAAATCTGAGGTGGAAGCAAGACAACTACATGCAGCCCCAGCAGATGTTGGCCTTACCACAAAGGCCACACCAGCAGTTCAATCAAGGGAATGCCCCTAGGTCTACTTTCCAGCACCATCAGCAGCCCCATCAGCAGCAAAATTCGTTGGTCTTACCCCCTTCTCAACCTAGAAATATTTCTTTTGAGGACCAGGTCTTGACCTCACTGCAAAACTTGGGTTCCTTGGCTCAGACTGTGAACTCTCATGGTCAGAGCATCAAGAAGATGGAAGAACAGATTGGACAACTAGCGAACACCTTAGCCAAAAGAGAAGAAGGAAGGTTGCCCAGTCAACCAGTGGTTAATCCCAAGGGCCAATTTTTGATTGGTGAAGGATCCTCAGACCCTGAAGGGGATCTTTCATTGAATTGATGATAAGAACTGTGCACCTTTGTATAATATGTACTTTACAGTTTAGAGGAATTTGTAACAATCTTTTTAGAATCTGAGTTTAGTGCTTTATGCCTACTTTTATTCATGTTCCCCTTGTTTGCTAATTTCAAGCAATTGAATGATAATGTAGTATGTGAATGCTTTTCATGATGTGTGAATTTAATGCCTTGAGAGTATGGGAATTTGTGAATGCTTTATAATGCTTATGGGTGTCCCTAGAAGAGAGTCTGTGAGAGAATCCACCCATAAAGTCAGGGTCAAAAAGTTGACTAGTGGGTGAGTGAATTCTACCTCGGTTAAGCCATTGCGGGGTTCTGAATAATGGGTTTGGTCCCCTCTCGCGTAGTTCATAAAGAACTACTTTGTTTTGTTGTCGCGAGTTTCAGATATAACTGGGTGGGATGCCTCGCGCAGTTTAAAGGAACATCTAATCTCGCGACCCATTCATTCCCAGCCAGCGAGCGAATATTTTCAAAGCGCGCCGAGCCTCGCGATATTTAAATCCCACCCCGTGCTGCTTTTCTTTACTGCTTTCTCTTTCCTCTCCTGCCAGTGAAACCCTAGCTCCCACTCCTCTCAACCTCTCTCCTCCAGCTTCCTGTCTACAGTTCATTGTTCACTTTGAAATTCTGGATTTTTGTTCTTAAACCTTCCATCAATAGTTGCCCCCTGCTAAGAGCTCTTGAGATCCACCGTGTGTCCAATTGAATAGAACTCTAACTTTTAGGGTTAGACTCAGCTCTTGATCTTTCTTCCAAAATTTCAACTGCACACTCACCAAGAAGAGTCGTGATGGCTCCTAAAAGTGTACCTGTGAAGAGAGCTAGGGACAAGGCCACTGTGTAGCCTGCCCCTAAGAAAGCCAAGTCCTCTACGACACAACAAAAAGGGAAGGAGGTGGTTCTTGAGGTGGCTGCACAAACACCTGATTATTCTACACCCTCTGAGCTCCTCATTTCCATTCCCTTAGAGCCTGAAGCCATTTTTGATATCTCTTTCTTTGAATCAGAGTCGTTGTCAGCACCTGCCATTGAGTTCTTGCGCAAGGCTGGATTGTTCCCCTTGATGCAAATGATTCCTGCACTAGCCTACCCTAGGTTAGTACAACTCTTTTACCAGCACCTTAGGGTCAGACCAGACACACAGGGGCAGCTAGGCCTCCTTGCATTAGTTGACAATTTTGAGATGCTGCTTAGCTCAGAGTTAATTGCTGAAGTCATGGGCATCCCTGCCAGTTTTGATCCCAACTGCGGTTATGGTGCCCCTGTGAGTGCCCCCATTGACACAATTGCCCAGGCCATTATAAGAGGTTTGAAGGCCACAAGGGACTCCATCAGAAGAAGAGATTTGGAGCCTAAACTGCTGTTCATCGATCAAGTGCTGAGGAAGAATATCTATTGCTCCGGCCATCAGCAAGAAAGGAGGACACCAATTGCTGATGCTCTTTATTCCTTCTCTCTGGGCCATAGATTTAATGCTGCATGGTTGATCTTCGAGGCTATGAAGGATACAATGGTGAAGCTTGGGCTGCAAAAGAAGGTCCACACTCTCCCCTACGGAAGACTCATCACCAAATTACTTCTGAAGGGATAATACAAGATACCAGTGGGAGAGTTATCTGCTGACCTCACTCCCACCACTTTTGCCAAAAGACAATGGGGATCGTGAAGTCTAATGGATCCCAGGAAGAAGAAGAAGAAGTGAAGCTCAATGTCTTTCTTCAGGGAGAGGAGCTGTGGCAAAGGCCACCCCTGCCCCCAAAAAGAAGGCTAAAGCCCCTGCCCCAAAGAAGGTGGCGTGAGCTTCTGTCACCTCTGCTTCTGCAGCAATCCCTCCATCCACCATTCTTGCCTCTCCACTAATTTCTTCACCTATTCCATCTCTCCCTTTCCCTCTCTTATCTCCCTTTTTCATTCCACCCCCCACTGTGATTCATTCCTGGGTGGAAAGTGTTGAACCCCATGACAACACTCCACCTTCACCCACCATACCTCAATACACAGCCCCAGTCTCTCCCATATCATCTGATCCACACCCTGACAACCCTCCCTTGATAACCTACCTTAAAAAGAAAACCTCTCACACTACCCCTGCCTCATCTTTACCCACTTCAACCTCCCCTGTCATTCCCACAGACACACCCCATATTGACCAACCTTTAGTCCAACCCCTCCATGATCTGGACTTTAACTTAGCCACCACTTCAGGGTATCAGGCCTTCATGACTACCTTGCTTGATACCTTTCCCACCCACGACATCCCTCTCCCAGATTCACCACTCCCTTCACCACATCACTCTCCAGCCCTTTCACCTTCTCTCCCTACCACTTTCCATCATGCCCCCACTTCCCCTTTCCAACCTGTTCCTTCCTATCCTCATACTCCACCTCAACCAACCTCTGATACCCTTACCCATATTCTTTCCCTAATACATGACCTCCAGACCCAGCTATCCACCACAACCCAGACCCAAGTCCAAATGCAAACTGACATAACCACCATACAATCCACCCTTCAAACATTGCCAAACCCACCAATCCCAACACAACCCCCTTCCACCTCTGACTCCACAGTTCCAACAGACCCCACCCACATTGACTTACCTCCACCCTTCCCCCTCTATGACACCATACCTGACCACTCCTTTCCCTCTCTACCTATCCTACCCCCTCTAATACTACCTCCACCTCAATTTACCAACACTTCTACCCAAACTGACCCAATTCCATTCCCATCCACCTTTCCCATTCCACCCCCTATTTGCACCCCACCCCTTCCATTTCAACCCTTCACCATCCCTTCTTCCCTTACCGAACCATCCACATCCATGCCGCCTTCCTTCATTTCACTTTCCACCCATACCTTCCATTCCCCCTCTTCTCCCACCCCCTCCTCAATTCACTGACCATTCAACCCAGACCACCCCAACCATTTCTCCAACCCTCACTTTTCTCCCCCAGGATCCATCACCATCTACTTCTTCCACTCCATTTCTACCAATCTTGCCCAAACACTCCTATTACACCCCTCCCTACTTCACCTTCCTCCATGCCATGAGGGACAATCCCTATATTAAGAGGGATGTTCTCAATGGCATGGCCCAACTCCGCCAAGCCATCGAATACCCCTTGCTGCAGAAACTTAGTGACTTGAAGCTTGCTCACCGTGAGCAGCTGAGAGATATTTCCAAAGGTTGGGAGGCAATTTTGGAGACCCTAAATGCGAACAAGGTTGCTGCAACGTATTACAGAATGACTACTGAGATTGAAAAGGCCAATGCAGAGAGGGCGAAAAAGCACAACAGGCTATTAGAGAAAAAATTGAACAATGCTCAGGAGATCAATCGACTCAGTAAGGAGCTTGCAGATACCAATCTCCTGTGGGCTAACAAGAAAATTGAAATCTTGGAACAAAGAGTTGCCTTCCTACTTTCCCAACCCATACAGGCCACCCCTCTCGCCACAGCTCCCCCTGAGGCCCCATCTTCTTCCACACAACCAGGCTCATCTTCTTCCACTGCCCCTACCCCATCACCTACACAATCTGTTCCCCCACCTCCCATAGTCCCAACTCCGGTACCTCCTCCTGTTCCTCCTCAAATGCTTACTGCAGTTCCTTCTGCAGTACCTACACAACCTGTTGCTCCTGCTCAAATCCCTACTGCAGCTCCTGCTCCTCTCTCAGTGCCCCCCTGTTCCCTCTCCTGCTCCCAAAAGAAAATGCACTCCTTCCAAGAAAAAGCCCACTTCTAAAAGAGCCACTGCAGCCCAAAAAGGCAAAAGACCGGCCCCTCCATCCCCACCTCCAAAGGTCACCAGAGCTTCTGCTCAGGATGATCCCCATGGTCGCCTACTTTCCAAAGAGGAACGCAGACAGGCTGCTGCTGCCCTTGGATTGGATCCCACTGCGCTTTTTCCTTCTGACTCAGACTCTGATTCTGCACCACCAAAGGATCCCAGTGCCCACACTACTACTGCTACTCCTTTAGCCAGCCCTGCTGAACAATCCTATCCTCAGCGAAGGAAGGTTGCTGCCAAGAGGACTACTCCCCCAAGTCGCTCTTTGAAAATTGGACAAGAAAAATCTGCCCAGTCTGAGGAGGCACCACCATTAAGCCAGCCCGTGAAAGGGAAAAGCCCTGCCATTCCTGCAGCCAAAGTACCAGATCCATCTTCTGTGGCTCCCCCTAAACCAGTAAAAGGGAAAAGTCCTCTCCTACCTCAGGTGCAAGCAAAAGCTAAATCCCCTTTTGCCCCTCCTGAGCCAGCACCAGCCCAACCACCTCTTATTCCCCCTCTACCTCAGCAAGGGCAAGCCTCCAAAGGTAAGGGCCTCAAAGGAAAATCTCCCACCAAACCCCCTGAGCCAACCACTGATAAATCTTCAGAGATCCCTCCTGAACTAAAGAAGAGAAAAATGAGGGTCAGGGCTCCAACCATACCCAAAACTCCCGAGCAAAGAAAGGCAGAGAGGGAACGAAAAAAGAAAGAAGAAGAGGCTCTCCTGCAAGAGCATGCAAAGAAGATGGGATGGGACAAGTTTTGAGACAGATTCTAACTAGATTGTACCTAGGATTTTCTCTGTTTCTTTTGCTTCTGTTTTCTTGTATTTTGTACATTTCTAATTTTTCATAGACTTTTCTCCTGTCTTTACTATCTTGCTTTGCCTGTTGTGTGTTTTGTTCCCTGTTCTTTCCTTTTCTTTTAGCCTCAATAGTTCTGCTGCACATTCACTTTGAACCAGTGAGGACACTGCTCCTCATAGGTTTGGGGGTATGGCAGGCAGTCCCTGCCAATGGAATAGTTAACATAAGTGCAGCAGACTCATCTGAGTAATATGGAAATGGATCTATGTTCACTTAAGAATCATGCAGATAAGAAAGTTAACATTTCTGCAAACTTTAGACAGTATAAACTTTTAATATTCCACATTTCCATGATAATATCACCAAGGAAACTGACTTGTATCAGCACTTAGTGAACCATTAGAGAGAGAAAAAGGTGAGGACATACTTGAAAGTTCAAAGGATGACCATAACCAGTTAGAATTGAGCCTACAAAAATTTTCTATTCTTTGAGGAGTAACTAAGGCATTTCTTTTAGTTCTAAGGACTGGTTGAGTCACTGTGCTCACTAGAAGTTAGGTAACTCCAAGTTGAAACAACTGACAGTACTCATGAGACCTAGGAAAGGATCAAGGCCTTCTCTTGGGTAGTTTGAGCCTAAAAATACCAATCCTAAAGCAACTGCCCTTGTCCATACCCCCCTTTTGAGCTTTAAATCCTAAATTTCTTCAAAATACACCTGAGTACTTGAACCTGAACCTATGAACCTGATTCAACCTACCCTCACTCTGAGAATTCAGAAGGTAAAGGAGAAAGAGTTGAAGATGGACTAGCTATGGTCAACATTAGGTGAATGGAGAAGAAGGATCTCAAAAATCTGGCAGTATGGTAACTGAGAACATGGTGGCATTTCTGAAAAGTAAAAACAAAATAAAAAGAAGGAAACTCCAATAAAAAGAAATAAAAAGAATAATGAAGAGGAGTAAGAGAGAAGTAAAGAGGAACTTTCATTGGAAAATCAAAATCAAGAAGAGAAACTGATCACTTCAAATCGGAAAATCTCAAATAAGATGAAGGGTGCAGAATTATGGAAGGTGAAGTCATGAACCACCTCACATGACCCTCGATTTCTCAAATTGGAACCCCTTTTCAACCTTCCATTCTTTTTAACCCTACTCCATAAGCCACATTACAGCCCAGTTAAAAGCCCTTGTGATCCAAAGTTGAGTGAGCTGTCATGTGAAGATAAGGAATTATCCAATCTATGGTGAGGAACTGCCAATGATGTCCGCACTTAAGAACTCTGCCTATGCTCATGCTTACAAACCCATTTGGGGGATATAACTGCTCTTAAGCCTGTTGGAAAATGAACCCCTCAACAAAACCTTTATGAGCGTATGCCCTGCAAAGTTTGTGGGTCTGAACTTGAATGTATTATTTATGACCTATAACCCAAATTTCGAGGTAATGATAAGCTCAGTGCTGGCACACACTTGTGTAGTTTTCGGTGGTTGTAAACTGATTGGAAGTGTTGTGCATTCATGAGAAGTTTATGCTGTCTAAATCTCTGTGCAATCAATGGATTAAAATTCTCTTATGTGTACTGATTCAAGAGTAAACTAAATCTGATTCCTTGACTGCTCATTTAATGATATTGCACTCTTGTTAGCTGTTTCACTGAGAAGTTTGTGGGTGTCTTCACTGAAAACCCTCAGGAGACTTCACTCCTCCACTAGGGATCACCTAGGGGTTTAAAATGCTTGGTACATATGCTAAATGTATCCGTGCTCCCTACGAAAGTGGCATTTAATTTTTATATTAGGTTTAATGTAGCTTTGCTAAGGGACTAGCAAAGATTAGGTTTGGGGGTGTGTTAAGACCTGAAAAGTACTACTTTTCACCCCTTAACTTAACCTTTGATTAGACCCGTAGCCACCTAATAAGTTCTTGTTAAGTATTTTGTGTAGGTAATAATCAGCAGTAAAATAAGGCCAGGAATCCTGTTAAGGAGCCTGCTTTGGCACCAGAAATCCCTCAGAAGAATGAACTCTAAATCCAGACCTAAAATGAGCCTCACACAGCTGACCCAAGCTTTAGACAATTCAGGAGAAATATGCCTTGCGCAGTTCAACTGAGCTTCCCAAGATTTTACAGTAACCTCTCGCGCAGATGAGTGACTGAAGAGCTTCAGAAACTCAAACTCACGCAGCTCTCGCGAAGCTCAAGAGTAGAACACATCGCGCAGTGTTTCGTAGTTCAAAGCAGACCTCTCTCAATCTTGCATAGTTCGCTCAGAACGGCTAAGGAGAGAGAGCTTCAGAAGATTCCTCACACAGCTGTCGCGCAGTCGCCGCGGGATGCAACTATCAGAAGAACTCCTCGCACAGTTCTCACGCCATTCAAGAAGAAAATATCCTTGTGAAGGCAAAGCCATCCTCACGAAGATCAATTAAGACATGGAACCTCGCACAGTTCAGAACTCATTAAAGCCTCGCGAGGTAACTCGCGAAGTCCAGTAAAGAGAAGTGCTCGCAAAGTTCTCACACTGTTCAAATTCACTCTCGCGAAGATCAGCCCAGTGAAGACCAAGCAACCTCGCTACTGCTTAAACTTGAACCCCGCGACATCTGAGACTATGTTTTCTACTCAACCTCACGAAGCCCAATCCAGCGAGAGCGCAATTCTCTATCGCGCGACTGCCTGAAGAGCAAACCAAGGCAACCTCGCGACGGCTGAAGCTTCAATGTCAAATCATCCTAGTGAAGAGCAAAGAGCTACCATGCGACAAGTCTGGGAAACTATAGCTACCTAGCAAAGCTCTGAACCTAAACTTCCATCTCTTCAGCAGAGGACCTTCTGGGAATTTCTAGCGATTAGGGCACGCACTCCCATGCTCAAATCTCTATGCACGCGCCTCGAGGCATCCAAGAATCACTGTTAGGCCATGTGGCATTGTTAAAATTAGGGTTTTCTAACCCTAATGCGCCGCCACCCCACTGCTATATAAACCCATACCTAGCTTAGGTTTAGGTATCTGGGAACATCTCAGATCATTTTTCTTTTCTCTTTCTTTTTAGCTGTAAGTAGTTTTCTATTTATTTTTCCTTCTCTCCATAGTTCAGCACTTGCTGGCTATGTCTTTGTATGTGTTTTTGAACTAGATTAATGAAAGTTCTGTAATAGGATCTGTACTTTGTGGGATTGGTGTTTATGTGTGAGATGCTCTGTGCAAGGCTGCTGCCTTGTGATCCGCCATTACTTTGGCTGTGTTTTAAAGCAATGGAGGACTGATTCTAAGGGCCATTCAGATCCAAGTGACCTGTGTGTCTGGGCTATCATGGTCCTACAGCCTTAGCCCCACCACAGGATCCACTAGATCTGAAATCCCCATGGGAGCTTGAGCTGGTACCCTTGTGACCATGGTTGTAGTAGTGATATTCTTATTTTGTCTTGGGCTCCGTGAGGAGGATAACCTCTGGGACAGTCTGTGACCATTTAAGTGGACAGATTATAGCCTTAGGATGATTCTAATCCACCGATCCAAGATGGATCCTTCTTCTTTACACCTGAGCTTGTAGAAGCCTGGTGAGAGATTGTACAGAGGCAGACTCCCCTATATTTGTATAAATCCGCCATCAGATGTTGCATCTGATCTGGTTATAGGGACAGCTAGATCAAAGGTTGTACTCAATCTCTTGCTGGTTCTATGTGTCTGGGCTATCATGGTCCTATACAGCCTTAGCCCCACATATAGAGCTTTAGAGATTGAGGTTCTCTATGGATTTCTGAGATGGTAGCCTGGATGAAATAGTGCCTGCAATGATTTACTTATTGTGTTTTGACCCATCCCTGGATAGTGGCTCCCCTATGGGATAATCTGTGACCATTTGAGTGGACAGGTTATAGCCTTAAGGGTAGAATCATGACAGAGTGATGGGTTGGATCCTTTCTCCTCAGTGGTGATAATGTAGCCCCTGGACAGGATTTCTATAACATCAGTTCTGAATCTGAGTTACAAAACTTCTCTGATCTTGGCTCAATAACATACTTCTCACCCTTTTATATTTATTTTCCACACTCCATCCATCCTCTCAACCCTTTTGTAGTTTAAATATTAGAATACTTAGAATAAGTGACCTTAAACTTCCCTCATTTTAGGACTGCCAGATCTGTAGTCAGATCTGGAGGGACTACTAGAGATGGCTCCTTTGGAGCTGTAGATCACCTTTCCCTGTGGGACAAACTCTTACTTATCAAAACTTGCTACAATGGACCCTGTATCTTGCAGGTCTACGACTTCTGAGTTGTGTTGAATTCATCCCCTATTTTACTCTTTCGTTGATTTTTAAATGACTTTCACCACCAACCAATAATGTAAGCACACCAGAAGCCGCCAACATTATGTCAAACAGCTCTCATGCTTCCTCACCTGTCTTATGGGGGTAGCTACCACCACAGGAAGAATCCACCATATCCCTGCTCTTGGCATGAATTTCTTGATAAAATACTTGAACAAGCTGCCACATTGGGATTTTGTGGTGGGGGCATTGTTTTAAGATCTCCTGGAATCTTTCCCAAGCTTCATTAAAGCTCTTAGTTGAGGACTAAGTGAATGATAGAATATTTGTCCTCATCTGGCTTGTTTTGTTCATGGGGAAATTTTTTGCTAGGAACTTGGTTTGAAGGTCACTCTATGACTGTATGTTGTTGGCTGGGAGCTTTGATAGCCATGTGCTGGCTTTGTCCTTTAATGAGAAAGGAAAAAGCCTTAATTTGGAGCCTCAGGCCCCTAGCCAACAATGTTGAAGGTAGTATAAAGTGCTAAAAATTGGTCGATATGCTTGTAGGGATCTTCTTTACTCAGCCCATGAAATGAAGGCAGCATACTGATGGTGGAGAATTTAATTTCATAGTTCCCCTGAACAGAGGGAAACTGAATGTAGAAGGGAGAGGTGTACTCCCCAGGTGCATTGTATTCCTTCAATGCCCTCTGCCTCGTAGCCATAGTAGCTGGTTCGGTCTCAATAGCAGGGACCTGTGTGGTGTGCCTAAGTCTAAGGATCCTTTCAACCTCTAGATTTGGAGGTTCCAACTCAGGGTTTAAGAACCTTCGACCATGCATAAACTCACACCCACAGTAAGTTCAGAAAATACACATAAGCACACACAAAGAATCTCAAGTAAAAATTAACAACTACACAGCTTACACTAAACAAATAACAGGGACTTTAACATAAATGGACTGAGATTTAGGGGGAAGGAAGTGCAAACAGAGCTAGCTACACTCCAGCTGCAATTTTAGCTTTTCTCTTCTTCTGCTATCCATTTCTACAAAATTCTACAAAGAATCAGTAGTACTTTTTATTCTAAATTAGGCATAGCTACAAAGAATTAGTTAGTCTAAATTATAATACAACTCAGGTCTACTAAAAAGATCAATATCCTCGACAGCGGCGCGAAAAACTTGTTGATGGTTTTTTGTGACTCTTGCTACTATTTTGTTAAGAATAGTGGAGAGAATAAATCAAGAGTGGGGAATTGGAGATGGGTCGGCACAGCAAGTCTGAAATAAACATAGTCTTGCAAGATACAGGGTCCATCATAGCAAGTTTTTATAAGTAAGAGTTTATCCCACAGAGAAATTGATCTAGAATCCAAAATGGGCTATAATAGTAGGCCTCCAGATCTGGCTACAGATCTGACAATCCTAAAGAAAGGGAGTTGGGTGTCACGACTATACTAAATTAATCCTAAAAACAGATAAATAAAATGTAGCCCTATCCTAAAGAAAGGGTTAAGAGGAAGATGGTGGTAGTGTGTTCCAAAATAAAATATAAAAATTATAAGAAGTAAGCAGGTTAAGCTAGAGTCAAAGCAGTGATGTAACTCAGATTTAGTCTGTCTCTGCAGTGTTCCTTGCTGAGATGCTATTAAAAGCCCCAACAAGGTAAAAATATCCGATTTAACCCTTGCCATTTGGGACGCTCGTAGGGCTATACTCTGTCCACTCTAATGATCACATGGTATCCGATAGAGTTTGTCAAATCCCATTGATTAAAACAGACATTGCCAATCTAACCCAGGGGAGTGGACTGATCATTCCCCCAGCCACTAGGCTAGATCAAGCCATGAATACTATTGCAGCACTATGTAATGCCAGTGCTACAAGCTCCCCAGATCTGCGCACAGACCTGGCTGACATCCATAGGTATTCCAACCCATAAGATCCTAAGTGCTTTGCTAAGGCTAATTGCTCACTAGTGCCCACAAAAAGGACCATGTAACAGGTTGAATAAGGCTTTTGATTCAGCTGGTCATTGCTACATATGGCCTGCAATGACTCAGCCTTAAGTTATAATTACTATAAAGAGATCAGATCTAACATCTGATGTTGGCTAGGTAAAATAGAGGGGAGCTAGTTCCTGTACAAACCTCCTCACAAGGCTGTAGAAGCTCATGTGCAGAGGAGAAGAATCCTTCTCAAACATATGAATGGACACAAGCTTAGGGCTATACTTTGTCAACTTGAATGATCACAGGGTATCCCATTGGTCTGTCCATCCCACAGAGGCCTGAGAAAGAACATGAAAATTGTTGTAATCACCATGGTCCACAGGCCTCCGAGCTCCCTGGATCTCACTACAGATCCAGCATTGCTTTCCATGGGGCTATCAAACCAAGGGAAATCAGATGGTAAGCAATAGATCTACTGGAAACTGAATGGGCTAGTCCTAAATACATGGATCCTATAGACATCTAAAGAAACTATAAGATCTTTAAATTCAATTAAGCATTAAAATGGCAATCCATTGATGAACACGAAACTTATAATGAATTGTCTCCAGGCTGCAGCCTATACACAACTGCTCATCTAAATCCCAATGTATACCAAAAACCTATTACAAACTGAAATGAAACTAGACGTAGCTGCTTACAAGGGGGTTAGCCAGCAAGTGTTGGCCTAAGAGAGAAGAAAAATAAGAAAAAGAGATGATCAAATCCTAACCCTAGCCTGCTAGAGTTCTCAGCCGGCAGAGGATGAAGGAAAGATAATAATAATAAACTCTAAGTACAACTTATATACTCTGTCAGAATGGCCTTAGCTCTAAAGAGATTAACCCTAATTTTTCTAGCAGACGTGGCACTGTTTCAACCCTTGGATGCCCAGAGATATGCCCCTCAAAATCCATGCCTCAAGAAGTGTGCCCTAGCTTTAGGAAATTCCCAAAAAGTCCTTTAGTTAAAATTGAGAAGTAGAGAGCCCATGCTTTGTGGGGCTGGTATCTACTTTTAGCTCATTAACGTAGTTGCTTTGCCTTCGCGGAGTTACCTTTGGCTGGTGGGAAGTGCTTGCTTGCGCGTTAGCTCTTCATTTGATCGTGTAGTTCGCTGCCACTGTAATGCTATTGCAGAGATGATTTGGAGCGCCGGGATTTCTCACTTAGTTGAGCTTCAGAAGCTCTCTCTCTCGCTAAGTACTCACGCAGTTATGCTCTTGCGCTCGCATAATTAATGATAAGGCTTCAGAGTGTGCGAACTCCGTGAGATGATAATTTGTTCAGTGTACATATGGACTTGCTGTGTTCTTCGCACGACTGCTTTGAGGCTTGATCTCCGCGAAAGCTTCGCGACCACAGATTCTGGGGACTTTAACCTGCGAGATCTTCGTGAGGTCATTTCAACTGTCCTTTTGACTACACATCGTATCTGCGCGCGGACCTCTTCCACTGCATCGTTAGCTTCTCGAGGACGCTCCTCAACTCTGCGAGGTCTATCTTTTGCTCTTCTAGTGCATTGCACTTGCTGCTATCACAGTCTCCTCCCTCCTCAGCTAACTTGATTCATCTGCTAGACTTTGGTCAATGGTGATTAGCAACAATGAGTCACCATGGTAAGCACTACCAAGGTATTCCATTAGGCTTTGTCTCTGCTGTCATCTTTGAGTGTATTCTCTCTCTTTTGGGCCAAAAAGCAAGGAGTTTGTATTAAGCTGCATATTTTATTGCTAACTATAAAACACACTTAACAAATGGTTATTAGTCTGCTTTAAGGTCCAGCAAAGGCTAAGTTAAGAGGTGAAAAATGGTACTTTTCAGTGAGTAACACCTCCTTGGTCGGTGGATGACTGATCGAAATGCTCGCGAGGATGCTCTGCATGCACAAATCCATGTCTTGAAGCATGAGTTGGGTCATTGACCTGGTCATGCACACACTTTTTGTACAAATAAAAAAATCATAGGAAGGGGTAAAAGAACCCCTAACAGATATCTTTTTAGTATATATATATATATTTTGTGTTTTAGTTTTTTTTCCTAATTTGTAAAGGGGGAAATAGGGTGTCACAACAATTATCTTTTTGAGATGTGCAATTGTTAAGCACTAAAAAATACCAATTTTCACCTCTTAACCTAGCCTTTACTATACCTTGGAGCCATCTACTAATTGTATTTTGAGTGTGTTTTGTAGTTAATAACAAAATTATAGCTTAGTGTAACTGTCATTTTTTTGTGGCCAAGAAGAGAGAGATTTAAGGCCTAGAGCTGCAGCTGGTGGAAGAACAGAGGATACACCATGGCGGTAAACACCATAGTGACCATTTTGGATCTTGAAGTGGGCCTTAGAAGTCAGACAGATGAGAGAAAGATGGACCTTAGCAGAGGAGACTGCTGCAGCAGGATGTGTACAATAGCAAAGAAGTAAAGACGGGCCCTCGCGCAGTTCAAATTGCTTGGAAAGTCACCTTGCAAGGATCTCGCGAAGCTCCAGCCTGCAACACATAAAGAGCTTGTGCAGTCCTTGCACAGCTCACTTTGGAAAGGAGCACAAAGAAGCTCCTCGTGCAGTTCTCGCTAAGGTCAAGCCTGCAGCATTTAAGAGCTCACGTAGATCTCGCTCACTTTACTATAGCCAGAGGTTTAGAAATTCATCTCGCGAAGCTCTCGCACAGACCCTGTGTGCTTCAAAGACAAAGCCAACCATGCGAGAAGCGCATCCCATCCTGGCGATCATTCGCGCGAAGCTCAAAGTCCATCCTCGCGAGTCGCAATTCAGCCCAGAGAGATCCTCATGCCTTGAACCACTTGGAGCACCATCTACGTGAGCTATAATATCCACTGTCAAGCAATCCTCGCAAGCCGCCTTTAACTGCAATTCCATCCTCGCGACAACCTAGCGAGAGGCCAATATGCAACACTTATCCTCGCGAGGCACGGGCTCCTGCCTTCTTAGTCCATCTGCAAGGATATTTTAGAGATTTTCCCACTTCTAGGGCACACATCTCAGGGTTCCACATTGATTCCTACTTCTCGAGGCATCCAAGGGATGCAAAGGAGCCACGATAGTAGCAATAACTAGGATTTTTCTCTCCTGCTCTCCTATTGGCTAGGGTAAGATATGTTTTGGACAATGTGTATATAAGCTGTAATTTTTGTGTGAAATATCATCTCATCCTTAACCTAATTTCGGCTGTGAGCTAGGGTACATTGTGCTTAGGTCACTGAGGGTTAGGGATAGGTCATCTTCTTCCTTTTTCTTCTCTCCTTAGTACAGTACTTGCTGGCTAAGATATACTACAATAGTGGGACTGTATGTATGTTGTAATAAGATTTTGAAAAGTTGTAAAAGCCTGGGATTTTGCACAGATTGCAACTTTGAGGGAAACCATTGTAAGTTCTTTTTATACATTGAAATGCCATGTTCAAAGATTCATTGAAGCTATATTTTCATTCTGTTTATCAGTAGTTTTGTATAGTTTTAATGCACCTATGGATGCATGAGCTTGTAGTCATGTATACATAGCAGCTGCAGTAGCTTTTATTGCTTTGATTTCACCCATTGACTGGACTATATATTTGGGGATGATTTGTGACCATTCAGTGGATAGATCATAGCTTTAGACTAGTCCACATCTCTGGAAGGAATTAGATTCTTCTTCCTTGCATTTGAGTTTGTAGCCAAATGAAGGACTAATGTGGATCTAGCCTTTTCCCAGCTTAAGCAACCCCTATTTCAGTTTAAAATACTAGTCCCTGATTTATTACTTCTCATTATTTTCCAGTTTACTTTCCAAACCCATCTTCATTCTTCTTAAACCCTATCTTATAGCATAGAACTGTAGTTTTCTTTTATGTTTATTCTAGTTATAGTTGTGACAAAAAACTTCCTTTATTTAGGATTGCCAGATCTGGAGATCTACTAAAATAACCCTTTGGGTTCTAGATCAATTTTCCCTATGGGACAACCCTTTCTTATCAAAACTTGCTATAACAGGCCCTGGATCTTGCAGAACTATGTATATTTTAGATTACTGTTTTCAATCATCTTCACTCCACCTTTTGATTTGTTTTTGATCATAGATTTCCTCACACATCTTTTTAATAATCATAACAACAAGCATCCTAAAATATATATCAACAAGTTTTTGGCGTCGCTGTTAGGAATTCTTTAATCTAATTAGTAGATCTGAGTTTTAAATTTTGTACTTACAAATTCTTTGTAGCAGTGACTGTTTTTGAATAAAAGTACTACTGATTTTTTATTGGATCTTGAAGATCTAGAATAGCAGAAAAAGGGAGAAGCTTGAGTTACAGCTGGAGCCTTGCTGGCCTTAGTTTGCACTTCTTTCCTACCCTTATTTTAGTTCTATTTCTGTTGAAATGTATTTTCAGTAGTAGAGTTAGCTGTAATTTCTTTTCTTGTTGCTCTTATTCTTAAAGTGTGCTGTAAGGGTCTATATTACTTATTATTTGTGTGTGTGCATGCTAGGTAGGAGGTCCCTTAACCCTGACTTAGATCCTCTAAATCCTGAGATAGAGAGGGCCCTTAGACCTAGGCTGACCACACATACCCCTCTTGATAATACTGAGTTAGTTGAGATGGGTGAACAACAAAGAACCTTAAAGGAATTCAATGCACCAGGGGTATATACATCCCCTTTCTGTATTCAATTCCTTGCTATTCAACGAAATTATTAGATTAAATCATCAATCATCCAAATGCTGCTTTCATTTCATGGGCTAAGTAAAGAGGACCCCTATAAGCATGTTGATGAGTTCCTTGCCTTATGCACCACATTCAATATTGCTGGCTTAGGAGAAGAAGCCACCAAATTAAGCCTCTTTTCTTTTTCACTAAAGGACAGAGCCAAAACTTGGCTCTCTAGGCTCCCAGCCAACAACATACAATCATGGAATAATCTCCAATGCCAGTTTTTGGCTAAATTTTTTCTTGTCTAAAACCATCCAGTTGAGGTAGAGAATAATTTCCTTTGCTCAATCTCCAACTGAGGATTTCCATCAAGCATGGGAAAGGTTTAAAGAGCTATTAAAGAAATGTCCCCACCACTAAATTCCTGATTGGCACCTTGTCTAGAACCTCTACTAAGGAATTGATTCCAAGGGCAAGGATATGGTGGATGCCTCATGTGGAGGCACTTACCTCCATAAGACAGCTGATGAGGCTTGGGAATTGTTTGAGGTCATCAGTGAATTCCATGCAGCAGGAGACTCTGTCTAGAAATGACATTAACATTGAAACTCCTGCTAAAATGGGGAAAGAAGTCACTTCTAGAGGAAGGATGTATGAAGTTAGTGTGCCCAGTGACCTGAAAAGAAAGGTGGACAGCCTGACTATGAAATTTGGTAAATTAATGGATATGGTGCAGCCTAGACTGGCTGTAAAAGTGAAAGAGGCATGTCTGATATGCAAGTCACCCACACACCTACTTGAGGACTGTCTATCAGTAGGTCAATACCCTGAATTAGTCATGGAATATGCCCATGTTGCCCAATCATTTTGACAACAACCTGCTGGGTATCAATGGAGAAACCATCCTAATTTGAGGTGGAGACATGACAATTATTAGCAGCCCCAGCAACAGCAGTTGGCATTACCATATAGACCACAACAACAATATAACCAGGGCTATGCACCTAGACATGCTTTTCAGCAGTCAGCCCCACAACAAAACCAATTAACATTGCCACCACCACAACCTAGAACCCCATCTTTTGAGGAACATGTTTTGTCCTCATTTCAAACCCTTGGTTCCTTATTTCAAACCGCGAACTCTCACAGTCAAGCATAAAGAAAATTTAAGACCAACTTGGTCAAATCTCCAAAGCTTTAAATAAAAGAGAGGAGGGCAGGCTACCTAGCCAGACCATGAACAATTTAAAGGTTCAGTATATGATTGGTGAGGGCTCCTTAACTCATGAGGAGGCTAAGACAATCACTACCCTTAGAAGTGGTAGGGTGGTTGATAACCAAATGGACATGGAGGAAAAGGAGACAAATGAGATTGTAGAAGAGGAAAATGTGAGTGAAAAGGAGAGGAATGACTCACCCCCTGTTGGAGACTAGCAGGAATAAAATAAGGGGGCTATAGTTGAGCCCCAACAAAAAGAAAAAAATGAGCAAAGAAAAAAACATAAAATTTCTGATGATATGGCTAGGCATGCAGCTGAGGTACCAGTAGTACCACAGCTGCCATTTCCTCATGCACTTAAAGGTCCTTCCCCTTTTGATAAGGGGAATGCCAACTTGGAGGAAATGATGTAGCCTTTCGAGCAAGTTAAGATTAATTTACCTCTGCTTGATGCCATAAAACAAGTCCCTGCCTATGCCAAGTTCCTTATAGATCTGTGCACACAATAGAGGAAAGCAAGAGTCAATCTATCCAAGAAGGTCTTTGCAGCTGAAAATTTGAAATTTGTGTTGTCTATTGCCACACCAGTAAAATTGCAAGACCCTGGGGTACCTACAATCTCCTGTATTATTGGAGACCGCACCACTGACAGGGCTCTCTTAGACTTGGGGGCTAGTGTAAACCTGTTGCCATATTTAGTATATGAGTAGCTAGGTTTGGGAGAGCTGAAACCAACTACTATTGTGCTCCAGCTGGCTGATAGGTCTAAGAGGAGGCCTATGGGTGTGGTTGAGGATGTGCTAGGGGGGTGGACAAGTTCTTTTACCTGACTGATTTTTTGGTCTTCGATATGGAGCCCTCAAAAGGCAGCACCCCTATCCCTTTCATTTTGGGCAGACCATTTTTGGCCACTACCAATGCCTACATTCAATGCAGGTCTGGGGTGATGGAGGTTACCTTTGGCAACATGAATTTCAAATTGAATATGTACAATGTTGTAAAGCAACCTCAGCTGGACAATGAGGACTGCTTTCCAGTGGATGTACCAGAGGACCTAGTTGAGGAGAATTTATCCAATCTGCTGGATTGGGATAAAGTTTTTGATGATTTTGAAAGTGTGTGGACTAAGGTTCAGGAGGAGGCCTAAAATTGTAGTAATGAAGACAACAACACAATAGATTCTTCAATGAGCCTAGTGCAGCATTCCATCTTGAAACCCATATTACTGCCCCTACCTTAAACCTCCAAGGCACCTTTGTTGCCTTCTATAGAGAGTCCACCTGATCTGGAGCTTAAACAACTATCAGACACATTAAAATATGCCTTTTTGGGGTAGGATATCAAACTTCCTGTGATCATCTCTTTCTCTCTTACTAGTGAGCAGGAAGAGAAATTATTGTGGGTGCTCAGGAGACACAAGAAAGCAATAGGCTGGACAATAGCAGATTTAGGGGGGATTGATCCATCAGTCTACATGCACAAGATACATCTAGAAGAGGGTTCCAAACCCTCAAGGGAAATGCAGAGGAAACTGAATCTTCATATGCAAGAGGTGGTCTTAAAGGAATTGGTGAAACTGTTAAATGCTAGGGTTATATACCCCATTTCAGATTCAGAATGGGCATCACCTATCCAGGTAGTCCCCAAAATGTCTAGTATTGTCACCTCTGATTCTGGGGAGTTGATGCCAACCAGGGAGACCACTGGTTGGAGAGTTTGCATTGACTATAGGAAGCTCAACTCCAAAACCAGAAAAGACCACTTCCCCTTGCCTTTCATAGATCAGATTTTTGATAAATTGATTGGGAAAGCATACTATTGCTTTCTTGATGATACTCAGGTTATAATCAGATACCTGTGTATCCTCAGGACTAAGAAAAGACTATATTTACTTGTCCATTTAGCACGTTTGCTTATAGAAGAATGCCATTTGGATAGTGCAATGCCCCAACCACATTCCAAAGGTGCATGTATGCTATTTACTCAGACATGATTGACAATTTAGAAATCTTTATGGATGATTTCTCTGTGTTTGAGGATAGTTTTAGTCAATGTTTGCATCACCTTAGCTTGATTCTTCAAAGATGTGAAGAGACCAACCTGGTCTTGAGTTGGAAAAAGAGCCATTTCATCGTAACATAAGGCATTGTGTTGGGCTATGTGGTGTCCCATAGAGGTATTGAGGTTGATAGAGCCAAAGTTGACTTAATCTCACACTTGCCCCCACCAAAAATTGTCAAACAGATAAGGTCTTTCTTGGGTCGTGCAGGAATTTACAGGAGGTTTAATAAGGACTTCAACAAAATTGCTAAACCTTTGTGCCACTTGCTCTATCAAGATGTGCAATTCAATCTTGATGCTGAGTGCCTTGAAGCATTTAAGGTATTAAAAAAATGCTTAACCTCTTCCCCTGTGATCCAAGCCCCAGACTACTCTCTCCCATTTAAACTGATGTGTGATGCATCAGACCTGGCTGTAGGTGCTGTCCTAGGACAGAGAAAGGATAAGCTACCATGTGTGGTATATTATGCTAGCAAGACATTGGCAGAGGCTCAACTTCATTACACCACAACTGAGAAAGAGATATTGGCATTGGTCCTTGCTGTGGACAAATTTAGACCTTACCTACTTGGGTCTAAAATTGTTGTATTTACAGACCACTCTGTCCTCAAGTACCTCTTAGCTAAGAAAGATGCCAAACCTAGGTTGATTAGATGGATCTTGTTGAGAACTGGAAAATACCACTTTCCACCCCTTAATCTGGGCCTTGATAGACCCTTGAGAGAACTAAATAAGTATTTTAAATATTTGTTTTACAGCTAACAATAAAGGCAGACTTAAACTTGAAAGTAGCTTAAAAGTGCCAAAAAGATGATGACCCATCTTGATCTGGAGGAAGAAGGAGAAAGGACAACCTCACTGGCTGCCAAAATGCCTAAAATAAAGAGGACAAAGGCCTGGTTTCAACCTGGAAAGAGGTTTGGAGCTATTCGAAAAGAAGAATGCACTACAGAATGCTATTCGAAAAGGTCCCCAATCTTTGCGAAAAGGTCCCCAATCTTTGCGAATAGATCTCCAGAAGTTACAGTTCTTTTCGAAAAGGTCTCCAATCTATGCGAATACAGTTTCAGAAGTTACAATACCTTTCAAAAAGGTCTTCAAACTTTGCGAAATGGTATCCTGAAGATTCCTAGCATCTGCAAGGGCAATTTGGTAATCTCTGCATGCGCCCCAATGCATTTAAAAACCTAGGGGCATTCTAGAAGATTCGAAGCATGAACCAGAGGCATATTCCACCCCATGTGAACACCCAAAGATGAAATTACTTGGTGGGAACTTCTAGAAGTTCCAACAGATTTTTAAATTTCCTAACAGAATTGATGCCTCTTCCGATCAATAAACTAGATCAAGCGCTTATGATTGGCCGTAATGCATTTCCGGATCCTGGTGCTCGACTCCTATTGGCTGATATGGATCTAACCAATTCTGATTGGTTGATGCACATCTGAGATGGACTTGGGGAAAACTATAAATAGATGAACTATTTGCCCAATTTGGGTATCCAGAGTTTGAGTTTCATTTCTGCTGCCCCATTTCCAATTCAGATAGCTTGTCTGAAACCTCTGTAATAGCCTAGCTTTTGTTTGTAACTGAGAACTGTGAGATACTTATGTAATTCAAGTGAGAATTGTATTCAAGACTACAAATCCGAGAGCTGTTTAAGCTGTGCTCTGTAATTGTAATGGTGGATTTGAAAAGGTTGCTTTCAATAGTACGTTCTCAATCGGATTCATGTTGAGGGTTCCTTGTGATCTCCTTACTCATTAGACTCCTTTAGATTTACTATTTTTAAAGCAATTTCCCTTAATTCATTATCCCTATGAGAATCTGCATTTGTAACCTAATTTCTTACAACATTTATAGTTGTGCTCATGTTCTGAATCAAGAATTCGGATTGAAGACTATTGGATGATCTGTGTCCATGACAGTGGACAGATCATAGCCATAAGTTCAAACTCGATCCTAATCCTTGAGTTAGATTATTTTCTCTTACATCTGAGCTGGTTGCCAGATGAAGATTTGAGACTTTCTCGACTGTGCTACACTAGTTCTCCTTCTGTAATCAGTTACTAAGCTTAAGTCAACTATTATTTCTCCATTCTTATTAATTTTACATCCAATTCCCCCAACTCGGATCTGGATCACTTAGTTTAAATTCTACTTTAGATAATTTAGTTAGTGTGACAAATTCAACCTCTCATCTTATTCGCTTTGTAGATAGGATTAGAGGCCAAATCTGGTAGCTCAGATATGGAGGTTTACCATTCATTTTAAATCAATTCCCTGTGGACAATCTTTTACACACTTACATTTAAAACTTGCTACAATTGGCCCTGATCTTGCAGGTTAATTAATTTCTCTCTGTGCTGATATTTCTTATTCTTTTTAATTTTCCAGATTCAGTATAATTTATCATTTGCAAATCTATTTTCAAAATACAAATAAATCATGCACACTTAGAACAGCAACAGATCCTGCTGCTGAAGGAGTTTGATCTTGAAATCTAAGACAAGAAGGGAGTAGAAAATGTGGTGGTTGATCACCTGTCTAAGATTTTATTGGAAGAATGTGCTGCTACACCTGTTAGAGATATTTTTCCTGATGACCAACTATTTGCCTTCCAGGCTGTTGTCCCATGGTTTGCCAACATAATCAATTATCTTGTTGCAGGCATGATCCCTTCCCATTGGTCCAAGATGGACAAAGACTTGTTCTTCTCATAAGTCAAGTACTTTTTGTGGGAGGATCCTTGCCTATACAATTATTGTGCATACCAAATCATTAGGAAGCGTGTCCCTGATTGTGATTTCCCTAGTATTCTTAGCATGTGCCATGAAAATGCCTGTGGGGGTCACTTTAGTGGAAAAAAGACAACAACAAAGGTGCTACAGTGTGAATTTTATTGGCCTTCCTTGTTCAAGGATGCCCATACACACTATAAGGCCTATATCAGATGCCAAAGGATGGGTGACATTTTCAAGAGAAATTCAATGCCATTGCAGCCCATCCTTATTATAGAGCTATTTGATATTTGGGGAATAGGCGTTATGGGCCCCTTTCCTCCTTCAAATGGTTATATTTTTATCCTTGCGGCTGTGGATTATGTTTCCAAATGGGTGGAAGTAGCTGTCACAAGGACCAATGACCACAAAGTAGTCCTGAAATTTATAAAGGAAAATATTTTCTCCAGATTTGGCACCCCTAGATTCATCATCTGTGATGGGGGCAGCCACTTATGTTACATAAACTTTGAGAGCTTGCTCAAGAATTATACTGTTATCCATAGGATTGCTACTCCATATCACCCACATATCAGTGGGCAAGTGGAGATTTCCAACAAGGAAATCAAGCACATCCTAGAGAAGACAGTGAGGACAGATAGGAAGGATTGGGCTGTGAAGCTTAAGGATGCATTGTGGGCCTATAGGACTGCCTATAAGACCCCAATTGGAATGTCCCCATTTCGAATAGTCTATGGCAAAACTTTTCATCTACCAATAGAATTGGAACACAAGGCCTTTTGGGCCATTAAAAGTTTAAACATGAATCTAACATCTGCTGGTGTACACAGAAAGCTGCAGTTGTCTGAGATGGAGGAGCTGAGACTAGATGCTTATGCCAACTCAAGGATCTATAAGGAGAAATCTAAGGCATTCTTTAAAAAGAGCCTTTTGAGAAAAGACTTTGAGGATTGTGCTAAGCTATGACTGTTTAACTCCAAGCTAAAGATGGGATGGTCCTTTTACTATTCTTCATGCATTCCCATCGAGGACTGTGGAGATAATGGACCCCACTTCTGGGAGGATCATGAAGGTGAATGGTCAGAGACTCAAATTATGTGTAGAAAATTCCATGGAGTTCTTTGCAGCCATGTATCTTCAAGAACCTCCCACTCATGAGAGATCCACAACCATGTACTCTTTGTAAAATAATTGCCTTGTGTATTGTTAAAATTCTGACATTTACGGTTTTTAGTTTGTTTTTGTGTGCTGTCATATTTTGTGTGAATGTTTGAGTATTTAGAGAACTTGAATCTAGTTCTGTGAGTCTTCATTTCTTGTGGCTTGTGCATCTGCATGTGTGAATTGGTGGTGCAATGTGGTTCCTATGCTTCATTGATGGTTTGCTGATATGATCTATGTTGTTAGAAATTTGTGTGCACTAAGCATAAAAGTATGTGCATGATTCATGAATCATGGAGGGGGCATGTGCCTAAATTGATGTGGAGAAATGGGGCCGTGATAGAAATGCATTGAACATGACAGTGCAAAATGAACCTAGCAAGCAACATTGCCTGAAATTAGAGCCTAGCGATAGCCTCGCGAGGTCCTAATTTTTCTGAAGTGGCTTGTCGCCCAACTCATTATGAACTACGAGAGCAGTCATTTTTCATGCATTGAACTGCTCGCGAGGTTGACTACAAGCCTTGTTGTGCTTACAAGGCCCATTTATGTTTGACTCATCTTCGCGAGAGCCTCATGAGGCCCCCTTGTTCACCAAAAGAGCAAGTCGCGTAGTTCAATGTGAGTTGCATTTCTCATCTGTGTGAGCTTGCGAGGATTGATGCCATTTGTTTTATCTTCGCGAGATCCTCGCAAAGCTCGGGATGCCCCTGTTATAAAACCCTCGCTTAGCTCTTTCAACCCATCTTCTACCAGAGCTCGTGAACCCGTTGTTGACCAGACCTCTCATCTCTCCTCTCAATACCAGTGTTGCTCCACCACCCATCTTTTAACCCTTACACTTTATTCAACATCGCAAGTCACACATTTTGCACTTAGCAAAGTGCAGATTGATCCACTATGAAGCTGCAACTTTGAAACCCTAGGTTTCGAGGGTAAGTTCTAAATTATTCTGTGTAGTAGTTGAAATTTTAGGATGAATTAGCTGTCGATAAACATCAATTGAGCTATACCTACCTAGGGTTTAAATTTCACAAGCTATAACTTAGGATTTTGTCAAATGGCAGACAAATCCCCATTTCTGAAAGACCTAGATACTCTGTTGAACCCTCCACCTACTGCCTTTCTAGCTGTTGTTGATTTTCTTTTAGAGTTGCTCGATTATTGTAAGAAATATGTGGTAAAAATAAATTAAAAGGTGGAGTGAAATGGATGAAAATAGCAATATAAAATATACACACATTCCTGCAAGATCTAGGGCTTATTGTAGCAAATTTTTATAAGAAAGGATTGTCCCACAGGGAAACTTGATCTAGAACCACAAATGTTGTTTAGTAGACCTCCAGATCTGGCTACAGATCTGACAATCCTAAAGAAAGGGAGTTTTGGGTTGTCACTAAATTACACTAAAACTAAGAACATAATAGTAAACCACAGTTAAAGAAAGAGATAAAAGAAAGGTGATGGTGGTTTATTAAAATAAAGATAAAATGATGAGAAGTAATCAACAGAGAGTAACTCAGTAATGCAACTCAGATCTAGAAATGACTCAGTGGAAGTCCTTCAGATGGCTACAAGCACATCTGCTAGGTAGAAAAATCTCACCTAACCCACGGGAATGAATTGATCTTAAGGCTATAGCCTGTCCACTTCAATGGTCACAGACTATCCTAGGGATTCCTCCATTCAATGGATCAAATAAGAACATGAACACCATTGCAGACACTATGTTTGCAAGGCTACAAGCTCATGCATCCATAAGAGCAATTAACCCTTAAAAATCCAGTGGAAACCATAGACAATTAGAGGCTGAATGGGGACTTAGACTCAGCTGGCATTGCTACAAAAGGCCTGTAATGACCCAGCTCGCAAGTCTACAATCTTTATAGAATATCAAATCTAAGAACTGAGGATGGCATTGCAGCATAAAGGAGAGTTTGGTTCTGCAACTATCTCTCACTTGGCTACAAGCCCAAGTGTAGAGAAGAAGAATCCATCTCAGATCTATGATTGAGACCAGCCTTAGGGCAATAGTCTGTCCACTTAAATGGTCACAGGCTATCCTAGAGTTTATCTTCCTCACAGATGATGAGATAGAATAAGAAAACTGCTCTTGCCACCATGGTTGCAGGGATACAAGCTCAAGCAGCCATGGGTGCATCAAACCTATAAAACTCTATGTGAGAAACACAAGGAAATGCAGATTCAATTGAACTATAAACATGACATTGCGTTAATTTAAAATAAAACTTACAATGTTTTCCCTCAAGGCAACAACCAGTGCAAAGGCCCAAATCAGCTCCCAAAGTTTATACAAAACCCATTGCAAACTGAAGTAAACTATCTACTTACAAAAGATCTTAGCCAACAAATGCTGAGCTAAGGAAGAAGAAAAGGAAAAGGATGACCTAACCCTAACCCTAAATGACCTAAGCACTCTTGAGATTCTAGCCAAATTAGGTTAAGGGAAAGATGGTTTCTACACAAAAACTACATCTTATATACACATTGTCCAAAAAAATATCTTACCCTGGCTAATAGGAGAAGAGGAGGATAAATACTCCATTTGCCACTATTGTCGTGGCTCATTTGTGGCCACTGTATGCCTTGTGATGTGGGAAATAGATTAGAGCCTCGGGGTGTGTGCCCTAGAAGTGGGGAAATCTCCAAAATGTCCTTGTGTATGGACTGAGAAGGCAAGAGCTCGATTCATGAGGATGAGTGCTGCATATTGGCCTCTCGCAAAGCTGTCGCATGGTTGGAATTGTAGTTAAAGGAGCCTCGTGAGGTTCCTTTTGATATGAATATTGCAGCTTGCGCAGATGGTGCTCCAGGTGGATCAAGTCGCGAGGATCTCGCTGGTCTGAATTGCGGCTCGTGAGGATGGACTTTGAGCTTCACGCGGATGATCGCCAGGATGACATGCGCTTCTCGCGTGGTTGGTTTTGCCTTTGAAGTGCGCGGGATCTGCACGAGGATATTTTTTAAAGCTCTCCTCTTGAGCTGTGCGAGATGTATGCGAGCTATAAGTCTGTTGTAGTGCACCGAGTGAGATCTGCACAAGGGGGCTTTTTCAGCCAAGTTGAATTGTGCGAGGGTCCATTTATGCTTCACTGCTGCTGTGCAGACCTGCTGCTGCTGTCTCTTCTGCTAGGGTCCAACTTCCTTTCATCCATTGGACTTTCCGGGCCCACTTAAGCACTCCAAATTCTCACTATGGTGTGTACCACCATGGTGTATCCTATGTTCTTCCATCAGCTGCAGCCCTATGCCTTAAATCTCTCTCTTCTTGGCCTCAAAAGCATGACAGTTGTACTAAGCTGCAATTTTGTTATTAACTATAAAACACACTCAAAATACAATTATTAGATGGCTCCAAGGTGCAGTAAAAGCTAGGTTAAGAGGTGAAAAATGATTTTTTTCAGTGCTTAACACACCCCCAAACCTAATCTTTGCTACTCCTCGAGCAAAGGAAAAATTAAACAATTACTTTAAAAGGTTAAATGCCACTTTCGTAGGGAGCACGGGTGCATTTAGCTTATGCATCAAGCCTTTTAACCCCTAGGTGATCCCTAGTGGAGGAGTGAAGTCTCCTGAGGGTTTTTAGCGAAGATACCCAATGACCAAGTTGAACAAAGTGCAAACAGTGGCCAATCAATTTGTAATTAATAAAGTTTCATTCCACCCTTGCTCTACCAAAATTAAAGGAGTTCCAAAATAGTATATGCAAACAGTTTAACACCTTAGTCATGCATGCATGCTCATCACATCTACTCAGCTGACACCAAGAAAGCAATATGTGCAAAACACTACTAAGCTTACCAATAAATCAAAATTCAGGTTCAAACTATGCCCCAATGATTTCAATCTCAGACCCAATGCGTATCAGGGCTGTCTCTCACAAATGAATTTAAGGGTGTACCATTTCACACAAGCTCAAGAGCATTTACAGACCCCAAATGGGTCTGCAAGCATGAGCATAGGCATTTGCTCTCCTAATTTCTAACATCATCACACACTTCTCACCATAGATTAGACATTCTCTTATCTCCACATGAGAACTCATTTGACTTAGGATCAACAAGGTCTTTTTGATGGGTTGTAATGTGGCTAATGGTTGAGGTTTAAAAAGAATGGAAGGAATATAGGGGATTCAAAATTGAGAAATCAGCAGGTGTAGGAGGTGATTCATTACTTCACCTTCTTGAATTCATCATACTTCATCTTCATTGACATTTTTCAGATTCAAAGTGGCCAGCTTCTCTTTTTCTTTTCAATTTTTAGATGAAGTTATCCTCTTGTCTTCTCTTTTTCTTTTATTTTTATTTTTATGAAATGCCACAACTGTACCACAGCTACACTTCTGTTTATAGTTTGCTTCTCTCCTTTTCATACACCAAATGTTGCACCCAACTTGCTTATCTTCAACTCCTCCTTTATCTTCTAAAATCTCAGAGTGAGGGTAGGGTAGAATCAGGTCTACAAGTTTAGGTTTAAGTACTTTGGTGTTTATTGAAGAAAAATTGGAATTTAAGGCTCAAAGAGTATGCAAAAGGGCAGTTTCAATGGGTTAGTACTTTAGGCTCAAACTGACCAAATGAAAGCCTTTATCCTTTCCTTAGTGTCTTGATTACTGTCAAATAGTTTCAACTTGGGGTGCCTAACTTCTAGTGCAAAGAGGTTGAATCTGTTAGTCCTTAGAGCCGAAAAAGTTGCCAAAGACACTCCTAAAAAAATTAATTTTACAGGCTCGAAGCTCACTGGGTATGGTCTTTAGTTAAACTTCATGGGAATGTTCTCACCTCTTTCTCTCATTATTGGTTCACTAAGCACTGATTGTGAAACGTTTCTCTTGATGCTCACCTCATGGAAGTATTTAATTTTTTCAATGAATTTCAATGTTAAAACAGTCTTCATCAATTTTAAATTTTTTTCTTATTTTCAATATTGCTTAGGTGGATTCTACTCTATTTATTACAAAATTGATTTTTTTACTGCTGCACTTAGGTTAACTATTTCATTGGCCTACTTATTGATTTACCCTGCCATACCCCCAAACCTAAATTAAATAGTGTTCTCACTATTTCAGAGATAATACATGTGGGAGCAGCAGGCTGAAGAAGTACTTGGCAAGTAAAAATTAAAATGAAACAACGAAATAAAATGCAAAGTAGCTTACAACAAGAAATTTTGTTGATAAGAACTATATACAACAATGACAAAACAAAAATAGAAACAAACATAGAACTGAGACTATACAGGGATAGCAAACATAGAACCTAAGTTCAAACTGACTCAAACCAATCCTAAAGCTAATATTAATTTGAGTTTGAGCTCAAGACAAAATTGGGGGTCCAGTTATATTTTTTTGCATATTTGTTCTTCTCTTTCTTCACTGTGTCAGCACTGGCAACACCAGCCTTGGTTCTTTTTACAGCTGGCTTCTTAGGCTTGGTGTTGCTCTGCAATTAAGAAGGCTCCTTAATGGACACTCCTGCTGATGAGGGTGGCTTCATGACTGAGATGGTTGCTTGGAGGGTGTCTGCAAGTTTTGCCAACTGCTCTACCTTCTGCTTGTATACTTGCCATAAATTGACTGATTTTATCAACATCAGCTTCAATCTCTTCTTTTCTCTGTTATGATCAGTCTGCAGCTTGGCAATCTCATCTACCAATGGCTACTTTATCCTGATATTGAGCTCAACTACCCCTCTCTTTACATCTCTCATGATATAGGGGTTTACTGCCATAGCTTTGGTGAGGGTGGAAACTGGTGACATGGGATTAGAGGAAGCAGGAATAAGGACCTTTTTAGTAGGGTAATCAAATTTAGGGTAGGGAGTGGATGAGGATGATGGAGATGGAATGATGGTTGCTAGCTCCTCCTCACTAGGGTCAGTTTGGGTGGAAGAATAGGTAGTGGAAGGTGGGATAGGGAGTAGGACTTCTGGTTCATGGTCTGTTTGAGTGGAGGTAGAGGTGAAGATGGGTAAAATGGGTAGCTCTTCTTCCTTAAAATTAGTTTGGGTAGAGGTGAAGGTTAATGGTGGGAGGGGCAGCTCCTCTACCTCAGGATCAGTCTGTGTGGAGGTAGAGGCCAGTGTTGGTTGAATTAGAATAAGTTCCATAGGCTCACAGTCTGTCTGTGTGGCAGCAGCTACTGTTTGCACAATAGGAGGGTCTGAAGTAAATCTGGAAGGGGGTGGGAACAAGTATTGGTATACGTGTAGGTGGTTTGTGGGGTGTCAGTGGCTAGAGGTTCACTTTCATCATATGTGAAAGGGGAAGGTGGGTTTGGAATTGGGCTACGTGGGTCAGTTGGCTGAAGGTTTGGTATGGGCTAGGTTAATGGAATAGGTTCAGAGCTTGGTATAGGGGCTGGTAAGGTAGTGGGTATGGTAGGGTTATTGGGTGCTTTAGTTGGTTTAGAGGCTCTCTTTTTGTATTTTCTTTGGATGGGTGGGGTGGGCAGGTTAAAAGAAAAGGTGGGTTGAGTTGGAGTTGGCATGGGGCTGGTAGTGATGGGTGTGGAGGGTGGTAAAGATGAAATGATGGGTATGGGGGTAGGTATAGACAATGGAGGTTGCTAAGCTAAGCTGGCAGCAGGGATAGTAATGGAAGGTGGAGTGGTGGTGAATGGTGATGGAATGGGGGGTGAGGCTGAGGTGGCAGCTGCTGATTAACTATTGCAGCTATAGCCACTTCTTGAATGGTAGGTGTTGCCTCAGACTCCTTGTCCTTCTTCTTCATCAGGGACATGCTGATTGTCCATAGACTCCTTCCAAATTCAACTAGGGCTAAGGTCTCAGTTGTTTCTCTGTTGGTTATTTATCTAGGTGCTATTATTTTATTGGAAAACATAGTGGTAAAAATAAAACAAGGAGGTGGAATGAGATGGAAATAACATAAAATAAACACAATCCTGCAAGATACAGGGTCTGCTGTAGCAAGTTTTGATAAGTAAGAGTTTGTTGCACAGGGAAATTTTGATCTAGAACCCAGAAAATTAGAGGGTTGGATGTGAGTGGTTAATGTGGAGGGCTGGAAGGAGGATTGATCAGGGAGATCTATAATGGTGACATGGGCCGGTGCTCCTCGGTTGTGGTTGGACATAGGATTATTAATGATTTCTAAATCTTGTTGGGGTTGGTTATTGTTAGGGTTAGGATTCCTAAGCACATCTCAGTTGATTTGGTTTCGGTCGTTCATATCATAGATTACATCCTGGAGGACCCATCAGTCCTCTAGATTGTGTCCTGTGTATCGATGGAACGCACATTATTTGCTATAGTCTAGATTTGTTGGCCATGGTCGGGGTTTTTCTTGAGAGAATCGGAGGAGATTCTGAGTGTTAACGAGACAAAAGGTGTTGGGAATTGTATCAAGTAAAGGGGGATAGTGTTCCCTCCTCGGCTGGTAGGGGCCTCTAGCAGGGTTGAAGTTTTGCGGTGGGGGTATGTTATTATAGTTCGACGTGTAGGTCGGTCAATTATGTGTCGTATTTTAGTTCTGATAGGTGTCAGAATATTAGTTTCTATTATGGTATTGGCCCTGATTCTTGTTTTGACTCTGGTTTTGGTTTGTGTATCTTTGTTGATTAGTACCTTGGTTTTGATTTGTGTATCATTGTTGATTAGTCTCTAGTTACGTCTCTAGTTTTTTTTTAGTTCTTAGATTCAGGATTTTGCTTAGTTCAAATTATAAATATTAAATTTTTAGTCTTAGACCATAGACCCCTTTTTTAGACCTTAATTTTAATATCTGATTCTAGTCCTTAGTTTCTACAACCAGTCCTTAATCTGACGGCCTAATTCACCGACCTTAGACTTTAATTTTATTCTGAAATCTTAATCCCTAGTCCTATCATTAATCCCTTGGACTAATCAGTCCAAGAAATTTCACAAAATGGTCGTTGTTGAATCTCTATATGTTCGTTCTCAGAATTCTCCGGTCTCGAAATCCCAAAACTTCTCCAACATATTCCGTTTTTCCTCCCCTCCTTTGGGGCAAATTAAAAAAGGTCTTTTGTAGTTTTTTTTCTAATTAAATACCCTATTTAAGGCATTTAACTGAATTACGACCTAGTTTCCCGGTGCTTAATCGCTTTGAGTCGGTCACCGACTAAGTGAGCAATCGGCTGACTTGCTCAGCAAGTTTCATAGTTCTAACAATGTTAGGACTAATTGTGCGCCTGGTGAAGAGTGCGCAATCTGATTAAATACTTCATTCGAAGCACTTAATCGTGGGATCTTGGGGGTCAAGGATTGTGAGACTAGGTTGGGCGTAGGCCAATTGTGCACTGGTGGTCGAGCGCTCAATCTGATCGCGCATGTCATGTCAGGTGCGTAATCGAGTCCGAAGGTGGTCTGGGAAAGGAAGTCTGGTCTAAAGGGGGGACTAATCGCACGTTTGTGATTTTGCGTATAATCGAATTGTGTGTGTGGTTTTAGGCGTGTAATTCAGGATTATTCGGGTCTGGGTCAGGTTTGAAATGCGAGACTATTGTTTCAGCCTGCATTTTGACTATATACTATTGTTTCAGCATATAGTCTCCCTATGTTGGGATCTGAGCCACAGAGCTATTGTTTCAGCCTGTGTTCAGCCATACAATATTATTTCAGTGCATGGTTCCCCATTAGGGTCATGGGGGGTCTGAAATGCTAGACTATTCTTTCAGTCTGCATTTCGACTATATACTATTGTTTCAGTATATAGTCACCCTATGTCGGGGCCTAAGCCACAGAGCTATTATTTCAGCCTGTGTTCAGCCATATACTATTATTTCAGCATATGGTTCCCCACGTTAGGGTCATGGGTCCTGAGCCACAGAGCTATTATTTCAGCCTGTGTCCAACCATATACTATTGTTTCAGTATATGGTCCCACAATGGGGTAAAGGAGTCAAAGGTTGACCAAACAGATTTGTATATTCTGAGAGGGCAACATGGGGTGTCTATAGTATCCCCTCCCCTCTTCAAATTTTGCCTTGTTCATAATAAGTGCTACAATGGGCTCGTCAATGCCCCAGTATCAATGACCGACATGCCCGGTTCTCAAATCAGGGACCAATTTCCCACCACCAGCATTCCCCCGAGAAAAGCAGAACGACGCTGCTCAGTTGTCGGAAAGGATAGCGAGGGAACGAGTAGTGAACCTACCTCCCCCGCCTCATACGATTCCTCCACCTCCTGTTTTAGAATCAGTGCCTCCACCGCCTGAGCCAAATGTAAGCAAAGCTCACCGCCCTGGGAAAGAGCCAACTCTATAAACAACCTAGGAATATGATCTTTTATGGCACCTCAAGAGAGTAACAATGCAAATATCGATCCTTGAGCTTATCAAGAAATCATCGGAACACCACTGACTGTTGATAGAGACGCTGGAGGAGACGCATGTGAATGAAGATACCACCCTAGATGAGCTACACGAGATTGCTTTGGTTATGGCACAACCTCCGACACTTACTTTTACAGAGGCTGATATGCCCAAGGAATCGCTACGCGAAAGTTTTGCCTCAATATGCTTAATAGTTATGATTAGAGGCCTCTTAGTACCACACGCACTGGTCGGCACAGGAGCAGGGCTTAATATCGGTCCCATAACGACGCTCAAGACGGTTGAATACACCGAACAAGACATAAGGCCGTCATCCTTGTCCCTCATTGCGTACGACGGTTCCCGATGCTTCGTTAAGGGAACTATCAAGTTGCAGATCTGCCTCGGGTCGGTCACCAAAGACATCACAATCTACGTCTCCAATTCTTCAAGCACCTATAACCTAATACTAGGGAGAATGTGGCTAAAATCCATGAAGGCTGTTGCGTCTACATACCACCAATGCGTCAAGTTCCCACATGAGGACTCTATTGTCAGGATATACATCGAAGCACCTCTCAAAGAAACAAATATTCATTATGCAGTGAGCATTCCAACAACACATGAGTCCATGCTAAATGCTGGCCACATCGAAAGGATGGGAAGTCTTGATGACACTTTAGTAGTAGAAGTAAGTCATTCCCCGTTCCTCCCCACTTGTCAATGAAAATTAAGGAAGAGAACAGCAAGGCCTGACCTCACCCGACTGTATGATATAAATCCTATTGCGACAAAAGGATGGGACTTGATGTATCAACTGGGAAACGTCTTGCATAAGGGACTCGGCAAGAATAGACAAGGGCGAATAGGGCTGATCGTTCCAAAGAAAGTTGTAAGCACACAGGATTGGGTTATTAGTCAGATGGAAAGCAAGCCGACCTCGCCTAAATGGTCACTCTATGACCATTTTGTCTACTGAACCACTGAAAAAGTTGATGTGCCAAGAAGAAAGGAGACATCCCTCATCAAACCTTAAGCAATAAAAAATGAGCAGATTGCCAAAGTCATCACAGATCTGACAAACTTGAGCCAAGATGACTACGACATCGATAAACCGTTGGAGGGCTTAGGACCGCTATTCGAGACTGAGGAATCTTGAACTACCGAAAGAAGAGAACCATCGGAACTTGAGCCGCACATAGAAGACTGGGCATCAACCGACAAAGAAGATTTTCACAACTTTAGTTATTCTAGAACTTATTGGAAGAAGAATGGCAACCCCCGCCAAGTGATGATGAAGACTATTGGATAGACCTTCGGTAGCGAATTAGAATTACGATTAGCCTAAGGCTTAGCCTAAGGCTTAGACAAAGATGACCTCAACTTAGGACAAAGTGATGACCTCATTCCCGAGGATAAAGGATGGGAATGCCCTTGGGGAGATGCCTGTATCTCTCACCCGTATTAGCCTCACTGTCGAGCATGCATACTCATCATAGCATACTATGAGGTATAAAGCCGAGAGCTCGCTAGCCTAGAAGAATGTCAATTAGACTCACCCAACGAACAACCTCAGCAACGACGATATCTCCAGTCTGATTTCGAAGATGACAACTTAGACGACTACTACCTCTTTGCCCTTTTCGAAGAAGAAGAAGTTTACATAATAGAAGAAGAAAGCACATCAATCGGACTATCGCCATCATCACTCATCAGGAGTATCTCCTTAGACGAGGACTCTAAAAAAAAAAGCCAAATTTTGAATGGGTCCATGTCATCCGATCACTCGCATGAACGACTTCAGCAGCCGTCCAGCTTCCTCAATTAAAAGAAGCAACCCCGCCGGTTCCTCTCCAGGCAACCGACCCTGTACCATAACTCTTATCGAAAATAAAAAAATAGAAAACCCTAAAACCCCTAAAAATTTAAAAATGGAAAATTTAAAAAAAAAGAAAATCTCAGAAAAGGGAGGAAGCCCTTCATCCCAAACCCATTCAGCGACCAACGAGGGACTCTTTTCCTAAGGCTATGAGTAGCGGTCACGCTAGCGGAATTAAGGAGGAAATAACTGACATGATCACACACGGTCATCATCCTACGCTCAACATTGAGGAGCCTTGCCTTAACTCCATTTGAAATGACCTTACCGCCTCTCCCTCACGAAGGGAGAGGCGACCAACGAGGGGAAGCCCTCGTTGGTCTTCCTAAAAATGGAAAATCCAAAAAAAAAAGAAAATCACGGAAAAGGGAGGAAGCCCTTCATCCCAAACCCATTTAGCGACCAACGAGGGGACTCTTTTCCTAAGGCTATGAGTAGCGGTCACGCTAGCAAAATCAAGGAGGAAATAATTGACATGATCACACACGGTCATCATCCTACGCCCAACATCGAGGAGCTTTGCCTTAACTCCATTTGAAATGACCTTACCGCCTCTCCCTCACGAAGGCGCTAGGCATCCCGACAAAGTGACAAACCCATAATCATACCTGACGAGATATTCTATGATTTCGAGAGGAGGATGAGTAGCCTTGACTTACACCTAAGTAAGGATGTCTCTGTCATAAATTGCATTGATGAAGGGTTACCTCCCACAAAACTAACCCCCTAGTGTAGCCATTTCCAATTATATGAGCTCACATCGATGAAGAAGGAACACCAGTTGCTGAGAAGACATAAGATTTCCAACGGGTCATCAAATGATTTGATGAGCAAACTCAAGCTACCATGGAACCTATCGAAGAAATCAATTTCGGCATCGAGGAGAAGCCCAAGAAGCTGCTAATTAGCACAACACTCAACCCCAAGGAATGACAACAGATTATCCAAGTCCTCCAAGATCGCCTCAGCTCCTTCGCATGGTCCTACAAAGATATGCCTGGTCTGGACCTGAGTCGAGTAGAACATCGATTGGGCTTAGAACCTGATGCAAAACCCATCAAGAAGAAACTCCGAAGAATGCACCTGCACACAGTGCTACAAGTCAAGGTGGAAGTCGACAAGCTACATAAAGTGAAGTTCATACGAGTCATCCTCTACCCCAGGTGGGTTGCAAACATAGTACCTGTCTCCAAGAAAGACGACAGAGTGAGGGTATGTATCGACTTCCGAAACCTCAACCGAGTGTGCTCGAAAGATGACTTCCGCTCCCTCACATCGACACTCTGGTCGACAATACCGCTAGATATGAGATGTTATCCTTTATGGATGGCTTCTCCGAGCACAACTAGATTCGACTAGTAGAATCCGACCAAGAGAAGACTTCCTTCACTATACCATGGAGAACCTATTATTACGTCGTCATGTCTTTCGGGCTCAAGAACGTAGGAGCCATATATCAACGAGCCATGATGGCTATCTTTCATGACATGATGCACAAATGTGTGGAAGTCTATGTCGATGAAATATTAGTGAAGTCTCAAACATGAGTAGGACATGCTGAAGCATTACGACTGGTATTACAAAGATCTAAAAAGTATCAGCTAAAAATGAATCTAAAGAAATGCGTGTTCGGAGTAACCTCTGGAAAACTCCTAGGATTCATAGTTAGCAAGCGAGGAATCGAAGTTGATCCTATAAAGGTCGGAGCCATTCTCGAGATGCCACCTCCCAAAAACATCAAAGGACTACGAGGTTTTATAGGAAGACTATAATTCATCAGGAGATTCATCTGCCAGCACTCAGACAAATGCGATCCTTTCTACAGACTACTTAAAGGAGGTGCCGAGTACATATGGGATGACCAGTGTCAGCAAGCCTTTGACAATATCAAGAAGTACCTCCTCAACCCGCCAATACTATCACCGCCAGTTTCTAGAAGACCCCTGATCCTCTACGTGTCAGCAAATGATAAGGCTATGGGAGTAATTCTCGAACAATATGAAGAAGACGACAAGAGAGAGAAGGCCATTTACTACCATAGTAGAATGATAATCGAGTATGAATAGAAATACACGCCAATGGAGAAGACATACCTCACACTAGTGTGGGCCTTGACAAAACTATGGCACTACTTCAAAGCACACAAAATACTAGTGCTAGCACATATGGACCCTTTGAAGTACATCTTTGAGAAGCCCACTACATTCGAAAAGATTGCCTGTTGGCATATGCTCCTACAAGAGTTTGATATCACTTATGTCACATAGAAGTCCGTCAAAAGACAGGAGATCTCTAATTACCTCGCAAACCTTCCCCTCCCAGGCAACGAGCTTGTACTCAAAGACTTTCCCAATGAAGACCTACTCTCGATCCACAATGAAGAGCCTGATAAGACTTCATGACCCTTTATTTCGACGACGCTCTCAATCATAAAGGAAAAGGCATCGGGATAGTCCTACTGAGCCCAAAAGGAATTGTCATATCGAAGGCCTTTCAACTCGACTTCTCGGTCACTAGTAACATTACAGAATATGAAGCCTTCATCACCAGATTACAAGTTGCGTTACAGTTGGGTGTCAAACAGTTGAAAATAATTGGCGACTCCAAGCTTGTGATATCACAAGTTATCGAGGAATGAAAGACCAAAGAAACAAGACTGAAGGCATATTTAGAAACAACTCAGTTCCTGATAAAGAAGTTTGAAAGAATCTCTTTCACGCACATCTCTAAACTGGCGAACAAGCTCTCAGATTCCCTCGCTACACTACCTCAGTCGTTCAGATACCGGTTGGGTAAAACACCAAATCCTTCTTCATTGAGAAATTAACAACACCAGCACACGAATTCTCCTAGTAAGTGAAACTGGCAACTGGACAAAGAGTTGTCACAAACGAAGGACAACCTGTCCCAGGCAACTCCACCAAGAAAGAAGTCAACATCGCGACCTTCCAATTTGAGAAATCACCAGCCGATGATGGACAACCATGGTACTTCGATATATGAAACTTCTTAAAGCATCACCATATCCCTCCTTATGCTACGAAGATTGAATGAAAGACCATAAGGAATCGATGCGCCAAGTTCTGCATCCTGGGTGAGACGCTATACAAAGAAGCCTTCACCAAAGGAGTACTTCCGTGGTGTGTCACGACAGCCGAAGGATAATACATTATCCGAGAAGCACACGCTAGTGCCTGTGGCACCCACGCTGGCAGACAGATACTTGCAGATTAGATTATACGGCAAGGCTACTATTGATCGACGATGAAAAGGGATTGCCATCTCTACATCTAATGCTAAGAACATGTCACGCTCATCAAAGCCCCATCAGTTGCTTTGAATCCCATAACTTCACCATGGCCATTCTCGATGTGGGCCTTCGATATCATCGGACCCTTCACAGTCGGGAATACTCACAGGCATGCATTCATACTCACCGCAATCGAATACTACACCAAATGGGCAGAAGCCAAGTCTTATGTCAGAATTACTTCTTCAATGCTTGTGAAGTTTATTTTTTGGAACATCATAACCTGCTTCAGAGTACCCAGGATGTTCATCACTGACAATGGACCGCAGTTCATTGTAGAGAAGATGAAGAGACTATGCAAAAGATTCAGCATCGACCTGCATCACTCATCATCATTCTATCCCCAGGGAAATGGACAAGCATGGGCCATAAATAAAAATTTGATTTGAATTTTAAAATGAACAGTAGAGACAAGCAATGGGGCCGACTGGCCTGAACTATCACCAGAAGCACTCTGGGCCTATAGAACTTCTATTCGCACGACCCCTGACCAAACTCCTTACCTTCTCACATACGAGATGGAGGCAGTCCTACCCTACAAAATAGCAGGACCATCCCTATGTATCCAATTTGATGATGAGCTATCTTTAGATGAAAGGAGAATTGCTTTACTTGCTGAGCTAGAACAACTCAATGAGACGCATCTAAAGGCAGCAGATCATGCTCAAGTATACCAGAGGAGAATGGCCAGAGCTTATGATAAGAAAGTCTTGAGGAAAATCATGCCTTCCAAGCACGCCCATCCAAAGGGAAAACTAAAACCGAACTGGGAAGGCCCATATGTTATAGCAGCTGAATACCCAGGGAACGCATACAAGTTGGTGAATCAAGACGGGGAAGAACTCCTTAGCCCTTGAAACGCCATGTACCTTCGAAAATACTATCCTTAACATCGTGATTGTTGTATCCTATAGTTAGATACCTATATCTACCATCCCCGTAGTCATCGAGACTCATTCATTGGTCGTACGCCTTCATTTCCCAGGATATCCTTGAAGGCTTCCAATTCACTGCCCGCCTTCTCATTCAGGCAATTTGATCAAAAGGACTAGTGGAATACCTGACCTCCTCTAAAAGTATAAGTAACACCCGATTCTCACCCCTTTCCCCCACCATTGGAGGAGATGTTAGAGCATAGAAAATAAAGATGTTAGGCTCAATTAAAACTCACAATTCTTGCGTCAGTAGGTTGCTTTCAGGAAAATATATATACAGACACATGCATAACTGAGAGAGAGCAATACGACGGGTGAACAAGTCAACGAGCCCAAGGAAGCATAAGCAAATCGTGAGGACATTCATGGTAACCTTACTAGGGAAGTATAAGCAAACCACAAGGGCATCCCTGGTGTCCTGATCCTACTAAATCTCATCGTAAAGTTGCGGGAGGAGGACAAACTCTTGCTAACAATAGAATGTGAGATTTTGATGGTGCGGAAACATGATGGAGAGCTCAATCATGGCACCCCATACCACCTGATAAAAAGACTGTTACTTATCCCTCTTAGAAGGTCTCAAGTGTAAACTAATCCCCATATCATTGAGCCTTATCCCCTTTTTCACCCTTAATTTTTATTTTCGGATAGTGAGTGAAAACCCTCCTAAGATATCCCTAGAAATAAAACTAAAAACTCGTGAATGACGATTGATGTAATCACTTACTACCTATCGCACACCCCCTAATACTGACTACGGGATAAGATAATTACTACCGAAGGTAGAACCCCAGTATATGACTGATATGATTAAATGACCTCCCCCGGTTCGGAGACCGTATCAAGGAGTTTCCTCGACACTAATTCATCAAACGCACATGGCTCCTCATAGGCCCGAGTGCTCATGAGAATCAGAGAAGCTCCATTGCACCTCGACACTGGGGCATTTTTATTTTGGAAAAGAAGTCAACTTGAGACCCCTGCTTGTTCATGAATAGGTGTAAAATAATGAAGTCATCGCCTCAAGAAGACCGCTGAAGATACTGCATTGCCTATTCCATCACGCTCCTACAATGGGGCATTTTTTTTAGTTTTAGAATTTTCTTTCAGTTATTTGCTTTCCCTGTTGCACTATTTCTTTTCTTTAAAAAAAATGATATAATGATCCATCCCCTATCACCAGACCGAGGTCTGAGACACCTCCCCCCTTGACAATCAGCAAGGGGGAAAATTAAATTACTAATAACTTCATCTTCATGTGCAGATATAGAGCAACCTTCAACTATTAATAGGCCAACTCAAAGAGCATCCAAGTCTCAAAAATAGGAGACACCACTAAAGATAATTAGTTAAACTACGGAAGGTAAAAATAAAGGAAAGTAAAGTGAAGCCAGGTACATCTGAACCAAAAGAAGATATTTTATAAATACCAAAAATTTTCATTTTACATCTATCACTGGGGGCATACCCCCTATATATACAATGAACGAAAAAGAATAAAAATGCCCTACTCCCTCCCCTGCCTCTGCGAGGGACACTCGTCACCCTCTCCAGCATCATCAGCCCGAGGACCAGGAGCCTGGTCAACCAAAGCCTCAGCTGAAGCCTGGGGCATGGATGGAAGCCTCCTAGAGGAGGAAGGTCTGGCAATAAAACCTCCCTCACTCGCCTGACATGAGGCCCATCGAGACTGGGAGCGCAAAGGGTCAAAGGCAAATAAAGGCCCGAGGGCTAAGTCTGCTTGAGCATAAGCCCTCATATGCTCATGGGTCCCCCAATGGATATCAGTCATCGAACTAGTAGCCCTCGATCTTGACCCAGGGAGGTGATCGAGCATCCTTCACACTCTCCCCCCCGACTCTTGCCAACTCATGCTGCAGCAGCTCGATCGTCGCCTGCATCTCAGCACAAGCTACGACTTGAGCACTCTCCAACTCAGCTGTCCAAGTCCTCCGATCGACCAACAAGTCCACAGTCACCTCCTGGAGATGATGATCAACAAGATCAGAAGGAATCTCTCAGATCTCCTTACGAGCTAGGGCGCACTGCATCTCCAAATGCGACTGCTCTAACTTGCACACCTGCATACAAGCATGAAGCTAAGATAAGCGAAAGTGCGTACATGAAGGAGTCAAGATCAATTATAACAAAGATATACTAGCTCATCATGCTCCTGAAGAAGGCGTTCGACTGTAGCAGCAGTCATCAGATCAGTGGGTGGCGCTAGAGGAACCTCAAACATGGATGGCTACAACGTAAAGAAACAAATACATCAGACGATGCTACGACTAAAAATTAGAAATAAAAATATAACTATACTAGCTAAACATACCTGAGTAGGGATGGGAGTAGACTCTCGAGGAGGAGCCTCGGGAGCAGAGTTAGGGACAACCTGCACAAGACGAGAATGAACCAACACATAACTTGTCAGATAAAAAACCAGATAACAAAAAAGAAAACCTGTGTACAAAAATAAATATATATATATATATATATATATATATATATATATATAAATGCCTGACTCTCTGGGTGCAAAGAAGTAGCCGTCGCCTCCCTCATCTGGAGGTCCTCGGCAACCTGACCCTGGAAATATACAACGCCATATTAGTAAAGTGCTAGATGAACTAAACAAAACAACTCAGAAGAAACAAAAGAAACTCACCCAGTGCTCCAGCTCAGCCCGAAGCTGAGCAATCATGGGGTCTTCCCTACTCGACGAAGTGGCTGAGGAAGGATCAAATGCTGGAGTAGATACCCCAGCACCAGATATCTCTACCTCTATAAACATGACACATTACAAACGCATAAAAAATGATAAAACAAACGATGCTAATGATTAATAAAACCAAATCAATATAAACACTTACCAATTGGTCGATCTCAGAATGAAGGCTGACCTCTACCTCCTGACTAGCTTGCTACTGACCTTGTAGTAGCTCGATCATCGCCGCCTGACTGGCGACCTCACCCTCTCTCTTAGTCTGATAGAAAAGGAACAAAATAAGACAACCATATTAAAATGACTAGAAACCAAATGAACATATATTAACAATTAAAACAAATAAACCAACTCATAAGAGATCATCGAGTCTTTGCCAGCTGAGCCCTCAGCTTGTCCTCTGCTACCCTAGCCTGGGAACTGAGGTAGCCAAAGAGCGCAACATCTCCTCATCAGGACGAGGAGCGCACCTCGTCTGCTCCATCACCCTATGGAGGGCATCCAACGCTTCGTGAATGCCCACATCCAGATCGCCCTGCTCTAATGCGTCCAGTCTCTCCCTCAATGTCGAGGCAAACTCAGGACTGTTGATCGCAAAAGAGCCACTCCCGTGAAAGGGACGTGTTAAGAGTCAGCCATTGCTAAGCTCTTGAAACCACCTCGTGAACTCTTGGGCGTCCGCCTCATCGCCTGCTCCCATCACCCTGGTCCCCCCGGCTCTAAAATCATCAAGCTGGGCCCTCATCCTTAATATAAAGTCCCAACCAGGGGGATCGGTCATCCTCTTTGCCACTCAACGATGAATCTCCGAGGGGACTCCCTGAGGGAGCCCCAACTGGCGAATTGCATGAGAAAGGTGGATGCGCTCCACCTTCTCAAAGCAATGGACCCAGATGTCCATGTCGAAGAAGGGTCGACCAAACTGTATCACTGGCTGCTCGGCATCCTCCACGACTGCATAGGGCCTCCAAATCACCTATAGCAGGAAACAAACAAAACGATCATCAGTAAATCCAAAACCAAAGAAAAAAAAAAGACATTAATAATGTAGATAATACATACTAGCCCTGCATGCATATCCTTGAAAAGACCTCGCACAGTTTGTAAGTCCGAAGAGTGGCGACGACGCCCAATGCCCTTCGCCACATGTGCATCCGCGGGAAGGTGAAAGTGATCTCCGTTGGAACTCGCGAGCGTAAGAAAGTGAAGTGGTCATATGCCCAGAGCTGGAAGGACACCAAAGATATCACTAAAATGAAACACTAGGCAACTAAGACAACGTAGAAATCAATAATTAACAAAGACTCACCTGTAGGAAGGGAAGAAAACCTATGATGGTAGCCACACCTCTCCCTCTATGGTATAGGTACTCGTAGAGGTGCATCAATGCCGCCGCGCCCTAGGCTTAGGTGGGAACTTGGTCCAGATCGCCAAGAAGCGTCAGAAATAACCCAGTGACACACCCCTAGGTAGAAGTAAAAAAGAGCACTACCCCGAGGGAGTGCATCAAGAACACTCGTAGCACTCGATCTTCCGCCACCCCTGGCTCCATCACAGGCTCTCAGCGTGCCATCGCCTCACAACGCGTCTGGAGTACCGCCCTCTGCTCCAAGTGATGCCTCGGAGGGATGAATCCACTGGCAAAGGTGTCAAAGAACCAGGTGACACGGACCACTCTTGATCCCGACCCACTGAAATGATATGCGACTCTAAGAATCTCCTCACATACCGCCAGATAGCCCCCTCCATCTGATAGGTCATCGGCTCCCCATCGAATCTAAGTCTAGTGATGCGGACCCAGTTCTTTGGGGTCGATAGCAACATCCCAATTGGGAAGAGCAGTGGCTTTTGCTCCTCCCTCCACCTCTCCAGAATTGCCCCGATTAGACCCCAACCGACTTGGAAGGTCTCAAACTCCAGGATCAGCCCGAAGCCGAAAGACACTAACCATGCCCACTGATACTCAGGCAAGGCACAATACCTAGTGTGGGACTCTAACTATGCAGTGCTGATGGCCAGCATCGGGGGCTCCTAATAAATAATAAAGAAAAAATGAGAAGAAATAAAATAAGGCTAGCACCTATAACTATGCTAAGACAAGTAAACCTAATGCTAATAAGATAAAGCAATAAAACATATGATGATCACAAATACAAACAATAATCTATGATAAGCACACAAAACATGATAAAATTAAGACATAACAATAAAATAAATATGACCTAAAACTAGATATAAAGATGATGCATGAATGCGCACACACACAACACTAAATGCAGGTTTGACATAAATTAAAAGGGTTTCTAAATCCTAAGAAATCTACGTCATAACCTAAATGCCTAGGTAATAAAAGAAAACTCTTGCTCATGGGTACCTACCTGGTCTTGCGCAAAGAACTCCTCCAATGGGATGTGTATCACACCCGCACCCTGATGCAGAGCAGCATCGTCACCATCATCCTCAACCTCATCGCCGCCCTCCAGTGCATCCTCCCTCATCGCTTCCTCAACATCACCCTCCACCACATCATCAGTGTTGGTACGAACCTTAAAGGTCTCACCAACATCTCCCACCATCATCCGCTCCACCTCTGAAGTAGTCGTGTAAAGTCGATCACTGCTCTCAGACTCCATCTCAGAAGGAAGAGCTCGAAAAACTAAGAAGAATGGGGGTAACCATGCTCAAAACGGATGGACCAAAATATCATAGAAACTTGAGAATCAAGGCACCAGGAGGTAAGAAAGTAAGAAAATCAGGAAGTGTAGGTGAAATGAAGACTTTTTGGGCTTATATAGGGTGCGGTCTAATTGCGCGCCCTTTCATAGGCGCACAATTGGATTGCGCGCCCGTACACTCACGCAGAATTTAAATTGTGTGTGCTGGAAAGGGCACGCAACCAAACCATTGTCCGCCCAAAAGTCGATTCTGTGCTATTAAGCGGTAAAAAATACCATTTTTCACCTCCTAACCTGACCTTTGATGGACCTTTGAGTTGACTAATAATGTGTTTTGAGTGTATTTTATAGATAAGCAATAAACTACAGTCTTAGTGCAGACATCCACCTAAAAGTGCCAAAGAAGCAATCTGCTACTCAACATGTGTTTATGCAGCCAAAAAAGCTAGTCATCAAGTAGTCCACATAACCCCAAAGCTCCATGGCAATGATATGTGTCCACATGGGCAAACAAGGGAGCAAGACCAGCTGCATCTAAGGAGGATCAAACCCCTCAAGAGGTGCTGAGTGTTGAACAGATGAAGAACAACACCCCAGAGCAGTATGCCAGCTGTGGAAGCAAAGGAGAAGACTTGTCGAGAGGTTAGTTCAACCTGTCAAGAGGTCCTGATGCTTAAAAGTCAAGTTGTTGAGAGGTTACATCAACCTGTCGTGAGGTTTTAGAAATATAGGCCTACCTGTTCAGAGGTACTGAGGTGGAAATGTGAAGATCTCGCGAGGTTTCAGTTACTTATCGAGAGGTTGGAGGTACAACAGTGGATCCTGTCGAAGCCTTACCTGGAGGTGCAGGGGAAGTCAAGAGGTCCCAAGTACATGTCAAGAAGTTCAACTAAACCTGTCAAATAGTGCAAGGCAACCTGTCCACAACTTACCTGAAGCTACGCTCATTCTCACGAGGATTGAAGAACTTGTAGAGCACTCAACTGAAGATTGTATAATAAGTCGACAGGTTGATTATAATCTGTCGAGAGGATGAATGAAGAATTGGACAGAAGGTGAAAATGGGCTCCAATCCTATCGACTAGTCAACTGAACCTATCGAGAAGTCGCCAATCCTGTCAAAAGCCACATGAACCTATTGATTGAAGGGCCAGGAAAGACTCAGAACCTATCGAGAGGTTCCCTGAACCTCTTGACATTTGAATTAGAAACTGCTCAATTCCTTTCACATATGTTGCCAACTCCAGTGCTTTGTGCACACATTCCAAAGCACGTCAGTGACCCTTAGGGGTATTTTTGGCACACAACTGAGCACGAATGGGAACCCTAACCACTTCACATGAACTTGTTTAGTTTGGACCAATCAGTGAGGAGCTTTTAGAAGAGAAATCAGCCACATTAGCAGCCTAGAATAACAAGATTATTCTCTTGAGCTCTGATTGGATGAAACGGATCTGAAGACAGAAAGGAAGAGTATAAAAGCCTGAGGAACCTACAGAGCTAGGCATCCAAAAATTAGGAGAATTAGAGCCAAATTCAGATTCCATTTTCCTCTAAAAATTCCCTCTCTTTCTTCATTCCCCATTCTCTCCTCAGCCAATTATGGTTGGCTAAACCTCTTCAGTAGCTAGGGTGAGGTTGAGAGCTATAAATTGAGAGTTTCAAAGGCTTTGTAAATGGATTGTATGGTGCACAGATTGTAGATTTGAGCATAATAGGATTGTTAGTTGTATTATTATAATATAATTATGGTTTTTAAAGTTGATTCTAATCTAAATTTCACTTTTTCATATTTGATCTCCCTGGATTAGATATCCCTGTGGATGCTTGAGCTTGTAGCTTAACATCCATAGCATTTGCAATAGCTTACCTGTTCTGATCAAGATCCTTGAATTAGAACAATCTCTGGGATGATCTGTGACCATTTGAGTGGACAAGTCATAGCCTTAGGATTGCTCCAATTCTTTGGTTAAGATTAGATTCTTATTCCTTGTATCTAAATTTATAGCCAGATGAAGGATTATAGCACATCTATCCTATGCATTGCATTTGAGCCAATTGATTTTCAGTAAAGACCAAAACTCCTAGCTACTGTTCTCCACCTTGTGATTTTAATCTTTTTCTTCATTCCCTTAAATTTGAGTTTAATCACTTATGGATTAATTTTCTTTTGATTTGTGTAGTTTTTAGTAAAGTGACATATCTCAGAAACCTCTCCTCTTTCCTGCTTTGATTTAGTTTAAATTAGGATAGAGTGTCAGATCTGTCATAGATTTTGAGATTTACCATAGTTTAAAGCACATTTCCCTGTGGACATACCCTGACTTACATATTAAAACTTGCTGCAACAACCTTGGTTTTTGCAAGATTGCTTGCTTAACTTGATCCCATTTATATGTGATTTTGCCTTTTATTTTGATGTTTTAACCCTTTAATAGTTGTAAGGTAACCAAGACAACAAGTTTTTGGTACCGCTGCCGGGGACTTGTATTTTTAAAGTGGTAGATCTAAGTTTTTTCTCATTTTAGATTTAGATTTTTACTTGCCTATTTTGTGTTTGACTAACTGCTGTTGTAGTTTTTGTAGTCTAATTTTTTGATTGCTGATCTGGATTTGTTGTTTTGAGAGGAGCATTGTGCTAATTGGAGGAGCAACTTGTGCCATAGTTTGCATTTTCTAACCCCTTTACATTTTTAGATCTGTAAATTTTTCGATCAGTAGTAGTAGTTGTGTGTTTTTGAATTTGTTTGGCTGAAATCTGTGCTGTATTTTGTTTATGTTGTATTGTGTTTCTGCTGTGTGTATGCTTGGTAGGAGATCTCTTAATCCTGAGATTGTTCCTTTAGATTTTGAAGTTGAAAGACTTGTTAGACCTAAGCAACCCATACACACACCTGTGGTTGATTGTGATAGCTCTGCAATGGGTGAGCAACTTAGGACATTGAAAGAATTCAATGCACCAGGGGTGTATAATTCCCCCTTATGCATTCAATTCCCTGCTATCCAAGGGAACTATGAGATTAAATATTCTATCATACAGATATTACCCTCATACCATGGCCTAAGCAAAGAAGACCCTTGCAAGCACATTGATGAATTTCTAGGACTGTGCACTACTTTCAACATTACAGGTTTGGGGGAGGAAGCAACCTGGTTGAGACTCTTTCCTTTTTCATTAAAGGATAGGGCCAGAACTTGGTCGTCAATGCTTCCAACCAATAGTATTCAGTCTTGGAATGACCTTCAATGCCAATTTTTGGCTAATTTTTTCCCTACGTCCAAAACAAGTTATTTGAGGAAGAGAATAATTTATTTGCTCAAGCCCCAACTGAAGACTTTCACCAAGCATGGGAGAGATTTAAAGAGCTCTTGAAGCAATGTCCCCATCACCAAATTCCTGAATGACAACTTGTTCAAAGTTTCTATCAAGGAATTGATCCCAAGAGTAGGGACATGGTTGATGCCTCATGTGCCTCCACAATACAGCTGATGAGGCTTGGGAGTTGTTTGATATCATTAGTAAAAACTTTGTCAAGGGACATTGAATCCCTTGTTATATTAGTGAGAGAGAACACTACAAGAGGAAAAATGTATGAGGTGAGTGGATACAATGATTTGGAAAGGAAAGTGGACAGCTTGATTGAAAAGTTTGATAGGCTCATGGGAGCAATGCAGTCTCCAATGGCTGCGAAAGTGGAGGAGGCATGTTTGATATGCCAGTCCCCCACTCACTCCCTTGAGGAATGTCCCTCTGCTGCCCAATTTCCAGATCGTGTGATGGAACATGTGAATGCTACTCAATCCTATGGATAACAACCTACTGCTGGTTATCCTTGGAGAAACCACCCTAACTTGAGGTGGAGACAAGATACATTCCAAAACCAGTAGGAGCAGCTACAACAGCAATCCATGCCTTATAGGAATCTGTGCCCCAATACCAATAGCTTATGGCCCACCCAATGGCTCAATCTGTGCATCAAAGTGCACCAGCCCCAGCACCCTCTAGATCCCTCACATTTGAAGAGCAAGTTCTAGCTTCATTATAAAATTTAGGCCCTTTGCCACAAACTATTAACTCCCATAACCAAAGTATTAAAAAGATAGAAGATTACCTTGGTCAGCTATCTAATTCTTTGACTAGGAGAGAGGAGGGAAGACTGCCTAATTAGCCCACGAACAACCCAAAAGGGCAGTATATGGTGGGTGAGACTTCTTCACATGAAGAAACTAACTCTGTCACCACTTTGAGGAGTGAAAGGCTGGTTGATAACCACGTTGGTGTTGAACCTGATGAGAAGAGTGAAGCCCATGATGATATGTAGTAGGAGCAACATACAAGAAATAATGGGGGTGGTGTTGTGCCCCAACATAAAATTGAAAATAAAATTAAAGAAAAATCTGATGAGCTTGCTAAGGTAGCAAATGGGAGATCAGTCTCTCATTTGCCATTTCCCAATGCAATTCAAGCACCTTCTCCTTTTGACAAGGGGAGTGCTAAAGTGGAGGAGATGATGGAAACATTCAAACAAGTAAAGATTAACTTGCCTTTACTTGATGCTATCAAACAAGTTTCAGCCTATGTAAAATTTTTGAATGATTTGTGCACCCAAAAAAGATAATCTAGGATACATCTATCCAAGAAGGTCTTTTATGCTGAGAAAAGGAACCAAGTGCTATCCATTGCAACTCCAACCAAGCTTCAAGACCCTGGAGTTCCCAAAATCCCTTGTATCATTGGGGATCATACCATTGAGAAGGCCTTGCTAGATCTGGGAGCTAGTGTAAACCTACTTTTATATTCAGTTTATGAGAAGTTAGGCTTGAGAGAATTGAAGCCCACACATGTAGTGGTACAACTAGTTAACAAATTTGAAAGGAGGCCTGTGGGAATGATAGAAGATGTGTTAGTTGGGGTTGATAAAGTTTTCTACCTAGCAGATTTTTTAGTTCTTGACATAGAGCCAAGCAAGTATACCACCTCCATTCCTGTGATTTTGGGCAGGCCTTTCTTGGCCACTACCAATGCTTGTATTCAGTGTAGATCAGGAGTAATGGAGGTGTCTTTTGGCAACATGAAAGTAAAATTGAATGTGTATGATGCAGCAAGTCAGCCTCACTTGGATAGTGAGGATTGCTTTTTAATTGATGTATTTGATGATATTGTGGAAGAGACTTTGCCCAAGCTGCTACATTGTGATGATTTTGGTGATGTTTTTGAGAATGTGTGGAGTGAGATTGTGGAAGAGAAGGCCCCCACACCCATGGTTCAAGAGGTGAAAGCCTTAATTTCTGATATGGGGCCAACAACAAGGTATCCACTAGGCACGCAATTTGAAAGGTCACCCGCACAATGAACTAGTGACGTTCTAATTGTGCGCGCTGTTTAGGGCGCGTAAGCAATTACACGCAAACATTAGGACGCGCAATGGTCCCCTTGGACTCTTCACTCACGCGCACCCGATCGGGTGCGCAATTAAATTAGGCACCTTGTGAGCTGCGCGTAATTGCCCAAGCATGACTAAAAAAAAATAAAAAAAATGTGCCCAACTGCAGCCACAAAAGGGGGGAGCCATAGACTTAAGCACTCATATCGAAAAGTACCCGCAACACAGAATGCATACACGCACTCTGACTTAGGCATATACACTCCGAAAATCCAAAAGCTCACCACCATTTAAACAATAAACACTTAAGCACATCAAAGCCCATCAAAACTTTACCCTTAATCAACAACACACCCAAACACTTCGGACAAAACCTAAAATTTTTTAACCAAATTAAAAATGCACTCAACTAAATAAAGCAAACCAAACTAAATTAACTAAGCCAAAATTAACCAAAATTCAAGTAATTATGTATAAAAGTTCTTCTCATAGATATAAAAAATTAATTACAAAATACACTGAGGGCATCCCCTCTAAATATACAATATAAAATAAAGCATGAAAATCAGCGCATTCAGGCAGTGCATGCCCGAATCTGAATTTTCTGAGCGAAAGACGATGGAAAAGCCTAGGGAGGAACCACATCTTAAATGAATTCTAACAAAAATCTCATCTTCACTTCCTTATTCCCCTGAGATGATGCTCCTGATGCAATCCTTCATGTTACACGATCAAGCATCGGCATTGCAGAGCCCCGAGTTGGAGGAAAAGAAAGAGTGACTCATAAAAAGACACTTAGGAGTCGATGTAAACACTCATGAAGATCCACCCCGAAAACCCCCCAAGGGAACGCTCGCAAAAGGCTAATCTCCAGAGCCTACCAAGGAGCAACTGGCACCAGTCACGTGAACTCTGGCACAACTCTTTCCTTTTCTTTCCTTTCACAAACCTTTAGCTCTTCCATCTCTTCCCCCAATAGGGTGGCACTTTGGGTCAGATTAACATCATCTACCCTAGCACCACCCTGAATTCCCAATGCCTCTCATTCTAAAAAAGATATAATTACAAATCTCTTGGGGCATAACACCCAGGATACAAAATAAAAAGGAAGAAAATACATCAAAATATGTTTAAATTCTACAAGTCCAAAAATTATTACAAAGTCAAAATTATAAATAAAATTTAAAATAAAACAAAAGCCCTAAACACCTATTTATAGGCAAAGCCCCCCTCACCACAATGTGACAAGTGCCACATTTCTAAGCACCCCCATCTAATTAAATCCAAACCATACACAGGCCCCTTAAAAGGAAACAATCCCTAGCAAATTTAGATAAGCTAATAATCACACAACACTTACCCTTCAAGAAACACAAATCCAAAGCAAGTTAGATAAGCCAATAGGATTGAAACATCTAACATCCCTCTAGAATTCTAGAAACTAAACTCACACACCTCTGACAAACGTCACTTAAAACTAAACCTCAAACTAAAACAAGAGAAAACTCATACCTTAAATGAAACAATTGCCAAAAAGTTCCTTAAAACTCCCTAAAATGAAACTCTAACCCATCTGGACCACAAGCCAACCTTAATAGAACCTTAAACCCTCCAAATAAAATCCCAAATAAATCAAATAAAATCAAAATCCTAAATAAGTCAAATCAAATAAAGTAAAATCCTAAATAAATTAAATAAATCCAAATAAAATTTGAATAAACCCAAACAAAATCCCCAAAATCCCAAATAAATCTCATAAATACCAAATAAATCCAAGAAGATCAGAAGGAACCAAATCAGGTAAAATCATCACAGCCAAGTCACCCCTTGACAACCTACCACAGATTAATACCTTCACCGCGATTAGAATTAATCCCTGAAGTCCCATCACATGCTCGTAAATATACTACTCCCCGCAGTCCTATCACGACCAAATCACCCCCCTTGAGATGCTATCACAAATAACATCCCATCACGATCAAAATTATCTCTTAAAGTCTCATCGCAGCCAAGTCACCCCCAACATCCACTGCACAGAACGAGTCGACAACCAAAAATCATCACTCTTGACCCCCATCGCTAAAAACAAAGCCCCCTCACAACAAAAAGTGAGAATTACCAACGACGAAGTAGCCAATCACGCTACTCATCCCGTCACGATCAAAATCACTCTCCCTTGTCCCATTACGTGACCTCACATGCTAACTAGAGAGAGAGTCCCATCGCATAACCTAACACATCCCTGCAATAACATGTCCCATCGGGATGTTAAGACCCCGCCACGTGACATCACGCGCCACGTGATTGAAGGAAGGCTTGATTAATGTCCCATCGTGAAAAGCCAAAAAATGAGCCTCTCGAAAATCTCACCACCAAGGCTAAAGGGCAAGTCCCGTCGCAACCTCAAGACACCGTCATTATCCCATCATGTCGTAAAATAGCCAAGGAGTCATTAGGCCAACACACCATCATACACTCACGTCCCATTGCACCGCAACTACAACCCGATCTCCCCATATAACCAAGACTCACTAGAAGGGGAGGGCCACCAATGTCCCATCGCCAGTTACCCCTCCCCAAAATCCCATCACGTGACTCCGCATAATAAGCAAAAAGGAAGACTTGACCAATATCCCATCGTGAAAAGCAAAGAGCTGAACCACTCTCCAAACGTCTTACCACGATAACAACACATCCCATCGCGACGACTCCTGAATGCCCCATCACGCAATAGTCGCCAGGCTTCACCACAATAGTAGCATACACTCATTGATAGAAAAGAGGAGAAACTCCTCCGAGGCCCTATCGCACCCTTCAACTATCAAGTCCCATCGTGAAAATTTCAGACAATCCGGACATCTCGTCACACCGACAACCATCAGGCCCCACTACAACAATCAGTGGAGGGGGGGGGGGTAGACCCTCTGATGTCCTATCGCAAACCACACCCCTCTAAAATGTCCCATCATGACACTCCCACCGGAATATGAAGTGGTACAGGAAGTCAACTTGACAATGCATAAACACCAACAAGAAGGCTTTGAGTTCATGTGAAAAAATTCACACGAAAGCTCAGCAACCTGGAGCCCACAAAGGCCATTGATATAAACGATGTGAGTGGTTGTGTGATTTCTCATGCATCCACAAAGAACTCGAGTCCTTCCGACGACTCTAGCCCTAGACGCACCCGTCTTATCACTTAACCTTATACGCCAAACAAAGGTGACTCCAGCCAGAAGGAGAAGCCACCTGTAGTCCCATTGTGACACAATCATGGGAGCAATAGTCGGTCAGTCCCATCACAAACAAAAGCCTCCCACCGATAATAAATTAGGAAAATAAAACACCCCTTCTTCTACATGATATTTTCTATAAAATATAATTAGATAATATTAAGATAAACATTTTCAAAACCCATCTCTCTCAACTCGTGAATCACTGTAGTCCTCCCATAAGAGACATTCATCAGTATTCGTCGAGAAGGTTAGATAGAGCATCTGGCGTACCAAGTGTCATCTTGACAACCACATGAACGGTTGGCTCCACAAATCCCGTACCGGTGGATCTGCTTAGCGACATCTCAGAAGCCATGTTTTCCACAGATTTGCCACAAAATTGATCTTAAGTTAAAATCTTAAAATTTAAAATAATAATAATAATAATAATAGTAAATAAACCTCCTATCTATCAGAAATTCACTTCTCATTATTCTCATCCGCTCTTTCCCCTGGGAAACCGAATACTAAGTATACTCAACTTTGAGAAATCACAAATGTTCACTGGAAAGGGATGCTTGACGCACCATTGGTGTGAGCAATGATGTGCCCGGCCTAACATGACTTGCGAAAGCCTTCGCCCTTACATGATATTATATCTTATTATCTAGTCACTTGACATTGTCTCTGGACATTCGTATGACGCCCCCGGTACCTCGATCGTGTCGAATATCCCTCTGTTTGATTGCCCCTTGCACCTACAGACTAGGATATGCCGACTTTCCTCCCATTTGATTGCCCCTTCCAGCAAGTCACGATATGCGATGGGATGCCCCTTGCACCCATGGGTTAGGATTTGCCAATTTCCCCCTTTTTGACTGTCACCCGCAGTAGGTCACGATTTGTGGTGGGATGCCCCTTGCATCCGTGGTAGTGGATATGTCCTTTGACAGCTACCACTGGGCCCCCGAATACTCCATCTTAGCTTGTGCTGATAGATAAGAAAGCCAAACATTTCCTGTCAGCATCCCTAGTTCACATTTGTGATTTCCCAAGAGAAAAATGAGAAGGCACTGTTGGTCTATTATTCGAGACTCTTGCTGCTATTGTATTAAGAACAGTGGAGAGAGTAAATCAAGAGTGGGGAATTGGAGATGGGTCAGTACAGCAAGTCTAAAATAAACACAGTCCTGCAAGATACAAGGTCCATTGTAGTAAGTTTTGATAAGTAAGAGTTTGTCCCATAGAAAAATTGATCTAGAACCCAAAATGGGCTATAATAATAGGCCTCCAAATCTGGCTATAGATATGACAATCCTAAAGAAAGGGAGTTGGGTGTCATGACTACACTAAATTAATCCTAAAAAAGGAGAAATAATATATAGCCCTATCCTAAAGAAAGGGTTAAGAGGAAGATGATGGTAGTGTGTGCCAAAATAAAATACAAAATTTATGAGAAGTAAGCAGGTTGAGCTAAAGTTAATGTTGTAGTAATGTAACTCAGATTTAGTTTGCCTCTGCAGTGCTCCTTGCTGAGACACTATAAAAAGCCTCAATAAGGTATAAGCTCTCAGTTTAACCCATGCCATTTGGGGCGCTCTTAGGGCTATACTCTGTCCACTCCAATGGTCATAGGGTATCCAATAGAGTCTGTCAAATCCCATTGGTTAAACCAGAAATTCGCTAGTCTAATCCATAAGAGTGGATCGATCATCTCCACAGCCACTGGACCGGCTCTAGCCATGAATACTATTGCAAAACTATGTAATGCCAGTGCTACAAGCTCCCCAAATCTGCTCACAGACTTGGCTGACATCCATAGGTATTCCAACCCATAAGATCCTAAGTGCTTGGCTAAGGCCAACTGCTCACTAGTGCCCACAAAAAGGACCATGCAACAGGTTGAATAAGGCTTTTAGATTTAGCTAATTATTGCTATAAATGACCTGCAATGACTCAGCCTCAAGCTGCAATTACTATAAAGAGATCGGATCTAACATCTGATATCGATTAGGTAGAACAGAGGGTAGCCAGTTACTGTACAAAGCTCCTCACAAGGCTCTAGAAGCTCAGGGGAGAAGAATCCTTCTCAAACATATGGATGAACACAACCTTAGGGCTATACTCTGTCCACTTGAATGGTCACATGGTATCCCATTAGTCTGTCCATCCCACAGAGGCCTGAGAAAGAACATGAAAACTGCTGCAACCACCATGGTCCACAGGCCTCCGAACTCCCTGGATCTCACTACAGATCTAGCATTGCTTTTCATGTGTTTATCAAACCAAGGGAAATCAGATGGTAAATAATAGATCTACTAGAAACTGAATGGGCTAGTCCTAAATACATGGATCCTATAGACATCTAAAGAAACTATAAGATCTATAAATTTGATTAAGCATTAAAACAACAGTTCATTAATAAAAACAAAACTTACAATGAACGGTCTCCTTGCTGCAGCCTATAAACAACTGCTCATCCATAATCCTAATGTATACAAAAATCTATTATAAGACTGAAACAAAACTAAACCTAGTTGCTTACAAGGGGATTAGCCAGCAAGTGCTGAGCTAAGAGAGAAGAGAAATAGGAAAAAGATGTGATAAAACCCTAACCCTAGCCTGCCAGAGCTCTCAGTCGAGAGAGGATGAAGGAAAGATGAAAATAATAAGCTCTAAATATAGCTTATATACTCTGTCAAAATGGCCTTAGCTCTAAAGAGATTAACCCTAATTTTTCTAGCAGTCATGGCACTGTTACAACCCTTGAATGCCTCGAGATGTGCACTTTGAAATCTGCACCTTGAGAAGTATGCCCTAGCCTTGGGAAATTCTCAAAAGGTCCCTGAGTTAATACTGAGAAGTGGAGAGCCCGCTCTTTGCGGGGATGGCAGCTATTTTAGTTTACTCGTGCAGTTGCTTCACTTTCGTGAAGTTACCTTTGGCTGATGGGAAGGGCTCATTCACGTAAGAAACCTTTAGTAAATCACGCAACTGCTTCGCATCATAGTGCTATCATAGAGATGGTCTGGAGAGACAGGGTGTTTCACACAGTAAAGCTTCAGGAGCTCTCTCTTGCTCAGTACTTGTGCAGGTGGGCTCCTGCGCTTGCGTAGTAACTTGTAAGGCTCCAGAGTGTGTGAGATCTGTGCGAGGGCAATTCTGGGCGTCTCTCTCTTTCAGGGCCATGTGAGAACTCCTTGAGGTGACTTTTTGTTCTCTATGCATATGGGCTCGCTGTGTTCCTCGCACGGCTGCTTTGAGGCTTGATCTCTGCGACCACGAATTCTGAAGGTTTTACACCACAAGATCTTTGCGATATCTTTACAGCTCTCCTCTTAACTATGCGGCATATCTACGTGAGAGCTTCTTCCACTGCATCTTTAGCTTCACGAGGAAGCTCCTCAACTCTGCGAGGTCTGTTTCTTAACACTCTGCTGCACTACACTTGTTACTGTTGCAACATCCTCCTTTCTTAGCTAACTTCATTCATCTTCTAGACATAGGTCAATGATGATCAGTAACAATGAGTCACCATGGTGAGCACTACCAAGGTGTTCCATCAGGCTTTGTCTCAGCTGTCACCTTTGAGTGCATTCTCTCTCTTTTGGGCCAAAAAGTAAGGAGTTTATATTAAGCTGTACATTTTATTGCTAACTATAAAACACACTTAACAAATGGTTATTAGTCTGCTTCAAGGTCCAGCAAAGGCTAAGTTAAGAGGTGAAAAGTGATACTTTTCAGTCAATAACAGGCACCTCAGAAGAGGGGTGTCTACTTCTTCGATGCATTCTTACTTTGCAAGAAAGCGCTGAAGAGGGGCACCTGTAGACACCCCAATTTTGCTCTCTCATAGTATTCAAACCTGTTTGGTCAGCCTTTGACTTTGCCCATGACTTTCAGAAGGGAATTACCTTCTCTAAAGCTTTAAAACCCCTGATACGGGGACCATATACTGAAATAATAGTATATGGTTGAACACATGCTGAAACAATAGCTCTGTGGCTCAGACCTCGCAACCCTAGTACAAGGACCATATACTAAAACAATAGTATATGGCTAAACATAGGCTGAAACAATAGCTCTGTGGCTCAGACCCCGCAACCCTAGTATGGTGACCATATACTGAAACAATAGTGTATGGTTGAACACAGACTGAAATAATAGTTATGTGGCTCAGACCCTGCAACCTTAATGCGAGGACTATATACTGAAACAATAGTATGTAGTGGAAGCACAGGCTGAAACAATTGCCTTATGGTTCAAACCCAACTCAACCCCAGGAAAAGTCTCGAATTGTGTGCCCTATCTAGCATGCGTAATTCGATTGCACGCCCCATAGTGGGCGCGCAATTGATCCCACTTGGACCAGGGCTGTTCTTCCTGTGGGTCACCTTAGGAGTAAATTACGCGCCCTATAGAGTGCACACAATTCAATTGCATGCCACATCACTGATATGAAATTGGTCTAATATGGACCGACCCTTAACGTTCTAGAGGTCACTTTAAGACCTGATTGCGGGCCTAAACAAGCACGCACAATTGATTACACGCATTGTACAAGGTGCACAATTAGGTCTAATTAGATTAGAACTTGGACACTTGGCTGAGTCAGTCAGCCGGTCACTCACTGAGTCGGTCACCGACTCAGAGATATTAAGCGCCTAGGATAGGGCATGTAATCTGATTAAGCGCACAAGACAGGGCTCATAATTGGATTTGACCGGCTAATTGCACACCTCCCACAGGGCGCGCAATTACCCGAATATCTATAAATAGACCCCATACCCCACATCCCAAATCATCAAGCAATCGAGTTTTCGAGTTCCTCTCTTCCGAGCTTAGGGATTTCGAGATTCTCTTCATCACTTATCCTCAGGTAATTCCTTAGTTATAGTTTCTAATTTCCTTTCTAGTTCTAGGTTCTAGTTCTTAAATTCTAGTTTTTAGTCCTTAATTTCTAGCCTTAGATCTTAGATTTTAATTTTAGTTATTAAATTCTAGTTTTTAATCTCTAGTTCTTAGAATCAGTCCTTAGCTTTTAGTCTTTAAATTTTGATTCTAGTTTTTAGTCATAGTTCTAAATTCTAGTTTCTAATTCTAGTCTTTGTCTAGTTCTTAATTTCTATAACTTTGATTTCAACTCTTAATTCTTAAATTCAAATTCTTAGTCTTCTTTATCTCTAGTTCTAGGTCTTAATTCCTAGAGCCAGTTCTTAATTTTTAGTCTCTAAGTTTCTAGTTCTTAATCTCTAGAACCAGGTCATAGTCTCTAATTATTCTAGGTCGTAGCCTTTATTTTCAAGCTCTAGTTCTTGATCTCTTCTAGTTTATAATTTTTCTGCTCTAATCTTAATCTTCAAAAATCCTTAATTTCAATCTTCAAAATCTTAACTTTTCAATTCAAAATCAGTTTCACAATTTATACTATTTTAAAAATGACCCTTAACCAACCGATATACCCAAGGGACCTTACGGAGGGTACCCGGGAACGGGGCTGATCCACCTTAGCATAGCGGGCCAAACCCCCATTTTTTTAGATTCTTAGTAGAAATAAGAAACTTAAAATAATTAGACTTCGAGTAGAAGTAAGATATCTAAAATAATTAGACTTCTAACAGAATTAGGTGTTGACAAGTGAAAAATACCATTTTTCACCCCTAAACTTAAGTCTTGATAGACCTTTGAGAGAACTAAATAAGTGTTTTAAGTGCCTATGTTGCAGCTAACAATAAAGACAGGCTTAACCATAAAAGCAGCTTAAAAGTGCCAAAAAGATGACAATCCCTGTCAGTCCAAAGAAAGGAAGTGAAGAAACAACCTCATCAGCTGTTGAAAGGTCTAAAGTAAAGAGGCAAAGACCTGTAAGCGAAGCAGGGAACAATTCGAACAGAGAAATGCACTACAGAGTTCTTTTCACAAAGAACCTGCACTTTTCGTAAAGAACCTTGAACTCTGCGAAAAGGACTAAAACTCCAGGCGTAGCTTTCGAAGAGCATCTGAACTCCTCGAAGAGAAGATTGAACTTTACGAAAAGGAGAAAACACACTTCGAAGAGAAGATTGAACTTTGCGAAAAGGAGAAAACACACTTCGAAGAGAAGATTGAACTTTGCGAAAAGGAGAAAACACAATTCGAAGAGAGATTGAACATTGCGAAAAGAGCTTCAGAAGTCACAACACTTTGCGAAAAGGCCCCTAAAGCTTTGTGAAAAGGTATTCTGGAGATTCGTAGCTTTAACAAGGGCAATTCAGTAATCTGTTGCACGTGTCCCAATGCATTTTAAAACCTAGGGACATTCCAGAGGGTTCTAAGCATAAAGTGAAGGAATATTCCACCCCACGTGAGCACCTAGAGAGGGAATAACTTGGCGGGAACTTCTAGAAACTCTAACAAACTTTCAAAATGCATAACAGAATTGATGCCTTTTTCACCTGATTGGCTGAAACAGATCGAGGAATTCTGATTGGCCAGAACAGATCTCAATCCCCGTGCTCGACTACCATTGGTCAATACAGATCTGAGAACCTCTGATTGGTTGATACACATCTGAGCTGGACCTGGGGAAAGCTATAAATTGACGAAGCATTTGCCCAATTGAGGCATCCAGATTTTGAGTTTCATTTCTAATCCCCCATTTCCCAGCCAGACAGCTTGTCTGCAATCCTTGTAATAGCCTACTTTGTACTTGCATTTGAGAGCTGTGAGATACTGCTGTAACTCAAAGGAGAGTTTGCATCCAAGACTGCAAATCTGAGAGCTGTTAAGCCGTGCTCTGTAAATTGTAAGGATGAATTTTAAAAGGTTGCTGTAAACTATGCATTCTCCATTGGACTCATGTCAAGGGTTCCCTCTGATCTCCTCAGTACATTAGACTCCTTTAGATTCATTGTTGTGCATGCAATTTCCCTTGATTCATTAATCCTGTAAGAATTAGTGTTGGTAACCTAGTCTCTTACAACATTTGTAGTGATGTTTATTGTTCTGAATTGAGGATTTGGATTAAAGACTATTAGATGGTTTGTGGACATTAAAGTGGACAGACCATAGCCATAAGCGTAAGCCTAATCCTTGAATTAGATTTATCTCTCTTACATCTGTGCTTGTAGCCAGATGAAGATTGGATCACCTCTGTTGAGCTGCAGTTACTCTCATTAGATTTCAAAGACCAAATCAGATTTAGATATTACTTCTCCATCTTTGTTTCAATCACTCCCCCAACTCGGATCTGGATCATTTAGTTTAAATTTTTCTTTGTTTTTAGTTTGTTAAACGTGACAAATTCAAACCTCTCATCTTATCAGTTTTCTAGATAGGATAAGAAGCCAGATCTGGTAGCTCAGATCTGGAGGTTTATCTTACATTTTAGACAAATTCTCTGTTGACAATCTTTCACTCACTTACTTTTAAAACTTGCTACAATTGGCCCTGATCTTGCAGGCTAATTCTCTTCTAACTGTGCTGATATTTCTTTATTTGTTTATATAGTTTAGAGCCACTGTAATTTAGCAGCTATAAATCTATTTTCAAAACTCACATAAATCAAGCACACTAAGAAGCAACAAGTTTTTGGCGCCGTTGCCGGGGAATTTGTTCTAAAATAGATAGACCTAAGTTTTCATTTTAATTTTTATCAGTACTAAACTATTCTATTGTTTATACTTGTGCAGTTATTCATATTCCGGTTTTTAAAGAAGGGAAATTACTGAAAGGAATTCTGAAGGTTTGCTGTGCATAATCAGATTTTTTTTGTTCTGAGTTGTATGTTTGGTAGGAGGACTCTCAGCCCTGAGATTCTCCCATTGAATTTAGAAGTTGAAAGGCTACTACGAACCAAACAAACAACACAGAATTCTGCTACTATGGGTGAAGAACCTCGACTTTGAGGGATTACTTTGCACCTGGTGCTTATAATTCCCCCTTTTACATTCAATTTCCTACTGTTGAAGGAAATTATGAGATCAAGTCATCAACTATCCAAATGCTTCCTTCCTTCCATGGGTTGAGTAAGGAAGACCCATACAAACATGTGGATGAATTCTTGGCTCTTTGCACCACATTCAACATAGCTGGACTGGGTCCAGAAGCAACCAAGCTTAGGCTTTTTCCTTTTTCATTAAAGGATAAAGCTAGAGCATTGTTATCCATGTTAGCACCAAACAGTATCACTTCTTGGAATGATTTGCAGTGTCAATTCTTAGCCAAATATTTCCCAATGTCTAAAACAAGCCAATTGAGACAAAGTATCATTTCATTCTCCCAAAACTCAACTGAAACTTTCCATGAACCATGGGAAAGATTCAAGGAACTGTTAAGGCAATGTCCTCATCATCAAATTCCTAGGTGGCAGCTGGTTCAAAGCTTCTATCAAGGAATTGATCAAAAAGGCAAAAATATGGTGGATGCCTCCTGTGGAGGCACTTACTTGCAAAAAATAGTTGAAGAGGTTTGGGACTTATTTGAAGTGATTGGTGAAAACTCAACTCGAGGAATCTCACAAGAGAAATTGAAAATCGCTAGGTTGAACAACCACCAACCCACCAAAGGGAAGATCTATGAGGTGAATGAGTTGGAAAGAAAGATGGACAATCTAACCACAAAGTTTGATAGATTGATGGACTCACTTAAAACTCCAAATATTTCAAGAGTAGAGGAGGCATGTCCGATATGCCACCCTACTCATTCACTTGACCAATGTCCTGCATCACGGTTCCCAGATTTAATGGTGGAACAAGCTCATGTGCTCAATCATTTGGACGGATGCGCCAAATGAATATCCATGGAGGGCACACCCCAATTTGAGGTGGAACCAAGGAATTACCAATCCCAACAACAAGAACAACCAAGAATCAAATGCCTTTCAAAAACTGCACAACCAGACAAGAAAATTTTTATGTCAAACCAAACTTTCAAATGACCCATTCCACAACAACACATGCGTGATGCATGATTCAAAACCCTTCCAGTCCCTTTCTTTTGAAGATCAAGTCCTAAATTCACTTGAATTTAGGATCTTTAACTCAAAGCGTGAATTTTCACCCGAGCATAAAGAAGATTGAAGAAACATTGGGATGACTTTTCAAATACCTTGGCAAAAGAGAGGAAGGAAAGTTACTACCCAACCTTTGAACAATCCCAAAGGACAGTTCATGGTTGGAGAAGCTTCTAATTCACATGAAGAAGTAAAAACTGTCACCACTTTGAGAAGTGGAAAAATGATAGATAACAAAGTGAGTACTGAAGAAGAAAGAAATGAGCAAGAGGATAAAGATATGCAAGAGCAAAGATAGTGATAGCAAGTTACCTGATGTACCTCAAAAACCAAAAAATGAAAAAATGTAAAAGTAAAAATTTCTAAAAACACTTCTAAAGTAGATGAAAGATTAGTTCCTCATTTACCATTTCCTCATGCAATGAAATCAGATCCCTTTGATAAAGGGAACACAAAAATAGATGAGATGATGGAGACTTTCAAGCAAGTCAAGATAAATTTACCTTTGCTTGAGGCAATCAAACAAATTCCAGCATATGCAAAATTTTTGAAAGATGTTTGCACTCACAAAAGACAGTCTAGGATACAGCTTGTCCAAAAGGTCTTTCTTTGTGGAAAGAATTACCCAGGTGCTATCCATTGCTACACCTCCTAAACTTCAAGATCCTAGAATCCCCACAATCCCTTGCATTATTGGGGAACACACCATTGAAAAGGCTTTATTAGATCTGGGTGCTAGTGTCAACCTACTTCCATATTCTGTATATGAGAAACTAGGTTTGGGAGAATTAAAACCCACTCATGTGGTGTTACAACCTAGCGATGATCCGAAAGAAAGCTAGTAGGGATGATTGAAGATGTATTGGTGGGAGTAGATAAATTCTTCTATCCTCTGATTTTCTAGTTTTGGATATGGAACCAACTAAAAGCAAAACTTCCATCCTGTCATTTTGGGAAGACCATTCACAGCTCTGACAAATGCTTGCATTCAATGCAGGTCTGGTATTATGGAAGTCTCATTTGAAAACATGAAGGTAAAATTAAATGTTTATAATGCAGTCACACAACCTCAATTCAGCTCTGAAGAATGTTTTCATGTTGATCTATTGGATGAACTTGTGGAAGGGACTTTACAATAATTTCTGCAGGGTGAAGACTTCACCACAGATGTTAAAGATGCTTGGGGATATGCTGAAAATAAAGCAAGTTGTATCTCAAATTCCGAGGAAATAAATGTTGTACAAGGAACCCTTAATCAATCAGCAAATTTCTCTTCTTGGAAACCTGCTACTCTCCCCCTTCCACAAACATCTAAGGTACCTTTGTTACCTTCTTTTCTCAGCCCACCTGATTTAGAACTAAAGCAGCTGCCAGAAAATTTGAAGTATGTGTTCTTGGGTAATCATAAATCATTGCCTGCCATTATTTCTTCCTCTCTCACAAAGGAGCAAGAGGAAGAGCTGCTGATAGTCTTGAAAGAACATAAAAAGGCTATTAGCTGGACTATTGCTGATTTAGGAGGAATTAATCCAGTTGTTTGCATGCACAAAATCCACTTGGAAGAAGATGCAAAGCCTTCTAGAGAAATGCAAAGAAGGTTGAACCCTCATATGCAAGAAGTGGTCATGAAAGAGGTTGTTAAGTTGTTGGATGCAGGAGTCATTTACCCCATTTGATTCACGGATAGCACCTACATGGTGGTACCTAAGAAATCTGGAATCACCTTGTAACCTCAGATTCGTGAGCTTATGTCAACCAGCAAACAACTGGAAGGAGAGTCGTATTGATTACGTAAAATTAAATGCAATGACCGTGAAAAGACCATTTCCTCCCATTCATTGATCGGATCTTAGATAAGCTAGCGAGGAAAAGCTTATTCGCTTTTCTTGATGGTTACTCTGGTTACAACCGATTCTGTGTACCCACAAGATCGTGAAAGACCACATTCACGTGCCCTTTTGGCACTTTTGCCTATAGGAGAATGCCTTTTGGTCTTTGTAATGCTCCTGCTACCTTCCAAAGATGCATGTATGTAATTTTTCGATATGATTGACCAATTTATGGAGATTTTATGGATGATTTCTCAATCTTTAACTTTTTCCTGTTTACACCATCCCAAATTGGTACTACAAAGATGCGAAGAAACCAATCTGGTTTTGAGTCGAAAAGAGCCATTTCATGGTCACCGGCATTGTCCTTGGCCATGTTGTTTCCCACAAGGGCATTGAGGTGGACAAAGCAAAATTGAGTTAATTGCACATTTACCACCTCCCAAACCATTAAACAAATCAAGTTTTTAGGACATGTTGGATTTTCTGTAAGGTTCATCAAGGACTTCAAAGAAATAACTAAACCTCTTTGTCATTTTGTGCCAAGATGTCCCTTTTGTTTTCAATAGTGAATGCATGAAGGCTTTTGAATTCCTAAAAATTGTTGATTTCAGCTCCAATATTGCGATCTCCAGATTATTCATTACCTTTTGAAATCGATGTGTGATGCATCGATTATGCTTTGGGAGCTCCTGGACAGAGAAAAGATAAGTCACCTCATGTTATAGCTTATTCCGAGATCAATGATTGATGCATGCTCAATTACACAACAACCGAGAAGGAGCTGCTAGCAATTGTTTTTGCTTTAGAAAATTCAGTCATATGTCTTGGGTTCACAAATAGTGGTGTTCATCGACCACTCGCCTTGAAATACCTTACATCTAAGGACACCAAACCAAGATTAATCGGTGGATTCTCCTATTACAGAATTTGATCTACGATTCAAGATAAAAAGGGGTGGAGAATGTGGTGGTGATCACCTCCGTAATTTTAATCACGAGATTGATAGGTTGCTCATCAATGAATCTTTTCACGATGAGCAACTTTTTATTAGTGAACACACTCCTTGGTTTGCCAACATAGTCAACTTTTTGGCTCTTGGAAGAATTCACCATTGGAATAGAATGGATAAAGATCTTTTCTTCTCAAAGGTTAAACACTTCATCTGGGAGGATCCTTATCTGTTTAAGAGTTGTGCAGATCAAATAATAAGGAAATGTGTCCCTGACCAAGAATTTCATAGAATACTTTCTATGTGTCATGAACAGGCCTGTGGAGGTCATTTTAGTGGGAACAAAACTGCTGTAAAAGTTTTGCAGTGTGGATTTTATTGGCCTACACTTTTCAAGGATGCCCTGCAGCATTGTAAGTCCTGCCAGAACTGTCAGAAATTAGGCAGCATTTCCAAGAGAAACTCAATGCCTTTACAGCCTATTTTGGTAGTTGAGTTGTTTGATGTTTGGGGGATAGACTTCATGGGTCCCTTTCCTCCTTCCAATGGGAATAACGTCATTTTAGTAGCTGTGGATTATGTATCCAAATGGATTGAAGCCATAGCTACTAAAACAAATGATCACAAAGTGGTTTTGAAATTTCTTAAGGATCACATTTTTTCCAGGTTTGGTTTTCCCAGAGCCATTATCAGTGATGGGGGAAGCCATTTTTGTAATAGACATTTTGAAACATTGTTGAAGAAATACTCTGTGACTCATAGTGTAGCCACTCCATATCATCCACAAACCAGTGGACAAGTGGAGATTTCCAATAGAGAAATCAAACATATTTTGGAAAAGACTGTGAAGAAGGGCGATGAAAAGGATTGGTCCTTTAATTTGAATGATGCATTGTGGGCATATAGGACATGACCTATAAAACCTCAATTGGTATATCCCCATTTAGGTTGGTCTATGGCAAAGCATGCCATTTACCAGTAGAGTTAGAATATAAAGCTTTTGGGCCATTAAAACATTGAACATGGATCTAACTACTGCTGGTAATCACAGGAAATTGCAACTTGCTGAGTTAGAAGAGCTGCGAATGGATGCATACACCAATTCAAGATTGTATAAAGAGAAAGTCAAAACTTTTCATGATAAAAATTTATTGAGAAAGAGTTCACAGCTGGTTCTAAGGTATGGTTATTTAACTCAAAGCTCAAGTTTTTCCCAGGAAAACTGAGATCCAGATGGGAAGGGCCATACACTGTCATTCAAGCAGCCCCTTCGGGAGCTGTTGACATCCTTGATCCAAGTAATGGAAGAATCATAAAGGTCAATGGTCAGAGGCTCAAACCATGCATTGAAAATACCAGAGCCTGTCCCCATCTATCATCACGAATCTCCAAAATTTGATGGTAGAAAAGCGTACATTATGTTTGTATATCATAGTTTTGCTGCTTATTTTTCTGTTCGCTTTTATCTCTTTTCGCATAGTTGAAACATGCTTGAAGTTCAGTCGCAAAGTCATAATTCGCTTTTCGCAAAGTCCAAATTACTTTTCGAATAGACTCTGGAGCTGTAATGAATTGCTCGAAAGCAAAGATGTGCTTTTCGATTAGTTGGTGCTGAATGCTTTTTCTTTTCGAAAATATAGTTCGGAAGCTAATTCCTAGGCGAAATGATGTTTATCAAAACGTTAACTTGTCGATAGATGGAGGTCTCTTTGGAACTTTTCAAAACTTAAAGGCGCTTTGCGATATTAACTTTGAGTATATTTAAACCCCTTTTGAAGTCGGGTTTCATTTCAAACTCTTCTGTGAGCGACTCTTCTTCGCTACCCTACTTCGCTCTCTCCTTGCACGAGTTAACAAGTTTACTACCCTTTTGTAATCGACATTGTGTAGATCATTTGCATTTTCGAGAAGGATTTCAGCTTGTAACTGGGGATTTCAAAGCAAACAACTCGTTCAAACATAAACCCTAGATCTCGGTATTTCTCTACCCATTCTCTCTGGTTATCATTTAGTAAGTTGATTACGTCAAGATCTATTTTGGGCATTTTTTACATCAATCTAGAATGGGAAAAGCGAGAGAAATCATTGGTAATGTTCTCCAAATCCCTCGCTAAGAAAGTGAGCAAACCGACCCCAAAAGCAAAGGAAAAGCCAAAACTTCAACTAAAGCGAAAACTTTCAATGGATAAAAGCGAGAGGTGGAGAAAGGTAAGAAAATTAGACATGAGGAACCCACCCTGCTGCTAGCCAGGCCGAGCTTACTCCTCTGCCCATTCATTTGGTCCTACCAAATCCCTTCATTGATGCTCGAAGCTAATACAGGCGATGGTAGATGAAACTTTTTAGTCACCAAACCAGTGTTTGCCATCCTTAAGATACCTTAGAGAGGCTTCACTAAGCAATATCCTTACCCCTTGCCGAGAAAAATTTACCTAAGGATGGTGAAGTTATGGTACCAAAACCTAGTCAAGGTCACCAAAAAGATGTCATGTCCCTACCCTTGTAATTTTCATTGATGATTGCGATCTTCATCGTGACATTTGAAGACATAGGGAATGCTTTAGGATACCATTCCAATTTGATCCCTCTGGTCCTTTGGCTGCTCGAACGACCTCTTTTAGAGATAGTGCCCATTTAATCCAAGGTATTGTGGGCCATTTGATCCATTATGAGAAGAGACCTTGCCCCCAATTTCTATTAATGGATTCCATTTTAAGGGCAGCTTTATGTCATCACTGGGCACGACCAAGAGAGGAGAACACCAATTTTAGAGGCCCTCTTTCATTTCTCCAAGGCGCTTTTCAATGCCCCTATGTTAATTTTGAAGCTATGGTGATGTCGATTTCAAGCTGAAGAAAGAGCAGAAGATAGCTGGCCTACCATTTGGCAGATTGATCACAGCCCTCCTCAGAGCCAAATTCGACATTGATAGTGAGGAGCCATTTGAAGTCATTACCCCTCACAATTTTGGGAAAAAGGCTTGGACTACAAGCCAGGCTATGCTGAGAAGGATGAGAGAGGCAGGTGAACCTGCACATGCCCTCGCCACGCACCTGAACCTGCAGTTGTGAGTGAGCCAGAACCCACCCCTGCAGATGAGCCTGCACCTGAAGCCACCCCTGCAGCTGAATTTGAGCTTACAACTGAGCCTGCCCCTGCCATGTTGCCAGATCCAAATTTGTCAGAATCAACTTTGCCCGATCCAGTTCTGCCAACTCCTGTGGTGACCAGCTCTTTAGCTGCCCCACTTCTTGAAACATCTCTGCCAGTACCTTTGGTGACCAACTTTTCAACTGCACCTACTTTGGAGGAAGTTGCCCTTGCACCCTACTCCCCTACTCAAGCCCCTGCACTTTCACCTATCCCAGCTGTCCCATCTCCCACACATTCCATCATTCCAATTGTGGACTCCCCCTCTACACCAACCACTCCAACCATTCTCACACAACCAATTTCACCCTCCAATGCCCAGGCTTTAGAGGAGTTAGCTATAGATTTTATTGCCCCATCCCCCTGCACTCCTCTGCTCCAAAGCCCCTCAAATTCCCCTGCTCCATCGCCCCACACACAGAGACCTCCCTACACTGAACTGAGCCCTCTTCTCTAATGGGTTCTATTTTTGAAACCATGGAACTAGACCCCACTCCTATACCTGCTCCTCCTCCTTCACCCACTTTCCAACCTCTCCTTCTGACCATTGCACCTCCTCCCTCCACCTCGGTTGTCCCAGTCTCTACTATGCCCACCTCTCCCACACTGCATCCATTACCCAAATCCTTACCTACCTCCAATCCATCCAAGCCCAACTTCAAATCAACAGACAATCGATGCAGAACCATGGAACTGCTCCATACCTTAGCTTCCACATCCCAAAACCACCATTACCCCTGCACCTATTTTTTCTTCCCAGCCACCCAAACGGATCCAGGTAATATTGGTTGATCCGCCCACCCCACCACTACTACCCAGTGCAAAGACATACTCAAATTGAAGCTCCTTTGATTCCATCCCTCCACCACTCCCCATTTTCTCTGAGAAGCCACTCGAATGCACTGCTGTCCCCTTTCTAGCCACTTCTCTCCCCCTACAACAGGTGGTCCACCTTTAGTCCCCTACCATTTCATTTCCCTCCCCCGATATGCCACCCTCATCAAAGCCAAGGAAAATAACCCTTATATCCCCAGAGATGTTCAAAAGAGGGTAGCTGATTTGCAAGCTTACATCCGCACCCCTATGAAAACCAAATCGAAGTTAGAGATTTTATGAAATTTGAAAGAGATAAAATCACGGGACTTCTTGGGTCAAACATTTAAATTTGGTGAGGATGAGCAACACAAGGTGTCCATGTTGCAAGCCCAACTGGATCAAGAAAAATTGAAGACCACTAGCCTCACCAAACACCTTGGCCCCATCAGAAAGATCAAATCTGAGGAGTATACTGAGCTACAAAACACCATTCCGGAGAAAGCTCAATCAAGTTCAGACTCCAACACTGACTCTAGCTCTGATTCTGACAATGACTCCAGTTCGGAGCCACCTGAGCCAACCTATGATACAGATTTTGACCCCAGTTATTAGCTCTCCTTGTACTTTTTGTGTTATAAAGTTGTAATAGAAAATTCTATTTTGTGTATACTCATGCATTTTTCTTGCCATTATTACTTTTGTTGTTTTTCTTTCTTATATTTTCCTCCTGTTTTGGACCAACGATGTGGACCCTGCTCCCCTTTGGTTTGGGGGTATGGCAGGTATGCCAATAGAATAAGTAAGTTAATGCTTGCTGCAGCTTATGATCAGTAAAACTTTTGAGAAAATGAAGTCATTTCACACCTGTTGTTTTGAAAAATGAGGAAGTTAAAACTTTTTAAAATGAATTTGTACTGTAATTCTAAAGACTTTCATGAATTAAATGTCAGGAAATTTCCAAAAGAAAATTGATGTTTTAGTAAACCTAAAATAAAGGAAAACAGTGAAGATATACCTCAAGAAGTTGATATAAAACCACACCCAGTGAGGTTTGGGCCTGAAATGTATTCTTTGGAGGTATGCTTTGGCAATCTTTTTTGCTTTTAGGGACTATGTGAATCTGCTTACTTACACTAGAAGTCACACATATCCAAATTGAAATATTTTGATAGCACTCATGATATTAAAGACATGATGTAAGGCCTCCTTTTAAACAGTTTGAACCTTACAAAGCCCCACCTTTTAAAACTGCCCTTGATACACACCAGTTGAGCTGTATAAATTGATGAATCCTTTGAAATCTCATCCAATAAACCTCATCAGTTTCATTTAGCCTAACCCTACCCTAAGAAGTCAGAAGAGAAAGGGAAGAAAGCTGAGGGAAGGCGAATTGAGTAACAATTTAATAGCAAAAGTAGGGTGAAAGTTGAAGGCAATGATGAAATAGCAGAGGGAATGTGGCATGCAGTCAGTGCTAATTCGAAAAAGAAAAATATTTGAGCAAAACAAAAGAAAGAAGGCATTTTCATTGGAAGTTTGAAAAAGAAAGAGAAAAAGATGGCCACTTTGGCTCTGGAAATTCAAAAGAAGAAGATGAAACTATGCTGAAGAAAAGTGGGTTTGCATATAATCTCCTGACCTTGACTGACTTCTCAAATATGAACACCTTTCCAACCCTTTTTAGAGATTCCAACTATCAGCCACAATCAAACCCAAGTAAAAGTCCTTACTGATCATTGATGGATTGAGCTATCACATGGAGATAAGAATTTGTGTAATCTATGGTGAAAGGAGCAGTGAATTTATAACTAAAAGCAATGCCTATGCTCACCTTACATTCTATTTGAGGTAGAATCGCTCTTAAGCTGTGAAAAGTACAACCCTCTCATTTACTTATTGAGTGAAAATCCTGGTGAGAATTGGGTTTGCAATCAACTGATTAGGGCAACATCGAAGCTAGATTCCTAAATCAAAGGCTAGAGTTAGTAAATTTTCCACAGTAAATGGCCTCTCGACATAAATCGACTGAGTAGTAACAAGAATTACTTCAGAATTTTAGTTTTAAACTGATAGCTTTCTTGAAAAACCTTCTTACAAAATAACTGATGCAAGTGCGAATAATCAATTGAGGAAAGTGGTCGTATGTAATAACTTATTGAAGAAGTTTGTGGGTACCTTCACTGAAAACCCTCTGGAGACTTCACTCCTCCACTAGGGATCACCTAGGGGTTTTAAAAGGCTTGTTGCATAGGCTAAATGCAACTGTGCTCCCTACAAAAGTGGCTCTTTACTTTGTTTTTTTTATTCTTTTCTTTGCTGAGGGACTAGCAAAGCTTAGGTTTGGGGATGTGTTGACAAGTGAAAAATATCATTTTTCACCCCTAAACTTAAGTCTTGATAGACCTTTGAGAGAACTAAATAAGTGTTTTAAGTGCCTATGTTGCAGCTAACAATAAAGACAGGCTTAACCATAAAAGCAGCTTAAAAGTGCCAAAAAGATGACAATCCATGTCAGTCCAAAGAAAGGAAGTGAAGAAACAACCTCATCAGCTGTTGAAAGGTCTAAAGTAAAGAGGCAAAGACCTATAAGCGAAGCAGGGAACAATTCGAACAGAGAAATGTACTACAGAGTTCTTTTACGAAGAACTGCACTTTTAAGAAGAACCTTGAACTTTGCGAAAAGGACTATAACTCCAGGCGTAGCTTTCGAAGAGCATCTGAACTCCTCGAAGAGAAGATTGAACTTTGTGAAAAGGAGAAAACACACTTCGAAGAGAAGATTGAAATTTGCGAAAAGGAGAAAACACAATTCGAAGAGAGATTGAACATTGCAAAAAGAGCTTCAAAAGTCACAGCACTTTGCGAAAAGGCCCCTAAAGCTCTGCGAAAAGGTATTCTGGAGATTTGCAGTTTTAACAAGGGCAATTCAGTAATCTGTTGCACGCATTCCAATGCGTTTTAAAACCTAGGGACATTCCAGAGGGTTCTAAGCATAAAGCGAAGGAATATTCCACCCCACGTGAGCACCTAGAGAGGGAATAACTTGGCGGGAACTTCTAGAAACTCTAACAAACTTTCAAAATGCATAATAGAATTGATGCCTTTTTACGATTGGGAACAGATCGAGGAATTCTAATTGGCCAGAACAGATCTCGATCCCCGTGCTCGACTACCATTGGTCAATACAGATCTGAGAACCTCTGATTAGTTGATACACATCTGAGCTGGACCTGGGGAAAGCTATAAATTGATGAAGCATTTGCCCAATTGAGGCATCCAGATTTTGAGTTTCATTTCTAATCCCCCATTTCCCAGACGACATCCTTTGTAATAGCCTACTTTGTACTTGCATTTGAGAGTCTGTGAGATACTCTGTAACTCAAAGGAGAGTTTGCATCCACGATCGCAAATCCGAGAGTCGTTAAGCCGTGCTCGTAAATTGTAAGGATAAATTTTAAAAGGTTGTCAGAAACTATGCATTCTCCATTGGACTCATGTCAAGGGTTCCTCGATCTCCTCAGTACATTAGACTCCTTTAGATTCATTGTTGTGCATGCAATTTCCCTTGATTCATTAATCCTGTAAGAATTAGTGTTGGTAACCTAGTCTCTTACAGCATTTGTAGTGATGTTTATTGTTCTAAATTGAGGATTTGGATTAAAGACTATTGGATTGTTTGTGGCCATTAAAGTGGACAGACCATAGCCATAAGCGTAAGCCTAATCCTTGAATTAGATTTATCTCTCTTACATCTGTGCTTGTAGCCAGATGAAGATTAGATCACCTCTGTTGAGCTGCAGTTACTCTCATTAGATTTCAAAGACCAAATCAGATTTAGATATTACTTCTCCATCTTTGTTTCAATCACTCCCCCAACTCGGATCTGGATCATTTAGTTTAAATTTTTCTTTGTTTTTAGTTTGTTAAACGTGACAAATTTAAACCTCTCATCTTATCAGTTTTCTAGATAGGATAAGAAGCCAGATCTGGAGGTTTATCTTACATTTTAGACAAATTCTCTGTGGACGATCTTTCACTCACTTACTTTTAAAACTTGCTACAATTGGCCTTGATCTTGCAGGCTAATTCTCTTCTAACTGTGCTGATATTTCTTTATTTGTTTATATAGTCTAGAGCCATTGTAATTTAGCAGCTATAAATCTGTTTTCAAAACTCACATAAATCAAGCACACTAAGAAGCAACAACATTAGGACACTTAAGTTAATTAGACTTTTAATAGAATTAGGATATTTAGATTAATTAGATTCCAAGCAAGACTAGGAGACTGATACCAATTAGACTTCTAATAAGATTAGGATACTTAAGTTAGTCAGACTCCTAAAAGGATTAGTAGTTCTAAATAATTAGACTTCTAGAAGGCTTAGAAGATTAGATTAATTAAACTTCCAGTAACACTAGGAAAGCTAAAGTAATTAGAATTATATCAAGAATAGGAAAACTATATAAACTAAACTTCTAGGTGACCTAGTGCTTCTGACGTCGGTAGGCCGACGATTTAGTAAGGAAGTCGAATCCACTCTCCGAAAGGCATGATCAGTGACATGCTGTAGCATCGATAAATATATGCAGTTGGCGATCGCAACGAACCATGTATTTTCCCCTTAGAATTTACCCCTTTTTTTACTCCTATAATATCTTTTAACTTATCATTCATTGCCTTTTCCAGAGTCCACTTGGACTGAATTGGGCCACTCTTTTCAGACACCTGAAAGGGACCCAAAAAAGCATGACCAACAACCTTCTCTTTAGCCTATTGGGTCTCTTCTTCGATAGGCTTGCAGCCTAAGCCGAACCTGACTCATAGTCCGCCCCTCACTCAGACTGGGTCCCTCCTACCTTGTAAGCAAGGGCCCAAACCTTTACCTTTTTTATAACCCCATTTCTGGACCATTCCTACTGCTATGATCATTCCACCTCCGGTCCTTATGGTGATCCTCTCGAGGGGCTTGGGGATTACTGTTGACACATCATACTCAAAGCTGTGGAGGTCTGTGTCTTTGGCTGTGTGTGGCACATCAAACTTCTTGAGGTTCTCGATGCTATGGGTAACCTTTCCCCTTCCTCCTTGTAGAAACTCTAATTTTTCCCTCTTGTAGTATACAAACCTGTTCGATCAACCTTTGACCTTACCCACGATCTATGAAAAAGAACTAACCTTCTTCGAAGACCTTAAAACCCTAAATATGGGGACCATTACTAAAATAATAGTATATGGTTGAAACCCAGAAAATTCCTAAATATGGGGACCATATACTAAAATAATAATATATGGTTGAAACCCAGAAAACAATAGCTTTGTGGCTCGGACCGCGACTCGACCCGAGAAAATTCCGAATTCCGGCCAGATACACTTGCACGGAATCGATTCCACATGTGGCTACATGTGCGGAATTGGTCCCACTTAGACCAAGCTCACCTTCCCGCGGACCACTTATGACCCAAATTTCGTGCAGATACACTTGCATGGAATCTATTCCATGCAGATATACTTATGCAGAATTAGTCCCACTTGAACTAGGGCATGCCTTTCGTACACCGCCCAAAGCCCCCAATCTCGCTCAGATACACTTGCACGAAATCGATTCCATGTGTGAGCCAACACTCGAAATAGGTCCAAATTCAATTGGACTCTATTCCCCAAGTTGCCCAGGGACATGAATCCTATGCATATGCCACTGCGCGGAATTCAATCCTACACGTCTTTGGATACGCAAAATTGGTTCCCAATCCAACTTGGCCTTTAAGTCCTTAGACCTGTTGAACTTTCGATCAAGCGCAAATGCCACTGTGCGGAATTGGTTTCCTAGGCATACTAGGACAAGGAAACCCGGTTCATAGGCCGACTCAAATTGAATCAAGCGCATATGCCACTGCGCGAAATTCTATTAAGTGCAAGCCCACTTGCGTGGAATTCACCAATTCCGCACAAGTCCACTTTCACGGAATTAGCCCGCTACCTATAAAAAAATCCCCATACCTCGACCTTAGGGGAACGAATCCACTTATTTTTTGAGAGTGAATTGAGTAGCAATCCTCTCCCTCTTGAGCTCAGGCCTTTCCTAAGCTCGAGTTTCTTCTCTCTACGGTCTTGGAAGGAGGAAGAAGCACTTGGCTTCAGGTAATCTCTTTCTAATTTTTAAGTTCTAGTTTTAGATATTAGGTTTTAATTCTTAGTTCTTAATTTCTTGTTCTTAGGTCTTAATTCTTAGTTCTTAGTTCTTAATTGTTCTAAGTTCTAGATCTTAGTTCTTATTTTTAGGTTCTAGTTCTGGTTCCTAATTTCTTACTTCTAGTTCATAGCCCTTAGTTCTAGTTTTAATTTTAAAACCTTTAAACTCATAATTTCGATCCTCAAAACCTCAATTTTAAACCCAAATATAGTTTTCAATCCATAGTATTTTTGAAATAACCCTTAGCCAATCGATTTACCCAAGGGAGCTTATGGAGGGTACCCGAGAACGGTGTCGATCCTCCTTAGCATAACGGGCCACAACCCCTTTTTTTTAATTAGACTCCTAGTAGGATTAGGAGACTAGGTTAATTAGACTCCCGACAGGATTAGGAAACTAGATCAATTAGACTCCCAATAGGATTAGGAGATTAGATTCGTTAGAGTCCTAGCAGAAGTAAGAAGGCAAAACTAGTTGGATTAAAGGCAACCCAAAGCTGCTGAAGTTGGCCGGCCAACGTTTAGTGAAGGAGTTTAACCTACAAGCCCCTGCTCTTCTTAAAGCGTGATCAGTGATGTGTTACAGCATCAATAAATATCTACAGCTAGCGATTACATCATACAAGTACTCCCCATTTAATATTCACCTTTTCCTTTCAGCATTTAATATTTCTTAGTTTATTATTCTATCGCCCTAGCCAGAGTCCACTCGGACCAAATTGGACCACTTATTCTGGGGACTGAGAGGAACCCAGAAAAAGCGTGTACCAACAGACTAGAGATTGCGATGGGACCCTTTTCGCTAGGGTTGCCCTAATTTAATTAGTTTGGTTTTTATTTATTTTATTTTATTTCCACTTTATACACACTGCATATTTAAAAAAAAAAAGAAGAGAAAAATAAATCCTAGTGATAATGGCCCACCCACGTGGGGCCTCCCTAGCGATCTCGAGTATAACGTTTGGCCGTCTCCGTGGATAGCCCAGTGTCGTGCCCGGGTAAATATGGTTAGTGAGAGCAAAAAATATCCCTTTCGCTCCACAAAACACAAATCGCCGTGACAACAACGGAGAAAGTGGTACTGACCAAAGCTATCCAGTTAGCGAAGTTATAGACCACCTGCTAGTGCGCTCTCGAAAGGAGGAAAAGACGTTGATGCCCTGCTCCGGACATTGACAAACTTATACAAAGTTGTAGAAGACCAGAGACAAGTTACTCCCGGAATTAGATAGAGAGGAAGGACACTGACTCCTCTGCGTACTCTAACTCTGACACATAACACATGCACACCTCACACCCCTATGACGACAACCGCCAACGATGCACATCTCCCAAGACACCTAAAGACAATGCTACGATCAGCATGGACGATCTCTCTCGATTTATAGACACCTACATGGCAAAGAAAGAGCATTCTAAGCGACCCTCTAGATTTGACAAATTCTGTCGAGACCTCGACTTCACTATACGCGCCAGGTTCAAACCACCCAAATTCAACAAATACAATGGTACCGACAATTCGAAACACCACCTGGCCCTATTTCGTAATGACTATCGACCAGTCCGCACTAATCATGGGCTCCTCATCCATTACTTTCAATGATCTTTAGAAGGAGAAGCCCTTGACTGGTTCGCTACCTTACCTCTAGTTAAAATCGAGACATTCGAAGATTTGGCTGACAGATTCCTAAGCCAATACCAACACCTGAATCACAAAGAGATCAGTCTTGCTGACTTGATGCACACAAGACAAGAAGATGATGAAGACTATGTGACGTTCACTAACCGTTGGAGGAGGCTCGTTGCTTGAATGGGGAAGCAAATAAAAAAAAATGATGCGATAGAGATTGTGATCATGAATACCGGAGAACCGCTTCGAAGCACTCTCATCTTAAGCGACCGTCATGACTTCGCAAGCCTTTATCAATGCGCTTTATGCATAGAATGACGTTGAAGAATAGGAACCTTAATCTCTCTACACTAACATCCAACGAATCCTCCTCCAATGCCCTTAGACAAACACCCTAAACGAGACTCAAAGCCCCGAATAAAACTAAACAAACCCTCAACCATACCACCCATATGACCAAGCTCAAGATCTATACACAAACCTATACCTTGACTATAATCAACCTCTATACCATTACCAAAACCAATTACCATACCTTGACCAAGATCAAGACCAGCACCCCAACACCACGCAAACCAAACTCCATACCACGACCGTCACCTATTACAACCCATTATTTGACCAAACTCCATCAAGCCCTCGACTCGCGTACGATGTCGTACACTCATTCACTCTTGCCCCATTCCACCCAACTAGCCTGATTTGCATAATTGAACCTACATTGGACCACGTCCATACCATTCATCACAACCAACACTTCACCCCACCAACCTCGAAACCAGCTCTCGAACCAAAACCCATTTCAAAACCTAAACTCACTACCACCTCACAAACTTCAAAATGAAACCCCAAATCCAGCTTTGTCACCAAACAGACCTCCGACCACCCACTCTAGAATCATTCGTTGGGTCAATTTCAAAACCAACTCATGAATCAACCCCTACAGAACTCACCACCGAACTTATCATCCCATTAACTCTGAAACAAGGACCCACTATCAAACTTACCATTCCACCAAATACAAAACTGAACGTCAAACCCAAGCCTACCATCATACCTAGATCAGTCATTAAACCTAAACTTATCATCAAACCAAAACCTATCATCAAAGCTAAATCTACCAACAAGGCTAAATAGATCTCCGTACACAAACTTGTCATCAATCTTCAAAACCTATCATCGAACACGAACTTATCACCAAAACCAAACCTATCATTGAACCTAAATTAATCATCAAACCTGAACTTGTCACCAAATCGGAACTGATCAAATCCGAACATATCATGGAATCTACCTCTACAACATCAATATCAACCATTAAACCTATTGATAAACTAATCAAAAACACCATCACTCCTCCATCTCTCAAAACTAAACCAAGCCTAAATCATACGACCCCGATCAACATCCAAATCAATACCTCGCCAAATCCTCAAATCTCACCACAACATGAAATCAATATCACAACTAAAATCGCTTTTGAACACCAGATCCAAATCTCCATACACCTCACAATCAAGACCCTCACGGAGCCCCAATCGGCAACAACATCATTACATCAAACTCTTAACACTAAACTTACTCCAAAAATTACAAACAAAACTTTAAAACAACCTCACGATTAGCCCAAAGTACCCATCAAATAAAACAAGCATAATCAAATAAAACTACATCACCCCATACGAAGGAAAGGTCCACCTTGGCCCACAGCTTCACGTCTCCTCCTCTTGCTTTACCTTTTCCTCATCCTATTATTACCTTTACAACACTACCATCCTTCTCGACAAGCCCCACTCCAACTTCACCCGCAGACAACTTTCCAACCACCCGTGAACAATCCTGAAAATCTCTTTAACAACTCTAAACTCCAACTCTATGAAATGCCTCACTCCATTAAGAGGCTAAATTAGGTCCCTCCCGACAAGGAGACCCCGGCCATAAAAACCTATCAAAGGAAGAAATCAAATGACGCCACACCTATTTTGACAAAGCCTATATCACCCGAAACATGAACGTAAATATGGCCTCTCTCTCATCCCAGATTGACCAAATCGAGAGGGATCGAGGACCTTGAAACGGATTATTCGACTGTCACTCCGTCCATCCGACCTTCTGAGTCAGTCCCTGCTTAAGAAACTGATATTGTACCATAACACAATAATACTAACAAAAATAATAGAAAAATATACAAATATATATATATATAAATATATATCATTTGCCCAACAATATCTTTGACTTATAACTCTTACTCAATTGAGAACTTAAAGTCGAGGAGCTAGTGCTAAGGAAACAATGACTACACAACCACCTCGCCTGGAGGAAATCAAAACCCCACATGGGAAGTACTTTCACTATTTTGACAATATGTCCAAAAAATAGCTACAAGGGAATGACTTCCTAACCCTTGGAATCACGACTCAATGATCATCATGTCTCATAGTCAGAACAGGCGTAACTATATATATCATCCTCGTAGATATCACAAGGCATTCGCCAATCGTAGGTCATTATTCTTTTAAACCATTTTGGGAATCGTCTGACTCATTGACCACCTTCTTATTCGAGTGAATTGATCGAACGAACTAGTGGATCATAAAACTCTTTTTTGAAATATAGAAAACTTTGGATTGTCATACACCTCTTCTGCCATTAGAGTCGATGTTAGAGCAGAAAAATGAAAGTGGAAGGTTCCATCAAACGTCATAATTCTTACGTTAGTAGGTTGTTAAAAAAATATACAAAAAAGAACCACAACTGAGCGAGAGTAATACAAAGAATGAACAGTCAATGAATTCAGGAAAGTATAAGCAAATTTGAGGGCATTCTTGATAATCTTATTAGTGAAGTATAAGTAAGCCACGAGGGCATCCGCGACATCTTCACACTACTAGATATCGTCGTACGGTGGCTGGAGGAGGATAAAACTCCTGCTAACCATAGAATCTAATGATTTGATGGTGCTGAACCATGACGGAGAGCTCAATTATGGTACCACATTACCTACCCGAGAAGAAAGTAGTTGACTACTATTTCAAAAATCGACTAAATAAGAAGCTACCCTCAAATCAATAAACCTTATCTCTTCTTCGCCCCTTTATTTCTCCTTCGGACGATGAGTCAAATGATTTCCAAAATCTCTTAAGAATAAAACCGAAAACTCTCAAATGGCAAGTGATGCAATCACACATTACCTATCATTCATCCCAATCTTGCTAAAAAGCTACGATACATGTTGATCATTCAACACTTACAAAATCGAGCCTAGCATGTGGCCAAAATAATCAAACTACTTCCCGGCATGGGATCATTACTAAGTCACTCTAGGATATCTGAGAGACCGATAAGAGTCCTACCGTCAATTGACACTGGAGCATTTTTTTTAATAGCGCTAGCACCTTGGTAGCGATACTTATGTCACGAGACCGACACCCCAAACTGGGGCATTTAAAAAAAAATTTAGATTATTTCTTACTTTTCCGCCATGGAACCAAAAACACCCAAAACAAAATAAATAAGATACACGCAACATATTGAAGAATAAACGCATACACCTACACGTAATTCCCAAGCTATGACACACACCTCGAACACAACACACACCCTAACAAAACAAACATATGCCCTCGAGAAAAATCTTAAACAAAATAAACACACAAGACAACATGTCCTATCACAATAAGACACATACATAATCACCTTGGCCCATCGCAAACCAATCAAGGGTGAGGACATCTCCCCTTAGTCCCATCGTGACCAAATCACTCCCTGACACCCACCACTCGTTCCGCTGCAGTAAATAATCTGACAAAATAAAAATGACATAAAATAAAATTATAACTCATAGTCCCATCGCAATAATACAACCCAAAAAAAAAATAAAAAAATTCAGAACACCTCCCGATGCCCTGTCACAGTCAAACCACAAAAAAATAAAAAAAATAAACAATAAAAGACCCGTCGCGACACAAAAGCAAAAAATAATGACAATGATACTCGAATGATGACAAAGTAACCATAAGATAAATCATTCCGCGCCATCTGTCCCACCATGATCGGAATCACTCTCCCTTGTCTCATCGAGTAAACCCACATGCCGACTAGAGAGAGAGAGAGCTACTGATGTCCTATCACACATCCCCATAATAACATGTCCCATCATGATAGAACACACATATAACCAACACTATCCCAACACCTAAGTTCATTGGCATGAATCAGCTGCGCCCTCATGTCCCATTGTGACGGTAAAGCCTCGCCACACCACCAAGGCCAAAGGCAAGTCCGGTCATGATCTCAAGACACCATTCAAATTAACTACAGCCCATCGTATAACCAAGATCTGCCAAAGAAAGGAATACACCATCATTGTCTCATCACGAAGTCAAGGAGTCATCAACCGAAATGCCCCATTGTATAACCACCAAGTCTTGTCGCAACCTGTCACGTCACACAACCAGAAGAGGAGGCTCAATCAATGTCCCATCACAAAAAGCAACAAGTCGAACCTCCCAAATGTCCCATCACGCACCAGTCGCCAAATTCCACCATAGTAGAACCATACTCTCATCGACAGAAGAAGAGAGGAACCTCTCAGACGTCTCATCAACACCCATCAATTACTAAGTCCCATCACGAACATCTCATTAGGTGATCCAGATGTCCCATCGCGCAGCAGATCAGGTAAGTATCATCCCTTTTTCTATTTGATATTCCATGTAAAGTATAGTTAGCTAATATTAAGTCAAATGTTTTCAAAACCCGTCTCTCTCAGCTTGTGAATGACTGTAGTCCTCCCATAAGAGACAATCATCAGTATTCAGGAGAAGATTAGATGAAGTATCTGGCATACCAAGTGTTGTCTTGACAACCACAAAAACGGTCGGGTCCACAAATCCCGTTCTGGTGGATCTGGTTAGCGACGTCTCGGAAGCCACATTTTTTGCCGTTTTACCACCGAATTGATCTTAAGTTAAAAATCTCAAACTTTCAAAACAAAAAAAAAAACAAAAAAAGAGAAATGAAATGATAATAAATAAACCTCCTATCTATTAAAATTCACCTCTCATCCGTTCTTTCCCCTAGAAAATTGAACACTGAATATGCTCAACTCTGAAAAATTACAAATGTCCACTAAAAAGAGACCCCTGATGCGCCATTGGTGTGAGAAATGATGCGCTCGGTAGACATGACTTGCGAAAGCCTTCGCCACTACATCAAATTACGTCATATTATTTGATCACTTGACCTTGTCTTTGGACATTCGTATGGGGCCCCTGATATCTCGAATGCATCAATTTCCCTCTGTTTGACTGCCCCTTGCAGCAGGTTGCAATATGCGCCGGGATGCCACTTGCACCCAAGAATGAGGATAACCTCTCGATAGCTACCACTGGGCCCCCGAATGCTCCTCCTTAGCTTGTGTTAATAGATAAGAAAGCCAAACATTTCATGTCAGTTCCCTGCTTTACACTTGTGATATCCCAAATAAACGAGAAGGCACCTATGACGAGGGATGTCTACTTCTTTGATGCATCCTTACTCTGTAAGGATGCGCCCAAGAGGGGAATCTGTAGACACCCCAATTTTTCCCTCTCGGAGTATACAAACCTATTTGGTCAACCTTTGACCTTGCCCACTATCTCCAAAAAAGTGCTAACCTTCTTCGAAGACCTTAAAACCCTAAATATGGGGACCATTACTGAAAAAATAGTATATGGTTGAGACCTAGGCTAAAATAATATTGCGACTCGGGCCCGACTCGACCTAGGAAAATCCTAAATTTTGCTTAGATACACTTGTGCGGAATTGATTCCACGTGTGGCCACATGCACAGGATTGGTTCCACTTAGACCAAGTTCACCTTCTCGCAGACCACTTAAGACCCAAATTTCGCACAGATACACTTGTGTGGAATTAGTCCCACTTGGACTAGTTCATGCCTTTCATACACCACCCAAATCCCTCGATCCCGTGCAAATTCACTTGTGTGAAATCGACTCCACGTGTGAGCCAACACATGAAATCGGTCCAGATTGGACTGAGACTCTATTTCCCAAGCCGCCCAAGGACTTGAATCCCGTGCATATGCCACTGCGCAAAATTCAATCCCACGCGTCTTTGGTTCCCAATCAAACCTGGCCTTTAAGTCCTTAGACCGCCTGAACTTTCGATCAAGCGCAAATGCCACTGCGCAAAATTGTTTTCCATGCATACTAGGACAAGGAAGCCCGTTTCATAGGCTGACTCAAATTGAATCAAGTGCATACGCCGCTGCACATAATTCAATTAACTACATCACCACTTGCACAGAATTCACCAATTTCGCACATGACCACTTGCGCAGAATTAGCCCGCTACCTACAAAAGACCCCCATACCTCGACCTTAGGGGGACGAATCCACTTATTTTTTGAGAGCGAATTGAATAGCAATCCTCTCCCTCTCAAGCTCAGGCCTTTCCTAAGCTTTAGTTTCTTCTCTCTGTGGTCCTGGAAGGAGGATGAAGCACTTGGCTTTAGGTAATCTCTTTCTAGTTTTTAATTTCTAGTTGTGGATCTTAGGTTTTAATTCTTAGTTCTTAATTTCTAGTTCTTAGGGCTTAATTCCTAGTTCTTAGTTCTTAATCGTTCTAAGTTTTACATCTAAGTTCTTACTTTTAGGTTCTAGTTCTGATTCCAAATTTCTTACTTCTAGTTCATAGCCCTTAGTTCTAGTTTTAAATTTAAAACTTTAAACTCATAATTTCGATCCTCAAAACCTTAATTTTTAAACCCAAATTTAGTTTTCAATACATAATATTTTTGAAATAACCCTTAGCCAACCGATTTGCCCAAGGGAGCTTACGGAGGGTACCCGAGAATGGGGCCGATCCTCCTTAGCATAACGAGCCACAACCCCTTATTTTTCATTACACTCCTAGTAGGATTAGGAGACTAGGTTAACTAGACTCTCGGTAGGGTTAGGAGACTAGATCACTTAGACTCCAACGATTAGGAGATTAGATTCGTTAGAGTCCTAGCAGAAGTTAGAAGGCCAAACTAGTTGGATTAAAGGTAATCAGTACAGGAGTTCAACCTGTAAGCTGTTAATCGTTGAATTATGCCACTTTCCACTTCCTAACCTAGCCTTTACTAACCCCTAGAGCTGTTTAATAATTGATTTTTAAGTTTAGTTTTGCAATTAGCAATAACCTGTAGAATGGTGTAGAAATCCATTTAACAAGTGCTAAAAAGAGAAGAATTAGAGTCAAGTACTAGAGTTGAGAAGAATATAGAGATTGAACCATGGTGGCCCCCACCAAATGGGTTATTCAGTATGCCTTGAACCCCTTGAAGTCCTGCCATGAGAGAAAGGTGGGACCCATGCCTAAAGGAGGGTTGTAATAATTAGACATCCCAGTTGAGAGGCAGAATTCATCATCTCGAGCAGTCAAATGCGTTCAGATTCTAACCTGTCGAGTAGTCTCGAGCGATCAAAAGCCTTCAGAAGCCACCCTCTCGAGCAGTGTCGAGCAGACCATGCTTGCAACATTTCATCTCCTCGAGCAATCAGAAGCATGCAGCAACCCCCCTCTCGAGTAGTTCAAAGCTGCAACAACTCATCTTCTCAAGCTGGACAATCAAAAGCCTTTAGAAGCCATCCTCTCGAGCAGTGTCGAGCATACCAAGACTTAAGTAGTTAATCCTCTTGACATTGGGGGCATTTTTGAAACTTCTGCAACACATGGGACACATGTCCAAGTGTGTACTACTTTCCTAACAAACTGGGGCAATACTTGGCTGAAATTGAGCCACGTCAGCAGAGCCTAACCATTTTGATTCTCCTTTCCTCTGATTGACCAGAGCATAAAGTTACTTTTAAGGAGGCACGACATACACATAAGGACACACACTAAGCTCATTTCTAGGGTTTAGGTCATCTTCTTTTTTTATTTTCTTCTCTCCTTAGCTCAGCATGGCTGACTAAGCCTTAGTAGCAATTAGGGCTAATTTGAGTTGTATATGGCTTTGTAATGGTATTGTGAAGAGACCTGGAATCTTACAGAGACTGCAGACTTGAGAGCTATAACATTGTAAGCTTCTTTTTTGCAATGAATAGCTAGTTGTAGTATTTCATTTATTCTGTATTCTCTTGTGATTTTCATTAGATTTTTATGGATTTTATGTACCTGTGAATGCCTGTGCTTGTAGGCTTGCAGAAGTGTCTGCAGTGGTTTTATTGTTTCAACTTTAACCCCTATGACTAGATTATATCCATGGGATATCCTGTGACCATTTGAGTGGACAAGATATAGCCCTAAGACTAATCCATATCTCAGAGTTGAGTTGGATTCTTCTTCCTTGCATTTGTGCTTATAGCTAAATAAAGGATTGCTGCAGATCCAACTCTTGCTCTGCTTTACAATGTTTTTTACAGTAAAAATTAGCCACTAACTACTTACTTCTCCATTTTTTATTTATTTTCTTCAAACCATTGTCATTTATCTTTAAACCCCTTTCTTTTATTTCTTCTTTTGCATCTATTTCTAATTTAGTTAGTGACAAACCCCAAAACACCTTCTCTTTACCCTATTTTATTAGTTTAAGATAGATTAGGTTTAGAGTTGCTAGATCTGTAGCAGATTTGGAGATTTACTACCTTTAGATCCATAACTCTCTGTGGGACAACCCTTATTTTATCTAAACCTTACTACAACAACCCTGTATCTTACAGGTGGTGTTTGTGTTCTAATCCCATCTTTATTCCTCTTTGTTTTATTTCTACTCTTCTTTGTTTCTGTCATACTTTGATCACTTTTGTAATAAAGAACACAACTAAATAGACCAACAAGTTATTGGCGCCGCTGTCAGGGATTTTTTGATCTAAGTAGTAGATCTGAGTTTTTCTTTATGTTATGATTTAGATCTGTTTATTGTCTTTATTGTATTTGAATAAATTACTGCTATAGTCTTTTAAGTTTTTACAGATTTGGAGCATTAGCAAATAGGGGAGAAAATAACTTGCAGTTGGAGTAGACTCTGCCTTAGTTTGCATCTCTTTCTCCCTTGTTATAATTTCATTTCTATAATCTTTAAATTCAGTAGTAGTATTTAGTGTCTTTTTATTTACTGTAAATTGTCTCTACTGTGTGTTGTATGCTAGGAAGAAGGTCCCTCAATCCTGAGATTGTACCATTAAATCTTGAAATTGAGAGGGTCCTTAGACCTAGGCCAGCAGCACACACCCCTATTGAGCATTTAGAGTTATTTGAGATGGGTGAGCAGCCTAGACCACTTAGGGATAATTATGCACCAGGGGCATAGTCATCCCTTTTTTGTATTCAATTCCCTATAGCTGAGGGTAATTATGAAATCAAACCTCAGACCATCCAGATATTGCCATCTTTTCATGGGTTGAGTAAAGAAGACCCTTATAAGCATATAGATGAGTTTCTGTCTTTATGCACAACTTTTAAGAATGCTGGTCTGAGAGATGAGGTTACTAAGCTGAGATTGTTTCCTTTTTCATTAAAGGATAAAGCTAGAAATTGGTTAAACATGCTCTTAGAGAATAGCATTACTTCTTGGAATGCCTTACAAAGCCAATTCTTGGCTAAATTCTTCCCAATGAGCAAGAAAAGCCAATTGAGGAGGAGCATTATTTCTTTTGCTCAATTCCCAACTGAGGACTTTCATGAATCTTGGGAAAGATTAAAAGAACTGCTGAGACAATGCCCACATCACCAAATACCCAAATGGTAGCTTGTTCAAGCTTTTATCAAAGATTAGATTCTAAAAGTAGATACATGGTGGATGCATCTTGTGGTGGCACATATCTCAACAAAACTGATGAGGAAGCATAAAATTTATTTGATATTGTAAGTGAAAACTCTATGCAGCAGGAGGCTCTATCAAGAAATGACATTGAATCAGCTGCTAAAGCAGTAAAAGAACCCACTTTAAAAGGGAAATTATATGAACTTAATGTATACAATGACCTAGAAAGGAAAGTAGACAGTTTGTCATAAAAAGTTGGTAGATTACTAAGTGTGGTGCAACCCCAATCAGGAACACAAGTTGAGGAGGCATGCCTGATATGTCAATCCCTCACACACTCCATTCTAGACTGTCCCTCTTTCGGTCAATACCTAGAATTAGTAATGGAGCATGCCAATGCTGCCCAATCTTATGGGTAGTAACCTGCTGGGTTTGCTTGAAAGAACCACCCTAACTTGAGGTGGAGACAAGACAATTTTCATCAACCCCAACAGCAGCAGACATTGCCCTACAGACCTAACTAGTCGTACCATCAAGATTATTTCCCAAGACATCAGTTCCCATAGCCAGGGGCACAACGAAGTCAATTAACTTTACCACCACCACAAACTAGAGCCTTCTCCTTTGAGGAGAAGGTTTTGTCTTCATTACAAAACCTCAGCTCCCTATCACAAACAGTGAATTCCCATAGCCAGAGTATCAAGAAAATAGAGGGCCACCTTGGTCAACTCTCAAATACTCTGACAAAAAGGGAAGAGGGCAGGCTCTCGAGCCAAACATTGACAAGTCCCAAGGGACAATTCATGATAGGTGAAGCTTCTTCAACTCATGAGGAAGCCAAGGCCATCACTACCTTGTGGAGTGGTACAGTAGTCAACAACACATTGGTCTTTGAGACAAAAAGAAGTAAAGAAGGAGAGGACCTGTTGCTTGTCATGGAGCAGCAGCAGGAACTGAATAGAGGGGCTATTGTTGAGCCTCAGCAGAAAGAAAAAAATAAAAAGAAAAAAATTGTTGACAATATTAGGGCAACAGATGAGGTACCAGCAGTACCTCATTTGTCATTTCCTCAAGCTTTTAAAAGGCTTTCTCCTTTTGACAAGGAGAATGCTAGGATGGAAGAAATGATGGACACATTTAAGCAAGTAAAAATTGATTTACCTTTGCTTGATGCTATAAAGCAAGTCTCAACCTATGCAAAGTTCTTGAAGGACATATGCACACAGAATAGGATAGCTAGGATCCACCTCACTAAGAAAGTTTTTGCTGCTGAAAGAGTGTAACAAATTTTGTCTATAGCAACCCCAATCGAACTCCAAGACCCTGGGGTACCTACAATTCCCTGCATTATAGGTGATCATACTATAGGTAGAGCTCTCTTAGATTTGGGAGCCAGTGTTAACCTACTTCCATACTCTGTGTATGAGAAGCTAGGTTTGGGGGAGATAAACCCCACACCTGTGGTACTCCAACTGGCTGACAGATCAGAGAGGAGGCCTATAGGAATTATAGAGGATGTGCTGGTAGGGGTAGATAAGTTTTTCTACCCATCAGATTTCTTAGTCTTAGACATGGAGCCTACAAAGTGCACCACCCCAATACCTGTAATATTGGGCAGGCCATTTCTGACCACCGCCAATGCATGCATTTAGTGCAGGTCAGGAGTGATAGAAGTCACTTTTGGGAGCATGAATGTTATACTTAATGTTTATAATGCAGCCAACCAACCTCAATTTGAAAATGAGGACTGTTTTGTAGTTGATGTCATTGATAAGCTGGTAGATGAAACCTTGCCCAAGTTGCTGGACTGGGATGAGGTGTTCGATGAGTTTGAAGAGTTTTGGAGTGAGGATATTGAAAAGGAGGCCCCCACTTATTTTGTTGAAGAAGTAAACACCTTGGACTCTTCAGTGGGGCCAGTGCAACATTCCACTTGGAGACCTACTATGCTGCCCCTCCCTCAACTCTCTAAGGCACCTTCGCTGCCTTCTATTGATAGTCCACCTGATTTGGAGCTGAAACAGCTCCAAAATCTCTCAAGTATGCTTTCCTGGGGTAGAATGATAAACTGCCGGTAATTATATCCTCTTCTCTCACTGTGGATCAAGAGGAGAAATTATTTTGTGTCCTCAGGAGGCATAAAAAAGTAATAGGTTGGACAATTATAGACTTAGGGGGAATTGATCCATCAGTTTGTATGCATAAAAATTACCTGGAAGAGGGTTCCAAACCCTCTAGAGAGATGGAGAGGAAATTAAATCCTCATATGCAAGAAGTCGTGATGAAAGAGATTATAAAACTACTTGATGTTGGAGTGATTTATCCAATTTCAAATTCTGAATGGGTGTCACCTATCCAGGTGGTACCTAAGAATTCTGGCATCACTGTAGTTCCAAATGAGTCTGGAGAGCTGATTACAACCAGGGAGATCACTGGTTGGAGAGCTTGTATTGACTAAAGAAAATTAAACTCCAAGACTAGAAAAGACTACTTCCCATTGCACTTTATTGACCAAATCTTGGATAAATTGGCAGGAAGGGCTTACTACTATTTTCTTAATGCATATCTATTGGTTTGTTTACTTGGTTTGTATTCTTTATTATAAAAATATGACCGAAATAAAGAATGAGAATGAACAAAAATAGAGGGGAATAAAAATTATGGGATTAGAACCCAAAACCAAAGCAAACACACAGTCCTACAAGATCTAGGGTTGTTGTAGTAAGTTTTGATAAGAGTTTATTCCACAGGGAGTGATGATCTAAACACAATAGTATAAAAGTAAATCTCTAGATCTACTACAGATCTAGAAACTCTAAACCTAAACTAAAAAGCAAGGGAAAGAGAGGGTATTTTTGGGGTGTCACAAAACTAAACTAAAAACAGAATTAAAAATAGAACTAAAAGAAAGGGGGTAAAGAAGAATGAAGGTGGTTTGATAAAATAAATAAAAACTGTAGAGAAGTAGGGAGTTATGGGCTACTCTTCACTGCAAAACAGATCAAGAGCTTAGTCTGCAGTAGTCCTTTACTTGGCTACAAGCACAAGTGCAAGGTAGAAGAATCCAGCCTAACCCAGAGATATGAACTGATCTTAGGGCTACATTCTATCCACTTAAATGGTCACAGAATATCCCAGGGATTTCATTCAATCATGGGGCTAAAGTTAAAAAGGAAAACCATTACAGACACTATGTTTGTAAGGCTACAAGCTCGTGCATCCATAGGAGCATTCCATACATGAAGATCTAGTGGAAACCATAAGAACTCATAGATTGGATGGAAAATTTAAAAATAGCTGGTCATTGCGACAAAGAGGCATGTAATGACCTAGCTCTCAAGTCTGCAATCTCCATAAAACCCTAGATCTATTCACTGAAAATAGTATTATAAAACAAAGGAGGATCTGGATCTGCAGCAGTCCGTCACTTGGCTACAAGCACAAGTGCAAGGTAGAAGAATCTAGCTCGGACTAGACCAGACCTAGGGCTATACCCTATCCTCCAATGGTCACAGAATATCCCAGAGATTAACCCAATTATAGAGGTTAGAAATAGAATAGAAATACCACTGTAGCCACTATGTTTGTAAGGCTACGAGGACATGCATTCATAGGTGCATAAAATCCATACAGATATAAATGATAAATATAAGATGAATATAGATTAATTGGAGTATAATAAATGGCTTGATATTACTAAAAAGAACTTACAATGACTTGCCCTCAAGGCAGTAGCCTTTGTAGAACTCCAAAACTATGCACAATACCATTACAATACACATTATAGCTCAAAATAGACCTACCTACTACAAAGATTTAGCCCAACATGGCTGCTGAGCTAAGGAAGAAAAAGGAAAAACAAAAAGAAAAGGAAACCCTAATCTCAAGAGTGAAAACCCTAAAATGAGCTCAAGCTAATCCTGGCTGATTTTTACAAAACATATTACAGCTATATATATAATCCATAAAGCACTGAAATGCTTTGGCCAATCAGAAATCAGAACTTTGGGAGCTACTGTCATGGCCCATTCTCAGCCAGTGTTGTCTCAGGATATGGGGAATATCTCAGCACATTGGAATGTGTGCCCTAGGTGTTGTGGAATCCCAAAAATACCCTTAAAGTTTGAATGGGAAGGCTGAAACCCACACCTCGAGTGGTTGGAGCTTCAGAACATAAATCTTGAGAGGTTCTCAAGTGGCTGGGGGACTTCTGAAGCTTGCTCGAGTGGTTGGAATGCTTCAGGCAGCCTTGCTCAAGTGGATAGAGGCTTCAACTATGTATTCTCAAGAAGATCTTGAGTAGCTGAAGTGCTTCAGGTGTATAGCTTGACAGGTTCAGTGCTGACATAACTCGCTTTGGTTCGTGCAACAATGACAGATGGATTTCCTCAGAATGCACTTAAGGTGCTACTTTTCTTCAGCAATGCAACACTCGAATGGATCATTGGCTTTAACACTATAACTCGACAGGTCTCGACAGGATGATTTAGGCTTATGAACTACTCGAATGGTTAAATTTGAAGCAGCTTTCAGCTGTTCGACAGGTTCAATGGGCTTCTCCACTCGATAACATGTAGTGCCTCAGTAATAAAGTGCTCGACAGGTTCAATGGGCTTTTCGAGTGGATGGTTGTCGAAGCTATAAACTTCTCGAGTGGATGATATTTTAGCAATATTTTCAGCTGCTCGAGTGGTTTATACTTCAGCATACTTTAAGCTGCTCGAGTGGTTTAGTGCAGCTTTAAAAGGTACTCAAGATCCACTAGAGATTGATGTTCTGAAGGAGCAAACTGCTCGAGTTGTTGAAGATTTAAGTGCTGAAGCTGTTGTGTTGTGTTTGAGCTGCTCGACAGGCTATAGCATTTCAGCAAACTGCTCGAGTGACTTAGTGTTTCAGCATTGCAACACTCTATGAACTACTCAAGTTTGGACAACAGGCTTTTAATGTGCTCAAGTGCTGGTTTACGACACAAATGATGTGCTTGAGGACTAAAGTGCTAAAGCTGTAATGTGTTCATCAGCTACTCGAGTTGTTGAAGTGCTCAAGCTGGTTGCTTGCTCAACTATTCTATATAATCTGCTGCAACACTCCATTGTGCTTGGGTCCACTTTTTTTCTCATTGCTGGACTTATAAGGGTCTAGGGCACGCTAAATGGCCCACATGGTGGGGACCACCATGGTGCACTCTCTATAATTCCATCATCTCCACAACTTGCCTCTAAATTCTTTCTTCTTGGCTCTCATTAGTTGGATTGCTGCCCTATGCGGCAGTTTATTGCTATCTACAAAAAACACACTTAAAAAGTAATTATTACACAACTCAAAGGTCTATCAAAGGCTAGGTTAGGTGAAAAGTGGCATGAATCAGTGATTAACACACCCCTAAACATAATCTTTGCTACTCTTCGAGCAATGGGAAAATAAAGCAGTTATTCTAAAAAATATAAATGCCACTTTCGTAGGGAGCACAGATGCATTTAGCTTATACATCAAGCCTATAAACTCCTAGGTGATCCCTAGTGGAGGAGTGAAGTCTCCTGAGGGTTTTCAGTGAAGATATCCACAAACTTTCTAATTAAAACAATTAAGTATAGTGCAGCCAATGACAAAACAAATTTTAATGAATAAAAATTCATTCCAAACCTATTCTTTCAAATTCAGAGGATTTAAAAACACTAATGCAAATAGTTTATTACTTAAATCAGCATGTATTTGCATCACCACTAATCAGTTTGTATCAATAATACAATATGTGTGAAAATTAGTACTAGGTTCACCATTAATTAAAAAATCAGGTTTGAAAACTGCCCCCAATAAGTTTAATTTCAGACCCTATCCTCACCCGGACTATCTCTCAATAATGAAAATCCAAGGTATTCACATTCTCATCAGCTCAAGATCAGTTGTAGACCTCAAATAGGCATGCAAGCATGAGCATAGGCATTGCTTCTAATTCCTGACCTCCTCATGTACTTTTCATCATAGATTAGGCATTCCCTTATCTCCACATGACAACTCACTTCACCTTGGATCACTAAGGTCTTTTAGATGGGCTGTAATATGACTTATGGTTAGGGTATAAAAAGAAACGAAGGGTAGAAAAGATTCAAAAATTGAGAAATCAGCAAGGGGAGGAGGTGGTTCATGACTTCACCTTCTTTATTTCATCACAGCTTCATCTTTATTTGTGTTTTTTTTTTAGATCTGAAGTGGCCAACTTCTTCTCTTCTTTTTACATTTTCATATGAAATACTTCTTTTGACTTCTCTTTCTTTTCTCTTGCTATTTTATTTTATTTATTTATTTATTTTTATTTTTCTATTTTTTTATGAAATGCCACAACTATACAACTAATACACTACTCTTTATGGCTTTCTTTTCTTCTCCTTCTACCAAATTTTGAACCCAACTCACCTATCTTCAAGTTCTTCTCCTTTACCTTCTGAAATCTCAGAGTGAGGGTAAGGATAAATCAGGTCATGAGGTTTAGGTGCAAGTACTCTACTATTTGTTGAAGAAAAATAGATTTAAAGGCTCAAAGAGTGTATCCAAAAGGGCAGTTCAATGGGTAGGAATTTTAGGCTCAAACTATCCAAATGAAGGCCTTCAATCATCTCCTCAGTGTCATGAGTACTGTCCAACATTTTCAATTTGAGGTGCCTAACTTCTAGTGAAAAAGTATTGATTCAGTCATTCTTTAGAGCAGAACAAATTGCAAAAGCTACTCTTCAAAAGAAAATTGATAGGCCCAAATCTCACTGGGTATGGTCTTCAATTTAACTCATGGGGTATATCCTCACCTTTTTCTCTCGACTTTGGTTCACCAAGTATTAATTGTGAAAAAATTTCTTGATGTTAGCTTCATGAAGGTAATAAATTTTCAAAAATTTCAGTTTCAAAATGTCTGCAAAAGTTTTAATTTTCTCTTTCTAACATGGTTAGGTAGGAATTGATTTTATTTATCTCAATTTGACCCAACATTGCTGCACTAAAATTAACTATTTTATTGACCTACCACCCTGCCATACCCCCAAAACTATGATAAACAGTGTCCTCACTATTTCAACAGACATGTATAGGGGTAGCAGGGTTTTGAAAAAAAGAAAAATAAATGACAACAACAAATTACGAGAAAGTTAACTAAAGATTACAGAAAATTACACTAATAAAGAGAAAAAGCAAATTTATACACAATGACAACTAATAGGACAAAATGGTGACACAAACTCTTAAAACCGAAAATTATATAAAACAGAAATTACACACAACAGTTAAACTAAAAACAAAAAGTTTAGCTAGATAGAACTGTAATTAAGAAGTTAAAAAGCCATACCTTTGCAATTGCATAGGCATCAAGCCTCAGTTCTCCAGCTCCACATCAGGTGGACAGCCAATAAAAGGATGAGGGAGGGGTAGCAGGGAAGGTGTCCAAGTGGACTGCTGCACTAGCCCCACTGAGCAACCTAAGATGTACTCTTTCAGCACATAAGAGGGGGCCTCCTGTTGGCGGATTTCTGAGTCTGTGCTTACTTTATTGGTTGGTGGTGAAAGTCATTTAAAAATCAAAGAAAGAGTAAAACAGGGGATGGAATCAGCACAACTAAGAAATCCTAGACCTGCAAGATACAGGGTCCATTGTAGCAAGTTTTGATAAGTAAGAGTTTGTCCCACAGGGAAAGGTGATCTACAGCTCCAAAGGAGCCATCTCTAGTAGTCTCTCCAGATCTGACTACAGATCTGGCAGTCCTAAAAGGAGGGGAGTTTAAGGTCACTTATTCTAAGTATTCTAATGTCTAAACTACAGAAAGGGTTGAGAGGATGGATGGAGTGTGGAAAATAAATATAAAAGGGTGAGAAGTATGTTATTGAGCCCAGATCAGAGGAGTTTTGTAACTCAGATTCAGATCTGATGTTATAGAAATCCTGTCCAGTGGCTACATTATCACCACTGAGGAGAAAGGATCCAACCCCTCACTCTGCCATGATTGCACCCTTAAGGCTATAACCTGTCCACTCAAATGGTCACAGATTATCCCATAAGGGAACCACTATCCAGGGATGGGTCAAAATATAGCCAGTAAATCATTGCAGGCACTATTTCATCCAGGCTACCAGCTCAAGAATCCATAGGGAACCTCAACCTCTAAAGCTCTATATGTGGGGCTAAGGCTGTATAGGACCATGATAGCCCAGACACAGAACCAGCAAGAGATTGAGTACAACCTTCGATCTAGCTGTCCATTGCTTGAGTGAGGCTACAATGGTCCAGTCACAAGCCTACAATCTCTATAACCAGATCAGATCCAACATCTGATGGCAGATCTATACAAATATAGGGGAGTCTACCTCTGTACAATCTCCCACCAGGCTTCTACAAGCTCAGGTGTAAAGAAGAAAGATCCATCTTGGATCGGTGGACTGGAATCACCCTAAGGCTATAATCTATCCACTTAAATGGTCACAGACTATCTCAGAGGCTATCCTCCTCACGGAGCCCAAGACAAAACAAGAATATCGCTGCTACCACCATGGTCACAAGGCTACCAGCTCAAGCTCCCATGGGGATTTTAGATCTAGTGGGTCCTGTGGTGGGGCTAAGGCTATATAGGACCATGATAGCCCAGACACACAGGTCACTTGGATCTGAGTGGTCATTAGAATCAGTCTTCCATTGCTTTGAAACACAGCCAAAGTAATGGCGGATCACAAGGTAGCAGCCTTGCACAGAGCATCTCACACACAAACATAAATCCCATAAAGTACAGATCCTATTATAGAACTTCTATTAATCTAGTTCAAAATACATACAAAGACATAGCCAGCAAGTGCTGGACTATGGAGAGAAGGAAAAAGAAAAAGAAAGCTACTTATAACTACAAAAAGAAAAACTAAACGATCTCAGATCAGGTCTCCCAGAAATGAGATGGGTTCCTAGCTATTCCAGGATATAGAAAGAAAAGAAAGTCTAAGCTCCCCTAAACCTAAGCTAAGTGTGGGTATTTATAGCAGTGGTGTGGCAGCGCATTAGGGTTAGGAAACCCTAATTTTAATAATGCCACATGGCCGAATAGTGATCCTTCAATGCCTTTGGGCACGTGCACGGAAATTTGAGCGTGGGAGTGCATGCCCTAATCGCTGGAAATTCTCAGAAAGTCCTCTGCTGAAGAGATAGAACTTTGAGGTTCAAAGCTTCACTAGGTAGCCATTGGTTCCCAGACTTGTCGCGTGGTAACTTTTGTTCTTTGCTAGGATGATTTGAAATTGAAGCTTTCGCCTTCGCGAGGTTGGCTTGGTTTGCTCTTCAGGCAGTTGCGAGGTTGAGTGGACATCAGAGCCTCAGATGTCGCGGGGTTGATCTTCGTGAGGATAGATTTGAATAGCGCGAGAACTTCGCGAGCACTTATCTTCACTGGGCTTCACGAGTTACCTCGCGAGGCTTTGATGAGTTCTGAACTACGTGAGGTTCCATGTCTTAACTGATCTTCGTGCGGGTGGCTTTGCCTTTGCAAGGACGCTTTCTTCTTGAATGGCGCGAGAACTGCACGAGGAGTTCTCTTCTGATAATTGCATCCCACGGCGACTGTGCGACAGCTGCGCGAGGAGTCTTCTGAAGCTCTCTCTTCTCAGCCGTTCTGAGTGAACTGCGCGCGATTGAGAGAAGTCTGCTTTGAACTGTGCGAGACTATGCGAGGTGTTCTATTCTTGAGCTTCACAAGAGCTGTGCGAGTTTATGTTTTTGAAGCTCTTCAGTCACTCATCTGCACGAGAAGTTGTTGTAGAGTCTTGAGAAGCTCAGCTAGACTGCGCGAGGCTCATTTTCAGGTCTGGATTTAGACTTCATTCTTTTGAGGGACTTCTGGTGCCAAAATAGGTTTTTTAATAGGATTCCTGGCCTTATTTCACTGCTGGGTACTACCTACATAAAACACTTAACAAGGACTTATTAGGTGGCTATGGGTCTAATCAAAGGTTAAGGGGTGAAAAGTGGTACTTTTCAGGTCTTAGCAAACCTAATCTTTGCTAGTCCCTTACCAAAGCTACATTAAACCTAATATAAAAATTAAATGCCACTTTCGTAGGGAGCACGGATACATTTAGCATATGTACCAAGCCTTTTAAACCCCTAGGTGATCCCTAGTGGAGGAGTGAAGTCTCCTGAGGGTTTTTAGTGAAGACACCCACAAACTTCTTCAATGAAACAGTTAACAAAAGTGCAATATCATCCAATGAGCAATCAAGGGGCAAACTTAGTTTACTCTTGCATCATTAAGCATAAAAGAAATTTAATTCATTGGTTGCACAGTAACTTAAACAACATAAACTCTTCATGATTGCACAACATTTCCAATTAGTTTACAATCACAGAAAACTACACAAGTGTGTGCCAGCACTGAGCTTATCCTTAGGTCAAAAATTAGGTTAAGGTCATACATAATGCATTCAAGTTCAGACCTAAAAACTTTGCAGGGCATACTCTCATAAGGGTTTTGTTGAGGGGTTCATTCTCTCACAGGCTCAAGAGCAGTTACTTCCCCCAAATGGGTCTGTAAGCATGAGCATAGGCAGAGTTCTTAAGTGTTGACATCATTGGCAGTTCCTCACCATAGATTGGATACTCTTTATCTTCACATGACAGCTCACTCAACTTTTGGATCACAAGGGCTTTTAATTGGGTTGTAATGTGGCTTATGGAGTGGGGTTGAAAGAATGGAGGGTTGAGAAGGGGTTCAAAATTGAGAAATCAGTAGGTGACAGAGGTGATTCATGACTTCACCGTCTTGAATTTAGCTCCTTTCATCTTCTTTGAGATTTTCAGATTTGAAGTGATCAGTTTCTCTTCTTGATTTTGATTTTCCAATGAAAGTTCCTCTTGACTCCTCCCTTACTTCTCTTCATTGTTATTTTTGTTTCCTTCTTGTGGAATTTTCTGATTTTTATTTTTTTTGTTTTCACTTTTCAGAAATGCCACCATGCTCCCAATTATCATACTGCCAGATTTGAGGTATTTCTTTTCCATTCACCTACTGTTGACCATAGCTAGTCCATCTTCAACTGTTTCTCCTTTACCTTTTGAATTCTTAGAGTGAGGGTAGCCTGAAGCAGGTTCATAGGTTCAGGTTCAAGTACTCAGGTGTATTTTGAAGAAATTTAGGATTTAAAGCTCAAAGGGGGTATGGACAAGGGCAGTTACTTAAGGGTTGGTCTTATTAGGCTCAAACTGTCTAAGAGAAGGCCTTGATCCTTTCCTCAGTCTCATGAGTACTGTCAGTTGTTTCAACTTGGAACTACCTAACTTCTGGTGAGTACAGTGACTTAGCCAGTCCTTAGAACTAGAAGGGATTGCCATGGTTACTCCTCAAAAGATGGAATTTTTTTTTTTATAGGCCCAATTCTCACTGGTTATGGTCTTCCTTTGAACTTTTAAGTATGTCCTCACCTTTTTCTCTCTCTACTGATTCACTGAGTGCTGATACAAGTGAGTTTTCTTGGTGATATTATCATTGAAATGTAGAGTATTAGAAGTTTATAATGTCAAAAGTTTATAAAAATTTTAAACTTCTTATTTTCATGATTCTTAAGTGAACAGAGGTCCATTTCCATATTGCTCAGATGAGTCTGCTTCACTTATGTTAGCTATTCCATTGGCAGGGTCTGCCTGGCACACCCCCAAACCTAAGAGGAGCAGTGTCCTCATTGGTTCAACGGTGTCTGTGCAGCAGAGTTATTACAGCATAAAAGACCAGAACAAGAAACAAACACACAACAGACACAGCAAGATAGTAATGACAGGGGAATAAAGTCTATTAAAAATGAGAAGTGTACAAACTATCAGAAAACAGACGCAAAAGAGTGTGAAAACAGATAAAATCCTATGTACACTCTAGTCAGAATCTGGCTCAAAACTTGTGCCAACCCATTTTCTTGGCATGTTCTTGAAGGTAAGCCTCCTCCTCTTTCTTCCTTCGTTCTCTCTCTGCCTTTCTTTGGTCGGCAGTTTTGGGTATGGTTGGAGCCCTGACCCTCATTTTTCTCCTCTTTGGTTCAGGAGGGATCTCTGAAGATTTATCAGTGGTTGGCTCAGGGGGTTTGGTGGGAGATTTTCCTTTGGGGCCCTTACCTTTGGAGGCTTGCCCTTGCTGGGCCGGAGGGGGGATAAGAGGGGATTGGGTTGGTGCTGGCTCAGGAGGGACAATAGGGGATTTAGCTTTTGCTTTCACCTGAGGCAGGAGAGGACTTTTCCCTTTCATTGGTTTAGGGGGAGCTACAGAAGATGGTTCTTGTACTTTGGCTGCAGGAATGGCAGGGCTCTTCCCTTTCACGGGCTGGCTTAGTGGTGATGCCTCCTCAGACTGGACAGATTTGTCTTTACCAATTTTCAAAGAGCCACTTAGGGGAGTAGTCCTCTTGGCAGCAACCTTCCTTCGCTGAGGATAGGATTGTTCAGCAGGGCTTGATGAAGGAGCAGCAGCAGTAGTGGGGGCAGAATCAGAGTGGGATCCCTAAGTGGTGCAGAATCAGATTCTGAGTTAGAAGGAAAAAGCTTAGTGGGATCCAATCCAACGGCAGCAGCAGCCTGTCTGCGTTCCTCTTTGGAAAGTAGGCGACCATGGGGATCATCCTGAGCAGAAGCTCTGGTGACCTTTGGAGGTGGGGATGGAGGGGCCGACCTTTTTCCTTTTTGGGCTATAGTGGCTCTTTTGGAAGTGGGAGTTTTCTTGGAAGGATTGTGTTTTCATTTGGGGGCAGGAGAGGGAATAGGGGGAGGCACTAAGACAGGAGCAAGAGCTGCAGTAGGGGCTTTAGTAGGAGCAACAGGTTGTGTAGGTACATCAGTAGGAACTGCAGTAGGCATTTGAGGAGGAGCAGGAAGAGGTACCTAAGTTGGGGCTGTAGGAGGTGGGGGAACAGGTTGTGTAGGTGTTAGGGTAGGGGTGGTGGAAGAAGATGGGCCTGGTTGTGTGGAAGAAGATGGGGCCTCAGGGGGAGCTATGGCGAGAGGGGTGGCCTGTATTGGTTGGGATAGTAGGAAGGCAACCCGCTGTTCCAAGATCTCAATTTTCTTGTTAGCCCACAGGAGATTGGTATCTGTAAGCTCCTTACTGAGTCGGTTGATCTCTTGAGCATTATTCAATTTTTTTTCTAATAACCGGTTGTGCTTTTTCGCCCTTTCTGCGTTGGCTTTCTCAATCTCAGTAGTCATTCAGTAATAAGTTGCCGCAACCTTGTTCGCATTGAGTGTCTCCAAAATTGCCTCCCATCCTTTAGAAATATCTCACAATTGCTCATGGTGAGCAAGCTTCAAGTCACTAAGTTTCTGCAGCAAGGGGTATTCGATAGCTTATCAGAGTTGAGTCATGCCATTGACAACATCCCTCTTGATATAGGCATTGTCCCTCATGGCATGGAGGAGGGTGAAGTAGGGAGGGGTGTAATAGGAGTGTCTGGGTAAGATGGGTAGAAATAGAGTGGAAGAAGTAGAAGGGGATTGATCCTGGGGGAGAAGAGTGGGTGGTGTAAGGATGAAGTCAAGAGAAGGGGGTCGAAGTGACTGGGGTAGTATTTGTTGAATGGTCAATGAATTGAGGAGGGGGTGGGAGAAGAGGTGGAATGGAAGGTATGGGTGGAAAGTGAAATGAAGGAAGGGCAGTGGATGTGGATGGGTCTGGGTAAGGGAAGAATGGAATGGTGAAGGGTCGAAATGGAAGGGGTGGGGTTGGAAATAAGTGGGGTTGAATGGGAAAGGTGGATGGGAAGGGAATTGGGTCAGTTTGGGTAGAAGTGTTGGTAAATTGAGGTGGAGGTAATATTAGCGGGGGTAGGGTAGGTAGAGAGGGGAAGGAGTTGCAGGGTATGGTGTCTTGGAGGGTGAAGGGTGTAGGTAAGTCAATGTGGGTGAGGTCTGTTGGAACTGTGGAGTCAGAGGTGGAAGGGGGTTGGGTCAATGGGGTGGTAGGAGGTTGTGTAGGGATGATTGGGTTTGTCAATGTTTGAAGGGTGGATTGTATGTTGGTGATGTCCATTTGCATTTGGGCTTGGGTTTGTGTGGTATTGGAGAGTTGGGTTTGGATGTCAAGTATGAGGGAAAGGATATGGGTAAGGGTATCTGAGGTTGGTTGGGGTGGAGTATGAGGATAGGAGGGAACAGGTTGGAAAGGGGAAGTGGGGGCATGATGAAAAGTGGTAGGGGGAGAAGTTGGAAGGGCTGGGGAGTGATGTGGTGAAGGGAGTGGTGAATCTGAGAGAGGGATGTCATGGGTGGGCAAGGTATCAAGCAAGGTAGTCATGAAGGCCTGATACCCTGAAGTGGTGGCTAGGTTAAAGTCAAGATCATGAAGGGAAAATGTAGTTGGGAGGGGTTGGACTAGGGGTTGGTCAATATGGGGTGTGTCTGTGGGAATGACAGTGGAGGTGGAAGTGGGTAAAGATAAGGCAGGGGTTGTGTGAGAGGTTTTATTTTTAAGGTATGTTATCAAGGGAGGGCTGTCAGGGTTGAGGTCAGAGGATGTCGGAGGTACTGGGGCTGTGTATTGAGGTAAAGTGGGTGAAGGGGGAGTGTTGTCATGGGGTTCAACACTTTCCACCCAGGAATGAATCACAGTGGGGGGTGGAATGGAAAGGGGAGATAAGAGAGGGAAAGGGAGAGATGGAATAGGTGAAGAAATTAGTGGAGAGGCAAGAATGGTGGATGGAGGGATTGCTGCAGAAGCAGAGGTGACAGAAGCTCACGCCACCTTCTTTGGGGCAGGGGCTTTAGCCTTCTTTTTGGGGGCAGGGGTGGCCTTTGCCACAGCAGCTCCCTCTCCCTGCGCAGAGACATTCTGAGCTTCAGCCTTCTTCTTCTTCTTCTGGGGATCCATTAGACTTCTGCTGATCCCCCATTGTCTTTTGGCAAAAGTGGTGGGAGTGAGGTCAGCAGATAACTCCCCCACTGGTATCTTGTATCCTCCCTTCAGAAGTAATTTGGTGATGAGTCTTCCGTAGGGGAGAGTGTGGACCTTCTTTTGTAGCCCAAGCTTCATCATATCTTTCATGGCCTCAAAAATCAACCATGCAGCATTAAATCCGTGGCCCAGAGAGAGGGAATAGAGAGCATCAGCAATTGGTGTCCTCCTTTCTTAGCGATGGGGGCGATAGAGATATTCTTCCTTAGCACTTGATCGATGAACAACAGCTTGGGATCCAAATCTCTTCTTCTGATGGAGTCCCCTGTTGCCTTCAAGCCTCTGGTAATGGCCTGGGCAATGGTATCGAGAGGGGCACTCACAGGGGCACCATAATCGCAGTTGGGATAAAAAATGGCAGGGATGCCCATGACTTCAGCAATCAACGCTGGGTTAAGCAGCATCTCAAAATTGTCAACTAACACAAGGAGGCCTGGCAGCCCATGTGTGTCAGGTCTGACCCTAAGGTGCTGGTAAAAGAGTTGCACTAACCTAGGATAGGCTAGTGCAGGAATTATTTGCATCAAGGGGAACAAACCAGCCTTGCACAAGAACTCAATGGCAGGAACTGACAACGGCTCAGATTCAAAGAACGATATATCAAAAATGGCTTCAGGTTCTAAGGGAATGGAAATGAGGAGCTCAGAGGGAGTAGAGTAATCAGGTGCTTTTGCAGCCACCTCAGGAATCACCTCCTTCCCTTTTTGTTGTGCCGTAGAGGACATGGCTTTCTTAGGGACAGGCTCCACGGTGGCTTGGTCCCTGGCTCTCTTCACAGGTGCACTTTTAGGAGCCATTAAGATTCTCCTTGGTGAGTGTGTAGTTGAAATTTTGAAAGGAAAGATTAAGAGCTGAGTCTAACCCTAAAAGTTAGGGTTTAGTTCAATTTGACGCACGATAGATCGCAAGAGCTCCTAGCAGGGGGCAACTGTTGATGGAAGCTTTAAGAACAAAAATCCAGAATTTCAAAGTGAGCAATAAACTGTAGACAGGAAGCTGGAGGAGAGAGATTGAGAGGAGTGGGAGCTAGGGTTTCGCTGACAGGAGAGGAAAGAGAAAGTAGTAAAGAAAAGCAGCGCGGGATGGGATTTAAATATCGCGAGGCTCGGCGCGCTCTGAAAATATCCGCTCGCTGGATAGGCATGAATGGGTCGCGAGATTGGATGCTCATTTAAACTGCGCGAGGCAGCCCACCCAGTTATATCTGAAACTCGCGACAGCAAAACAAAGTAGTTCTTTATGAACTGCGCGAGAGGGGACCAAACCCATTATTCAGAACCCCGCGATGGCTTAACAGAGTTAGAATTCACTCACCCACTAGTCAGCCTTTTTGACCCTGATTTTGTGGGTGGATTCTCTCACAGGCTCTCTTCCAGGGACACCCATAAGCATTATAAGGCATTCACAAATTCCCATACTCTCAAAGCATTAAATTCACACATCATGAAAAGCATTCAAATACTACCATTATCATTCAATCACTTAAAATTAGCAAACAAGGGGAACAGGGATAAAAGTAGGCATAAAGCACTAAATTCATATTCCAACAAGATTGCTACAAATTCCTCTAAACTGTAAAGTACATATCATACAAAGGAGCACAGTTCTTATCATCAATTCAATGAAAAATCCCCTTCAGGGTTTGAGGATCCTTCACCAATCAAAAATTGGCCCTTGGGATTCACCACTGGTTGACTGGGCAACCTTCCCTCTTCTCTTTTGGCTAAGGTATTCGCTAGTTGGCCAATCTGCTCTTCCATCTTATTGATGCTCTGACCATGAGAATTCACAGTCTGAGCCAAGGAACCCAGGTTTTGCAGTGAGGTCAAGACCTGGTCCTTGAAAGAAGTATTTCTAGGTTGAGAAGGGGGTAAGAGCAACTGATTTTGCTGCTGATGGGGTTGCTGATGGTGCTGGAAGGTAGACCTAGGGGCATTCCCTTGATTGAACTGTTGCTGTGGCCTTTGTGGTAAGGCCAACAACTGCTGGGGCTGCATGTAGTTGTCTTGCCTCCACCTCAGATTTGGGTGGTCTCTCCATTGGTAACCAGCATTTTGGTACTGGTATCCATATGGCTGCCTATTATGGCCCCCAGATTGTTGCTGGCCATAAGATTGAGCAGCAGCAGCATGTTCCAAAACCAATTCAAGAAATTACCCTGTAGATGGACATTCCTCCACTGTGTGCTATGGGGACTGGCATATCAGACATGCCTCTGCCACATGAGCAGCCCTTTTGGGTTGCATCACAGTCAATAATTTGTGAAACTTCATAGAGAGGTTTGCCATCTGCAACTGCAGGTCATTGTTCCCAGACACCTCATAAACTTTTCCTCTTGACCGAGCAGCAGGCCCCACCTTTGACTCAGATTCCTGACTAGTTCTTGTCAGGGATGGCTTTTGAAAAGCATTTTCATTAATCACCTCAAACAATTCCCATGCCTCCTCAGCAGTCTTGTGCATGTAGGATCCACCACAAGAGGCATCGACCATATCTCTATTTTTCTCATCAATCCCATTGTAGAAGCTTTGTACAAGCTGCCACTCTGGGATCTTGTGGTGGGGGCATTGTTTTAGCATCTCTTTAAACCTATCCCAGGACTGGTTAAAATCCTCAGTTGGGGATTGAGCAAACGCAAGAATCTCTTTCCTCAACTGGCTAGTTTTGGTCTCAAGGAAGAACTTGGTTAGGAACTTGGTCTGCAGGTCTTTCCATGAAGCAATGCTATTGTTGCGAAGAGTGGTCAGCCAGGTACTGGCCCTATCCTTCAGAGAGAAGGGAAAGAGCCTGAGCCTAGTAGCCTCAGGTCCCAAACCAGTGATATTAAAAGTGGTGCACAAGGCCAAGAACTGGTCAATATGCTTGTAAGGGTCCTCTTTGCTAAGCCCATGGAAAGCTGGCATCATCTCGATGATTGAAGTTTTTATTTCATAGTTCCCCTGATTATCAGGGAATTGAATGCTAAAAGGGGAGTTATAGTCATCCGGAGCATTCAACTCCTTGAGGGTTTTGGGTTGTTCTTCACCCATAATTACTGTCACAGATTCACTTGGGGGATCTCCTATGGTGTGCCTGTCTCTTCTAAGTCTCCTTCCCCTTTCTAACTGTGGTTAAGAGGTAATGAGGGATCTCCTCCCTAGCATACAAGCACACCAACAACAAGGAAAGCTTCTTGTGGGCACATTATAAAAGAATAATTGTACAACTAACAAATTTATCTAACTAGTTTACAGCTATTCAAAGAATACATTTAAAACTATCCTAGATACTGCTAGAAATTTTTTTAAGAAAGATAGACAGAGCTTTAAAAGTCAAAGAGTTTGCAAACAGAGGTAGCTAAGCTCCAATTGCAGTCCAACTATCCTTCACTGCTGCTGTTTAGATCTGCAAGAAAGATTCAAAATTATGTCAGCAGTATCAATTATTTACATGTGCAAAGAATACTGAGAATACAAAAACTAAGGGTCTACTAATAGATCATCTCTCCCCGGCAGCGGCGCCAAAAACTTGTTGGTGGATTTCTGAGTGTGTGCTTACTTTATTGGTTGGTGCTGAAAGTCATTTAAAAATCAAAGAAAGAGTAAAACAGGGGATGGAATCAGCACAACTAAGAAATCTTAGACCTGCAAGATACAGGGTCCATTGTAGCAAGTTTTGATAAGTAAGAGTTTGTCCCATAGGGAAAGGTAATCTACAGCTCCAAAGGAGCCATCTCTAGTAGTCTCTCCAGATCTGACTACAGATCTGGCAGTCCTAAAAGGAGGGGAGTTTAAGGTCACTTATTCTAAGTATTCTAATGTCTAAACTACAGAAAGGGTTGAGAGGATGGATGGAGTGTGGAAAATAAATATAAAAGGGTGAGAAGTATGTTATTGAGCCCATATCAGAGGAGTTTTGTAACTCAGATTCAGATATGATGTTATAGAAATCTTGTCCAGTGGCTACATTATCACCACTGAGGAGAAAGGATCCAACCCCTCACTCTGCCATGATTGCACCCTTAAGGCTATAACCTGTCCACTCAAATGGTCATAGATTATCCCATAAGGGAACCACTATCCAGGGATGGGTCAAAATATAGCCAGTAAATCATTGCAGGCACTATTTCATCCAGGCTACCAGCTCAAGAATCCATAGGGAACCTCAACCTCTAAAGCTCTATATGGTATAGGACCATGATAGCCTGACACGTAATCCAAAGAAGAGATTGAGTACAACCTTCGATCTAGCTGTCCATTGCTTGAGTGAGGCTACAATGGTCCAGTCACAAGCCTACAATCTCTATAACCAGATCAGATCCAACATCTGATGGCAGATCTATACAAATATAGGGGAGTCTGCCTCTGTACAATCTCCCACCAGGCTTCTACAAGCTCAGGTGTAAAGAAGAAAGATCCATCTTAGATCGGTGGACTGGAATCACCCTAAGGCTATAATCTATCCACTTAAATGGTCACAGACTATCTCAGAGGCTATCCTCCTCACGAAGCCCAAGACAAAACAAGAATATCGCTGCTACCACCATGGTCACAAGGCTACCTGCTCAAGCTCTCCCATAGGGATTTCAGATCTAGTGGGTCCTGTGGTGGGGCTAAGGCTGTATAGGACCATGATAGCCCAGACACACAGGTCACTTGGGTCTGAGTGGCCCTTAGAATTAGTACTCCATTGCTTTGAAACACAGCCAAAGCAATGGCGGATCACAAGGTAGCAGCCTTGCACAGAGCATCTCACACACAAACACAAATCCCACAAAGTACAGATCCTATTACAGAACTTCCATTAATCTGGTTCAAAATATATACAAAGACATAGCCAGCAAGTGCTAGACTATGGAGAGAAGGAAAAAGAAAAAGAAAGCTACTTACAACTATAAAAAGAAAAACTAAATGATCTCAGATCAGGTCTCCCAGAAATAAGATGGGTTCCTAGCTATTCCAGGATGTAGAAAGAAAAGAAAGTCTAAGCTCCCCTAAACCTAAGCTAAGTGTGGGTATTTATAGCAGTGGTGTGGCGGCGCATTAGGGTTAGAAAACCCTAATTTTAATGATGCCACATGGCCGAATAGTGATCCTTCGATGCCTTGGGGTGCGTGCACGGAGATTTGAGCGTGGGAGTGCATGCCCTAATCGCTGGAAATTCCCAGAAAGTCCTCTACTGAAGAGATGGAAGTTTGAGGTTCAGAGCTTCGCTAGGTAGCCTTGTTTCCCAGACTTGTCACGTGGTAACTCTTGTTCTTCACTAGGATGATTTGAAATTAAAGCTTCCGCCTTCGCGAGGTTGGCTTGGTTTGCTCTTCAGGCAGTCGCGAGGTTGAGTGGACATCAGAGCCTCAGATGTCGCGGGGTTGATCTTCGCGAGGATAGATTTGAATAGCGTGAGAACTTCGCGAGCACTTATCTTCACTGGGCTTCGCGAGTTACCTCGCGAGGCTTTGATGAGTTCTGAACTGCGCGAGGTCCCATGTCTTAACTGATCTTCGTGAGGGTGGCTTTGCCTTCTCAAGGACACTTTCTTCTTGAATGGCACGAGAACTGTGCGAGGAGTTCTCTTTGGATAATTGCATCTCAGCATCGTGCGACAGCTGCGAGAGTCTTCAAGCTTTCTCTTCGCTGCTCGAGCTAATCCGGCTGAGTTGAGAAGTTTGCTTTGAACTGTGCGAGACTGCGCGAGGTGTTCTATTCTTGAGCTTCGCAAGAGCTGCACGAGTTTATGTTTCTGAAGCTCTTCAGTCACTCATCTGCGCGAGAAGTTATTGTAGAGTCTTGGGAAGCTCAGCTGGACTGCGCGAGGCTCATTTTTAGGTCTGGATTCAGACTTCATTCTTCTGAAGGACTTCTGGTGCGAAAACAGGTTTTTTAGCCGGATTCCTGGCCTTATTTCACTGCTGGGTACTACCTACATAAAACACTTAACAAGGACTTATTAGGTGGCTATGGGTCTAATCAAAGGTTAAGTTAAGGGGTGAAAAGTGGTACTTTTCAGGTCTTAACACCTCCTCAGTCTAAAATTCTTCAACATTAGCTACCATCTCATCAAGGACAACTACTGTCAAACAGTCCTCATTTCCTCCATCTAGCTTTCCCCTTAGAAAAAGGAGAAAGCCCTTTAAAATCATGAGGAAATGGCAGATGAGGTACTGCTGGTCCTCATCTGCTACCTTATATATATATTTATTTTTATTGTTTTTTTTTTATTATTATTATTATTTTTAATTTTTAAAATTTTTTAATTTTTATTCAGCACCTGCTGCTCTAAAACAAGCACTCAGTCCTGACTTTATGCACACCTTTTGGTATAAAAAATATCTTGACTATCCACCACCCTACCATTCCTCAAGGCATTGGTGGTCATAACTTTCTCATTGGTTGAAGAAGCTTCACCAATCATGTATTGGCCTTTTGGATTGGTCAATGTTTGGCTTGGGAGCCTGCCCTCATCCCTTCTTGTCAGAGCATTAGAAATTTGACCCAGCGGTCTTCTATCTTTTTGATGCTCTAACTATGGGAGTTCATAGTCTGTGAGAGTGAGATGAGGTTTTACAGTGATGATAAAACCTGCTCCTCAAAAGAGGGGGCTCTAGGTTGTGGTGGGGGCAAAGATAATTGACTTGGCTGGGGGGATTGATGTGGGAAATGCTCCAGAGGATGCTGCTGGTTGGGTCTGTAGGCTAGTGCCAGTTGCTGTTGGAGTTGAGGTAAATTATCTTGTCTCCACCTCAAGTTTGGGTGGTTCTTCCAAGGATACCCAGCAGGTTACTGTCCATATGATTGGACAACATTGGCATGCTCATTTATAAATTCAAGTTACTGACCAACAGATGGACAATCAAGAAGTGAGTGTGTGGGTGAGTGGCATCTCAGACATGCCTCTCCAACCCGTGCAGCCATGTGGGGCTGCAACACACTCAACAGTTTGTCAAATTTTTTAGACAAATTGTCCACTTTCCTCTCTAGGTCATTATACACATTTAATTCATACAATTTCCTTGCAGAAGTGGGTTCTTTTGTAACTCTAACAGCTGGCTCAATGCTATTTCTTAACAGAGACTCCTGCTGCATGGAGTTTTCACTTATCATATCAAACAATTCCCCGGCTTCCTCATCAGTTTTACTGAGATATGTGCCACTACATGATGCATCAATCATGGATCTACTTTTAGCATTTATCCCCTAGTAGAAGCTTTGCACAAGCTGTCATTTGGGGTCTGGTGGTGTGGGCACTGCCTCAGCAGTTCTCGATCCCAAGATTCATGAAAGTTTTCAGTTGGGAACTAAGCAAAAGAGATAATGCTCTTCCTCAACTGACTGGTTTTACTAATTGGAAAAAATTTAGCCAAGAACTAACATTGTAGTGTATTCCAAGATGTAATGTTGTTTGCTGGGAACATGGTAAGCCAAGTTCTAGCCTTATCCTTCAATGAGAAATGAAAAAGCCTCAGTTTGGTGGCTTCATCTCCTAGACTAGCAATTTTAAATGTGGTGCATAAGGAAAGAAACTCTTCGATGAGCTTGTAAGGATCCTCCTTACTTAGCCCATAAAAAGAAGATAACATTTAGATGGTTTGAGACTTGATCTAATAATTACCCTTAGTAGTACGAAACTGAATATAGAAGGGGGATGAATATTTCCCTGGTGCATAGTAGTCCCTAAGGGGTCTACATTACTCACCCATCTCAGATGTTTCTAAATTTTCAGTAGGGGTGGGTGATGTATGCCTAGGTCCAAGGATCCTTTCTATTTCAGGATTTAAAGTTTCAAGATCAAGATGAAGGGACCTTCTAACTAGCATACAACACACAACAAGTAAAAAGCAAACTTACAGTACACTGAAAAATACTAAAACACTACAATATACTATTACTGAAATCAAAGAATGCAGACTGAAAAGACAACAAGGGAGAGAGAGATGCAAACTAAGGCAAGGTTGCTCCAGCTGCAGCTATTCTTTCCTATGTGTTGCTGCTCCAGATCTGCAAAATCAAGAATTACAACAATAATTTATTCAAACACAATCATACAATAACAGGTCTAAAATAGGAAATAAAGAAAGGAATGCAAAAATCCTAAGACTACAACTATAATTTATTCAAACACTATAACTACAACAAATCTAAATAAAAACTCAGATTTACTACTTAGATCAAAACTCCCCGGCAACGGTGCCAAAAACTTGCTGGTCTGTTTATTTGGTTTGTATTCTTTATTACAAAAATATGACATAAATAACAAATGGCAATGAACAAAAATAGAGGGGAATAAAAATTATGAGATTAGAACACAAAACTAAAGTAAACACACAGTCCTACAAGATCCAAGGCTGTTGTAGCAAGTTTTGATAAGTAAGAATTTATCCCACAAGGAGTGATGATCTAAACACAATAGTATAATAGTAAATCTCCAGATCTACTATAGATCTGGCAACTCTAAACCTAAACTAGAAAGCAAGGTAAAGAGAGGGTGTTTTTAGGGTGTCACAATACTAAACTAAAAATAGAAATATAAATAGAATTAAAAGAAAAGGGGTAAAGAAGAATGAAGGTGGTTTGGTAAAATAAATAGAAACTGTGGAGAAGTAGGCAGCTATGGGCTACTCTTCACTGCAAAATAGATCAAGAGCTGGGTTTGTAGCAGTCCTTCACTTGGCTATAAGCACCAGTGCAAGGTAGAAGAATCCAGCCTAACTCAGAGACATGAACTGATCTTAGGGCTATATTCTGTCCACTTAAATGGTCAGAGAATATCTTGGGGATTTCATCCAATCACAGGGCTAAAGTTGAAACAAAAAAATAATTACAGACACTATATTAGTAAGGCTACAAGCTCATGCATCTATAGGAGCATTCCATATATGAAGATCTAGTAGAAACCATAAGAACTCATAGATTGAATGGGTCATTAAATACAGCTGGTCATTGCTACAAAGAGGCCTGCAATTACCTAGCTCTCAAGTCTGCAATCTCCACAAAACCCCAAATCTATTCACTGAAAATAGTATTATAAAACAGAGGAGGAGCTGGATCTGCAACAGTCCCTCACTTGGCTACAAGTATAAGTGCAAGGTAGAAGAATCTAGCTCAGACTTGTAATCGAAACCAGTCTTAGGGCTATACCCTGTCCACCCCAACGGTCATAGAATATCTCAGAGATTAACCCAGTTATAGAGGTTAGAGATAGAACATGAATACCACTACATCCACTATATTTGTAAGGCTACAAGCACATGCATTCATAGGTGCATAAAATCCATATAGATCTAAATGATAAACATAAGATGAATATAGATTAAATGGAGCATTAAAAATGGCTTTGCATTGCTAAAAAGAACTTACAATGACTTGCCTTCAAGACAACAGTCTCTGCAGAACTCCAAAACTGCTCACAATACCATTACAATATACATTACAGCTCAAAATAGACCTAGCTACTACAAAGATTTAGCCCAACATGACTGCTGAGCTAAGGAAGAAAAAACAAAAATAAAAAGAAAAGGAAACCCTAATCTTAAGAATGAAAACCCTAAAATGAGCTCAAGCTAATCCTGACTGGTTTTTATAAAGCATATTACAACTATATATACAATCCATAAAGCACTGAAATGCTTTGGCCAATCAGAAATTAAAACTTTAGAAGCTGCTGTCATGGCCCATTCTCACCCTAGTGCTACCTCGAGATGTGAGGAACATCTCAGCACATTGGAATGTGTGCCCTAGGTGCAGTGGAATCCTTAAAATACCCTTGAAGTTTGAATGGGAAGGCTGGAACCCGTGCCTCGAGTGGTTGGAGCTTCAGAACATAAATCTCGAGAAGTTCTCTAGTGTCTGGGGGACTTCTGAAGCTTGCTCGAGTGGCTAGAATGCATCATGCAGCCCTGCTCGAGTGGATAGAGGCTTCAACTATGTATTCTCGAGCCGATCTCGAGTAGCTGAAGTGCTTTAGGTGTATAACTCGACAGGTTCACTGCTTCAGCACGGAACTGCGCAAGTGGTTTAGGCAACAGCTCGACAAGATGGCTAGAATGCATCATGCAGCCCTGCTCGAGTGGATAGAGGCTTCAACTATGTATTCTCGAGCTGATCTCGAGTAGCTGAAGTGCTTTAGGTGTATAACTCGACAGGTTCACTGCTTCAGCACGGAACTGCTCAAGTGGTTTAGGCAACAGCTCGACAAGATGGATTTCCTCAATAATGCATCTCGACAGGCTGATTTTCTTCAGTAATGCGACACTCGAATGGATCATTAGCTTCAGCATTGCAGCTCGACAGGTCTCGACAGGATGATTCAGGCTTATGAACTACTTGAATAGTTAAATTTGAAGCAACTTTTAGATGTTCGACAGGTTCGATGGGCTTCTCCACTCGACAACAGGTAGTGCTTCAACAATAAAGCGCTCAACAGGTTTAATGGGCTTCTCGAGTGGATGGTTGTCGAAGCTATAAACTGCTCGAGTGGATGATATTTCAGCAATATTTTTAGCTGCTCAAGTGGTTTATACTTCATCATAGTTTCAACTACTGGAGTGGTTCGGTGCAACTCTAAAAGGTACTCGAGATCATGCAGCCCTGCTCGAGTGGATAGAGGCTTCAACTATGTATTCTTGAGCCGATCTCGAGTAGCTGAAGTGCTTTAGGTGTATAACTCGACAGGTTCACTGCTTCAGCACGGAACTGCTCAAGTGGTTTAGGCAACAGCTCGACAAGATGGATTTCCTTAATAATGCATCTCGATAGGCTGATTTTCTTTAGTAATGTGACACTCGAATGGATCATTGGCTTCAGCATTACAGCTCGACAGGATGATTCAGGCTTATGAACTACTTGAATAGTTAAATTTGAAGCAGCTTTCAGATGTTCGACAGGTTCGATGGGCTTCTCCACTCGACAACAGGTAGTGCTTCAACAATAAAGTGCTCAACAGGTTTAATGGGCTTCTCGATTGGATGGTTATCGAAGCTATAAACTGCTCGAGTGGATGATATTTCAGCAATATTTTTAGCTGCTCAAGTGGTTTATACTTCATCATAGTTTCAACTACTGGAGTGGTTCGGTGCAACTCTAAAAGGTACTCGAGATCCACTCGAGATTGAGGTTCTGAAGGTGCAAACTACTCGAGTGGCTCAGTGTTTCAGCAATGCAACACTCTATGAACTACTCAGGTTTGGATAGTAGGCTTTTAATGTGTTCGAGTGCTGGTTTGCTGCACACATGATGTGCTCGAGAACTGAAGTGCTGCAGCTGTAATGTGTTCATCAGCTACTCGAGTTGTTGGAGTGCTCAAGTTGGTTGCTTGCTCAGCTGTTCTATATAATCCGCTGCAGCACTCCATGATGCTTGGGTCCACCTTTCTTCTCATTGCTGAACTTCTAAGGGTCTAGGGCATGCTAAATGGCATACATGGTGGGGACCGCCATGGTGCACTCTCTATAATTCCATCAGCTCCACAACTTGCCTCTAAATTATTTCTTCTTGGCTCTCATTAATTGGATTGCTGCCCTATGCTTCAGTTTATTGATATTTACAAGAAACACACTTAAAAAGCAATTATTACACAACTCAAAGGTCTATCAAAGGCTAGGTTAGGAGGTAGAAAGTGGCATAAATCAGTGATTAACAATATTCTACTTATAACTAGATACCAGTGTATCCTCAAGATCAGGAAAAGATAACCTTCACCTGTCCATTTGGCACCTTTGCTTACAGAAGGATGCCAGTTGGATTGTACACTGCTCCTGCCACTTTCCAAATATGTATGTATATTGTATTCTCTGACAGGTTGGATAAGTTTTTGGAAATCTTTATGGATGACTTTTTAGTATTTGGGGATGACTTCAGTCAATGTTTGCCCCACCTCTCACTTGTGCTCCAAAGTTGGGAAGAAACCAATCTGGTTTTGAGCTAGAAAAAGAGCCACTTCATGGTCACCGAAGGAATTGTTCTTGGCCATGTGGTGTCCCAGAAGGGAATTGAGGTTGATAGGGCAAAAATTGATCTAATTTTACACCTACCTCCACCAAAAACTATCAAACAGGTCAAATCATTCTTATGTCATGTAGGTTTTTATAGGAGGTTTATCAAGGATTTCAGCAAGATCTCAAACTATTATGCCACTTGCTGTGTCAAGATGTGCCTTTTGAGTTTGATGCTACATGCTTGAGTGCATTTGAGGTATCGAAACATTGTTTGACCTCTGCCCCAATTATCCAAGCCCTAAATTATTCTATACCTTTTGAATTAATGTGTGATGCTTCTGACTTTGCCATTGGTGCAGTCTTAGGGCAGATGTAAAGTCCCAAAGTTAGATGCTAGGAATTGGAGATCCAGAGGAAATAGAGGTACATAAACTAAGGCTAAAACTTGAATGTGTATTAGTGGTTGTTTTTATGTAATTTAAGATCAAGAACATGCAAGAATCGGGTTTGATTTGAAGAGGAGGTGAGAATGAGGGTGAAAACCCTAGAAACCTATGAAAATTGAAGTTGACTAAAATTCGTTCGATCGAAGTTAAAATCGATCAGTCGAAGTTAAATTTGATCGAACGAAATGCTTTCGATTGATCGAATCTCACACTCGATCGATCGAAACATATATAAACAGGAACATGGAAAAACCCTCTGTGAGAAGTCGATCGATCAAAATATATTCGATTGATCAAATTAGAGTTTTTGAGTGATCAAAGTAAGATTCGTTCGTTCGAACTGTGTGATAGGTAAATTGCTTTTGGAAGATTTGACCGATTGAAATATTTTCGATCGATCGAATTATGAGTTTTCGATCAATCGAAAGGTGATTCGTTCGATCGAACAATGTTTGATTTTTTTGGCTTCTGTGAGAGCTCGATCGATAGAATTTAGTTCGATCGATCGAAATGTGATTTCGATTGAGTGGAGGAGGCATGTGCCATATGTCAGTCCCCTGCTCATCCCTTGGAAGAATGCCCATTTGCTGACCAATTTCCAGAATTTATAACAGAGCATGTGGCTGTAGCTCAGTCTTATGAACAACAGCTTGTTGCAAGGTATCAATGGAGGAACCACCCCATTCTGAGGTGGAGACAAGATGGATACAAAGAACCCATGCCCGATAGAAATGCTCATCGTATCGAAGGTTATGCCCAAGGCCTCGAGACGCTAGAACCCATGGCCCAACATGTAGCTCCACCCGTGCAGCAAGCTGCACCCCCTCCAGCTGTGAGAACACCATATTTTGAGGAACAAGTTCTATCTTCACTGTAGAACTTGAACACATTAACCCAAACTGTGCACTCTCACAATCAGAGCATCAAAAAGATAGAGGACCAACTTGGTCAGCTGTCTGATGTTCTCACTAGGAGAGAGGGAGGAAAGTTGCCCAGCCAACCACAGGACAACCCACGAAGACAATCTGTAGTGGGTGAAGTTTCCTCCACTTATGAGGAAGCCAAATCTATTACAACCTTGAGAAGTGGTAGGCTAGTGGACAATCAAGTGGGCCGTGAGCCTGTGAAAAGCTTGGAGGAAGAGAATGGAGTGATTTTTCCTAAAACACAACAAAGACCACCAATGGTGAACTTGCAGGAACAATCAGCTGTGAATAAAGAGGATAATGAGGATCCTCAAGAAAAGAAAAAACTCAAAAAGAAAGTGACCCCATTGGCTAAGGCTGCAAGTGAGGGAGCACCCCCACACTTGTCATTTCCTAAGGCACTACAGGCACCTTCCCCTTTTGACAAAGGGCAAGGTAAAATTGAGGAAATGATGGAGACTTTCAAACAAGTAAAGATTAATCTGGCTTTACTTGATGCCATTAAACAAGTCCCAGCCTATGCCAAATTCTTAAAAGACATGTGCACCCATAAAAGACTATCTAGGATACACCTATCTTAGAAAGTTTTTTTAGTAGAAAAGTTAAGCATGTCCTGTTCATTGCAACTCCCCCCAACCATCAAGACCCTGGACTCCCCACCATCCTCTGCATCATTGGGGATCATACCATTGACAAAGCCCTATTAGATCTGGGAGCCAGTATAAATTTGCTTCCATATTCAGTTTATGAGAAGCTGGGCTTAGGCAAATTAAAGCCCACACATGTTGTTCTACAGCTGGCTGACAGATCTGAAAGGATACCTGTGGGAATAATTGAGGATGTTTTGGTGGGAGTTAACAAATTCTTTTATCCTGCTGACTTTTTGGTGCTGGATATAGAACCAGGTAGGAATGCCACCTCCATACTTGTAATCCTAGGCAGACCCTTTTTGGCCATAGCTAACGCTTGTATTCAATGCAGGTCTAGAATAATGGAAGTGTCATTTAGAAATATGAAGGTCAAATTGAATGTCTACAATGCAGCCAATCAACCTCATCCTGATGAGGATTGTTTTTCTCTAGATATAATAGATGAGGTTGTGCAAGAAAATGTGAATATGCAGTTTCATGGTAAGGAATGGTCTAATGAGCTAGCTGAAGTATGGAAGGAACCAGAGGTAGAAAAGACTCTCACCTCTGAAATTGAGCATGTGCAACTTGTCTCTTCCAGAGCAGAACTAGCAAAGCTCCATCCATGGAAGCCTGCTCTGCTGCCTCTTCCATCCCCCTCCAAGACACCCCTATTGGCCTCCCTCATCAGCCCCCCAGAGGTGGAGTTAAAGTAACTCCCGAAAGCTTTGAAATATGCCTTTTTAGGAGACAACAACAAATTACCGGTGATAATCTCGTCTTCCCTCACCATTGAGTAAGAAAGAGAACTACTTGGTGTACTAAAAAGGAATAGGAGGGCAATAGGATGGACCATTACAGACTTAGGGGGGATTAACCCTACTGTGTGCATGCATAAGATTCATCTTGAGGAAGGTGCCAAACCTTCTCGAGAGATGCAGAGGAAACTCAACCCTCACATGCAGGAAGTTATGATGAAGGAGGTAGTCAAACTCCTCGATGCTGGCATCATATACCCTTTCTTGGATTCCCAATGGGTGGCACCTACCCAAGTAGTGCCCAAGAAATCTGGCATCACAGTTGTGGAAGTAGATTTCAGAGAGCTGATTCCAACCAGACAGACCACTGGGTGGAGAGTATGCATCGATTACAGAAAGCTCAATGAAAAAACTAGCAAGGACCACTTCCCATTGCCCAGCATAGACCAAATTTTGGACAAGCTGGTAGGCAAGGCATATTACTATTTTCTTGATGGATATTCAGGGTACAATCAGATCCCTGTCTACCCCCAAGACCAAGAAAAAACCACATTCACTTGCCCGTTTGGGACCTTTGCATACAGGAGGATGCCATTTGGGCTGTGCAATGCACCTGCCACTTTCCAAAGATGCATGTATACCATTTTTTCTCACATGATTGACAAGTTTTTGGAGATCTTCATGGATGATTTTGCCATTTTTGGAGATGATTTTAGCCAATGCCTGCACCATCTCAGTTCTGTGCTGCAGAGGTGTGAGGAGACCAACCTGGTCCTAAGTTGGGAAAAGAGTCATTTTATGGTGACTCAAGGCATTGTCCTTGGACATGTGGTCTCCCACAAGGGAATAGAGGTTGATCAGGCTAAGATTGACTTAATTTCCCATCTGCCCCCTCCCAAAATTGTCAAACAAGTTAGGTCTTTTTTGAGCTATGTTGGGTTTTATAGGCGATTCATTAAGGACTTCAGCAAAATTGCCAAACCTTTGTGCCACCTGTTGTGCCAAGAGGTACCCTTTGAGTTCAATGATGACTACCTGGCTGCTTTTGAGCAGTTAAAAACTTGCTTGACTACAACTCCTATTCTACAAGCCCCTGATTTCTCTTTACCATTTGAGCTGATGTGTGATGCATCAGACTTTACTATGGGGGCTGTTTTGGGACAAAGAAGAGACAAGGCACCATGTGTGGTGGCGTATGCTAGTAAATCAATGGTTGATGCCCAATTGAATTACACCACGACTGAGGAGCTGTTAGCCATTGTCTTTGCTTTAGAAAAATTCAGATCTTATGTGTTGGGCTCCAAAATCACTGTGTTCACTGACCACTCAGCCTTGAAATACCTCTTGTCTAAGAAGGATGCCAAAGCAAGATTGATTAGATGGATTCTCCTTTTGTAGGAATTCCATTTAGAGATTAAAGACAAGAAGGGAGTGGAAAATGTGGTTGCTGATCATATATCCAGGATCCAAGTTGCAGAAAGAGAGAGCCTGCCCATCAATGATTCTTTTCCAGATGAGCAGTTATTTGCTATGGAGATCAGTATGCCCTGGTTTGCCAATAACGTGAACTACCTTGCTGTGAAAAGGATCCCTCAACATTGGAACAAGAATGATAGAACTTGTTTTTCTCCTAGATCAGACACTATATATGGGAGGATCCTTATCTTTTTAAGCATTGTTCAGACCAAGTAATTCGAAGATGTGTACCAGAAACAGAGTTCCACCACATTTTAACCATGAGTCATGAACAGGCTTGTGGGGGCCACTTTAGTGGTAACAAGACTGCTGCGAAGGTGCTTCAGAGTGGTTTCTATTGGCCTACTTTGTTCAAAGATGCCCGACAACATTACAAAGCTTGTCCTCGATGCCAGCAGATGGGAAGTATTACTAAGAGGAATTCCATGCCTTTGCAGCCCATACTTGCGGTCGAATTGTTTGATGTCTGGGGTATTGACTTTATGGGACCATTTCCCCCTCCTGTGGATATCATTTCATCCTTGTAGTTGTGGACTACGTGTCCAAATGGGTAGAAGCCATAGCTACAAGGATAAACGACCACAAAGTTGTCATTAAATTCCTCAAAGACAACATCTTCTCCAGGTTTGGCATCCCCAAAGCCATCATTAGCGATGGGGGAAGCCAATTCTGTAATAAACCTTTTGATAAGCTGCTGGAAAAGTACTCTTTGACCCACAGGGTAGCCACTCCCTACCACCCACAAACCAGTGGGCAAGTAAAGATTTCCAACAGGGAAATCAAACACATTTTAGAGAAGACTGTGAGAAGTGATAGGAGGGACTGGTCCATGAAATTGACAGATGCCTTATGGGCTTATAGGACTGCCTATAAGACCCCCATAGGTATGTCCCCATTCTGACTAGTTTATGGCAAGGCATGCCATTTGCCTGTTGAATTGGAACACAAAGCATACTAAGCTATTAAAGCAATAAATTCTGATTTCAACTCTCCTGGTATACACAGGAAATTGCAGTTAGCTGAGCTGGAGGAGCTCAGATTGGAAGCATACGCCAATGCTCAGACTTACAAAGAGAAGACCAAAGCTTTCCACGACAGACATTTTCTACGGAAAGAATTCAAACCCAATGATAAGGTGTGGATGTTCAATTCTAGATTAAAATTCTTTCCAGGAAAGTTGCAGTCCATATGGGATGGACCCTTCATAGTTGTACATGTTTCCCCATCAGGAGCAGTTGAAGTCAGGGACCCTGCAGATGGTAGAGTCATGAAGGTTAATGGCCAGAGGCTCAAACTGTGTGTGGACAAGATTTGTGAGCCTGAGGAGAGCATTGATCTTCAAGACCCTCCAGATTAATAGCTAATTTTTGCTTGTATCATATGTAAAATATGTGATTTATTTGTATCAATAAAGTGCCGGCAGGCCTAGCAAGAAAATTTTCAGGGTGCTGAGACTGAGCACTACACTCAAATATCCAACTATTGGCTTTTAAAACCCTTCGATAAGATGGCTGATGATTTCGATAGGATTCTAGACATTTTTGAGGGGCAGTGAGCTTTGATGATAGGTGAAACCAAACCCTCGATAGGTTAAATAAGGCAACAGAAACTTTTTGATAGGTTCTGGGTACCTATCGAAACCTATCGAAATGACGAATCGCGTCGAATTCCAACCTATCGAATGGAAGGTTCCACCTGTCGAGATCCTATCGAATTGTACCTTTTGTAAGCTTTGACTGCCAAGTCTTTGATAGGACACCTTGACCTATCGCCACCATTCTCGTCGTCCTATCGAAATCATTTTTCACACCCGTATCGATCAGGTGGTCCTATCCTATGTATTTCCTATCGAAATCATTTTTCACATCTGTATCGATCAGGTGGTCCTATCCTGTGTATTTCCTACATACCTAAACCTCTCTCAGTTCTTCAGCATTTATTGCCACTTTGCACCCTTTAACCTGACCTTTCATGGACCTGTAAGCACACTAATAAGCCTCTGTTGAGTACATTTTGTAGATAGTAGGGAAATCTGGTAATAATACAGCAAACCACTTAAGAATGCCCACAAAGAAGTCATCTCTCAGCACCATGCAGACCCAACAACAGAACAAGGAGAAAGAAGTGAAGATAGGTCCAAAACATCCTATCGAGAGGATGCCGGAAGACTTCGATAGGAGCTGAGGATTAAAAAGGAAAGAATTCGTGCAGTTGGAGAAGGGTTCGATAGGATCCGAAGGCAGAAGAAGGATGAAGTCACAGGGATTGAGGAGTTCGATAGGATTTCAGAACCTATTGAGCAAAGAAAGGAAAGAAGAAATCACCATCCTATCGAAAACTGGCCTGAATTGTCAAAGAGAACCTATCGAACTGATCTGAGAACCTAGCAAAAGGACTAAAATGCTCAATTCCAACCTGTCGATGGCTCCCTGAACCTATCGAAATGAAGACGTTGAAACTGAACCTATCGAAGGATGCTTAAGCCTTTCGATAGGAATGGGAGGCAACCTATCGGGATGATGGCACACAGAGCTGAACTTGTCGAAGAGGACCACTGAACCTATCAAACTACTCAGTCAACCTATCGAATACTCCAGATAGTGGGCTGAGGACCCTGAAGGTTTAAAGAGAGAACTCATCCTATCGGTACCTATCGAAGAGACTAGGGAACCTAACAAAAGGAACTACAAGCTCACTTTGAACCTGTCAGAAGCTTCCCCAACCTATCGAAATCATATGCTGAACTTCTTAGAAACTATGCTATGCACACGCTGAGACTTGGTGACCTGTCGCATGCAAACCGAGGCACTTTGGTGATCGCTGCGACGTTCTAGAAGATTCCCTAGAAAGCCTTAACTGACCCATGTGCTTTAACAGAACTCTAACAAACTCTGACAACCTTCTAGAAGGGATTTTTGGTGGGAAAAACAAAGAAGAAAGCTATATATTGAGACCCCCAATTACCATTGGGGGGGATCGAAATTCTGAGCAATTTTCTAGAGATCAGAGCTTGCAGCGAGATTCCATTTTCCCTCCTTTAGCCCAACTATGGTTGGCTAAATCCCTAGGAGCAGCAAGGAGTGAGTTAGAGGAGTTGCTTGATTAGCTCACCCACTTAACTGGTAGACCTCTTGGATGTCATCTGAATTCCTTGGATCTGATATCCCTGTAATTTCCTATGTCTGTGACCTAAAAATTACAGTATCTGTAGTGGTTTTAATTATTCTAATTGAGGCTCTGGCCTTGTAGGAGATCACTACGATGGTCTGTGACCATTAAAGTGGACAGATCATAACCTTAAGGTGCATCTGAGCTCAAGCCTTAATTGGATTTATCTGCTGCAATCCATGGATTTGATAAAGCCTATAGGATAGTCTGTGACCATTAAAGTGGATAGATCATAGCCTTAAGGCCAGGTGGATCCTATGATTTGAAGTAGAATTTATACCATGCAGCTGTGCTTACGAACAGTGCCTGTGGCCAGCTGAGGGACTTGTGTGCTTTTGAACCCCTGTAATATGCTTAGCCCAACCTGATTGCCGTGAAGACAATCTCCAAGCTGTTCTTCTCCATTTTTTGAGTTTTTAAACCATTCCATCTGCAAGATCTGAGGCTCCAGATTCGATCCAAAACAATCTGCATTTTATTTGCAGTTTAGTTTAAGTGACAACTCATTTCAAAACTCCCCCCTGTCTTTTAACTAAAGTAGAGATAGCTAGAGTGTCAGATCTCTCACAGATCTGGAGATTTATCCTATTTCTAATCAGCCACCCTATGGACATTCCCTTACTCACCATTCTTTTAAAGCTTGCTATAAAGGACCCTGTATCTTGCAGTTCTAGGATATCTCAGATGTGCTGAATCCATCTCAGTTTTCTCCAGATATTTACATCATAAATCAGCACACTAGAAATCCACAACAGGCGCATGCCTCCTTAACTTATCTTCCCTCCTAAATTTAGCCCATCATGCAGTTCACGCTCCATTTCCTACACAACGACCACCACTCCATGCATTCCCGCCCTTCATTTCCATTTCCCAAGCCTGGAAGAATGCGCCACTTTTATTGCATCGTTTCATATTCCAATGCCCATGCACCTTAAATATTGGCTTCTTCCAATCCTTACACATCCATTCCCCCTTAACCGCCCCAACTCTTCCAGCCCGCACTCATGGCAGATGACAAACCTCAAGACTTGCCCACCAAGTTCTTCCCAGTTTGGCCACCACCACTGGTCGAGCCTGATCCTCTTCAATTTCTCTGGGATGAATATGATGAGGTACAGAGAATCCTCGCCAAGGAGAAAAAGAAAAACCGAAAGAGGGAGAAGAAGAGGCAGAAGACCGACTCACCGGCTGTTTCCCCCCTGTCATCCTCATCCTCATCCACCACCCTACCCCTAGCCCCTTGATCCCACTCTTTTTCTTTTTCTCCCCCCCTGGCTTGCAGTTCCTCTTCCACCTGACGCAGGCTGAGGATATCCCTGAGCCAGGGGGGATTTTTTTTCCCAAAGGAGATTTTGTCCACATATCTGTCTTCAATTATTTATAATAAAATGTTTTGTTCATTTCATTTGTTGCTTCTCTATTTATTTCTTGTTTTGTTTATTTTCTCTGTATGTCTGCACCACTAAACCCATTCTGCTAAAAACAGTGAGGACACTATTTGGTTAAGGTTTGGGGGTGTGGCATGTATGCTAATAAACTAGTTAATTTTAGTGCAGCTAAGTTAAAAAGGAATAATCGAAAAGAGAATGAATTCACCTCATATTTGTTGTTAAGGAAACTTTAAAAACCATTTGCAACTGAAGTAAGCTGAAGTTTTAACATTTTTCATGAAGAAAATGTCAAGAATTTTTGAAGAGAGTTTTTTATGTGTAATAAACCAGCAACGAGAAGAGACTGTGAAGATACCCCCCAGAAAATTGTATGGAAGGCCATACTCAGTGAGAATTGGGCCTGAAAGATTTCTTTGAATTGTGTCATGGCAATTCTTTCTGCTTTAAGGACTGACTGAACCTAATCTTGATCACTAGAAGTTAGGAAAATCGGAGTTGAAACAACTTGACAACACTCAAGACATTGAAGATGTGAAGTAAGGCCATCCTTTGGATAGTTTGAGCCTAAAATTCCCCACCTTTGAACTGCCCTTGATACACATCTTTTTGAGCCATAAAAAAAAATCCCAGTTTTCTTTGATAGAAACCAGAAAGTTTGAACCCAAAACCCCTTTGGCCCATTTCAGTCTACCCCCAATCTAAGAAATCAAGAAATGGAAGGAGAAATGAGGGTAGAGGAGCAAAGTGGCAAATTTGGTCAAAAGAAAGGAAAACATAGTTTGTGATGATGTGGCATTCCAACCCACACACATAGATAAAAAAAAAAAAAAGAAGAAATAAAGGAAAAGAATGAGGAAGAGAAGTCATTCCACTTAAAAATATACAAGAAGACAAGAAGCTGATCACTTCAAGTCTGAAAAATTCAAGAAGACAGTGAAGAGGTTCTGAATCGAAGAAGGTGAAGTCATGAATCACCTCCTTGCCTTTACTGATTTCTCAATTTTGAACTCTGTTATCCCTTTTTGTTCCTTCACAAACCTCATCTCTAAGCCACATTACAACCCAATAAAAAGACCTTACTGATATGAAATTGGATTGAGCTGTCATGTGGAGATGAGAATCTGCTTAATCTATGGTGTAAAGAGCTAGAAAAGTAAAAAATTCAAGCAATGCCTATGCTCCTGGTTGTAGTCCTATTTGAGGGCTGTAACTGCTCTTGAGCTGAGAGATATGATTTACCCCTCTTCTCTGTACTGATGAGTGAACAGCCCTGATGAGACTTGGGTATGAAATCCAGTTGAATGGGGAAGTATCTGAGCAGGATCCTCAAAGTGATGATGAGTTCTGCATAAAATTTCAGGAGAAATGCCTTGACATAAACTGAGTGATGATGGAGAGATTTCAGCAAACTTTCATATTTTCAAATGGATGTTTTTCTGTTGAATTTCCTTTAATGAATGGGCATAATGTGAATTTATTTGATTTGCTTAAACTCTGCTTTAACAAGTTGCACTATTATTAACTAAGTGTATTGGAGAAGTTTGTGGGTACCTTCACTGAAAACCCTCAGGAGACTTCACTCCTCCACTAGGGATCACCTAGGGGTTTAAAAGGCTTGGTGCAAATGCTAAATGCATCTGTGCTCCCTACGAAAGTGGCATTTTTATTTCCTTTTAATTCTCCTTTGCTCAGGGACAAGCAAAGCTTAGGTTTGGGGGTGTATTAAGTGGTAAAAAATGCCACTTTTCACCATTTAACCTGACCATTGATGGACCTGTGAGCACACTAATAAGCCTCTATTGAGTGCATTTTGTAGATAGCTGTGAAAGCTGGTAATAATGCAAAAAACCACTTAAGAATGCCCACAAAGAAGCCATCTCTCAGCACCATGTAGACCCAGCAATAGAACAAGGGGAAGGAAGTGAAGATAGGTCCAAAACATCCTATCGAGAGGATGTCTGAAGACTTCGATAGGAGCTGAGGGTTAAAAGGAAGGAATTCGTGCAGTTGAGAAGGGTTCAATAGGATCAGAAGGCAGAGAAAGGAAGAATTTGTACAGAAGTGAAGAATTCGATAGGATCCAAGAACCTATCGAGCAGTTGAAAGAAAAAGAGAATTCAACCTATCGAAAGCTGGCTTGAGGGAAAAATGAGACCTATCGAATGGTCCACTGAACCTATCGAAATAGAAGTGTTGGGACAATACCTATCGCAGAATGATTTGAACCTTTCGATAGGAATAAGAGTCATCCGATTGAAGCAATGGAATGTGAATCCCCAACCTATCAAATTACTCTTCCAACCTGTCGAAGGCCCCAGATTAAGTGCAGTGAAGCTGAAGCATCTAAGCCCAACCTATCGGAACCTATCGAAGAGACCAGGGAACCTATCGAAAGGGGCTACAAACTCCTTTTCAACCTATCGGAAGCTTCTCCTACCTGTCAAAATTACGTGTAGGACTTCTCAGAAATTCAGCTGTGCACATGTTATGACTTGGTGACTTGCTGCATGCAAACTGAGGCACTTTGGTGATCGGCGCGACGTTCTAGAAGATGCCCTATGTAGACACCCAAATTCGGCCCGAGGCCCGATCAGTCTGTACTCCGAGAGAGATGCACCCCTGTGCTTCCGATGGTACCCCTCGAACCCTTGAGAATCTAACCAGACCTTTAGGAATCACCTAAACCCCATTAGAACCATTCCACCCACCCTTAGAGATCACCCCTAAACCCTAGGATCCCTTCCAGGACTCAACTTAAACCCTTCTAAATATTTGATGGGAGGAGAGCTATGACATTTTATACAGACCATAGCTAAGGATGAGCCACATACCATTGGAAAGATGACTTCTCCAGCTTTCCAACGAGCCAAGGATCACCCAATTTGGAGTTGTGGTTCAAGAGTTATGGCCGTTTGAAGTTTCACATAAAATGATAACTTTTGCTCAGGCGTATGTATTACATACACCCAGCCAATTTGGCCCCATTTATCATTGGTAGTATGTATTATATACTGGCATTGTTAACAAATTTGGCCAGTGTATATAATACATAATAGGTGGCCATAATGGTATCCATCTTCTCGATTCTCGATTTTCACGAAGATTATCATGCATAAATTGGGCGTATGTAATATATATAAAATGCTTGAATTTCCTCCATCTGGTTTGACCCATTGACCATCCCCTGGGTTAAGGTGGGTGTCTTGAGGTTGGTTGCACCCCCTTTGAGCTTATTGGATTAAGTAACCCATGGTCTCACCCCATCATCTACCATGAAAACCGGTTTCCCAAACCTCTAGGACCTTAAAAGCCTAGAAAACCTTAGATGGAGGATTACCTAATTGCTAAACTAATTAGCTCTTAAGTAACCCTCTAACCCACCTCTTCTCTATAAATAGAGAGCCCCCCATCTACCCCAAAGGGTTGAAGAATTAAGATTGAAGTTAAGCTTAAGAGAGAGAGCCCTTGTGAAAGAAAAAATATATATTTTGCAACCAGAATTCCAACATGCTTACTTCATCCTTTTCAACCCTTTTCAACCATTAGATCACTTCCTTTTAGTTAAAGCTTAGTCCCTAGCTTCATCCTACACTTCCTATCTATCGAATCCTAGCATTAGAGCCTATTCCTCTACCGTTTAAGCCACCTAAAGCCATCGGAAGCACGTTGAAGCGAAGGTCTTCTACGGTGCAACAAGGGCCCGTGAGCTCCGGCTCACCCCTCTCTTCCTCTACCTTCTTGGTGATTCCTCCGTCCAAGGATTCAAGCCGTTACGCTGCTGAAATTTTGGTTTGGCTCAAAGCTTGATAGGACCGTATTGCCTTCGGGCAAGGGAAAGCTCCGCCCATTTATTTTTATTTTTGGCCATACATAGTGACCGCTACATGCGGGTTGATCGGGTGCCTAAACCCTTCCCGATCGATAACCGAAGCCCCTACCCTAGAGCCTTTGGCAAAGACCGGTAAATCAGAGTCATATTTAGCACTTCAGTGCTTAAAATATCGATTTAAAAGTTTCCCGAGTCACCAAAAGCTCCGGGTGGCGACTCTACATTTTATTCCATCGCGAGTGCATCGTTGCGACGGGTCCGAGAGGATCCATGCTCGCATAGATGGCGACTCTGCTGGGGATGTCACCCTAGCGCTTCCCCTCTTGTTGGCCTTTATTTATTTATTTTTTACTAACCATGTTTGTTTTTTGTTCTATACTAATTTTCTTTATTTTTTATTGTTTTTACTAACATACTCACCCCTACGATTCAGTCCTTTAAGTGCCTTAGCCGATTGGCGGGCCTACTTGCGCCTTTAAATTTCAGTTTTTTTATGATTTTGTCATTTAAGCCACCTTAGCCGTTTGGCGGGCCTGCTCGCATCTACTTATCATTTAAATTTCAGTTATTTACGAGCCTTAGCCATTTGGCGGGCCTACATGCGCTCTTTATTTCAGTCATCATATCTCTCCATTGAACGCCGGCCCGTTGAGGCGGCACGGGCTTATCATCCCCGACCTGATTTTGGACTTAAATTCACTCCCCTTTAAAAACCTATTTTTGTGTATTTTGGGGAGTTTCTTGGAGGGTTTAGGCGTAGATATAATTTACCCGGTTCCCAGTAAGGCGGCAGCCCTAGTGGTGGTGATCATGAAAAGAACCACCCCTTCCCGTACCTGAGAAGGCGTTTGCGCCGGAGGTATATCGATTGGGTCGCCAATCCCAATCAAGCCGTAAAACCCGCAATTGTGAGAGCGTAGACAGCCCGAATTCAGCCGTGTATCCCAAGGAAGTGGAAAGGAGGGACCCGATAACGTACACAGTAGTCCCTGGGAGCATCTCTCCCAGAAAACTAGTCCAAAAGACCCATCTCGAGCTTGTTGTTTACTGTCAAAAGAAGTTTATGTGTTTCTACCGCGTATATAATATAAACGCCTGCACAAAATCCCGAAATATTCAAAGTATATAATATATACGCCACCAAAATCTCCATATTTAAGCCGGTATATAATATATACCAAATCTGCTAAGTTTTGGTCAGGCGTATATAATACATACGCCCAGTATATACTGGGTTCTGGCAGCCCGATCTGAGGCCCAATCCACCACCCAAGTTCCCCGATTAGCGGTATTAGTGCCCACAGTAGCCTCCCGCATTTTGTAACACCCAATATGCCCCCGCCTAGTCAAAAGAAGGCGACTTCTCATTGATTTGCTCCGAGGGATCGGGTCGTTTGCGTGGATTCCCTTTCACTTCTTTCGAAGTGTGTCGGATCCCGCCGTGGGACCTACTAAAGGTGCATATATCACCCAAGACGGGAACTTTTCTAGGGCACCGGATCATCATCCATTTAAGTAGGGGAGATAATTTTCATTTGAAAAATAATAAAAAAATAAATATATAGAAAAATCAAAATCCGTATATACGCGCACTTTTGGTGCGATCGTCACTACGGCGACCTCAAACCCAACCCGTAGAGGAAGAACTAGGAAAGTATTCGGCCCTTACCCAAGGCATCGGAACAACACTTGTCAACAGATCATGTCGAGCGCCGATACATCCCTGCCATCATCCCCATCCCATTCCCATATAGGAGAAGACTCGACCTCCAACACCTTCACCCAAACCCGGTTCGATGTCACGGGTCCATTGGGGCACCCGTGTTCGCATCCACCCCATCCCCCGCCCTTACATTTTCCCAACATACCCCCATCTCATCCTCTACTGAAACACCTCATTTCCCAATCGACCCATACATCCCCATCTCCCATCCATACGCACCCCCTACTCCCAAAGATCCCATCGGGAACCTCATCCCCCGCCTACCTCCCACACTCCGTCCACCTCATCATCCATGCCTCCTATATCCCATATCCCACCCACCTCATCTCACATACCCTCCACATCACATGGTCCATCCACATCCCAACAGACCCCCCCGTTTACCCAGGTCATGCCCAACTTTGCCCAGGGTGTGACTAGCAATCCACCATCTTCCTTAGCCATACATTAACACCCTCCAAGCACAACTATTCATACCCCCCATACCCAGGTCATGCCCAATTTCATCCAACCCCCTTCGACCTTGAATGGGCCACCACCCTTCAATCTCACACCTGAATCTATGCCCTCAATGGAGGACATGAGAAGGATGTATGCCTTGTGGGCTACCTCTTGGAGTCCAACATTCCAAACCCCACATCTAGGTCTCCAAAATCTCCATACCCCATTCCCACATGACCATGCCCAACCACCCATTATTCATACCATCCAAGATCCCTCACCTCAATTCCAGGCCCAGGCCCAAGCCCAACAAACCCAAGCCCCTTCATATTAGGATCAAATCCACACGAATCCTTGGGCCCACGCCTAAACCCATCAAACCCAGGCCCAGGCCCAAAAGCCTCAAGGCCCATGGGCCCAAGCCCAAACCCATCAAACCCAGGCCTAGGCCCAAAATCCTCAAAGCCCATGGGCCCAAGCCCAAACCCATTAGACCCAGACCCAAAACCCTCAAGACCAACGGGCCCAAGCCCAAACCCATTAGACTCAGGTCCAGGCCCCAAATTCTCAAGGCCCATGGGCCCAAAACCAAACCCATCAGACCCAAACCTAGGCCCAGAACCCTCAAGGCCCCTGGCCCTAGGCCCAAACCAATCAGACTCAGGCCCAGGTCCAAGCCTATTAACCCAAACCTATCAAACCCAAGCCCAAGGCCCATCACCCCGCACCCAATACCAACAGGGCCCATTAGCCTAAAATCATACCAACCCCCACACCCAGGCCCAAGGCCCATCACCCCGCACCCAATACCAACAGGGCCCATTAGCCCAAAATCATACCAACCCCCACACCCAGGCCCAAGGCCCATCAACCCAAGCTTTCCAAAACCATCAAGCACAAACCCAAGGCCCATCCACCCACACTCATCAAGTCCCGTTCACAAAGCCCTTACCCCTTCACCAATACCCTTCATTTACCTACACCCCTTACGCCCCCATCCCGCCTCCAACGAAAAATCCGATCCACCCTATGCCTCAAAACCACGCCTACAGCATCCCGCCACATCAACCACACCCCCATCACCCCTAAAATATACACCCAGCTTAGCACATCATTCATCCACATACCACTCATCCATTCACTCCCTCGCATCCCCTACAAGCCTTGTGGCCCTACCAGGTCGTCCAACCCATCATCCCCCAAGTTCAAATAGCAGACCTCGCCCCTCACCAGTATAATGACCAACAGTATAAGGAGGATGAGATTCGCAACAGTGGAGGAGCTGCCAGCTTCGGCCCCCCCAGGCCCGTCATCGTCACACCCAGGGCCGAGCCAAACCAGGGGGAGGCAGTCCTAGCTACAAAAGAATCAGAACAGCTGAAAGAGTAGATAGACAGAATACAGAAGCAACTGACAAAGATGGGAGGGCTAGAACTGCATTCGACAGACTTTTCAGACTTGTGTCTATTCTTGGATGTCCCTCTACCATAGAAATTCAAGATGTCGTTATTCGATAAATATAATGACACTGGTAACCCCATCGCCCACTTAAAATCTTACTGTGGGGATATGTGTCAGTACGGCAGAGATGAATGACTCCTCATTAAAGTGTTCCAAAAGAGTCTGACGGGCCCGGCACTAAGATTGTTCACATCCCTAGAACCATCCATGATAAAAACTTGGAAAGATCTGATACACTTATTCCAAGAATAGTATGTCTATAATATGGACATAGAGCTAAGGAAGTCAGATCTGGCCCGTTTGAAGCAAAGGCATGATGAAACTTTCAGTGCCTACTTAGGGAGGTGGAGGGCATTGGCCGCTCAGGTGACCCACTAGATTCTGGATGATGACCAGATTGAATTAATAACCAAGGGAGCGCTCTCAGTCATCGCAAAATTCTTGGTATATCAGCAGCAATCCAGTTTTGCTAATTTGGTCCGAAATGCCAACCGTTGCGAAGACGCCATTAGAGAGGGCAGATTGGGAAAGAGCATGGCCAATGGGGCTGCTGGGGTTCTAAAAGCTGCCGAACCAAGGGTTGAAAGAAGGCCAGGGGCAGAGGTGCAGAACATCGTTTATCACTAGGCCAATGCCACCCCGATACAGCTCTAGACCGCACACCCACCTCGGCCCGTTTCAAACAAGCACCAAGGCCAAATAATGGACCAAGGGCCCCGTTCACCCAGGAACAGATGAAAGCACGATTGGAACGGGCCTTCACACCGTTAGGGCAATCGTTAAGTATCTTATTGCCAGTATTGCTATAAAAGGGTTTGGTCAATTTACTCCAGCCTCGCCCACCACCCAATCCGATACCAAGAAAGTATGACCCAAACCTGCATTGCAACTTCCCTCAGGGGCCAGGTCACCCTATGGATCAGTGCTTCCCACTGAAGCATGTAATCTAAGATTTAATAGAGGTGGGAAAAATTATTCCCCTGCCGCTTCCTCAAGGGCAGAACCAGAACATCCATCAATCCCCTCTACCACCACATCCCGGAGGCCCTAGGCCTAACATCCATTGGGTAGAAGAGGAAGAGGAAGAGTTCGACCCCTCAAATTACATCAGTAGTTAAGAGGAGTTTTCATTTCACAGGATGAATGAGGGCGAACCAATTGTAGGGGTAGTCGAGCCGCTGTATTTAGCCGATTACTTCCCCACCCCGGCATACCAAGAAGAGCCCCTAGATTTAGGGCAGTATTTTTCCACTTCTGCTTCTGCCTATCAAATCCAAACGGGCACTGCCCCACCGCAATCATATGTATATCCGTCCCACTCCCGATTTATCCCACAGTACGCACCGCCTCCCAATCACCCCATCCCATACACTATCCCTCCATCAGTCACCCCATATACCTATCCGTCGCACCAAAATCACCCCACGCCATACATAAATCCACCACCCCCATACTACCCCACCTCATACACACCCCTAAATCCCACTACCCAACATACTACCCCGCCATCCCCAAATCACCTCGCCCAATACACAACTCCACCATCCCTAAATCACCCTCCCCCTGCACGACTCCATCATCCCCGATTTACCCTGTTTCATCCACGAACCCATCGTCGCCCCATCATGCCACCCCGATTACAAACCCTTCGTACCAGTACCCCCCTGCTCTATCTGCTACCCCGTCATACCCCTATCACCCCGCTCCACCTGCACCTTCGACATTTCCCAGTCACCCTATCCCAATCACACCCCCACCATCCCTGCATTATTTTACCCCCAATCCAGCTCCACCCGCATCCAAACAAACAACCCCTCACCCACTCCCATTATCACCTGCTTCCAATCACCACTGGTCTTACCATGCCCTGGTAATGCCTGCACAAACCCCCTCCGCACCCTCAAACCCAACTTCGCTAATTCCCGCCAATACCATTACACCCCCTATTGGAGTCAACCTGGTTGTGCCCGAGAATTTGACATACCCAGACCAATCCACCCCAGAATCACCAAGCACTCCCTTCCTCATCCCGAAACCCGTCTATGACCCGCATCAATTGCCGTTAAGTTACGAGCAAATGGACATGAATGTTGGTCACGATCGGGAAGAGACTGTCAAATTTATCACCTGGTTAGACAGGATTTCTACACAGCCAGAAGCATCGAGGGCCGGTAGAGGAGAAGAGAAGAAGAAAGAGCAAGCCGCAGGGAACCCCTTTGAAAAAATGGCCAGAGAACATGTGTTGGAGACACAGCTCAAGAGGACACCCGCACATATTACTGTCTAGGATTTGTTGATCACGTCCCTGCTCCACTTTCAAGCCTTAATGGGAGCACTCAAAGACGTGCATGTTTCCGCCCACATAACCCCAGACGAGGTGGGGGAAATAATTGGGCAAGTATTGGCCCCAAATGCCATCTCCTTCACTGATGCGGATCTGTCACTCGAAGGGAACAACCACTCTAAGCCCCTGAATATAACAGTGGAAGTAGGGAACCTGGTGGTGCCGTTGGTCTTGATAGACAACGGGTCGGCATTGAACGTATGCCCTCTAAGGACGGCAATCAAAATCGGTGCGAACCCCAACACCTTCCGGCCATCCATAACAAGCGCCAAGGGATTAGACAACACTCAGAGAGAAATCATAGGAGAGGTAGACCTCGACCTGATCATCGAGTCGCAAACCTTCACTATCCCCTTTCAGGTAATGGACATCAAGTCTACATTTAATTTACTATTGGGGCGGCCGTGGCTGCATGAGATTAGGGCAATACTATCAACTCTACACCAAAAGCTCTGATTCATCTCAGGCGGAAGAATCGTCACCATTGTAGGTGAGAGCAGAGAAGACAAGGAGCAGAGCGCTCTGCATATCGAAAATTCAAAAGTGCTTGACATGCCGCACACAGTAGATGATACCGATCTCCATAGATTTGAGTATGACTTCTCAGCCGTTACCCTTGAGCCGATTGAAAAAACTCCTGCCAAAACTGGAGGAGGAACGGAGGCAACCGTGTTCATGCTCCACAAATGGGGCCACCAAAAAGGGAAAGGACTAGGCCCGCGCCTTCAAGGAAGAAGAGACCCCGTTAGGGCCAAGGGGCAGCAAACCAAATTTGGCCTAGGATACAGGCCTGATGAAGAAGAAGTCAAAGAGGCCAAAGAGAAGATAAGGGCCGCAACAGTCACCAGGGCCAAGGGAATCGACCTGAAAGAAGAGCCTCCCGCCCGGCCCGACATCCACCAAACCTTTGTAAGTGTCGGGGTGGTAAAGATTGATTTGAATGGGGAGACGAGGATAACCCCACACAAGCTTGCTTCTGCCCACCCCACTAACCCTTACATCATCCCCCCGAACCTCGAGGTGGACTTGGCAGCCCTCTCCTTATTTGAGGAGGAAATCCCTGGGCCCACCCATCACTCTAGCATTAGCCACTTTGGGCCCACCCTAACCTTCAAAGACAGGGTCCTAGAGAATCCCTCCATAAACATGCTGAGGGGGGAACTGCAAGAGCCTACCGATGCCATTTCCAACCAAAAGGGTAAAGGTCAGGCCTCACAGGTAAGTAACTAGGCATCTTTGCCCCAACTCCTGGGAGCCACCAAATGCTGTGAATACGGCACCGGCTCTCCAAAAAAAAACAACCTGTAAGAAGTGAGGTTAACCTTTGGGACACTCTACCCTGTATATATGGAGATCCACCTCGCCAAGGGCTAACTTCCGAAAAATTGCAAAAAACCATAAAAATAGAAAAAATACCAATTCCAAAAATATTGTCCTTTAAAATTCCTAATAAAATTGAAAATGATGTCAGGATACCCGTCCCACGCGAAGCCGACCCCTTCCTCGTAGAAATACGAGAAGAGGTAGGAGTCGTGAGTCTGGACGAGGAAGGTCAAGTCGATGAGCTCCTCAAGCAATTTGCCAATTTTGAGCATGGCCCTACCCTGATCGTCGAAGAGACAGAGGATGTTAATTTGGGCACCGAAGAGGTCCCTAGAATCACCAAAATCGGAACATCGCTATCCCCTACGGAGAGAAAGGGTATGATAGACTTCCTCCGGTCATACCAAGACGTCTTCGCATGGTCGTATGAAGACATGCCTAGTTTGGATACCGATCTGGTTGAGCATGAGTTGCCACTCTACCTTGATTGCAAGCCGGTTAAACAGAAGCTGAGACATCTCAGACCTGAATGGATGTTGAAAGTCAAGGACGAGGTCATTAAGCACTATGACGCAGGTTTCCTCATGGTATCCAAATACCCGCAATGGCTGGCCAATATTGTCCCCGTACCAAAGAAAGATGGGAAGGTTCGAATGTGCATTGATTTCCGAAATCTCAACAAGGCGATCCCTAAGGATGACTTTCCATTACCCCACATCGATATCTTGGTCGATAACACTGCTAAGCACGGGATGCTTTCTTTCATGGACGATTTCTCGGGCTACAATCAGATTAAGATGGCAGAGGCCGACCGAGAGAGGACTGCGTTCATCACTCCCTGGGGAACCTTCTACTACAAGGTGATGCCATTCGGGATCAAGAACGCTGGGGTAACCTACCAGAGAGCAATGATGACCCTATTCCACGACATGATGCATTGAGAAATCGAAATGTACGTCGATGATATGATTGCCAAATCGCCAGAAAGGGATGACCACTTGGTAAACCTTCAGAAGCTGTTCGAGAGATTAAGAAAGTATAGGTTGCAGTTGAATTCCCAGAAGTGCGCATTCGGTGCTATGTCAGGAAAGCTATTTGGTTTTATCATCAGTAGGAGAGGCATCGAGGTTGATCCGACCAAGATCAAGGCCATCACTGAAATGCCACCGTCGTCTACAGAGAGAGAGGTCAGAGGCTTTTTAGGCAGAATCTAGTACATCAGTCGGTTCATTGCACAATTAACTCTGATATGCCCACCGATCTTCAAACTACTGAGAAAGGACTCACCAGTTGAGTGGAATGACGACTGCCAAGCTGCATTTGACAAGATCAAGGGTTACCTCCTAAATCCTCCAGTATTGGTACCACCTGTACCTGGTAGACCCCTGATAATTTACCTATCCACGACAGAGTTTTTGATGGGATGTGTTTTAGGGCAGCACGACGAAATAGGAAGAAGAGAGCAGGCCATCTACTACCTGAGCAAGAAGTTCACTGATTATGAGACATGCTACTCTCATCTGGAGAAGGCATGCCTAGCGCTTGTCTGGGCTACTCAAAGACTTCGACACTACCTGTTATCCCAAGTCGTTCTACTTTTAGCATGGATGGATCCGTTGAAGTACCTATTCGAGAAACCTGCTCTCACAGGCCGAACTGTGCGATGGCAGCTATTGTTATCTGAATTCGACATCACGTACGTCACTCAGAAATCGATCAAGGGGTAGGCGCTCACCGATCATCTTGCTGAGAACCCTCTACTTGACTACGAGCCTCTAAGGACTAAATTCCCTGATGAGGACATCCTCTTCATGACAGAAGAGGATACAGAAGAAGCAGAAGAATCATGGGTAATGCACTTTGACGGAGCATCACATGTCGAGGGCCAAGGAGTTGGCGCCATCCTAATTTCGCCAAAAGGATCCCATGTACCGATCTCTATCAAGCTCAACTTCTCCTGCACTAACAATATGGATGAATATGAAGCTTGCGCCGCTGGTCTACAGGCAGCTCTCGATCCTAATATAACTCACCTTTGAGTTTTTGACGATTCACAGTTAATCATATGTTAGACGAATGGTGACTGGAAGATGAAAGATGAGAAACTGATCCCCTATCATGAACACCTTGAGGATCTAATAGCTTGCTTCCAAGATGTGACTTTCTCATATGTCCCCCGGATAAGGAATCCTTTGCTGATGCATTAGCAACTTTGGTGTCAATGATTGAGATAGCCGGCCTTCTACCTCCAGATTGAGGAACCTACAAAGCCTGATGATGAGCCGCCTTGGTTCTCCGATATCAAGAATTTCCTCAAGATCCTAACCTTCCCAGAGGGTACATCCAGGACAGATCGACGAACCATTCAACGCTTAGCGGCAGGTTACGTCATTTGTGGGGAATGCCTCTACAAGCGATCATACAATAACATCTTACTCAGGTGCCTTACTGAAAGTGAAGCGGTCAGTATTATGAAAGAAATCTATGAGGGGGTATGCAGAGCCCACGTCAGCGGTCACATGCTTGCTAAGAAAATCCTGTGACAAGGATACTTTTGGACCACTATGGAATCAGATTGTTGCAAACATGTTCAAAAATGCTACAAGTGTCAAGAACACTCCAGCCTGAAACACGCTCCTGCCATTGATCTTCACTGCATGACCACTCCTTGGCCATTCGCTACCTGGGGCCTTGACGTTGTCAGAATGATTAATCCAAAAGCATCAAACGGACATCAGTTCATCCTCGTCGCCATTGAGTACTTCACCAAGTGGGTAGAAGCGGCGTCATATGCCAACATCACAGCCAGTCAGGTCGAGAAGTTTCTTAAGAACAATATTGTGTGTCAATTTGGAGTACCCAAAGATATCACAATGAACAACGACACAAATTTTACGAATAAGCGCATCCGAGACTTCTGCGAGCAATGCAAGATCAAGCACCACCGCTCGTCCCCTTATCGGCCTCAAACTAATGGAGCCGTGGAAGCCACGAATAAAACTCTGATCCGCATTCTTGAGAAGATGGTCGTCACTTACAGAGATTGGAGCGAGTAGTTACCCTTTGCGCTTTGGGCCTAGAGAACGTCGATCCGTACCGCTATAGGGGCAACACCATTTTCCCTTGTGTATGGAACCGAGGCTGTCCTCCCGATAGAGGTTGAAGTACCATTGCTCCGAATCCTCATAGAATCAGGCTGGCCCGAAGCAGAAAAAGAGAGATCATGCTTTGATTAGCTGAGCTTACTGGACGAAAAGAGACTCCTAGCCTTGTGTCACACTCAAGTTTACCAGGGGCGAATAGCACGCGCTTATAATAAACATGTCCGCGGTCGAGGTCTAAAGGTAGGAGATACTGTGCTGAAGAAGATCTTCCCATCCCTCCACGTCGATCTGAGAGGAAAGTTTAAGCCGAACTGGGAAGGACCGTATGTCATTTGAGAAGTGCTGCCGGGATACGCCATCCGCCTCACCACCATGGACGGAGATCATCTTTCTGAGCCCATCAACGCTGGATACGTCCGACGGTTCTACTCAGTCTATCATGATAAGGTAAGTATTGATGAAATAGACATGTGACTGCTTAAGAATCATCCAAAAGAGGCCATCATTCTAAGCATAGTAGCCTAAAAGCATCCCTAAAAATGATGATATCCTTTGCTACCCCATTTGAGCCTAGGCCTTTCTTTCAATAAACCCATCCCCCCAAAATATATATATATATATATATATATCTACGTGTACGTATACCAAAAAAAAAAAGAGAGAAAAGATGCATGTGTATAAAGTTACTATCAAATCTTAAAAAAAATCGAAAAAGCAAAACCTCAAAAAGAGATTGCCTGAAATGGAGGAAAAAGAACAACAAACAAAAAAACAAACAAAATATGTGTATAGAAGAATCATGGGGTGTGTACAGTAAAAACCCCCAAGGAAGAAAGTATGTTGAGAAAACAAGCTGTATCAAGGAAACACTTTTTAGCCCAGCATACCTTCAAATCCTAACCTAACCCATGTCCAAACTACACCCTGAAGGAAGCCCTCTTTGTAGGTCCACAAGCAATCATAATATCTAATCAGTCAATATGAGCCGAGTTATGAGACGACACCAGAACCCCATCCAGCCGGTTATGACGGAATCTCTGTCTATGTCGTGGCTTCCTAAAAAAAAAAAAAGAAGGGGAAAAGAAAAAAAGAAAGAAAGAAAACCAATTTGAGTTCAAAGAAAAATGCACGTGGTGAAAACCCGCTAGGGCACCGCGGGTAAAAACAGCGAACTCACACAGACTAGGTGAAAACTTGAAAAGGCACTTGGGGTAAGAAAGCGAACCCATGGACATAGTGGAAACCCGAAAGGGCGCTACGGGTAAAAATAGGGATGACAGGCATGGCGAAAACCCGTCTTGGGCGCTGTGAGCAAAAACGTCAAAAAGAGAGATTAGGAGAGGATCTGTTCTGATTCACCTTTTGTAGTCTGGACTCCTTGAGCCCCTTCCCTTTTTTGTGTTGGGCCGCTCATGTTAAAATTAGATCGGATCCTAATCAGGCATGTCGTCTCTATCGCGTCGTCCAACGCATGACCAAAGGTAAGGCCAGAAGACCAATCAATATCGGGGAAGTTGACCTATCCACGTTAAAAAAGAAGCACCGAAAACTCCTAAACGGGGTTCGACCATGCTCAAAAAGAGGACCCGCCGGTTGGCCTTGGAAATACTGACATCACAAAAAGGAGAAAATTTCAAAAAAAAAAGATAATGGATTTTCCTCTCCCATGAAAAGCCTCACACTGTGAGGGAGAACATTTCAAAAAGTTAATATATTTTCCTTTCCCATAAGAAGCCTCACCCTGTGTAGGAGAAAAATTTGAAAAAAAGATAATAGATTTTCCTTTTCCAAAAAAAAAAAAAACACCTTACGTTGCGAGATGTATGGAAGAAAATTTGAACACCAAAAAATATGTATATGTGTATATAATAGATTTCATTCCTTTCCTTACAAGCATCACGTATGAAGTGTCACGTCCCAAAAAGATAACAACATGACACACTTTCTACTTTCTGCCTTCTATATAAGTATAAAACAAACAAAAAGGAAACAATCCAAAAAAGGAGATTTCTGTGAAGGGGCATCAGCCCCCCCTCTGTGTATATGATCTATGGTATGTGCAGGAACAGGTCAGGGGCAGGAACCATGCTTCAAAGCACTGATCTCTGCAAGAAGAGAGTTCTCACGGGCATTTCGATCGGTCAACCACCTACCATGAAGACTCCTCTGCTGCCTCCGTGAAGCGTCAGCTGCACTGCGAGACTTAGTCAAGAGCCCAGTCAACCAAAGAACCTCACTCTCGGTCGTAGCGGCTCTCACCTCTGCCATCTCGGCTCTGGCCCTCTCCTTCCCCAAAGCCTCAGTCAAAGCCAGCTTCTCTGTAAAAAGAGACTCAATTCTAGTTTGGAGCACCGTTTCCTTGAATGGCCAGGGCCCCGTCTCTATCGCATCTATCGAAACCGGGTTAGGAGCAGGTAATCTCTCAAATGCCAGCCAAACCTCGTAATCAGAAGAGAGGGCACCCCCCTGAACCAAGCTACACATATGTGTCGATTGGCGGGTCTTCCAGAGTGCTGCTATGTGATCTAGGTCACTGAGAGAACCCCGAGAGAATATCAGGGAACACAAGGGCAGCCTCACAGTGCACGGCACGTGTTGGGTATATCCGAATTGACGAAGCACCCGAGATGGGAAATAGTAGGTACTACCAGTCAACCCCAAAAGCGTGATACCCTCACAATCCCGAGAGCGGACAATCGGAAAGGTGTCGTCCAACCAAGGAAGCTGCCAAATCAGCTCCGCATCAGATAGCCATAGGCTCAGTTCTTCGATGCTCCCATGGGGCAGCCTCGACTAGCGTGCCAGAAAGCCCCAGGCCACATCCCCTCTTACCAAGCAAAACCTCGGTACAGGCCCCATGATAGCCAAATGCTCTCCTAGCCAAATCTGAATGAGGAGTGGACTCCCGCGAAGAATCTCAATCCGGCCCGAGGCCGAGGCATCCAGGCCCCGATACATCTCAGCCAAGACTAGGTGCACCAATGAGCGGCCTCCCTCCAATTCGGTTAAAACATCGCATAACTAGAGGGAAAATGTCTCGCCCCCAGTAAAGAAGAGAACTTTCGATAGCAAATAAAGGGTAAAGGCCTTCACATTGAAAGGATCTCGGACAGGCAACTTTCGGAGACTCGAGTCGCCAAAAAGTTCTCTCAGGAATTTCACCGAGCACCTAGTGGGCCCGCTAGTGAAGCCCTTCTCATACCCACCCTTTTTCAAACCAAGAACCGCATAGACCGCCTTTGCATACCCCGGTTTGGGCACCACTTTGGCAAGCCCTGATTCATCCTCAAGCCGGTGATAGAGGCTAGCTCCTCCAAGGTTGGGGTGAGCTCCTTGGACCCGAATCTGAAGACATGAGCCCTATGGTCCCATGACGCTAAAGCCACCTTTAGGAGGTCGGGCAACAAAGGAACAGCAAGGAGAGAGGAAAGGCGGGATAACCCAAGGTGATCCAGAGCAGCGAGCTCTCCCTCAGCCAAGCTAGCACACCACTTTTGCAAAAAACTGGGCCTCGAGTCCAAACAGGGAAGTACACTAACTCCACCCCCCGTGTGAGAATTTGGGTCAGGAAGCGGGTCCATGGACATACAAAGATGTCCTCTATAAGGCTCGGTCAATGTAGGGCGATGGACCCGCTTGTCAAGGAAAAGGGGAAGAGAAAAAAAAGAAAGAAAAAGGAGGGGCAAAAAGGCGAAGCCCGAGTGAATAGTGAGGCAAAGAGGGCTGGGCGCGGGTTAAAAGGAACTTGTCGAGCATCAGTTATATGAGGCGTATATAATATATACGCCAAGGAAAAATCCTAAATTTATTTGCTAGCCGTATATATTATATACGCCAGTGCAACGTGGTAGTGTTTTTGCCAAGCGTATGTATTATATACGCCAGGGCAAAATTTCAAAATTTTTGCTAGGCATATATAATATATACGCCCAGTTAAAAGGGCCAGGAAAGTGTGGCTTCCCTCACATCGGGACATGCCTTTTCCCCTCCCCAATGGAGGAGCGGGTTTCGCTTAGCCTACTTTTTTATCTCGGGGCAGCCCACAGGTGGGCATGCTCACGAATGACGTGGCACCCATGGGACATATGCGGGTAGTCACACGCGAGCTCCCCCCCATCATTGGAAGGGGCTCTGGCCCGCTTCGTTCAAAAAAAAACACAAAAAAAAACATCATCATAGAGGCAGAAAAATAAATAAATGGAGCATTCATATAAACCTTAAAAGTTGTGACACCATCCAAAAAAAATCAAAAGAAAATTATTACATATCCCCCAATATTCCAAAACCGAAATTGTTTTAGTGTTTCAAATTTTTAGAAAGGGAACTAATCCTGGGCAGCCCCCTTTGACTTCTTCCGACGTCGGGTCTCGCTTTGAAAGGTACGGGTCTCCCCCACTCGAGTCCACGCCTGAGAGACGCGGCCAAGCAGAGAGCGCGACTCCTTTTCATGAGCACGCTACATAAGCACACGAAGGGCCATCAGTTGGGGAAACAAGCAGAAAGTAAATATGAGTTAGGGATACAAGCAGAAAGTAAATATGAGGATGACTAGATACGGTCAACATTCACTCACCACCTCAACCTCCCTAAGACCAGAAATGTTACAGTAATATTCGGCTTGGTTTATGGCCGACTCATAATCCTGCAGTAAAAAGATAAAGAGAGAGGTATCAGTCACACAGGCCATCAGGCATAATCCAACAAAACAGAAGAGCAAGGTAACAAGGGAGAGATTACCCCAGGGATCAGCTCAGGGGGCAGAATTCGGATAGCTTCAGCTGATATGCATGCCTTCTCAGCCACATCGGCACACATACACGATAGAAAGGCATCATCCAAGCGCTTAAAGGTCCCCTGGACCTCAGTTGGTGAATTGCCGGAAGCACCAGCATGGAAGGGTCGGAAGGTCTTGCACCAGTAGCCTCACCAGGAACAGCTGCCTCATCCCCCTCATCTGAATCGTCATCCTGTCCAAACTATAGAGAGAAATAGTCTTTATTCAAAAAGCAGGGCAATTAATGTAATCATATGGAAGGTTGCTAATAGAAAGAGGAAAGAACATTACTTGAGAGCGGACCACCAAAAGCCAAAAAGTTGGCTCCAGGCACAAATTGGGGTAGCAGGGAATGATAGGGCAGAGACTCATATCACATCTGATATCCCCCAGGAAAGAGAAGGTCATCAATGGAGACCCCGTGGTGGAGAAAGCGAGCAGTAAGTATTTCGATAGAACCCTCGGGAGCCAATACATCATCTGGAGGAGCTTGGGGCACGACAAAAAGAGGTCGATACTGATGAGCCACCCTCTCTCCTAAGTAATAGGCCCTAGCCCAGGACCCATATAAGAAAATAATGCGTCGATCTAACAAAAGGTGAGAGGGGCCCACTGCAGCCAGGTTCCAGAAGGGGGATCCAACGTAGGGATCAAGGATGACCTGCTCAGTAAAAAGAGGAGGGATTTATACATTTGGTCAGAACCCACAGCATAAAAGAGCTATCAAATTTGCAAAGAGAGAAATTGTTATACCTGCTCTGGGATCAGCAGATCAAACTGAGAGCGCAACCCTAACTCTAGATGCTTCATACCTACGTCCTGGCGGCGGTTTGCATGCTAATTGCTCATAAGGGGGAACACAGGGACTTCCGAGAGAAGCAAAGGGCGACCAGGTTGGAAATGCAGATACCCCCACAACAGAGCTGGAGTCCCCAAGAACGGCCTGCACCAAGCTGGACATGAGCACCGCATAACCAGCACCTCCCCAATCGAATTGATGTACGGTGTCCCAGTTCACCATAAGACTGAGTAGGGACAACGAGACCCGCCCTCTGCTGGTATTTGAAAGGAGAGTCTTGCCCAGGATGAATAATAGAGAAATGCGGGCCAACATCAATGCACGCTCTGGCTCGAGGTAAATGGCCGCATCAGGTTGGCCTAGGTCCACTAACTCGTGAGGCTCGAACAAACCCACCAGCCAAGATAGATTAACTTCAGAACCACGAACATTCCCAGAGGTCGGGTAGGCCCCTATTAGCCGAGTCACCTCCTCCCTATCAGGCGTGCAGACAGGTATCACTGGCACCCCTCCAACATGAACCCCAGTGATCATGGCCCAGTCTGCGGGCGTGAGGGTCATCTCAGCCATGGCCATGTGAAATGTCATGGTCTCGGGGCAGAAGTGCTCTATCAGGGCCTTCAGGTAGGCCGTGTCAGCCCTCACAGCGGGACATGAAATGAAGTCCCCAAAACCAGCTTGGGCGAGCAGGTCCTTCACCACCTGGGGGAGATAAAGTACGAGGCATTGGGGCTGCAAACAAAAGGCATCAGTCAAATAGGAGCAAGGTGGTATAATGAAGGCATCAAAGGAAAACAAAAGAAAAAGGGGCTCATCTGTTTACCTGGCCAGCGATCCCAAAGTTGGACATATGGGTATGCTGACAATGCAGGAGGCCAGTACAAGTGGCTTCACCTTGCATTTCGTACCAAGGTTGGGATGAGTGCTGTGAAACAATGAACTGTTCCCCGTGAGGACCATACGCCATCTCGGGCCCCTCCTGTGGACCCTGCCCTTCGTCACCGGACATCTGAAAATATGGAACACATCAGTATAAGAAAGGCCTGCTTAAAAAAAAAAGGAAGAGAAAGAGGAAGAATAATAAAAAAAATGCACTAATCCATAAAAAAAAAAAAAAAAAAAAAGAGAAAAAAAAAATAATGAATGAAGAATGAATGGTGATGAATAATGAGGAAAATAAAAAAGGAGAGGGGAGCATAGAAATAAAGAACCACATATACCTAAAAAAAAAGGGGGAGAAAGATGCACCACAAAAAGGAAGAACATCAAGCATTTTAAACCAAAAATAGAAACAGAAAAGTAAGAAAAAAAAATGCAAAAAAAAATAAAAAATAATAATAATATATGTGCACTAATTCATCATAAAAAATAAAAAAACAAATAACAAAAAGAAGAAGAAGAAGAAGCATCACATAATAGAAAACAAAAAAAGCATCACATATACAAAAGAAAACAACAAAAAAAAGGCATCACAAAAAAAAAAGAGAAGCATCATATAATAGAAAACAACAAAAAAGGAGCATAAAAGAAAAACAATAAAAAAAAAAAAGAGAAGCATCACATAATAGAAAACAACAAAAAAGGAGCATAAAAAAAAAAACAACAACAAAAAAAAAGAAGCATCACATAATAGAAAACAAAAAAAGGAAGCATCACATAATAGAAAATAAAAAAAGGAAGCATCACATAATAGAAAACAACAAAAAAGGAGCATAAAAAAAAAAGAAGCATCACATAATAGAAAGAAAAAATAATAACAAAAAAGGAAGCATCACATAATAGAAAGAAGAAAAAAAAAACAACAAGAAAGAAGCATCACATATAATAAAAAGAAGAAAAAAACAAAAAAAGAGAGCATGAGCGCAAAGAATCACATATACTAAAAAAAAAAAAGGAAAAAAAAGGAAGAGAGGACATCAAGCAATAGCAAGTAGAAGGAACATCAAGCATTATCAAAATTCAAAAAGGAAATGAAAGAGGGGTTGATGATTACCTTCAATGGGGAGAGAAATAGATCAAAAAATTGGCGGCGAATGAACGTCTTTTGATCTGCACAGGCAACCCCCGGTAATAGAACTCAAGAAAAATCAAATGCCAAAACCCTAAGGGGCTGTCTCGGACTTGAGAAAGAAGGAGGGAAGAAGGTAGAGTTTGAAAGAGGGGGTCCCTTTTGTGCTCGGGCTCGGACAGTTTTAAAAATTGCCAATTTTGGTCAGGCGTATATAATATATACGCCCGACCATTTTTTAACTGCCCGACCTTTTTTGTGACTTTAAGGCCCGACGAACCCTCCCTGTATGCTATGGACCACGGCCCGGTCCCTCTTAGAAGCCCACGTACCATCAAGCGATGGTGCACGCATCCCTAAATGGCCCTTCGAGCTCTCTTCGACTGGCCCAAAGGGACCGTGCCACGATAAACAGATCTAGATCTGTAAGCACCCGCTGAGTGCTCCATAAAATCATAAAATCCAAAAAGGAGAAAAAAAAAGGGAAATGCTAAAAAATGACACTAGTTCTCAAAAGAGTGTCGCAATGACCATTTACGCCACTCCGACAACCGTGTTAAATCAATTCGAAATGATCGGGTTCACCCGAAAGTTCTCAAACCCCGTTTTACACAGGGACACCCCATACCTGATCCGATAGGCAGATAATTTTACCCATCTCTGGTCACTATTCCCTAAAAACGTTCCCCAGGAGACAGAGCCTGACCCGACAGGCAAATGAACTCATCCATCACCGGTCGATCCTGAGAACGTACACCTAGCCTAAGATCTTCCCCAGCGGAGGTCGAGACCTGATCCGGGAGGCAACCCAAGGACCTATCATCGGAATGCACACGTCCTTAAGGTATATCAACATGGCAAGTTGATCTGCCTAAGGATACTTGTAAAAATAAAAGCAGTTTGAGCATGCTCAGAGTCTCGGACTAACATGAAAGAAAGAAAAAGAAAGAGAGGAAATAACAACCTGTTGTTATATAGTGAAAATCCTGAGTAGGTTGACCCCACCTTCCATGCGTTAGCTCTGATCATCCACCTTCGGATATGTGTTGACCAAGAGTATACCCGACTTTAGACGATTCGAAAAGTCTATTGTTAGTCGAAATTGACCTGTCAAAAATGAAATTACAACCAACCAAACTATGTGCAAACATACAGACCGAAGGGCTCATTCCTTTTATTTTCTTTTACACAGGCTTAAAACCTGTATAGGCACGGTGTCCCTGTTGAATATACGCACTTGCGTCTGGGTATCCGCAGGATGGTCATTTGTCCTCGTAAATTGTACCTTAGGGTTGAGGCTTCCATTCGCACCTATTTGCTGCTTATCGTCCCTGATGGGTGTCTGTCTGTGCATAGTTAGTAAGATGTAATTTCATTAGGGACGGAGGCTAGAATTGACCATCTCTTTCGATGGATGTTTGGTTCTAGCCCGATCCTTTTTAGCTTTGTCTCGAGTTAAGGCACTCCGGTTCATGTGAATCAGGAGCACCTCGCCGCCGGAATGAGCACATCCCCAAGGAGTACCCATCCCTGGCAGCGCGCACCCATTCTTAAAGCACATCAACTGACATTTGATCTGCTTAAAGAGTTGTGCAAGAATAAAATTGCCAGAGGCCCTTGAGCTTCGCTTAGAGGCCTCGAAACAAAAGAAAATGAAAAAAAAAACACAAAAAAAATTACTCTGAAAATGGGCATGCATTCCCAAGAAGTGTTGCGACATCAATATTCGCTCCACTCGAGTAAATCATGCTAAAGCAACCTCGAGGTTGATGGGTTCGCCCAAAGACTCTGAGCCTTACCTAGGTAAGGGCACCCGTGGCCAATCCAATGGAGCTGTCAATACCCCATAGGATTGGACACATTGCTTAGGCCTTCGCTTTGTGTACTTCAAGTTGATTCCAAAGCATAGATCTATCATCCCGTTTCATGGAGCTGTCTGGTTCAGATTAATACTCAACATCACAAATCTATAATTCCCCTTAGGAAGTGGACGATATTGTTAGGTTAATTTTAGTGCTTGCTACTGACTTTATTGGAGACAGTGATAAGAATGGAGTGAATGAAAATTAATGAAAGGTGGATTGAGAATTACGGAGAAGCAAGCCTAAAATATGCATAGTCCTGTAAGATACAGGGCCTGTTGTAGCAAGTTTTGATAAGAGTTTGTCCCATAGGGAAGTTGATCTAAAGCTCCAAGGGAGTTATCTATAGTAGGCTCTCCAGATCTGACTACAGATTTGGCAATCCTAAATGGAAGGGGATTAAAGGTCACTATAATCTAAATCCTAAGGTAACTTAATATCTAAATTAGAGAAAGGGTTAAGAGGAATGGTGGAGTGAGAAAATAAATATAAAAGGGTGAGAAGTATGTTATTAGGTACAGATCTGATGGGTTTTGTAACTCAGACTCAGATCTTTTGCTATAGAAATCCTATCCAATGCTACATTATCACCAAAGAGGAGAAAGAATCCAACTCACCCCTGTGCCATGATTAAATCCCTTAAGGCTATAACATGTCTACTTAAATGGTCACAGACTATCCAATAGGGGAACCACAATCCAGAGATGGGTCAGAACAAGTTTATCATTGTAGGCATTACTTCATCCAGGCTACAAGCTTAAGAATCCATAGGAACCTCATCCTCTAAAGTTCTGTGTGTTGGGCTAGGCCTACAAAGTGCACGAGCCTGGACACACAGGATCAACAAGAGTTTGAGTACTAGCTTTTAAGCATGGCTATTCACTGCTTTAGAAAAATTGCAGTGATCCAGTCACAAGCCTACAATCTCTACAACCAAATCCAATCAGCAATCTGATGGTGGGTCTATACAAATATAGGGGAGTCTGTCACTGCACAATCTCTCACAAGGCTACAAGCACAAGTGCAGAGAAGAAGAATCTGTCTTAGTTCTATGGATTGGCCTCACCCTTGGGCTGTAATCTGTCCACTTGAATGGTCACAGACTATCCACAGAGGTTATTCTCCTCACAAAGGTCTAAGACAGAACAAGAACATTGCTGCCGCCACTATGTTCACAAGGCTACCAGTGCAAGCTCCCATGGAAATTTAGATTTAGTGGATCCTGTGGTGGGGGAAGGCCTGCAATGTGCCTAACCTGGACACACAGGTCACTTGGATCTAAATAAAACCTTAAAAATAATCCTCCATTGCTTACAAAATAACTTAGCAATGGAGGATCTCAAGGCAGCAGCCTTGTACAACACAACTCACAATAAAAACAACATCCCATATATGTAACAGATCTTATTACAAAAACTCCATTAAAATCTATACCAAATATTCATACAAAAGGCATAGCCAGCAAGTGCTGGATTATGGAGAGAAAAAGGAGAAAGAAACTACCTAGAACCTAACCTTAGACTACTGAAATTTACAGCTTAATCGGGAAGATGAAGTCTAAAAAAGTCTAAGTCTAAAGTCCGTCCAAAAAGTGCTTAAACCTAAGCTAGGCTTAGGCTTATATAGTAGTCGGCTGTGTGTGAATTAGGGTTAGGAAAACCCTAATTTCATCTTTTCAATTGCAGCCCATTCTTGTCCCTTGGATGCCTCGGGGCGTGTGCACGAAGATTGGAGCATTAGAGTGCGTGCCCTAGTTACTGGAAGTTCCCAGATGACCCATGCAGAAGTGGGGAGAAGTTAAGAATCCGATCTTCGCTGAGTAGAGAAGATTTGCAGATCTTTCTGTGTGGTAGAATTGGCATTGTGGGGTTGTTGACAAGTGAAAAATAACATTTTTCACCCCTGAACTTGAGTCTTGATAGACCTTTGAGAGAACTAAATAAGTGTTTTAAGTGCTTATGTTGCAGCTAACAATAAAGACAGGCTTAACCATAAAAGCAGCTTAAAAGTGCCAATAAGATGACAATCCATGTCAATCCAAAGGAAGAAAGTGAAGAAACAACCTCATCAACTGTTGAAAGGTCTGAATAGAAGAAGCAAAGACTTGGAAGAGAAGTATGGAACAATTCGAACAGAAAATGCACTACAGAGTCCTTTTCGCAAAGAACCTGAAACTCTGTGAAAAGGAATAAAACTCCAGGCGTAGCATTCGAAGAGCATCTGAACTGTTTGAAGAGAGGATTGAACTTTGCGAAAAGAAGAAAACACAATTCGAACAGAACCAGAACATTGCGAAAAGAGCTTCAGGAGTCACAACACTTTGCGAAAAGGCCCCTAAGCTGTGCGAAGAGGCATTCTGGAGATTCACAGCTTTAACAAGGGCAATTCAGTAATCTGTTGCACGTGTCCCAATACATTTTAAAACCTAAGGACATTCTAGAGGGTTCTAAGCATGAAGCGAAGGAATATTCCACCCCACGTGAGCACCTAGAGAGGGAATAACTTGGCGGGAACTTCTAGAAACTCTAACAAACTTTCAAAATGCATAACAGAATTGATGCCTTTTTCACCTGATTGGCTGAACCAGATCGAGGAATTCTGATTGGCCAGAACAGATCTGGATCCCCGTGCGTGACTACCATTGGTCAATACCGATCTGAGAACCTCTGATTGGTTGATACACATCCGAGCTGGACCTGGGGAAAGCTATAAATAGACGAAGCATTTGCCCAATTGGGGCATCCAGATTTTGAGTTTCATTTCTAATCCCCCATTTCCCAGCCAGACAGCTTGTCTGCAATCCTTGTAATAGCCTACTTTGTACTTGCATTTGAGAGCTGTGAGATACTGCTGTAACTCAAAGGAGAGTTTGCATCCAAGACTGCAAATCCAAGAGTCGTTAAGTGCTCAGTAAATTGTAAGGATGAATTTTAAAAGGTTGTCAGAACTATGCATTCTCCATTGACTCATGTTAAGGGATCCTCTCGATCTCCTTATTGCATTAGACTCCTTTAGATTCATTGTTTTGCATGCAATTTCCCTTGATTCATTAATCCTGTGAGAATTAGTGTTTGTAACCTAGTCTCTTACAGCATTTGTAGTGATGTTTCTTGTTCTGAATTGAGGATTTGGATTAAAGACTATTGGATGGTTTGTGGCCATTAAAGTGGACAGACCATAGCCATAAGTGTAAGCCTAATCCTTGAATTTGATTTATCTCTCTTACATATGCTTGTAGCCGATGAAGATTGGGTCACTCATTGAGCTGAGTTATTCTCATTAGATTTCAAGGACCAAATCAAATTTAGATATTACTTCCATCTTTGTTTCAATCATTCCCCAACTGGATCTGGATCATTTAGTTTAAATTTTCTTTGTTTTAGTTAGTTAATGTGACAAATTCAAACCTCTCATCTTATCGCTTTTCTAGATAGGATAAGAAGCTGATTTGGAGGTTTATCTTACATTTTAGACAAATTCTACGTGGACGATCTTTCACTCACTTACTTTAAAACTTGCTACAATTGGCCCTCGATCTTGCTAATTCTCTTCTATCATGTTGATATTTCTTTATTTTTTATATAGTCTAGAGCCATTGTAATTTAGCAAATTATAAACTGCTTTTCAAAATACACATAAATCAAGCACACTAAGAAGTAACAACAAGCTTTTGGCGCCGCTGTGGGAATTTGTTCTAAATAGGTAGACCTAAGTTTTCTTTTATTTTATATCATTACTAAACTATTCTATTGTTTATACTGTGCGATTATTCATGTCCAATTTTGAAGAAGGGAAACTACTTAAAAGGAATTCAAGGTTTGTGAATAATCGATTTTTTGTTCGAGTTGTATGTTTGGTAGGAGGACTCTCTGAGATTGTCCCACTGAATTTAGAAGTTGAAAGGCTACTACGAACTAAACAAACAACACAGGATTCTGCTACTATGGGTGAAGAACCTCGACTTTTGAGGGATTACTTTGCACCTAGTGCTTATAACTCTCCCTTTTGCATTCAATTTCCTACTGTTGAAGGAAATTATGAGATCAAATCATCAACTATCCAAATGCTTCCTTCCTTCCATGGGTTGAGTAAGGAAGATCCATACAAACATGTGGATGAATTCTTGGCTCTTTGCACCACATTCAACATAGCTGGACTTGGGCCAGCTGTACCCAAGCTTAGGCTCTTTCCTTTTTCATTAAAGGATAAAGCTAGAGCATGGTTATCCATGTTAGCACCAAACAGTATCACTTCTTGGAATGATTTGCAGTGTCAATTTTTAGCCAAATATTTCCCAATGTCTAAAACAAGCCAATTGAGACAAAGTATCATTTCATTCTCCCAAAACTCAACTGAAACTTTCCATGAAGCATGGGAACGATTTAAGGAACTTTTAAGGCAATGTCCTCATCATCAAATTCCCAGATGGCAGCTGGTTCAAAACTTCTATCAAGGAATTGATCAAAAAGGCAAAAAAATGGTGGATGCCTCCTGTGGAGGCACTTACTTGCAAAAAACAGTTGAGGAGGTTTGGGACTTGTTTGAAGTAATTGGTGAAAACTCAACTCAACAGGAATCTCTGTCAAGAGAAATTGAAAATCCTGCTAGGTTGAACAATCAGCTAACCACCAAAGGAAGATTTTTGAGGTGAATGAGTTGGAAAGAAAGATGGACAATTTAACCACAAAGTTTGATAGATTGATGGACTCACTTAAAAATCCAAATGTTTCAAGAGTAGAGGAGGCATGTCTGATATGCCAGCCCCCTACTCATTCAATTGACTAATGTCCCGCATCAGGTTCCCAGATTTAATGGTGGAACAAGCTCATGTCGCTCAATCATTTGGACAGATGCAATCAAATGAATATCCATGGAGAGCACACCCCAATTTGAGGTGGAACCAAGGGAATTACCAATCCCAACAACAAAGAACAACCAAAGAATCAAATGCCTTTCAAAACTGCATGACCTTTATCAAGAGAATTTTTATGTCAAACCAAACTTTCAATTTCCCATTCCACAACAACTCAGCAAATAATCGCCCCAGCTTCAAACCCTTCCAGTGTCCCTTTCTTTTGAAGATCAAGTCCTAAATTCACCTGAATTTAGGTTCTTTAACTCAGACTGTGAACTTTCACAGCCAGAACATAAAGAAGATTGAAGAAATTTTGGGACAGCTTTCAAATACTTTGGCAAAAAGAGAGGAAGGAATGTTACCCAGTCAATCTTTGAACAATTCCAAAGGACAGCTTCATGGTTGGAGAAGCTTCTAATTCACATGAAGAAGTAAAACTCACCACACTTTGAGAAGTGGAAAATGATAGATAACAAAGTGGTAATCAAGAAGAAAGAAATGAGGAAGAGGATAAAGATATGCAAAGAGCAAGATAGTGATAGCAAGTGGCGATGTACCTGTAAAAAACCAAAAAAATGAAAAATTGAAAATTCAAAAATTTCTAAAATACTTCTAAAGCTGTAGATGAAAGATTAGTTCCTCATTTACCATTTCCTCATGAATGAAATCAGATCCCTTTGATAAAGGGAACACAAAAATAGATGAAATGATGGAGACTTTCAAGCAAGTCAAGATAAATCTACCTTTGCTTGAGGCAATCAAACAAATTCCAAAGATATGCAAAATTTTTGAAAGATGTTTGCACTCACAAAAGACATCTAGGATATAGTTGTCCAAGAAGGTCTTTGTCAGTGAAAGAATTAACCGTGTGTATCCATTGCTACACCTCCTAAACTTCAAGATCCCGAATCCCCACAATCCCTTGCATTATTGGGGAACACACCATTGAAAAGGCTTTATTAGATCTGGTGCTAGTGTCAACCTACTTCCATATTCAGATATGAGAAACTAGGTTTGGGAGAATTAAAACCCACTCATGTGGTGTTACAACTAGCGCATGATCCGAAAGAAAGCTGGGGATGATTGAAGATGTATTGGTGGGAGTAGATAAATTCTTCTATCCCGCCGATTTTCTAGTTTTGGATATGGAACCAACCAAAAGCAAAACTTCCATCCTGTCATTTTGGGAAGACCATTCTGCTACAAGAAATGCTTGCATTCAATGCAGTGTCCTGTATTATGGAAGTCTCATTTGGAAACATGAAGGTAAAATTAAATGTTTATAATGGAGTCACACGACCTCAATTCAGCTCAAGAATGTTTTCATGTTGATCTATTGGATGAACTTGTGGAAGGGACTTTACAGCTTTCAGGTGAAGACTTCACCACATTGTTAAAGATGCTTGGGGATATGTCAAAAAGAAGCAAGTTGTATCTCAAATTCGAGGAAATAAATGTTGTGCAAGGAACTCTTAATCAATCGAAGTTTCTTCTTGAAACTGCTACTCTCCCCCTTCCACAAACGCCTAAGGTACCTTTTGTTACCTTCTTTTCTCACAATTTGGAACTAAAGCAAATGCCGTAAAATTTGAAGTATGTGTTCTTAGGTAATCATAAATCATTGCTCTCACCATTATTTCTTCCTCTCTCACAAAGGAGCAAGAGGAAGAGCTGTTGATAGTCTTGAAAGAACATAAAAGGGCAATTGGATGGACTATTGCCGATTTAGGAGGAATCACCCAAATTGCTTGCATGCACAAAATCCACTTGGAAGAAGATGCAAAGCCTTCTAGGGAAATTCAAGGAGGTTGAACCCTCATATGCAAGAAGTGGTCATGAAAGAGGTTGTTAAGTTGTTGGATCACGGTCATTTACCCCATTTGATTCGACTTGGGTGGCACCTACACGGGTGGTACCTAAGAAATCTGGAATCCTTTATTGTAACCTCGGATTACGGTGAGCTTATGTCAACGGACAAACAAGCTGGATGGAGAGTACGTATTGATTCTGAGAAAATTAAATGCAATGACCGAGAAAAGACCATTTCCCCTCCCATTCATTGATCAGATCTTAGATAAGCTAGCAGAAAAGCTTATTCTTGTTTTCTTGATGGTTACTCTGGTTACAACCGATTCACTGTGTACCCACAAGATCGGGAAAGACCATTCACTTGCCCTTTTGGCACTTTTGCCTATAGGAGAATGCCTTTTGGTCTTTATAATGCTCTGCTACCTTTCCAAAGATGCATGTATGCCATTTTTACGATATGATTGACCAATTTATGGAGATTTTATGGATGATTTTCAATCTATGGCAATAGTTTTTCCCAGTGTTTACCATCTCAAATTGGTACTACAAAGATGTGAAGAAACCAATCTAGTTTTGAGTGGGAAAAGAGCCATTTCATGGTCACCAGGCATTGTCCTTGGCCATGTTGTTTCCACAAGGGCATTGAGGTGGACAAAGCAAAAATTGAGTTAATTGCACATTTACCACCTCCCAAAACTGTTAAACAAATCGAAGTTTTAGGACATCTTTGGATTTTGAAGGTTCATCAAGGACTTGATAAAATAACCAAACCTCTTTGTCATTTATTGTGCCAAGATGTCCCTTTTGTTTTCAATAATGAATGCATGAAGGCTTTTGAATTCCTAAAAAGCTGTTTGATTTCACTCCAATATTGCGATCTCAGTTATTCATTACCTTTTGAACGATGTGTGATGCATCAGATTATGCTTTGGGAGCTGTCCTTGGACGAGAGAAAGATAAGTTGCCTCATGTCATAGCTTATGCCGTAGATCAATGATTGATGCAGCTCAATTACACAACAAGCGAGAAGGAGGCGGCAATTGTTTTTCTTTAGAGAAATTCAAGTCATATGTCTTGGGTTCACAAATAATGGTGTTCACTGACCACTGTGCTTTGAAATACGTTCTGTCTAAGAAGGACACTAAACCAAGATTAATCAGGTGGATTCTCCTATTACAGGAATTTGATCTACAGATTAAAGATAAAAACGGGGTGGAAAATGTGGTGGCTGATCACCTCTCTAGAATTTTAACTGCTGAGATTGATAGGTTACCTATCAATGAATCTTTCCCTGATGAGCAACTTTTTGCCATTAGTGTACACACTCCTTGGTTTGCAAACATAGTCAACTTTTTGGCTACTAGAAGAATTCCTCAACATTGGAATAGAATGGATAAAGATCTTTTCTTCTCAAAGGTTAACCACTTCATCTGGGAGGATCCTTATCTGTTTAAGAGTTGTCGATCAAATAATAAGGAAATGTGTCCTGACCAAGAATTTCATAGAATACTTTCTATGTGTCATGAACACTGTGGAGGTCATTTTAGTGGGAACAAAACTGCTGCAAAGTTTTGCGATTTGGATTTATTATTGGCCTACACTTTTCAAGGATGCCTGCTGACATTGTAAGTCTTTGAACTCGAAATTAGCGGCATTTCCAAGAGAAACTCAATGCCTTTGACCTATTTTGGTAGTTGAGTTGTTTGATGTTTGGGGGATAGACTTCATGGGTCCTTTTCCTCCTTCCAATGGGAATAATTTCATTTTAGTAGCTGTGGATTATGTATCCAAATGGATTGAAGCCACAGCTACTAAAACAAATGATCACAAAGTGGTTCTGAAATTTCTTAAGGATCACATTTTTTCCAGGTTTGGTTTTCCCAGAGCCATTATCAGTGATGGGGGAAGCCATTTTTGTAATAGACATTTTGAAACTTTGTTGAAGAAATACTCTGTGACTCATAGAGTAGCCACTCCATATCATCCACAAACCAGTGGACAAGTGGAGATTTCCAATAGAGAAATCAAACATATTTTGGAAAAGACTGTGAAGAAGGACAGAAAGGATTGGTCCTTTAAGCTGAATGATGCATTGTGGGCATATAGGACAGCCTATAAAACCCCAATTGGTATGTCCCCATTTAGGTTGGTCTATGGCAAAGCATGCCATTTACCAGTAGAGTTAGAATATAAAGCTTTTTGGGCCATTAAAACATTGAACATGGATCTAACTACTGCTGGTAATCACGAGACGCAACTTCTGAGTTAGAGTTGAGAATGGATGCATACACAAATTCAAGATTGTATAAAGAGAAAGTCAAAACTTTTCATGATAAAAATTTATTGAGAAAAGAGTTCACTGGTTCTAAGGTATGGTTTTTTAACTCAATGCTGAAGTTTTTCCCGGAAAAGCGAGATCCGTATGGGAAGGGCCATACACATCATTCATGCAGCTCTTTGATCCAAGTAATGGAAGAATCATAAATGTAAATGGTCAGAGGCTCAAACCATGCATTGAAAATACCCAGGAGCCTGTGCTGCCCATCTATCATCACGAATCTCCAAAAATCTGATGGTAGAAAACTGTACATTATGTTTGTATATCATAGTTTTTGCTTATTTTCTCTGTTTCTGCTTTTATCTCTTTTCGCATAGTTTAAACATGCTCAAAGTTAAGTCGCAAAGTAATAATTCTCTTTTCGCAAAGTCCAATTTACTTTTCGAATAGACTCTGGATCTGTGAGGAACTGCTCGAAAGCAAGAATTTACTTTTCGAATAGTTGGTGCTGAAGCCATTTTCTTTTCGAAAAGATAGTTCTGAAGCTAATTCCTTTGCGAAATAATGTTTCTGAAGCTGTTAACTTGTCGAATGGTACTGATGCCATTCACAATTGTAAAAAGGTCTCTTTTGGAACTTTTCGAAAACTTAAAGGCACTTTGCGATATTAACTTTGAGTATATTTAAACCCTTTCGACGGTGGGGTTTCATTTCAAACTCTCTCTGCAGAGAGACTCTTTCCACTGAAACCCTACTTCGTTCTTTCCTTGCAAGATTTAAGAAGCTTACTACACTTTTGTCTCTGTTGTTCGATCATTTGCATTTATAGAGAAGGATTTCAGCTTTTAATCTGGGGGATTTCTGCAAGCAAACAACTCGTTCAAACATAAACCCTAGATCTCGGTATTTCTCTGCCCATTCTCTCTGGTTAGCATTTAGTAATTTGATTCTGTGTCAGCATCTATTTTGGGCATTTTTATACATCAATCTAGAATGGGAAAAGCAGAGAAATCATTGGTACTATGTTCCCAAATCCTCTGCTAAGAGAGTGAGCAAATCGACCCCAAAAGCAAAAGGAAAAGCCAAAACTTTAGCTAAACGGAAACTATCTATGGATAAAGCAGATAGGGTGGAGAAAGGAAAGAAAATTAGACATGAGGAACCCATCCCTGCTGCTACTAGCCCTGAGCCTGAGCTTCCTCCTCTGCCCATTCATTTGGTCTTACCTAACCCCTTCATTGAAGCTCAGAAACTAATACCTGAGCTGATGGTGGACGAAACTTTTTTCGTCACCAAACCAGATTGCTTACCATCCTTAAGATACATTAGAGAGGCTTCACTAAGCAATATCCTTACCCCCTTGCCAGAGAAAATTTACCCAAGAATGGTGAAGTTATGGTACCAAAACCTCTTCAAGGTCACTGAAAGAGATGCTGAGTCCCTACCCTAATCATTTTCATTGATGATTGTGATCTTACTGTGACATTTGAAGACATAGGGAATGCTTTAGGGATACCATTCCAATTTGATCCCTTTGGTCCTTTGGCTACTCCAGAAACAACCTCCTTTAGAGAGATGGCTGCACATTTAACCCAGGGTATTGTGGGCACTGGGCAGTCCATCATGAGAAGAGACCTTACCCCCCAATTTCTATTAATGGATTCCATTTTAAGGGGAAGCTTCTATGTCACTGGGCACTGCCAAGAGAGGAGAACACCAATTTTAGAGGCCCTCTTTCATTTCTCCAAGGGGCAGTTTTTCAATGCCCCTATGCTAATTTTCGAAGCCATGGGTGACATTAGTGCCAAGTTGAAAAAGGAGCAGAAGCTAGCTGACCTACCATTTAGCAGATTGATCACAGCCCTCCTTAGAGCCAAATTTGACATTGATAGTGAGGAGCCATTTGAAGTCATTACCCCTCACAATTTTGGGAAAAAGGCTTGGACAACAAGCCAGGCTATGCTAAGAAGGATGAGAGAGGCAGGTGAACCTGCACATGCCTCGCGCACGAACTGCGTTGTGAGTGAACCTATCCTGCGGTGTGAGTGAGCAGAACCCATCCCTACAGATGAGCACACTGAACCCATCCACCTGAAGAGAGACTTTTGAGCTGCCCTTCAATTTTCGGATCCAATTTTGTCGAATCAACTTTGCAGATCCGGTTTGCCAACTCTGTGGTGACCGGCTCTTTTTTGCACCACTTCTTGAACCAACTCTGCTTGTCCCTGTGGTGACCAGCTCCTTCTGCACCATTGTTGATAAAATCCCTTCCTTTGGTGACCAGCTCTTGGTACCTACTCTGGAGGGCGTTGGCCTTGCACCCTACTCCTACTCCATTACGACATTTCACCTATCAGTCCCATCTCCCACCCTCCATCATTTCAATTGTGGATTCCCCCTCTACACCAATCACACCAACCATTCTCACCCCACCAATTTCGCCCACCAATGCCCAGGTTTTAGAGGAGTTTGCCACAGATTTTATTGCCCCATCTCCTGCACTCCTCTGCTACAAAGCCCCTCACCTTCCCCTGCTCATTCAGCCCACACACCTGAGGTCTCCCATACACCTGAACCTGCGCCCTTCACTACAGAGGCCTACTCTTCCTTCATGGGTTCTATTTTGAATCCATGGAACTTGAACCTACCCCTATACCGCCTCCTCATCACTTCACTCACTTCCCTACCTCTCCCTTTACAGCCATTGCACCTCCACCCTCCACATCAATTGTCCCAGTCCATGCCATGCCCACCTCTCCCACACCTGCATCCATTTCCCAAATTCTTACCTACCTCCAATCCATCCAAGCCCAACTCCAAATTAACACAGACAACCATCAGAACCAATGAACTCCAAACCTTAGCTTCCACATCGCAAACAACCACCATTACCCCTGTACCTATTGTTGATTCCCCATACCACCCAAACTGACCCAGAGATATTATTGGTTGATCTGACCACCCCCACCACTACTGCCCATGCAACGCAAACTGAACCTGAAGTCCCCTTGGTTGCATCCCCTCCACCACTCCCCATTTTCTCTGAGTAAGCCACTCAGACAGACCCTCCTGTCAACCTTCTAGACACTTCTTCCCCCCCTCCCACAGCTGGGATACCTTTGGTCCCCTACCATTCCATTCCCCTCCCCCGATACGCCACCCTCATCAATGCCATGAAAGATAATCCCTATATCTACAGAGATGTACAAAAGGGGCTAGCTGATTTACAAGCTTACATCCGTACCCCTTATGAAAACCAGATTCGGAAGTTGGAGATCTTTATGAAATTTGAAAGAGAGAAAATGAAGGACCTGATGGGTCAAACATTTCAGCTGGTGAGGATTGAGCAACACAAGGTGTCCATGTTGCAAGCCCAACTTGACCAAGAAAAATTGAAGACCACTAGCCTTAGCAAATACCTTGGCTTCACCAAAAAGATCAAATCTGAGGAGTATACTGAGCTATAAAACACCATTCCGGAGAAAGCTAAATCAAGTTCGGACTCCAACACCGATTCTAGTTCGATTCGACAAAGGACCAACCTATGATACAGATTTTGACCCCAGTTATTAGCTCTCATTGTACTTTTTGTGTTATAAAGTTGTAATAGAAAATCCTATTTTGTGTATACTACTGTGCATTTCTATCTGTCTTCTTGCCATCATTACTTTTGTTGTTTTTCTTTCTTGCATATATTTTTCCTCTGTTTTGGACCAGTATGGACCATGCTACCCTTTGGTTTGGGGGTGTGACAGAAATAACAATAATCAATAAAGGAGTTAACATCAGTACAATTTTGGATCAGCAATTTTTTTTTTATATATTTTTCACACCTGTTGTTTTGAAATATATTAAGAAGTTAAAAAAAAAAAGAAAAACTCTTTAAAATTACTTTCCTGTGTAATTCTAAAAGACTTTCATGAAGTAAATGTCAGGAAATTTCCAAAAGAAAATTGATGGTTTAGTAAACCTAAAATGAAGGAAAACAGTGAAGATATACCTCAAGAAGTTGATATAAAACCACACCCAGTGAGGTTTGGGCCTAAAATGTATTCTTTGGAGGTATGCTTTGGCAATCTTTTCTGCTTCTGGGACTATGTGAATCTGCTTACTTACACTAGAAGTTACACATATCCAAATCGAAATAATTTGATAGCACTCATGATATTAAAGACATGATGTAAGGCCTCCTTTTGGACAGTTTGAACCTTACAAAGCCCCACCTTTTGAAACTGCCCTTGATACACACCATTTGATCTAAATAAATCTATGATTCCTTTGAAATCTCCCCCAATAAACCTCATCAACCTCATTTAGCCTAACCCTACCCCGGAGAAGGTAAGATAAAGGAAGGAAGGAGGAAGGAGAATTGAGTAACAATTTAATAGCAAAAGAAGGGTAAAAGTTGAAGGCAATGATGAAACAGCAGAGGGAATGTGGCATGCAGTCAGTGCTAATTCGAAAAAGAAAAGAAAAATATTTGAGCAAAACAAAAGAAAGAAGGCATTTTCATTGGAAGTTTGAAAAAGAAAGAGAAAAAGATGGCCACTTTGGCTCTAGAAATTCAAAAGAAGAAGATGAAACTATGCTGAAGAAGAGTGGGTTTGTATATAACCTCCTGACCTTGACTGACCTCTCAAATATGAACACCATTCCAACCCTTTTGAGAAATTTCACCCATAAGCCACAATAAAACCCAAGTAATGATCCCTTCTTGATCAATGATGGATTGAGCTATCACATGGAGATTAGAATTTGTGTAATCTATGGTGAAAGTGAATTTATAACTAAAAGCAATGCCTATGCTCCTACTTTACAGTCCTATTTGAGGATCAGAATCGCTTTTGAGTGTGAAATAGTACAACCCTCTCATTTGCTTATTGAGTGAAAATCCTGGTGAGAATTGGGTTTAAAATCAACTGATTAGGGCAACATCGAAGCTGTTTGTTAATTTTCCTTGTAAATGGCCTCTGACATAAATCGACTGAGTAGTAACAAGAATTACTGCAGAATTTTAGTTTTAAACTGATATCTTTCTTGAAAAACCTTCTTACAAAATAACTGATGCAGGTGTGAATAATCAATTGAGGAAAGTGGGTAATGTAATCGAGCTGCATGATCTTAACTAACTTATTGAAGAAGTTTGTGGGTACCTTCACTGAAAACCCTCAGGAGACTTCACTCCTCCACTAGGGATCACCTAGGGGTTTAAAAGGCTTGTTGCATATGCTAAATGCAACTGTGCTCCCTACAAAAGTGGCTCTTTACTTTTTATTTATTTATTTTGTCTTTGCTCAGGGACTAGCAAAGCTTAGGTCTGGGGGTGTGTTGACAAGTGAAAAATACCATTTTTCACCCCTGAACTTGAGTCTTGATAGACCTTTGAGAGAACTAAATAAGTGTTTTAAGTGCTTATGTTGCAGCTAACAATAAAGACATGCTTAACCATAAAAGCAGCTTAAAAGTGCCAATAAGATGACAATCCATGTCAATCCAAAGGAAGAAAGTGAAGAAACAACCTCATCAGCTGTTGAAAGGCCTGAATAGAAGAAGCAAAGACCTGGAAGAGAAGTATGGAACAATTCAGACGAAAATGCACTATGAGTCCTTTTCTCAAAGAACTCAGATTTTCGCAAAGAACACAAACTCTGCGAAAGGAATAAAACTCAGCGTAGCATTCAAGAGCATCTGAACTGCTCAAGAGAGGATTGAACTTTGCGAAAGAAGAAAACACAATTCAATGAACGAACATTATTGCGAAAAGAGCTTGAGTCACAACACTTTGCGAAAAGGCCCTAAGTCTGCATGAAGAGGCATTCGAGATTCAGCCTTTAACAAGGGCAATTCAAGAATCTGTTGCGCATCCCAATGCATTTTAAAACCTAGGGACATTCCAGGGTTTTAAGCATGAAGCGAAGGAATATTCTACCCCACGTGAGCACCTAGAGAGGGAATAACTTGGCGGGAACTTCTAGAAACTCTAACAAACTTTCAAAATGCATAACAGAATTGATGCCTTTTTCACCGATTATAACCTAGATTGAGGAATTCTGATTGGCCAGAACAGATCTGGATCCCGTGCTCGACTACCATTGGTCAATACAGATCTGAGAACCTCTGATTGGTTGATACACATCTGAGCTGGACCTGGGGAAAGCTATAAATAGACGAAGCATTTGCCCAATTGGGGCATCCAGGTTTTGAGTTTCATTTCTAATCCCCCATTTCCCAGCCAGACAGCTTGTCTGCAATCCTTGTAATAGCCTACTTTGTACTTGCATTTGAGAGCTGTGAGATACTGCTGTAACTCAAAGGAGAGTTTGCATCCAAGACTGCAAATCCGAGAGCTGTTAAGCCGTGCTCTGTAAATTGTAAGGATGAATTTTAAAAGGTTGCTGTAAACTATGCATTCTCCATTGGACTCATGTCAAGGGTTCCCTCTGATCTCCTCAGTACATTAGACTCCTTTAGATTCATTGTTTTGCATGCAATTTCCCTTGATTCATTAATCCTGTGAGAATTAGTGTTTGTAACCTAGTCTCTTACAGCATTTGTAGTGATGTTTCTTGTTCTGAATTGAGGATTTGGATTAAAGACTATTGGATGGTTTGTGGCCATTAAAGTGGACAGACCATAGCCATAAGTGTAAGCCTAATCCTTGAATTAGATTTATCTCTCTTACATCTGTGCTTGTAGCCAGATGAAGATTGGATCACCTCTGTTGAGCTGCAGTTATTCTCATTAGATTTCAAAGACCAAATCAGATTTAGATATTACTTCTCCATCTTTGTTTCAATCATTCCCCCAACTCGGATCTGGATCATTTAGTTTAAATTTTTCTTTATTTTTAGTTAGTTAAACGTGACAAATTCAAACCTCTCATCTTATCAGTTTTCTAGATAGGATAAGAAGCCAGATCTGGAGGTTTATCTTACATTTTAGACAAATTCTCTGTGGACGATCTTTCACTCACTTACTTTTAAAACTTGCTACAATTGGCCCTGATCTTGCAGGCTAATTCTCTTCTAACTGTGCTGATATTTCTTTATTTTTTTTATATAGTCTAGAGCCACTGTAATTTAGCAGCTATAAATCTGTTTTCAAAACACACATAAATCAAGCACACTAAGAAGTAACAATAGGGGTTGAATTGACTTGAAGCTCATGTAGTCGTGGGATTGACATTTTGGTCATCGCGGGATACTAATGGCTGTCGCGAGATTGTTCTTTCAGCTTTGAATGGCACGGGAATTTCTCGTGTGGTTCATCCCTTGGTGAATCTCACGACGAATCCTCGCGAAGAAGTAGTGTTCATGAGCCTATGGATCACGCGAGCATTTCCTTGGAGGTTTGTATCCCGCGGCCACTGCACGACAACTGTGCACGGGAGTGCCTGGAGCTCTCTTACTTCAGTGAATCGTGCGACGATTGAAGACTCCTTTCTTGAGCTGCGCGAGACTGCGTGAGCTCTTAAGACTGAGCCTCGCGAAGACCTCGTGAAGTCTGCTTTTCAATTCTTTTTGGCACCAAATTGTGCGAGAATGGCGCGAAGACTGCGTGACCAGTTTGTGTGCTGTCTTCAGAAGCCCGCGACAACTGCGCGAAGGCATTATCTCTGGTTCAATTGAACCCTGCAACATCTGCGCGAGGCATTATCTCTTGGTTTGTTTCTGCTTTGATGTGCTTGTGCAGCAGCCAACTCTCTGTCCGGGTTCATCCTTCACTCTGCTGAGGTAGTTTTGGGGCAACAGTGAGCTTCTTGGCATGGTTAGGGGTTTATTTGCAGCTGCTACTTATTACCTACAGAATAGACTCAAAACACATTTATTAAATGATTAAGGGTCTAACAGAGATTAAGTTAAGGTGAAAAGTGGTACTTTTCAGGTCTTAACACACCCCCAAGCCTAATCTTTGCTAGTCCCTTAGCAAAGCTGTAATTAAATGCCACTTTCATAGGGATCACGGGTACATTTAGCATATGTACCAAGCCTTTTAAACCCCTAGGTGATCCCCAGTGGAGGAGTGAAGTCTCCTGAGGGTTTTCAGTGAAGACGCCCACAAACTTCACCATTAGAATTAGTTAAGTATTGTGCAGATAATGACAACACAAATTTTTATGTTTAAAGCTTCATTCCACACCCAATTTTTTTAACACTTAGAGGAAACTGCAGCAATGTTGCAGGCCATTTAAAACTTAAAAGTTAACATGTGTTTGTCTGACCACCATTCATTTAACATTAGAATTTTAATGTATAAAAATCAGTACCCAATTTGCCTTTAATTTAAAATTCAGGTTGGATACAACCCCAATGAGGTTAAAATTCAGACCCAATTCTTACTAGGGCTATCTCTCAACATTATCAATCTGAGGGTATTCACATTCACATAAGCTTAAGAGCAGTTACAGACCCCAAATGGGCCTGCAAGCATGAGCATAGGCAAAGCTTCTAATTTTTGACATCTTCAAGAATTTTTTCCATAGATTGGACAACTCCTCATCTCCACATGACAGCTCATTTAACATTGGATCCACAAGGTCTTTTTGAATGGGTTGTAATGTGGCTTATGGCTGAGGGGTGTAAAGAATAAAGGGGTAAAAAGAGAGACCAAATTAAGAAATCAGCAAGGTAAGGAGTGGTTCATGACTTCACAACCTTCATTTCAGCAAAAACTTCATCTTTCTTGTTATATTTCAGACTCAAAGTGGCTAGCTTCTCCTCTTCTTTTTTATTTTTAGATGATGTCTTCTCTAGACTTCTCTTCCTTTTTCTCTTTTTATTTCTTTATTCATTCTTTTGATGAAATGCCACACAATTGCCATTGTTACACCGTTGTTCACAAGTTGCTTTTCTACACCTTCCACAGAATATTGGACCATTCTCAGTATCTTTACCTCCTTCTCCTTTACCTTCTAAATTCTCAGAGTGAGGGTAAGGTTGACTCAGGTCATGAGGTTAAGGTGCCAGTGTTCTGGTGTGTGTGAAAGAAAAATATGATTTTAAGGCTCAACTAGTGTATGCAAAAGGGCAGATTTTAAAAGGTTGGATTTTCAGGCTCAAACTGTCCAAATGAGGGCCTTGGATCATTTCCTTAGTCTCATGAGTGTTGTCAATTAGTTTTGATTTGGAGTTGCACAACTTCTAGTGAAAAAGTCTTGATTCAATTAGTCCTTAGAGCAGAAATAATGCCAAAAATACTCTTCAAAAGAAAATGCTGGGCCCAAATCTCACTAGGTATGGTCATCAAATTTAACCCATGGGGTGTATTTTCATCTGTTTCTCTCCTCTTAGGCTCACTGAGTACTTAACTCAAAAAAATTTCTAATATTAGCTTCATGGTGGTGTCAAGATTTTTATTTTTTATTTTTTTTAACTTTTTTTGTTTTGAAAAGTCTGCAAAAATATTTAAATTTTTTACAAGTTTCCTCATTGTATCAAGTTAAGTGGGAATTGACTTTATTCATCCCAATTTTACTACTATCACTGCACTAAAATTAACTATTCTATTGGCAGACCTATCCTGCCACACCCCCAAACCATGAGGAGCAGTGTCCTCACTGGTTCAAACGTGAGAAAATGCAGGAGATTCCAGGCAGAGAAACAAAAATAAATACATAAGAAAGCAGAGAAACATAAAATGCTAACTAAATAGTATGGAACTAAAAGAGACTTTTATTAAAATAAAAAGAAAAGATTACAAAAAGATGGAAAAAGAAAAGGCAAAATGGGGGGAAAAGGGATCAAGGGAGAGTCGAGGGGGGAGGGTTTGAGAAAGATGGTGGGGGAGATGCAGGTGGATCCAGTTCTCTCTTCTTCTTCTCTCTCTTCTCCTTCTTCCTCTTTTTCTTTTCCTCCTTGGTTAGGATTCGTTGGACATCGTCAAACTCATCCCAGAGAAATTACAAGGGGTCCGGCTCCTTTGGCGGTGGGGGATCCTCCCAGATGGGGTAGAATTTGATGGGGAACCCGAAGGGTTTGTCATTCGCCATGGGTGTGAGGAGGTATGGACCGCCAGGGTTAGAATAGGAGGGATGAAATGAAGAGGAACTAAGGGCCGATTTAAAAGAGTTGGACTGTGGAACATGAATCGGCGGATTTAAAATTGTGCCCCTTTTCAAGCTTGGCAATAAATGATGATTGCGTGGGGAATGAAGAAACACACAACTGATTCTGGGAAAAGAGGATGAGTAGTAAATGAGTGGCTAAATTTAACCTGTGCAATAAAGGGGATCCAGTTGGCCGCGCAGCTGCACAGAGGTAGGTGTGGAGGTTTGTTTGGCGCGTGGTAAGGACTCCGCGAGGAGTTCAGACAGGGCCACAAGTAGGAGAAAGAAACCACTTGAATCGTATGAATGAAGTCAATCGTCACATTGATTTCCATATGAAATTATCATAAACACCCAAAAGACATCTCCCATGAGAAAATGGCACAAAAAGAAAAAGTAGGAAAAAAAAAAAAACTTAAACAACCACACAGGATAGAGCAATAGATAAAAAATTGAAAATTATATTAACTATAAAAACATATACAATGGGAATTACAAAAACTAGAAAAAGAAAAAAACTAATCTAAAATTGATGGTCTAATCTGAATCTGAATCTGTGTAGAAATCCCAGCCCATCTTTTTAGCATGTGCCCTAAGGGCAGCTTTGTCCTATTTCTTCTTTTCTTCCCTTTCCTTTTTCTTTTTGGCTGGTGTTTTCTTGGCAGTTGGAGCTTTAGGTGCCCTCACCCGTACTTTTGGTTGCTTGGGGACATTTGGTTCCTTGGGTTCTTGAGGGGCTTTTCCTTTCTTCTTTGCAGGGGGGTGCAGGGGATTTGCCTTTCCCTTTTCCTTTGGCTTCCTCAGTGGGGACCACTGGGGATTTCCCTTTTTCTTGGGACTCAGGCTGTCCAAGGGAATGTGCCTCTTCAGACTGGGCAGCTAGCTCTTTGCCAATTTTTAATGGGGCAACTTTGGGAGCAGTCCTCTTAGCGGTGACTTTCCTCTGCTTAGGATAAGTTTGCTCTTATGGAGGTGCAGTAGAGGCCTTGGTAGGTGGAGGCTGCTCTAGAGGAGGTGATGGAGGAGGAGCAGCTGGGGCCTTCCCTTTGTCTTGCTGAGTCTTTGGTTGTGCCTCCTCAGACTGGGCAGCTGTAGATGGAGTTGCTTTAGGCTCTAGGTGGGCATTTGAACAGAGATTGGGGTAGGCTGCAGAGGAACATTTCTTGCAGCAACCAATGCAGATTCCAATGAGGCAATCTAAATTTAGTGTTTTAGGAGGTCAGTCTCATGGATATCTTTTTGGATGCTGAAGATCTCTTGGGCATTTTTGAGCCTCTTTTCAAACATTCTGGCCCGAGCCTTCTCTGTAGTAGCATTTTCTTTCTCCAACTCCCAATTCAACTCATGATAAGTAGCTGTAGCCTTGGCCTTCTGGTAGGCTTCCAAAATGCCCAAGGAGATGCCCAGAAGTTACTTTCTGTGAACCTCCTTCATTTCATCGATCTGCTCCAGGAGGGGGTCTCAATGGACTGGCGAAGCTTGGCCATGCCCCTCAGGACATCCTTCCGAAGGTAAGCATTATCCCTCATATGATGGATGATGGTGAGGTAGGGAGGGCTGTAAAAATGATGATTTGGTGCGATGGGCAGATAGGAAGTGGAAGGAGCAAACTGTGATTGGTCCTAGGGGGGGAGAAGGTGGGGTAACAGGGGGTAAGTCTATTTGTGGGGGAAGGGGGATAAGTTCTGGGTCAGTCTGTGTCTTTTTGTCAGTGTACGTTGGAGGTGGTAGGATAAGGGGTGGGATGGAGGGTATAGGGGGAAATGAGAATGGGGTAGGCTCAGTAGGAGTAGGGGGTGATGGGGGAGGAAAAATGGGAATGGTGAAAGGTATGAAAGGGAATGGGGGGGTAAAAGGTAATGGTGATGGTGGGGGGGGGTTGTGAGTCAGGAGGGAAGTCTGTTTGGGTTTCTTTGTCAGTGGATAGGACCAGGGGAGATGTAGTGGGTGTTGGAGGGATGGGTGGATTGGTTAAGGTGTGAAGGGTGGATTGGATGGAGGTGAATTCAGTCTGCATCTGGTCCTGTTTTTGGGTAGTGGTGGATAAATGGGCTTAGATGTCTTGGATAAGGGAGAGGATAAGGGTCAGTGTGTCAAGGCTAGGAGGTTGGGTCTGTGAAGAAGAGGGCACTGGTTGGAAAGGTGAGGATGGTGCATGGTGGAAAGTGGAGGGAAGGAAAGAGTGTGGTTCTGGGGAGTGATGGTGTGATGTAGTTGGTGAGTCCGGGAGAGGGGTGTAGTGGGTGGGCAATGTCTCAAGGAAGGTAGACAGAAAGGCTTGGAAGCCTATGGATGTGTTAAGGGTTAAGTCAATGTCTGTGAGGGGGGATGTAGTAGGTATGGCTGGGGTGGTGTCGTGTTCAAGGTGTGGTGTGTCAGTGTGGAGGAAAGGGGAGGAGGGTGGGGTCTGGGAGATGGTGGGGATTTTTTCAGTGGTTTTTCATTTTTTATAGGAAATGAGGGGAGGGCTGGCAGGTTTATGTGTAGCTGAGGGGGGTATGGGGGTTATGTATTGAGGTAAGGTAGGAGATGGGGAGTCCTCCCAAGTACTAATCATAGGTGAAGGGGGAGTGGGCATGGAGAATGGAAACAGAGGTGGGTGAGAGATGGATGCAGGAGTAAAAGGTGGAGGGGGAGTGGGTGCTGCTGCAGCAATGGTGGCAGCATGCTTTGTGACCACCTCCTTGGTAGCAGGGGTAGACCTTGTTCCAGCTGCCTCTTCTGCCTGTTTGGGTAGGGCCTGCGCCTCAGCTTTCTTTTTCTTTTAGGCCTCCATCAGACTCCTGCTGATTCCTCATTGCCTCTTGGCAAAAGTGGTAGGGGCAAGGGTAGTGGTCTGCTCAGTTCTTTCTATCTTGTATCCCCCCTTGAGAAGCAACAAAGTAATGATCTTGGCATAAGGGAGTGTGTGAGGCTTCTTGTTTGTCCCTATCTTCTCCACTATGTCTTTCATTGCTTCAAAAATTAGTCAGGCTGCATGGAAGCCATGGCTTAGGTGGAAGGAGTAGACAGCATCCGCAATGGGGGTTCTCCTCTCCTACTGATGTCCTGAGCAGTATATGTTCTTTCATAGGACTTGGTCAATGAACAGGAGTTCAGGTTCCAATTCTCTCCTTCTGATCGAGTCCCCTGTGGCCTTTAATCCTCTAGTTATGGCCCGTGTAATTGTATCAATCGATGCACTAAGAGGGGGGCCATATCCACAGCTAAGGTCGAATGCGACTGGGATGCCCAAAACATCAGCAATCACCTTGGGGCTCACTAACATATCAAAGTCGTCAATTAGCACCAACAAGCACACTTGTCCATCTTTGTCCTTCTTGACCCTGATGTGCTGATAGAATAGTTGCACTAACCTAGGGTAGGCTAGTGCTGGAATGCCTCTCATCAATGGCATCAGGCCCGCTTTGCTCATAAACTGTACTGCAGGGGCAGAGAGAGGTTCCTTGTCAAAAAATGGTAGATCAAAGGCTGTCTCAGGCTCCAATGGAATTGACACCATGAGCTCAGAAGGAGCAGAGAACTTAGGGGTTGGTTCCGCCACCTCCTCAACCACTTCCTTTCCTTTTTTAGGTGACTTTGAAGTCTTGGCCTTTTTAGGGGTGGTCTCTGCAGGGTCCTTATCCTTCCCTTTTCTCTTCTATGCACTCTTAGGAGCCATTTTAAACTCTATCTTCTAATGTGAGGAATGGAGAGGGAGATCTAGGTGCTTACCCTAAAATCCTAGGGTTAGGTTTGATCTGACGCACAAGGCACCGCTAGATCTCTGAGCAGAGGGCAATGGATGGGGGTGATGCTAGGAACAACTCTGTAGATTTGTGGAGTGAATGATGAGCTGTAGGATTGATGCTGGAGGAGAGAGGAAGAAGAGCGCCAGAAGCTAGGGTCTCACAGAGGGAAGAAGGAAGAAAATAATGGAAAAGGAACCAAGCGCGAGGTTAAAATACTTATCGCGAAGCTCGGCGCGCTTTGGAACATCTGGTCGCGGGGTTGGAAATGAACCTAGCGAAGGTGTTGATTCAATCTGGATTGCGCGACAATCTCCCAGGTTGACCTTGGAGCGAGCGACAGTGTAAGATGAATTCATGTGAATTTTGCGAGTGGCTCCTAGGTCTCTAATTGGATTGCGTGAAAAGCTCTGAGGTTCATTTTGAATCTCGCGATAGCCTTAGAATCTCACGACAGCAAATGAAGTATTTTTGTTGAATTGCGCAAGAGTCTCCCAGTTTACCTTCTGAACCTCGCGATAGTCTTGGAATCTCGCGATAACTAATGAATAGCTCTATATGGATCGTGCCAGAGGTTCTTAGGTACACATGAATCTCGCGACAGCTATTGAATGTGTCCATATGAACTGCACGAAATTATGCTAGACTTCCTTTTTAAGCTTGCGACAGCTAATGAAGTAAGTTGTCTGTAATGCGCGAGGGTCTCTCAGGTTTCATTTTGGACCCAGCGACAACAAAGTATAAAACAGAGAGCAAGTGCTCTCTGTTCTGTCCTTTTGCATATGTGCTGTGGTTGGATCCTAGGCACGACTCTCCCCATGGATACCTCTAGACACAAAAAAAACTCAATCATTCAAGCAAGGACAACAAAAATCAACCTCCCACATTATGCATTCCAACAGAAACTACCAATTAAAGAGCAGGAAACATCAAACCAAGCTTCACAAGTTTAAACTAGACAGGTCCAGAATCAGATGGGACCACTAACAATTTCTAGAGAATTTTCACAAAAGAAAGCAAGATAAATCTACCAAAATTAAAGTACGTATGATACAGTGATGACACACCTATGGATCAGCATAAAGAAGGATCCCCCTAAAAGTGAATGGTGTCCATAAGTTCGGCAGGTTTTTCAAAACAAGGCTTAAGCCTCTGACCATTCACCTTCAAGGTTCTCCCAGACTTGGGATCCTTGATTTCCACAGCACCAGATGGGGAAAAATGCATGACAATGTAGGGACCTTCCCATATGGATTTCAATTCACCAGGAAAAAATTTTAGTTTGGAGTTAAACAACCAAACCTTGTCGCCAGCTATGAAACTCTCTCTCAACACCCCTTCCTCAAAGAAAGCTTTAGACCTTTCCTTGTAGATCCTGGCATTAGCATACGCATCCATCCTTAGCTCTTCCAATTCGGACAACTGTAGCAACCTGTGATGACTAGCAGAAGTTAGCTTTAGATTTAAATGTTTGATGGCCCAATAGGCCCTATGTTCTAACTCCACTGGGAGATGATAGGCCTTGCCATAGACTAGTCTAAAAGGGGACATACCAATGGGAGTCTTATAGGCAGTCCTATAAGCCCACAGGGCATCATTAAGCTTGTCAGCCCAATCTTTCTTATCAGTCCTCACAGTCTTCTCTAGGATGTGCTTGATCTCCTTATTTGAAATTTCAACATCCCCACTGGTTTGTGGGTGGTAGGGAGTGGCAATCCTATGGGTAACAGAATATTTCTTGAGCAAGCTCTCAAAATTTCTATTACAGAAATGGCTACCCCCATCACTGATGATGGCTCTAGGGGTGCCAAATCTCGAGAAGATATTTTGCTTTAAAAACTTGAGGACAACCTGATTATCATTAGTTCTTGTGGCAATGGCTTCTACCCATTTGGAAATGTAATCCACTGCCACTAAGATGAAATGAAAACCATTTGAAGGAGGAAGGGGGCCCATAAAATCATTACCCCACACATCAAACAGTTCTACAATATGGATGGGTTGTAAAAGCATTGAATTTTGTTTGGACAGCCCTCCTAATTTCTGACATCTTTCACAGGTCTTGCAGTGTGTATTGGCATCTCTGAAAAGACAAGGCCAATAGAACCCACACTGCAACACCTTGTCAGCTATTTTTCTCCCACTAAAATGACCCCCACAGGCATTTTCATGGCACATGGCCAGAATACTGGGGACATCACTTTCGAAAACACATTTCTGAATGATTTGGTCTGCACAATACTTGTACAGGCAAGGTTCCTCCCAGAAAAAGAATTTGACCTGTGAGAAAAATAGGTCTTTGTCCATTTTTGTCCAATGGGCAGGAATCTTGCCTATAACTAGATAATTGACAATATGTGTATACCAAGGAACTAAAGATTGGATGGCAAACAGTTGCTCATCCGGGAATACATCATTTATAGCAAGGTCATCAACACCTTTCTCCAACATAATTCTGGACAAGTGGTCAGCCACCACATTTTCTACACCCTTCTTGTCCCTGATTTCGATGTTAAACTCCTGCAACAGGAGTATTCATCTAATCAATCTGGGCTTTGCATCCTTCCTGGATAGTAGGTATTTTAATGCTGAGTGGTCAGTGAAGATGACAGTTTTAGACCCAAGTAGGTAAGGTCTAAACTTGTCCACAGTAAAAACCACTGCCAGAAGCTCTTTCTCAGTAGTTGTGTAGTTCAGCTGAGCTTCAGCAAGTGATTTGCTGAGATATGCAATGACAACAGGTAGCTTATCTTTTCTCTGGCCCAGGACAACACCTATTGTCAAGTCGGATGCATCACACATCAACTCAAAGGGCATGGTATAGTCAGGTGTTTGGAGTACAGGGGCAGAGGTGAGGCAGATTTTTAGAGTTTCAAAAGCCTCCAGACATTCAGCAAAAAGGTCAAAGGGCACATCCTGGCAGAGCAGGTGGCACAATGGTTTAGCAATTTTACTGAAGTCTTTGATAAACCTCCTGTAGAATCCAGCATGTCCAAGGAAAGATCTGATTTGTTTGACTGTTCTTAGAGGGGCAAATTTGCAATGAGGTCAACTTTGGCCTTGTCTACCTCAATTCCATCTTTAGAGACTACATGGCCCAACACAATTCCTTGTGTTACCATGAAGTGGCTCTTTTCCCAACTTAAGACCAAATTGGTCTCTTCACATCTTTGTAAGACATGATGGAGGTGTTGTAGACATTGGTCAAAGCTATCCCCATAAACCGAAAAATCATCCATAAAAATTTCCAAGAATTTGCCAATCATGTCAGAAAAAATGGCATACATACACCTCTGAAAGGTGGCTGGGGCATTACACAGTCCAAAAGACATCCTTCTGTAAGCAAAGGTGCCAAAAGGATAAGTAAAAGTGGTTTTTTCTTGATCAAGAGGGTGCACAGGGATCTGGTTGTACCCTGAGTACCCATCAAGAAAATAGTAAAAAGCTTTCCCAGCCAACTTGTCCAAAATTTGATCAATAAAGGGAAGAGGGAAGTGGTCTTTTCTAGTCTTGGAGTTGAGTTTTCGATAATCGATGTAAACTCTCCAGCCAGTGGTCTCCCTGGCTGGTCTCAACTCTCCAGACTCGGTTGTGATCACTGTTATGCCAGATTTCTTGGGTACCACTTGGATTGGTGCCACCTATTCAGAATCAAAGATGGGATAAATTACCCCAGCATCCAGCAATTTAATGATTTCTTTCAGGACCACTTCCTGCATGTGAGGATTTAGTTTCCTCTGCATTTCCCTGGAGGGTGTTGAGCCCTCCTCTAGATGAATCCTATGCATATAGATCGATGCATCAATCCCCCTTAAATCAGTAATGGTCCAGCCAATTGTTTTCTTGTGCTTACACTTTCTGTGATCATCACAGTTATGCCCAGTAATGTCGCAATGCACTTGGGGACTGTTAGCTTCGAGGTGCGAACGATATCCCAAAATGAGAGGGCTTACGTACACTCACCATCACCATGAATGTTTGAGAATTGAGTTGAACCAGGCGGACCCATCAAACATGCCTTGGACCTCTTCGGATGTCTCTTGTCTTTGGCACCGGTTCGTTAGTGATCGAATACCAAAGAGGGGCATCTGTAGACACCCAAATTCGGCCCAAGGCCCGATCAGTCTGTACTCCGAGAGAGATGCACCCCTGTGCTTCTGATGGCACCCCCGTGCTTCTGATGGCACCCCCCGAACCCTTAAGAATCTAACCAGACCTTTAGGAATCACCTAAACCCCATTAGAACCATTCCCCCAACCCTTAGAGATCACCCTTAAACCCTAGGATCCCTTCCTAGACTAACTTAAACCCTTCTAAGCATTTGATGGGAGCAGAACTATGAAGTTTTATATAGACCACTTCTGATGATGAGCCATATACCATTGGAAAGAGGACTTCTCCAGCTTTCCAACGAGCCAAGCATCACCCAATTTTGAGTTGTGGTTCAAGAGTTATGGCCGTTTGAAGTTTCACATAAAATGATAACTTTTGCTCAGGCGTATGTATTATATACGCCCAACCTATTTGGCCCCAGATTGGTCAGGCGTATGTATTATATACGCCTGGCATTGTTGGGCCAAATTTGGCTGGGCGTATATAATACATACGCCCAACATAGGTGGCCACAACACGGGCACCCATCTTCTCAGATTCCCTCTGGTTTTCCTGAAGATTACTGTGCATAAACTGGGCGTATGTAATATATACGCCCAGTTTAGCTACAGTATCTGTCATTAAATGCTCAAATTTCCTCCATCTGGTTTTACCCTTTGACCATCCCCTGAGTTAAGGTGGGTGTCTTGAGGTTGGTTGCACCCCCTTTGAGCTTATTGGCAACCCTTAAGTCACCCATGGTCTCACCCCATCATCTACCATGGAAATTGGTTTCCCAAACCTCTAGGACCGTAAAAGCCTAGAAAACCTTAGATGGAGGATTACCTAATTGCTAAACCAATTAGCTCGTAAGTAACCCTCTAACCCACGTCTTCTCTATAAATAGAGAGCCCCCCCTCTTCCCCAAAGGGTTGAAGAATTAAGATTGAAGTTAAGCTTAAGAGAGAGAGCCCTTGTGAGAGAAAAAATATATATTTTGCAACCAGAATTCCAGCATGCTTAGTTCATCCTTTTCAACCCTTTTCAACCATTAGATCACTTCCTTTTAGTTAAAGCATAGTCCCTAGCTTCATCCTACACTTCCTATCTACCGAATCCTAGCATTAGAGCCTATTCCTCTACCGTTTAAGCCACCTAAAGCCATCAGAAGCACACCGAAGCGAAGGTCTTCTACGGTGCAACAAGGGCCCGTGAGCTCCGGCTCACCCCTCTCTTCCTCTACCTTCTTGGTGATTCCTCCGTCCAAGGATTCAAGCCGTTACACCGCCAAAATTTTGGTTTGGCTCAAAGCTTGATAGGACCGTATTGCCTTCGGGCAAGGGGAAGCTTCGCCCATTTATTTTTATTTTTGGCCATAGATAGAGACCGCTACATGCGGGTTGATCGGGTGCCTAAGCCCTTCCCGATCGATAACTAAAGCCCCTACCCTAGAGCCTTTGGCAAAGACCGGTAAATCAGAGTCATATTTAGCACTTCGATACTTAAAATATCGATTTAAAAGTTTCCCGGGTCACTAAAAGCTCCGGGTGGCGACTCTACATTTTATTCCATCGTGAGTGCATCGTCGCGACGGGTGAGAGAGCATCCATGCTCGTACACCCTAGAAAGCCCTAACCGACCCAAGTGCTCTAACAGAACCCTAACAAACTCTGAGGACCTTCTAGAAGGGATTTTTGGTGGGAAAAATAGAGGAGAAAGCTATATATAGAGATCCCCAATTGCCATTGGAGGGGATTGAATTTTTGAATAATTTCCTGGAGATCAGAGCTTGCAGCGAGATTCTATTTTCCTTCTTTTACCCCAACCATGGATGGCTAATTCCCTAGGAGCAGCAAGGAGTGAGTTAGATCTGTGATTGGGTAAGGTTAAGAGTGTTGCTGGGGTTAATTGCTGCACAGACTACAGATTTGAGAACATTCCATTGTAAGAGTGACCTTGTTTGCAATGTAAATATTGTTTTCAATATTTTAATTAGATCTAAAGCTATTTTGATTCTTTTTGGTACTCGATTGGATTTGTGTAGAGGAGTTGCTTGATCAGCTCACCCACTTAACTGGTAGACCTCTTGGATATCACCTGAATTCCTTGGATCTGATATCCCTATAATTTCCTGCATCTGTGACCTGGAAATTACAGCATCTGTAGTGGTTTTAATTGTTCTAATTGAGGCTCTAGCTTTGTAGGAGATCTCTAGGATGGTCTGTGACCATTAAAGTGGACATATCATAACCTTCAGTTAAATCTAAGCTCAGGCCTCAATTGGATTTATCTGCTGCAATCCATGGATTCGATAAAGTCTATAGGATGGTCAGTGACCATTCAAGTGGACAGATCATAGCCTTAAGACCAGGTGGATCCTGTGATTTGGAGTGAAATTTATACTCTGCAGCAGTGCTTGTGGCCAACTGAGGAACTTGTGTGCTTTTGAACCCCTGTAATATGCTTAGCTCAACCTGATTGCAGTGAAAACAACCTCCAAGTTGTTCTTCTCCATTTTCTGAGTTTTTAAACCCTCCATCTGCAAGACCTGAGGCTCCAGATTCGATCTAAGACAATCTGCATCTTTATTATAGTTTAGATTAAGTGAAACTCCAATCTAATCTCTCCCCTATCTTTTAGCTAGATCAACATTAGTTAGGGTGCCAGATCTCTTACAGATCTGGAGATTTACTCATTTCCAAACCTCCTCTCTGTGGACTTCCCCTTACTTTTAAAACTTGCTACAAAGGACCCTGTATCTTGTAGGTCTAGGATTTTCTAGCTGTGCTGAACCCATCTCTGTTTTCTCTTGATGTTCATACCATAAATCAGCACACTGGAAATACCCAACAAATATGTGTATCCTGGATTGTCTTTTATGGGTGCATAGTTCTTTTAAGAACTTGGCATAGGCTGGGACTTGTTTAATGGCATCAAGTAAAGGCAGATTGATCTTTACTTGCTTGAAAGTCTCCATCATTTCCTCAATTTTACCTTGCCCTTTGTCAAAAGGGGAAGGCCCTTGTAATGCCTTAGGAAATGGCAAATATGGGGGTGCTCCCTCACTTACAGTCTTAGCTAATGGGACTTCTTTCTTTTTTATTTTTTCTTTTTCTTTAGGATCCTCTTTATTTACAATTGGTTGCTCCTGCAGGTCCACCACTGGTGGTCTTTGTTGTGTTTTAGGAGAAATCCCTCCATTCTCTTCCTCCAAGCTTCTCACAGGCTCACAGCCCACTTGATTGTCCACTAGCTTACTACTTCTCAAAGTTGTAACAGATTTGGCTTCCTCATAAGTGGAGGAAACTTCACCCACTACAAATTGTCTTTGTGGGTTGTCTCGTGGTTGGTTGGGCAGCCTTCCTCCCTCTCTCCTAGTGAGAACATCAGACAGCTGACCAAGTTGATCTTTTGTCTTTTTTATGCTCTGGTTATGAGAGTGCATAGCTTGGATCAAGGTGTTTAAGCTCTGTAATGAAGATAGAACTTATTCCTCAAAGGATGATGTTCTCACAGCTGGAGTGGGTGCAGCTTGCTGCACAGGAGGAGCTACATGTTAGGCCATGGGTTGCTGATACTGAGGCCTTGGGACATAACCTTCTCGATAGGGCTGAGCATTTCTGTAGGGCATGGGCTGCTGGGGCTGCTGGTGCTGGTGCTGGTGTTGGCTAGGGTATCAATCTTGTTTCCACCTCAGATTGGGGTGGTTCCTCCATTGATATCCAGTAGCAGGCTGCTACCCAAGACTGAGCTGCAGCCACATGCTCGGTTATAAAATCGGAAAATTGGTCAGCAGATGGGCATTCTTCCATGGGATGAGCAGGGGACTGGCATATGGCACATGCCTCCTCCACTCTAGCAACCACAGGTGACTGCATTGCTCCCATCAGCCTATCAAATATTCGAGTTAAGCTGTCCACTTTCCTTTCCAGCTCACTTAGCACACTTACTTCATATATCTTTCCTCTTGAGGTATTTTCTTTCATCAATTTAGGAGGCTCTAGATCTCTTGCGAAGGTTTCCCTTTGCATAGAATTCTCACTGATGATGTCAAAGAGCTCCCATGCCTCCTCAGCAATTTTATGGAGATAGGTGCCACCACAGGAGGCATCTATCATATCTATGCTTTTAGCATCAATTCCTTGGTAAAAGCTTTGAACCAATTACCATTCAGGGATTTGATGGTGGGGGCATTTCTTGAGGAGTTCCTTAAATCTCTCCCAGGATTAATGAAAGTTTTCAGTTGGATCTTGGGTAAAAGAGATGATACCCTTCCTCAACTGACTGGTCTTTGACATAGGAAAGAATTTAGGCCAAAAACTGACATTGGAGATCACTCCAGGACTGAATACTATTAGGTGGAAGCAAGGACAACCAAGTCCTGGCTTTGTCCTTTAATGAAAAAGGAAAGAGCCTCATCCTAGTTACCTCCTCCCCCAAACCTGTGATGTTGAAGGTAGTGCACAGTCCTAAGAATTCATCTATATGCTTATAAGGGTCCTCCTTGGTCAGGCCATGAAATGAGGGCAACATCTGAATGATGGAAGATTTGATTTCATAGTTTCCTTGAGCAGCAGGGAACTGAATGCAGAAGGGAGAATTCTAGATCCCTGGTGCATTAAATTCCTTGAGAGTTCGAGGGTGCTGCTGCTCACCCATTTAAACAGATTCAATTTCAATAGCTATGGATGTAGTTGGTTTGGATCTGAGAAGTCTTTCAACCTCTGGATTTAGTGGAATAATCTAAGGTTGAAAGTTCTCCTACCAAACATACAACACTTACAAATTGAATGCAGAATAAATCCTCACACAATAGAAAGAAGCAATACAACTGACTAATTAATCTTTAAAAAAAAATAAAAAAATCAACAGATCTGAAAAATAAACAGGGAAAAAAGGGATGCAAACTACAGAGCAGCCTTCAGCACGGCTCTCCTCTCACTTTGTACTCAGATCTGATGAAATGCACACAAAAATACTGAAAAACAATAAAACTTACAAATGCAGTTAGTAAAATCAAACACACAGTTACAGATTTATAAAACAAAACTAGATCTACTAAATTCACAAACACCTCCCCGACAGCGGTGCCAAAAACTTGTTGGGGATTTCCAGTCTGCTCATTTATGGTGTAAACATCAAGAGAAAATAGGGATGGGTTCAGCATAGCTGGAAAATCTTAGGCCTGCAAGATACAGGGCCCTTTGTAGCAAGTTTTTAAAAGTAAGTAAGGGGAAGTCCACAGAGAGGTGGTTTGGAATTGGGTAAATCTCCAGATCTGTAAGAGATCTGGCATCCTAACTAATCTTGGTCTAGCTAAAAGACAGGGAAGAGATTAGATTGGATTTTTACTTAATCTAAACTACAATTAAAATGCAGATTGTCTTAGATAGAATCTAGAGCCTTAGGTCTGGCAGATGGAGGGTTTAAAAAATTAGAAAGTGGAGAAGAACAGCTTGGAGGTTGTTTTCACTGCAATCAGGTTGAGCTAAGCATATTACAGGGGTTCAAAAGCACACAAGTCCCTCAGCTGACTACAAGCACAGCTGCAGGGTATAAATTCCACTCCAAATCACAACATCCACCTGGCCTTAAGGCTATAATCTGTCCACTTTAATGGTCACAGACCATCCTATAAACTTTATCAAATCCATGGATTGCAGTAGATGAATCCAATTGAGGCCTGAGCTTAGATTTACCTTAAGGCTTTGATCTGTCCACTTTAATGGTCACATACCATCCTATAGATCTCCTACAAAGCCAGAGGCTCAATTAGAATAATTAAAACCACTACAAATGCTGTAATTTCTAGGTCACAGACGCAGGAAATTATAAGGATATCAGATCCAGGGAATTCAGATGATATCCAAGAGGTCTATCAGTTAAGTGGGTGAGCTGATCAAGCAACTCCTCTACACAAATCCAATCGAGCACCAAAATGAATCAAAGAGCTTTAGATCTAATTAAAACATTGAAAATAATATTTACATTGCAAACAAGGTCACTCTTACAATGGAATGCTCTCAGATTTGTAGTCTGTGCAGCAATTAACCCCAGCAACACTCTTAACCTTACCCAACCACAAATCTAACTCACTCCTTGCTGCTCCTAGGGAATTAGCCAACCATGGTTGGGCTAAAGGAAGGAAAATAGAATCTTGCTGCAAGCTCTGATCTCCAGGAAATTGTTCAGAATTTCGATCCTCCCCAATGGAAATTGGGGATCTCTATATATAGCTTTCTCCTCTATTTTTCCAGCCAAAAATCCCTTCTAGAAGGTCGTTAGAGTTTGTTAGAGTTCTTTTAAAGCACGTGGGTCGGTTAGGGCTTTCTAGGGCATCTTTTAGAACCTCGCGCCAGTCACCAAAGTGCCTCGATTTGCATGTAGCAGGTTACCAAGTCTCAGCGTGTGCATAGCATAGTTTCTGAGAAGTTCAGCACACGATTTCGATAGGCTGGAGAAGCTTTCGACAGGTTAAAAGTAAGCTTGTAGCCCCTTTCGATAGGTTCCCTAGTCTCTTCGATAGGTACCGCTAGGATGAATTTTCTCTTTGAAGCTTCAGGGTCCTCAGCCCATTATCTGGAGTATTCGATAGGCTGGCTGAGTAGTTCGATGGGTCCAGAGGTCCTTTTCAACAGGTTCAGCTCTGCATGCCGTCATCCCGATAGGTTGGCTCTCATTCCTATAGAAAGGCTTAAGCACCCTTCGATAGGTTCAATTCTAGCATCTTCATTTCGATAGGTTCAGGAAGCCTTCGACAGGTTCCCTTTTTCTCCTCAGGCAAGCTTTCGATAGGATGAGCTTTCTCTTTCATTCATCCCCTCGACGGGTTCAGGGATCCTGTCGAATTGCTCTATCTGCATGAATTCATCCTTCTTCAGCCTTCAGATCTTATCGAAAACTTCTTTAACTGCATAAATTCTTCCTTTCTTCAACTTATTCTCACTTTCTTCACCCTGCCCTACTGTAGCCACGCGCTCCAAGGGTTCAATGATGTGCTACCCTTTGGTGTGTTATTGCTGAGTTTGTCCTGTGCTGAGAGATGGCTCCTTGTTGGGCATTCTTGAGTGCTTTTCTTCATTAGTATCGTCTTTTATTGTTGTCTACAAAATGCACTTGACAAGGGCTTATTAGTGTGCTCACAAGTCTATCAATGGTCAGGTTATAGGGTGAAAAGTGGCATTTTTCACCACTTAACACAAACCCACCAATCTGCCAAACAAATTTTATTCGACGTGGTTGGACCCGCCACTTCCTAAGGAGCCTGACCCACTACAATTCCTCTGGGATGAGTACAAGGAGGTGCAGAGGATCCTGGCCAAGGAGGAGCAGAAAAAGGAGAAGATAAAGAAGAAGAAGCAAAAAATCGAACCACCTGCATCTCCGCCACCATCTTCTTCAAATCCCCCACCACATGCTCAACACCCATCTCCATGATCCTCGTCTTCACCCTCCTCCTGGCTCACAGTCCTCTTCCATAGCAGGTTAAGGATATCCCTGAGCCAGGAGGAAGAACCATTTTGTTTAACAGGATGTTCTACTTAGATTGTTCTTAGGGTTATAATTTTCTATTTTTTTTTTTATAATCAATTTGTTTTTGTACCTATAATAAAATGTCTTTTCCCGACAATTTGTCACTTTTTATTTTTTATGTGTTTATTCTTTTTTGTTATTTGTTATGTATTTTGCTTTTCACTCTTGTAGTGTTTGGTAGTTAATTTCTCCGTTTGTTCACTGCTGCACAACCATTGTCCTTTGAATCAGTGAGGACACTGCTCCTCATAGGTTTGGGGGTGTGGTAGGTTCTTCCAATGAAATAGTTAATCTAAGTACAGTAGATTCAAGTAAGACAGAAACAGAACCATGTTCACCTAAGAATCATTAGAAAAATGAGAAATATAAAAGTTCTCATTTAGGCATTACAAGCTTTTAAATTTTAACTTTTCCATGATGTGAACACCAAGTAAACTCACTTGTATCAGTACTGAGTGAATCATTAAAGAGATAAAAGGTAAGGACATACTTAAAAGTTCAATGGAAGACCATAACCAGTGAGAGTTAGGCCTACAAATTTTTTTTCCTTCCTTCGAGGAGTGACTGAGGCAATTCTTTTAGCTCTAAGGACTGGCTGAGGCAATGCCCTCACTAGAAGTTAGGCATCTCCAAGTTGAAACAACTCACTGTAATCATGAAACCTAGGAAAGGATCAAGGCCTTCTCTTGGACAGTTTGAGCTTAAACAGACCAAATCCTAATCAACTGCCCTTGTGCACACACCTGCTGAGCCTTAATTTCTAATTTTCTTCAAAATACACCTGAGTACTTGCACCTGAACCTATGGACATGACTCAAACCTACCCTCACTCTGAGAATTCAGAAGGTAAAGGAGAAGGAGCTGAAGATGGACAAGATAGGGTCAACATTGGGTGAATGGAGAAGAGATACCTAAAGTTGAGTAGTGTAACAGTTGAGGAAAGAGGTGGCAAGTCACAAACACAAAAATGAAAATAAAAATAGAAAGAAAAATGCAAAAAAAAAAGAAAGAAAAACAATAATGAAGAGGAGTGAGAGAGGAGTCAAGAGGAAAGGTTCATTGGAAAAATCAAAATGAAGAGGAGAAGCTGGCCACTTCAAGTCTGAAAAATTTGAAAGAAAATGAAAAGGAATTGAGCTAAAAATGGGTGAAGTTATGAATCACCTCCTTCACTTACTGATTTCTCAACTTTGAATCCCTTTTCAACCTTACATTCTTTATAACCCACTTCATAAGCCACATTACAACCCAGTTAAAGACCTTGTGATCCCAAGTCGAATGTGCTGTCATGAAGAGACAAGGAGTCATCCAATCTATGGTGAGAATATGCCAATGATGCCAAGACTTAGGTGCTTTGCCTATGCTCATGCTTACAGACCCATTTGGGGGTTGTAACTGCTCTTGAGCTTGAGAGAAAATAAAACCCTCAAGGTCCCTTGTGAGAGTATGCCCTGGTGAGCATTGGGTCTGATGTTGAATGTATTAGGCATGGCCTATAACCTGATTTTTGAATTAATGATGAACTCAGTGTTGATATACATGTGTTGTCCCCCTTGTGAGCTAATTGGAATTGTTGTACATTCATGTAGAGGTTTGATGATTAAATATCTGTGCTTTTCATGTCCAAATTCCTCACATTTTTTTTATTGAATCAAAGGTGAACTGATGCTCTGTTTCTTGACAGCTGATTTGATAATGTTACACCTTTGTTATATGTTTCATTGAGAAGTTTGTGGGTATCTTCACTGAAAACCCTCAGGAGACTTCACTCCTCCACCAGGGATCACCTAGGGGTTTAAAAGGCTTGGTACATATGCTAAATGTATCCGTGCTCTCTACGAAAGTGACATTTTAATTCTTAGAGTAGTTGTTTTAATTTTTCCATTGCTCAGGGACTAACAAAGATTAAGTTTGGGGGTGTGCTATTTACTGAAAAGTACCATTTTTCACCTCTTAACTTAGCCTTTGCTGGACCTTGAAGCAGACTAATAACCATTTGTTAAGTGTGTTTTGTAGTTAGCAATAAAATGTGCAGCTTAATACAAACTCCTTGCTTTTTGGCCCAAAAGAGAGAGAATAGACTCAAAGATGACAGCTAAGACAAATCTAATGGAACACCTTGGTAGTGCTTACCATGGTGACTCATTGTTGCTGATCACCATTGACCAAAGTCTAGCAGATGAATGAAGTTAGTTGAGAAGGGAGGAGACTGCGACAGCAGCAAGTGCAATGCACCAGAACAGTAAAAGGTAGACCTCGCAGTGTTGAGGAGCGTCTTCGCGAAGCTAAAGATGTAGTGGAAGAGGCCCTTGCGCAGATACGCTGCGCAGCCAGAAGGACAATAGAAATGACCTCGTAAAGATCTCACAGGTTAAAGTCCCCAGAATTTATGGTCATGAAGCTCTCACAGAGATCAAGCCTCTAAGCAGTCGCGCGAAGAACACAGCGAGTCCATATGTACGTTGAACAAACTATCACCTCGCAGAGTTCTCGCATAGCCTAGGAAGAGAGAGATGCCCAGAAATCTCTTTGCATAGATCTCGCACACTCTGAAGCCTTACCATTGACTATGCGAGCGTAGGTGCATAACTGTGCGAGTACTTAGCAAGAGAGAGCTTTTGAAGCTCAACTGAGTGAGAAATCCTGGTGCTCCAGATCATCTCTGTGACAGCATTGCAGCGCCAGCGAACTGCGCAATCAAATGAAGAGCTAACGCGCGAGCAAGCACTTTCCATCATCCAAAGGTAACTCCGTAAAGGCAAAGCAGCTACGTGAATGAGCTAAAAGCATATGCTAGCCCCGCGAAGCACGGGCTCTCCACTTCTCAGTTTTAACAGGACTTTTGGGAATTTCCTAAGGCTAGGGCACACTTCCCAAGGCACGGATTTCAAGTTGTATATCTCTAGGCATCCAAGGGTTGAAATAGTGCCACGTCTACTGGAAAAATTAGGGTTAATCTCTTTATAGCCAAGGCCATTTTGATAGAGTATATAAGCTGTACTTAGAGTTTATTATTTTCATCTTTCCTTCATCCTCTACCGACTGAGAACTCTAGCAGGATAGGGTTAGGGATTGGTCATCTCTTTTTCTTAATTTTCTTCTCTCTTAGCCTAGCACTTGTTGGCTAACCCCCTTGCAAGCAGCTAGATTTAGTTTTATTTCAGTTTGTAATAGGTTTTTGGTGTACATTGGGATTCGGATGAGTAGTTGTATACAAGCTGCAGCCTAGAGACAATTCATTGTAAGCTTCGTGTTCATCAATAGATTGCCATTTCAATGCTAATTGAATATAAAGATCTTATGGTTTCTTTAGATGTCTATAGGATCCATGTATTTGGGACTAGCTCATTCAGTTTCTAGTAGATCTATTACTTACCATCTGATTTCCCTTGGTTTGATAGCCCCATGGAAAGCAATACTGGATCTGTAGTGAGATACAGGGAGCTCAGAGGCCTATGGCCCATGGTGGTTGCAGCAGTTTTCATGTTCTTTCTTAGGCCTCTGTGGGATGGACAGACCAATGGGATACCCTGTGACCATTCAAGTGGATAGAGTATGGCCCTAAGGTTGTGTCCATTCACATGTTCGAGAAGGATTCTTCTCCTCTGCACATGAGCTTCTAGAGCCTTGTGAGGAGGTTTGTACAGGAACTGGCTCCTCTCTGTTTTATCTAGCAGACATCAGATGTTAGATATGATCTCTTTGTAGTAATTGCAGCTTGAGGCTGAGTCATTACAGGTCATTTGTAGCAATGACCAATTGAATCTAAAGCCTTATTCGACCTGTTGCATGGTCCTTTTTATGGGCACTAGTGAGCAGTTAGCCTTAGCAAAGCACTTAGGATCTTATGGGTTGGAATAATTATGGATGTCAGCCAGGTCTGTGCGCAGATCTGGGGAGCTTGTAGCACTGGCATTACATAGTGCTACAATAGTATTCATGGTTTGATATGGCCCAGTGGCTGGGGGAATGATCAGTCCACTCCCCTGGGTTAGATTGGCAATGTCTATTTTAACCAATGGGATTTGACAGACTCTAACGGATACCCTGTGACCATTAGAGTGGATAGAGTATAGCTCTAAGAGTGCCCCAAATGACATGGGTTAAACCGGATATTTTTATCTTGTTGAGGCTTTTAATAGCGTCTCAGCAAGGAACACTGTAGAGACAGACTAAATCTGAGTTACATCACTGATTTGACTCTAGCTTAACTTGCTTACTTCTCATAATTTTTATATTTTATTTTGGCACACACTATCACCATCTTCCTCTTAACCCTTTCTTTAGGATAGGGCTACATTTTATTTCTCTGCCTTTAGGATTAATTTAATGTAGTCGTGACACCCAACTCCCTTTCTTTAGAATTCTTGAATCTGTAGCCAGATCTAGAGGCCTACTATTATAGCCCATTTTGGGTTCTAGATCAATTTCTCTATGGGATAAACTCTTACTTATCAAAACTTGCTACAATGGACCATGTATCTTGCAGGACTGTGTTTATTTCAGACTTGCTGTACTGACCCATCTCCAATTCCCCACTCTTGATTTATTCTCTCCACTGTTCTTAATAAAATATCAGCAAGAGTCTCGAAAAATGTCCAATAGAACACCAAGAAAACTCACTTGTATTAGTACTTAGTGAATCATTAAAGAGAGAAAAAGGTAAGGACATGCCTAGGAGCTCAATGGAAGACCATAACTAGTGAGATTTGGGCCTACAAAATTTTTTTCCTTTCTTTGAGGAGTAACTGAGGCAGTTCTTCTAGCCCTAAGAACTGGCTGAGTCTGTTCCCTCACTAGAAGTTAGACACCTCCAAGTTGAAACAACTGACAACACTCATGACACTTAGGAAAGGATCAAGGCCTTCTCTTTGACAGTTTGAGCTTAAATAGACAAAACCTTAATTAACTGCCCTTGTGCCCACACTTTTTGAGCCTCAATTTCCTTTTTTCTTCAAAATACACCTGAGTACTTGTACTTGAACCTATGGACCAGATTCAAACCTACCCTCACTATGAGAAATCAGAAGGTAAAGGAGAAGGAGCTGAAGATGGATAAGAAAAGGTCAGCATTGGGTGAATGGAGAAGGGATACTTAAAACTTAGCAGCGTAGCAGTGTTATTCATTAAAAAGTACCACTTTTCACCTTTTAACCTAGCCTTTGCTAGACCTTGAAGCTCACTAATAATCATGTTTTAAGTTTATTTTGTAGTTAGAAATAAGCTGTGCAGCTTAATACAAAATCCATGCTTATTGGTCCAAAGAAGAGAGGGAATACATGTAAAGGTGACAACCGAGCCAAAGTCTAATAGAACAGCCTGATAGTGCTCACCATGGTGATTCAATTGCTGGTCATCATTGAATAAAAGCCTAGCAGATGGAAGAAGTTAGCAGAGAATGGAGGAAGCTGCAACAATAGCAAGTGCAATGCATCAGATTGTCAAAAGAATCTTCTCGTAGAGTTGAGGATCCCCCTCACGAAGCTAAAGATGCAGTAAAAGTTTCCCTCGAGCAAATCGGTCGTGCAGCCAAGAGGAGAACAAAAAAGACATCGCGAAGATTTTACGATTTAAAACTCTCAAAATTTATCCTCGTGAAGCTCTCGCAAAGATCGAGCCCCAAAGCAGCTGCACGCAGAACATAGCGAGTTCATATGCATAAAGAACAATTTATCACCTAGCGGAGTTCTCGTGTAGCCAAAGAAGAGAGAGATGCCAAGAATTTCTCTTGCACAACTCTCGTGCTCCCTGAAGCCTAATTAGTTACTACATGAGCACTTAGCGAGAGAGAGAGAGCTTTTGAAGCTCTATTTGTGCGAAGAATCCTGGCGCTCCAGATTATCTCCACGACAGCAAGGCAACACAAAGGAATTGCGTGATAAACTGAAGATTGACTACGCGAGTAAGCACTTCTCATCTACTAAAGGTTACTATGTGAAGGCTCTGTAACTACGCAAATGAACAAATGCAGATGCCAGCCCTGCGAAGCTCGGGCTCTCTACTTCTCAGCTTTAACTAATGGACTTTTTAGGAATTTCCTAAGGCTAGGGCACACTTCTCGAGGCACAGATTTTGAGGCACATATCTCTAGGCTTCCAAGGGATTAAACAGTGCCACATTTGCTAGAAAAATTAGGGTTAATCACTTAAAAGCCAAAGCCTTATGGACAAAGTATATAAGTTGTACTTAGAGCTTATTTTTTTCATCTTTCCTCCATCCTCTATCGGCTGAGAGCTCCAACAGGTTAGGGTTAGGGTTTGATCATCTCTTTTTCTTATTTTTCTTCTCTCTTAGCCCAACATTTGCTGGCTAATCCCCCTCTAAGCAGCTAGGTTTAGATTTTTATTTTAGTCTTCTAATAGGTTTAGTAGACATTAGGATTTTGGATGAGCAGTTCTGTACCAGCTGCAGCCTGGAGGGCAATTCATTGTAAGTTTGGTTTTTATTAATGGATTGCTATTTTAATGCTTAATCAATCTGTTATTTTTCTATATGTCCATAGTTCTGAATTGGCTATATCATACATTTAGGATTTGAGCTTATTGAAAGACCCATGGAAAGCAATGCTGGATCTGTAGCATTGCTCCTTACTTTTCCATTCCTCCTTACTCTACCCTCCTTCATGCCATGCAAGCCAATCCTTAAATCAAAAGGGATGTTATTTGAGGAATGACTAATATTAAACAGTCCTATGAAAAAAGGATTAATCACCTCCAAGTGGATATCGAAAAGCTACTGAAGGACATCGCGAAGGGTTGGAAAAAAAAGTTGCATCTATATAAAGCCTAAGAGAGTTTGGCTACACAAGAGAAGCTCAATGCTGAACAAGAGAAAATGGCTATTGCAACAACAAAGCTGAGAGCTGATGCATTAGAGAAAAGGTTGACTGCCTCCAAGGAGATCAAGACACTCCTTATTGCCCGAGTTGAATTGGCTGAACAAAAGGCTGAAATCCTTGAGTGGCAACTAGTTGTATCAACTGGAAGAGTACCCCCACCAGCTATTGGGGAAAAAGAGAAAGGAAAAGGAGTTATCATTAAGGATGAACCAACTGATCCTTAAATGCTTAATCACTTGTGCACATGTATTTAATTTGGAAGTACTGTGTAGTTTTTGTAGTTTCCATTCCTCCTTTGTACACACTTTAGATCTTCTAATGAATGTTCTTTATGTGCTATTTTTTTTAGTTTACTGTTTTTTTTTATTTCCTTTTGTCTGCTTGTCTGCTTGTGTGTTTATTTGTTGAGTGCTTTCTTTCCTGTTGTCTCTTTTCTCTTAGTTCTATTTTGTACCTGCTGCTTATCCACTCTTAACATTGAATCAGTGAGGACACTACTCCTAATAGGTTTGGGGGTGTGGCAGGTTCTGCCAATGAAGTAGTTAACCCAAGTGCAACAGAGTCAAGTAAGTAAAGATAGGAATGGAGCCATGTTCACCTAAGAATCATGAAAATTAAGAAATTTAAATTTTTTGCAGACCTTTAGGCATTACAAACTGATTAAATTTCAACCATTCCATGAGGTGAACACCAGAAAAACTCACTTGCATCAACACTTAGTAAATCACTAAAGAGAGAAAAAGGTAAGGACATGCCTAAAAACTCAATAGAAGACCATAACTACTGAGTTTTTGGGCCTACAAAAAATTTTCTTCCTTTCTTTGAGGAGTGAATGAGGAAATTCTTCCAGCCCTAAGGACTGGCAGAGGCATGCCCTCATTAGTAGTTAGGCATCTCCAAGTTGAAACAATTGACAAAACTTATGATACTTAGGAAAGGATCAAGGCCTTCTCTTGGACAGTTTGAGCCTAAACAGACCAAACCCTAATCAACTGCCCTTGTGTATATGTTGGGGTAATTTAGATGCTTGTTGCTAACTTTATTGAAAACAATGATAAGAATGGGTTAGTGAAAATAAATCAAAGGTGGATTAAAAACTACAGAGCAGCTAGTCTAAAATTACACAGACCTGCAAGATACAGGGCTTGTTGTAGCAAGTTTTAATAAGAGTTTGTCCCACAGGGAAAAATGATCTAAAGCTCCAAGGGAGCTTTCTTTAGTAGGTCCTCCAGATCTGACTACAGATCTGACAATCCTAAATGGAAGGGGATTTAAGGTCACTACTGTTTAAATCCTATGGTAACCTAATGCTTAAACTACATAAATGGTTGAAAAGAATGATGGAGTGTGAGAAAATAAATATAAAAAGGGTGAGAAGTAAGCTATTAGGTACAGATCTGATGGGTTTTATAACTCAGACTAAGATCTGCTGCTATAGAAGTCCTGTCCAATGGCTACATTATCACCAAAGAGGAGAAAGGATCCAACTCACCCCTGTTCCATGATCCAATCCCTTATGGCTATAACCTGTCCACTCAAATGGTCACAGACTATCCAATAGGAGAACCATAGTCCATAGATGGGTCAGAACATGTTTATCATTGTAGGCACTACTTCATCCAGGCTACAAGCTCAAGAATCCATAGGAACCTCAACCTCTAAAGTTCTGTGTGTGGGGCATAGGCCTGCAATGTGCACTAGCCTGGACACACAGGACCAACAAGATTTTGAGTACTAGCTGTTCACTGCTTTAGAAAGACAGCAGTGATACAGTCATAAGCCTACAATCTCTACAGCCAGATCAGATCTGCCATCTGATGGTGGGTTTATACAAATATAGGGGATCTGTCTCTGCACAATCTCTCACAAGGCTACAAGCACAAGTGTAGAGAAGAAGAATCTGTCTTAGATCTCTGGATTGGCCTCACCCTAGGGCTATAACCTGTCCACTCAAATGGTCACAGACTATCCACAGAGGCTATCCTCCTCACAGAGGTCTGAGACAGAACAAGTAGATTGTTGCCACCATCATGTTCACAAGGCTACCAGCTCAAGCTCCCATGGGGATTCAGATTTAGTGGATCCTGTGGAGGGGCATAGGCCTGCAATGTGCCTAACCTGGACACACAGGTCACTTGAATCTAAATAAATCCTTCAAAACAATCCTCCATTGCTTACAATACAACTTAGCAATGGAAGATCTCAAGGCAGCAGCCTTGTACAGAATAACCCTCAAACATCAATCCCATACATGCATAAGATCCTATTATAAAACTTAAGTAAAACTATTCCAAATAGACATACAAAGGCATACCCAGCAAGTGCTGGACTATGGAGAGAAGAAAAAAAGAAAAAGAAACTGCCTAAACCCTAGCCTTAGCCTACTGGAACTCTACAGCTAATTCAAGAAGATCGGCCTAAATTTAATCCTAACTCTCCTAAACCTAAACTAGGCTTAGGCTTATATATATCAGTCGGCTGTGGGAGCATTAGGGTTAGGAGAACCCTAATTTTAATGATGCAAACGTGGCCCATTTATGTTCTTTGGATGCCTTAGGGCGCGTGCACGAAGATTGGAGCATTGGAGTGCGTGCCCTAGTTACTGGAAATTCCCAAACTACCCTTGCAGAAGTGGGGGGAAGTTAAGATCTCGAGCCTCGCTAGATAGCAAGGATTTCCAGGTCTTATCACGTGATAGAGTTGTCGTCACGAGATTGAATTGACTTGAAGCTCTTGCACTCGCGGGATAGATAGTTTGGTCATCACGGGATTGCGCTTTCGATTTGAATGGCGCGGGAATTGCACGCGCAGTTCGTTCTTTAGTGAATCTCGTGAGGATCCCCGCGAAGAAGCAATGTGCATAGGTCTCTAGATTACACGAGCAGTTCCCTAGAGATCTACATCTCGAGACTATTGGGCGACAGCTGCGCGTCGAGGTGCCTGGAGCTCTCTCTCCTCACTGAATCGCGCGAGGATTAAATGCTCCTTGTTGAGGTCTTTTTAGTGCTTGCTACTAACTTTATTAGAAATGGTGATAAGAATTAGGTAAGTGAAAATCAAAGTTGGATTGAGGAGCAGCAAGCCTAAAAATACACAGTCCTGCAAGATACAGGACCTGTTGTAGCAAGTTTTGATAAGTAAGAGTTTGTCCCACAGGGAAAGTTGATCTAAAGCTCCAAGGGAGCGATCTTTAGTAGGCCCTCTAGATCTGGCAATCCTAAATGGAAGGGGATTTATGGTCACTATAGTCTAAATCCTAAGGTAACTTAATGCCTAAACTACAGAAGGGGTTGAGAAGGGTGATGGAGTGTGAGAAAATAAATATAAAAGGGTGAGAAGTATGATATTAGGTACATATCTGATGGGTCTTATAACTCAGACTCATATCTGCTGCTATAGAAATCTTGTCCAATGGCTACATTATCACCAAAGAGGTGAAAGGATCCAACTCACTCCTGTGCCATGATCCAATCCCTTATGGCTATAACCTATCCACTTGAATGGTCGCAGACTATCCAATAGGGGAACCACAATCTAGAGATGGGTCAGAATGAGGTTATCATTATAGGCACTACTTCATCAGGGCTACAGGCTCAAGAATCCATAGGAACCTCAACCTCTAAAGCTCTGTGTGTGGGGCTAGGCCTACAACGTGCACTAGCCTGGACACACAGAACTAGCAAGAGTTTGAGTACTAGCTTTTAAGCTTAGTTGTTCACTACTTTAGAAAGATAGCAGTGATCTAGTCACAAGCCTATAATCTCTACAGCCAGATCAGATCTTCCATCTGATGGTGGGTCTATACAAATACAGGGGAGTCTGTTTCTGTACAATCTCTCACAAGGCTACAAGCACAAGTGTAGAGAAGAAGAATCTGTCTTAGATATGTGGATTGGCTTCACCCTAGGGCTATAATCTGTCCACTTGAATGGTCACAGACTATCCACAGAGGCTATTCTCCTCACAGAGGTCTAAGACAGAACAAAAACATTGCTGGCACCACCATGTTCACAAGGCTACCAGCATAAGATCCCATGAGAATTCATTTAGTGGGTCCAGTGGTGGGGCTAGGCCTGCAATGTGCCTAACCTGGACACACAGGTCACTTGGATCTAAGTAAAACCTTAAAGATAATCCTCCATTGCTTACAATATAACTTAGCAATGGAGGATCTCAAGGCAACAGCGTTGCACAGAACAACTCACAAAACACCAATCTCATACATGCAATAGATCCTATTACAAAACTCCATTAAAACTATACCAAATAATCATACAAAGGCATAGCCAGCAAGTGCTGGACTATAGAGAGAAGGAAAAAGGAAAAAGAAAACTCCTAAACCCTTACCTTGGCCTACTGTAATTCCACAATTGGTTTCAAGAAGGAGTACAAAAGTTAAGTCCTAAAAGAGATCCTTAAACCTAAGCTAGGCTTAGGCTTATATAGTAGTCGGCTCTCTCGGAATTAGGGTTAGGAAAACCCTAATTTTTCAATGTAATTGCAGCCCATTCCTGTCCCTTGGATGCCTCGAGGCGTGTGCATAGAGATTAGAACATTAGAATGCGTGCCCTAATTATTGAAAGTTCCCAGATTACCCTTGCAGAAGTGGGGCAAAGTTAATAGCCCGATCCTCGCTAGGTAGAAAAGATTTCAAGATCTTGTCATGTGGTAGAATTGGCATCGCGAGGTTAAATTGACTTGAAGTTCATGCAGTCACGGGATTGATACTTCGGTCATCGCAGGATACTTCTGGCTGTTGCGAGATTGCTCTTTCCTTTTGAATGGCGTGGGAATTGCGCGCGTGGTTTGTTCCTTGGTGAATCTCACAGGGATCCTCGCGAGGAAGCAATGTTCATAGGCCTATGGATCGCGCCAGCATTTCCTTGAAGGTTTGTATCCTGTGGCCACTATGCGACAGTCGCGCACTGGAGTGCCTGGAGCTCTCTCTCTTCTGTGAATGATGCGACGATTGAAGACTCCTTTCTTGAGTTGCGCGAGACTGTGCGAGTGTTGCGCAAGCACTGATGACTGAAACTCGCGAGAACCTCATGAAGTCTACTTTTCAATTCTTTATGCCATCAAATCGCGCGAGAATGGCACAGAGACTGTGCGACCAGGTGGTGTGCTATCTTCAGAAGCCCGTGACAACTGCACGAAGGAATTTTCTTTTGTTCAATTGAACCCTGCGACATCTATGTGAGGTATTCTTCTTGGTTTGTTTCTGCTTTATTGTGCCTATGCTGCAGCCAATTCACTGTCTGGGTTCAACCTTCATTCTTTTGAGGGGATTCTGGGGCAACAGTAGGCTTCTTGTCATGGTTAGGGGTTTATTTACAGCTGCTGCTTATTACCTACAGAATAAACTTAAAACACATTTATTAAATGATTATGGGTCTAACAGAGATTAAGTTAAGGGGTGAAAAGTGGTACTTTTCAGGTCTTAACACTCCTCTCTTGAGCTGCGTGAGACTGTGCCAGACTGCGCGAGAGCTTACAACTGAGCCTCGCGAGGACTGCGCGAAGTCTGTTTTTGAGCCCTTCTGTCATTAATCTGCGCGAGAACGGCGTGAGCAGTTGGTGTGCTACCTTGAGAACCCTGCAACAACTGTGCGAAGCATTTTTCTCTGAATCAATTGAACCCTGTGACATTTTCACGAGGCTCACTTCTTGACTAGCTGCTGCTGTGCTTTGACTATGCTGCAGCCAAGTTCTATTCGGATTCAACTTCCTTTCTTCTGAGGAACTTCTGGGGCAAAAGTAGGTTTCGTAGCAGGGTTAGGGCCTTATCTGCAGCTGCTGCTTATTACCTACAAAATGGGCTTAACACACATTTATTAAATGACTAAGGGTCTAATAGAGATTAAGTTAAGGGGTGAAAAGTGGTACTTTCAGGTCTTAACACTCCCCCAAACCTAATCTTTGCTAGTCCCTTAGCAAAGCTTTAACTAATTAAATGCCACTTTCGTAGGGATCACGGGTACATTTAGCATATGTACCAAGCCTTTTAAACCCCTAGGTGATCCCTAGTGGAGGAGTGAAGTCTCCTGAGGGTTTTCAGTGAAGATACCCACAAACTTCACAATAAAAATAGTTAAAAGTGGTGCAGTCAATGGCAAAACAAATTTCAATGAATAAAGCATCAATCCACTTTCCTTTAGAATTCAGAGGAAATTGCAGCAGTAATGCAGGCCATTTAAAACTCAAAATTTTATTCAGCATGTGTTTACATTTCCACCAATCATTTTATTTTAGAAATTCAATGTGCACATATCAGTACTAAGCTTGCCTTAAATTCAAAAATCAGGTTGGATACAACCCCAATGAAGTTACAAGTCAGACCCAATTCTTACCAGGGTTATCTCTCAACAATGAATATCTAGGGGTGTTCACATTTAAAGCAGCTCAAGAGCAGTTACAGACCCCAAATGGGCTTGCAAGCATGAGCATAGGTAAAGCTTATAATTTCTGACATCCTCATGACTCTTCACCATAAATTAGGTACTCCCTCATCTCCACCTGATAGCTCATTTCACTTTGGATCTTCAAGGTCTTGTTGAATGGGTTGTAATGTGGCTTATGGGTGAGGGATATAAAGAATGAAGGGGTAAAAAAGAAATCAAAATTGAGAAATCAACAAGGTATGGAGTGACTCATGACTTCACTACCTTCATTTCAGCATAACTTCATCTTACTTGATATATTTCAGAATCAAAGTGTCCAGTTTCTCCTCTTCTTTTTAATTTTCAGATGATGTTCTTCTCCAAACTTCTCTTCCTTTTTCTCTTTTTATTATTTTTCTTCTTTTTATTTTTATGATTTTTATGATGAACTGCCACACAAATACCACCAACACACTGTTGTTCATAGGTTACTTTTCTTCTCCTTCTACCAAATGTTGGACCACTCTCACTTCCTTCAACTCCTCCTTTACCTTCTGATTTCTCAGAGTGAGGGTAAGGTTGAATCAGGTCATGAGGTTAAGGTTCAAGTACTCCAGTGTTTGTTAAAGAAAAATAGGACTTTTTGAGACTCAAAGAGTGTATGCAAAAGGGTAGTTTTAAAAGGTTGGGTTTTCAAGCTCAAACTATCCAAATGAGGGCCTTGAATCATTTCTTTAGTATCATGAGTGCTGCCAACCAGTTTTGATTTGGAGGTGCCTAACTTCTAGTAAAAAGTGATGAGTCAATCAAATCTTAGAGCAGAAAAAATACCAAAACACTCTTCAATAGACATTGATGGGCCTAAATCTCACTAGGTGTGGTCTTCTTTTTAACTCATGGAGTGTATTTTCACCTTTTTCTCTCCTCTTAGGTTTACTAGGTACTAATTTGAAATTTCTGATTTTAGTTTCATAGTGGTGCCAGGATTTTAAGATTTTCAGTTTCGATATGTCTGCAGAAATATTTTAAATTTTCACAAATTTTCTCATTGCAGCAAGTTAGGTGAAAATTAACTTTATTCATCCCAATTATAGCACCACTACTACACTAAAGTTAACTATTCTATTGGCAGACCTACCCTGCCACACCCTCAAACCATGAGGAGCAGTGTCCTCACTGGTTCAAAGGTCAGAAAGTGCAGGGTAATAGTCATGAAGAAAAAAGTAAACAGATACAGACAATATACACAAAGCAGTATACAAAAAGAACTTCTATTATCTTAGAAAGAAATGTACAACTGTAATTACAATGACAAGAAAAGAAATGGAAAGGAAAGAAAAGCCTAACTACAATCTAGATTAAGAGGAGGAATCAGAATCTGTGAACCAGTCCCAGACCATCTGTTGTTCATGTTTCCTAAGTTCAGCTTTATTTTAAGAACTGAGCTTGGACTTGGATCTGTCTGTGGGAGCTTTGGTCTTTTTCTTCTTTGCTTTGCTCTCAGTTGGACTCTTTTTCTTTGGCTGCCTTGGTTTCTTTGGTTGGACTGGTGGCTTCTTCATGGTTAGAGCTTTTGGTACCCTCACTCTCATTTTTCTGGTCTTGGGTTCAGGAGGGATCATAGGGGATTTTCCTTTATCTTGCTCAAGGGGGGCAATAGGGACTTCCCTTTGTCTGGCTGGCCATGTGGTTGTGCCTCCTCAAACTGGGCAGCTGGCTCTTTGCCAATTTTTATAGAGGCTACTGTGGAAGCAGTCCTCTTAGCAGTGACTTTCCTTTGTTTAGGATAAGTTTGCTCAGTAGGAGGTGATGAAGGAGGGGCAGTAGGGGTTTGGGTAGCTTGAGGATCAGGTTCTGGCATGAGTACAGTGAGTGGGGTGGGTTGCTGAGTTGCACTTTTGGCAGCAGCAAATGCAGCTTCCAAAGAGGATATCTAGATTTGGACTTTCAGGAGGTCAGTTTCATAGATTTCCTTTTGGAGTCTGAAGATTTCCTGGGAATTATTGAGTCTTTTTTTGAACATTCTTGCTTTCATCTTCTCCACATTAGTATTAGCTTTCTCCAGCTCCAGATTCATCTGATGATAAGCAGCCATAGTTTTTGCCTTCTCATAGGCCTCCAAGATGTTAGTCCAGCCAAGGAAAATACCCAGTAATTACTTTCTGTAGGCTTCCTCAAGTTCAGTAATCTGCTGCAGCAGGAGGGTCTCTATGGATTTCCTAAGTTGGGTCATGCCCCTCAGGACATCCCTCCTAAGGTAGGGATTATCTCTCATGGCATGGAGGATGGTGAGGTAGGGAGGGATGTAAAAGGAGTGTTTGGGTGCGATAGGAAGAGAAGAAGTGGAAGGAGCAAAATGTGATTGGTCCTCGATGGAAGAAGTGATGTTATCAGTGGGTAAGTCTAGTTGTTGGGAGAGGGTAAAAGGTTCTGGGTCTATTTGGGTGGATTTGTCAGTGAATGTTGGAGGGGGTAGTATAAGAGGTGGGATTGAATACATGAGGGGGAAAGAAAATGAGGTAGGCTCACTAGGAGTAGGTGGTGCTGGGGAAGGGAAAAAGGGAATGGTAAAAGATATGAAAGAGAATGGTTGGGTTGTGGAGTCAGGGCTGGAAGGGGAAGGGACCAGTGGGGTTTGATTGGATTGTTGAGGGATGGGTTGGTTTGTCAATGTCTGAAGTGTGGATTTGATGGATGTGATTTCTGTTTGTATCTGGTCCCGTATGTGTGTTGTGGTGGACAGTTATGATTGGATGTCTTGGATGAGGGAGAGGATAAGTGTAAGTGTGTCTGGGTTGGGAGGTTGAGATTGTGTAGAAGATGGAACAGGTTGAAAAGGGGAGGAAGGGGCATGATGGAAAGTGAAAGGAGGAGGAGATTGGGGTTCTGTTGAGTGATGTGGTGATGTATGTGGGGAGTCCAGGAGAGGGGTGTAGTGGGTGGGCATGGTGTCAAGGAAACTAGCCATAAAGGCTTGGAATCCGGTGATTGTGTTAAGGTTGAGGTCTATGTCTCTGAGTGGGAATGTAGTAGGCATGACAGGAGTGGTATCTTGGTCAATGTGTGGTGTGTCAGTGGGGATAAAAGGGATTGTGGGTGGGGGTAGGGACATTATGGGGGTTGTGAAAGTGGTTTTCTTTTTCTTGTATGAGATCAGTGGAGGGCTGTCAGGGTTATGTGAAGATGATGGGGGTATTGGGGCTGTGTATTGAGTTAGTGTAGGGGAAGGTGTGGGGCTGACATGGGGGGTGGTGTCCTCCCAGGTACCAATCACTGGGAAAAGGGGTGTTGTGGTGGAAGGGGGAGATGTTGATGGTGTAATGGGATGGGATGTTGTCAGGATAGGGGATCCTGCAGTAAAAGGTGGGGGTGGATGGGGCTGCTGCACCAGAGGTAGTGACAGGATCTTGAACTACCTCTGTGGTAGCAGGGGTGGGCCTTGTAATAGCTTCCTCATCTGTTTGTTTGGGAGGGGCCTGAGCCTCAACTTTCTTCTTCTTCTGGGTCTCCACCAGGCTCCTGCAGATTCCCCATTGCCTCTTGGCAAAAGTTGTAGGGGCTAGGATGGTAGTCACCTCTCCTTCTGGTATCTTGTACCCCCCCTCAAAAGCAGTTTGGTGATGACTCTGGCATAGGCAAGTGTGTGTGGCTTCTTTTTTTGCCCTAGCTTCTCCACCATGTCCTTCATTGCTTCAAAAATTAACAAAGCTGCATGGAAGCCATGGCCCAGAGAGAAAGTAAACAACATCAGCAATAGGAGCCCTCCTCTCCTGCTGATGGCCTGAGCAATAGATGTTCTTTCTCAGGACTTGATCAATGAAAAGGAGGCTTGGCTCCAACTCTCTTCTTCTTATGGAATCCCCTGAGGCCTTTAATCCTCTAGTAAGTGCCCTTGCAATGGTATCAATTGAGGCACTCAGGGGAGGGCCATATCCACAGCTAGTGTCAAATGCAGCTGGGATGCCCAATACTTCTGCAATCAGCTTGGGGTTGATCAACATCTCGAAATCATTAATCAGTCTGAGGAAGCCTAATTGTCCATCTTTGTCCTTGGTGACCCTGATGTGTTGATAAAAAAGTTGCACGAGCCTAGGGTAGGCTAGTGTTGGAATTCCTCTCATCAAGGGTGTCAGACCAGCCTTGCTCATAAATTGAATGGCAGGGGCAGAGAGAGGCTCTGTCTCGAAGAAGGGCAGGTCGAAAGCTGTTTTAGGCTCCAAGGGGATTGAAGCCATAAGCTTAGAGGGTGTAGAAAACTCAGGGTTTGGCTCCTCCACCTCCTCAACCACATCTTTCCCTTTTTTCGGTGCCTTAAAAGTCTTGACCTTCTTAGGAGTGGGCTCAGCAGGGGCCTTATCCCTGGCCCTTTTCTTTGGTGCACTTTTAGGGGCCATTATAAACTCTACTTTTGAAGATGAAAAAGGGGTATTGAGATCTGAGTGCTTACCCTAAAATCGTAGGGTTTGGTTCGATCTGACACACACTGAACCACAAGATCTCTGAACAGAGGGCAACTGATGGGGATGACGTTAGGAATAAATCTCTAGGATCCTGATGTGAGTAATGGGTTGTAGAATGGACCCTGGAGGAGAGAGGTAGAAGAGCGCCAGAAGCTAGGGTTTCGTTGGATGGAGAAAAGAGAGAGAACTAGAAAAGGAGACAATCGCGAGTTTAAAATACTTATCGCTAGGCTTGGCGCGCTTTGGAAATATTTGGTCGTGGGATGGGAAATGAAACCTAGCAACGGTGTAATTGCCACTTGGATTGCACGAGAGGCTCTCAGGGTTCACTTTGAATCTCGCGACAGCTATTGAAGTGCTCTATTTGGATTGCGTGAGAGGCTCCCAGGGTTCATTTTGGACCCCACGACAGCAAATGAAGTATTCCATTTGGATTGCGTGATAGTCTCCCAGGCCTCTTTTTGGACCCCGTGACAGCAAATCATTAAACAGAGGGCATGAGCTCTTCATTCTACCATTTGCATTTATGCTGTGGCTAGATCCTAGGTAAAACCCACTACCAGGGTTACTCCCAGACACTCTAAGGTCAAACATTCAAGCATATGCAGCAAAAATCATTATCCAAAAATCATGCATTCAATCAAAAACCACCAATTCAAGAGAAGTAATCATTCAAACCAAGCATAAAAAGAAATCAGACCAGACAGATTCAGACTCAAGTGAGGCCACTAAAATTTTCTAAAAAAAAAATAAAAAAAAAAAAAAAATTTGAACATAAGAAGGCAATATAAACCTAATAAAATCAAAGTACATATAATACATCATTGACACATCTGTGGATCAGTTTAATGAAGGGTCCCCTTGAAAATGAATGGTGTCCATTGGTTCAGTAGGTTTTTCTAAGCAAGGCTTAAGCCTCTGACCATTCGCCTTCAAGGTTTTCCTAGACTTGGGATCCTTGATTTCTACAGCACTAGATGGGAAAACATTCATGACAATATAGAGGCCTTCCCATCTAGATTTCAATTTGGCAGGAAAGAATTTAAGATTGGAGTTAAACAACCAAACTTATCACCAGCCATGAAGCTCTTTCTTAACAAACCCTTGTTAAAGAAAGCCTTGGACCTTTCCTTGTATATCCGGACATTGGCATATGCATCCATCCTCAGCTCATCCAGTTTTGGTAGCTGCAGCAACCTGTGATGACAAACATAAGTTAGATCTAGATTTAAATTTTTTATGGCCCAATAGGCCCTATGTTCTAACTCTACTGGGAGATGGCAAGCCTTGCCATAAACTAGTCTGAATGGGGACATCCCAATGGGAGTCTTATAAGCAGTCCTATAAGCCCATAATGCATCATTTATCTTTTTAGCCCAGTCCTTTCTGTCAGTCCTCACTGTCTTCTCAAGGATGCGCTTGATCTCCCTATTAGAAATTTCAACTTGCCCATTGGTTTGCGGGTGGTAGGGAGTAGCAATCCTATGGGTGACAAAATATTTCTTGAGAAAGCTCTCAAAATTTCTGTTACAGAAATGGCTACCCCCATCACTGATAATAGCTCTAGGGGTGCCAAATCTTGAGAAGATATTCTGCTTTACAAATTTTTGGACTACTTGATTATCATTGGTTCTTGTGGCAATAGCTTCTACCCATTTTGAAACATAATCTACTGCCACTAAGATGAAATGATAACCATTTGAAGGAGGAAAGGGGCCCATAAAGTCAATACCTCAGACATCAAACAGTTCCACTACAAGGATGGGCTGCAAAGGCATTGAGTTTCTTTTGGACAGTCCTCCTAGTTTATGACATCTCTCACATGTCCTGTAGTGTGTATTGGCATCTCTGAATAAAGAAGGCTAATAGAACCCACATTGCAAGATCTTATCGGCTGTTTTTCTTCCACTAAAGTGACCCCCACAAGCATTTTCATGGCACATGGCCAGAATACTGGGGACATCACTTTCTGGAACACATTTTTGGATGATTTGGTCTGCACAATATTTGTATAAGCAAGGTTCCTCCCAGAAAAAGAATTTGACCTATGAGAAGAATAGGTCTTTATCCATTTTGGTCCAATGGGTAGGAATCTTGCCTATAACTAAATAATTTACAATCTGTGCATACCAAGGAACCAAGGATTGGATGGCAAACAATTGCTCATCCGGGAAAACATCATTTGTAGGGTCCTCAACACATTTCTCCAACACAATTCTAGACAAGTGGTCAGCCACCACATTTTCCACACCCTTTTTGTCCTTGATTTCAATGTCAAATTCCTGCAACAGGAGTATCCATCTAATCAGCCTGGGTTTAGCATCTTTCTTGGATAATAGGTATTTCAATGCTGAGTGGTCTGTGAAGATCATAGTTTTAGACCCTAGTAGGTAAGGTCTAAATTTGTTCACATAAAAAACCACTGCTAGAAGCTCTTTCTCAGTTGTGGTGTAATTCAACTGAGCTTCAGTAAGTGATTTGCAGATATAGGCAATGACCACTGGTAGCTTATCTTTCCTTTGGCCCAAAACAGCACCTATTGTCAAGTCGGATGCATCACACACCAGCTCAAAGGACAGTGCATAGTCAGGTGTTTAGAGCACAGGGGCAGAGGTGAGGCATATCTTCAAAGTTTTAAAGCCACAAGACATTCAACAGAAAAATCAAAGGGCACATCCTGGCAGAGCAGGTGGCACAATGGTTTAGCAATTTTACTGAAGTCTTTAATGAACCTCCTGTAGAATCCTGCATGTCTAAGGAAAGATCTGATTTGTTTGACTGTTCTTAGAGGGAGCAAATTTGTAATGAGGTCAACTTTGGCCTTATCTATCTCAATCCCTTCTCTAGAGACTACATGGCCCAACACAATACTTTGTATTACCATGAAGTGGCTCTTTTCCCAACTTAAGACCAGATTGGTTTCCTCACATCTTTGCAAGACCAGGTAGAGGTGTTACAGACATTGTCCAAAATTGTCCCCATATACAGAGAAATCATTCATAAAAATTTCCAAGAACTTGTCAATCATATCAGAGAATATGGCATACATACACCTCTGAAAGGTGGCTGGAGCATTGCACAACCCAAAAGACATCTTTCGATAAGCAAAGGTGCCAAAAGGGTAATAAATGTAGTTTTCTCTTGGTCATGAGGGTGCACAGGGATCTGGTTGTACCTGGAGTACCCATCAAGAAAATAATAAAAAGCTTTTCTAGCCAACTTATCTAGAATTTAATCTATGAAGGGGAGAGGGAAGTGGTCTTTTCTAGTTTTAGAGTTAAGCTTCCGATAATCTATGCAAACCCTCCAGCTAGTGGTTTCCCTGGCTGGTCTCAGCTCTCCAGACTCAGTTGTAATAACTGTTATGCTAGATTTCTTGGGCACCACTTGAATAGGTGCCACCCATTCAGAATCAGAAATGGGGTAAATTACCCCAACATCTAGCAATTTAATAATCTCTTTGAGGACCACTTCCTGCATGTGAGGATTCAATTTCCTCTGCATTTTCCTGTAGGGTACTGAGCCCTCCTCTAAATGGATCCTGTGCATACATATTGATGCATCTATCCCTTTGAGATCTGCAATGGTCCAGCCAATTACCTTTTTGTGCTTCCTCAAGACTGTTAGTAATTCTTCCTCTTGCTCATTGGTAAGAGAGGAGGAGATAATTACAAGAAGTTTTTCACCTTTCTCAAGGAAGGCATATTTCAATGTTTCTGGAAGCTTATTGAGATCCAGATCAAGGGCTTGTTGGGTGGATGGCAAGATTGATGCTTTGTTGGTTTGAGGAAGAGGCAGCAATGTAAGTTTCCAAATGGAATGCTGCACTAAGCCCATAGAAGACTTCAATGTGGTCATGTCTTCTGTTATAACAGCTGGGCTTTCTTCCTCTACCATGTCTCAAACTTCAACTAAACTTTTGACAATGTTGCCCCAATCCAGCAGAGTGGGCAATTCTTCTTCAACAACTTCCTCTAGTACATCCACTACAAAGCTTTCCTCATTGTCCAGCTGAGGGTACTTGACACTGTTGTACACATTCAGTTTAACCTTCATGTGTCTGAAAGTTACCTCCATAATCCCTAACCTGCATTGAATGCAAGCATTGGCAGTGGCCAAGAATGGCCTGACCAAAATGACAGGTATAGGGGTTGTACTCTTGTTGCAGCCCATATCCAAAACAAGGAAGTCTGCAGGGTAAAAGAATTTGTCCACCACTACTAAGACATCTTCAACTACTCCCATAGGTCTCCTTTCAGACTTATCAGCCATTAACAGTATAATGGGGGTGGGTTTTAGCTCCCCCAAACCTAGCTGCTGATACACACTGGCTCCAAGGTCTAGAAGGGCCCTTCCAATTGTGTGGTCTCCAATTATGCAGGAGATAGTGGGTATCCCTAGGTCTTGCAACTTCTCTGGCATTGTTATATTTAATACAGAATTAATTGTATCAGTTGCAAAAACCTTTTTGGACAAATGACCTCTAGCTCTTCTTTTCTAGGTACAAAGGTCTTTCAGAAATTTGGCATAGGCTGGGACCTATCTAATTGCATCAAACAGGGGTAAATTGATTTTTACCTGCTTAAAGGTCTCCATCATTTCTTCTATCTGTGCATTCCCCTTATCAAAAGGGGCAGGGCCACTAAAAGTTTGAGGAAATGACAACTGAGGTACTGCTGGTTCCTCAGCTGCAATCCTATGACTAAACTTTTGTTTTTTTCTTTTTTCATCTTTTATTTCCTGCTGAGGCTCAACTACAGCCTCATTATTTTTCTCTTATTGCAGGGTAGCAGGCAACTCTTGGCTCTGTGCTCTAACAAATTCTTTTTCACATTCATTCGAAAATTCTTTGAAAATGACCTCTCCTTGTTCCTTTCCAACCTGGTTGTCCACCAGCCTGCCAGACCTTAGGGTTGTGATGGCATTAGCTCCCTAAAAACTTGAGGAAACTTCTCCAATCAAATATTGACCCTTAGGGTTGGCCACTGGCTGGCTTGACAACCTGCCCTCCTCTCTTTTGGTCAAGGCATTGGATATTTGGCCTTACTGCTCTTTCATTTTCTTTATGCTTTGACTGTGAGAGTTCACAGTCTGAGTCAAGGTTCTAAGGTTTTGCAATGAGGTCAAAACCTGCCTCAAAAGAAGCAGTTCAGGGCTGAGGTGGGGGAACTACCAACTTATTTTGCTGCTGAGACAGCTGCTGAAGCTAGAAATTTGACCTTGGGGCATATCCCTGGTTAAATTGTTGTTGTGGCCTTTGAGGTAAGGCCAACATCTGTTGTGGCTGCATGTAATTATCTTGTCTCCACCTCAAATTTGGGTGGTCTCTGTTGACTACTTCTGGTGTGCTTTGATTATTGGTTGGTGGTGAAAGTTATTTAAAAATCAAAGACAGAGTAAAACAGGGGGTGAATCCAGCACAACTCAGAAGTCCTAGACCTGCAAGATACAGGGTCCTTTGTAGCAAGTTTTGATAAGTAAGAGTTTGTCCCACAGGGAAAGGTGATCTAAAGCTCCAAGGGAGCCATCTCTAGTAGTCCCTCCAGATCCGTCTATAGATCTGGCAGTCCTAGAAGGAGGAGAGTTTAAGGTCACTTATTCTAAGTATTCTAATAACTAAACTACAGAAAGTGTTGAGAGGATGGATGGAGTGTAGAAAATGAGTATAAAAAGGGTGAGAAGTATGTTATTGAGCCTAGGTCAGAGAAGTTTTGTAACTCAGATTTAGATCTGATGTTATATAAATCCTGTCCAGAGGCTACATTATCACCTCTGAGGAGAAAGGATCCGACCCATCACTCTGCCATGATTTCACCCTTAAGGCTATAACCTGTCCACTTGAATGGTCATAAATTATCCCATAGGGGAGCCACTATCCAGGGATGGGTCAAAACAAAACAAGTAAATCATTGCAGGCACTATTTCATCCAGGCTACCAGCTCAAGAATCCATAGGGAACCTCAACCTCTAAAGTTCTATATGTGGGGCTAAGGCTGTAGGACCATGATAGCCCAGACACATAGAACCAGCAAGAGATTGAGTACAACCTTCGATCTAGCTGTCCATTGCTTGAGCGAGGGTACAATGGTCCAGTCACCAGCCTACAATCTCTATAACTAGATCAAATCCAACATCTGATGGCGGATCTATACAACTATGGGGGAGTCTAGGGTTGTGGATTGAGGTCTGGTGGGTGAAGGTGGAGTGTTGTCCTGGGGTTCAACACTTTCTTCCCAGGTACGGATAATAGTGGGAGGTGGAATGGAAAAAGGAGATAAAAGAGGAAAAGGGAGAGATGGAATGGGTGAAGAAGGTAGTGGAGAGGCAATAGTGGTGGATGTAGGGATTGCTGCAGAAGCAGAGGTGACAGAAGCTCGCGCCACCTTCTTTGGGGCGAGGGTTTTAGCCTTCTTTTTGGGGGCAGGGGTGGCCTTTGCCACAGCAGCTCCCTCTCCCTGCTCGGAGACATTCTGAACTTCAGCCTTCTTCTTCTTCTTCTGGGGATCCATTAGACTTCTGCTGATCCCCCATTGTCTTTTAGCAAAAGTGGTGGGAGTGAGGTCAGCAGATAACTCCCCCACTGGTATCTTGTACCCTCCCCTCAGAAGTAGTCTGGAAATGAGTCTTCCATAGGGGAGAGTGTGGATTTTCTTTTGTAGCCCCAGCTTCACCATCGTATCCTTCATAGCCTCGAAGATCAACCATGCAGCATTAAATCCATGGCCCAGCGAGAAGGAATAGAGAGCATCAGCAATTGGTGTCCTCCTTTCTTGCTGATGGCCGGAGCAATAGATTTTCTTCCTCAGCACTTGATCAATAAACAACAGTTTGGGCTCCAAATCTCTTCTTCTGATGGAGTCCCCTATGGCTTTCAAGCCTCTGGTAATGGCTGGGCAATTGTGTCAATGGGGGCACTAACAGGGGCACCATAACCGCAGTTGGGATCAAAACTGGCAGGGATGCCCAAGACTTCAGCGATTAACTCTGGGCTAAGCAGCATCTCAAAATTGTTAACTAATGCAAGGAGGCCTGGCTGCCCCAATGTGTCTGGTCTGACCCTAAGGTTCTGGTAAAAGAGTTACACTAACCTAGGGTAGGCTAGTGTAGGAATCATTTGCATCAAGGGGAACAAACCAGCCTTGCGCATGAACTCGATGGCAATTGCTGACAATGGCTCTGATTTGAAGAAAGAGATATCGAAAATGGCTTCATGCTCTAAGGGAATTGAAATGAGGAGCTCAGAGGGTGTAGAATAATCCGGTGTTGGTGCAGCCATCTCAGGGACCACCTCCTTCCCTTTTTGCTGAGTCGTAGAGGACTTGGCTTTCTTAGGGGTAGGCTCCACAGTGGCCTTGTCCCTGCCTCTCTTCATAGGTGCGCTTTTAGGAGCCATCACAACTTTCCTTGGTGAGTGTGCAGTTGAAATTTTGAAAGGAAATATCAGGAGCTGAGTCTAACCCTTAAAGTTAGGGTTCTATTTAATTGGACGCACGGTGGATCTCAAGAGCTCTTAACAGGGGGCAACTATTGATGGAATCTTTAAGAATAAAAATCCAGAATTTCAAAGTGCACAATGATCTGTAGAAAGGATGCAGAAGGAGAGAGGTTGAGAGGAGTGGGGGCTAGGGTTTCGCTGGTAAGAGAGGAAAGAGAAAGCAGTAAGGAAAAGTAGCGCGGGGTGGGATTTAAGTATCGCGAGGCTCGGCGCGCTTTGAAAATATCCGCTCACTGGCTGGGAATGAATGGGTCGTGATATTAGATGTTCCATTAAACTGCGCGAGGCAGCCCACCTAGTTATATCTGAAAATCACGACAGCAAAACAAAGTAGTTCTTTATGAACTGTGCGAGATGGGACCAAACCCATTATTCAAAACCCCGCGATGGCTTAACTGAGGCAGAATTCACTCACCCACTAGTCAGCTTTTTAACCCTTACTTTATGGGTGGATTCTCTCACAGACTCTCTTCCAGGGACACCCATAAGCATTATAAAGCATTCACAAATTCTCATACTCTCAAGGCATTAAAGTCACACATCACGAAAAGCATTCAAATACTACATCATCATTTAATCACTTGAAATTATCACACAGGGGGAGCTGGTATAAAAGTAGGCATTAAAGCACTAAACTCAAATTCCAAGAAGATTGCTAACTATTCCTATAAACTGTAAAGTCCATATTATACAAAGGTACACAGTTCTTATCATCAATTCAATGAAAGATCCCCTTCAGGGTCTGAGGATCCTTCACCAATCAAAAATTGGCCCTTGGGATTAACCACTGGTTGACTGGGCAACCTTCCCTCTTCTCTTTTGGCTAAGGTGTTCGCTAGTTGTCCAATCTGTTCTTCCATCTTCTTGATGCTTTGACCATGAGAGTTCACAGTCTGAGTCAAGGAACCCAGGTTTTGCAGTGATGTCAAGACCTGGCCCTCGAAAGAAGTATTTCTAGGTTGAGAAGGGGGTAAGACCAACTGATTTTGCTGCTGATGGGGCTGCTGATGGTGCTGGAAGGTAGACCTAGGGGCATTCCCTTGATTGAACTGCTGCTGTGGCCTTTGTGGTAAGGCCAACATCTGTTGGTGCTGCATGTAGTTGTCTTGCTTCCACCCCAGATTTGGGTGGTCTCTTCATTGGTAACCAGCATTTTAGTGTTGGTATCCATATGGCTGCCTATTGTAGCCCCCAGATTATTGCTGGCCATAAGATTGAGCAGCAGCAGCATGTTCCAACATTAATTCAGGAAATTGTCCTGCAGATGGACATTCCTCTACTGTGTGCTGTGGGGACTGGCATATCATACATGCCTCTGCCACATGAGCAGCCCTTCTGGGTTGCATCACAGTAAATAATTTATCGAACTTCATAGAGAGGTTTGCCATCTATAGCTGCAGGTCATTGCTCCCAGACACCTCATAAATTTTTCCTTTTGATCCAGTAGCAGGCCCCACCTTTGACTCAGATTCCTGACTAGTTCTTGCCAGGGATGGCGTTTGAAAAGCATTCTCACTAATCACCTCAAACAATTCCCATGCCTCCTCAGCAGTCTTGTGCATGTAGGATCCACCAAAAGAGGCATCGACCATATCTCTATTTTTCTCATCAATCCCATTGTAGAAGTTTTGTACAAGCTACCACTCAGGGATCTTGTGGTGGGGGCATTGTTTGAGCATCACATTAAACCTATCCCAGGACTGGTTAAAATCTTCAGTTGGGGATTGAGCAAATGCGAGAATCTCTTTCCTCAACTGGCTAGTTTTGGTCTCAGGGAAGAACTTGGTTAGGAATCTGGTCTGCAGGTCTTTCCATGAAGCAATGCTATTGTTGGGAAGAGTGGTTAGCCAGGTACTGGCCCTATCCTTCAGAGAGAAGGGAAATAGTCTGAGCTTGGTAGCCTCCGGTCCCAAACCAGTGATATTAAAAGTGGTGCACAAGGCCAAGAACTGGTCAATATGCTTGTAAGGGTCTTCTTTGCTAAGCCCATGGAAAGCTGGCAGCATCTAGATGATTGAAGTTTTTATCTCATAGTTCCCCCGAACATCAGGGAATTGAATGCTAAAAGGGGAGTTATAGTCATTCAGAGCATTCAACTCCTTGAGGGTTCTGGGTTGTTCTTCACCCATAATTGCTGTCACAGATTCACTTGGGGGCTCTCCTGTGGTGTGCCTGTCTCTTCTAAGTCTCCTTCCCCTTTCTAACTCAGGGTTAAGAGACTCTAAAGCAGGGCTAAGGGATCTCCTCCCTAGCATACAAGCACACCAACAGCAAGGAAAGCTTCTTGCAGGCACATTGCAAAAGAATAATTGTATACAACAAATTTATCTAACTAGTTTACAGCTATTCAAAGAATATATTTAAACTATCCTAGATACTGCTAAAAAAAATTGTTTAAGAAAGATAGACAGAGCTTTAAAAGTCAGAGAGTTTACAAACAGAGGTAGCTAAGCTCCAATTGCAGTCCAACTATCCTTCACTGCTGTTGTCTAGATCTGTAAGAAAGGTTCAAAATTATGTCAGCAGAATCAATTATTCGCATGTGCAAAGAATACTAAGAATACAAAAACTAAGGGTCTACTAATAGATCATCTTTCCCCGGCAGTGGCGCCAAAAACTTGTTGACTACTTCTGGTGTGCTTTGATTATTAGTTGGTGGTGAAAGTTATTTAAAAATCAAAGACAGAGTAAAACAGGGGTGAATCCAGCACAACTCAGAAGTCCTAGACCTGCAAGATGCAGGGTCCTTTATAGCAAGTTTTGATAAGTAAGAGTTTGTTCCACAGGGAAAGGTGATCTAAAGCTCCAAGGGAGCCATCTCTAGTAGTCCCTCCAGATTTGTCTACAGATCTGGTAGTCCTAGAAGGAGGGGAGTTTAAGGTCACTTATTCTAAGTATTCTAATAACTAAACTACAGAAAGTGTTGAGAGGATGGATGGAGTGTGGAAAATGAGTATAAAAAGGGTGAGAAGTATGTTATTGAGCCTAGGTCAGAGAATTTTTGTAACTCAGATTTAGATATGATGTTATAGAAATCCTGTCCAGAGGCTACATTATCACCTCTGAGGAGAAAGGATCTGACCCATCACTCTGCCATGATTCAACCCTTAAGGCTATAACCTGTCCACTTGAATGGCCACCAATTATCCCATAGGGGAGCCACAATCCAGGGATGGGTCAAAACATAACAAGTAAATCATTGCAGGCACTATTTCATCCAGGCTACCAGCTCAAGAATCCATAGGGAACCTCAACCTCTAAAGTTCTATATGTGGGGCTAAGGCTGTAGGACCATGATAGCCCAGACACATAGAACCAGCAAGAGATTGAGTACAACCTTCGATCTAGCTGTCCATTGCTTGAGCGAGGCTACAATGGTCCAGACACCAGCCTATAATCTCTATAACTAGATCAGATCCAACATCTGATGGCAGATCTATACAACTATGAGGGAGTCTGCCTCTGTACAATCTCTCACCAGGCTTCTACAAGCTCAGGTGTAAAGAAGAAGGATCCATCTTGGATGGGTGGATCAGAATCACCCTAAGGCTATAATCTATGCACTTAAATGGTCACAGACTATCCCAGAGGTTATCCTCCTCACGGAGCCCAATACAAAACAAGATTATCGCTGCTACCACCATGCTCACAAGGCTACCAGCTCAAGCTCCCATGGGGATTTCAGATCTAGTGGGTCCTGTGGTGGGGCTAAGGCTGTAGGACCATGATAGCCCAGACACACAGGTCACTTGGATCTGAGTGGCCCTTAGAATCAGTCCTCCATTGCTTTGAAACACAGCCAAAGCGATAGCGGATCATAAGGCAGCAGCCTTGGACAGAGCATCTCACACACAAACAATAATCATATAAAGTACAGATCCTATTGCAAAACTTCCATTGATCTAATTCAAAAATACATACAAAGGCATAGCTAGCAAGTGCTGGACTATGGAGAGAAGGAAAGAAAAAGAAAACTACTTACTGCTAAAAAGAAAGAGAAAAGAAAAATGATCTAAAATGGGTTCCCAGATGCCTAAACCTAAGCTCAAGTATGGGTTTATATAGCAGTGGGGTGGTGGCGCATTAGGGTTAGGAAACCCTAATTTTAATGATGCCACGTGGCCTGATAATGATCCTTGGATGCCTCGGGGCACGTGCACAGAGATTTTAGCATGGGAGTGCGTGCCCTAATCGTTGGAAATACCCAGAAGGTCCTCTGCTGAAGAGATGGAAGTTTAGGGTCAGAGCTTCGCTAGGTAGCTGTAGTTTCCCAGACTTGTCGCGTGGTAACTCTTTGCTCTTTGCTAGGATGATTTAACACTGAAGCTTCAGCCGTCGCAAGGTTGCCTTGGTTTGCTCTTCAGGCAGTCGCGCGATAGAGAGTTGAGCTCTCCCTAGATTGGGCTTCGCGAGGTTGAATAGAAAACACAGTCTCAAGTGTCGCGGGGTTGAAATTCAAGTAGTCGCGCGGTCGATCGGTCTTCGCTGGGCAGCAGTGCGAGAACTTCATGAGCACTTCTCTTTACTTGGACTTCGTGAGTTACCTCGTGAGGCTCTTCTGAGTTCTGAACTACGCGAGGTTCTATGTCTCACTTGATCTTCGCGAGATTGGATTTGCCTTCTCCAAGATTTTTTCTTTCTTGAATGGTGTGAGAACTGTGCGAGGCATTCTTCTTCTGATAATTGCATCCCGCGGTGACTGCGCGATAGCTGTGCAAGGAATCTTCTGAAGCTCTCTCTCCTCAGCCATTCTAAGTGAACTGCGGGAGATTAAGAGAGGTCTGCTTTGAACTACGCGACACTGTGCGATGTGTTCTACTCTTGAGCTTCGCGAGAGCTGCACAAGTTTGAGTTTTTGAAGCTCTTCAGTCATTCATCTGTGCGAGAGGTTACTGTAAAGCCTTGGGAAGCTCAGTTGAACTGCGCGAGGCATATTTCTCCTGAATCCTCTAAAGCTTGGGTCAGCTGCGCGAGGCTCATTTCAGGTCTAGATTCAGAGTTCATTCTTCTGAGGGATATTTGGTGTCAAAGCAGGCTCCTCAATAGGATTCTTGGCCTTATTTCACTGCTGATTATTACCTGCATAAAACACTTAACAAGAACTTATTAGGTGGCTAAGGGTCTAATCAAAGGTTAAGTTCTTACTGTGGGGTCAACAAGGGTGTCAGGCCTTCCTTCACCAAATACTCCAATGTGTCCTTACACTCCTCTTCCTTAGAAAAATAGGGTATGTCAAAAATTGTCACTGGGATCAGGCCTAAGGCATCCACAAATTCATTAGGAGTAGTCAGGTGCTCAGGGATTTAAGGTACCTCCTCAAGGTTAGGTTCAGGCACAAGTTTAGGCTCAGGCGTAGGGTTTGGTTCAGGGACATCCTCAACAACTCCTTCACTGATGATTGTTTTCTTAGCTTTCTTGGCTTTCTTAGCCTTCTCAGGTTTCTCAGCTTTATCCATGACAAACTTTCTCTTAGCAGGTGGGTTCTCCTTGGGCTGTGTGGCTAGGCTACTAGATTGCCTAGTGGACTTTTGGGTAGATTTGGAAGGGGCCTTGAACAGATCAACCAAGTATCCTCACGGTCAGCCATTGGATAAGAAATCCACACAATTAACTCTAAAGACTTCACAGTAATCTCCTTTTTCCCAAATGAATTACCACACAAACTAACAATGGAAGTACAAAGCTCGGAATTCAGAGAGTAGAGGTTAAAGAACTTACCCACAGAAACCTAGGGTTTCTCAGAGCTTACTGTATATGGCACCAAACCAACTCAAACAAGGTGTGAAATGTAGCCTTCATGAAATTAAAGTACTTGGAAAAATGGCAAGGTGCTTGGGGTAGAAACCAGTGAGGTGGAAGAGGAAGGAAAAAAATTTGAAATCGGCAAAGGAGAGAGTAGAGTATGCACACAGAAGGTGTCGAATGAATGGACTAACCTCTCGATAGGTTTAAAACAACTGAAATCATGTTTCAACAGGATTAGAGAGAAGGTTTCGATAGGTTGCATCAACTTGTCGACGAGTTAAAAACCTTATGGACTTGTAGACTTCCAGGTTGAAGGTGTTGAGAGGTTCTCTCAAACCTCTCAAAAGGTACATGGGCTTCAAATTTTACAAGTCGAGAGGTATAGACATCCTCTCAATAGGTTTCAAAACTCGACATTTAACCTCTTGACAGGTATCAAAACTTGTCGAAAAACATACCCTACAGCTTCAGAACCTCTCGATTTACTCTCTCAACATCTCGACAAGTTCAAATATCCTACCGAATATTGCATTTACACCTTCAGAACCTGTAGAGAATTAACTCAAACCTCTCGATAGGTCCTAGATCTTGTCGAAATGCATAGTAGGAACCTTAAGAACATGTCGAACATCAATTCAAACCTCTCAACAGGTCTGTATTGCATTCTCAACCTATTTCTCAGAAGTTCCCTTGTCTCCATTCACACAAATTTTTTAATTCTGTTATGCTCCCATTGGATTTCTCATGGATTGAGGGCATTGGTATTTTATCTTAAACAAGGTTAACTCAATATCCTACATGTAACACTTTATACAAAATGGCAACCTATGTACAATGCCAAACAGAGTTGAAAAAAGAAACAACAACAAAACTGATAAAAATAATAGTTATGGTACATAGTCTACATTATTGAAAATCAATCATGTTTTGGAGGTTCTTGAAGGGGAATGGTGTTGCGATTCCCAGTGTGCTGAATTTATTTATTGGTGGTAAAAGCAATTTAAAATCAAAGTAAAACAGGAGATGGAATCAGCACAACTGAGAAATCCTAGACCTGCAAGATACAGGGTCCATTGTAGCAAGTTTTGATAAGTACGAGTTTGTCCCACAGGGAAAGGTGATCTACGGGTCCAAGGGAGCCATCTCTAGTAGTCCCTCCAGATCTGACTATAGATCTGGCAGTCCTAAATGGAAGGGAGTTTAGGGTCACTTATTCTAAATATCCTAAGGTAGCCTAATGAATTAACTACAGAAAGGGTTGAGAAGATGGATGGAGTGTGGGAAAATAAATATAAAAGAGTGAGGGTCTAGATCGAGGAGTTTTGTAACTCATTTAGATTTGATGTTATAGAAACTCGCCCAATGGCTACATTATCACCATCGAGAGAGAATCCAACCCATCTCTGTGCCATGATCCAATCCCTTAAGGCTATAACCTGTCCACTCAAATGGTCACAGACTATCCCATAGGGGAACCACAGTCCAGAGATGGGTGAAAACAAGTTAATCATTGTTGTCACTACTTCATCCAGGCTACAAGCTCAAGAATCCATAGGGAATCTCAACCTCTAAAGCTCTATGTGTGGGGCTAGGGCTGTATAGGACTATGTTAGCCCAGACACATAGAACAAGCAAGGGATTGAGTCCAACCTTCAATCTAGCTATCCATTGCTTGAGTGGGACTACAATGGTCCAGTCACAAGCCTACAATCTCCATAACCAGATCAGATCTAACATCTGATGGTGGGTCTATACAAATATAGGGGAGTCTGCCTCTGTACAATCTCCCACAAGGCTACAAGCACATGTGCAGAGAAGAAGAATCCATCTTCGATCCTACGGATTGGCTTCACCCTAAGACTAGCCTGTCCACTTGAATGGTCAAAGACTATCCCAGAGGCTATCCTCCTCATAGAGTCTAAAATAGAACAGTAATATTGCTGCCACCACCATGGTCACAAGGCTACCAGCTCAAGCTCCCATGGGGATTTCAGATCTAGTGGGTCCTGTGGTGGGGCTAAGGCTGTATCGGACCATGATAGCCTAGACATGCAGGTCACTTGGATTTGAATGGATCCTTAGAATCAGTCCTCCATTGCTTTGAATCATAGCTAAAGCAATGGTGGATCACAAGGCAACAGCCTTGCACAGAGCAACTCTCATTCGCACACTTCCCATAAAAGTACATATCCTATTACAAAACATCCATTAAACTAGTTCAAAAATACATACAAAGGCATAGCCAACAAGTGTTGGACTATGGAGAGAAAGAAAAAGAAAAAGGAAAACTTCTTACAACTATAGAAGAACAGAAAAGAAAATGATCTTAGATCCCGTATTAGTGATAAAGTCTGAGCCCTTAACCTAAACCAAGTTTGGGTTTATATAGCAGTGGTGTGGCGGCGCATTAGGGTTAGGAAACCCTAATTTTAACGATGCCATGTGGCTGAATACTATTCCTTGGATGCCTCGGGGCGCGTGTATGGAGATTTGACTGTGGGAGTGCGTGCCCTAATCCTTGGAAATTCCCAAAAAGTCCTCTGCTGAAGCGATGGAAGGTTAAAGTTCAGAGCTTCGCTAGGTAGCCATCGTTTCCCAGACTTGTCGCACGGTAGCTATGTTCTTCGTGTGGTTGAGTTTAACTCTGAAGCTTCAGCTTTTGCGAGGTTGGTGCGCTCTCGCTGGATTGAGCTTCGTGAGGTTGGGTTGGAATAGCGTAGGAACTGCACGAGCCTCACTCCAATGGATCTTCGCGAGGATCCTCGCGAGGCTTTAATAGTTTTTGAGCTGCGCGAGAGTCCATTTCTTGATAGATCTTTGTGAGGATCCTCGTGATAGCTTTGAGGCTTTTCTGAACTACGCGACAAGTTATCCTAACATTTGCATCCCGCGGCTACTGCGCGAGGCAGGATTCTGAAGCTAGTCTGTCACTCAACTACGCGAGAAGTAGTTGTGAAGTCTTGGGAATTCGTGAGGACTGCGCGAAGCATATTTTTCTGAATCCTCTGAAGCTTTGGGAAGTTACGCGAGGTTCCTCGTAGGTCTGGATTCAGTTCTCATTCTTCTGAGGGACTTCTGGAGCCAAAATAGGCTCCTTAGCAGGATTTATGGCCTTATTACACTGCTGTTTATTACCTACAAAAATAGCTTAACAAAAATTTATTAAAGGCCTAAGGGTTTAATCACAGGTTAAGTTAAGGGGTGAAAAGTGGTACTTTTCAGGTCTTAACACACCCCCAAACCTAATCTTTGCTAGTCCCTTAGCAAAGCTACACTAAAATAACTACTGAAATTAAATGCCACTTTCGTAGGGAGGACGGATACATTTAGCGCATGTACCTAGCCTTTTAAACCCCTAGGTGATCCCTAGTGGAGGAGTGATGTCTCCTGAGGGTTTTCAGTGAAGACACCCACAAACTTCTAAATGAGACAGTTAACAAAAGTGCATTATTATCAAGTGAGCAGTCAAGAAACAAAGTTAGTTCACCCTTGAATCAGTAAGATATAAGAAATTGAAACACATTGGCTGCACAGAAATTTGAGCAAAATCAGCATCTCATGAAAGCACAGCATTTCCAATCAGTTTACACAAGAGACACTACACAGGTGTGTCTACATTGAGCTCATCACTGGATCAAAAATTAGGTTATAGGTCGCACCTAATGCATTCAAGATCAGACCCAAAACTCTCCAGGGCATACTCTCATAAAGAACTATTGAGGGTTTCATTTTCTCTCAAGCTCAAGAGCAGTTACATCCCCCAAATGGGTCTGTAAGCATGAGCATAGGCATAGCTCTGAAGTTCTGGCACCATTGACAGATCCTCACCATAGATTGAACAACTCTCTGTCTCCACATGATAGCTCACTCAACTTTGGATCACAGGGGCTTTAACTGGGCTGTAATGTGGCTTATGGAGTGGGGTTAAAAAGAATGGAAGGTTGAAAGGATCACATGATACTTAGGAAAGGATCACATGATAGCTCACCTTCCTTAATTCAGCTCCTTTCATCTTCTTTGAGGTTTTAAGATTTGAAGTGATTAGTTTCTCTTCTTGATTTCGATTTTCCTAATGAATGTTCCCTCTTGACTCCTCTCTTACTCCTCTTCATTATTGTTTTTGTTTCTTTTTTATGCATTTTTCTTCTTTTTATTTTATTTTTGCTTTTCTGAAATGCCACCATTTTCTCAGTTACCATACTGCCAGAATTTTGAGATACTTTTTCTCCATTCACCTAGTGTTGACCATAGCTAGTCCATCTTCAACTCTTTCTCCTTTACCTTCTGAATTCTCAGAGTGAGGGTAGGCTGAATCAGGTTCATAGGTTCAGGTACAAGTACTCAGGTGCATTTTGAAGAAATTTAGGATTTATAGCTCAAAGGGGGTATGGACAAGGGCAGTTGCTTAAGGTTGGTCTATTTAGGCTCAAACTGTCCAAGAGAAGGCCTTGATCCTTTCCTAAGTCTCATGAGTGTTGTCAGTTGTTTCAACTTGGAGTTGCCTAACTTCTAGTGAGCACAGTGACTCAGCCAGTCCTTAGAGCTAGAAGAAATTGCCTTAGTCACTCCTCAAAGAATTTTTTTGTATAGGCCTAAATCTCACTGGTCATGGTCTTCCTTTGAATTCTTAAGTATGTCCTTACCTTTTTCTCTCTCTAATGATTCACTAAGTGCTGATACAAGTGAGTTTCCTTGGTGATCTCATCATGGAAATGTGAAATTTTAAAAGTTTCTAATGCCTAAAGTCTGGAAAATATTTTAAATTTCATTATTTTTCTGATTCTCGAGTGAACATGGCCAATTTCCATCTTACTCACATGATTCTGTTGCACTTAGGTTAACTATTCCATTGGCAGGATCTGCCTGCCACACCCCCAAACCTATGAGGAGCAATGTCCCCACTGATTCAAAGGTGAGTGTGCAGCAGATTTATTAATGGTAAAATAAAAGGAAATAACATGGAGCAAAACAGACACAAGACAAAGAAAAATAGCAATGACAAAAGAAGAAGATCTATTATAAGTCTCCAACAAGATCACTAGAAATTCCAATAAACAGAAAAAAAAATGAACCATACTAAAATACATAACATACACAATGCACAGTTCTGTGAATCAATTTAATGAAACATCCCCCTGCCCCTCAAGGTTTGAGGATCCTTCACCAATCAAAAATTGGCCCTTGGTATTAACCACTGGCTGACTGGGCAACCTCCCCTCCTCTCTTTTAGCTAAGGCATTCGCTAGTTGGCCAAACTGCTCTTCCATCTTCTTTATGCTCTAACCATGAGAATTCACAATTTGAGCCACGGACTCCAAGTTTTATAGTGAGGTCCAGACCTGATCGTCGAAAGAAGTATTTCTGGGTTGAGATGGGGGTAAGACCAATTGATTTTATCATTGATGGGGCTGTTGCTGGTGTTGGAAATTAGACCTAGGGGCATATCCCTGATTGAACTGATGCTGTGGCCTTTGGGGTAAGGCCAACATTTGCTGGGGCTGCATATAATTGTCTTGCCTCCACCTCAGATTTGGGTGGTCTCTCCATTGGTAACCAGCATTTTGGTGCTGGTATCCAAATGGCTGTCTGTTGTAGCCACTAGATTGTTGCTGGCCAAAAGATAGCGCAACAGCAGCATGTTCCATTACAAATTCAGGATATTGCCCTGCAGATGGACACTCTTCAACTGTGTGCTGTGGGGACTGGCATATCAGACATGCCTCCACCACTTGTGCAGCCCCTCTGGGTTTCATCACAGTCAATAATTTGTCAAATTTCTCCGAGAGGTTTGCCATCTGCTGCTGCAGGTCATTATTCCCAGACACCTCATAAACTTTTCCTCTTGACAACACAGCAGGCCCCACTTTTGACACAGACTCCTGACTAGTTCTTGCCAAGGATAGCTTTTGAAAAGCATTTTCACTGATTACTTCAAACAATTCCCATGCCTCGTCAGCAGTCTTGTGCATGTAGGTTCCACCACAAGAGGCATAAACCATATCTCTATTTTTCTCATCAATCCCATTGTAGAAGCTTTGTACAAGCTGCCAGTCTGGGATCTTGTGGTGGGGGCATTGTTTGAGCATTTCCTTAAACCTATCCCAGGCTTGATTAAAATCCTCAGTTGGGGATTGGGCAAAAGCAAGAATTTCCTTCCTCAACTGGCTAGTTTTGGTCTCAGGGAAGAACTTTCTCAGGAACTTGGTCTATTGGTCTTTCCACGAAGTGATGCCATTGTTGGGAAAAGTAGCCAACTAGGTACTAGCCCTATCCTTCAGAGAGAAGGGATAAAGCCTGAGTCTTGTGGCCTTTGGTCCCAAACCAGCGATATTGAATGTGGTGCACAAGGCCAAGAACTGGTCAATGTGCTAGTAAGGGTCGTCCTTTCTAAGCCCATGGAAAGAGGGCAGCATCGGGATGATTGATGTTTTAATTTCATAATTCCCTTGAACATCAGGGAATTGAATGCTAATTGGAGAGCTATAGTCATCCGGAGCATTCAACTCCTTGAGAGTTCTGGGTTGTTCTTCACCCATGGCTACTGTTTCAGATTCAATTAGGGGCTCCACTGTGGTGTGCCTGTTCCTTCTAAGCCTTCTACCCTTTTCTAGCTCAGGGTTGAAAGGCTCTAAAGTAGGACTAAGAGATCTCCTACCTAGCATACAAACACACCACCAGCAGGGACAACTCCTTGTAGGGACATTGTACTTGACTCAAAGAATTTATCTAACAAATTTACAGCTATTTAACAAAACATAAATTTACAACTATCCTAAATAGCTGCTATGGAATTTCCAAAGAAACTAGACGAGTTTTAAAGGTTAGAGAATTGCAAACAGAGGTAGCTAATCTCCAAATGCAGTCCACTGTCCTTCTCTGCTACTGTCTAGATCTGCAAGAAAGATTCAAAATTACATCAGCAGTATCAATTATTCACAGCTACAAAGAATACTAAAAATAAAAAAACTAAGGGTCAACTAATTGATCATCTTATCCCCATCAACAACGCCAAAAACTTGTTGCGATTCCTAGTGTGCTGACTTTATTTGTTGGTGGTAAAAGCAATTTAAAATCAAAGTAAAATAGGAGATGGAATCAGCACAACTGAGAAATCCTAGACCTGCAAGATAAAGGGTCCATTGTAGCAAGTTTTGATAAGTACAAGTTTGTCCCATAGGGAAAGGTGATCTACGGGTCCAAGGGAGCCATCTCTAGTAGTCCCTCCAGATCTGACTATAGATCTGGCAGTCCTAAATGGAAGGGAGTTTAGGGTCACTTATTTTAAATATCCTAAGGTAGCCTAATGAATTAACTACAGAAAGGGTTGAGAAGATGGATGGAGTGTGGGAAAATAAATATGAAAGAGTGAGAAGTATGCTATTGGGTCTAGATCAGAGGAGTTTTGTAGTCAGATTCAGATTTGATGTTATAGAAATCCTGTCCAATGGCTACATTATCACCACTGAGGAGAAACCCATCTCTGTGCCATGATCCAATCCCTTAAGGCTATAACCTGTCCACTCAAATGGTCACAGACTATCCCATAGGGGAACCACAGTCCAGAGATGGGTCAAAATAAGTTAATCATTGTTGGCACTACTTCATCCAGGGTACAAGCTCAAGAATCCATAGGGAACCTCAACCTCTAAAGCTCTATGTGTGGGGCTAGGGCTGTATTGTACTATGTTGGCCCAGACACATAGAACAAGCAAGGGATTCAGTACAACCTTCAATCTAGTTGTCCATTGCTTGAGTGGGACTACATTGGTCCAGTCACAAGCCTACAATCTCCATAACCAGATCAGATCTTGCATCTGATGGTGGGTCTATACAAATATAGGGGAGTCTGCCTCTGTACAATCTCCCACAAGGCTACAAGCACATGTGCAGAGAAGAAGAATCCATCTTCGATCCTACGGATTGGCTTCACCCTAAGACTATAGCCTATCCACTTGAATGGTCAAAGACTATCCCAGAGGCTATCCTCCTCATAGAGTACAAAACAGAACAGTAATATTGCTGCCACCACCATGGTCACAAGGCTACCAGCTCAGGCTCCCATGGGGATTTCAGATCTAGTGGGTCTTGTGGTGGGGCTAAGGCTGTATCGGACCATGATAGCCCAGACATGCAGGTCACTTGGATCTGAATGGATCCTTAGAATCAGTCCTCCATTGCTTTGAATCATAGCCAAAGCAATGGCGGATCACAAGGCAGCAGCCTTGCACAGAGCAACTCTCATTCGCACACATCCCATAAAAGTACATATCCTATTATAAAACATCCATTAAACTAGTTCAAAAATACATACAAAGGCATAGCCAGCAAGTGTTGGACTATGGAGAGAAAGAAAAAGAAAAAGGAAAACTACTTACAACTATAGAAGAACAGAAAAGAAAATGATCTCAGATCCCGTATTAGTGATAAAGTCTGAGCCCTTAACCTAAACCAAGTTTGGGTTTATATAGCAGTGGTGTGGCGGCGCATTACGGTTAGGAAACCCTAATTTTAACGATGCCACATGGCTGAATACTATTCCTTGGATGCCTCGGGGCACGTTTATAGAGATTTGACTATGGGAGTGTGTGCCCTAATCCTTAGAAATTCCCAAAAAGTCCTCTACTGAAGCGATGGAAGGTTAAAGTTCAGAGCTTTGCTAGGTAGCCATCGTTTCCCAGACTTGTCGCGTGGTAGCTCTGTTCTTCGCGTGGTTGAGTTTAACTCTGAAGCTTCAGCTGTCGCAAGGTTGGTGCGCTCTCGCTGGATTGAGCTTCGCGAGGTTGGGTTGGAATAGCATAGGAACAGCGCGAGCCTCTCTCCAATGGATCTTTGCGAGGATCCTCACAAGGCTTTAACAGTTTTTGAGCTGCACGAGAGTCCATTTCTTGATAGATCTTTGCGAGGATCCTCGTGATAGCTTTGAGGCTTTTCTGAACTGCGCGACAAGTTATCTTGACATTTGCATCCCGCGGCTACTGCGCGAGGTAGGATTCTGAAGCTAGTCTGTCACTCAACTACGCGAGATGTTGTTGTGAAGTCTTGGGAATTCGTGAGGACTACGCGAAGCATATTTTTCTGAATCCTCTGAAGCTTTGGGAAGCTGCGCGAGGTTCCTCGTAGGTCTGGATTAAGTTCTCATTCTTCTGAGGAACTTCTGGAGCCAAAACAGGCTCCTTAGCAAGATTTATGGCCTTATTGCACTGCTATTTATTACCTACAAAAATAGCTTAACAAACATTTATTAATGGGCTAAGGGTCTAATAACAGGTTAAGTTAAGGGGTGAAAAGTGGTACTTTTCAGGTCTTAACACACCCCCAAACCTAATCTCTGCTAGTCCCTTAGCAAAGCTACACTAAAATAACTACAGAAATTAAATGCCACTTTCGTAGGGAGCGCGGATACATTTAGCGCATGTACCTAGCCTTTTAAACCCCTAGGTGATCCCTAGTGGAGGAGTGATGTCTCCTGAGGGTTTTCAGTGCAGACACCCACAAACTTCTCAATGAGACAGTTACCAATAGTGGATTATTATCAAGTGAGCAGTCAAGAAACAGAGTTAGTTCACCCTTGAATCAGTAAGAATATAAGAAATTCAAACACATTGGCTGCACAGAAATTTGAGCAGAATCAGCATCTCATGAAAGCACAGCATTTCCAATCAGTTTACACCAGAGACACTACACAGGTGTGTCTACATTTAGCTCATCACTGGATCAAAAATTAGGTTATAGGTCGCACCTAATGCATTCAAGATCAGATCCAAAACTCTCCAGGGCATACTCTCATAAAGAACTATTGAGGGTTTCATTTTCTCTCAAGCACAGGAGCAGTTACATCCCCTAAATGGGTCTGTAAGCATGAGCATAGGCATAGCTCTGATGTTCTGGCATCATTGACAGATCCTCACCATAGATTGAACAACTCTCTGTCTCCACATGACAGCTCACTCAACTTTGGATCACAACGGCTTTAAGTGGGCTGTAATGTGGCTTATGGAGTGGGGTTAAAAAGAAAGGAAGGTTGAAAAGGGGTTCAAAATTGAGAAATTAGTAGGTGAAGGAGGCGATTCATGACTTCACCTTTTTTAATTCAGCTCCTTTCATATTCTTTGAGGTTTTAAGATTTAAAGTGATCAGTTTCTCTTCTTGATTTCGATTTTCCTAATGAAAGTTCCCTCTTGACTCCTCTCTTACTCCTCTTCATTATTGTTTTTGTTTCTTTTTTATGCATTTTTCTTCTTTTTATTTTATTTTTGCTTTATGAAATTCCACCATTTTCTCAGTTACCATACTGCCAGAATTTTGAGATACTTTTTCTCCATTCACCTAGTGTTGACCATAGCTAGTCCATCTTCAACTCTTTCTCCTTTACCTTCTGAATTCTCAGAGTGAGGGTAGGCTGAATCAGGTTCATAGGTTTAGGTACAAGTACGCAGGTGCATTTTGAAGAAATTTAGGATTTAAAGCTCAAAGGGGGTATGGACAAGGGCAGTTGCTTAAGGATGGTCTATTTAGGCTCAAACTGTCCAAAAGAAGGCCTTGATCCTTTCCTAAGTCTCATGAGTGCTGTTAGTTGTTTCAACTTGGAGTTGCCTAACTTCTAGTGAGCACAGTGACTCAGCCAGTCCTTAGAGCTAGAAGAAATTGCCTTAGTCACTCCTCAAAGAGAATTTTTTTGTATAGGCCTAAATCTCACTGGTTATGGTCTTCCTTTGAATTCTTAAGTATGTCCTTACCTTTTTCTCTCTCTAATGATTCACTAAGTGCTGATACAAGTGAGTTTCCTTGGTGATCTCATCATGGAAATGTAAAATTTTAAAAGTTTGTAATGCCTGAAGTCTGGAAAAAATTTTAAATTTCATTATTTTTCTGATTCTCGAGTGAACATGACCCATTTCCATCTTACTCACATGATTCTGCTGCACTTAGGTTAACTATTCCATTGGCAGGATCTGCCTGCCACACCCCCTAACCTATGAGGAGCAATGTCCCAATTGATTCAAAGGTGGGTGTGCAGCAGATTTATTAATGGTAAAATAAAAGGAAATAACATGGAGCAAAACAGACACAAGTCAAAGAAAAATAGCAATGACAAAAGAAGAAGGTCTATTATAAGACTCTGACAAGATCACTAGAAATTCCTATAAAAAAAGAAAAAAATGAACCATACTAAAATACATAACATACCCAATGCACAGTTCTGTGAATCAATTTAATGAAACTTCCCTCTGCCCCTCAAGGTTTGAGGATCCTTCACCAGTCAAAAATTGGCCCTTGGTATTAACCACTGGTTGACTGGGCAACCTCCCCTCCTGTCTTTTAGCTAAGGCATTCGCTAGTTGGCCAAACTGCTCTTCCATCTTCTTTATGCTCTGACCATGAGAATTCACAGTTTTAGCCACGGACCCCAGGTTTTACAGTGAGGTCAAGACCTGGTCCTCGAAAGAAGTATTTATGGGTTGAGATGGGGGTAAGACCAATTGATTTTATTACTAATGGGGCAGCTGCTGGTGTTGGAAATTAGACCTAGGGGCATATCCCTGATTGAACTGCTGCTGTGGCCTTTGGGGTAAGGCCAACATTTGCTGGGGCTGCATATAATTGTCTTGCCTCCACCTCCGATTTGGGTGGTCTCTCCATTGGTAACCAGCAATTTGGTGGTGGTATCCAAATGGCTGTCTGTTGTAGCCACCAGATTATTGCTGGCTAAAAGATTGGGCAGCAGTAGCATGTTCCATTACAAATTTAGGATATTGCCCTGCAGATGGACACTCTTGAACTATGTGCTGTGGGGACTGGCATATCAAACATGCCTCCACCACATGTGCAGCCCCTCTGGGTTGCATCACAGTCAATAATTTGTCAAATTTCTCCGAGAGGTTTGCCATCAGCTGCTGCAGGTCATTATTCCCAGACACCTCATAAACTTTTCCTCTTGACAATGCAGCAGGCACCACTTTTGACACCGACTCCTGACTAGTTCTTGCCAGGGATAGCTTTTGAAAAGCATTTTCACTGATTACTTCAAACAATTCCCATGCCTCATCAGCAGTCTTGTGCATGTAGGTTCCACCACAAGAGGCATAAACCATATCTGTATTTTTCTCATCAATCCCATTGTAGAAGCTTTGTACAAGCTGCCAGTCTGGGATCTTGTGGTGGGGGCATTGTTTGAGCATTTCCTTAAACCTATCCTAGGCTTGATTAAAATCCTTAGTTGGGGATTGGGCAAAAGCAAGAATTTCCTTCCTCAACTGTCTAGTTTTGGTCTCAGGGACGAACTTTGTCAGGAGCTTGGTCTGTAGGTCTTTCCACGTAGTGATGCCACTGTTGGGTAGAGTAGCCAACCAGGTACTAGCCCTATCCTTCAGAGAGAAGGGAAAGAGCCTGAGTCTGGTGGCCTCTGGTCCCAAACCAGCGATATTGAATGTGGTGCACAAGGCCAAGAACTGGTCAATGTGCTTGTAAGAGTCGTCCTTTCTAAGCCCATGGAAAGAGGGCAGCATCTGGATGATTGAAGTTTTAATTTCATAATTCCCTCGAACATCAGGGAATTGAATGCTAATTGGAGAGTTATAGTCATCCGGAGCATTCAACTCCTTGAGAGTTCTGGGTTGTTCTTCACCCATGGCTACTGTTTCAGATTCAATTGGGGGCTCTACTGTGGTGTGCCTGTTCCTTCTAAGTCTTTTACCCCTTTCTAGCTCAGGGTTGAAAGGCTCTAAAGTAGGACTAAGAGATCTCCTACCTAGCATACAAACACACCACCAGCAGGGACAACTCCTTGCAGGCACATTGTACTTGACTCAAAGAATTTATCTAACAAATTTACAGCTATTTAACAAAACATAAATTTTCAACTATCCTAAATAGCTGCTATGGAATTTCCAAAGAAACTAGACTGTGTTTTAAAGGTTAGAGAATTGCAAACAGAGGTAGCTAATCTCCAAATGCAGTCCACTGTCCTTCTCTGTTGCTATCTAGATCTACAAGAAAGATTCAAAATTATATCAGCAGTATCAATTATTCACAGCTACAAAGAATACTAAAAATACAAAAACAAAGGGTCAACTAATACACCATCTTATCCCCGGCAACGACGCCAAAAACTTGTTGCGATTCCCAGTGTGCTGACTTTATTTATTGGTGGTAAAAGTAATTTAAAATCAAAGTAAAACAGGAGATGGAATCAGCACAACTGAGAAATCCTAGACCTGCAAGATACAGGGTCCATTGTAGCAAGTTTTGATAAGTACGAGTTTGTCCCACAGGGAAAGGTGATCTACGGGTCCAAGGGAGCCATCTCTAGTAGTCCCTCCAGATCTGACTATAGATCTAGCAGTCCTAAATGGAAGGGATTTTAGGGTCACTTATTCTAAATATCCTAAGGTAGCCTAATGAATTAACTACAGAAAGGGTTGAGAAGATGGATGGAGTGTGGGAAAATAAATATAAAAGAGTGAGATGTATGCTATTGGGTCTAGATCAGAGGAGTTTTGTAACTCAGATTCAGATTTGATGTTATAGAAATCCTGTCTAATGGCTACATTATCACCACTGAGGAGAAACCCATCTCTGTGCCATGATCCAATCCCTTAAGGCTATAACCTGTCCACTCAAATGGTCACAGACTATCCCATAGGGGAACCACAGTCCAGAGATGGGTCAAAACAAGTTAATCATTGTTGCCACTACTTCATCCAGGCTAGAAGCTCGAGAATCCATAGGGAACCTCAACCTCTAAAGCTCTATGTGTGGGGCTAGGGCTGTATAGGACTATGTTAGCCCAGACACATAGAACAAGCAAGGGATTCAGTACAACCTTCAATCTAGATGTCCATTGCTTAAGTGGTACTACAATGGTCCAGTCACAAGCCTACAATCTCCATAACTAGATCAGATCTAACATCTGATGGCGGGTCTATACAAATATAGGGGAGTCTGCCTCTGTACAATCTCCCACAAGGCTATAAGCACATGTGCAGAGAAGAAGAATCCATCTTCGATCCTACGGATTGGCTTCACCCTAAGGCTATAGCCTGTCCACTTGAATGGTCAAAGACTATCCCAGAGGCTATCCTCCTCATAGAGTCCAAAATAGAACAGTAATATTGCTGCCACCACCATGGTCACAAGGCTACCAGCTCAAGCTCCCATGGGGATTTCAGATCTAGTGGGTCCTGTGGTGGGGCTAAGGTTGTATCAGACCATGATAGCCCAGACATGCAGGTCACTTGGATTTGAATGGATCCTTAGAATCAGTCCTCCATTGCTTTGAATCACAACCAAAGAAATGGCGGATCACAAGGCAGTAGCCTTGCACAGAGCAACTCTCATTCGCACACATCCCATAAATGTACATATCCTATTACAAAACATCCATTAAACTAGTTCAAAAATACATACAAAGGCATAGCTAGTAAGTGCTGGACTATGGAGAGAAAGAAAAAGAAAAAGGAAAACTACTTACAACTATAGAAGAACAGAAAAGAAAATGATCTCAGATCCCGTATTAGTGATAAAGTCTGAGCCCTTAACCTAAACCAAGTTTGGGTTTATATAGCAGTGGTGTGGCGGTGCATTAGGGTTAGGAAACCCTAATTTTAACAATGCCACATGGCTGAATACTGTTCCTTGGATGCCTCGAGGCACGTGTATGGAGATTTGACTGTGGGAGTGCGTGCCATAATCCTTGGAAATTCCTAAAAAGTCCTCTGCTGAAGTGATGGAAGGTTAAAGTTCAGAGCTTTACTAAGTAGCCATCGTTTCCCAGACTTGTCGCATGGTAGCTCTGTTCTTCTCGTGGTTGAGTTTAACTCTGAAGCTTCAGCTGTCGCGAGGTTGGTGCGCTCTCGCTGGATTGAGCTTTGCGAGGTTGGGTTGGAATAGCATAAGAACTGCACGAGCATCACTCCAATGGATCTTTGCGAGGATCCTCGCGAGGTTTTAATAGTTTTTGAGCTACGCGAGAGTCCATTTCTTGATAGATCTTTGCGAGGATCCTCGTGATAGCTTTGAGGCTTTTCTGAACTGCGCGACAGGTTATCTTGACATTTGCATCCCGCGGCTACTGCGCGAGGCAGGATTATGAAGCTAGTCTGTCACTCAACTGCGCGAGAAGTTGTTGTGAAGTCTTGGGAATTCGTGAGGACTGCGCGAAGCATATTTTTCTGAATCCTCTGAAGCTTTGGGAAGCTGCGCGAGGTTCTTCATAAGTCTGGATTCAATTCTCATTCTTCTGAGGGACTTTTAGGGCCAAAACAGGCTCCTTTGCAGGATTTATGGCCTGATTGCACTGCTATTTATCACCTACAAAAATAGCTTAACAAACATTTATTAAAGGGCTAAGGGTCTAATAACAGGTTAAGTTAAGGGGTGAAAAGTGGTACTTTTCAGGTCTTAACAAATGGTTAGCACAGGCTCTACTACATTTTCAACAAAGAGTTTAAGCCTTTGACCATTAACTTTCATGATCCTACCATGTTTTGGATCCTTTAATTCAACAACTCCAGATGGGGATACATGCCCTACCATGTAAGGTCCCTCCCACCTGGATCTCAACTTGCTTGGGAAAAACTTCAATTTAGAATTGAAAAGTCATACCTTGTTGCCAACAGTGAACTCCTTCCTCAGCAAATGCTTGTCATAGAAGGCTTTGACTTTCTCTTTATAGATCCTTGCATTTGAGCATGCTTCCAATCTCAGCTCTTCCAACTCTGGCAGCTAGAGCCTCCTATGCATGTCCGCAGAAGTTAGATCAACATTTAATGATTTAATAGCCCAATAGTCTTTGTGTTCTAACTCTACTAGCAAATGGCATGCCTTTCCATACACTAGCCTAAAGGGAGACATCCTGTTGGCGGCTTCTGGTGTGCTTACATTATTGGTTGGTGGTGAAAGTCATTTAAAAATCAAAGAAAGAGTAAAACAGGGGATGAATTCAGCACAACTCAGAAGTCCTAGACCTGCAAGATACAGGGTCCATGGTAGCAAGTTTTGATAAGTAAGAGTTTGTCCCACAGGGAAAGGTGATCTACAGCTCCAATGGAGCCATCTCTAGTAGTCCCTCCAGATCTGACTACAGATCTGGCAGTCCTAAAAGGAGGGGAGTTTATGGTCACTTATTCTAAGTATTCTAATGTCTAAACTACAGAAAGGATTGAGAGGATGGATGGAGTGTCGAAAATAAATATAAAAGGGTGAGCAGTATGTTATTGAGCTAAGATCAGAGAAGTTTTGTAACTCAGATTCAAATCTGATGTTATAGAAATCCTGTCCAGGGGCTACATTATCACCACTGAGGAGAAAGGATCCAACCCATCACTTTGCCATAATTCCACCCTTAAGGTTATAACCTGTCCACTCAAATGGTCACAGATTATCCCATAGGGGAGCCACTATCCAGGGATGGGTCAAAACACAACAAGTAAATCATTGCAGGCACTATTTCATCCAGGCTACTGTTGACAAGTGAAAAATACCATTTTTCACCCCTAAACTTAAGTCTTGATAGACCTTTGAGAGAACTAAATAAGTGTTTTAAGTGCCTATGTTGCAGCTAACAATAAAGACAGGCTTAACCATAAAAGCAGCTCAAAAGTGCCAAAAAGATGACAATCCATGTCAGTCCAAAGGAAGGAAGTGAAGAAACAACCTCATCAGCTGTGGAAAGGTCTAAAAGGAAGAGGCAAAGACCTGTAAGAAAAGCAGGGAACAATTCGAACAGAGAAATGCACTACAGAGTTCTTTTCGCAAAGAACCTGCACTTTTCGTAAAGAACCCGGAACTCTGTGAAAAGGACTAAAACTCCAGGCTTAGTTTTCGAAGAGCATCTGAACTCTTGGAAAAGAAGATTGAACTTTGTGAAAAGGAGAAAACACAATTCAAAAAGAGATTGAACATTGCGAAAAGAGCTTCAGAAGTTACAGCACTTTGCGAAAAGGCCCTTAAGCTCTGTGAAAAGGTATTCTGGAGATTCGCAGCTTTAACAAGGGCAATTCAGTAATCTGTTGCACGCGTCTCAATGCGTTTTAAAACCCAAGGACATCCCGAAAGATTCTGAGCACGAACCAAAGGCATATTCCACCCCATGTGAACACCCAAAGATGAAATTACTTGGCGGGAACTTCTAGAAGCTCAAATAGATTTTTGAATTACATAACATAATTGATGCTTCTATCACCTGATTAGCTGAACCAGATCGAAGAATTCTGATTGGCCAGAACAGATCTGGATCCTTGTGCTCGACCACCATTGGTCAATACATTCTGAGCACCTCTGATTGGTTGAAACACATCTGAGCTGGACTTGGGGAAAACTATAAATAGACGAACCATTTGCCCAATTTGGGCATCCAGATTTTGAGTTTCATTTCTAATCCCCCATTTCCCAGCCAAACAGCATGTCTGCAATCCTTGTAATAGCCTACTTTGTACTTGCATTTGAGAGCTGTGAGATACTACTGTAACTCAAAGGAGAGTTTGCATCCACGGCTGCAAATCCGAGAACTGCTAAGCCGTGCTCTGTAAATTGTAAGGATGAATTTTAAAAGGTTGCTGTAAACTATGCATTCTCCATTGGACTCATGTCAAGGGTTCCTTTTGATATCCTCAGTACATTAGACTCCTTTAGATTCATTGTTGTGCATGCAATTTCCCTCGATTCATTAATCCTGTAAGAATTAGTGTTGGTAACCTAGTCTCTTACAACATTTGTAATGATGTTTATTGTTCTGAATTGAGGATTTGGATTAAAAACTATTGGATGGTTTGTGGCCATTAAAGTGGACAGACCATAGCCATAAGCGTAAGCCTAATCCTTGAATTAGATTTATCTCTCTTACATCTGTGCTTGTAGCAAGATGAAGATTGGATCACCTCTGTTGAGCTGCAATTATTCTCATTAGATTTCAAAGATCAAATCAGAGATTTAGATATTACTTCTCCATCTTTGTTTCAATCACTCCCCCAACTCGGATCTGGATCATTTAGTTTAAAATTTTCTTTGTTTTTAGTTTGTTAAACGTGACAAATTCAAACCTCTCATCTTATCTGCTTTCTAGATAGGATAAGAAGCCAGATCTGGTAGCTCAGATCTGGAGGTTTATCTTACATTTTAAAAAAATTCTCTGTGGACGATCTTTCACTCACTTACTTTTAAAACTTGCTACAATTGGCCCTGATCTTGCAGGCTAATTCTCTTCTAACTGTGCCGATATTTCGTTATTTGTTTATATAGTCTAGAACCACTGTAATTTAGCAGCTATAAATCTGTTTTTCAAAACTCACCTAAATCAAGCACACTAAGAAGAAACAACAGCTACCAGCTCAAGAATCCATAGGGAACCTCAATCTCTAAAGCTCTATATGTGGGGCTAAGGTTGTATAGGACCATGATAGCCCAGACACATAGAACCAGCAAGAGATTGAGTACAACTATCGATCTAGTTGTCCTTTGCTTGAGTGAGGCTACAATAGTCCAGTCACCAGCCTACAATCTCTATAACCAGATCAGATCCAACATTTGATGGCGGATCTATATAAATATAGGGGAGTCTGCCTCTGTACAATCTCTCACCAGGCTTCTACAAGCTCAGGTGTAAAGAAGAAGGATCCATCTTGGATCGGTGGATTATAATCACCCTAAGGCTATAATCTATCCACTTAAATGGTCACAGACTATCTCAGAGGTTATCCTCCTCACGGAGCCCAAGACAAAACAAGAATATCACTGCTACCACCATGGTCACAAGGCTACCAGCTCAAGCTCCTATGGGGATTTCAGATCTAGTGGGTCTCCTGTGATGGGGCTAAGGCTGTAGGACCATGATAGCCCAGACACACAGGTCACTAGGATCTGAATGGCCCTTAGAATTAGTCCTCCATTGCTTTGAAACATAGCCAAAGCAATGGCGGATCACAAGGCAGCAGCCTTGCACAGAGCATCTCACACATAAACACCAATCCCACAAAGTACAGATCCTATTACCGAACTTCCATTAATCTAGTTCAAAAACACATACAAAGACATAGCCAGCAAGTGCTGGACTATGGAGAGAAGGAAAAAGAAAAAGAAAACTACTTACAGCTAAAAAGAAAGAGAAAAGAAAAATGATCTGAGATGTGTTCCCAGATACCTAAACCTAAGCTAGGTATGGGTTTATATAGCAGTGGGTTGGCAGCGCATTAGGGTTAGGAAACCCTAATTTTAACGATGCTACGTGGCCTAACAGTGATCCTTGGATGCCTCGGGGTGCGTGCACGGAGATTTGAGCATGGGAGTGTGTGTCCTAATCGTTGGAAATTCTCAGAAGGTCCTCTGCTGAAGAGATGATAGTTTAGGTTCAGAGCTTTGCTAGGTAGTTGTAGTTTCCCAGACTTGTCGCGTGGTAGCTCTTTGCTCTTCACAAGGATGATTTGACATTGAAACTTCAGCCGTCGCGAGGTTGCCTTGGTTTGCTCTTCAGGCAGTTGCACAGTAGAGAATTGCGCTCTCGCTGGATTGGGCTTCGAGAGGTTGAGTAGAAAACACAGTCTCAGATGTCGCGGGGTTGAAGTTCAAGCAGTCGTGAGGTTGCTCGGTCTTCGCTGGGCTGATCTTCGCGAGAGTGAATTTGAACAACGCGAGAACTTCGCGAGCACTTCTCTTTACTGGGCTTCGCGAGTTACCTCGCGAGGCTTTAATGAGTTCTAAACTGTGCGAGGTTCCATGTCTAAATTGATCTTCGCGAGGATGGCTTTGCCTTTACAAGGATGTTTTCTTCTTGAATGGTGCAAGAACTATGCGAGGAGTTCTTCTGATAATTGCATCCCACAGCGACTGCGCAACAACTGTACGAGGAATCTTCTGAAGCTCTCTCTCCTCAGCCGTTCTGAGTGAACTGCGCGAGATTGAGAGAGGTCTGCTTTGAACTGCGCGATGTGTTCTACTCTTGAGCTGCGCGAGTTTGAGTTTCTGAAGCTCTTTAGTCACTCATCTGCGCAAGAGGTTGGGAAGCTCAATTGAACGGCGCAAGGCATATTTCTCCTGAATCCTCTAAAGCTTGGGTCAGCTGCGCGAGGCTCATTTCTGGTCTGAATTCAGAGTTCGTTCTTTTGAGGGATTTCTGGTTCCAAAGCAGACTCCTTAATAGGATTCCTGGCCTTATTTCACTGCTGATTATTGCCTACACAAAGCACTTAACAAGAACTTATTAGGTGGCTAAGGTCTAATCAAAGGTTAAGTTAAGGGGTGAAAAGTGGTACTTTTCAGGTCCTAACACATCCCTATTGGGATCTTATAGGTAGTTTTATAAGCCAAAAGAGCATCATTTAACCTTAGGGATAAATCCTTCCTATCTCCTCTCAAAATTTTCTCTAAAATGTGTTTGATTTCTCTATTAGAAATTTTCACCTGCCCACTGGTCTATGGATGGTATGGGGTGGCAACTCTATGTGTCACAGAGTTCTTTCTAAGGAATTTCTCAAACTGTCTATTACAGAAATAGCTTCCCCCATCACTATTGATAGCTCTGGGGATGCCAAATCTAGAGAAAATGTTGTCCTTCAAGAAGTTGAGGATAACTTTGTGATCATTGGTTCTTGTGGCTATGGCCTCAACCCATTTGGACATATAGTCCACAGCCACAAGAATGAAAGTGTATCCATAGGAAGGAGGGAAAGGACCCATGAAGTCAATCCCCCAAATGTCAAAGAGTTCAACAACCAGTGTAGGCTGTAAAGGCATAGAGTTTCTTTTGGAGATACTTTCCATCTTTTAGCATCTTTCACAAGCTTTACAATGCTGCCATGCATCCTTGAAGAGAGTGTGCCAATAAAATCAACTTTGGAGTACCTTGGCAATAGTCTTGTTCCCACTGAAATGGCCTCCATAAGCTTGTTCATTACACATGGTTAGTATGTTGTGGAATTCATCATCAGGGACACATCTCCTCCCAACTCGGTCTACACAATGCTTGAATAGGTATGGATTCTCCCACATGTAATATCTGATATGGGAGAAGAACAACTCCCTATCCATTTTGTTCCAATGTGGAGGAATCCTACCCACTTCCAAGTAGTTCACTATGTTTACAAACTAACGTGCAGAAGTATTGACAGTAAACAACTGCTCATCAGGAAATGAGTCGTTGATAGGCAACCTATCAAACTCAGCAGCTAGGATCCTGGATAGGTGGTTTGCAACCACATTTTCAACCCCTTTCTTGTCATTAATCTCAAGATCAAACTCATGTAATAGGAGGATCCATCTGATTAATCTTGGCTTAGCATCCTTTTTTGACAAAAGGTATTTCAGGGCTGAGTGGTCAGTAAACACCATAATCCTAGATCCCAACACATAAGACCTGAATTTTTCTAAAGCATAGACAATTGCCAATAATTTCTTCTCAGTTGTGGTATAATTTAACTGAGCATCAATCATGGTTTTACCTGTATAAGCAATCACACAAGGTGCTTTGTCTTTTCTTTACTGTAAAACTGCACCAATAGCAAAATCTGATGCATCCCACATCAGCTCAAATGGCAAAGAAAAATTAGGTGCTTGAAGGATCGATGAAGAGGTTAAATAACCTTTCAAAAGCTCAAAAGCAATAAGACATTCAACATTAAATTCAAAAGGAATCTCTTGGCACAACAGGTGACAAAAAAGTTTTGAGATTTTACTAAAATCTCAAATGAATCTCCTATAAACACCAGCATGCCCTAAGAAAGATCTAACTTGTTTCAAAGTTTTAGATGGGGGCAAATGTGCAATCAAATCAATTTTAGCCTTGCCTACCTCAATGCCTCTGTGAGAAACAACATGGGCAAGGACAATGCCTTGATTGACCATAAAATGACTCTTTTCCCAACTCAAAACCAAGTTGGTTTCCTCACATCTCTGCAACACAAGGCAGAGATGGTGTAGACATTGGCTAAAACTATCCCCAAAGATAGAGAAACCATCCATGAATATCTCTAAAAACTGATCAATCGTGTCAGAAAAGATAGCATACATACGCCTTTGGAAAGTTGCAGGGGCATTGCACAATCCAAATGGCATCTTTCTATAAGTAAAGGTGCCAAATGGACATGTGAAAGTTGTCTTTTCTTTATCTTGTGGATACACAGGGATTTGGTTATACCCAGAATATCCATCAAGAATGCAATAAAAATCCTTGCCTACCAACTTGTCCAAAATCTAGTCTATGAAGGGCAAAGGAAAGTGGTCTTTTCTTATTTTCAAATTGAGCTTTCGATAATCTATGCACACCATCCAACCTGTGGTTTCCCTAGTTGGAATTAGCTCACTAGAATCAGTTTTCACCACAGTGATTCCAGATTTCTCAGGTACCACCTCATTAGGTGCCACCCATTCAGAATCTGAAATAGGATAGATGACTCCACCATCTAACAATTGGACCACCTCCTTCATCACGACTTCTTGCATGTGGGGGTTTAACTTTCTCTGCATCTCCCTAGAGGGTTTGGAACCCTCCTCCAAGTGGATCTTATGCATGCACACAGTAGGGTTGATGCCTCCAAGGTCAACAATAGTCCAACCTATTGCTCTCTTATGCTTTTTTAAAACACACAACAGCTCTTCCTCTTGCTCATCAGTGAGGGAGGAAGAAATGATCACTGGAAACTTCTAGTTTGCCCGTAAAAAAGCATATTTCAAGGTCTTAGGCAGCTATTTCAACTTTGCATCAAGTGGACTTATGAGTGAAAGCAACAAAGGTGCCTTTGATGGTGGTGGAAGAGGCAACACAACTGGTTTCCAAGGAGGATATCTTATTGCTGGCCCCACTTCAGTATTTAAGGCTTTCACCTCTTGAACCATAGGTGTGGGGGCCTTCTCTTCCTCAATTTAACTCTGCACATTCTCAAAAATATCACACAAATCATCACAATGCAGCAACTTGGGCAAAGTCTCTTCCACAAGCTCATCCAACACATCAATCAAAAAGCAATCCTCACTATCCAAGTGAGGCTGACTTGCTGCATTGTAAACATTCAATTTTACTTTCATGTTGCCAAAAGACACCTCCATTACACCTGATCTACATTGTATATTATCATTGCCAGTGGCAAAGAAAGGCCTACCCAAAATCACAAGAATGGAGGCGGTGCACTTGCTTGGCTCCATGCCAAGAACCAGAAAATCTGCTGGATAGAAAAACTTGTTAACCCCAACTAACACATCTTCTATCATTCCCACAAGTGTCCTTTGTCAGCCAGCTGTAGCACCACATGTGTGGTCTTCAATTCTCCCAAACCTAACTTCTCATAAATGAAATGTGGAAGTAGGTTTACACTAGCTCCTAGATATAACAAGGCCTTCTCAGTGGTGTGATCCCCAATGATGCAAGGGACTGTGGGCACTCTACGATCTTGAGGCTTTGTTGGGGTTGCGATGGACAACTCTTGGTTTACTTTCTCAGCAAAAAAGACCTTCTTGGATAAGTGTATCCTAGATTATTTTTTATGGGTGCACAAATCTTTCAAAAACATTGCATAGGCTAGAACTTGCTTGATAGTATCAAGTAAAGGCAAGTTAATCTTTACTTATTTTAATGTTTCCATTATCTCCTCAACTTTAGCATTCCCCTTATCAAAAGGAGAAGGTACTTGAAGTGCATTGGGAAATGGCAAATGGGGGATTGATCTCCCATTTGCTGCCTTAGCATTCTTATTAGTTTTTTCTTTACTTTTGTTTTCATTTTTCTGTTGGGGCACATCAACACCCCCCTTATTTTTCATATGTTGCTCCTGCTGCATATCAACATGGGTTATTTTTTTATTTCCTATACTTTTCTCATCAGGCTCAACACCAACTTGGTTATCAACTAGCCTTCCATTTCTCATAGTGGTGACAGATTTGGCTTCTTCATGGGAAGAAATCTCACCCACCATATACTGTCCTTTTTGGTTGTTCATGGGATGACTAGACAGTCATCCCTCCTCTCTCCTAGTCAAGTATTAAATAGCTGACCAAGGTGATCCTTTATCTTTTTAACACTTTAGCTATGACAGTTAATAGTTTAAGATCAAGAGACTAAATTCTGCAATGAAGCCAGAACTTGCTCTTCAAATGTGAGGTATCTAGAGGGTGTTGGAGATGGTGTACTTTGATGCACAGGTTGTGCCATTGGCTGGGCCATAGGTTGCTGGTATTGGGGCCTTGGGGAGTAGTTCTGCTGGTATTGAGGCCTTGGGGAGTAGTTCTGCTGGTATTGGGGCCTTGGGGAGTAGTTCTGCTGGTATTGGGGCCTTGGGGAGTAGTTCTGCTGGTATTGGGGCCTTGGGGAGTAGTTCTGCTGGTATGGTTAAGCATTTCTAAAGGGATGGACTGTTGTTGTGGCTGATGCTGCTAGATTTGGAAACTATCTTGCCTCCACCTCAAATTGGGGTAGTTTCTCTAATTGTAACCAGTAGTAGGCTACTGTCCAAAGGACTGAGCAGCATTCAAATGTTCCATAACAAGGTCTAAAAATTTAGCAGTAAAAAGACATTCCTCAAGGGAGTGAGTAGGGGACTAGCATATCACACATGCCTCCTCTACTTTGGCAGCCATTGGAGATTGCATTGCTCCCATAAGCTTATCAAAATTTTGAGTCAAGCTATCCACTTTCCTTTCGAAATTATTATATCCACTAATCTCATACATTTTCCCTCTTATTGTGGTCTCTCTCACCAATCTAACAGGGGTCTCAATGTCCCTTAACAAAGCCTCCCTTTGCATGGAGTTTTCACTAATGATATCAAACAACTCCCAAGCCTCATCAGCTGTCTTGTGGAGGTAGGTACCATAACATGAGGCATCAACCATTTCCCTATCTTGGGATCAATTCCTTGATAGAAACTTTGTATAAAGTTTCCATTCAAGAATTTTGTGATGGGGGACATTGCTTCAAGAGCTCCTTAAATCTCTCCCATGCTTGGTGAAAGTCTTCAGTTGGGGCTTGAGCAAATGAAATGATGCTCTTCCTTGACTGACTTGTTTTGGTCATGCTGAAAAACTTGGCCAAAAATTGACATTGTAGGTCATTCCAAGACTGAATACTATTGGTTGGGAGTATTGATAATCAAGTTCTAGCCCTATCCTTTAATGAAAAAGGAAAGAGTCTCAACTTGGTTGCTTCCTCTCCCAAGCTTGCAATGTTGATAATAGTGCACAGTCCTAAAAATTCATCAATATGTTTGTATGGGTCTTCCTTACTCAGGCCATGATATGAGGGCAACATCTGTAAGATGGAAGATTTAATCTCATAGTTTCCTTGGACAGCAGGGACTTGAATGTAGAAGGAGGAATTATAGACCCTTGGTGGATTGAATTCTTTCAATGTCCTAGGTTGCTCACCCATTGCAGAATCTCATAATTAATCACAGGTGTGTGTAGGGACTGCTTAGGTCTGAGAAATCTCTCAACTTCAAGATCTAAAGGGAGAATCTTAGGATGGAGAGATCTCTTACCAAGCATACACACAACAGGAACCAAGTACAACACACAAATATTACAGCACAGATTTCAGCAAAACAATTTCAAAACAAAAAAAAAAAACACAACCAATGCTGCAAATATAAAAATTACAGATCTAAAAATGTAAAAGAGGTAGGAAATGTAAACTTTAGCACAGATTGCTCCTCCAATTAGCACAATGCTCCTCTCAAAACCACAAATCCAGATCTGAAACACAAAATTAAACTATAAAAAACTAATGCAGCAATTAGTCAAACACAAAATAGGCAATTAAAAATCTAAATCTAAAAGAAGAAAAACTTAGATCTACTAATTTAAAAACAAAAATCCTCGACAGCGGTGCAAAAAATTTGTTGATTTGCTTACCTTACAATTATTAAAGAGTGAAAACAATAAATTAAAAGGCTAAATCACAGAGAAATGGGATCAAGGTAAGCAACCAGTCCTGCAAGAACCAGGGCTATTGCAACGACCTTTAAGGGGTAAGTGAGGGTAGGTCCACAAGGAAATGTGCTTTAAAATGGGGTAAATCTCCATATCTCTAATAGATGTGGCACTCTAACCTATCCTAGTTTAAAATAAAGCGAAAACAGGAAAGAGGAGAGGTTTTAAGAGTTATCACTTTATAAAACTATAAAAAATAGAAGATAACAACAAGTGATCCAAAATTGATTGAAACTGGGATTTAAGAAAAAGGATTAAAATCAAAAGGTGGAGAGCAACAACTAGGGATTTTGGTCTTCACTAAAATTCAATTGGTTCAAAGGCAATGCATAGAATTGATTTGCAATAATCCTTCATCTGGCTATAACCTTAGATGCAAGGTATAAGAATCTAGCCTAGACTAGAGAATTGAAGTAATCCTAAGGCTATGATTTGTCCACTTGAATTGTCACAGATCATCCGAGAGATTCCTCTAATTCAAGGATCTTAATTAGAACAAGTAAGCTAGTGTAGATGTTGTGGATGCAAGGCTACAAGCTCAAGCATCCACATGGAGATTTAATCTAGGGAAATCAAATACAAACAAGAGACCTATAGATCAAAATAAACTTTATAACCCACAATTACTGAATCAATACAACTTACAGTCTAAGTGTATTAAGATTTGTAATTTGTGCAACATACAATCCATCTGTAAAGCTTTGAACCTCTCACTTTTATAGCTCTCAACCTCACCCTAGCTACTAAAGGGGTTTAGCCAACCATAATTGGTTAAGGAGAGAATGGGGGAAGAAGAAAGAGAGAAGGGATTTTGGAGGGAAGAGTGAAATTCGAATTTGGCTCTGGTTCTCTCAATTTTTGGATCCCTCATTTGTGCAACTTCTCAGCCATTTATACTCTTCCCCTCTATGCTATGAACTGTTTCAAGCAATCAGAGCTCAAGGGAATATTTTAGTTATTCCCAACTACTAATGTGGCTAATTTCTCTTCTAGAAGCCCTTCCCTAATTGGTCTGAAAATGGTAAGTATATGTGATGAAGTTAGAGGGTTCCCATTTGTGCCCAGTTGTGTTCCAAAAATACCCCCAAGGGTCATTAACATATGTTGGAACTCATGCATAGAACTCTGGAGTTGGCAGTAGGAGTGGCTGGAACTAAGAAGTTCCCAAATCGAGTATCAGGAGGTTCAGGGAACCTCTCGACAAGTTCTGAGTCCATTTGATGTGTATTTTGATAGGTTGAGTGACTTCTCGAGAGGTTCAGGTAAGTTCTCGACAAGACTGACATGAATTCTTTCCTTCTGCCTGGGCTCCTTACATCCTCTCGATAGGTTATAAAAAATCTTGTCGATTTCTTTTATTTCTTCTATTGAGCTTTTGACAGGATCTACTCAACTTCTCAATAGGTTGGATCAACCTCTGAGCTCCCCTACACCTCCAGGTATCCTCTCGATAGGATCTTCTGCTACACCTCAGACCCATCGCTAGGTTGTGTCAACTTGTCGACAACTTTACTTTTCCTCCTTAATTCCTCTCGACAGGTTATAAACCAACTTCAGAACCTCTCGATAGCTTACTTTTTTTAGCTTTAACTCATCGACAGGTTTAAGTACACCCTTAGATCCTCTCGATAGGTTCATGGAACCTCTCGACAGCTTGACTTTTCTCTCCATAACCTCTCAACTGGTTGAGTTAACCTCTCGGGGTGTTCTGTTTTGTGCTTCCACAGCTGGCACACATCTTTGGTCTACTGTCTTTCATTTGTCAGCACACAGTAGCTTCTTGGTGGGTTCAATCCTCATCAGAAGTAGCTAGTCTTGCTCCCATGTGTGCCCCTGTGGACACATGTCATTGTCATGGAGCTCTGAGGCTCTGTGGACTGCTTGATGATTGGCCTTTCGAGCTGCATAAGCACATGTTGAGGTAGCAGGTCTATTCTTTGGCATTTTTAGAGTGATGTCTGTACTAAGATTGTAATTTATTACTTATCAATAAAACACTCTCAAAACACTTTATTTGTCAACTCAAAGGTCCATCAAAGGTCAGGTTAGGAGGTGAAAAATGGTATTTTTCACTGCTCAAGAGTAGTGTGCGGCATGTCCAGCACTTTGGGGTTCTCAATGCTGTGGGTAGCTTTCTCCTTTTCCTCATGCCCTTCACCTATGATGGAGATGACTTTCTACCCAGACATGAATTGGATCTTCTAGTGCAGTGTCAAAGGTATTGCCCCAACCTCATGTAACTAGGGGCGTCCTAATAACAGATTGAAAGAAGAATTGATGTCCATCACTTGAAAAGGTATGGAAAAGGTCATTGGCCCGATCACGAGCTCAAGATCAACTTCCCCAATTATTTCCCTTCTTGTTTTATCAAACTCTCTAGTGCTAGTTCTTGTTGGTCTCTACATACATGGGTCCACGCCTATTTTGGTGGTGGTTCTTAAAGGGCACACATTCAGGATAGACCCATTATCAATCAACACCTGTGAGATTACCATGTTTCTGGCCTCTACGGTGATGTTGAGGGATTTAGTGTGATTATTTCCCTCCTCTGATAGATCCATATCAGAGAAAGAGATGGCATTAGGAGCCATCACTTGTCTGATTATCTGCCCAACCTCATCTAGGCTTACTTAGACTGAGATGTGCGCATTTTTTAACGCCCCCATTAGAGCTTGTAAATAGAGTGAGGACGTCATTAATAGATCCCAAACCGTGATGTGGGCCGGCATCCTCTTGAGTTAGGTTTTAAGTATGTGCTCACGGCTCATCTTTTTAAACGGGTTTATTGCAGTGGTATCTTTCTTTCGCTTTGGTCGGCCTAGTGCGGGCGCTAGTGTGTCTGGCTATTTAGAGATCTTCCCTAATCTGGTGACAAAATCAGCTACCCCTTCCCTACTGCTGTCAACATTGATTTTTGTCTTTTCATAGGTGAGCGGGACCCAATGAGGATTGTAAGTTGGTGGAATGGGGAGAAGGTGGGTACTGGAGACATTAGTGCTGAGGGATTGAAATGGGTGGGTAATACCTGGTTAACTGCTGAAAGAGTGGAGGAGGTGGGCCAAATGTGGTTGGCAAGGATTGTGGATGACTGAATTGGGGGTGATGTGACGGGGGTAGGCCATTGATAACTGATGGGCGCCGGAGGTGGATGGGGGACATAATCAGCCATTGGGTAATTGGTGGAGGATGTTGCGTATGGTTGATAGGAGTTAATTTAGACATAGTTAACGGGAGCCGGCGCCGGGAAGTATGCCCTAAGATCTAAGGGTTCTATTTGTGGAGCACGGTTGGGAAAGTAATTAGCTAGATTCAAGCTAGGAAGTATACCTTAAACCCTAAACCCCAATACTTCTATCTCCCCAATCTCTTTGGAGTGCTGCCACAAAATTTTATTGGTCACAGATGTAATCTGACGGGTCAAAATCTTCATCGTCCTCTGCCACCATACCGATAGTGGGTCTCGGACCTGCCTCTCCTGATGGGTGCAACGGTAGCGGTAGCTGGTGTATGTTAGCATGTTAATTGGCTTGGGTAAGCACAAGGGGAATGATTTTCTCGGCCTCAATCAGATCCTGTATTGTGTGCTTTAATGGGAAGCAGCGATCAGTAGGGTGACCCCGTCCCTGGTGGAAGTCACAGTGGGTGTTGGGGTCATAGTTCCTTGGGATGGGATTTGGTGGAGGACATGGTTGAAGTGTCGTGACCAACCCTTTTTCTATTAGTAAGGGCAACAAGACATTCAATGATTGCTCTAAAGGTGTGAACACTCGGTCAAAGCGGGATTTTCTCTATTTCGAGGTCATTTGGGCTCCCTATCCATTCCCGGTTCTCTGTATCGGCTCACTTCTGATTGGAGCTGGCTGTGCGGCTTTAAATTGGAATGGGATTATACTGGTGTTCGGCCTAGCTTTTGTGACAGTTTGTACATCTTTCCCAGTTCTTCTATCATTTCTTTACTCAAAGAATCTCCTAACCCTGCTGGCCCCACCAGATACATTCTTGCTTAAACACCCTTCTCTAATAACATCCTCACAATGATTGGCATTCCTCACTAAATCAGCAACGCAGGACTACTGCTGGTAAGCGAGAAAGTTTGAGATGACTGGCAAGGTATTTTTGGAGATCATCTCAATCTGCTCATCATCAGGTATTCAGTTTCTTACCTGAGCTGTCAGTGCTCTCCAACTCCCAAGGTAATCATTGAAGGTCTTGTTAAACTTATGCTTTAAATGGGCCATATCTGACTTGCGAGGTTCGATGTCTATGTTGTAGACATACTTCTCTTGGAACAAATGCGTCAGTATCTTTTCATGTTTTTATCATGGATGGTTCTAAGGATGTGAACCACCTAAAGGTCGGGCCCGTCAGACTTTTCTGAAGGACTTTTATAAGCAGGCGCTCGTCCCCCCATATTGGCACATATCCTCACAGTAGGACTTGAGGTGTGCGATGGGGTTGCCCGTGCCATTATATTTATCGAAGACCGGCATTTTGAATTTTAGGGGCAAAGGGACTTCCACAAATAATCATCAGTCTTAGAAATCTATGGAATGGATTTCGGTTCCACCCATCTTCAATAGCTACTTCTAGATTTTATCCAATTGTTCTTTCAACTGCTCAAACTCTTTAGACAGTTGGGCTATTTTTTCAATGGTCGGCCTTGATTCACTTTGTGCTACCAGGGTGGTGATTATGGGTGGATGATTGATGTTGGCAAATGCCCCAGTGTAAGCCCCACTATTCCTGATCTCATCTTTCTCATATTGTGGGTCTACATATGGTGCAGTTAGGGTGAAATTTTCTTGTTGGTGCTAGCTAGTGGATAGGTGCCGGGTCGGACCATTGGAGGTGAGGAAAGTTCTGGGGAGTGATAGGATGAGTGGAGTTTGGATTTTGGGTTAAACCCTGATGGGGCCACTGTGGTTGGGGGAAAGCTTGGAGATGGCTTTGGGGTGCAGGGACATGGGTGAATTGGAGTTGATGGAGGATAGGTGTCAGGCTGCCGCCTTGGCTCGGGTGGGACATTTGTGTGTGAGGGAGATATTGAGGGAATTATGGAGGGTATGGGTATGTGGACCTAAAATTTGGGCCTTGTTGGGCTTAGGTATTGGATAAGGAACTTGGAGAGGCTTGGGCCATAAGGCCTTTGGAAATTTAGCCCAATGGGCCTTGATGGGTCTGGCCCATTTAGCCTTGATGAGTAAGGTCCACTGGGCCTTGATGGGTCTGGTCCGTTAGGACTTGATGGGTCTGGCCCATTAGGCCTTAATGAGATTGGTCATTGGGCCTTGATGGGTCTTATCCATTTGGCCTTGTGGATCTGGCTCATTAGGCATTGTTGGGTCTGGCCCATTAGGCCTTGGGGGGTCTGGCCCATTGGGCCCTGAAGGGTGTGGATGATGGGGGTTTGTGCCATTGGGCCTTGGTGGGTGTGGATGATGGGGTTTTGGGCCATTGGGCCTTGGTGGGTTTGAGCTAATGAAGCATGGAGACTTAGGAGTGTATATGATGGGTTGGAAGATGTGTGGTTAGAATGAGGGGGGATGTTTTGGAAGGCTTTCCAATTGATGTAAGCCTGGACCATCTCATCCATCATGGCCATTGGAGAGGGGGTGGATGGAAATGGTTCATGTGAGGGAATGTGGGGTATGGGTGAAGTGGATGTGTGGGAAAAACTGGGCATGGCCCCGGTAAAATTGGGCATGACCTGGGTAGTTAGGGGGGTAGGTGGTGGATCGGAGAAACTGGGTGTGGTATGGGGGAAGGTGGGTGGATTGGGCATATGTTGGGAAGATGAAGGATGGGGTATGGTGGTAAAGGTAGGGAATTGGGTTGGGTTTTGAATGGATGTGAATGGAAATTGTTATTGATTTGGCATGTACATGGGGGGAAATGGACATGTTTGGGGAAATTGATGGGGAATGGGGTGTCAGATTTTGGGTGTTTTGATGGGTGGTGGACTGGAAGATAGGGGCACTGAAGGGGCCAGTGACAGAAAAGGGAGGTTGGGTGAGGGGGATGGAAGTGAACCTCTCTTTCGTATGGGAATGAGTTGGAGAACGTGGTGGGGATGAGTCGGGATCAGCGTATGCCAGATCCACTGCCCATGACATGGCTTGCTGACGAGTGAGGTACGGGTGCCTCGGATGGGGCTCGTAAAGTTTTCTCCTTCTTCCCCTACGGGATGATTAAGGATCAAGTGATGTCATTGTGTCGGCACCATGATGGTTTCTTTTTTTCAATTTATTTAATTTTTTTAAAATTTTGTGAAAGGATTTTTATGATGAACAACTCCGGGGCCCTTGAATTCATGTTTCGAGCGGTATTTGTACCCTAAATAAATCCTGCGGCATGACCCCGATGTGCTTCGGAAGAATCAAAGGGGAACCCTTTGATGTATTGAAGGCACGAGAATCAACACAAACAACCTGATCCCTCAGAGCGAGTCGATAAGAGGTTACCCTCTTTGGACTGGCAGGGGCGTATTGGGTGTTGGATAGTGCGGGACCTAATTAGAGGTGCTAAACCACTAAGCGAGAGCTCGAGGATGTGAAAAAGGGCTCAGACTTGGGCTGTGTTGCTCAGGTCAGGCTTGGCACGTCTATTACATGCGTTAAGCCAAAAATGGTCAGACTAAGGTTGGCGCGTGTATTACATGCACCAAGGAAAAAATGGCCTTTCCAGGCTTGGCACATGTAGTACATGTGCCACAACAAACTTGGGGAATGGTGGCTTGGCACGTATTTTACATGCGCTAGGCACAAATGGTGGGGTCAAAATTTTTTTGACAGCAGAACAACCCAAAATTGATCTCTTTTTTTGGCTTTTTGGAAGCAATGCTTTCGGGGACTAATTTCTTAGTTGCACCGGGTCTCTCCTCACCGAACCTAAGGATACAAGGCTGATTCGGGACTACTAACGCTCTCCCCCAAGGGTTTTAGGCTTCGTAACTGGATAGGTTACCTACCCGATATACCTCCAGCGCAAGCGCCTTCTCAGATACTAGGTGGGGTGGTTCTTTTCCGGATCATCACCACTAGGGGCTGCCATCGTACTAAGAACCGGGACATTTGTATCATTGTAAAAAATTCCCAACCCATGAAAATCTACCCCCATAAAAATTCAATTAAGTCCCCTCTTGGTTCAGTTTTAATAATCTGTTAGGGGCTTTATACCCCTTTCCTTTTGTATTTGATCTATGTTGAAGTATGGGCAGGATAGGTCAGCAGCCCAACTTGCACTCTAAGTTGCGGATTTTCTCAAGAATGGCGTCTTCGCGAGCATTTTGGCCACTCATCCATCGACCATGGAGACCCTTGTAGCACTTTCTGGAAGCATCAGTAGAACCAAGGACTCCATTCAAAGCTCCTTCCAGATGAAGGTTCTCATAGTCCAATGCCGTAGCACGTTCTTGCTCTTTATAAGCACTACCAAAAAGTGCTTCGACCTCAATTCGATCAGCTCAGTTGTGCTAAATAAAAAGATTTTTGGGGTCGATGAGCATGCTCAAAAACCTTGAATAAAAAATGTATGAAAAGAAAAAATATGTGGGTTTTCAAGTGGCACACACTCCTAAAAAGCGGGTTGATATCAATATTAGCTTCGCTCGGGTAGTTGTGCTAAATTAACTTCGAGGTCGATGAGTATGCTCAAAAACCTCGAACCCTACCTTGTGTAGGGGCACCCGTGACCGATCAAAGTTGGGCAATCAATGTCTCATGAGATTGGGCACAAACTATTGGATCTTCGTGTCATTGCTTTATGCCAATCTTGAAGTATGGGTCAATCACCCTCCCGTTCGTGGGGCTGCTTTGTTAACAGTGAAACTCAAACATCATGCATCATCAATCATACCAACACTCGATTATGCACAGTAATGTCACTAGGCGCTTGGGGACCGATAATTTCGAGTGACAGACGTTTTCCCAATGTAACTGATTTTCGTCACTCTCCAAGTTTTTTTCTTTTTTTTATGTTTAAGGTTCACTTGGAATACAATGGATCCAATAGTATTTGCCTTGAGCCTCTTCGAGTGTCTCTTTCTTTGGCATGCGAACATTAGTGATCAGATACTAAAGAGGAGCATCTGTAGACAGCCAAATTTGGCTCAAGGCTCGATCGATGCGTACTTCGAGGAAAGGTGTACTCCTGAGATTTCGAGAGCACCTCTCGAACTCTTAGAACTTAATCCAAACCTTTAAAACCCTTCCTAGACCCTTAGGAGTCAACCCTAACCCTTAGAACCATTCTCCAACCTGATTTTAGCCAACCAGAATAGCGGATGGAAAGAAGAATGCTAAAGTTTATATAGATATCTACTAGATCTGGGTCCCATGGCATTACAAAGTAGAGGTTCTCAGCTTTCCAACAAGCTAACAATTGCCTTATTCTAATTGTACATCAAAAGTTATGACGATTTGAAAAATATAGCGAAGTGTAGGAAATTACACATGCGTACATACTATGTACGCGTAGGCAATTTTTTGTAGAAATTAGCCATGCGTGCATAGTATGTACGTATAGCCAATTTGGATTTTTGCTTGACAATTTGTTGTTTTTAGTTTTAGAGTTGCTAATTATTTTATAAGAAATGTGAGGTAAAAATATGGTGTCAAAAATAAATCAAAAGATGGGGTAAAATGGATGAAAACAACAATCTAAAAACACACAGTCCTGCAAGATTCAGGGCCTGTTGAAGCATGTTTTGATAAGAAAGGGTTGTCCCACGGGGAAGTTTGATCTAGAACCACAAGAGTTGTATAGTAGACCTCCAGATCTGGCTACAGATCTGGCAATCCTAAAGAAAGGGAGTTTGGGGTGTCACTATCTACTCTACTTTAAAAATAGAAAATAAGACTAAAGGAAGGGGGAAGGAAGGATGATGGTGATAGAGTGAGAAAATAAAGTAAAAATGATGAGTAATAGATAGCTAAGGTTAAATCAGTAATGTATCTCAGTGTTAGAATAGGATATGCAGCAATCCTCCTAATTGCTACAAGCACATCTGCTAGGTAGAAGAATCTAACCTAACCCAGAGGTAAGGACTGATTATAGGGTTATATACTGTCCACTACAATGGTCACAGAATATCCTAGGGATTTCATCCAATCAATAGATTAAATCAAAACATGAACACCATTGCAGACACTATGTTTGCAAGGCTACAAGCTCATGCATTCATTGGAGCAAACAGTCTTGGAAACTCAAGTGGAAACCACAAGAAATCCCAGGCTGATTGAGGACTTTAAACTCAGCTGGTCATTGCTACAAAAGGCCTGCAATGACTTAGCTCACAAGTCTGCAATCGCTACAGAGACTCAGATCTAAACACTAATGAAGATGATGTAAAACAAGGGAGAGTTTGGCTCTGCAACAATCTCTCACTTGGCTACAAGCTCAAGTGCAGAGAAAAAGAATCCATCTTAGCCATGTGATCTAGACCAGCCCTAGGGCTATACCCTGTCCACTTGAATTGCCATAGGCTACCCTAGAGGTTATCCTAATCATAGATGAAGGAGATAAAACATGAATATTACTGTTGTCACTATGGTTGCAGGGCTATAAGCTCAAGCAGCCGTGGGAGCATTAAATCTATATAAATTTATGTGAAAAGCACAACAAAATATAGATAAAATGGACATTAAAAATGGCATTCCATTAAATAAATAGAAATTAAAATGGTTGCCCTCAAGGGATCAGCCCTTGCAGAGAATCCCAAAACAACTCACTCTATATTACAAAACCAATTACAATGCAGAAATAACCCTAGCCTCTACAAAGAACTTATCCCAGCATTGTTGTTGTGCTAAGGCAAGAAGAAAAAGAAGATGACCTAACCCTAACCCTAATTGACCTAAGCAAGCACCAAATTAGGGTAAAAAGTTAGATACATTTCTGCTAAACACTACAACTTATATACAATTCCACCCAAAAATGTCATGTGCCTTGGCCAATCAGAAAATAGAAGAGAAATGCCCTAATTTTAGCTGTTGTCGTGGCCCATTTGTTGCTATGTGTTGCCTCAGGATGTGGGAAATAGCTTGGCACCTCAGCATGTGTGTCTTAACTCTTATAGAATCCCAAGAATACCCCTATGTATGGACTGAGAAGTAGGGTGCCCGTGCCTCGCAAAGTTTGTCTCACTTGACTTGCTTCTCGCATGGCTGGAGTTGCTACTAAAGAGGAGCTCGTGAAGTTCACTTTACTGTGAATAACACGGTTCGCATAAATGATGCTCCACGTAGCCCAGGTCATGAGGATCTCGCTAGGCTGAATTGTGGCTCGCGAGGATGGATTTTGAGCTTCGTGCAGATGATCGCCAGGATGACGCGCGCTTCTCAAGTGGTTATTTCTGTCTTTGAAGTGCAGGAGGTCTGCGTGAAAATTGCATGACGTAAATCTTCTGAAGTTTTGATCCTCGAGAGGACTACGCGAGGTGCTTTTTTGAAGCTTTTCTACAGTGAATTGAGTGAGATCTGTGCGAGCTATTTATCCGCTGCAGGCTTGAGCGTCGCGAGAATTGCCCAAGAGGATTTTCAGAGCAATTTCAACTGTGTGAGGGCTCCTCTGTGCTTGTCTGCTGCTGTGCAGAGCCTGCTACAACAGTCTCCTCTACTTGGGGAAAGCTTCCTTTCATCTATTGGACTTCTAGGGCTCACTTAGGCAATCCAAATGATCACTATGGTGTGTATCACCATGGTGCACTTTATGGTCTACAAATATCTCTAAGATTTGGCTTCAAAACTCTCTCTTCTTAGCCTCCAAAGTGTGGGCTATTGCAGTAAGCTACAGTTTTATTCTTAACTACAAAACATGCTTAAAAGGTAATTATTAGATGGCTCCAAGGTGTACTAAAGTCTAGGTTAGGAGATGAAAAATGGCATTTTTCAGTGACTAACACACCCCCTAACCTAATCTTTGCTAGTCCTCGAGCAAAGGGAAAATTAAAATAGTTATTCAAAATAGTAAATGCCACTTTCGTATGGAGCACGGATGCATTTAGCATATGCGTCAAGCCTTTTAAACCCCTAGGTGGTCCCTAGTGGAGGAGTGAAGTCTCCTGAGGGTTTTTAGTGAAGGTACCCGCAAACTTCACCATTAAAATAATTAAGTAGAGTGCAGCTAATGAAAAAATAGAATTCAATGAATAAAGCTTCATCCCACACCCATTCTCTAAAAATCAAAGGGAATTACAATAGTAATGCAGCTAATTAAAACTCAAAATCAACATGTCTTTACATCACCACCAATCAGTTTACATCAGGATTATAATGTGCACAAACCAGTACTAAGCTTGCCTTAAATTCAAAAATTAGGTTTAGAAGGTACCCCCAATGAAATTAAATTTCAGACCCAATCCTGACCAGGGCTATCTCTCAACAATGAGGCGCCAAGGGTGTTCACATTCTTCTTAGCTCAAGATCAATCACAGACACTAAATGAGTCTGCAAGCATGAGCATAGGCATTGCATCTAAGTTCCTGACATCTCCAAGTATTTTCACTAGAGATTAGACATCTCCTCCTCTCCACATGATAGTTCACTTCACTTTGGATCAATAAGGTCTTTTTGATGGGTTGTAATGTGGCTTATGGTTGAGGTTTAAAGAGAATAAAAGGGGTGTGAGGGATTCAAAATCAAGAAATCAGCAAGGTGAGGAGGTAGTTCATGATTTCACCTTCTTAATTTCAGCACAACTTCATCTTCATTTGTGTTTTCTTTTTTAGAGTCAAAGTGGCTAACTTCTCTTCTTTTTAATTTTCAGATGAGGTACTTCTTTGACTTCTCTTTTTTTTTTTCTCTTTTTTTCATTTATATTTTTATGATTTTTATGATGAATTGCCACACATATACCATTGATACACTGCTATTTTTATACTGCTTCTCTTCTCCTTTCACCAAATGTTGAACTCAGCCTACCTATCGTCAACTTCTTCTCCTTTACCTTCTGAAATCTCAGAGTGAGGGTAAGGTTGAATCAAGTCATGGGGTTTAGATTCAAGTACTCTAGTGTTTGTTGAAGAAAAATGGATTTAAGGCTCGAAGAGTGTATGTAAAGGAGCAGTTGAATGGGTAGGAATTTTAGGCTCAAACTGTCCGAATGAAAGCCTTAGATCATCTCCTTAGTGTCATGAGTACTGTCAATCAGTTTCAATTTGGAGGTGCCTGACTTCTAGTGACCAAATGTTGAATAAATCATTCCTTAGAGTAGAAAAAATGCCAAAGACACTCTTCAAAAGACCTTTGTTAGGCCCAAGTCTCACTGGGTATGGTCCTCAAATTAACCCATGGGGTGTGTTTCTACTCTTTTCTCTCCTCTCTAGTTCACTAAGTACCAATTGAAAAAAATAATTCTTGATGTTAGCTTCATGGTAATGCTAATTTTTCAAAGATTTTCAGTTTTAAATGTCTGCAAAATTTTTAAATTTCTTCTCTCTACATGATTAGGTAAGAATTGGCTTTATTCATCTCAATTTAACCATCACTGGTGCAATAAAATTAACTATTTTCCTAGCCTACCTACCCTGCCATACCCCCAAACCTAAGTTAAACAGTGTCCTCACTATATCAGCATACATGTATAGGGGCAGCAGTGGTATAACAGGAAAGACAACAAAAGTGCAACAAAAAAAAACTAGAATGAACAATCTGGAAGAAAATAAAATAAAAATAAAAAAAAGAATCACAATGTAAATAACACACAAAAGACTATTTTTACTAACAAAAAGGAATATTACATCAGACTGTTAATAGTTGAAACAACATGCAGAAAATATAAAACAAATTCTAAAACAGGAAATACACAAAGAACTTTATTTATAAAATTTTATACTACAGCCTAATCAAAATCTGAGCCTGAACATAATACAAAGGGTAGAGTCCATTCATATTTCCCTTCTCTTTCTTCATAGTGGGGGCTGTTGCAGCACTAGCCTTGGATCTTTTGGCAACTGGTTTCTTGGACTTAATGCTGGAGGGCTCCTTGAATGTTATGCCCTTGGGCACATCAGGGTTCAAGATTGAGAATGTGGAGTAGAGTGTGGCAACCAATTTTTTCAACTGGATTGACTCAATCTTATATACTTTATACAGGTTCAAGGAATTCAATACCATCTGTCAATGCCTCTTTAGCTCCTTGTCATTATCTTTCTTGATCTGGGCAATCTGACCTTCATATGGCTGCTTCACCATGGGTGTGACAGACTCCAGCAGCAGCTCAACATCTCTCCTAACATAGGGGTCAGCATCCATAGATTTGGTGAGGGTGTAGAACTGGGGAATGGCAATGGAACCATAAGGGACTATGGTGCACTTGTTAGGGTCATCCATTGGGTGAGGTATGATATCCAGCTTAGAGCTTATGGGTGGAGGTGATGGTGGGTTGGAGGTAAGGTCATGTTGCAGCTCCTCCTCAAGTGGCTCGGGTTGGGTGGAGGGTGAGGTAATGGTTAAGGTGAATGTAGGTGAAGTGGGTAGATGCTCTTCATTGAAGTCAGTGTCGGTAGAGGGAGATGTAAAGGTAGGGAAAATAAGTGGCACCTCCTCCTCAAAATTGGTCTGTGTGGAGGTGGAGGTATAGGTAGGTGGGACAGGGACCAGCTCCTCAGGATCAGGGTCTGTTTGGGTGGTAGTAGGAGCTATTGTCACTAGATGTGAGGGCTGGGGTGAAGGTAGTGGGGTTGGTACAGGTATGGTTATAGATGTAGGTGGCGGTGGTTGGTTTAAAGTCTGAAGAGTGGTTTGAATGGATTGGAGGTAGGTTTGTATTGTGGTCTGGGTTTGGGTATTGGCGAGGATTTGGGTTTGTAATGATGTAAGAAGGGAAAGTATCTAGGCTAAGGGATCTGGAATGGTTGGGATTGTAGGTGTCATTGTTAGGATTTGTTGGAAAGGAAAAGTGGGGGCATGGTTAAATTGGGTAGGCTGTGGGGAGTCAGGGAAGGGTGAATAGTCATGTCTGATGTCCTCCACAATGGAGTCCATTATTGCTGAGAACCCCTCAAATGTGAATTGGTCTTGGTCATGGGTGGGGGAAAAAGGAATGGAAAGTGTAGGGGAGGTAATGGGATGAAATGGGTAAATGGTTTCCCAAGTGGTGGGTGGTTCAGTGGTGGTGGATTGTTCAATGTCAGTGGCCATGGGCTCACTGTCATCCATTGTGAAAGGGGAAGGTGGGTCTGAAATTGGGCTAGGTACGTGAGTTGGCTCAAGGTTTGGTATGGGCTGGGTTAATGGAATAGGTTCAGAGCTTGGTATAGGCACTGGTAAGGTAATGGGTATGGCAAGTTTAATGATTGCTTTTGTTGGTTTATGGGTTTTCTTTTGTATTTTCTTTGGATAGGTGGGGTGGGCAGGTTAAATGGAAAGGTGGGTTGAGTAAGAGATGGCACTGGAAAAGGGATGGGGATAGTGGAAGGTGTTTGGAATGGCATGGTATGTATGAGGGTGTTAAGTGGTGAAAAATGCCACTTTGCACCCTTTAACCTGACCTTTCATGGACCTGCGAGCACACTTATTAGCCTCTATTGAGTGCATTTTGTAGATAGCAGGGAAAGCTAGTAATAATGCAGCAAACTACTTAATAATGTCCACAAAGAAGTCATCTCTCAGCACCATGTAGACCCAGCAACAGAACAAGGAGAAAGAAGTGAAGATAGGACCAAAACATCCTATCTAGAGGATGTCTGAAGACTTCGATAGGAGCTAAGGATTAAAAGGAAAGAATTCGTGCAGTAGGAAAAGGGTTTGATAGGATCCGAAGGCAGAAGAAGGATGAATTCATGTGGATTGAAGAGTTCGATAGGATTTCAAAACCTATCGAGCAAAGAAAGGAAAGAAGAAACTATCCTATCGAAAACTTGCCTGAAGTGTCAAAGGAACCTAGTGAACGAATCTGAGAACCTAGCGAAAGGACTAAAATGCTCGATTCCATCCTGTCGAAGGCTCTGTGAACCTATCAAAGGATGCTTAAGCCTTTCGATAGGAATGAAATCCAACCTATCGGGATGACGGCACATAGAGCCGAACCTGTCGAAAAGGACCCCTGGACCTATCGAACTACTCAGCCAACCTATCGAATACTCTAGATATTGGGATGAGGACCCTGAAGCTTCAAAGAGAACACTCATCCTATCGGTACCTATCGAAGAGACCAGGGAACATATCGAAAAGAACTACAAGCTTACTTTTAACCTGTCAGAAGCTTCTCCAACCTATCGAAATCATGTGCTGAATTTCTCAGAAACTATGTTATGCACACTCTGAGACTTGGTGACCTATTACACGCAAACTAAGGCACTTTGGTGACCGGCGCGATGTTTTAGAAGATGCCCTAGAAAGCCCTAACCGACCCACGTGCTTTAACAGGACTCTAACAAACTCTGACAACCTTCTAGAAGGGATTTTTGGCAGGAAAAACATAGGAGAAAGCTATATATTGAGATCCCCAATTGCCATTGGGGAGGATCGGATTTTTGGACAAATTCCTAGAAATCAGAGCTTACAGCGAGATTCCACTTCCCTCCTTTAGCCTAACCATGGTTGGCTAATTCCCTAGTGTTAAGACTTGAAAAGCACCAATTTTCACCCCTTAACTTAATCTTTGTTGGACCCTTAATCATTTAATAAAAGTATTTTAAGCCTGTTCTCCAGGTAATAAATAGCAGCTGTAATAAGGCCTTAATCCTGCTAAGGAGCTCACTTTTGCCCCAGAAGTCTCCTAGAAGAATGGAAGACAGAGAGCCTGACTGCATGAAGGCAGAGCACAACAGCAGCAAAGAAAGAAATGAGCCTCACGTAGCTGTCGTAAGGCTCACAAGACTCAGAAAGTCTGCCTCGTGCAATCCTTGCGAGTATCCCATGACATCATACCAATTGTCCACGCTGTTCTCGCACAGTTTAGTGACAGAAGAGCTCCTGCAGCATAGTTCGCGTAGCTCTCGCAAAGCTCAAATATAAATGATCACACAGTCTCGCGCAGCTCAAGAAAGCAACTCTCAAGCCTCGCGCAGTTCACTCAGATCAGCTGAGGAGAGAGAGCTCCAGGTATCTCTACACACAGCTGACGCGCAGTGGCCACAGGATGCAAAACTTCAGAAAAACCTCTCGCGCAGTTTAGAGACCAATGCACATCACGTCCTCACGAGGATCCTCACGAAGATCCATTGAGAAATAAACTGCTCATGCGATTCCCGCGCCATTCAGAAGGAAAGTGCAATCCCGTGAAGACCAGAGCAATCCAGCGAGGATTCAATGCTCTATCGTGCGACTGCTTCAGCTGTAACTAAGACAACCTCGCGACGGCTAGAATTTCAAGCTAATCCAATCTCACGAAGACCGTGCTACCACACGGCAGTCTTGCAAACTAGTGCTACCTGGAGAGGCTCTGAACTATAACTCTCCCTCACTTCAGCAAAGGATATTTTGGGAACTTTCAGCAATTAGGGCATGCACTCCAATGCTCCAAGTTTCGTGCACGTGCCCCTGAGGCATCAAAGGAACAGTATTAGGCCATGTGGCATCGTTAAAATTAGGGTTTCCTAACCCTAATGCGCTACCAAATAACTGCTATATAAACCTAAGCCTGGTTTAGGTTTAAGGGATCGGATAGAATAGAATTTTGTCTATCTTCTTCTTGCAGTAGCTGTAGACCTCTAGTATGGTTTAGGTAGATTTCTTTTTTACTTTTTCTTCCCTCCATAGTCTAGCATTTGCTGGCTATGCCTTTGTATTACTATTTGGAATAGATTAATGGAGTTTTATGATAGGGTGTTTTACATTTATGGGATTTATGTTTACGAGTTGTTCTGTATAAGGCTGCTACCTTGAGATCCTCCATTGCTAGGATGTATTGCAAGCAATGGAGGACTGATTTTATGGTTTTCTCAGATCCAAGTGACCTGTGTGTTTGGGCTAACATGCTCCCATACAGGCCTAGCCCCACCACAGGACCCACTAGATCTGAAGTCCCCATGGGAGCAATGAGCTTTTGTAGCCTTGTGAACATGGTGGTGGCAGCAATGTTTCTTATTCTATCTTAAGCTTTGGGAGGAGGATAGCCTCTGGGATAGTCTGTGACCCTTTAAGTGGACAGGTTATAGCCTTAGGGTGAAGCCAACCCACAGACTCAAGACGGATTGTTCTTCTCTACACTTGTGCTTGTAGCCCTATGAGAGATTGTGCTGAGACAAACTCCCCTGTAGGTGTATAGACCCGCCATCAGGTGGCAGATCTGGTTTGGTTATAGAGATTATAGGCTTGCGACTGGATCATTGCAGTCTCTCTAAAGCAGTGGATAGCTGGATCTAAGGCTGCACTCAAACTCTTGCTGGTTCTATGTGTCTGGGCTAACATGCTCCCATACAAGCCTAGCCCCACACATAGCACTTTAGAGGTTGAGGTTCCCTATGGATTCTTGCGCTTGTAGCCTGGATGAAGTAGTGCCTACAATGATAAACTTGTTCTGACCCATCTCTATACTATGGTTCCCCAATTAGATAATCTGTTACCATTTAAGTGGATAGGTTATAGCCATAAAGGGATTGGATCATGGCACAGAGATGAGTTGGATTCTTTCTCCTCAGTGGTGATAATGTAGCCATTGGACAGGACTTCTATAGCAACAGATCTAAATTTGAGTCATGAAACCCATCAGATCTGAACCTAATAGCATACTTCTCACCCTTTTATATTTATTTTCTCACTTCATCTTCTTTCTTAACCCTTTCTATAGTTTAGACATTAGGATACCTTAGAATTTAGATTTTAGTGACCCTAAATCCCCTTCCATTTAGGATTGCCAGATCTGGAGGGCATACTAAAGATGGCTCCCTTGGAGCTAAAGATCAACTTTCCTGTGGGACAAACTCTTACTTATCAAAACTTGCTACAACAAACCCTGTATCTTGCAGGATTGTGCATATTTTAGGCTTGCTTCTTTGTCATTTTCAATCCACCTTTCATTCATTTTCATTCACCCCATTCTTATCACTGTCTTCAATAAAGTCAGTAGCAAGCACTTAAAAAATAGCCCAACAAGTTTTTGGCATTGTTGCCTGGGATATTGATCTTTTAGTAGACTCTAGATTTTTTATTCTTTATTCTTTGATAGCTGTACTTGTGAATAATTGATACTACTGATTTACATTTGAAATTTCTCTTACAGATTTGGACCGTAGCAGAGAAGGAGAGTAGAATTGCATTGGGAGTCTAGCTACCTCTGTTTACACTTCTCTAACCCTCAAAACTCAGTCTATTTCTCATTTGAAGATTCCATAGCAGTTGATTAGGATAGTTGCAATATTTTTATTAAGTGCAATGTGCCTGCAAATAGTCTTCCCTGTTGTTGGTATGTGTGCATGTTAGGAAGGAGATCCCTCAGTCCTACATTAGAGCCTACTAACCCTAAGATTGAAAGGGGTAGAAGACCGAGAAGACATAGACACACCACAGTTGAGCCCCCTATTGAAATTGAGATAGCATTTATGGGTGAAGAACAACCAAGAACATTAAAGGAATTGAATGCTCCGGATGATTACAATTCTCCATTCAACATCCAATTCCCTGATGTTCAAGGAAACTACGAAATCAAAACTTCCATCATCCAAATGCTTCCCTCTTTCCATGGGCTTAGCAAGGAAGACCCTTACAAGCACATTGACCAGTTCTTGGCCCTGTGCACGACATTCTCCATTGCTGGTTTGGGACCAGAAGCCACTAGGTTAAGGCTCTTTCCTTTCTCCCTAAAGGACAGGGCCATGACCTGATTATCTACTCTCCCAAACAACAGCATCACTTCCTGGAAAGACCTCCAGACATGATTTCTGTCTAAATTTTTCCCAGAGACCAAAACTAGCCACTTGAGGAAAGGCATACTTTCTTTTGCCCAGTCCCCAACTGAAGATTTTAATCAGTGCTGGGATAGATTTAAAGAGATGCTCAAACAATGTCCCCACCACAAGATCCCTGACTGGCAGCTTGTCCAGAGCTTCTATAATGGGATTGATGAGAAGAGCAGAGACACGGTAGATGCCTCTTGTGGTGGAACGTACATGCATAAAATAGCTTATGAGGCATGGGACTTGTCCGAGGTCATAAGTGAAAATGCTTTCCAGAAGATGTCCTCTTTTAGAACTATTCAAGAACCCTCTCCTAAGCTGGGACTTGCTGAGACTTCTAAAGGAAAAATGTATGAAGTTAGGGGAAATGATGATCTGAGAATGCAGATGGCCAATCTTACTAAAAAGATTTGATAAACTTTTGACTGTGGTGCAGCCTAGAATGGCTGCACAAGTGATTGAGGCATGTCTGATACGCCAATCTCCACAGCACACAGTAGAATAATGTCCATCTACGGGGCAATACCCTGAGTTTGTAATGGAGCAGGCCGCTACTGCCCAATCTTTTGGACAACAATAATCTGGTGGCTACAATAAACAACCATATGGATACCAGCACCAAAATGTTGGTTTCCAATGGAGAGACCACCCAAATTTGAGGTGGAGGCAAGACAATTATATGCAGCCACAACAGATGTTGGCCTTACCTCAAAGGCCACAGCAGCAGTTTAACCAGCGTTATGGTCAAAGGTCAAATTTCTAACAACAGCAGCCCCAGCAACAAAATCAATTGGTAGTTCCCCCACCTTAGCCCCGAAGTGCTTCTTTCGAGGACCAAGTTTTGGCCTAATTGCAAAGCCTTGGACCCTTAAATCAGATTGTGACTTCTCACAGTCAAAGCATTAAGAAAATAGAAGAGCAGGTTAGCCAAATAGCTAATCCTCTGGCTAAGAGAGAGGAGGGTAGGTTGCCAAGCCAACCAGTAGCCAACCCCAAGGGCCAGTATTCCATCAAAGAAGGCTCCTCAATTTTTCAGGGGGCTAATGCCATAACGGCCCTAAGGTCTGATAGGATGGAAGACAACCAGGTGGGAAAGGAACAAGGAGAGGTCTATCCTAAGAAAATGCCATGTGAAAGTGATAAGGACTTTGTTAGGGCACAGAGTAAAGAACTGCCTGCTGCCCTTCAACAAGGGAAAAATAAAGAGGTTGCAGTTGAGCCTCAGCAGGAGATAAAAATAGAAAAAAGAAAAAAATAAAAGTTCAACATATTTGCAAATGAGGAACCAAGAAGATCACCGCCATTTCCTCAAGCTTTGAGTGGCCCTGCCCCTTTTGATAAGGGTCAAGCACAAATCGAGGAAATGATGGAGACCTTTAAACAGGTCAAGATAAATTTACCCCTGCTTGATGCAATCCGATTGGTCCCAGCCTATGCAAAGTTTCTGAAAGACCTCTGTACTCAGAAAAGGAAGGCCAGAGGCCATTTGTCCAAGAAGGTCTTTAAGACTGATACAGTGAATTCTGTATTAACCATGACAATGCCTGAGAAATTGCAAGACCCAGGGATACCCACTATTCCATGTATTATTGGTGACCACACGATTGGAAGGGCCCTTTTGGACCTTGGAGCCAGTGTTAACTTGCTGCCATACAGTGTGTATCAGCAGTTAGGTTTGGGGGAGCTGAAGCCCACCCCCATTGTTCTATTGATGGCTGATAGGTCTGAGAGGAAACCCATGGGAGTGGTTGAGGATGTCCTAGTGGGGGTAGACAAGTTCTTCTACCCTACAGACTTCCTTGTTTTGGACATGGGTTGTAACAAAAGTACATCTCCAATACCTGTTATCTTGGGCAGACCATTTTTGGCCACTGCCAATGCATGCATTCAATCCAGGTCTGGATCATGGAGGTCACTTTTGGACATATGAAAGTTGAGCTTAATGTGTATAACAGCGCAAAGCACCCTCAGCTAGACAATGAGGAATGCTTTGCAGTGGATGTACTAGAAGAAATTGTTGAAGAAGAACAACCCACTCTGTTGGAGTGGAGAAACATTATCACTAATTTAACTGAAGTTTAGAACTTGGTGGAGGAAGGAAGCCTAGCTTTGATGCCAGAAGACATACCCCTAGTGAAGTCTTCTGTGGGCTTAGTGCAACATTCCAATTGGAAACCTACATTGCTGCCCCTTCCTCCAACCAACGATACACCAATCTTGCCATCCATAAAACAAGCCCCTGATCTGGAGCTCAAGAAGCTGCCAGAGACATTAAAATATGCTTTCCTCGAGAAAGAAGAGAAACTTCCTCTGATTATCTCCTCTTCTCTTACCAGTGAGCAAGAGGAGGAGTTGCTAACAGTTTTGAGGAAGCACAAGAAAGCAATTGGCTGGACCATTAATGATCTAGGAGGAATTGATGCATCAATCTGTATGCATAGGATTCATCTAGAGGAGGGTTCATCACCCTTTAGGGAAATGCAGAGGAAACTTAATCCTCACATGCAAGAGGTGGTTCTGAAAGAAATCATTAAGTTGCTGGATGCTGGGGTAATTTACCCCATCTCTGATTCGGAATGGGTGGCACCAATCCAGGTGGTACCCAAGAAATCTGGCATAACAGTGATCACAACCGATTCTGGAGAGTTGAGACCAGCCAGAGAGACCACTGGCTGGAGAGTTTGCATCGATTATCGTAAACTCAACTCCAAGACCAGAAAAGACCACTTCCCTCTCCCTTTTATTGATCAAATTTTGGACAAGTTGGTTGGGAAGGCTTTTTACTATTTTCTTGATGGGTACTCAGGGTACAATCCGATCCCTCTGCACCCCCTTGATCAAGAGAAAACTACATTTACTTGTCCTTTTGGCACCTTTGCTTATATAAAGATGCCTTTTAGACTGTGTAATGCCTCTGCCACCTTTCAGAGGTGTATGTATGCCATTTTTTCTGATATGATTGACAAATTCTTGGAAATTTTCATGGATGACTTTTCGATCTATGGGGATAGCTTTGACCAATGTCTACAACACCTCCATCAAGTCCTACAAAGATGTGAAGAGACTAATTTGGTCTTAAGTTGGGAGAAGAGCCACTTTATGGTAACACAAGGAATTGTGTTAGGCCATGTAGTCTCTAAAGATGGAATTGAGGTAGACAAGGCCAAAGTTGACCTCATTAAAAATCTCCCCCCTCCAAGAACAGTGAAGCAAATCAGATCCTTCCTTGGCCACGCTGGATTTTACAGGAGGTTTATCAAAGACTTCAGCAAAATTGCTAAACCATTGTGCCACCTGCTCTGCCAGGATGTGCCCTTTGACTTCTCTGCTGAATGTCTGAAGGCTTTTGAAACTTTGAAAATTTGCCTCACCTCTACCCCTATACTCCAAACAACTGACTATACCCTGCCCTTTGAGTGGATGTGTGATGCATCTGACTTGGCAATAGGTGTTGTCTTGGGTCAGAGAAAAGATAAGCTACCTGTGGTCATTGCTTATCTCAGCAAATCACTTGCTGAAGCTTAGCTGAACTACACAACCACTGAGAAAGAGCTTCTGGCAGGTGTTTTTGTTGTGGACAAGTTTAGACCTTACCTACTTGAGTCTAAAACTGTCATCTTCACTGACCACTCAGCATTAAAGTACCTACTGTCCAAGAACGATGCAAAGCCTAGATTGATTAGATGGATACTCCTGTTGTAGGAGTTTGACATCGAAATCAAAGACAAGAAAGGTGTAGAAAATGTGGTGGCTGACCACTTGTCCAGAATTATGTTGGAGAAAGGTGTTGATGACCTCACTACAAATGATGTATTCCCGGATGAGTAAATGTTTTCCATCCAATCTTTAGTTCCTTGGTATGCACATATTGTCAATTATCTAGTTATAGGCAAGATCCCTTCCCATTGGACAAAAATTGATAAAGACCTATTTTTCTCACAGGTCAAATTCTTTTTCTGGGAGGAACCTTGCTTGTACAAGTTTTGTGCAGACCAAATTATTCGGAAATGTGTTCCCGAAAGTGATATCCCCAGTATTCTAGCCATGTGCCATGAAAATACCTGTGGGGGACACTTTAGTGGGAGAAAAATAGCTGACAAAGTGTTGCAGTGTAGTTTCTATTGGCCTTCTCTTTTCAGAGATGCCCATACACACTCCAAGGCCTGTGAAAGATGTCAGAAACTAGGAGGGTTGTCTAAACAAAATTCAATGCCTTGACAGTCCATCCTTGTTGTAGAACTGTTTGATGTGTGGGGTATTGATTTTATGGGCCCCTTTCCTCCTTCAAATGGTTTTCATTTTATCTTAGTGGCAGTGGACTATGTTTCCAAATGGGTAGGAGCCATTGCCATAAGAACTAATGATAATCAGGTGGTCCTCAAGTTCGTAAAGTAGAATATCTTCTCCAGATTTGGTACCCCTAGAGCCATTATTAGTGATGGGGGGAGCCATTTCTGCAACAGAAATTTCGAGAGCTTGCTCAAGAAATATTCTGTCACCCATAGGATTGCTACTCCCTACCACCCCTAAACCAGTGGGCAAGTTGAAATTTCAAATAGGGAGATCAAGCATATCCTTGAGAAGACTGTGAGGACTGATAGGAAGGATTGGGCTGTCAAGCTTAATGACGCACTGTGGGCTTATAGGACTGCCTATAAGACTCCCATTGGTATGTCCCCATTCAGAATGGTTTATGGCAAGGCCTGTCATCTCCCAGTGGAGTTAGAACACAAGGCCTATTGGGCCATCAAACATTTAAATTTAGATCTAACTTCTGCTGGTCATCACAGGTTGCTGCAGCTGTCGGAATTGGAAGAACTAAGGATGGATGCATATGCCAATGCAAGGATCTATAAGGAAAGGTCCAAAGCTTTCTTTGACAAAGGGTTTTTGAGAAAGAGTTTCAATGCTGGTGATAAGGTTTGGTTGTTCAACTTCAAACTTAAATTTTTTCCAGGCAAATTGAAATCCAGATGGGAAGGTCCTTACATTGTGTTGTTGCCCAAAGTGTGCCATAATTGTGTGCAAAAATTAAAGAATTAAAGGGATATCAGCACATTGGGGCTAACACTGGCCTGCAAGATCAGGGCCAATTGTAGCAAGTTTTAAAAGTAAGTATTTCAAGATCGTCCACAGAGAAGTTTGTCTAAACTGAGAGATAAACCTCCAGATCTGTGCTACCAGATCTGGCTCTATAATTATCTAAATAAAGAATAGATAAAAGAGAGTGTTGGGTTTTGTCACGTTTAACTAAAAGCAAATAAAGAAAAGAACTAACTAACTGATCCAGATTCAAGTTGGGGAAGTGATTAAAATAAATCAAATGGGGAAATAATAACTTTCTGTGATTTCGCCGTTGAATTTTAATGGAGAATCTGCAACTAAGAAGTTGATTCAATCTTCATCCGGCTACCAGACAGAGATGTAAGAGAAATAAATCAATTAAGGAAGGGTTTAGACTTATGGTTATGATCTGTCCACTTAAATGGTCACAGATCATCCAATAGTTGTTGACCTATCCTCAATTCGTAACATGAACATCATCGCAAGTGTCCTAACTAGGTTACCAACGCTAATTAAATGCAGGGGTAATGAATCAAGGGAAATTGCATGCAAAGTAGTGAATCTAAAGGGAGTCTAATGCATTAAGGTGATCAATAAGAACCCTTGACATGAATCCAATGGAGAAAACACGGTTTACAAAGAACCTTTTAAATTCAATCTTACAATTACAGAGCACGGCTTTAGAAAGCCCTCGACTAGCGCCTTGAATCCGATCTCTTTGGAGTTACAAAAGCACTCTCAAAGAACTCTCAAAAGCAAAACAGAGGAAGAAATTACAAGGGTACAGATAGACTATCGACCGAAGGAGGGAAACAGAGATGAAAACTCAAAATCTGGATGCCCCAATTGGGCAAATGTCTTCTCAATTTATAGCTTTCCTCTATCCTCACAAGGTGAATTGACCAATCGAAGTGCTCAGATCCGATTGCCCAATGGTCGTTGAGCACGGGGATCCAGATCTGGTCTGGCCAATGAAAATGCTCTGATCTGGTTCAGCCAATCCGGCGCTAGAAGCATCAATTCTGTTATGGGAATTCAAAACTCTGTTTGAGCTTCTCGAAGTTCCCGCCAAGTGATTTCATCTTTGGGTTTTCACGTGGGGCGGAATATGCCTTTGGTTTGTGCTTGAATCTTCAAATGTCTCTCGTGCTTTTAATTACATTAGCTGCAGAGTTCTTGAAATGCCCTTCAAAGTGGTCAGAAATCCCGATGCCATTTCGCAGAGTTTAAGGGTCTTTTCGCAAAGTAGTTTGGCTCCAGAAGTTCTTTTCGCAAAGGTAATTCTTCTTTTCGCAAAGGTCATTCTTCTATTCGAGGAGTGTTTTCTTCTTTTCGCAAAGTTCAAGGTTCTTTGCGAATTGAAGAGATTCTTTGCGAATTGAGCTTTAGCTTCCATTCTTCTTTGCGAATGGATCCTTCTTCTTCTTCAGGTCTTTTCTTGCTCTTTTAGGACCTTTTTAGCCATTGCTGAGGCTATTTCTTCACTCCCTCTTTGAGTTTGACATGCGTTGTCGGCTTTTTGATCATTTTAAGATGGTTTTCGGATTTGGACCTGTCTTTTGGTTAATAAATATGAACACTAAAGCACTTATTTAGTCTTCTCAAGGGTCTTTCAAGGCTCATGTTTAGGGTGGAAAATGGTATTTTCATTACTTAACACACCCCTCAAACCTAAGCTTTGCTAGTCCTCGAGCAAAGAAACATAAAAGCAAAATAAAGAGCCACTTTTGTAGGAAGCACAGTGCATTTAGCATATGCAATAAGCCTTTAAACCCCTAGGTGATCCCTAGAGGAGGAGTGAAGTCTCCGAGGGTTTTCAAAGTGAAGGTACCCACAAACTTCTCCATGAAACAGCTTAACATCAAGGCAATATTATCAAATGAGCAATCAAGGAGGGTTAGTTACTCTTGAATCAATGATGAAATGTAAAATTTGATTATTGTTTGCACAGAATTTAAACATTTATAAACCTCATGAATGTTTCAATATTTCCAACTGTGAACATACCATAGAAAATCATACAAATGTGCCAAAGAAGAAGCTCATCCTATGGATAAAAATTAGGTTATAAGTCATACTTAAGGTGCTCAAGTTCCAACCCAAACACTCACCGTGGTATACTCTCATCGTGTTTTTGTTGAGGGGTTCATTTTCACTCAAGCTCAAGAGCGCTTACATCTCCCAAATGGATCTGTAAGCATGAGCATAGGCATGATTCTTAGGCAATGGCATCATTGACATCTCCTCACCATAGATTGGGTCACTTCATCTCCACATGATACCACTCAACTTTGGATCACAAGGGCTTTTAATCTAGGTTTGTTTGTATGGCTTATGGAGTGAAGTTTCAAGGAAAGGAGAATGAGGTTTGAATTTGAGAACTGTGAAGTGCGGAGATGGTTCATGACTCCACCTTTTGAGTTTAGCTTCTTTCTTCTTCTTCGAGATTCTCACATTCACAAAGTGATCGCTTCTTTCTTTGATCTTGCATTTTCAACATAAGGTCCTTTTTGCCTTTTGCTTGCAACTTTTTCACATTGTTTGTCTTTTTCTTTTCTCACCACCATATTGCCTGTTTTTGAGGTATTTTCTCTTCATTTTCTTGATGTTGCCCGTAAATGGTCCATCTTCGCTTCTTTCTCCTTTACCTCCTAATTCTCGTGAGTGAGGGAAGGCTGAATTGGTTCCATAGGTTCAAGTACTTTTGGGTATTTTTGATGAAGAATTATTTACCTCAAATGGGGTACAAACAGGCAGATTTTTCTTGGTTGGTTCATAGGTTCAAGTCTGTCCAAAGAAGGCCTTGATCTTTTCCTCGCTTCATGAGTGTGTTACTTGTTTTAATTTGGAGTTTCCTAACTTCTAGTGGATCTAATGCCTCACCCAATCCTTTGAAATGTAAAAAATTGCCTCACCACTCTTCAACAGAGATGGAAAATATATGGGCTCAATTCTCACCGTTATGGTTTTTCCTTGAGCTTTTAAGTATATCTTTACCTTTTCTCTTCCTTTTGACTTACTATGTCGATACCAAGATGTTTTTATGGTGTAATCATCATGGAAATGTAGAATATCGCAAGGTTTAGAATGTCTAAATTCTTGCAAAGAAAATTTTAAAATTTCCACATTGTCATGATTCTTAAGTAAAATAATTCATTTCCGACATTTAGGTGATTCTGTTGTCCTTAGGTTAACTATTCCTTGGCAGACCCACACACACCCCCAAACCTATGAGGAGCAAAGGTCCTCACCGGTTCAAAGGTGGTGGCATAGTCACGCTTATTAGGGAAAACAAACAGAAAAATAATAGCATGGAGAATTACGAAAGCAAATTGTATGAACCAGAAATTTTATGTAAAATAAAAGAAAAAGAGGGGAAAGGGAGTAAGGGTGAGGGGTTTATTTTGTTTGTTTCAAGTAGGGAGCAATATAACAGAAAAAATTGCAAAATAACAAAAATGTAACAATTAATGAGAGAAAAATGGAATAAGAAAGAAAACAAATGATGAATTGCAATCAATGATACAAAAACAAAAGATTTATACATTGTATTTGAGACATGAGATGCAAGATTTTAATAACTAGGATCAAAGTCGATTATAGATGGGTTCTATGGGCTCAACTAGAGTCACCGCTGAATCCGAACTAGAATCAGTGTTGGAATCAGAACTGGATTTTGGTTTCTCAGGAATGGAGTTCTGGAGTTCAGTGTACTCTTCTGACTTGATCTTTCTGGTGAGGCCAAGGTGTTTGGTCAGGCTGGTGGTTTTCTTCTGTTCTTGAGCTAACTGAGCTTGGAGCATAGCCACCTTGTGCTGCTCAGCCTTGACCAATTGGAATGTTCGTCCCACCAGATCCCTCATCTTCTCTCTCTCAAATTGCATGAAATGCTCTAATTTTTTGATTTTGGCCTCATAAGGGGTTCGGATGTAGGCCTCCAAATCAGCCCCTTTCTTCGCACATCCTTAGGGATGTAGGGTTTTTCTATCAGGGCGGGGGAGGGGGTGGCATATCTGGGGAGGGGGAGGGAGTGGTAGGGGACAAAGGGGGGCCCAGCGGGGGGGGGGGGGGGGGGTTAAGAGAGGGTCAGTAGGGTCAGTTTGAATGGCTAAGTCAGAAAACAGGGGGTGAAGGGGGGTCTGCTTTGGGTAGCCCGGGTGGTAGTGGAGGGGGAAGCACTAGGACTGGTTCTGCTTTGGGTTGCCTGTGAGGCAAAATGGAGAGCAGGGGTAATGGGGGTAGGTGGTAATGGGGCAGGTAACGACTAGATGAGCTCCAATGTAGCAGACTGATTGTCTGCATTTGGTTGGAGCTGGGCTTGGATATTTTGGAGGTATGTGAGGATCTGGGTGTAGGGAGCAGGTGTGGGGGAGATTAGCCTAGAGGGGATTGGGATTAGTGAGGTGGAGGGTTGGGGGGTAATGGGTGTGAAAGGGGGAGGAGCAGGGATAGGTGTAGGATCTAGCTCCATGGTGTCAAATAGGGGTGAATAAGCCTCTGTGGGGAAAGGTTGGGGTTCAGAGGTCTGGGATACCTCAGGTGTATGTGCTGAAGGGGTGTGGGAGTGTGAGGAGCTTTGGAGCAGAGGGGTGGAAGGGGATGGAGCAAGGATTGGGGTGGCTAATTCCTCTAGGACCTGGTTATTGTTGGGGGAGATGGGTGGTGTTGGGATAGTAGGGGTGGTTGGTGTGGTAGGGGTGTCCAAAATAGGAATGATGGAAGGTGTGGATGATGAACCAGCTGGGATGGGGGAGGGTGTGGAGGAATAGGGAGCCAGCCATCCGGGTGGAGAGGGTGCACCAAGAGTCAAGCACTGTGTGTGTGGACTATGCGCAAGTGGTGCAACAAAGAGCTGGTCACCACAGGAGTTGGGCTTGTAAACCGGTAGGGTGGCCGAGGCCTGTGGGCTGGTTGAGGCTCCACAGCAATTTCCACTGCAGATGCCCACCCACACTTTCGTGGGCTTGGTTCTCTCATGCTCAGGAAGAACTAGCTCTGCTCAGATCTATGGGTTCAAAGAACAGGGCGAATAGGGCAGCGAGTGGGCATGGGCTGGTTCTCCTACTTCCTCATTCTTCTTAACATGGCCCCGACTTGTGGTCCGTGCTTTCTTGCCAAAGTTGTGAGGAGGAGTACCTCAAAGGGCTCTTCCTATCAATGTCAAACTTGGCTCTTAAGAGGGCTGAAATTAGTCTTCCAAAGGGAGGCCAAGCAATTTTTTCCTTCTTTACCTTGGCACTCACATCAGCCATTGCTTCAGATGAGCATGGGGCATTGAAAATTGCCCTTAGAAAAGTGAAAGAGGGCTTCGAGGATAGGAGTTCGCCTCTTGGGTATGCCCAGCATACATAAAAGCTCCTCGGAGTATGGAATCCATTAGCGAGATATTGCGGGGCGATCTCTTCTCATTATTGATTGCCCGTAACCCACCATGCCTTGTGTCAAATGGGCGTACCATGTTTCGAAAGAGGTCGCTTCAGAGCAGCCAAAGGTCCATCGGGGTTGAATTGAAAAGGGATCCACAGAGCATGCCCTATGTCCTCACAGCGCTTAGGTCACGCTTATCTATGAAAATGACTAAGGTTGGCACGTCGCAACATCTTCAAAGGACCTTTGTGAGGTTTTGATACCACGCTTTATCATCCTTGGATAAGTTTTTCCGTAATGGGGTGAGGATAGTGCTGAGAGAAGCTTCCCTGAGGTATCTTAGGGATGGTAGGCAATCATGTTTGGAGGAGAAAAAAGTTTCATCCACCAATATCTCAGGTATGAGCTTCTGGGTATCAATGAAGGGGTTAGGCAAAACTAAGTGAATGGGTAATGGGGGCAGCTCGCACTGTGGCTTGAGGCAGCAGGGTAGGCTCCTCATGGCGATTTTCTTTCCTTTTTCAACCCTATCTCGCCTTGTCCATTGAAAGCTTTCTCTTGCGTATCGTTTTTGCTTTGCCTTTGGCTTTTGGGGTCGATTTGGTTGCCTTCTTGATCGATGATTTGGGGAACATGGCATAAGGATTTTCGCTTTTTCATACTTAATTGACGGAGGAAAATGCTCCAAACACTGCTAACACAGATTTAGATTTTTCTAAAAGATTGAGCGAGAATGGATAAAAAATACCGCGATCTAGGGTTTGTGCTTGAACTGAGTCGCTTTGTTTGTAAAGATCGCTCAACTGACAGTCTGACTTTGATCTCTGAAAAATGGAAATGCTCAAACAATTAGGAACAAACGGCTGATATCCTTGTGGAGCTCGTGTGAGAGGAGAGTGAGCTAGGGTTTTAGTGGAGCGTTGCTTTCACAGAGAGTGTTTGCAAATACAAAGCTAACTTCAAAACGACTAAATATACTTGAAGCTAAAATCGCAGCACCTTTAAGTTTTGAAAAGTTCCAAAAGAGCCCTTCTTATTACTTGAATGGCAAAAGTGCCTTTTCGACAAGTAGATAGTTTCGAAAGATTATTTCGCAAAAGGACTTAGCTTGAACCGCCTATTCAAAAGGAAATGTTATCATAATCAACTATTCAAAAGAACATGCTCATTCATAGCTCCGTAATCTTCTCGAATAGACTTTGGACTTTGAAAAGTAATTTTTGGTTTATGCGATTTGAACTTTAAGTGTAATTAAACTATGCAAAGGGAAAAGAAATGTAAACAGAGAAATTCAGAAAAACTATGTTGTACAAACATAATATACAATTTTCTACCATCGATTTTTGGAGATTCGTGATGACATGGGCAAAGACAGTTCTGAATGTTGTCAATGCATGGCTTGTGCCTCTAACCATTTACCTTAATGACTCTTCCGTCATTGGGATCACGGATATCCACAACTCCTGAGGGGGCAGCCTTGATGACAGTGTATGGCCCTTCCCATCTGGATCTCAATTTGCTGTGAGAAAGAATTTAAGTTTAGAGTTGAATAACCATACCTTGGACCGGTATGAACTCTTTTCTCATTAAACTCCTATCATGAAATGATTTGACTTTCTCCTTATACAACTGGAGCTTGTATAAGCATCCATCCGCAGCTCTTCCAATTCATGAGTTGAAGTTTCCTATGATTACCAAAGAAGTTAGATCCATATTAAATGTTTTAATAGCCCGTAAAGCTTTGTATTCTAACTCATCGGCAAATGACATGCTTTGCCATAGACCAGCCTAAAAGGAGACATTCCAATTGGAGTTTTGTAGGCATCTGTATGCCCACAAAGCATCATTAAGCTTAAAGGACCAAATTCCTTCTCGTCCTTCTTCTTCACGCTTTTTTCCAAAATGTGTTTGATCTCTATTTGAAATCTCCACCGGCCCACCGGTTTGTGGATGATAGGGAGTGGCTACTCATGAGTGATGAGTACTTTTAATAGAGAGTCAAACCGTCACAGTAAAAGTGGCTCCCCATCACCGATGATGGCCTGGGAATCCAAACTGGAAAAATGTGGTCTTTGAGGAATCTTAAAACCACTTTGTGATCATTGGATTTGGTAGCTATGGCCTCAATCCACTTGGAGACATAGTCCACTACCAAGATGAAATTATTTCCATTAGAAGGGGAAAGGGGCCCATAAAATCTATGCCCCAAACATCAAACAACTCAACTACCGTGATTGGCTGCAGGGCATTGAGTTTCTTTTGGAAATCGCCAGCTTTTTGGCCGCAAGATTTACAAAGGTCAGAAGGCATCTTTAAAGATTGTGGGCCAATAGAAACCACATCGCAGAATTTTCTTGATTTTATTGCCACAGAAATGGCCTCCACAGCTATTCATGACACATTGACAATATGCCGTAGAATTCATGGTCCGGGACACACTTTCGATCACTTGGTGCACAATTCTTGAATAGATAAGGATCTTCCCAAATGAAATTTTTAACTTGTGAGAAGAAAAGATCTTTATCCATTCGATTCCAATGTTGAGGAATCACCCAAAGAGCCAAGAAGTTGACTATGTTTGCAAACCAAGGATCGGGTATTGATGGCAAAAGTTGCTCATCGAAATGATTCATTAATGGGTAAGCTATCATCCTCGATTGAGAATTCGGATAAGTGATCACCACCACATTCTCCACTCCTTTCTTATCCTTAATCAGAGATCAAACTCTGTAATAGGAGGATCCATCCGATTAACTGGCTTGGTATCCTTCTTAGATGTAAGGTACTTTAGGGCAGAGTGGTCAAGAACACCACAATTTGTGAACCTAAAACATAAGTCCCGAATTTTTCCAATGCAAACACAATGGCTGCAGCTCTTTCTCGCTTGTTGTGTAGTTGAGCTGGGCATCTATCATGGATCTCACCGGCATAAGCTATGACATGGGGAAGCTTATCCTTTCTCTCGCCCTAGGACAGCTCCTAGGGCATAGTCCGATGCATCACACATCACTCAAAGGGCACCGAATAGTCGGGGATGCAAGATGGAGCAAATCGACATTTCTTAAGGACCTCAAAGGTCGTCATGCATTCATTAGTAAACACAAAGGAACATCTTGACACAAGAAATAACAGAGTGGCTTGGAAATTTTATTGAAATCTTTGATGAACCTCCTATAAAATCCTGCATGCCCTAAGAAACTTCGATTTGCTTAATGCCTGGAGGAGGCAAATGTGCAATTAGATCAATTTTGCTTGGTCCACCTCTATGCCTTTATGGGAGACCACATGTCCTAGGACAATGCCTTGGTGACCATAAAATGACTCTTTCGACTTAGAACCAAATTGGTTTCTTCACATCTTTGCAACACCAACTTGAGGTGGTGTAAGCATTGGGAAAAGTCTCCATAAATTGAAAAGTCATCCATGAAGATCTCCATGAATTGATCAATCATGTCGAAAAGATGGCATACATGCATCTTTGAAAAAGTAGCAGGGCATTGCAAAGACCAAAGGGCATCCTCCTATAGGCAAAAGTGCCAAAGGCAGTGAAGGTGGTCTTTTCTTGGTCCTGTGGTACACAGGATCCGGTTGTAACCAGTACCCATCAAGGAAGCGAGAGTAAGCTTTGCTCGCAAGCTTATCAAGGATTTGGTCAATGAAGGGAGGGGAAATGGTCTTTCCTTGTCATGGTATTTAATTTTCGTAGTCTATGCACCCTCCATCCAGCTTGTTTGTCCGGTGGACATAAGTTCACCAGATTCACTGCTAACAAAGGATGCCATTTCTTAGGCACCACCTGTGGGTGCTACCAGAATCAAATGGGGTAAATGACCCCAAAGATTCAGCTTGACTTGACAACTTCCTTCATTACCACTTCTTGCATGTGAGGATTCAACCTTCTTTGCATTTCTAGAAGGCTTGGCATCCTCTTCCGTGGATCTTATGCATGCATACAGGTTTATTCCTCCTAAATCAGCAATGGTCCACCCAATTGCTTTCTTGTCTTGTTTTTAGAACTACCAACAGACTCCTCTTCTTGCTCCTTTGTAAGGGAGGAAGAAATAATCACAGTAGTAGTTTGATGATCTCCCAAAACACATATTTTAGATTTTTGGGAGCTGTTTTGAGTTCTAATCTGGGTGAGAAAAGAGGGCAAGAAAGGTACCTTGGTAACTTGTGGAAGAGGGAGAGCAGGTCTCCAAGAGAGAGAACTTGTTGGTGAGTGCCTTGCACAAAGCAGACTCCTTTGAATTTGATCTCCTTTTCCTTCTTACTTAGTGGATTCCCAATCATTTTTAAATTCGTGGTGGAGTCTTTACCTTGCGAAATGTTTGTAAAGACTCCTCCACCACTCATCAATGATGTCAATATGGAAACATTCCTCAGAGAGAATTGAGGTTGAGTAACAAAGATTATACACATTCAATTTAACTTTCATATTTCCAAAAGACACCTCCATGATGCTAGACCGCATTGAATGCATGCATTAGTCAGAGCTGTGGAATGGTCTTCCTGAATGACAGGATGGCGTGGTACTTTTGGTTGGTTCCATGTCCAACACCAAAAAGTCACAGGTAGAAAAACTTGTCTACTCCTACCAAAACATCTTCAATCAACCCCATAGGTTTCCTTTCAGATCTGTCTGCCTAGTCGTAACACCACTTGAGTGGGTTTCAATTCTCCCAAACCTAGCTTCTCATAGATGTAATAGGAAGCGGTTGACACTAGCACCAGATCTAGCAAGGCTTTCTCAATGGTGTGCTCCCAATGATGCAGGGATTGTGGGGATTCCGTGGTCTTGCATCTTAGGTGGTGTTGCAATTGATAGCACTTGGTTGATTTTCTCCACAAAAGGCCTTCTTGGATAAATGTATCCTAGATTGCCTTTTGTGGGTGCACACCCTCTTTGAGAAATTTTACATAAGCGGGGACTGCTTGATTGCATCAGGTAGATTAATTTTAACTTGCTTGAATGTCTCCATCATTTCCTCAATTTTTGTGTTTCCTTTGTCAAAAGGAGAACTTCATTGCATGGGGAAATGGGAGGTGAGGAACAAATTTCTCTTCCTCATCTTTTTCAATAATTTTGTTATTTTTCTGCTTTTCATTTTTGAATTTTCGATGTAAATCAATGACCATATTGCTATCCAATTGTTGTTCTGCACTTGTTCTTCATCTTTTCCTCTTCACTACCCAATGTTGTTTATTATTCTTCCACTTCTCAAAGTAGTCATGACTTTGATTTCCTCATGGCCATTTTTGAGGATTCTCCAACCATGAACTATCCCTTAGGATTATTCACAGTTGGTGGGTAGTTTACCCTCTTCTCTCTTAGCCAATGAATTTGAGAGTTGGCCTGTAGTTTCTTCAATTTTTTAATGCTCGATCGTGAAGGTTCACGAGAGAGTTCATTTTTGAAGTGAACTCAAGACCGCTCTTCAAAGGTCGTGGATCTAGGAGGGCAGGGTGATGTGCATCAGCATGGCTTGTTGTTGGTTAGGTTTGCTGAAAATTTGATTTATTATAAAAATTCTGCGATATGGTCGAAACGAGGTTTGAAAGGTAATTGATTTTTTCTTCTTTGCTGTAGTAATTTCCCGATTCCACGAGATTAGGATGAGATCTCCATGGGTAGTCATTCGATTGCATCTGTCCCATAAGATCGAGCCGCATGAGCTTGTTCCATCATGAGTTCTGGAAATTGTGATGCGTAAGGACATTGATCAATGGAATGAGTGGGGACTGGCATATCGACATGCCTCTACTCTTGACCCATTTGGAGCTTTAAATGAGTCCATCACTTATCAAATTTTGTGGTCAAATTATCCACTTTCCTTTCCAGCTCATTGACTTCATAAACTTTCCTCTTGTGAATTGGGGATTATTCATCCGGTCCCTTGACAGAGATTCCCGCCGGGTTGAATTTTCTCCAATCACCTCAAAGAGGTCCCAAACCTCAAGCAAGTAGGTACCTCCACAAGAGGCATCCACCATGTTCTTGCCCTTCCGATCGGTTCCTTGATAGAAGCTTTGAACCACCGCCATTTAGGAATTTGATGGTGAGGGCATTGCCTTAAGCTTCTTTAAACCTTTCCCATGCTTCATGGAAAGTTTCATTGAGTTTTGGGAGAAAGAGATGATGCTTTATCTCGCTTGGTTTTAGTCATTGGGAAATATTTTGACAAAATTGACATTGCAAATCATTCCATGATGTGATGTCATTGGTGTTAATATAGATAACCATGCTCTAGCTTTGTCCTTTAATGAAAAGGAAAGAGCCTAAGCTTGGTTGCCTTTGGACCCAAATTCACCTATGTTAAATGTTGTGCATAAAGCCAGAAATTCATCAATGTGTTTGTAAGGGTCTTCCTTACTCAATCCATGGAATGAAGGCAACATTTGGATGGTGGAGGACTTAATTTCATAATTTCCCTCCACTGTGGGAAATTGAATGCAAAATGGGGAATTATAAGCACCAGGGGCAAAGTAGTCTCTTAACAATCTCTGATCTTCACCCATTTCAGCAGATGTCTGTGATGTATGTCGGTTTCTTAAGAGTCTTTCAACTTCTGAATTTAACGGGAGAATCTCAGGATTGAGGGTTCTCCTGCCAAACATACAACTCAGAGAGAGTTTGGTACAGCAAACCTGTCTATTTGAGAACTTTCCTTTCCTTTTACACAGCTGTACGCTGCATAAAAATAACAACAAAATTAATAACAAATTTGACAAAAAGATAAAAGAGTGGCAGCAGCATTTATTCAAATAACTAGAAGGCAAAGAATAAAAACTCAGAAAAATAAAAAAAAATTTCTGCTGCAGTAAAACAGGTTTTCTATACAAAACTGCTGTAGACATTTAATCAAGCACTTGGAATGCAAAGTGCAGGTTTAAAGCAAAAATTAAAATAAATGAAAATAAACATAGGTTTATCTATTTTAGAACAAACTTCCCCGACAACGGCGCCAAAAACTTGTTGTTGCCCAAAGTGTGCCATAATTGTGTGCAAAAATTAAAGAATTAAAGGGATATCAGCACATTGGGGCTAACACTGGCCTGCAAGATCAGGGCCAATTGTAGCAAGTTTTAAAAGTAAGTATTTCAAGATCGTCCACGGAGAAGTTTGTCTAAACTGAGAGATAAACCTCCAGATCTGTGCTACCAGATCTGGCTCTATAATTATCTAAATAAAGAATAGATAAAAGAGAGTGTTGGGTTTTGTCACGTTTAACTAAAAGCAAATAAAGAAAAGAACTAACTAACTGATCCAGATTCAAGTTGGGGAAGTGATTAAAATAAATCAAATGGGGAAATAATAACTTTCTGTGATTTCGCCGTTGAATTTTAATGGAGAATCTGCAACTAAACAGAGTTGATTCAATCTTCATCCGGCTACCAAAGATGATGTAAGAGAAATAAATCTGAATTAAGGAAGGGTTTAGACTTATGGTTATGATCATCACTTAAATGGTCACGAGATCATCCAATAGTTGTTGACCTATCCTCAATTCGAACATGAACATCATCGCAAGTGCCGTCGTAACTAGGTTACCAACGCTAATTCAGGGGTAATGAATCAAGGAAATTGCATGCAAAGTAGTGAATCTAAAGGAGTCTAATGCACTAAGGTGATCAATAAGAACCCTTGACATGAATCCAATGGAGAAAACACGGTTTACAAAGAACCTTTAAATTCAATCTTACAATTACTGAAGCACGGCCTTAGAAAGCCCTCGGACTAGCGCCTTGAATCCGATCTCTTTGGAGTTACAAAAGCACTCTCAAAGAACTCTCAAAAGCAAAGCAGAGGAAGAAATTACAAGGGTACAGATAGACTATCGTAGGAAGGAGGAAACAGAGATGAAAACTCAAAATCTGGATGCCCCAATTGGGCAAATGTCTTCTCAATTTATAGCTTTCCTCTATCACGCACAAAGGCTGAATTGACCAATCAAGTGCTCAGATCCGGATTGCCCAATGGTCATGGAGCATTGACGGGATCCAGATCTGTTCTGGCCAATGAAAATGCTCTGATCTGGTTCGGCCAATCAGGCGTTAGAAGCATCAATTATGTTATGGGAATTCAAAAGTCTGTTTGAGCTTCTAGAAGTTCCCGCCAAGTGATTTCATCTTTGGGTTTTCACGTGGGGCGGAATATGCCTTTGGTTTGTGCTTGGAATCTTCCGAAATGTCTCTGTGCTTTTAATTACATTGGCGCAGTAGTTTAATCGAAATGCCCTTCAAAGTGGTCAGAATCTCAAAGATGCCATTTCGCAGAGTTTAAGGGTCTTTTCGCAAAGTAGTTTGGCTCCAGAAGTTCTTTTCGCAAAGGTAATTCTTCTTTTCGCAAAGGTCATTCTTCTATTCGAGGAGTGTTTTCTTCTTTTCGCAAAGTTCAAGGTTCTTTGCGAATTGAAGAGATTCTTTGCGAATTGAGCTTTAGCTTCCATTCTTCTTTGCGAATGGATCCTTCTTCTTCTTCAGGTCTTTTCTTGCTCTTTTAGGACCTTTTTAGCCATTGCTGAGGCTATTTCTTCACTCCCTCTTTGAGTTTGACATGCGTTGTCGGCTTTTTGATCATTTTAAGATGGTTTTCGGATTTGGACCTGTCTTTTTGGTTAGCTGCAATATGAACACTAAAGCACTTATTTAGTCTTCTCAAGGGTCTTTCAAGGCTCATGTTTAGGGGTGAAAAATGGTATTTTTCACTACTTAACACATTGTCATGCATGTTTCCCCATTTGGTGCTGTGGAAATCAAGGATCCTAAATCTGGGAGACTCTTGAAGGTGAATGGTCAAAGGCTTAAGCCTTGTTTCGAAAAACCTGCCGACCTTTTGGACACCATTCACTGTAGAGGGAACCCTTCTTCAAACTGATTCCATAGCTGTGTCATTACTGTATCATATGTACTTAGTTTTTGGTTGATTTATCTTGCTCTTTTTAGTTTCTATTTTGTAGGATTTGCTAGTGACCTTACCTGAATTTTTGCCCTATCTGTTTTTGAACTTTTAATGCTTCGCTTGCTTCCTACTATTTTTGAATTGATAGCTTCTGTTGAATGCCTAATGTGGGAGGTCATTGTCGTTGTCCTTGAGTGTATGATTGAGTTTACATATGACTAAAGACAGTCATAGGAGAGGGTCGTGCCCTGGATTCAACCACAGCAAACATGCAAAAGGGCAGCAAAGAGAGCACATGCTCTCTGTTTTATACCTTACTGTCGCTGGGTCCAAAATGGAAGCCTGGGTGACTATCGTGAGATTCATATGCTCTCGCGAGGTTAAAAGAGGAAGCCTGGAAACCTATCGTGAGGTTAAAGGAGGGAGCCTGAGAGAAGTTCGCGCAGTTCACCTGGACACATTCTATTCGCTGTCGTGAGATTCATGTGTAGCTGAGAGCCTCTCGCACAATTCATATAGAGCCATACATTACCTGTCGTGAGGTTCACAAGATAAACTGGGAGAATCTCGCACAATTCAACAGAAATATTCCATTTACTGTCACGAGATTCTAAGTCTGTTGCGAGATTCAAGATGAACCTCAGAGCTTTTCGCGCAATCCAAATAGAGCTTTAGGAACCGCTCGTGCAATTCACATGAATTAATCTCACTCTGTCGCGCGCTCCAAGGAAGACTTTAGAGATTGTCGCACAATCCAGATGTAATCAACACCCTCGCTAGGTTTATTTCCAACCCCGCGACCAGATGTTCCAAAGCTAGCCGAGCTTCGTGATAAGTATTTCAACCCCGTGCTTTATCCCTTTTTCATTATCTGCTTCCTTCTTCCCTCTGTGAAACCCTAGCTTCTGTCGCTCTCCCCTCTCCCGTCCAGCGTCACTCCTATAGCTCATCATTCACTTCACAAATCTACAGAGTTGTTCCTATCATCAGCCCCATCCATTGCCCTCTGCTCTGAGATCTTGCGGTGCCCTGTGCGTCCAATTAAACCAAACCCTAGATCTCAGTCTCCATTGCTCATACTAGAGGACAAAGTTCGAAATGGCTCCCAAAATTGCACAAAAGAGAAAGGGGAAGGACAAGGACCCTGTAGAGACCACCCCTAAAAAGGCCAAGACTTCAAAGTTCCTTAAAAAAGGAGAGGAAGTGGTTGAGGAGGCGGCGGTACCAACCACTAAGTTCTCTACCCCTTCTAAGCTCATGCAGTGAATCCCATTAGAGCCTGAAACAGCCTTTGATGTACCCTTTTTTGAGAAAGAACCTCTCTCTACCCCTGCAGTACAGTTCATAAGCAAAGCGGGCCTGATGCCATTGATGAGAGAAATTCCAGCACTAGCCTACCCAAGGCTAGTGCAGCTGTTTTACCAGCACATCAAGGTTAAGAAGAACAACGATGGACAAGAGTGCTTGCTGGTGATGATTGACGATTTTGATTTGTTAGTGAGCCCTAAGATGATTGTTGAAGTATTGGGCATCCCAGCAGCATTCAATCCTAGCTGTGGATATGGCCCCCCTCTGCGTGCATCAATTGACACAATTGCAAGGACCCTAACAAGAGGATTAAAAGCCACTGGGGACTCAATCAGAAGGAGGGAACTAGAACCTGAACTGTTGTTCATTGACCAAGTCCTGCGGAAGAACATCTATTGCTCAGGACATCAGCAGGAGAGGAGAACCCCCATTGCGGATGCTGTCTACTCCTATCACATGGGCCATGGATTCCATGCAACCTGGCTAATTTTTTAGGCTATGAAAGACGCAGTGGCAAAATTAGGGTCTAACAAGAAGCCTCACACCCAACCCTATGCACGAATCATCACCTTGCTGCTGATCAAGGGAGGCTACAAGATAGGAAGGACCAAGCAAACCACCACCCTTATCCCTACTACCTTTGCTAAGCGGCAATGGGGAATCAGCAGGAGCTTGATGGGGGGCCAAAAAAAGAAGACAGCTAAGGCTCAAGTCCTGCCCAAGCAAATGCAAGCGATCGTGGTCATCTCGCTACAAAGGGGGTGCCTCCAGAGATTATCACTTCCATCCCTGCAGCAGCAGCCACACCCCCTCCACCTTTTATTCCTGCATCCTCAACCCCTCTTGCATCCATCTCTCACCCCCCTTTGATTCCATTCTCCATGCCCACTCCCCCTTCACTTGTGCTTAGTCCATGGGAGGACTCCCCATCCCCTACCTTACCTCAATACACTGCCACAATTCCACCTAAGCCTGCCCGCCGCCCACTCATCTCCTACAATAAACAAAAACCTACTCAGACCATCCCAACCATCTCCCAGACACCACCCTCAATACCTTCCATCCCCATTGATCCACCCCACCTTGAAGAAACCACCACCCCAGCCATATCTACTATATCTTCTCTCCCAGACATTGACTTAACCCTCAACACATCCATAGGCTTCTAAGCCTTCATCTCCACCTTCCTTGAAACCATGCCTACCTACTATACCCCTCTGCCAGACTCCCCAACTACCTCACAGCATCATTCCCCAGAACCCCACTCTTCCCCTCCCTCCACTTTTCATCATGCTCCCTCCTCCCCTTTCCAACCAGTACCCTCTTTTTCCCAAACCCAAACTCCTAACTTTGACACACTCACCCACATCCTACCCCTTATCCAAGACATACAGGCCCAATTATCCACCAATACCCAAAAATAGGGCCAGATGCAGGCTGAACTCACCTCCATCCAATCCACCCTACACACCTTAACCACTCCACCCATCCACTTCAACCCCCCTGGTCCTGTTCACTAACAAAACCACCCAAACAGACTTCCCTCCTGAATCATTACCCCTCCCACCATCACCATTATCTCTTCCCCACCCATTTCCTTTACCCCCTTTCGCCATTCCAATTTTCCATTCCCCATCACCCCCAACTCCTATTGAGCCTACACCATTCACCTTCCCCCCTATACCCTCCATCCCCCCTCTTATCCTACCCCCTCCCACCTTCTCTGCCAAATCTATCCAAACAGACCCAGAACCTGACCCCATTCCCCCACCACTTGACTTCCCTACTATCATTCCCCCTTCCCCTCCCCTGGACCAAGCACGCTTCGCTCCTTCCACCTCCTATCTGCCAATTGCACCAAAACATCATTTCCACAGTCCTCCTTACCTCACCATCCTACATCACATGCAGGATAATGCTTACCTGAGGAAGGATGTCCTAAGGGGCATGGCCAATCTACACCAATCAATTGAGACCCCCCTGCTGGAGAAGATTGATGAGATGACGAAGGCCCACAGAGAGCAAATACTGGCATCTCCTTGGGGTGGAAAAATATCCTGGAGGAATATCAGAAGACTAAGGCTACAGCTACTTACCATCAGATCAATTGGGAGTATGAGAAATCAAATGCAGCTGCAGCGACTGCCCAGACGAGAATGCTTGAAAAATGCCTTAACAATGCCCAAAAAATCTAAAAAATTCAAAAGGAGATCCATGAGACTGACGCCCTCAAATTTCAAATCAAGATAGCCTCATTGGATTCCACCTTGGCTGCTGCCCGTAATGAACCTTACCATCCGACTCCCATCTCTGTTCACGTGCCTGCGTCTACTACTAGTCCAGTTCCACCTGCCCAGTCTGAGGAGTCACCACAACAGCCCCAGAAAGACAAAGGCAAAGCTCCTGCTTCACCTCCTAAGGAGTAGCCTCCATCTACTGAGCAACCTACCCCTACCACGGCCTCTGCTGAACCACCACAGAAGCAAACTTATCCTCAAAGAAGGAAAGTCACTGCCAAGAGGTCTGCTCTCAAAGCTGTCCCTTTAAAATTTGGCAAAGAGCCTGCTGCCCAGTCTGAAGAGGCACAATCCCCTACCAAACCTGAGTCCACTGGTAAAGGAAAGTCATCAGTGGTCCCCACTGCGGAACCCATAGCTACAGGAAAAGAGACATCCCCAGTGGTCACCCATGCAGAAGCTGAAGCCAAAAGCAAAGGCAAAGGAAAATCCCCTGCCACCCCCCCTGCTAAGCGCAAAGGAAAAGCCCCTCAAGAACCCACGAAACCAAAAGCTCCCAAAGCACCAAAAATGAGGCTGAGGGCACCTAAAGCTCCAACTATGGCGAAAACACCAGCCAAAAAGAAGGAGAGGGAGGAAAAGAAGAAATAAGACAGAGCTGCCCGTAAGGCAAAGGCTAAACAAATGGGCTGGGATTTCCTTACAGATTCTGATTCAGATTAGATCCTAGCTTCTAGATTGTATCTTAGGTTTTTCTTCTTGTAATTCCACTTATAACTATTTTTATTACACTTTAATAGAAATTCTAGTTTTATCTATTGCTCGGTTCTGTGTGTTTCTTTCTGATTGTTTGGTACTTTTGATTTTGTTCTTTTTGCCTTTCATGGGAGAAGAGTTTTTGGAGGGGATATTTTTCTTTGAACCAGTAATCCATGTCGCGGAGATGGTGTTTATATAAATTTGTGCAAATACCTACTTCAGGGATTGCAATGGCGTCCTCTTCAAATTGATGTGCCCTGTGTAGTGTACCTCGCGAAGATCCCCAGCTCAGCTGCGCGAGACATGTCCTTCACTCATCACTGATTGCTCTTCGCGAGGATCCCCGCGTGATACACTTACCTCTTTAAATACCATGCCCCTCTTTGGACATTCATTTAATGTTACTTCTCTTTTCCAAAGAGCCAGTTGTGTATTTTCTTCTTTTTCGCACACAACACTCATTTATTGCCAAGTGTGAAAAGGGGTGCAATTTCAATTCTGCCGATTCATGTTCCCTCGTCCCTCTCTTTTAAACTGGCCCTCAGTCCCTTTTCATCTCATCCCTCCTCTTCTAACCATAAAAGTCCATACCTCCTCACACAAATGGCGGATGACAACCCCTTTGGCTTCCCAATCAAATTTTACCCCATCTGGGAAGATCCCCCACCGCCTAAGGAGTCCGACCCCTTGCAATTTCTCTGGGATGAGTATGATGAGGTCCAACAGATCATGGCCAAGGAGGAAAAGAAAAAGAAAAAAAGAGAGAAGCGAGAGAAAAAGAAGAAGAAAAAATGGCACCACCTGCATCTCCCCCTCCATCTTCCTCCAACCCTCCCCCGGCTACACATTAACCCCCCCCATTTTGTCTTTTCTTTTTTCCATCTTTTTGTCATATTTTCTTTTTATTTCAATGAAAGTTTTCTTTTAGTTCCATACTGTTCAGTTTTGCATTTTTATTTCTCTCTCTTCTTCTGTGTTTGTTTCTGTATGTTTCCTTCGATTCTACTGTTTATTCTCACCTCTGAACCAGTGAGGACACTGCTCCTCCTAGGTTTGGGGGTGTGGCAGGTAGGTCTGCCAATAACATAGTTAACTTAAAGTGCAGCAGAATCATGTGAGTAACATGGAAATGGAGCCGTGTTCACTTAAGAATTATGAAAATTAAGGAATTTAAAACTTTTTGCAGATCTTTAGACATTATAAATTTCTAAATTTTCACATTTCCATGATGAGAATACCAACAAAACTCACTGGTATCAGTACTTAGTGAATCATTGAAGAGAGAAAAAGGTAAGGACATGCTTAAAAGTTCAAAGGAAGACCATCAACAGTGAGAATTGGGCCTACAAAATTTTTTTTTTATTTGAGGAGTGATTAAGGCAAATTTCTTCTAGCTTTAAGGACTGGTTGAGTCAATGTGTTCACTAAAAGTTAGGTAACTCCAAGTTGAAACAACTGACAGCACTCATGACATTTAGGAAAGGATCAAGGCCTTCTCTTGGACAGTTTGAGCCTAAACAGACCAAACCCTAAAGCAACTGCCCTTGTTCATACACTCTTTGAGCTTCAAAGTCCAATTTTCTTCAAAAACACACCTGAGTACTTGTACCTGAACCTATGGATCTGATTTAACCTTACCCTCACTCTGAGAAGTCAGAAGGTAAAGGAGAAAGAGTTAAAGATGGACTAGCTAGGGTCAACATTGGATGAGTGGAAAAGAATTATCTGAAGTTCTAGCTGTGTAAGAACTGAAGAAAAAGGTGGCAATTCATCAAAGAAAAAACAAAATAAAAAAAAAGTAATAAAAAGAAGAAAACTACAACAGAAAGAAAAGAAAACAACAATGAAGAGGAGTAAGAGAGGAATCAAGAGGAAACATTATTGGAAAAAAATCAAACAAGAGGAGAAACTGATCACTTCAAATCTGAAGATTTCAAAGAAGATGAAAGGAGCTGAATTAAAGAAGGTGAAGTCATGAATCACCTCCTGCACCTACTGATTTCTGAATTTCAAACCCCTTTTTCAACCTTCCAATTCTTTTTATAACCCAATACCATAAGCCACATTACAGCCCAGTTAAAGCCCTTGTGATCCAAAGTTGAATGAGCTGTCATGTGGAGATAATGAGTTGTCCAATCTATGGTAAAAATCTACCAATGATGCCAAAACTTGAATGCTATGCCTATGCTCATGCTTGCAGACCCATTTGGGGGATGTAACTGCTCTTGAGCTTGAGAGACAATGAAAGCCTCAAAAGTTCTTTGTGAAAGTACGGCCTGGAGAGTCTTGGATCTGATATTGAATGTATTGGGCATGACCTACAACCTAATTTTTAATTTAATGGTGAGCTCAGTGCTAACACACATGCGTAGTTTCCCTGTTGTGAGCTGATTGGAAATGTTGTGCTGTCATGTGAAGTTTATGTTGCTTAAACATCTGTGCAGACAATGTATTTTAAATTTCCTATATTTTTACCAATTCAAGGGTGAACTGATACTCTGTTTCTTGACTGCTAACTTGACAATCTTGCACAACTGTTAACTATTTTATTAAGAAGTTTGTGGGTATCTTCACTGAAAACCCTCAGGGGACTTCAGTCCTCCACTAGGGATGACCTAGGGGTTTAAAAGGTTTGGTACATATGCTAAATGTATCCGTGATCCCTACGAAAGTGGCATTTAATTTCTGTAGATTTTTAGTATAGCTTTGCTAAGGGACTAGAAAAGATTAGGTTTGGGGGTGTGTTAAGACCTGAAAAGTACCACTTTTCACCCCTTAACTTAATCTTTGTTGGACCCTTAATCATTTAATAAAAGTATTTTAAGCCTGTTCTGCAGGTAATAAACAGCAGCTGCAATAAGGCCTTAATCCTGCTAAGGAGCCCACTTTTGCCCCAGAAGTTTCCCAGAAGAATGGAAGATAGAGAGCCTGACTGCATGAAGGCAGAGCACAACAGCATCATAGAAAGAAATGAGCCTCGCACAGCTGTTGCAAGGTTCACATGACTCAGAAAGCTTGCCTCGCGCAATCCTCGCGAGTTTCCCATGAAATCATACCAATTGTCTGTGTTGTTCTCGTGCAGTTTAGTGACAGAAGAGCTCCTACAGCATAGTTCGTGCAGCTCTCGCGAAGCTCAAATATAAATGATCGCGCAGTCTCACACAGCTCAAGAAAGCAGCGCTCAAACCTCGCGCAGTTCACTCAGATCAGCTGAGGAGAGAGAGCTCCAGGTATCTCTGCGCGCAGCTGTCGCGCAGTGGCCGCGGGATGCAAAACTTCAGAAAAACCTCTCACACAGTTCAAAGACCAATGCACATCATGTCCTCGCAAGGATCCTCGCGAAGATCCATTAAGAAACAAATTGCTCACGCAATTCCCGTGCCATTCAGAAGGAAAGTGCAATCCTGCGAAGACCAAAGCAATCTAGCAAGGATTCAATACTCTATCGCGCGACTGCTTCAGCTGCAACTAAGACAACCCCTCGACGGCTAAAATTTCAAGCTAATCCAATCTCGCGAAGACCGTGCTACCATGCGACAGTCTTGGAAACCAGTGCTACCTGGCGAGGCTCTAAACTCTAACTCTCCCTCACTTCTACAGAGGACATTATAGGAACTTCCAGCAATTAGGGCATGCACTCCAATGCACCAAGTTTTGTGCATGCACCCCGAGGCATCCATGGAATAGTATTCGACCATGTGGCATCGTTAAAATTAGGTTTCCTAACCCTAATGCACCGCCAAACTAACTGCTATATAAACCTAAGCCTGATTTATGTTTAAGGGACCGGATTGAATAGAATTTTGTCTATCTTCTTCTTGCAGTAGCTGTAGACCTCTAGTAAGGTTTAGGTAGATTTCTTTTTTTACTTTTTCTTCCCTCCATAGTCTAGCATTTGCTAGCTATGCTTTTGTATTACTATTTGGAATAGATTAATGGTGTTTTATGATAGGGTGTTTTACATTTATGAGATTTCTGTTTGTGAGTTGTTTTGTACAAGGCTGCCACCTTGAGATCCTCCATTGCTAGGATGTATTGCAAGCAATGGAGGACTGATTTTATGGTTTACTCAGATCCAAGTGACCTTTGTGTCTAGGCTAACATGCTCCCATACAGGCCTAGCCCCACCACAGGACCCACTAGATCTGAAGTCCCCATGGGAGCAATGAGCTTTTATAGCCTTGTGAACATGGTGGTGGCAGCAATGTTTCTTGTTCTATTTTCAGCTTTGTGAGGAGGATAGCCTCTGGGATAGTCTGTGACATTTTAAGTGGATAGGTTATAGCCTTAGAGTGAAGCCAACCCACAGACTCAAGATGGATTGTTCTTCTCTGCACTTGTGCTTGTAGCCCTGTGAGAGATTGTGCTGAGAGAAACTCCCCTGTAGGTGTATAGACCCGCCATCAGATGGCAAATCTGGTTTGGTTATAGAGATTGTAGGCTTGCGTCTGGATCATTGCAGTCTCTCTAAAGTAATGGACAGCTGGATCTAAGGCTGCACTCAAACTCTTGTTGGTTTTATGTGTCTGGGCTAACATGCACCCATACAGGCCTAGCCCCACACATAGCACTTTAGAGGTTGAGGTTCCCTATGAATTCTTGTGCTTGTAGCCTGGATGAAGTAGTGCCTACAATGATAAACTTGTTCGGACCCATCTCTGGACTGTGGTTCCCTAATTGGATAGTCTGTGACCATTTAAGTGGACAAGTTATAGTCATAAAGGGATTGGATCATGGCACAGAGATGAGTTGGATTCTTTCTCCTCAGTGGTGATAATGTAGCCATTGGACAGGACTTCTGTAGCAGCAGATCTGAATTTGAGTCATGAAACCCATCAGATCTAAACCTAATAGCATACTTCTCACCCTTTTATATTTATTTTCTCACACCATCTTCTTTCTTAACCCTTTCTATAGTTTAGACAATAGGACACCTTAGAATTTAGATTTTAGTGACCCTAAATCTCCTTCCATTTAGGATTGCCAGATCTGTAGTCAGATCTGGAGGGCCTACTAAAGATGGCTCCCTTGGAGCTTAAGATCAACTTCCCTGTGGGACTAACTCTTACTTATCAAAACTTGCTACAACAGGCCATGTATCTTGCAGGATTGTGGATATTTTAGGCTTGCTGCTTTGTCATTTTCAATCCACCTTTCATTCATTTTCATTCACCCCATTCTTATCACTGTCTTCAATAAAGTCAGTAGCAAACACTTAAAAAATAGCCCAACACCTAGGAGCAGCAAGGGGTGAGTTAGATCTGTAATTGGGTAAGGTTAAGAGTGTTGTTCGGGTTAATTGCTACGCAGACTACAGATCTGAGAGCATTCCATTATAAGAGAGACCTTGTTTGCAATGTAATTGTTGTCTTCAATGTTTTAATTAGATCTAAAGCTCTTTTGATTCCTTTTGGTGCTCGATCGGATTTGTGTAGAGCAGTTGCTTGATCAGCTCACCCACTTAACTGGTAGACCTCTTGGATATCATCTGAATTCCCTGGATCTGATATCCCTGTAATTTTCTATGTCTGTGACCTGGAAATTGCAGCATCTGTAGTGGTTTTAATTGTTCTAATTGAGGCTCTGGCTTTGTAGGAGATCTCTAGGATGGTCTGTGACCATTAAAGTGGACAGATCATAACCTTAAGGTAAATCTGAGCTCAGGCCTCAATTGGATTCATCTGCTGCAATCCATGGATTTGATAAAGCCTATAGGATGGTCTATGACCATTAAAGTGGACAGACAATAGCCTTAAGGCCAGGTGGATCCTGTGCTTTGAAGTGGAATTTCTACCCTGTACCTGTGCTTGCGGACAGTGCCTATGGCCAGCCGAGGGACTTGTGTGCTTTTGAGCCCCTGTAATATGCTTAGCTCAACCTGATTGCAGTGAAGACAATCTCCAAGCTGTTCTTCTCCATTTTCTGGGTTTTTAAACCATCCATCTGCAAGATCTGAGGCTCCAGACTCGATCTAAAACAATTTGCATTTTAACTGTAGTTTAGTTTAAGTGACAACCCTATCCAAACCTCTCTCCTGTCTTTTACCTATAGTAGAGATAGCTAGGGTGCCAGATCTCTTATAGATCTGGAGATTTACTCAATTCCAAACCACCTCTCTGTGGACTTTCCCTTACTTTTAAAACTTGCTACAAAGGACCATGTATCTTGCAGGTCTAGGATATTTTTAGATGTGTTGAAACCATCTCTGTTTTCTCTTGATTTTTACACCATAAATCAGCACACTGGAACACCACAACAAGTTTTTGGCGCCGCTGCCGGTGAGGTGTTTGTGAATTTGATAGATCTAGTTTTGTTTTATAAATCTGTAACTGTGTGTTTGATTTTACTAACTGCATTTGTAGGTTTTGCTATTTTTCAGTATTTTTTTTTTATCCATTTCACCAGATCTAAGTACAGAGTGAGAGGAGAGCTGTGCTGGAGGCTGCTCTATAGTTTGCATCCCTTCTCCCCTGTTTATTTTTAGATCTGCTGATTTTTAGATTAGTTAATAAATTGTGTTGTTGCTATTTGTTGTGTGAGGATTTACTCTGCATTCAGTTGTGAGTGTTGTATGTTTGGTAGGAGAACTCTGCAACCTCAGATTATTCCACTAAATCCAGAGGTTGAAAGACTTCTCAGAACCAGAACAACTACATCCACAGCTGTTGAAATTGAATCTGTCGAAATGGGTGAGCAGCAGCAGCCTCGAACTCTCAAGCAAATCGATGCACCAGGGATCTACAATTCTCCCTTCTGTATTCAGTTCCCTGCTGCTCAAGGAAACTATGAGATCAAACTGTCCATCATTCAGAAGTTGCCCTCATTTCATGGCTTGACCAAGGAGGACCCTTATAAGCATATAGACGAATTCTTAGGACTGTGCACTGCCTTCAACATCACAGGCTTGGGGGAGGAGGCCACCAGGATGAGACTCTTTCCTTTTTCATTAAAGGACAGAGCAAGGACCTGGTTATCTCTGCTTCCACCTAACAGTATACAGTCCTAGAGTGATCTCCAATGTCAGTTTTTGGCCAAATTCTTTCCTATGTCAAAGACCAGTCAGTTGAGGAAGGGTATCATCTCTTTTACCCAAGATCCAACTGAAGACTTTCATAAATCCTGGGAGAGATTTAAAGAACTCGTCAAGAAATGCCCCCACCATCAAATTCCTGAATGGCAATTGGTTCAAAGCTTTTACCAGGGAATTGATGTTAAAGGCAGAGATATGATAGATGCCTCTTGTGGTGGCACCTACCTCCATAAAACTGTTGTGGAGGCATGGGAGCTCTTTGACATCATCAATGAAAACTCTATGCAAAGGGAAACCTTAGTAAGAGATCTAGACCCTTCTAAATTGATGAAAGAGAACACCTCAAGCGGAAAGATTTATGGAGTGTGCCCAGTGAGTTGGAAAGGAAAGTGGACAACTTAACTATGAAATTTGATAGGCTGATGGGAGCAATGCAGTCACCTGTGGCTGCTAGAGTGGAGGAGGCATGTGCTATATGTTAGTCCCCTGCTCACTCCCTAGATGAATGCCCATCAGCTGCCCAATTTCTTGATTTTGTAATAGAGCACGTGGCTGCAACTCAAGCCTATGGGCAGCAGCCTGCTGCTGGGTATCAATGGAGAAACCACCCCAATCTGAGGTGGAGACAAGATGGACAACCTGAGCAGCCCATGCCCCATGTAAATGCTCAGCCCTATCAAGAAGGTTATGCCCCAAGACCTCAATATCAATAAACCATGGCCCAACCTGTAGCTCCTCCTGTGTAGCAAGCTACAGCTACTCCAGCTGTGAGAACACCATCTTTTGAGGAACAAGTTCTATCTTCATTACAGAACTTGAACACCTTAACCCAAACTGTGTACTCTCACAACTAGAGCATCAAAAGGATAGAGGACCAGCTTGGCCAGCTGTTTGATGCTCTGACTAGGAGAGAAGGAGGAAGGTTACCTAGCCCAGCACAGGATAATCCACGAAGACAGTTTGTAGTGGGTGAAGTTTCCTCCACCTATGAGGAAGCCAAATCTGTGACAACTTTGAGGAGTGGTAGGCTAGTGGACAATCAGGTGGGCTGTGAACCTGTGAGAAGTTTGAAGGAAGAGAATGGAAGGAGTTTTCCAAGAACACAACAAAGGCCACCAATGGTGGACCTGACAGAACCACCCAATGTCAATAAAGAGGATGATATGGATCCTCAAGGAAAAGAAAAAGTCAAAAAGAAAGAAGCCCCATTGGCTAAGGCTGCAAGTGAGGGAGCACCCCCACACTTGTCATTTCCCAAGGAATTGCAAGGACCCTCCCCTTTTGACAAAGGACAGGGCAAAATTGAGGAAATGGAGACTTTCCAACAAGTAAAGATCAATCTGCCTTTACTTGATGCCATTAAACAAGTCCCAGCCTATGCCAAATTCTTAAAAGACCTATGCACCCATAAAAGACAGTCCAGGATACACCTATCCAAGAAAGTCTTTTCAGTAGAAAAAGTCAAGCATGTCTTGTCCATTGCAATTCCCTCCAAACTTCAAGGCCTTGGACTCTCCACCATCCCCTGCATCATTGGGGACCAAACCATTGACAAAGCCCTATTAGATCTGGGAGCCAGTGTAAATTTGCTTCCATATTCAGTATATGAGAAGCTAGGCTTAGGCAAATTAAAGCCCACACATGTTATACAGTTGGTCGACAGATCTAAAAGGAAACCTGCGGGGATAATCGAGGATGTTTTTGTGGGAGTTAACTAATTCTTTTATCCTGCTAACTTTTTGGTACTGGATAGGGAACCAGGAAGGAATGCCACCTCCATACCTATGATCCTAGGCATACCCTTTTTGGTCACAGCTAACGCTTGTACTCAATGCAGGTCTGGAATAATGGAAGTGTCATTTGGAAATATGAAGGTCAAGTTGAATGTCTACAACGCAACCAATCAACCTCATCCTGATGAGGATTGTTTTTCTCTAGACATAATAGATGAGGTTGTGCAAGAAAATGTGAATATGCTGTTTCATGGTAAGGAATGGTCTAATGAGAAAGCTGAAGTATGGAAGGAACCAGAGGTAGAAACGACTTTCACCCCTGAAACTGAGCATGTGCAACTCGTCTCTTCCAGAGCTGAACCAGCAAAGCTCCATCCATGGAAGCCTGCCTTGTTGCCACTTCCACCCCCCTCCAAGACACCCCTATTGCCCTCCCTCATTAGTCCCCCAAAGGTGGAGTTAAAGCAACTCCCGTTAGCTTTCAAATATGCCTTTTTAGGAGACAACAACAAACTACCTATGATAATTTCTTCTTCCCTCACCATTGAGCAGGAAAGAGAACTACTTGTTGTGCTAAAAAGGCATAGGAGGGCAATAGGATGGACCATTACAGACTTAGGGGGGATTAATCCTGCTGTGTGCATGCATAAGATTCATCTTGAGGAAGGTGTCAAACCTTCTCGAGAGATGCAGAGGAAACTCAACCCTCACATGCAGGAAGTTGTGATGAAGGAGGTAGTCAAACTCCTTAATGCTGGCATCATATACCCTATCTCGGATTCCCAATGGGTGGCACCTACCCAGGTAGTACCCAAGAAATCCGGCATCACAGTTGTGGAAGCAGATTCAGGAGAGTTGATTCCAACCAGACAGACCACTGGTTGGAGAGTATGCATAGATTACAGATAGCTAAATGAAAAAACTAGCAATGACCACTTCCCACTGCCCTTTATAGACCAAATCTTGGAAAAGCTGGCAGGCAAGGCATATTATTGTTTTCTTGATGGATATTCAGGGTACAATCAGATCCTTGTCTACCCCCAAGATCAAGAAAAAACCACATTCACTTGCCCATTTGAAACCTTTGCATACAGGAGGATGCCATTTCGGCTGTGTAATGCACCTGCCACTTTCCAAAGATGCATGTATGCCATTTTTTCTAACATGATTGATAAATTTTTGGAGATCTTCATGGATGATTTCCCCATTTATGGAGATGATGTTGGCCAATGCCTGCCTGCACCATTTCAGTCCTATGCTGCAGAGGTGTGAGGAGACCAACCTGATCCTAAGTTAGGAAAAGAGTCATTTTATGGTGACTCAAGGCACTATCCTTGGACATGTGGTCTCCCACAAGAGAATAGACGTTGATCAGGCTAAGATTGAATTGATTTCCAATCTACCCCCTCCCAAAATTGTCAAACAAGTCAGGTTTATTCTGGGCCATGCTGGGTTTTATAGGCAATTCATTAAGGACTTCAGCAAAATCACCAAACCTCTGTGCCACCTGTTGTGCCAAGAGGCACCCTTTGAATTTAATGATGACTGCCTGGCTACTTTTGAGCAGCTGAAAACTTGCTTGACTATAGCCCCTATTCTACAAGCCCCTGATTTCTCTTTACCATTTGAGCTGATGTGTGATGCATTAGACTTTGCTATGGGGGCTGTTTTGGGACAAAGAAGAGACAAGGAACCATGTGTGGTGGCATATGCTAGTAAATCAATGGTTGATGCTCAATTAAAATACACCACGACTAAGAAGGAGCTGTTAGCCATTGCCTTTGCTTTAGAAAAATTCAGATCTTATGTGTTGGGCTCGAAAATCACAGTGTTCACTGACCACTCAACCTTGAAATACCTCTTGTCTAAGAAGGACGCCAAAGCTAGATTAATCAGATGGATTCTCCTTTTGTAGGAATTCCATTTGGAGATTAAAGATAAGAAGGGAGTTGAGAATGTGGTTGTTGATCATCTATCAAGGATCCAAGTTGCTGAAACAGAGAACCTGGCCATCAATGATTCTTTTCCAGATGAGCAGCTGTTTGCCGTGGAGATCAATATGCCCTGGTTTTCTAATATCGTGAACTACCTTGCTATGAAAAGGATCCCTCCACATTGGAATAAGAATGATAGAAACTTGTTTTTCTCCCAGATCAAACACTATATATGGGAGGATCCTTACCTTTTTAAGCATTGTTCAGACCAAGTAATTCGAAGATGTGTACCGAAAACAGAGTTCCACCACATTTTAACCATGGTAACAAGACAAGGCGAAGGTGCTTCAGAGTGGTTTCTATTGGCCTACTCTGTTCAACGATGCCCGACAACATTGCAAAGCTTGTCCTCGATGCCAGCAGATGGGTAGTATTACAAAGAGGAATTCCATGCCTTTGCAACCCATACTAGTTGTCAAATTGTTTGATGTCTGGGGTATTGATTTTATGGGACCATTTCCCCCCTCCTGTGGATATAATTTCATCCTTATAGCTGTGGAGTATGTATCCAAATGGGTAGAAGCCATAGCTACAAGGACAAACGACCACAAAGTTGTCATTAAATTCCTCAAAGACAACATCTTCTCTAGGTTTGGCATCCCCAAAGCCATCATCAGCGACGGGGGAAGCCACTGCTGTAATAAATCTTTTAATAAGCTGCTGGAAAAGTACTCTGTGACCCACAGGGTAGCCACCCCCTACCACCCACAATCCAGTGGACAAGTAGAGATTTCCAATAGAGAAATCAAACATATTTTAGAGAAGACTGTGAGAAGTGATAGGAGGGACTGGTCCATGAAATTGACAGATGCCCTATGGGCCTATAGGATTGCCTATAAGACCCCCATAGGTACGTCCCCATTCAGACTAGTCTATGGCAAGGCATGCCATTTGCCAGTTGAATTGGAACATAAAGCATATTGGGCTATTAAAGCAATCAATTCTGATTTCAACTCAGCTGGTATACACAGGAAAATGCAGATAGCTGAGCTGGAGGAGCTCAGATTGGAAGCATACGCCAATGCTCAGATCTACAAAGAGAAGACCAAAGCCTTCCACGATAGACATTTGCTACGGAAAGAATTCAAACCCAATGATAAGGTGTGGATGTTCAATTCTAGATTAAAATTCTTTCTAGGAAAGTTGCAGTCCAGATGGGATGGACCCTTCATAGTTGTACATGTTTCCCCATCTGGAGCTGTTGAAGTCAGGGACCCTATAGATGGTAGAGTCATGAAGGTCAATGGCCAGAGGCTCAAACTATGTGTGGACAAGATTTGTGAGCCTGAGGAGAGCATTGATCTTCAAGACCCTCCAGGTTGATAACTGACTTTGGCTTGTATCCTATGTAATATATGTGATTTATTGGTATCAACAAAGTGACGGCTGGCTTAGCAAGAAAACTTTCAGGGTGCTGAAACTGAGCCCTACACTCAATTATCAAATCTTTGGTTTTTAGAACCCTTCGATAAGATGGCTGATGATTTCGATAGGATTCTGGACATTTTCGAGGGGCCCTGAGCCTTGATGATAAGTGAAACCAACCCCTCGATAGGTTGTGGGTACCTATCGGAACCTATCGAAATGATGAATCGCGTCAAAATCCAACCTATCGAAAGGAAGGTTCCTCCTGTCAAGATCCTATCGAATTTTACCTTTTGTAAGCTTTGATTGCCAAGCCTTCAATAGGACACATCGACCTATTGCCACCATTCTAGTCTTCTTATCGAAATCGTTTTTCACACCCTCATCGATAAGGTAGTCTTGTCCTGTGCACCTCTCGAATACCTAACCCTCACTCAGTACTTCAGCATTTATGGTGCATGCAGCCCTAACTTAATCTTCCCTCCTAAATTTAGTCCATCATGCAGTCGACACTGCAATTCCCACCCAGCGACCGCCACTCCCTGTATTCCAGCCTTTCATTTTCAATTCCCACGCCTCGACGACTGCGCCACTTTTATTGCATCATTTCATATTTCGACACCCATGTCCCTTAAATATTCACTGCGCTCAGTCCTTCCACATCCATTCCACCTTAACCTGCCCAACTCTTCCAGGCCCTACTCATGGCAGACGATAAAACTCAAGATTTGCCTATCAAGTTCTTCCCAGTCTGGCCACCACCACCTCCACCGATCGAGCCTGATCCCCTTTAATTTCTCTCGGATGAATATGACGAGGTCCAGAGAATCCTTGCCAAGGAGAAAAAGAAAAACCTAAAGAGGGAGAAGAAGAGGCAGAAGACCGAGCCACTGGCTGCTCCCCCCCTGTCATCCTCATCATCATCCACCACCCCACCCCCAGCCCCCTGATCCCACTCTTTTTTCTTTTCTCCCCCACCCCTGGCTTGCAGTTCCTCTTCCACCGATGCCGGCTGAGGATATCCCTGAGCCTGGAGGGATGTTTTTTTTTTTTTTTCTCCATAGGATATGTTGTCCACATGTCTGTTTTGCGATTATTTATAATAAAATATTTTGTTCATTTCACTTGTTATTTCCCAAGTTATTTCTTATTCCATTTATTTTCTTTGGATGTCTGCACAACTAAACCCATTCTGCTCAAACCAGTGAGGACAATGTTTAGTTTAGGTTTGGGGGTGTGGCATGTATGCTAATAAACTAGTTAATTTTAGTGTAGGCAAGTTAAAAAAGAATAATCGAAAAGAGAATGAATTCACCTCATAATTGTTGATTAAGAAAATTTTTAAAAAAACCATTTGCAACTAAAGTAAGCTGAAGTTTTAGCATTTTTCATAAAGAAAATGTCAAGAATTTTTGCATAAAGTTTTTGATGTGTGATAAACCAGCAACGAGAAGAGACTGTGAAGATACTCTCCAGAAATTGGATGGAAGGCCATACCCAGTGAAGATTAGGCCTGAAAAACTTCTTTGAAGAGTGTCTTGGCAATTCATTCTGCTTTGAGAACTGACTGGACCTAATCTGGATCACTAGAAGTTAGGCAAATCCGAGTTGAAATAACTTGACAGCACTTAGAACATGGAAGACATGAAGTAAGGCCATCTCTTGGACAGTTTGGGCCTAAAATTCCCCACCATTGAACTACCCTTGATGCACACCACTTGAGCCTTAAAAGCCCCAATTTCCTTTGATGAAAACCATAAATTCTAAACCCAAAACCTCTTGACCTATTTCATCTCACCCTCAATCTGAGAAATCAGGAAGAGGAAGGAGGAGAAAGGTTAGAGGAGCAAGGTCCCAAATCAGGTTGAAAGAAAGAGAAACGCAATTGGTGGTATTTGTGGTATTACATTATAAAAAATAAAAAAAAAGAGAGAGTAGAAGAATGAGAAAGAAAAGTCATTTCATTGGAAAAACTGTAAGGAAGAGAAGAAGCTGGCCATTTTGGCTCTGAAAATTCAAATAAAAAAAGTAGATGGAATTGTGCTGAATTAAAGGTGAAGTCATGAATCACCGCCTTACCTTTACTGATTTCTCAATTTTGAACTATGTTATCTTTTTTGTTCCTCCACAAACCTCATCCCTAAGCCACATTACAACCCAATAAAAGACCTTACTGATCTAAAAGTGGATTGAGTTGTCATGTGGAGATGAGAATTTGCTTAACCTATGGTGTAAAGAGCTAGAAAAGTCTGAAATTCAAGCAATGCCTATGCTCCTGCTTGCAGTCCTATTTGAGGGCTATAACTACTCTTGAGCTGAGTGATATGATTTACCCCTCTTCTCTGTACTAATGAGTGAACAGCCCTGCTGAGGCTTGGGTCTGAAATCCAATTGATGGGGGAAGTATCTAAGTAGGATCCTCAAATTGATGGTGAGTTATGCATAAAATTTCAGATGAAATGCCTGGACACAAACTGAGTGATGATGGAGAGATTTCAGCAAACTTTCATATTTCCAAATGGTTTTTTTTTTTCTGTTGAATTTCCTTTAATGAAGGGGCATGATGTAAATTTATTTGATGTGCTTAAACTCTGCTTTAACAGGTTGCACTATTATTAAGTAAGTGTATTGGAGAAGTTTGTGGGTACCTTCACTGAAAACCCTCAGAAGACTTCACTCCTCCACTAGGGATCACCTAGGGGTTTAAAAGGCTTGGTGCATGTGCTAAATGCATCCGTGCTCCCTACAAAAGTGGCATTTTATTTTTCTTTGAATTCTCTTTTGCTCAGGGACTAGCAAAGCTTAGGTTTGGGGGTGTGTTAAGTGGTGAAAAATGCCACTGTGCACCCTTTAACCTAACCTTTCATTGACCTGCGAGGACACTAATAAGCCTCTGTTGAGTGCATTTTGTAGATAGCAGGGAAAGCTGGTAATAATACGGCAAACCACTTAAGAATGCCCAAGAAGAAGTCATCTTTCAGCACCATGCAGACCCAGCAACAGAACAAGGAGAAAGAAGTGAAGATAGGTCCAAAACATCCTATCGAGAGGATGTCTGAAGACTTCGATAGGAGTTGAGGATTAAAAGGAAAGAATTCATGTAGTTGGAGAAGGGTTCGATAGGATCCGAAGGTAGAAGAAGGATGAATTCGTATGGATTGAAGAGTTCGATAGGATTTCAGAACCTATCGAGCAAAGAAAGGAAAGGAGAAACTATCCTATCGAAAACTTGCTTGAAGTGTCAAAGGAAGCTAGCGAACGGATATGAGAACCTAGCGAAAGGACTAAAATGCTCGATTCTAACTTGTCGAAGGCTCTGTGAACCTATCAAAGGATACTTAAGCCTTTCGATAGGAATGAAAGCCAACCTATCGGGATGATGGAACACAGAGCCGAACCTATCAAAAAGGACCCCTGGACCTACCGAACTACTCAGCCAACCTATCAAATACTCTAGATATTGGGTTGAGGACCCTAAAGCTTCAAAGAGAAAACTCATCCTATCGGTACCTATCGAAGAGACCAGGGAACCTATCGAAAGGAACTACAAGCTTACTTTTAACCTATCGGAAGCTTCTCCAACCTGTCGAAATCATGTGATGAACTTCTCAGAAACTATGTTATGCACACGCTGAGACTTGGTAACCTGTTGCATGCAAACCGAGGCACTTTGGTGACCGGCGTGATGTTCTAGAAGATGCCCTAGAAATCCCTAACCGACTCACGTGCTTTAACAGAACTCTAACAAACTCTGACAACCTTCTAGAAGGGATTTTTCACGGGAAAAATAAAGGAGAAAGCTATATATTGAGATCCGCAATTGCCATTGTGGAGGATCGAATTTCTAGACAAATTCCTAGAACTCAGAGCTTGCAGTGAGATTCCATTTCCCTCCTTTAGCCTAACCATGGTTGGCTAATTCCCTAGGAGCAGCAAGGGGTGAGTTAGATCTGTAATTGGGTAAGGTTAAGAGTGTTGCTGGTTAATTGCTGCACATACTACAAATATGAGAGCATTCCATTGTAAGAGTGACCTTGTTCGCAATGTAAATGTTGTCTTCAATGTTTTAATTAGATCCAAAGCTGTTTTGATTCCTTTTGGTGCTCTATCAGATTTGTGTAGAGGAGTTACTTGATCAGCTCACCCACTTAACTGGTAGAACTCTTGGATATCATCTGAATTCCCTGGATCTGATATCCCTATAATTTCCTGCGTCTGTGACCTAGAAATTGCAGCATCTGTAGTGGTTTTAATTGCTCTAATTGAGGCTCTGGCTTTGTAGGAGATCTCTAGGATGGTCTGTGACCATTAAAGTGGATAGATCATAACCTTAAGGTAAATCTGAGCTCAGGCCTCAATTGGATTCATCTGCTGCAATCCATGGATTCGACAAAGCCTATAGGATGGTCTGTGACCATTAAAGTGGACAGATCATAGACTTAAGGCCAGCTGGATCCTGTGATTTGAAGTGGAATTTCTACCCTGCAACTGTGCTTGCGGACAGTGCCTGTGGCCAACCGAGGGACTTGTGAGCTTTTAAACCCCTGTAATATGCTTAGCTCAACCTGATTGCAGTGAAGACAATCTCCAAGTTGTTCTTCTCCATTTTCTATGTTTTTAACTGTACTTTAGTTTAAGTGACAATCCTATCCAAACCTCTCCCCTGTCTTTTAACTAAAGTAGAGATAGCTAGGGTGCCAGATCTCTTACAGATCTGGAGATTTACTCAATTCCAAACCACCTCTCTGTGGACTTTCTCTTACTTACTTTTCAAACTTGCTACAAAGGACCCTGTATCTTGCAGGTCTAGGATATTTTTAGATGTGCTGAATCCATCTCTGTTTTCTCTTGATTTTTACACCATAAATCAGCACACTGGAACACCACAATAGGGGGTAGGGATGGTGTGTGGATCTGAGCTGGTGGTTGCTGGTGCAGCTGTGGCAATAACTGATGTAGCTGTTATAGCTGTGGCAGTAGTTGCATCAGTCTTTCAGCGGTACCCTTCTTCTTCTTCATCATGGACATGCTGATGGGTTCATAACCTCTTCCCAAACTCAACTGGGGAAAGTGTCTCAGTTGGTTCCCCAATATTTCAGTGGTACCCTCCTTGTTTTAGCAGGGTTGTGATCAGCCTGCAATATATAAGTCCAGTAGACCTCTATTTCTTCTGCACCTTCAGATGGATATCCATTATACCCTCAAAAATCAACTAAGTGACATCAAAGAAATGCCCCTGAGAGAAGCTATAGATGGCATCAGCAATGGGTGCCCTTCTCTCCTGCTAATGCCCAATCATATAGATGTTCTTTCTATGAACATGGTCCATAAATAACAGGCTAGGCTTGAAGTCTCACCTCTTGATTGAGTCCCCAGAAGCCTTCTTTCCCTTGGTGAGCTTCTTAGGAATTTCAGTGATGGAGGCACTCAGTGGAGCTCCCAGATTGCGTGTTGGGTCCTAGGCAGCTAGAATACCTAGAGGTAGGGTAATCTCATATGTGCCCACTAACATCTCAAAGTCATCAATTGGGACTAACAACCTAGGGTGTCTAGCATCAGACTTCTTTACCCTGATGTTTTGGTACCACAGTTGTACCAGTCTGGGGAACACCAACTCCTTTAAATATGTCAACAACGGCTCTAAGGAGGCCTTGGTTAGAAATTCAGTGGTTGCAGCAGCCAAGGGCTCCTTCTCAAAAAATGCCTTGTCAAAGGCAGTCTCAGGCTCTAATTTGATAGCAGCAATGAATTCACTGGGAGTGGTTAAGGGGTCAATCTCTGGGACAACCTCTTCCCCCTTCTTCTGCTTCTTTGACTTCTTAGGACTCTTTGTGACAGTCCTGGCCCTCTTTTTCGGAGCAGCCCTCTTTTTAGGAATCTCAGCAATGGGTGCTGGGGCATCAGCTGCCACCACAGTAGAGAATGTAGCAATCCTCACAAATTTTCTGGTGGAGTTGGAGGCCATTTGTTCAAAACCTAGATTTGTACCCTTTCAGTTCACAAACCCAAGGTTGCCTACAACTCTCAAATGTCTCTTAATCAAATCTCCTCCCAAAAATCCAACTATTATCCAAGCACAACAGACCAATACACATAGCGAGAGAAAATTGAGAATCTTACCCCAAACCGCTAGGGCTTCGAATTTGTGAGTGCTCAGTGGACCAAATCTGACTTTGCTAGGTGTAAAATGTGCGGCTTGTGAAGCTGAGCAAAGAACAAGAGTGAAGGATAGATGGTGGAGCAGTATTGGTAGTGGGAGGAGAAGATGAGAGGTCTGGTCGGCAATGGGTTCAAGGGCTCTAGAAGAAGATAGAAATGAAAGAACTTGGCGAGGGGTTTTAAATCACAAAACCTGAGCCTCGCGATAATCTAACATGGATCTCGCGAGAATAAATCAAGTAAAAATGATCCTCGCGAGCTCACACAAACCAGGAATGAACTCGCACAGTTCACTTTTGATTTGCACGATAGGCTATTTTGGTGAAAATGAGGGTCTCGCGAGGCTCTAGGCTCTCCTTCAGGTCATTCTGCTTGCGAAGTTCTCGCATAGCTCATTTGTTACACAGTAGAGCCCGTCAAGACCATTTCTGTCACAGCTCTATTTCTGCACATCAATTTCGAAACATGCTCCCTTCATGATTCATGACTCATGAACACTTTTTCATGCTTTATGCACACATATTACTCACAACACAGTTCATTCATTCTCGCAAGCGAGCTCATAATTAAGCATAGAAACAAAGTTGCACAATTCACTTAACACCCACTTCACACATGTAGTTTATATAACCCTCAATAAATAAACAGTCATATACTTAGATACAAATTCCCTAGGCACTAAAATGCTCACATAAAATTCAACAACACACAAAAAACATACAAAAATAGTAAATGATAGAATTTCAACATCAAACAAAAAAAAATTAAGTTACACAGTATACAAGGCTGGGGATTACTGATCATTAGGAGGTTTTTGAAAGAACATGGTTGCAGAGGTCTCCCTAGAATTTTCCACACACAGCTTGAGTCTCTCACCATTCACTTTCGTAATCCGCCCAGAGGTGGGGTCCATAATCTCCACAGCCCCAGATGGGAATGCATGGATGATAGTGAAAGGTCCATCTCATCTGGTTCTCAACTTACCAGGAAAGAATTTAAGCTTGAAGTTAAAAGCCATACCCTGGCTCCATCCGAAATATTTTTTCTGAGGAGGCTCTTGTCAAAGAATGTTTTGGCTTTCTCTTCATAAATTCTTGAATTGGAATAAGCATCCAACCTTAGCTCCACCAGCTCAGACAGCTGCAATTTCCTATTTACAACAACAGCAGTTAGATCCAAGTTCAAGCTTTTAATTGCCAAAAAGGCCTTGGGTTCCAACTCTACTGGCAGGTGGCATGCTTTGGCATAGATTAATCTGAATGGAGACATTCCAATTGGGGTCTTATAGGCTGTCCTATAGGCCCACAATGCATCATTAAGCTTCACAGTCCAATCTTTCCTATCAGTCCTAACTGTCTTCTCCAGGATATATTTGATTTTCCTATAAGAAATCTCCACCTTGCCCACTGGTCTATGGGTGGTAGGGAGTAGCAACCCTATCGGTAATAGCATACATCTTGAGCAAGATCTCAAAGTGCCTGTTACAGAAGTGGCTGCCCCCATCACTGATGATGGCTCTAGGGGTTCCAAATTTAGAGAAAATATTTTCTTTAATAAATTTTAGGATAACCTTATGATCATTTTTCCTTGTAACAGCTGCTTCATCCCATTTTAAAACATAATCCACAGACTGCAGCACCTTTGCTGCTGTCTTTTTCCCACTAAAGTGACCCCACAAGCATTTTTATGGTACATGCTAAGAATATTGTGGATGTCACTCTCAGGGACACACTTCCTAGTGACCTGGTCTGCATAATATTTAAACAAGCATGGATCCTCCATGAAAAAGTGTTTGACTTGTGAGAAGAACAAGTCCTTGTCCATCTTCGACCAGTGGGAAGGGATCCTACCTCAAACAAGGTAGTTGACTATGTTGGCAACCCAGAGAATAACAGACTGGATGGAAAACAATAGCCCATCAGATAATGAATCTCCAACAGGTGTAGCAGCAAACTCTTCAACTAAAATCCTAGACAGGTGATCAGCCACCACATTCTCTACACATTTCTTGTCTTTGATTTCAAGATCAAACTCCTACAGTGGGAGGATCCATCTAATCAACCTTGGCTTTACATCTTTCTTAGCCAGTAGGTACTTGAGGGCAGAATGATTAGTGAAGACTACAAGTTAGACCCAAGTAGATAGGATCTAAATTTTTCCATAGCAAACACTACTGCTACAAGCTCGTTCTCAGTTGTTGTATAATTCAGCTGAGCTTCTATTAGTGACTTGCTAGCATAATAAACCACAGTAGGCAGTTTATCTTCCCTCTAACCAAAAACAGCACCCACAGCCAGGTCTGATGCATCACACATTAATTCAAAAGGTAGGGAGTAATAAGGACCTTGGATCACAGGGACAGTGGCTAAACATTTCTTCAACACCTCAAAAGCATCAAGACATTCAACATCAAAATTAAATGGCACATCTTGAAACAACAGGTGGCACAGAGGTTTAGAAATTTTGCTGAAGTCTTTGATGAACCTTTTGTAAAATCATGCATGTCTTAAGAAAGACCTAATTTTTTTTTACTATTTTTGGTGGGGGCAACTGTGAGATTAAGCCAACCTTTGCTCTACTAACCTCAATGCCTCTAGGGGAGACCACATGGCCAAGCACAATGCCTTGGTTGACCATGAAATGGCTTTTCTCCAAGCTCAAGACCAGGTTGGTCTTTTCACATCTTTGAAGAACCAGGCTGAGTGATGCAAACACTGACTAAAACTGTCCCCAAAAATAGAGAAATCATCTATAAAGATCTCCAAAAACTTGTCAATCATGTTTGAAAAAATTGTATACATGCATCTTTGGAAGGCGGCTAGAGCATTATACAGTCCAAAAGGTATTCTTCTAAAGGCAAAAGTGTCAAATGGGCATGTCAATGTGGTCTTTTCCTGGTCCTGTGGGTAAATTGGTATCTGATTGTAACCAAAGTATCCATCTAGGAAGTAATAGAATGTTCTTCCAGCCAGCCTTTCCAAAATATGATCAATGAAGGGCAGGGGGAAATGGTATTTTCTTATCTTGGAGTTCAGTTTTCGATAATCAATGCACACTCTCCAACCAGTGGCCTCCCTGGTTGGTAATGACTCCCTAGGTTCAGTAATAACAACTGTGATGCTAGACATTTTGGGGACCACCTGGATAGGTGAGACCCACTCAAAGTATGAAATGGGGTATATGACCCCTACATCCAACAGTTTTATAATCTCTTTTAGGACCACCTCCTGCATATGAGGGTTCAACTTCCTCTGCATTTCCCTTGAGGGCTTAGAACCCTCTTCCAAATATATCTTGTGCATAGACACAGATGGGTCATTTCCCCCCAAAATCTGTAATGGTCCAACCAATTGCTTTCTTATATTTCCTAAAGACTCTAAGCAACTCCTCTTCCTGCTCTACAGAGAGAGGATAAGATGATGACTGATAGATTCTTCTCCTATCCTAGGAAGACATATTTTAATGTCTTTGATAGTTTTTTAAGCTCCAAATCAGATGGACACTCTATTGAAGGCAACAAAGGTGCCTTGGACGGGTGAGGTAGGGGTAACAATGTGGGTCTCCAAATGGAATGCTGCACTAGGCCCATAAAAGTCTCAATAGTAATGCAATTTGGGGCCTCCTCCTCATGAACCTCAGTCCACACATTCTTAAATTCCTCACAAATTTTATCCCAATCCAGCAGATTGGATAAATTCTCCTCTACCAGGTCCTCTAGTACATCCATTGTAAAGCAGTCCTCATTGCCCAGCTGAGGTTGCTTGGTCGTATTGTACACATTTAATTTGACCTTCATGTTCCCAAATGTAACCTCCATCACCCCATACCTGCATTGAATGCAAGCATTGGCAGTGGCCAGAAATGGCTTGCTTAAGATCACAGGAATTGGGGTGCTACTCTTTGAAGGCTCCATGTCCAAGACCAAAAAATCAGCAAGGTAGAAAAACTTATCCACCCCCACCAACACATCTTCAACAATTCCCATACATCTTTTCTTAGACCTGTTAGCCAGCTAGAGCACAATAGGAGTGGGTTTCAACTCCCTCAAACCTAGCTGTTCATATATTGAACATGGCAATAGGTTAACGTTACTTCAAAGTCTAAGAGAGCCCTACCTGTGGTGTGTTTTCCAATAATACAGGGGATGGTACATACCCCTGGGTCTTGATGTTTTATAGCTGTGGCTATTGACAGCACTAATTCAACTGTTTCTGCTACAAAGACCTTAGACAAATGGATCCTTGCCTTCCTCTGTTGTGTACACAGGTCTTTGAGAAACTTAGCATAAGCAGGGACCTGTTTCATGGCATCAAGCAGAGGTAAATTGATCTTAACTTGCTTGAAAGTCTCCAGTATTTCCTCCATTCTAGCATTCCCCTTGTTAAAAGGAGAGGGGCCTGTAAGAGCATGAGGAAATGATAGCTGTGGTACTGCTAGTACCTCAGCTGCATGCCTAGTCATCTCATCATCAATTTTTTATTTTTTTCTTAGCTCATTTTTTTTCTATTTGTTGGGGCTCATTAGCAGACCCATTATTATACTCCTGCTGCACAGCAGCAGGGGATGAGTCCTCTTCTTTTTCTGCACTCTCATTTTTTTCTTTTTTCTCCCTGCCCACCTGGTTATCCACTATCCTACCAGACCTGAGGTTTGTGACTACTTTGGCTTCCTCATGGGTTGTGGAACCTTCACCAATCAAGTAATGACCCTTTGGGTTGTTCATGGTCTGGCTAGGAAGCTTGCCCTCCTCTCTTTTGGTCAAAGCATTAGAGATTTGACCCAGCTGGTCTTCAATTTTCTTTATGCTTTGACTGTGAGAGTTCACAGTTTGAGATAAAGAGCCTAGGTTCTGCAATGATGATAAAACCTATTCTTCAAAAGATGGGGCTCTAGGCTATGGTGGGGGCAAAGCTAATTGGTGTGATTGTTGGGCTGACTATTGGAAAGGTTGTCTAGGTGCATAGCCCTGGTGATACTGTGGTTGTGGTCTGTATTGCAACGTAGGATGTTGCTGCTAGGGTTGTTGATAATTGTCTTGCCTCCACCTCAAATTGGTGGTTTCTCCATTGATACCCAGCAGGCTGTTGCCCATATGATTGGGCAGCATTTGCATGCTCCATGACCAATTAAGGGTATTGACCTATTGATGGACAGTCCTCAAGTGAGTGTGTGGGGGAGTGGCATATCAAGCATGCCTCCTCCACTTGTGTAGCCAGCCTTGGTTGCATCACACCTATTAACTTCTCAAATTTCAGGCTCAAACTATCCACCTTCCTTTCCAATTCATTGGACACATTGACCTCATACATCCTTCCTCTATAGGTGGATTCTTTTACCATTTTAGCTGGAATCTTAATATAATTTCGGGACAGAGACTCTTGCTGCATGGAATTCTCACTGATGACATCAAAAAGTCCTCAAGCCTCATCAGATGTCTTGTGGAGGTAAATGCCCCCATATGAGGCATCAACTATATCCCTACTCTTTGGATCAATTCCTTGGTAGAAGCTCTGGACAAGCTGCCACTGAGAAATTTGATGGTGTGGACATTGCTTCAACAACTCTTTAAACCTTTTCCATGCTCCATGAAAATCTTCAGTTGAGAATTAAGCAAAGGAAAGTATGCTCTTCCTCAATTGACTGGTTTTAGACATAGGGAAAAATTTAGCTAAAAACTGGCATTAGAGATCATTCAAGGATTGTATGCTGCCTGATGGAAGCATAGAGAGCCAAGTTCTGGCTTTATCCTTTAATTAAAAAGGGAAGAGACTTAGTTTGGTAGCTTCCTCTTCCAAGCCAGCAATATTAAATGTAGTGCATAAAGCAAGGAACTCATCTATGTGCTTATATGGGTCTGCTTTACTTAGCCCATGGAATGATGGCAGTATTTGGATAGTTGATGATTTGATTTTATAATTGTCTTCTACTACAGGAAATTGAATACAAAAGGAGGACGAATACACCCCTGGTGCATTTCATTCCTTCAGTGTTCTTTGTTGCTCACCCATCACAGCTGGCCCAATATTAATAGAAGGGGCTTGTGTAGTGTTCCTAAGTCTAAGGACCCTCTCTACCTCAGGATTTAAAGGTTCTATTAGAGGTCTAGGAAACTTCTACCACGCATACACACACAAAAAAACAAGTAAGAAAAGTCATTACAACACACTAAAAAAAATTATAAACAAAAATTACTACTAAAATTTTACTGATGAATTTATGGCATTAACAGAAAATAAATAAAAGGCAAGGGATAGGAGGGGTGCAAACTAAGGCAAACAAGCTCCAGCTATAGCTTCCAACTCCACTTTTTATTGTTGTTTTAGATCTGTAAGAATCTAAAATAAATTTAGTAGCAATTTTATTTAAACAAAGATACTGTAGCAAATGAGTTTATAAACACAAAAAATAAAAACTCAGGTCTACTAAATAGATCAAAGATCCTCGGCAGCGGTGCCAAAAATTTATTGTTTTCAATTTTAGAGTTCCTGATTATTTTATAAGAAATGTGAGATAAAAATATGGTGTTAAAATAAATCAAAAGATGGGCTAAAAATGGATGAAAATAGCAATCTAAAAACACACACTCCTGCATGATCCAAGGCCTGTTGTAGCAAGTTTTGTTAAGAAAGGGTTGTCCCGCAGGAAAGTCTAATCTAGAACCACAAAGGTAGTATAGTAGACCTCCAGATCTGGCAACCCTAAAGAAAGGGAGTTTGGGGTGTCACTATCTACACTACTTTAAAAAGAGAAAATAGAACTAAAGATAGGGGGAAGGAAGGATGAAGATGATGGAGTGAGAAACTAAAGTAAAAATGATGAAAAATAGACAGCTAAGGTTAAATCAGCAATGTATCTCAGTGTTAGAACAGGATCTATAGCAATCCTCCATATGGCTACAAGCGCATCTGCTAGGTAAAAGAATCTAACCCCAGAGGTAAGGACTGATCATAGGGTTATATGCTGTCGACTACAATGGTCACAGCATATCCCAGGGATTTCATCCAATCAATGGATTAAATTAGAACATGAACACCATTGCAGACACTGTTTACAAGGCTACAAGCTCATGCATTCATTGGAGCAAACAGTCTTGGAAACTCAAGTGGAAACCATAAGAAATCCCAAGCTGAATGAGGACTTTATACTCAGTTGGTCATTGCTACAAAAGGCCTGCAATGACTCAGCTCACAAGTCTGCAATCTCTACTGAAACTCGAATCTAAAAACTAATGAAGATGATGCAAAACAGGGAAGAGGTTGGCTCTGCAACAATCTCTCACTTGGCTAAAAGCTCAAGTGTAGAGAAAAAGAATGCATCTTAGTCTTGTGATCTAGACCAGCCCTAGGGCTATACCCTATCCACTTGAATGGCCACAGGCTATCCTAGAGGTTATCCTAATCATAGATAAGGAGATAAAACATGAATATTACTGCTGTCACCATGATTGTAGGGCTATAAGTTCAAGCAGTCATGGGAGCATTAAATCTATATAAATCTACGTAAAAAGCACAGAAAAAAATATATAAAGTGGACATTAAAAATGGCATTTTATTGAATAAATAGAACTTACAATCATTGCCCTCAAGACAGCAACCCTTGTAGAGAATTCCAAAATAGCTAACTCTATATTACAAAACCAATTACAATGCAGAAATAACTCTAGCCTCTACAAAGAACTTAGCCCAACATTGCCACTGTGCTAAGGCAAGAAGAAAAGGTAAAAAGAAGATGACCTAATCCTAAGCCTAACTGACCTAAGCAAGCACCAAATTAGGGTAAAAAGTTAGATATATTTCTGTTAAACACTACAGCTTATATATAATTTCACCCAAAATTATCTTGTGCCTTGGCCAATCAGAAAATAGAAGAGAAATGCCCTAATTTTAGCTACTGTGGTGGCCCATTTGTGGCCAAGTGTTGCGTCGGGATGTGAGAAATAGCTTAGCACCTCAGGATGTGTGCCCTAACTGTTGTGGAATCCCAAGAATACCCCTACTTAAGGATTGAGAAGTAGGGAGCCCATGCCTCGCGAGGTTGGTTTAACTTGATTTGCTTCTCGTGTGGCTCCCGCATGGTTGGAGTTACTGCTGAAGAGGAGCTCACGAAGTTCACTTTACTGTGAATAGCATGGTTCACGCAGATGAGGCTCCAGGTAGCCCAGGTCACGAGGATCTCGCTAAGCTGAATTGCGGCTCGTGAGGATGGATTTTAAGCTTCGTGTGGATGATCTCCAGGATGACATGCGCTTCTCGCGTGGCTAGTTCTATCTTTGAAGTGCGTGAGGTCTACGCCACGTAAATCTTCTGAAGTTTTGATCCTCGTGAGGACTGTGTGAGCCACTTTTCTAAAGCTTTTCTACAATGAATTGAGCGATATTTGAGTAAGCTATTTATGTGCTGTAGGCTTGAGCTTCACGAGAATTGCGTGAGAGGATTTTCAGAGCAATTTCAACTGTGCGAGGGCTCCTCTGTGCCTGTCTGCTGCTGTGCAGAGCCTATTGCAGTAGTCTCCTCTACTTGGGGTGAGCTTCGTTTCATCTGTTGGACTTCTAGGGCCCACTTAGGCAATCCAAATGATCACTATGCTGTGTACCTCCATGGAGTACTTTATGATCTTCAAACAGCTCTAAGATTTGGCTTCAAAACTCTCTCATCTTGGCCTCCAAAGTGTGGGTTGTTGCACTAAGTTGCAGCTTTATTCTTAGTGAGTAACACAATTAGGCCCCTAAAATGGGTTATAAAATTCTCAGTTTTCTGAAAAACACTGTTCCTACTATGTATGCATAGCTTAAAATCTTTATTTTCATGAAAAATGGCAGATTTTAGAATTGGGGTTTGACTTGTGGACCATCCCAGCCATCGAGGAGTGTTTCTTTAGGACTATTATACCCCTCCTAACTTTTAGTTTCAGTCTTTTGCCATCCAACCCATCACCCCTATCATCTACCATTAAATCCAATTCACACCTTTCAAAACTCCCAAAATCCTCAAAAACCTTATATTTGGCATTACCCAATTGCTAACCCAATTAGAACTTAAACCATCCCTTAATCCCCCACCCTTCTATAAATAGAGAGCCACCACCCCCCCCCCCTCCCCCCCTTGTTTAACACTTTTGAAAAATCCTAAAGGTGAAACTGTCTAGAAATAGCCTCCCTCTTTCAAAGCCTAAACCTTCCAAGCCTTTGGAATCCTAGCAACTCATACCACCACACTCCAACCATTGTCTACAAACCTTAGCAAGCAAGAAGCTTTAGCTCATCTCCCTCATGTCATCATTCCCAAGCTCCTAAGCTCCCAAGCCTTAGCAAGTTAGGGCCTTTTCCTCAACCCATTTGCTTTCGGAAGCTCACCGGAGTTGGCATTGAAGCGAAGATTCAGCGGCAATGCCACAAGGGCTCGAGAGCTCCGGTTCTCCCCTCTATTCCTCTACCTTCTTTTATTTTTCCTCTTTCCTACAATATGAGACATTATCTAGCCAAAATTTTGGTGATTGCGGGGGGCTCAAATAGGATCGGAGTGCCTTCGGGCAAGGGGAAGTGTTCTTCAATTTTATAATTTTTTACACACATTTGACCATAGTAGAGACCGCTTACGAGCGGGTCAATTGGGTGCCTAACACCTTTCCGATTGATAACCAAAGTCCTTACCCAAGAGCCTTTGGCGTTGACCGGTGATTCAAAGTCATATCTTGCACTTCGATGCTTACGATATCGATTTTTAGTATTCCGGGAGACACCAAAAGCTTCGGGTGGTGACTCCATTCTCGAGCTCATCGTCACAACGGATCGGTGTGATCCACGGTTGCATAGTAATAAACAAACTTGCCAAACCGAACATTAATAACAAATAAACTTATTAACGTTCAAATAAGGGGTTATATAACACACAAACCTCTAAAACCAATGTCTTTGAGAAACAAACTCACTTGACAAAACAAACCTACAAAAGAGACATTATTGGCAAACAAACTCACTAACAAATAAAGTGTCATGCAAAAAAGAGGGGTGTTAGAAGCAAACAGGCCTACTAACAAATATGTGATCATCGCCTATGGATATTTATCTATGTCGTGGAATGTCAGTGATAGCGAGGTTTAGGTGGGGGATTGTGGGTTGAACTCCTATACTAAACACCACCTTGCCAGTTTAGCAGCTAGGGTTGCCTAATTTTAATTATTTCATAAATCTAATCTAAAAGTTCTAAACTAAAAGGGATGTATTGGCACGTTATGCGTGGGAGGATCGAACCCGTTCCCATGTACCCTACGTTGGCTCCCTTAGGCAAATCAGTTTAAAGGCTACGATGTTTTGAAATATGTAATAGTGGTATGAACCTAATTGGGTCTAGGGTTAAAAATTTAGAAAGGGTATCCTAAGGGAAAAGTTTGAGGTTAGCATTATTTCTCTTTGGAAAGTGCAAGAAACAAAGTAGAACGGCCAACCCCAACTAAAAAGCCTACTCTACTAAAATCCTAGAAGAAGCCAAAGTTTTAAACTCAAACGTTTAGAGTTCAACTTTTACTTATTCGGAATTTCAGAGCCAACCTCAAAAATTCCAAAGAGAATAAGTGAATGAATGTGTATCTGAATGAGAGAGGTAGGGACCTATTTATAATATCGGGCCAGTTATACGTTGGAATTCCTATGGATAATTAGGAATTATACGTTGGGCTTCCAGCGTATAATCCGAATTATATGTTAGAACTCCAGCGTATAATTCGAAACGTGGCTAAGAACTCAGCTCGAGGAGCCGTCCTTGTTAGCCTCTAAGTGGCATTCCTAGTCCATGTTGGACTAATTATAAGCATGGAATCATGCGTATAATTGCATTATACCCATGGACTCCAGTGTTTAATTCAGAATTCAGCCAGGACCGGGTCTGGGTCGGCTTGAATTGTATGCATGGAATTATGAGTATATTAAATTATACGCATGGGCACATGCGTATAATTGCCAAGTCAAGGATTTTTTCAAGAATTTCTGCCAGAGGATTGCTTTCTAGAATTCTGGGCAATGCGTAACTATATGACTCTAAACACCAAGTAGATATCCGAGAGATCGAAAATAGGGTGTCTACAGATGCTATCCTGAATCTCTCTGATCAGTTGCTTTTGCTCATAGTCGTTGTTTACCTTTATGTTAGCTAAGCAGTCAAGTAGTTGTGCTCTCCTAGGCTTATCATCATGGAGGACACTCAAAAGTTTTGTACCGTTCTGTGACATTGGTGATCTTCATTTTCATTTGAATGGGATCTTTTATCGGTGGTATAGTATGTCTCGTAGAAAAGTAAAGGTCACTTTGTTTTGTCAGTAGACACGTCCAATGCGAAATTGTTAAAGTAGACAAAAATCTGTAAGAGTTTTCAATGATAAATTTTCTAAATCAAGTTTAACAATTTAAGTATATAGTGAGGATGATGGAAATATAATTAGACAAACTTTTCAATATGTTCAATAATTTAGAAATAAATTTCAATATTTCAATCAATATCATTTCAATCCTTAGTATTCGTGTTAGATTTTAGGATTTTTATCTATCAAGAACAGTTTAAATGAGTAGTGCTAACAAGAGTGATGGTTCGATCTGTTTATCGATGCATTCAATCATTCTCTTGCCAATTTCAATAATTCTAATTATTCAATATTTTCGATCTATATCAAATTCATTTTCCAATATTCATATCAATATGCAATTTTTTATTTTCATCTGTCGAAGGCAACTACACTAATTTTTATTAAATATTATTCATAAGAGTTTAATGATTTTTGTTACTTTAGGGTTGTCTGAAGGATTTGATCTGATGAGATACGGAGTCCATTCAGTTCAAAATCATCGCGATCAAGGTCTCAGTAGCTTGGACGTAGCATTGACAATGTTTAAGAAAATCCTATGCCAACGATTTCATCGTCCAATTATGCTAAATGTTTTGGAATGTGAGCTCATCTGGGGAGTGCAATGAGGTGATTGCAAGTAGGTTCTTGTATTGTACCCGACTAGCGTAGAGAGTGTCGATGGGTTATGTTAAATCGGTCTAATGAACTTTTGCACGCTCAAGTAAGCTCGGCTGTCAGGTGTAGTCAGGGGCCAAGTCAATCATATCTTCTTGTAGTTGTTCAAGTGTACTGTCTAGCTGGGGAGTTTTTATCAATTATATTAACAATAAGCCTTTCAAAAGTTGAAATCAAGAGTCATTCAAGATTTTTCGATCATCATTTACATCCACGTAGCATATTTTTTATCTTTTTCAAGAATAAATGTATAATAAATTCAATCTATTCAACATCAAATAATCAAATTCAACAAATATTCAGAATATTTCTATTTAAGAAGTTTCCAAGAAATTTGTACCTTCTGCTTGGAATAGATGCGGGTAGTTCTTCCGCATTTTAGCTTCTAATGTAGCGCTTTCTATATCCTGATTTTGCCATATCACCGTAACTAACAGAATCATTTTGGTGTGTAATTGTTATTCTCTTTGATCAAGAATTTGTACTAGCCTTTTTGTATAGATCATTTCTTCACATAGTTCAATTGTGACAGCCCGAATTTTCCTAACCTAAATTTTCTGAGATATATATATATTAAACTAAAACCAAATGGGAAAACCCAGACCGCCAGATCGCAGAACACAATTTGATTACAAAATACTTGGTGCATTCTTACATATTGCGGAAATCAAAGTAGTTACAGCATAATTGGCAAAACTAAATATCTCATTTCTATACAGACACATGATTGGAAGAGCTAAAATAAACCACCGGTGATGACTAACCATCACCTAAACAGTGGTATACAAACACGTACAAAAACTAAAACTCTATAATATACCAAGCTCAAATCTCAGAAGTCACTGTGCCCAATCCAATTTAGCTTCTCCCTCTAGTAGGTAACAAGAATTCTCCTCAAGTCCAAGGGTTCGATGAAGAACTACATTTGTGACGTATAGTCGAGGTGACCTAACAGTCTAAGCTCTGTAGAAGAAAAATCAATAATAGTTACATCTTATCATATCAATGCATGGAGTCAAACGCAGGTTCAGAGCAGATACGATAACATATGGAAACAGAACATGGATTCAATGATAGAAGCAAAAATGATAACCGAACAAAAATTCGATAATCGAAACAGGAGTGACAACAGAGCAAATAGTCGATGACCGAATCATATTTTGATTTTCTTATTCACCATACACTATTCACTAATTAAATCCCCAGATTTCATCATTCACTATTCTATGATTCAATGTCCTAATTCACTACGTATGTACTTCACTCACGGTATATTCAGTTCACTCACAGTGCATTCACTTCATTCATAGTGTATTCACTCATTCACTATATTCACTAATGTATGCTATGCAATGTGGACAAATAACTGTCGTACCAATCCACTTATGCATGCTATGCAATGTGTAAGGATAACCGCCGTACTAGTCCACTTATGTATGCTATACACTGTACACATTGTACGGATAACCGTCGTACCAGTCCACATATGTATCACAATTCCAATGTTAGGATTCATTGTTCAAGGGTTTCAATCACACAACTACAATCAAATCAACAAACTCTAATTCACTTTCATATTCAAGTCTTAAACTCCGACTCTTAATTCGATAAGTTTCATCTTCCAAAGAGTTCACGTACGAGATGATGATTCCTAACTTCCAATTGATCAAATATTTTCTAATTAAAAATTCCATATTAAATGATGATTCAAGTCAATATGTAAATTACAGGTGTTAATTCATACCAAAATCTCAAGTCCCTATTTCAAGTTCAGATGTTCAACACTCTTCAAAGAATTCAAGGTTCTAGACTTAATCACAAGTTCAACACACTCAAATTATATTAAAATATCTATGATTCATAGTCAAAAATGTAATTGGTAGTGAGTTTCCCCTACCTTAATTTCGGAGCCGTTCAAAGCAATCCAAAGGTCCTCATATACGGTCTCCCATTCTTAACCTAGATCAAATTAAGATCATACTACATGTCAATGGTGTCGAAAAATAAATAGATCAAGTCTCCCAGAGTTTTTTCCAAAGAAAAACAGACAAAAATAGAAATAGGAAAAATCGATCGATCGATCATTCGATTTCCTTTAGAAAATTGGTACCTCTGTTCTATCATACTCAATCAATCAGTTTCTAAAATCGATCGTTCGATTTCAAACTCGATCGATCGATTTTCTTAAATCGATCGTTCGATTCCTTTAGAAATCCTGCATCTCTCAGTCCTGTCAAAATCAATTGATCAATTTCAAAATCGATTGTTCGTTTTTAATAGATTCTATAGCCCTTCGGCTTCTTCTTCCTAGATTCATTTTTCACCCAAATCTTCATTGATAAACACAAATGTTTCTATACATAACCTTAATCTAAGCCTAGAACATTTAATATAACTTTAAAACACTAATTTAATCTTCAAAAATAAGAGATTGCTCACCTTTTTAAATCACGTGTTCGTCGCGTATTTCGGGCGAAATCGAGTGTCGGTTCCTCTACGCTAAGTCGTATCAGACTCGATCAAGGCTTAAATTCTTCCCACAATGCACGACAAAACCCTTGCGAGATCTACAGACTTCGAGACTTTGAATATCCAAATCAAAAGAAGGTTTTGAAGGAATAAACCTTCTTTTCTTCACGGATCTTTATCTCGTTGGAATTCAAGGACTTCTCGCGGCACACAACCCAACACTACGCCAATACCTCAAAGTTTCATGGTGCCACTCCGAGTTTCCGACGGCCATGGCTCGATTTCCTCAAGTTCCTCTCTTCTTCTCTCTCTCTCTAGAACCCAAGAGCAAATTGGCAATAGCTTCCAAAGGAAGTCTTGCCTTCTATAAACTAAAGGGGGCTGGTTCCTTATGAAATACATGCACCCATTTGGGTGATAAGCCTTATCCATTTAACTTGTTCTGGTGTGGAACTAATACACCTAAGAGAGGTGCTTCATCTTACACCAAAAGATCTTTGGTTCAGTGTGGAGCTCGCACACCAAAACCATTGATTACACGATATTCGATGTTAAGCCAATACACCACCACAGTGTATAAACTTTGGCCCAAAAGCCTTACACTAAGCTCAAACGGACCCGAAATGATCCCATTTGAAAAATATGAAACGGTGACGCATTTCCTAACGGACATGCACCTAATCAGGGCCTATGATTTAGGAAATTTTTTGAGATATTACATCAATGGTCTCTTTAGGAACACATGACATGGATTTGCTGTGTACCTTCGTAGCATAGAGACATGGAAGACAATCTATACACGGGCCATCTCTTCTGGTAATTTCAATTGGTAAGCTAGAGTTTTTACTTTCTGGATCATGGATAAGGTTCAATGTATCAGGATTTTACTTTTCCCTGCTTCCTGAATCGGACGACTCATTTAGTCAGGGATACTTTAATAAAAGCTTTCTCTCTAACTGTAATTTCTAGAATTCATCATTTCTTATCGGCGAAGCTCTTTTGTCAACTCTAGGCAGCTAACAATTTGGAGCGAATCATCTTAATTTTCTCTACAATGATCTGAACTATTTTTGAACCAAGAATTTGCCTTTCTCCAACTTCGCTCCAACACAAAGGGATATGACATGGTCTCCCATACACTGCTTCGTATAGTACAATTTTAATACTACTCTAATAACTATAATTATAACCAAACTCCAAAAGGGGTAAGTATTGATCCCAACTTCCTTAGAATTCCATAATACAAGCTATCAACATATCTTCTAATATTTGGATTGTCCATTCCGATTATCCATAAGTTTGAGGATGATATGTTGTATTCATTTTGATGTTGGTTCCCACTGCGTTCAGAAATGATCTCTAAAATTTTGAGGTAAGGAGAGACTCTCTGTCTCATAAAGTAGACAAGGGAACACCATGAAGCCTTGCGATTTTTGTGAAGTACAAAAGCGGCCAATTCTTCTAGTGGAGCAGTCAGCTTTATAGCTAAGAAATGTGTTGTTTCGTAAGACGATCAATGATCACCCATATTTTGTTGTGACTACTACTAGTTCTGGGTAATCCGGATACAATATCCACCGTGACATGTTCCCATTTTCATTGCGGAATTTCAAGAGGTTGCACTACAAAAAATAAGACTATTAGTTGCAGTTAAAATTGTCGCTAATAACAAAAAAATTGCCATTAATACCCTTGTTGCTAATGGTCTTAATAATTTTTTTGTTAATAGCGGCAGTTTTTGGCCGCCACTAATAGTCTTATTGTTTGTAGTGTTGTAACAATTCGATGGGTTTCTAATGTCCTGCTTTCACTCTTTGACAAACCTTGTACCCATAAGAACTTGTTTACCAGAAGTCAATTGTTGATTTGCCCTACAGAGCACGACCTTTGATTATGCGTAACTTGGTCGAGAGAGCTTCGACAGTGATATGTTACATATTGTTAGAAAGTTGTTTGAGATTACTTTTCGAAGATGTAAATCATTCTCAGATTGAAGCTCATTTTACCATGGTGAGGCTTAAATTAAGTATAATTTGTAGGATCAAAACATGCGTGATAGGGCACAAGCTTAGAAAAGCTTATCTCTTTCAATCAGGCCTCGGATCCAGTGCTTTATACGTTGTTGAAAAGCTCCAAAGCTCCCTCGAGAACTTTCCAAATATTTCAAGCTCTCTCAATTCGAAGATAGATTAAATAGACTACATCCGAGTTAAAGGAATTCTTTTATTTGATACATCGAGTCCTAGACTAAACAATGTTATCAACTCAACAAATTGGTTGTTGATTTCTTCATGAAGGAGGATCTTCGGACAAAAGAAGAAAATTTCAAAGATCAAAAGTTGACCTATCAATCTTATGAACAATGTACATATCCTCAGATCTTGTCCAATCTGCTCAATTTAGGCTAATAAGTATAATATGTTACTATGTAGTGTATCTTATTTGATTACACAAAAGGCTCATAATTAAAACTTGAGATTATGTGATTGTAGAAGTATATATGTATAGACTTATTTTGTAAGTTTCATGGTCAGGTTGTTTGAATTTATTGTGTACCTTATATGATCAATACATCATGCTTATTATGGCATGCTTTATATGTCATATTAGATTAGTTATCTCGTATGTTGTGATTTCTGATGATGATGCTAGGCTTTTAGTTCATTACTTTTGTATAAAGTGATTTAGATATGCCTTCGTTTTTTTTTTTATCACGTCTTGATATCTATGCTTGTGCACATTTAAGTCATTTATGCCCTGCAAGATATTCTACATGTGGATAGATGAATGTGAGCAAGAATATTAAGATAAAACTCTTCTTTCGCATTAGCTAGCGTGGAATTATATCAAAAGGGTACTGAAAAAACTATCATATTCACATGCTCGTGTTGGTATGGACATTATGGCGAGTGAGGTGACCATGAATTCAACATGATTTACAAATGAGATGTCATTTGTGGAGCCTTATTTTGTAAGCTAAAGTGAATATAATTAAGTTAAGGAGGTCAAAATTCAAGAACAGGTTCATGTATATATATAAGTATGATAAGGAAGATAACCCTAGAAAAGACAAGATATGATGAATAAGCAAGATGACAAGATAAGAAATATGGACCAAGGCTGACATAACAATGCTTAATCATGACTATACAGGTCGTGTCTCATATCACCATTGTGAAAATATCAATGCCTACACCTGCGACGGCTTGGGAGGACGTACGTATCCACTGCATCATTATATGTCTATCAAATCTATCAAACCACGTGGATGACTGCACTACTAATAAAATGCATAGAAGCTTATAAGGAAAAGATCTTGAGATTCATGATCCCGAAGATACAAGTAATGCTAAAGACTTGTACGGTCACTGAGTGTCCTAATTTTATATTGAGATAGTAGTTTGGGTAAGTTTGAGAGATTAATTATTTACTCTCATTGAGACAACAGTTGGTTACTTTAGTTTTATTAGTTGATAGCAATAGCAATATATTTTGCTTGGTCTTTTAACCTTCATAGACTGTGATTCGAACATATTTAGATTATAAGATATTATGATGTTATGGTTGATGGTTATAATTTCTCATCTACTTTTATGATGACTTATCCTTAGTTATTAAATACTTACCTCATAAGGTGGATTTTATTATGCTTATAATTTACATTAACAAAATCGAATTCAATTTAATGTGAATGAATGGAATATTAACGGTGGCGCTTTCAAGTAATTGTGAGCATGTGCATTTAAAACAAATAATCCCTTGAAGACTAATGAGTAGACTAGGAATAAAGTCAAAATCCATATAAGCCCGTTATAGGTGAGTTGTATTTTAAAAATAACTTTTCTGGCTCATAATTTTATGGATCCACAGATCACCCAAAAGTCAAGATGAGATATGTGTAACAACAACCCGAATTTTTTGACTTTCTTTTTAATGGTGTTAGATGTATTCTATACTATGCACAGCCTTATCCCCTTATTCTTATTCTAAGAAAATCATAGTTGTCACAACCTCTTTTTATTCTCAATCAATCTTTTCCTAAAACTCTCTATTCTCTTCCCTCAAAACTCCTATGTGTTCTTCCACAAGAACCATCGTGACCTAATTTTACTATCAAGATTGAAGAGGAAGGAATAGAAGTAATCTCAGACGAACTATCGCGTTAGACATCGATCTCCTCAGACCCTAATCGTCATAGATCTACTGTTCACGCTTCAGTAGGTGGGTACCCATCAATTCATCTTATACTTCTCAGATCCCGTCGTGTAAGGTATGTTTGATCACATATCAGCTGGCTAAATAAAATGAACCCATTAATTTATTTTCATATCAAAATTTCTTTGAAAAAGAATGAAATGGATAACCCTAGATATAAATTTGTTTATTTTATTTATTTAAATTGTGTTTTTTTTCTTTTGGGTCTTATTTTCGAAACCCTAATTGTTCTAGAAATCTTAGGACCGATAGATCAATTTCTAATTTCAATTGATCGATTATGGACCGAATCGACTTTGCGTATTTTTCTTTCCAAATTCAATCGATCAATTTTCATTTCTGATTAATCCATTCTGAACTGAATGACTTTGCATATGTTCATTATATAGCCGATCGATCGATTCCAAGTTGTGATCAATCAATTCTACACCAAGACCATTATATATATATACATATATATATTATTTTCGATCGATCGATTCCTAGACCGATCGATCGATTATGAACCAAACGGAATGTCTTTCTTTGCATTATATTTTCAATCGATCGATTTCTTTTGTCCAATCGATCGATTCTGGACAGAACCGATTTACCTATTTACTTTAATTTTGATCAATCGATTATAATTTTTGATCGGTCGATTCTGAAGAGAAATATGTGGCCTTCATGCTTTATATAACGATCGATCGATTCCAAAACTGGACGGTCAATTCTCGTCCGAACAGACATTGAAATTCACCTCATAGTTTTTATCGATCAATCAAACCTTCAGCATGGTAATACCCCTTTTAACTATAATTCGATGTATACCACTTTTATGCTCTTGTATACACTTTATTTGAGACTGGACTCGCGATGTTTTGGACTCGGACTTCATACCCGACTCGAAGTTTAAGGCTCTGAAACATCAATGTCTTTTGGCGGAGTATCAAATACTCTATCTCAATTTATCACGACCAAAATTTTAATGCATGCCAATCACAAGTAGGTTTCGATTGATGGTTGTAATTTATCAAACTTAAAATTGCTATATCTTTTAATTTAAGCATTCAATTATAGTAATATATATATATATATACACATATCAATTTTATTGCTTTAACGCGACCTCTTCAATAACATGAAGAGTTAGAAATTTGATGCCCTCGTGAAAATCAAACTTTGACCTCCACGTTATTATTTTTACACTAATAACTATCTTATTCTATATTTGTTTTGGTATGTTATGTAAATATATATACGTATAATCATAATAAAATCTAAAATGTAAATCTATTCTCTAGTAAGATAAGTTTCATCCTTCCATCTTCATTATGCTATACGAGTTATGGATATATTAGGTCATATGTACACAACTGTATGAAATCTTGCCTACGCTTGGGAGTGGTGATCCACTGAAATAGTATCAAAGTGAGGAATACATTATATTCACATGCCTGACAACTCATTGTGGTATGGGACATCATGATGAGTGTGGTGAGTGCTGATTCACTGTAACCTTATATACGGTGGCATGTGCGGTGACCCTATCACCCTGAGTTTTAATATAATAGGATAAGATAAGAGTTATGATATGAGATTCGACCCTTAGGCCGTAGTTGTAGTGAGGTCTCTTTTATTGTCATGTGGAACTCGGAATGTAGGTGTCCATATATGGATGTAATACCTCTATGATAGTATGGGTTGTCACAAGAAGTATATCTAGGTTACTACAGAACTCATTCTATGGGAAACGCAGTTTAGTGAAGTTACCCCACTATAGCTCGTCCTAAAATTAAGTTGTAAGAGTATATTAAGAAATGAGTATGTTAAGGTATGAGAAAGTAAAATAAGTTATAAGTATGAAAATAAGACACCACTGTGTAGGCCAGCATAAAATTAAGAACTTAAGTCTATACGTGTCGTTTCTTACGTAGCCACCGCAAGGGCTACAACGTCTTATAGCCAAGACGGGTCTCTGAGAGACAGAATGAGTGTGTTATGAGTTACGATTGGCTATGTCTCCCCATTAGGCTCGATGAAGTGTATGAGTATGTTATAGAGGGCATTATATGATGGTGGTAAGATACTATAGTCCTCACATGGTAGCTTTTAGCAGCGATCCTGGCTCAGGTCGTATTAAGATTTACCAATATATAGGTACACTAATGCAATGTACAGACATAAGCGTCGTTGCAATAATAAGATATCTTACGGTTATGGGGTATGGTGAGTACGTTAGGATATGAGTATGTCTATATCATGATCTTGCATTTATATTATGTTATGAGCTCTACGATATATAAATAATTTTGTCATTCTCTCTTTCTGATTTCATTGATATATTATTATTATCACTCATGAGATGCACTCAGAATATACCTGAGTAGTGTGGGGTGGATTGGTGGTGTATCCATTGAATTTACGTGACTAAGTACACTCATCCCACGAAAAACTAATAGTTACAGGTGATTATATCGACAGAGTGGACGCTAGCTATTCTAATCCTATTAGTGTTGACTTCATTGACCCAGCAGACACAAAGTACCAGGAGCTTTGGGAGGGCAACATGACAGGTTATCAAGAGGACCTTGGTGTTAACCTTGATCCTAGTGTCGACTATTGATAGTAAGTTTCGTTTTATACTGTTACTGTTGACTAGTAGCCTCATATATCGGATTTGTTTCTGACTCTTACTTCTTTCATTAATAGTTATTACTTTAATTTTTATTGCATTTATTGATTATTTATGGTTGCCCATTTATTCCATTCTTTTATTGTTGGGCTCACGGATTCTGTGGAACCGTGATAGCGTGAGAATTTTGATTATTGATATGTCCGCTTAGCGTATCTGGGATGCGTGCGGGTCATAACTTCGAATTCTAGGCCCGCGAGATGTGGTAGAATTTTTGGTCATGACAATATGTAAGTCCACTTAATACATTCAATGTGCAATTTCACACCATAGAATTCTAGGTCCTTGTACAAAGGTAAGATTTTGTGACATCCAAACACACCCTTAGTGCATGTTTAATTTCTTGGAAAGAAACATGATTTTGAATGAAAACTCAGAAATCAAATAAGATTGCAAGTTTTGGGTAGATTCCTGTGTTTATCAAATGCGTGGACTCACCACCATTTCTGTGTGCTTTCGATTAAAATCGAAACAAGCATTCTGAGTAAAAAACTCATAATGCATTGGATTCTAAGTTTCTTTCATTAATATGTTTTATTGTTGTAACACCCGAACTTTTTTTACTCTTTTTAACAGTGTTAGATGATATACCTGTAATATATCGAAGTTTTGACCTATGAACAATGTACCTCGGTGTGCCTGCCCGACTAGTCACATGCTCGATTTTATGAAATTACTTATGTAAGTTAAATTGGGTTTTGTCTTAAGTGGAAAAATACTGATTTAGATTATGAGATGAGCATTAGACAGTTTCGTATACATCAAGCTTTGGTTAACGACTCAATACCGAATCCGATGGATAGATGGGTTGGGTGTGTAGGCCCCACACCGAGTCAAAGATCATGTTATTATGAAATAACACCCGAGTTAAGTGTACCGGGTCCACACGGGAATTAGTCCTTGGGATGAGAACTAGTATATGTGTTTTATATGGGAACTAGTCCCATTGACTTAAGAGAAGGCAAAGCTTCTCTTAGAAGCTACCCGATTAGCAAGAGAAATGGGTTTTGGGTTTTAGGGAGAGAAAAGGGAAGAGAGAAAGAGGAAGGTGGAAAACTTGTGAATTTGTGTACTCTGAGCCTTTGATTTACGTGAAGAAGGTTTGTGAGATCATGTAAGGGGAAGATCGCTGTCGGTTTCGACGTTTGGTTGTGCTTTTGAGAGTTTTGAAACCCTCTTCTTGCGAAGAGATCGTGAGTTTTGACCAACAAATCATAGCGTGAGCTTGTGTGAAGTGTGTAAGGATTGCTGTCGATTTCGTGGGCTTGGGTGTAATCGTGATGCTCGGAGATGATTGAGGTGGGTTCGAAAACTCTTTTTGTTTAATGAAGAAGACGATCCGATCTACAGGTAGATCGCCAATTTGAAGAGGTAAAAAACTCAATTCTTCCGAGTATTTAACTAAATATAGGTTGCTTAGATATGTATAAAAGATTAGGATCAAAAGGATTGAATTTTGATATAAAAAAAAAGCGTTTCAAGGTTCAAACCCGAGAAGTGCTCAGAGATCGATTTTGAAAATCGATTAATCAATTTTTGACAGAAGAGAAATTCAAGAGGAACTTCACGAAATTGATCAATCGAAGAAAATTTTGATTGATCAATTTTCAAAATCGATTAATCGATTTTTCCTGAGCATGCTAACACTTCCTCAGTAGTTTGGCCATAATGTTTTATGCCAAACTCCGATTGTCATGATTAATATTGCGTTGGAAAGAGGACAACAAGCTCTACAACTTTTTTGAATTGACCAACTTATGAATCAATAATTTTGAAGGTCAAAATTTAGTAATAAGCTGGGCCAAATTCTGATTTTTTGATAAATGAAACCGATTAATCGAATTTAATTCGGTTGATCGATTTTTGAATTTCGATTAATCGAATTGGAATCGATTAATTGAATGGGTACTTCCAGTGGCTGGTAAAAGGGTGGAGTTTGGGAAAACCAATTAATCAATTTTAATATTAATTATTCGATTTTTGAAATTTGATTAACCGATATTGGGATCGATTAATCGATTTTGACAGTGCTTGCCGACGCTGCTTCGGTATTTCGGCTGTAACGTTTTACTCCGAACTCCGATTGACACAATTCTTATGGTGTTGGAAAGGGGACAATGAGCTCTACAGCGTTATTAATTTAATAATTTAGTAAATCTTAATTTTTGAAGGTCAAAAATTTAGGAGAAAGTTACATCAAATTCCAAGTTGGCACGAACTTGCCCGTTCCGACTCAATTTTGATAAAACAGTTAAATAGGTTTAAGTTAATAGTGATTAGAATTGATCCTTCATGCATCATCATATATTTGTGATGTAGATTGAGGATGGAAATCTATCGATAAGGCTTAGCTTGGTTTCGCGCAACTTCGAGGTTAAGGTAGGGAAGGTCCTTACACAATTGCATTTCGATTTGATTTTTCATAGATGCTTAGATATGATCGTTCGGAATGTGATAAATTGATTGTATTTGAATTGTACTTAGACTCTTTGAAATATTAAATGCTTGTTTGCTTCAAAATCTTTTTGAGATATCGACATATAGATTTGTGTGTTTGCCTTAGAACTTATGAGATTTCGAAACATAACGTGCTTTCTACCCTTTTGAAATATCAAAAATGTGTTTTACTTTCGAATCATTTAGAGGATCGAAAATGCTTTATTTCAAAGTTTTAGAAAGATTGAATCTAAAATAAAATATTGAACCTCACATAAGTGAATCGAACTATAAGTCAAGTAAATTGAAGTGGACCGCTATGGGCGGATTATAAGTATACTGTGGATCACTATGGACAAATTATGTACACTGTGGACCGCTATGGGCAGATTATGTGCATTTGTGGACTGCTAGGGCGAATTGTTCGTGGGATCATGGACCGCTAGGGCAGATTATAACTAAGTAAATCCAATCAGTAAGCCACGTGAATAAATTGAACTCCGCAAATCAGATGTATAAGTCATTTTAGCAAATCAAACTTCATAAATCGAATATGTAAGACATGTAATTTGAACATAAGAATCATAATTTGATCGATATGGCGGGTTATCCGTAAATTGAACCGGTACGGCAGGATATCCATAATTTGAATCGGTACGGCGGCATATCCGTAATTTCAATCGGTATTGCAGGATATCCATAATTTGAACTGGTATGGTAGTTTATTTGTAATTCGTTATTTGTATTGTGCTTTGAAATTCAAATATTGAATCCGAAACTCCGAACTCACTATGTAAGAATGTGAAAGGCCGGCACAATGGAATATCTGTGATTTGAATCGGCACGGCGGGATATCCGTGAATCAACTTTGTAAGCTTTGTAAGAATGGGTAAGGCATGTAAGTGAAGATATATAAGAATGTGTAAGACATGTAAGAATATATAAAACATGTAAGGGGACGTAAGTGAACTCAGTAAATCAAGATAAGACATGTAAGGGAATTGAAATCAACTTGCCTTTGAAATCAGTTTGCTTTTGAAATCAGTTGGCATTTGAAATCAGCCTGCTTTTGGAATTAGTTTGCTTTTGAAATTAGTTTGTCTTTGAAATCAGTTGCCTTTGAATTCAGTTTGCTTTTGATAAGAAAGTTCTTTTGGAATGCAAATCCTATTATGAGTTTGAAAAATATTATTAGTTTTTAATATGAAAATGTTTTTATCCTCGTCTTTGAATCTATGTATGACTGATAAGATGGACATTGGTATCGATTTTCTCTACTGAGCTTAAGATGTTAGCTCACCCCGACTATACGTCACAGGTATAACTTGTCAGGACACCGGACTGGTGGATTGAGGACTTGAGGAGTGCTATGATGTTCAGGGTCATAGATTGAGTACTTTGTGAATTTTGGTGAGTGTGGCTTGGTACAATGTATTATTATATACTCGTTGTACACCACTATTTGGTGATGTAGGTACATCACCCGTGGTCGTTGTTTGTTATTGTAATATTGGATATTAGAATTAGAGATTTATTTATGTCATATGTATTATCTGCTTTGATTTTTGCATGCTATGTTTTGTATCAAGTATTCTCTGTATTCGGATCGTGTTCTACAACTCGACGGTCCAGGTTTTCCCATTAGTGTTTGAAGAAAAAAAATATATGTCTAAAAATTTAGGTTGGAAAAATCTGAGCTGTCACAGTTCCTATCAACTGTGACTCTGTCATAGTTGGTATCAGAGCTTAAGCATTAGGTCTTGTTGGGACCTAAAAATTTAAGACTCAATTGCCATGACATTAGATTATGTCAAAACTTAGGAAGGGTTCGCAATCCCTATTCTAAAATCTTCCAAAAATTCAGAGCCATGTCTCTCAATTGTATTAGGTTGTAGGGTCCTAGGCATTAAGTCTCCCATGAGACTGTGAGTCTTAGTTATGTGTGCGGAGCATGGCTGTAGGTCCAGAGATGTGACATTAGATTTTGTTAGAGTATATGTTGTGAGCTTTTGAAAGTCCTGTATGAGTATAATAATCGATTGCTAATTGAAACTTTGTTTCATTGTTATAACCGATCATTATGTCTGGTAGAGGTAGACGACCCAGAGATGGTCGAGGTTCCCAGTCAAATGCAAATGAGAGTGAACTAGAAGAAAGATAAAGGTTGATGCAAACCATGAAAGCCATGGCAAATTCCATGGCTCAGCAAGCGGTATCGTTGGCAAATCATAATGCCAATGACCAGCATCAGCCATCTCCTACTCCTCTAGTGGGTACCACTTAACAGATACCTTCTGCATTCATCGAGTTTAGGAGGATGCATCCTCCGAGTTTTTCAGGACAAGCAGAGCCAATGGACACAGAAAATTAGTTAAGCGAAATGGAGAAGGTGTTCAATGTACTGACGTGCACTGAGGATGAGAGTGTACGTTGGGTGGCCTATATGCTAGATGGGGAGGTAGGCCCATGGTGGAAGTCCGTATCTCGGACTAGAGCATAAGAGACCCCAGGATTGCCTTGGACAGGGGAGGAATTCGTGGGAGAATTCAACAAACAGTACTTCCCTGAGGTAGTGAGAAATCAAATGGAAGTGAAATTCCTATAGCTTGAGCAGGGAAAGATGTCTATGAAAGAGTATGGACTCGAGTTTATGAGGCATGCTCGCTTTGCTCCTAAGTTTGTGGTGACGGATTTGATGAAAGCCAAGAAATTTCAACGCAGCTTAAGGTCAGATATCAGGGGAAAAGTCGTTGCTTTTGAGTTGAAAACTTATGGCATAGTAATGAACAAGGCCCTTGTGGTGGAGGAAGACGTGGAAGAAAAGTATAAGAGAAGGGACCAATAGAGTAGCGGCAGGGTAAGTCAAATGCAGTCATATGCTCACAAACAGGCAACCGAGATAGCGAAGTTCTTGATGCCAGCACCTAGTCTGCCTGCTCAGCCTATCCACTCGTGACCACCCATGTCTATGCCTACGAGGTCTTTTTGTCCTCCGAACCCTACAGTGATGCTCCAATCAAGGGTGCAACTGACTTCACACACCACTTTTACCGCCCCAATTGAGTCGTGCTCAAGATGCTGGAAGTAACATAAGACGGAAGAGTGCAGGTGGGTCAAGGGCACATGTTTCAAGTGTGGATGGCAAGGACATTTGATAAAGGATTGTCCCGCGGTGAAGAAAGGACATGCGACATTGATAAGCTCTCATGAGCCCTCCCGACCTACAAGTTAAGATCAAGTTTCAAATGCTCGAACCCTACACTAGACGGTTTTGGTTGTTATAGTTAGATGGTTATTTTATCATTTACACATGGATATTGTACCCTTACTTTGGTTATTTTGTAGATCATTGGATCTATTTTATTAATGGTTGTACCTTTTGGATATTGTTGATGTATTTTGCTGATAGTTGGACATACTATTGTGACTAGGTTGTCTTCACGATTGATTGCGTTGTAGAGGTGAATGGCATATGATAAATAAGTGTAGGATTCGTTATGGTTATAGTTGTAGCTCAAATAGTAATGAATTGCAGGGTAATGCTTTACATAGCCTCCATGTTTATGGGATGGTTATTTTATGGAATGGTTTAATTTCCTATATGGATAATTGTGGTTGTGGTTAATATCTAAAATAGTTATAGGTTATGGATGAAGGTTTTAATTATCATTTTGATAATCCTAATTATCTAAGATGCATTAATAGCCTGCCAAGCTTATTGAATAAAGGGATGACGTAGTTGTGGCTAAATGTTTAGTTTAGTTGTAGATATCTTGTTAGTCATTCGTGAAAATTACGTGAATTAATTTGATTGATTTAGTTTGACCATTGTAGTGTACCCTCAGTATTCATACCATAGCACTAACAGTAGTCGTACTCTTTCGGTTGGTAATGTGTATTTGCAGCCAAATGAGTCATGAATTTTGAAGACGAATTTCCTTTAAGGGGAGGAGAATATAATAACCCTGATTCTTTCAAAAATAGGTCCGACAATTTTCAAGGATGAGAATTCTTTAAGGTGGGAAGAATATAACAACCCCGATTTTTATTTTGTGCATAAATCGATTCATGTATGGATGTGAGTGTTCAACTTGATGTGCATGGTAAGATCTGATTACTTAGGGCAATTTTTGAGGATGAAACTTTTGTAAGGTGGGAAGAATGTAGCATCTCGAAAATTTGACCTATGAACAGTGTACCTCGGTGTGCATGCCCGATTGGTCACGTGCTCGATTTTATGAAATTACTTACGTAAGTTAAATTAGGTTTGGTCTTAAGTGGAAAAAGATCGATTTAGATTGTGTGATGAGCATTAGACGGTTTCGTACACATCAAGCTTCGGTGTAACGACTCAATACCGAATCCGATGGATAGATGGGTTGGGTGTGTAGGCCTCACACCGAGTCAAAGATCATGTTATTATGAAGTAACACCCAAGTTAAGTATACCGGTTCGGCACGGGAATTAGTCCTTGGGATGAGAACTAATATACCCAAAGTGGTGTATATGTGTTTTGTATGGAAACTAGTCCCATTGACTTAAGAGAAGGCAAAGCTTCTCTTAGAAGCTATTTGGTTAGCAAGAGAAATGGGTTTTGGGTTTTAGGGAGAGAAAAGGGAAGGGAGAAAGAGGAAGGAGGAAAACTTATGAATTTGTGTACTCTGAGCCTTTGATTTACGTGAAGAAGGGTTGTGAGATCGTGTAATGGGAAGATCGCCGTCGATTTCGACGTTTGGTTGTGCTTTAAAGGGTTTTGAAACCTCTTCTTGCAAAGAGATCGTGAGTTTTGACCCGCAAATCATGGCGTGAGTTTGTGTGAAGTGTGTACGGATTGCCATCGATTTCGTGGGCTTGGGTGTGATCGTGAAGCTCGGAGATGATCGAGGTGGGTTTGGAAACTCTTTTTGTTTAACGAAGAAGACGATCCGATTTACTGGTAGATCACCGATTTAAAGAGGTAAATAACTCAATTCTTCCATATATTTAATTAAATATATGTTGCTTAGATGTGTGTAAAAGATTAGGATCAAAAGGATTGAATTTTGATGTAAAAAAAATTGGTTTCAAGGTTCAAACCCGAGAAGTGCTCAGAAGCGGCCAAAATCGATTGATCAATTTTGAAAATCGATTATTCGATTTTTGACAGATGAGAAACTCTAGAGGAAATTCATGAAATCGATCAATCGAAGAAAATTTCGATTGATCGGATTTCAAAATCGATTAGTTGATTTTGAAAATCAATTCGATTTTGCCTGAACTTGCCAAAACTACCTCAGTATTTTGGCCATAACATTTTCTGCCGAACTCTAATTGATGTGATTCTTATTGTGTTGGAAAGTGAACAGCAAGCCCTAAAAATTTTGTTAATTGACCAACTTATGAGTCAACCATTTTAATGGTCAACATTTCGTAATAAGCTGGGTTAAATTCTGATTTTTCGAGAAACGAAACCGATTAATCGAATTTAATTCGATTGATCGATTTTTGAATTTCGATTAATCGATTAATCGAATGGGTACTTTCAGTGGCTGGAAAAAGGATAGAGTTTGGGAAAACTGATTAATCAATTTTAAAATTGATTAATCAATTTTAGAAATTCGATTAATCGATATTGGGATTGATTAATCGGTTTTTATTGTGCTTGCCGATGCTGCTTCAGTATTTTGGCCATAACTTTTTACTCCGAACTCTGATTGATGCAATTCTCATGGCTTTGAAAAAAGGACAACGAACTCTACAATGTTTTTGATTTAATAATTTGGTAAATCTAAATTTTTGAAGGTAAAAAATTTAGGAAAAAGTTCCACCAAATTCTAAGTTGGCATGAACTTGCCCGTACCAACTCGGTTATGAGAAAACACTTAAATAGGTCTAAGTTATTAATGATTAGAATTGATCCTTCATGCATCATCATATATTTTTGATGTAGATTGAGGGCGGGAATATATCGATAAGGCTTAGCTTGGTTTCATGCAACTTCGAGGTTAAGGTAGGGAAGGTCCATACACAATTGCATTTCGATTTGATTTTTCATAGATATTTAGATATGATCGTTCAGAATGTGATAAATTGACCGTATTAGAATTGTACTTAAACTCATTAAAATATCAAATGCATGTTTGCTTTAAAATCTTTTTGAGATATCGACATATCAATTTGTGTGCTTGCCTTCAAATCATTTAGAGGATCGAAAATGCTTTATTTCGAAGTTTTAGAAAGATTGAATCTAAAATATAATATTGAACATCACATAAGTAAATCGAACTATAAGTCAAGTAAATTAAAGTGGACCACTATGGGCGGATTATAAGTATATTGTGGACCGCTATGGACAGATTATAAGTATACTGTGGCCCGTTATGGACAGATTATGTACATTGTGGACCGCTATGGGCGGATTATGTGCATTTGTGGACCACTAGGGCGGATTGTTCATGGGATCGTGGATCGCTAGGGCGTAATATAAGTAAATCCAATCAATAAGCCACGCGAATGAATTAAACTCCAGAAATCAGATGTATAAGTCATTTAAGCAAATCGAACTTCGTAAATCGAATCTGTAAGATATATAATTTGAATATAAGAATCATAATTTGACCAGTACGACGGGTTACCCGTAATTTGAACCGATACGGTGGGATATCCATAATTTAAACCGGTATGGCGGGCAATCTTTAATTTGAGTCGGTATGGCGGGATATCCGTAATTTGCACTGGTACGACATTTTATTTGTAATCGTTATTTGTATCATGCTTTGAAATTTGAACATTGAATCCGAAACTCTGAACTCACTATGTAAGAATGGGTAAGGCCGGCACGACGGAATATCCGTGATATGAACTGGCACGGCGGGATATCTGTGAATCGACTTTGTAATCTATGTAAGAATGAGTAAGACATGTAAGTGAAGCTATGTAAGAATGTGTAGGACATGTGAGTGAAGCTACGTACGAATGTGTAAAACACGTAAGGGGACGTAAGTGAACTCAATAAATCAAGATAAGACATGTAAGGGAATTGAAATCAGCTTGCCTTCGAAATCAATTTGCTTTTGAAATCTATTGGCATTTGAAATCAGCTTGCTTTTCAAATCAATTTGCTTTTGAAATCAGTTTGCCTTTGAAATCAGTTGCCGTTAAATTCAGTTTGCTTTTGATAAGAAAGTGCTTTAGGAATGCGGATCCTATTGTGAGTTTGAAAAATGTCATTAGTTTTTAATATGAAAATATTTTTATCCTCATCTTTGAATCTATGCATGGCTGATAAGATGTACATTGGTATCGATTTTCTCTACTGAGCTTAAGATGTTAGCTCACCCCGACTATATGTCACAGGTACAACTTGTCAGGACACCGGACTGGTGGATTGAGGACTTGAGGAGTGTTATGATGTTCGGGGTCGTAGATTGAATACTTTATGGAGTTTCGTGAGTGTGGCTTGGTATAATGTATTATTATATACTCGTTGTACACCACTGTTTGGTGATGTTGGTACATTACCAGTGGTGGTTATTAGTTATCGTAATATTAGATATTAGAATTGGAGATTTATTTATGTCATATGTATTATCTGCTTTGATTTCTATATGCTATGTTTTGTATCAAGTATTCTCTGTATTGGGATCATGTTCTACGACCCGACGGTCCGAGTTTTCCCATTAGTGTTTGAAGAAAAAAAAAATATCTAAAAACTCATGTTGGGAAAATCTGGGCTGTCACAATACCACACAGTGCACGATACTGACGCCCCACACACTTTAAAAAATAAGACTACTAGTGACAGTTTTTGGCAGCCAAAAACTATCGCTATTAACAAAAATCCTTGTCATTTCAATAGCGACCGGACTAGTAGCGGCAGTTTTTTGTTAAGAGCGACAATTTTTGACTGTCGCTAAAACACCTTATTTTTGTAGTGACACCACAACCCAATTTCTTTTAATTTTTTTTTATTTTTTCCTCTATCAATATTGGAATCATTACAAAGTGCTCATCGATATGATTCCAACGATATATAATTTGTCGATTTCCGACAAGAATATAAAATATTACTGCCATTTTAAGAGATGAAGCATATTAAAGGGTATAACTATAATTTTAGGAGAGAAACATCATTTGCTTTGGTGCCTACACAACGCATTGGAAAGAAACCTTTCCACCACCTATTTAAGTCACGCATGAAATTTTCTTGCTTAAAAAAACTCCTACTTTATTAAATCTTTAACATAAAATTTCCTACCATTATAAATAAAACTTTAAGAGCTCTCTGTTCCTTACAATTAGAAATTATTCTCTCCCATGGCCTAGACGAACAGACTCCTTGGGCATCGACCTTTTCAACTCGAACCGTCGTAGATATACTGTTCCCGTTTCAACAGGTGGGTACCCATCAATCCCCTCTATACTTCTCAGAACCAATCTCGTATGGTGCGTTCGATTGCATATCGATGGGTTTAAAAATTTATTTAAACCTTAATATCTCCTAATTCTGATAAACTTGCATATCTAGTATTTTATTTTCCTATTAAAGTTGTATAGTTTGTAGGTTGATTTATATTTTGTTTCTATTTTCAAACAATCCCTTTGTTTAGTTGTTTAACATTTTATTTTTCTATTAGGTCTGCCTATTTAATATTTTTTTATTTTTTTATTAGGTCTTTATATTTAATATTTTATTTTATTTTAGATATATATAACTAACATTTTACTTTTCTATTTGCTCTGCATATGTAATATTTTATCTTTCTTTTAAATCTGCAAAATGAATTAAACCAGAATATATGTAAACCTGATAGATTGACTTATTTGGAATACCTTATTGATATTGTTTATTTATAAATCTACATAATCAATAATTTACTCTTCTATTTAAAATTTTAATTTTATATTTTGTTTATCTAATTTCATTAATGGCATCTTGAATATGAAGAAGATTAAACATGAAGAAGAGTAAAATTAATTATCAAGCCCTAAAATTAAATTATTATTATTATTTTATTTAAAACAAATTAAGCTCTAAAATCTAAATTATGTTCTTATTTTATTCTTCAGTTGCCTCCTCATAAATCGAGAAAAATCTATTTATGTGAATCACCATCCACTGATATTCCCCCATTAAAATCTAAACTATGTTCTTATATTATTTAAAACTAATTTAGCCCTAAAACTAAACTATGTTCTTATTTTATTTAAAAGAAGAATAGATTAGTAAATAAATTTCAAATTTTTAGGGTCCCCTGAAAGATTTTTCTTATTTATGATAATTTATTATGCTTGCCATTTTTAAGACATGAATAGAAAAGAAGAATAGATTAGTAAATAAATTTCAAATTTTAGGGTCCTGAAAGATTTTTCTTATTTAGAATATAAGCCCTAAAATCTAAACTTTGTTATTGTTTTATTTAAAACTAATTAAACTCTGAACTTTAAACTATAGTCTTATTTTATTTAAAATTAAATAAAAACCTAATATCTTATAAACCTATTAGACCTGCTTATTTGATATATTATATTGATATTGTTTATTTATTATTTTTGTTATTACTTTGAATCTATCCCTTTGTTTGACCACCGTCAGTGAACCACTGGTATCATTATCTTTTGGCGGAGTATCAAGTACTCTACCCCTGATATATTACGACCAAAATTTATGTGTATATTAATCTTAAATCAGGTTTTCAATCGATGGTCATGATAGATCTAAACTTTAAATCTCCATATCTTTTTATGTATCTATGTGATTATAATATATTATATATCTATTTTTATCACCTCGACGGGAACTCTACGATGTCATGAAAACTTTTAGATTACGAGTCCATCTGCGAGGTCAAACTTAAACATTTCTTGCTCTCAATCACATATATACTAAGAACTGCACCTATTTATAGTTGTATTGATGTACTACCTATATATATATATATAATGTGACTTGTTTATTTAACTCTATTCTATATACCAAGTAAAATAAGAATATATTTTCTATCATTATTATGTACTATGTTTTATAGATAGGCTAATTCATGTACGCGAGTGTGTGAGATCATGCCTATGCTTGCACGTGGTGATTTGCTGAGATGGTATTAAAGCGGGGATCACACCTTATTCACATGCCTAACAACTCATGATGGTATGAAACATCATGACGAGTGTTATGAGTGCAAATTCAATGTAAACTTGTATACGGTGTGTAGACACCCAAAATTTTCCCAAGGCTCAATTGACCCATACTTTAAGAAAGGCATACTCCCAAGCATTTGAAAACATTTCCCGAGCCCTTAGAGCCCATCCTGAACCCTTAGAGGTCATCCCACACACATAGAAACCCTCTTGAACCCTTAGAAAGCCCAACCAGACCCATATTGGACTTGACTCGGGCCTCTTAGGAAACCTTTAGTTTTTCTGTCAAAAATTTGGCTATGAGTGCATCCTATGCACGCATAGGTAATTTCTAGTAAAAATTAGCTGTGCATGCATACTATGCACGCATAGCCAATTTTGGCTTCTCTTCAGAATTGACCCCCAAAATGGGCTTTGAACTTCTCAGTTTTCTTAAAAGGCATTGTTCCTAAGGCATGCATGCATACTATGCACGCATGACTTAAAAGCTTGATTTTCATAAAAAATGGCAAGTTTTAGATTTGGGGTTTGACTTGTCAACCATCCTAGACTTCAAAGTGTATTTCATTCAGATTGTTATGCCCCTCCCTACTTTCAGTTTCACTCTTTTGCCATCCAGCTCATCACCCTATCATCCACCATTAAACTCAATTCACCCTTTTCTAAGCTCCAAAAAACCGTAAAAACCTTAGATTGTGAATTACCTCATTGTTAAACCAATTAGAGCATAATACCCCCCCCCCTTACTTAGCCACTTGAAAATTTTCCAAAAAGAGAGAAAACTCTCAAGAATTCCCTCCCCATTGTCAAGCCTTAATCCTCCAATGCTTCAGAACCTATGTTCACCCTTCATACTACATCTTCCATCATCAATCCCTCACAGCTTTAGCAAGAACAAAGCCTTAACTCATCCCCCATACCATCATTCCTAACCATTCTCTTCCCAAGACTTAGATAGTTAAAACCTTTCTCTATCCCTTTGTGCTATCGGAAGCTCACCGGAGTTAGCATCGACGCAACAATCCGACAATGGTGCAACACAGGCCTGAGAGATCTGGCACTCCTCTCTATTCCTCTACTTTCTTTTGGTTTTCCTTTATCCTAGAATTTGAGTCGTTACTCCGCCAAAATTTTAGTGATTGTGGGGGTGTGCAATCGTGGATTTTGCTAGTCTATCGTAATGATGCGCACTCCTTAAAAAGGATGGAGTCTCCACCAGGAGCTTTTGGTGTCTCGGGACACCCAAAAATTAATATTAAATACATCGAAGTGCCAAATATGACTCCATATCACCAGTCAATGTCAAAGGCTCTTGGGTAGGGGATTCGGTTGGGAAGGTGTTAAGCACGCGATCAACCCGCTCGTAAGTGGTCTCTACTTATGGCCTAATATAACAAAGATAAAAAAATGAAACGAGCGGCACTCTCCCTTGCCCGAAGGCACTCCGATCCTATTGAGCCCTTCATACCCGATGAAATTGGGCGGCGTAACGACTCAATTCTAGGATAGAGGGAAAGAGAAAGAAGGTAGAGGGATAGAGGGGAGAGTCGGAGCTCTGGGGCCCTTGTAGAATCGTTGTGGACCTTCGCGCGAGTGCACTTTCGGTGAGCTTTCGATAGCAAACGGGTTGAAGGATGGGTCTTGAACTCTAAGGCAAGGAGTTAGGAGGTAGGAGAGATAGGCTAAGGCCTTGTTCTTCCTATAGCTAAGGGATTGATGATGGAAAATGGGGTCTAAAAGGGGAACCTAGATTCTAAAATTTTTATGGATTAATGCTTTAAAAGGGAGGGAGAAATCTCTAAAGGTTTCTCTCTTTTAGAAAAATTTTCAAGGTCCTAATCAAGGGGAGGTTGCTCTCTATTTATAGAGTTTGAGTAGATTAGAGGGGTACTTAAGGGCTAAGTGGTTTAGCAATTTGGTAATCTCTAATCTAATTTTTTCTAGCTTTTTAAGAGCTTGGAGATGGGGGAACTTGAGTTTAATGGTAGATGATAGGGTGGGGTTCTAAATGGTAAAAGGGTTAAACTTAAAGCTAGGAGGGGTGTAACTTTGGGGTGGTAAAAAAAGTCAAACCCCAAAAATGAATTTCGGCCACATGTTATGAAAAATAAAATTTTAAACTATGCGTACATAGCATGTACGCATAGCTTAGGAACATTGTTCTTCTCAAAATGAGAACTCCAGAGCCAGAGCAGGAGGGGGGGTGTCTGAAGCTATAGCTAAAAAATTGACTATACGTACATGCTATGTACTCATATCCAATTTCTACCAGAAAATAGCCTATGCATACATACTATGTACACATTGCCAAAACTTTGGCTATGCATTTATAGTATGTACGCATAACCAAATTATGCCAGAAAATTGTCATGCGTATATATTATGTATGCATATTCCGAGTTTTGGTCTTTCAAAAATGAAGGGATGGATTGTGGACCCGGGTTTGGTCTAGTATGGGTTGACAAGGGATATATGGGTCTGGTTGGGTTTTAAGGATCTAGGAAGTGTTCTAAGGGTCTGGGAAGGGTCCGGAGAATGCTTTCGGAAGCTCAGAAGTTTACCTTTATCATAGTACGTGTTGACCGGACCTTGGGCCAAATTTGGGTGTCTACAGATTCCCCTCTTTGGTATCCGATCACCAATGATCGTATGCTAAAGAAAGAGAAAACTGAAGAGGCCCAAGGCGAACGCTATCGAGTTTGCTTTATTCAAAACGAACTTCAAACATCAAAATATAAAGAAATATGGAGAGTGACTTAAGCCCATCTCATTGGGAAAATGTCCGTCACTCAAAATGGAGAGTAGAGGAAGCCTATATCATTGGGAAAAAACATTTGTTCCTTAAAACTATCGGTCCCCAAGCGCTTGGAGACATTACTGGGCGTAACCGAGATACTGCGATTGTTGATGTATGGTGTTCGAGATTCATTTTGAGCAAAACAACCCCGCGAGTGGGAGGGTGGTCAACCCAAAGTTAAAGATTGGCATAAAGCAATGACGCGAAGATCCAACGATTGTGCATAATCTCATGAGGCATTGATTGCCCTGTTTCGATCTGCACAGGTGCCCCTATGCGAGGTAGGTTTCAAGATCTTTGGGCAAACCCATCGATCCTGAGATTACTCTAACACAACTACCTGAGCGGAGCGAATATTGATATCCCAATGCTTTTTGGAGTGCGTGCCACTTTGTTTTTTTTTTCTTATGTTTTTTATTTTCACAGTTTTACACTATGCGTACATACTATGTTTGCATAGCCATTTCTGGAGAAAAACAAGTTATGCATACATAATATGTATGCATAGCCTATTTTTAACCTATGCGTACATACTATGTACGCATAGCCAAATTTTGACAGAAATTAAGCTATGCGTACATAGTATGTACGCATAGCTAGATTTTAACTTAATTCGGTTGGCTGTGGGCATAGACCCGAAAAAACCTAATTTTTTAACCTCTTTCCCTCTTTCTTTCTCTAATTCGAATTGGGCACTACACCCTTTTCTCTATTGGCCCGAAACACACCTTGACATCACGTCGATGTCGACATCGCTGATCAATCTCCTATTTTTCGTCGGTTCTAGGGTTCCCATTTTCAAACAAGGTAAAATCCTTTTTTATGCATTTTCTTTTGAAATTTTTACACTTTCCCTACAATGTAGCTAGGTTTTTTGTAACTAGATGATGAATGATGATTTTTTCTTGCAAAATATAATCAGTTGTGGTTCCTATTATGATCTCTGTTGCTTGCCTAGATTTTTATTGAGAATTGAGCTATTTTGTGCCCCATTTTTTGCATTTTTAAAATTTTTATGATTTATTTACTGATGTAAGTAGGTGTATTGCATAAAAATGATATTTTCTATCAATGCACCCCCTTTCCCATCCCTTTTTCGATACATGTGCCTGTTTTGAGGGAATTTTGGTCGGAAGGTTGGGAAATTTTTGAATGAAAAGTGATTGTTTTATGCCCGAAATGGGGGGGCTTTTTAGATTTGTTGGTCGGTAACCCTCTTTCCTTTTGAAACTGATATGAAGACGCTTGTGTGAATTTTTCTTATGAAATGTTGGGCAATGGGTGCCGTTTGACAGTCTCTTCTCTTGTTCACATATGTGAGCACTTTTTATGGGGATTTCTTTTTTTTTGTTTTGTTTTTCTTCTTTTGAGATATAAGTGGGCAGATTGTCTTTGAATTTATATGACAGGGTGCCCTCTTTTACGAAATTTTTTTGATGGGGATAAGGCATACTTACCTTTTTTTGTTGTTTTATGGAAGGAACGCCTGGACCTTTCGCTGCTAATCTTTAAGTATCACCCATCTAACATCTTCTTCTTTCTCTTGTCTTCAAGATGCCATGTGGACGTCACGGTGTGGGTGATGAGGGGGGTAGACCAGTCCCTGATGTAGTGGTCAGTAGTGGGGAAGAACAGCTAGTGATGGTGCCCCGCTTCACTAAGAAACACATAGAGTAGCGCAAGAAGAGGTATTGGCTGGAAATGTAAGGGGATGGGGCCTGGAGTGGCATTCTTCACCACTAGTACACTCATATTTCTAACTTTGGGATCTCCAGTGAGGTAACTTATCCATTAAGTTTTGCACCTTCTTTTTATGCATTTCATTTGTAGCTTTGACACCTTTGTTTTTTGAAACTACAGCCTCTCCCCTCAATCACCTTCCGAAGGGGCTTGTTTGATCTCCATCGCTTTTACTCTCGTGTCCCCTTTACGGTGAGACTCCTCTTAGCACAGGCTGGCTTTGGGGACTTCCTCTCCTGTCCTCCCATGAGGGGGGATAACTCCTCCTTGATGGCCTTGTGGAGAGATTTTGTCCTGAGACGATGACCTTCCACTTGTCAGTTGCCGAGATGGCCATCACCCTAATTGATTAGTCGATGATCATTGGGATTGTGATAGGAGGAGTACCCGTGGTTACCCTTGCTATATGGATCAGGAGGAGGTGATCAGGTTGATTAGGGCCTACCCTCCCTCTGACAACATGTCTGGTTCTAAGGTCCAGCTATCCTGGCTTGCTGACTCTTTGATGGGGATGAGGTAATTCTAAAGGACCAGCCTGATATGAACATTGACCTTGACGCTGAGTGTGCCTTGGTGCTTGCCCAGATATCACTCCTTTTTCTTTTGGGCAAGACAATCCTTGCCAATGCCAGTGGGGGTCGGGTCCAACTGTCCCTCCTTCATTTGATGGAGGGCTGGGGTGATGTGCATCGATTCTACTGAGGTGGTACTGGGTACGGCAAGTTGATGGATAATTTGGCCAGAGCTTCTGTTTTGAGCCTCATCTCCCTCTACGGCTTTTGGCCCGTGATTGAGGTAATTTGTCCCCCCCCCTTTTTTATCTTTATTTCATTTCCCTTTATTATGCGCACATATGAGATATTTTGCCCCTTTCTTTCAAGTGTGGGGGTACATGCGCACATATGGATGGCACCTTTCCCCTGATGAGCTGCTTCCACATGGATCGTCACAGGGATCCTGCGATGAGTCACCTAGAATTGGGTTTGAGATCCCAATTTGACTTGATGGTAACTAAACAGGTTAGTAGTACCTTTTTTCAATTCTCTTTGTATTTTTAGTGATGCTTTTCTATTTTACTAATGGGATTCCACTTTCTTGTGGGCAGGTGATATATGATCCTTACTCCGACTCCCCCTTTCTGGACCAATTCACGGTTGGTCAATCACGACTATTTGTCGATCGCCTCTTTATCTTCTTTTGTGGTCCTACGACCCGAGTCTACTACTTGGGAGAGCAGGTGGTGCACTATTTCTAAGATTACTTTTCCGCTCCAGTGAACCCTCCTGAGGATGTTATGGGACCGGGAGGTACGGTCGAGGAGCTCACGGCACAGCTTGGTTAGCAGGAGATCCGGATTGAGGGGCTCTTTCAGCCTGGTAGGGGATATTGAGAGTGGTACCAATCTCTCCCCTATCAGTTCCTTCTTCCTTGATTCGTTCCTAGGGTGAACTTTATGGTCGTTGGCAGTCCACGCAGTCAGGTTGCTTTTGACTTTTTCTTTGCTTGTTCTTTTTTTTATCATGCTCACTCTCTTGATGATGTTGGGTCTCTTCTTTGCAGTTCAGCGCAAGTGCTGGGTCCTTTGAGGTGGCAAATGTGGGGCCTTTAGGGACCTCAAGTGTCAAGCCTTCAGGGACCTCGGATGCTAGGCCTTCTAGGACTTCAGTCCATAGGCATATTGATGATGGGTTTCTTTTGGATTTATGCACAAAGGTGGCGGAGCGAGCTCATCTCTCTGTTGAGGCGATTAGAGTTCCTCCTCCTAAGCCGGTCCCTGGGGTAAGTTTTTTGCTGCTTTTTAGAGATGTATTCTTTCTTGCAACTCACCCATACTTACTCTTTTATTCTTCATAGGACTATGACTCCGCGATCTAGCAAGCGGAGTATTACCGCCATACTGCTTCCCTCCGGGAGGCTGAGGTGGTGAGTATGATGTTGGTTCATATATTTCTTTGTATTTTTGTTAACCCCTATTCCTCTTGCCTGACTTTTCTTGTTTATGGCTTTGCAAGAGGCTCGTAAGAAGGAGTCTCGCTCGCTACGCAGCCGGCTAACCTAGGGCTGGTCTCATATCGAGGACATTGGATCTTTCGCCTACCAGTTATCTTCGTGGCAATGGAAGAAGAAGGATACCTGAGAGCTTGATGGGATGCTGCTTCCTTTTCCTTAAAAAAAATTTAAAACTTTCACGGGAAGCTCAGGGAATTTTGTAATAATTGATTTTGGAGGCAATGGTGTATTTTGATATTTGAAGAGTTTTAAAATGGATGTCTTTGGTTCCCCTTTCTTGCTTTATTATTTCAATAGCATATCGGATGGATGAAATGCTTGCATTTGGACTTTGCTGCAGGATGGGTGCCCTTTGAAATTGTTTGGGGAGACACCTCTTGGCTTTGTAATGGTAAAAATTAAGGCCAAGCCTTCCTCTCTTTGCTGCCATGGAAGTGGTACTTGTCAAGAAAGGTAGATAGGTTTAGATGGTAAAATTTTAGGTGCCTCAGTTTGTGGTCTGGGGTGTCACTTGTAATGGTAGAAATGTTATTTTGCAGGCGGAGTAAACCCAAGAATGACAGGTTGTCCAAAAAAGAACCCCCTTTTTTGTTCTTTTTTGTTTTTTCTATTTTTTGTTTATGCGTACATACTATGTACGCATGTACAAAATTTTGGCTTTTTTAGCCATGCGTACATAGTATGTACGCATAGGTTAAACCTTGCATTAGTAGGTTATAAAGCCTGAGAAAGGCTATTTTTTTTTTCCTTTCAAGTGGGCTTTGAATTTTGTTCTAATTTTTCTTGTGTTTTCTTCCCAAGGGTGGGTCCATCACTCTACATTGGTTTGTGATCCATTTGGGATGACTTTGTACGATCATGGACCCACTTTAATACCCCACTCCTCCGAGGGGTTTTGAAACTCTCATACTTCCCTCTTTGGTCTAGATTCCTTAAGTAGTGGTATAGTAGCTTGAATGAAAGTGAGCTCACAAGCCTGGATCAGCTAGGGCTCGCCCGTATCCCTTCTTTCCTGGATGTGCTTCCCTTTTTGGATTTTGTTCACGTGACAATTTCTCATTGGGATGCCGAGAATCATATTTTCTATTTGGTGTTCGTAAGCTAACCCTAACCCTTGAAGAGAGAGCTATTTTATTGGGTTTGAGATTCCATCATGTCCTTGCCATGGTGGTACAGAAACTAGGGTACGCTATGGTTGTCCACACTACTCTAGGTCTGAAAAAGAGTGATTTTGAGAGAAGTCTCACCGGCGGGCCCACCAGGTGTTCGGTGAAATTCCTAAGAGAGATATTTGGTGAGGAAAGTTTACAAAAATTGCCGACTCAGAATATTTACAATGTGAACATTCTTGCCCTCAGTCTTCTCTCGGAGGTTCTTTCTTACACTGGGGGCAGCTTTCCTCTCTCTTTACGCGATGTTTTGGTGGAGCGTGAAATGGGTCATTCTATTGTGCACTTTGTTTTGGCCGAGCTTTATCTGGGACTTGATGCTTTTCCCTCAAGGAGGGTGGAAAGCTTTTAGGGGTGCATCATTCTCCATCAGATATAGTTGGGTGAGCATCTTGCTATCTTGGGGCTCATGCCTCACTTTTACACGTTACGAAGTGAGACAGCTCGCTGCTTTTTGGGCTGATGTTCTAGGCTTCCTCGAAAGAATACATGCGAGATGCATATTTGGTTCTCTGAGGCTGAGCTCATATGGAGGCTTCCATGGCTTGATGGGACCTTCTCGATTGTACGATATAGAGATTATGAGGGTATTACACTCCTCGAACTGACTGGCAGTACCCATTATTTCCCTTCTAGGGTTTTACATCAATTTGACTATACTCAGCAGGTCCCTTGTGTGACAAGACTTCCCCTATATGATTTGATTTTCTCTCAAGGGTCTTCCGAGGATTTGGAGAAGAGAGCCACTCTTTGGGAAATGCGTCAGTCGATGCATATGTGTGATCTGGAGCCAGAGAATTGCTTCTAGTGTGCTGATTTATTGTGAAATGATAAGACCAAAAAATAAAAATCAAAGAAAGATAGAGGGTGGATTCAGCACAACTAAAATAACCTAGACCTATAAGATATAGGGTCCTTTGTGGATAGTTTTGATAAGTAAGAGTTTGTCCCACAGGGAAAATGGTCTAAAGCTCTAAGGGAGCCATCTTTAGTAGGCCCTCCAGATCTGACTATAGATCTGGCAATCCTAAATGGAAGGAGATTTAAGGTCACTATTATTTAAATCCTATGGTAACTTAATGCTTAAACTACAGAAACGGTTGAGAAGAATGGAGTGTGAGAAAATAAATATAAAAAGGGTGAGAAGTAGGCTATTAGGTACAGATCTGACGGGTTTTATAACTCAGACTTAGATCTGCTACTATAGAAGTCCTGTCCAATGGCTACATTATCACCAAAGAGGAGAAAGGATCCAACTCACCCCTGTGCCATGATCCAATCCCTTATGGCTATAACCTGTCCACTCAAATGGTCACAGACTATCCAATAGGGGAACCGTAGTCCATAGATGGGTCAGAACATGCTTATCATTGTAGGCACTACTTCATCCAAGCTACCAGCTCAAGAATCCATAGGAACCTCAACCTCTAAAGTTCTATGTGTGGGGCATAGGCCTGCAATGTGCACTAGCCTGGAGACACAGGACGAGCAAGAATTTGTGTACTAGCTTTAGATCTAGCTGTTCACTGCTTTAGAGAGACATCAGTGATCCAGTCACAAGCCTATAATCTCTACTGATGGTGGGTCTATACAAATACAAGGGAGTCTGTCTCTGCACAATCTCTCACAGGGCTACAAGCACAAGTGCAGAGAAGAAGAATCTGTCTTAGATCTGTGGATTGGCCGCACCCTAGGGCTATAACCTGTCCACTCAAATGATCACAGACTATCCACAGAGGCTACCCTCCTCACAGTAGTCTGAGACAGAACAAGTAGATTGCTACCACCACCATGTTCACAAGGCTACCAGCTCAGGCTCCCATGGGGATTCAGATTTAGTGGATCCTGTGGTGGGGCATAGGCCTGTATATGTGCACTAGCCTGGACACACAGGTCACTTGGATCTGAATAAATCCTTAAAAACAATCCTCCATTGCTTACAATACAACTTAGTAATGAAGAATCTAAAGGCAGCAGCCTTGTACAGAACAACCCTCACACATCAATCCCATACATGTATAACATCCTATTATAAAACTTCATTAAAACTGTTCCAAATAAACATACAAAGGCATAGCCAGCAAGTGCTGGGCTATGGAGAGAAGAAAATTGAAAAAGATGCTACCTAAACTCTAACCTTAGCCTACTGGAACTCTACAGTTGATTCAAGAAGATAGCCCCCTCCCTCCCAAACCTAAACTAGGCTAAGGCTTATATAGCAGTTGGCTGTGGGAGCATTAGGGTTAGGAAAACTCTAATTTTAATGATGCAAATATGGCTCATTTCTGTTCCTTGGATGCCTCAGGGCATGTGCACAGAGATTAGAGCATTGGAGTGCGTGCCCTAGTTGCTGGAATTTCCCAAACTGCCCCTATAGAAGTGGAGGGAAGTTAAGATCCTGAGCCTCGCTAGGTAGCAAGGATTTCTAGGTCTTATCACGTGATTGAGTTGTTATCACGGGATTGCACTTTCCATTTGAATGGCGCAGGAATTACACGCGTGGTTCATTCCTTAGTGAATCTCGCAGGGATTCCCGCAAAGAAGTAATATGCATAGGCCTCTGGATTGTTCGAGTAGTTCCCTAAAGATCTGCATCCCGCGGCCACTACGCGATAGTTGTGCGTCGAAGTGCCTAGAGCTCTCTCTCCTCAGTGAATCGCATGAGGATTAAATGCTCCTCTCTTGAGCTGCGCGAGACTGCACGAGCGCTTACAACTGAGCCTCGCGAGAACTGCGTGAAGTCTACTTTTTTTGAGCCCTTCTATCATTGATCTACGTGAGAATAGTGTAAGCAGTTAGGGTGCTGCCTTGAGAAACCCGTGACAACTGCGTGAAGCATTTTTCTCTGAATCAATTGAACCTTACGACATCTGCATGAGGCTCACTTCTTGATTTGTTGCTGCTGTGCTTTGCGTATGCTGCAGCCAAGTTCTCCGTCTGGGTCCAACTTCCTTTCTTCTGAAGAACTTCTGGGGCAAAAGTAGGCTTCTTAGCAGGGTTAGGGCCTTATCTGTAGCTGCTGCTTATTACCTACAAAATGGGCTTAACACACATTTATTAAGTGACTAAGGGTCTAACAGAGATTAAGTTAAGGGGTGAAAAGTGGTACTTTTTAGGTCTTAACACATCTCCAGAATATGAGGCTTGGTTATTATCTGAGAAACCTTCTATGCATCTACTAAATCAGGTAGAGAGCCATGATTCAGAGGGATCCTAGCTGAAGAAGGAAACGGCATTTCGGACCTGGATTGAACTGCTTGTAGATGAGAAGCCGCTTCTGCAGGAACACTTGGAGAAAGAATAGGTGAGAGCCGATGTTGTTGAATGTGTGGTCCTTCGTCTAAGAGGAGCCTTGAGTGATGCCTTTGGTGCTATTGTTGCTTCTCAGAAGTGGTACAAGGGCCTCCATGGTTGGTGGATGAGTGATCAAAATTCTTGCAAGGGTGCCTTATTTAAGCAGATTCGCCCTTTGGAGCGCGAACTGGGCTGATGACCTAGTTCTGCAGATATCTTTTTGCATAGATCAAATACCCCAAGAAAGGAGTGGCCCTGACAGATATATATTTTTTGGTTTTGTATTTTTTGATGTTTCTGTTTCTCTTTTTTCTTTTTCATTTTGTAAAGGTAAAAAAGAAGGGTGCCACACCAACTATCTTTTTGAGATGTGGTGGAAATAGGACCCATGGCTGCATCTCACTGTCTCTCTTTTTTTTCTTTTTCATTCTGTTTATATAAAAAAAGTAGGGTGCCACACCAACTATCTTTTTGAGATGTGCTCAAAAAAGGACCCATGGACGCATCTGATGTTTTGTTTGATGCCTTAACAATGAGATGCGGCCATGGGTCCTATTTTGAGCATAGTCGAACCCGTTCATGTGATCGGACCTGAGTAAGGTTCACACATTTTTCCAAGGTCAGAATGTCCATCCCTTTTGATCGAATCAACCTTTTATCCTTACCTTGAGTCATTTATTTGATGGTACGATCTAAGTTCTACCTAATCAAGACCTTACTTGATTTAACATAAGCGGCCCAAAATGGAGCCCAGCGTCCGGAAGCGTAGTCAACGGAGTAACCAATTTGCCTTTTTTTTTTCATTTACAACCTTTTTTCTCACAACGCCTAAGATGGGTTTTCATCATGCCCGTTGTTTTCCTCTCTTTTACTCGTAGCGCCTTTTCGGGTTTTCGCTACGTCCATGGGTATTGCATTTTTACCCCCGATGTCTTTTCGGGTTTTCACGTGGTTCGCACAAGCTTACTCTTTTTACTCGTAGCACCATTTCAGGTTTTCACCACATCCATTTTTCTTTGAGCTTGTATATTTTTATTTCCTTTCAAGAGACAACGACATGGAGGTTGATTCCGTCATAGCCGACTAGATGAAGTTCCTTGTTGTCTCTCAGCTTGGCTCGTACTGACTTAATAGATACTACAACTGCTCATAGACCTTAAAGTGGGCTTTTTGTTAGGATGAATCATGGCCACGGGTTGAAATGGATTAGGTTAGGAATTTTGAAGGTATTCTAGGGTTTATATGGTTTCCTTGATTGGGTTCTAGCTGCAGTAATATACTTTTTTCTTGGGGGAATTTTACTGTACATGCCCCATGATTTTTCTCTCTTTTCTTTTCTATTTTTTGGTCTTTTTGCTTTTTTCAGACATCCTCTTTTTGGGATTTTTCTTTTCTGATTTTTTTCGATTTTGATGGTGACTCTTCTCTCTTTTTTTTGGTATATATACATATTTTTCTTATTTTTCTGGGGAGGGGTTTATGAAAGAAAGGCTAATGGCTCAGCAGGTGTAGCAAAAGGTATGAGCATTTAGGGTTACATTTTGGTGACCTGGATTTAAAATGATGGCCTCTTTTATGGGGTCCTTAAGCAGTCATGTATCCATCTTATCAATACTTACCTTGCTACGGGAGATTAGGAGTAGAATCGTCGCACGTATCCAGCATTGATGGGCTCAAAAAAGTGATCTCCATCTATTGTGGTGAGTCGGAGCGCGTATCCTGATAGCACTTCCCTGATGACATAAGGCCCTTCCCAATTGGTCTTGAATTTCCCTCTCAGATCAGCATGGAGGGAAGGAAAGATTTTCTTAAGTATGGTGTCACCCACCTTCAAATCTCAAGTGTGGACACGCTTGTTGTAGGCACGTGCCATCCTCCTCTAATAGGCCTAGGATTGACATAAGGCTAAGAACATTTTCTCATCGATTAGGTTCTACTATTCAAAATGGGATATCTCTCTTTTGGCTTTCGGTAGACCAAACTCGATGAGAATACGGAGTGAAGGTACTTCAACTTCAACTGGTAGCATGGCCGTAGTTCCATACCCAAGAGAGAATGGTGCTGCCCCTGTAGCGGAATCAATCAACGTTCAATGGGCCCAAAGTGCAAAAGATAACTTTTCTCTCCAATCTCGATAAGTGATGACCATCTTCTCAAGGATGAGGATAACTATTTTGTTAGAAGCCTTTACGACTCCGCTGGTTTACAGTCTATATGGTGACGAGCGATGATGTTTGATTTTATACTGCTCGCATAAGGCTCTAATGCGCTTGTTCGCAAAATTGGTACCGTTATCTAATGATGATGTCCTTAGGCATGCCAAATCGAGAAACGATGTTATTCTTGATGAACTTCTCAACATGTTCGGCCATGATTTTTGTGTAGGACGCTGCCTCTACCCATTTGGTGAAGTACTCAATAGTAACCAGGATGAACTGATGCTTGTTTGAAGCTTTCTAATTAACTTTTCTAACGATGTCGAGACCCAATGTGGTGAATAGCCATGAAATGGTCATGTTGTATATATTTATGGCTAGAGAATGTATTAGACTGGAGTGTTCTTGGCATTTATAACACTTCTGAATATGCTTGCAATAGTCAGTTTTCATTATAGTCCAAAAATATCCTTACCGTAAGATCTTTTTGGTGAGCATGTGCCCATTGACATGAGCCCCGCATAATCCTTCATGTATCTCCTTTATAACGTTGGATGCCTTGCTCTTAGTAAGACATTTGGGCAGGATGTTATTATACGATCGCTTATAAAGGCACTCGGTGCAAATGACATGATTTACCGTTAAACGTTAGATGGTTCGCCTGTCCATCTTGGATGTACCTCCAGGGAATACCTGAGTTTTGAAGAAGTTCTTGATATCTAAGAACCTAGGTGGCTCATCATCTGTATTTGTGGATCTCTCGATCATGAGGCAGAAGGCTAGCTCGTTTCTTTGCTCAATCATAATAGGCTTCATGTAGATGCCATATGGAATTTTGACCATTGATGTTAAGGTTACAAGTGCATCAGCGAACCGATTTCTTGCTTGCGGGACATAAGAAAATGTAACATCGTCAAAGCTGGTGATAAAATCCCCAAGATGTTCATGATAGGGGATCAACTTATCATCTTTCATCTTCCAATCTCCATTGGTCTGGCATATGATTAACTGCGAGTCGCCAAACACCCTGAGATGAGTTACGTTTATGTCAAGAGTAGCTCGTAGGCCAGTTGCGCAAGCTTAGTATTCGGCCATATTATTAGTGTAAGGGAAAGTGAGTTTGATGGAGACTAGTATATGAGACCCTTTTGGAGAGATTAGAATAGCGCCTACTCCTTGACCTTCGACATTTGATGCCCCATCGAAGTGCAGTACCCAGGACTCTTCTGTCTCCTTTGTGTCATCTTTTATCATGAACAAGGTGTCTTCATCAGAGAATTCAATTCTCAGAGGCTCATAATCGGGTAAGGGATTCTCAACGAGATGATCAACAAGTTCTTCTCCCTTGATTGATTTCTGCATTACATGTGTGATGTTGAACTTCAATAAAAGAAGTTGTCAGTGTGCAGTTCGGCCAGTGAGAGTCGATTTTTCAAATAAGTACTTTAATGGATCCATTCGAGCTAAAAAGAGAACTACCTGAGATAAGAAGTAGTGTCAAATCTTTATATAGCCCATACGAGAGCCAGGCATGCTTTCTCCACATGAGAATAGCGTATCTCATAATCAGTGAATTTCTTCCTCAAGTAGTAAATGGCTTGTTCTCTTCTTTCGGTCTCATCATGCTGTCTTAGGACACATCCCATTAAGAATTCTGTCATTGAGAGATATATTAAGAGTGGCCTCCCGGGTACTGGTGGTACCCTAACTTAAGGGTTGAGGAGATAGCCTTTGATTTTATCAAATGCAGCCTGACAATCGTCATTCCATTCAACAGGTGAATCTTTCCTTAGTAACTTGAAAATCGGTGTGAAGATAGGAGTGAGTTGTGCAATGAATCGACTTCTATACTGTATCCTGCCCAAGAAAGCTCTGACCTCTTTCTTAGTAGATGGCAGAGGCATTTCCACGATGGCCTTTACTTTGATTGGGTCAACCTCGATACCTCTTCTGTTGATGATGAAATCAAGTAATTTTCTTGACATGGCACCGAATGTGCATTTTTGAGGGTTTAGACATAGCCTGTACTTTATCAACCTTTCAAACAACTTTTAAAGGTTGACTAGATGGTCCGTCCTATTTGGTGACATGGTGATCATATTGTCGACATACACCTCAATTTTTCGTTGCCCCAACATTTTTCAACCTGAAGGGCATGACTCGATAACAAAAGGTTCCCCATGGAGTTATAACGGTTGTCCTTTCTCGGTCTGCCTCTACCATCTTGATCTGATTATAATCAGAGAATTCGTCCATGAATGAGAGCATCCCATGCCTAGCAGTGTTATCGACCAAGATGTCAAAGTGTGGCAAGGGGAAGTAGTCCTTTGGGCTTGCCTTGTTAAGATTTTTGAAGTCAATGCACATGAGAACCTTTCCATCTTTCTCAGGCATTGGGACAATGTTGGCCAGCCATTGCGGGTATTTGGAGACCATGAGGAAACTCGCATCGTACTATTTGATGACTTCATCCTTCACTTTCAACATCCATTCTGGCTGGAGATGCCTCAATTTTTACTTGACAGGCTTGATATTGAGTTACAACGGCAGCTCATGTCTGACCAAATCAGTGTCCAAACCAGGCATATTCTCATATGACCATGTAAAGACCTTGGTATGACCGAAGGAAATCAATCATACTTTTCTTTTCGCAGGAGACAATGACGTTTTGATCTTGGCAATTCTAGGATCTTCCTCAGTCCCCAAATTAACATCTTTAGTCTCTTCAACGATCGGGGTAGGGCCATGCTCAAAATTGACATATTGCTCAAGGAGCTCATTGGGAACCTCTTTGATTAAGTCCTCTCCATCCCGATCCATGACTCCTACCTCTTCTTGTATTTCTATAAGAAAGTGGTCGGTTTCACGTTGGGCAGGTGTTTTCTTTAAGGCATCCATTTTCTTATTTTTTTGAGAATTTTAAAAGACAATTTTTTTGGATTTTGTATTTTCTCTATTTTTTTAGGAATTTTCTTTTCTTTAGTGATAGACCCTTGGCAAGGCGGGTCTTTATACATGCCTGGTGTTGTTTGCCAAGAGCTAAACTCTCTTTTATAGATTATTTTTTTTTTGGAAGTTGGTGTCGTTTTTATGGCTTTTTGACACTTCCAGAGTGAGGGGCATTGATGTCCAATTTCTTACCTAAGGTGTTGGAGTTTTACCTTGTCTTGTGGAGGGGTTTGACTGAGCTAGCTTTTGGGGGTCAGCCTCCATCATATTTACCGTTAACTTTTCTGGGACCTGGTCTTCGAACGTTAGTATAGGCTTGGGATGGTTTAGGGTGGGTGGCTATGCAGGCTGAGATACCTCTTCCTCAAAAAGGGATAGGGAGGTGAGGTCTATTACAACATCAGGGGGGACAATTTGGGGATTGGTTGGGTGAGCAGTGGTTGCCAGTTTGTGTAGGGTTAGCTGTGTTACCCCATTCTGGTCTATCTTGATGACCCCTACGTTTACAAAAGTGCTTCGAAAGTGAGGCCTAGGGTGGGATTCATCCTCCAAGTCTATCCCCCTGGTTTTGGTAATGGCAATGGTGCAGGCCTTTTCCTTGGCCTCCTGAATTTCCTCATTGGTAGGTTGTAGCCTAAGCCGAATTTGACTCGTTGCCCACCCTTGGGTCTGACCGAGTCTCTTCTTCCTTGTAACTGAGGGCTCAACCCTTTGCTCTTTTTATAGCCCCATTTTTAGAGTATGGCTACCACTGTGACCATTCCTCCTCTGATTTTTGTGGTGACCTTCCTAAGTGGTTTAGGTGCCACTGCTGATAGATCATACTGAAAATTATGGAGATCCGTGTCTTCAGCTGTGTGCGATACATCCAGGGTTTTTAGGTTCTCTATGCTGTGAACCTCCTCTCGCCCCTCTCCCATGATAGTTATGATTTTTTACTCTAATATGAATATGAGTTGTTGATGTAAGGTGGAGGGTACTGCTCTGATTTCATGTAGCCATGGGCGCCCTAGTAACAGGTTGAAAGTGGACTTAATATTCATGACTTGGAATGGGATGGAGAAGGTCATTGGACTGATGGAGAGCTCAAGGTCAACTTCTCTTATCACCTCTCTCCTTGTGTTATCGAATCCACAGGCTCCTGTTCTAACTGGTCTGAACATCGACGAGTCGACCCCAATCTTGGTCACATTCTGCAATTGGCATACATTGAAGGTAGATCCCTTGTCTATCAGCTCCAATGGTATTACCAAGTTTCCAGTTTTGATTGTGATGTTGAGGGATCTAGAGTGGTTGTTTCCTTCAGCCAGGAGGTCGGTATCTAAGAATGAGATGGCATTAGGAGCCAATACATGTCCGATCATCTGTCCTACCTCATTTGAGACATGGGCGTCTTTTAGTGCCCCCATTAAAGCTTAGAAGTGAAGTAGGGATGTCATTAGTAAGTCCCAGATGGTGATGTGCACCAATGTTCTTTTAAGTTGTGTCTCTAACGCATGCTCTCGGCTCATTCTCTCCAATGGATGGACCACTATTGGTTCTCTTCTTTCTTTCGGATAGGCTAGCCCTGGTACCTCTGGTTGCTTTCAGATTTTTTTTTATCGTGTGATGAATTCAACGACCCCTTTATTGCTATTATCTGCATTAATATTTGTCCAATTGTAATCGAGCGAGATCTAGTGGGGGTCATAGGTTGGTCCTGGGATCCGGAACGGAGTGGATGAGGGTATAGAAGGTGCCGGGATTGATGGTGTGGGATATTTGGAAAAAATATGGTTTATCGCAGCTGGAGATGGATAGATCGGAGAAGGGGGGTAAAAGTCGGCCAAATGTGGTCCATAGGAGTTGAGGGTGACTGTACTGGGGGTGATGTGGAAAGATAGGCCAATCTTAATTGACCGATGCCGGAGGGGAAAATGGGGAAAAACTAGGTACCAAAAAATTAGACTGAGTTGGTATAGTATATGGCTGATATTGTGGTGATGGAGCTAAACTGCTTTGAACATTGTTGATGGGAGCTGGGGCTGGGAAGTATATCCTTAAATCTAGGGGAAGTAATCAGCTAAGTTCAATGGCTCGATTACTCCTATGTTTCCATTGTCCTGATTCCCCCACTTCGATGCTATGAAATTTTCCCTGATATTGATGTATTCCAAGGGATCAAACTCCTCATCCTCCTCTATCAAGTTGAAGGTGGGTCTTGGGCCCATTCCTCCTGGTGGGTGCGATGGTAGTGTAACTTGATGGATGTTTGCATGCTGATTTGTCCGGGGAAATGCCGGAGGAATTATTTTTTTGGCTTCTATTAATTCTTGTATGACATGTTTTAAAGGGAACCATCAATCAGTCAGGTGACCCGACCCTTGGTGGAAATTGCAATGACTGTTGGGATCATAATTTCTTGGGAGTGGATTTGGTGGTGGATGTGGTTGGAAGGGCATGACAAGACCCTTTTCAACCAAAAGTGGTAAAAGGATATTTAGGGATTATCCCAACGATGTAAAGACTTAGTTAAATCGGACCCTCCTTTACTCGGAGGTCATCTACGCCCCTTGTCCATTCCATCTTCTTTGTGTCGGTTTGGTTTGTGTTGGGGTTGGCAGTGCTACCTTGAATTGGAATAGAGTCATGCTGGTGTTGGGCTATATGTTTATTATTTTCTTGACATTTGCCTTAGTTCTTCTCTCATTCGTCTGCTCAGTGAACTTTCAAACCACACTGGTTACAGTTTTGTTCAACTAGCCCTCTTTGATTGCATCCTCGCAGCAATTTTCATTCCTTACCAGGTCATCAAAACTAGATTGCTGTAAGTATACTAGAAAATCTGAGTTGACTAGAAGAGCGTTTTTTGAGATCATCTCAATTTGCTCATCATCAAGTATCTGATTTCTTACTTGGGCTGCCAATGCTCTCCACCTCCCGAGGTATTCATTGAATGTTTCATCGGATTTCTATTTTAAATGAGTCAGGTCAAACTTTGGTGGCTCTATGTCAATGTTATAGACATATTGTTCTTAGAACAGGTGGGTGAGATCTCTTAATGTTCTCAATATGGATGGTACAATAAAGGTGAACCATCTTAAGGCTGGTCTCGTCAGACTCTTCTGGAATACCTTGATGAGGAGTCGCTCATCTCCATCTTATTGACAGATGTCCCCACAATATGACTTGAGGTGTGCAATAGGGTTTCCTGTGTCCTTGTATTTATTGAAGGCTAGAATTTTGAACTTAGGTGGCAAAGGCACCTCAATAGATAAACACAGATCTGAAAAATTTGTGGCATGGATCTCAGTCCCTCCCAACTTCATCAATTTCTTTTAGATTTTATCCATCTATTCTTTCAGTAGTTCTGTCTGTCGTGATGGTAAGGCTGGGGCTGGTCCCCCATTGGGCTGCCTCCATTCATTTTGGACAGCTTGTTGGTTTGGTGAGTGTGGGGGTGGGGGTGGGGTGAGGTTGTCCAGATAGTTCTGAGTGGGCTGTATGGGGGCCTAATGAGACCATTGTATGTGGGGAAAGCTCTGATGATGAGTTTGGGGTGTGAAAGGATGGGTGAATGGTGAATTTTGGGTGGGTGCCTGATGAGGCAATGGTGTACTTTGGGGATGTGGTTGGGAAATGAGTGGGTGGATAAGTTGGTTGATGGTTTGGGATGGATTCCCATATTGGGTTGGGTGTGGATGAATGGAGCTTACGCCGGATTGAGGTGGATTTTTTATTTGAGGGGGAATGGGGGTTTGCTGGGTATGCATGTATGTGGGGAATTGGGGGATGGATGGAGGGTTGGAAAAGGTAACCCTTGGGTTTAGGCCTAAATGGACTTGGGGTTGGGTATTGAGCCTTTGGGACCAACTTGGATGGCCCCATGGTTGAAGGGAAGGGCCTTGAATGGTATGGACTATGGGTGATTGAATGAGATTTTGGAGAAATCAGGTGTGAAGATTTTGGAGGGCTTGTGATGGATTTGGAGGTATTTAGGATGGATGAGGAAGGCTTTGGGTGGCCTTCCAAGCTGTATATGCCTTGACCATGTCTTCCATCATTGTCCATGGGATGGGTTATGGGGGTGGATGCGAATGATCCTTCTGATGAGGGGGGTGCATGGGAAGAATGGGTCATGATTTGGGTGAATGGGGGAGAAGGGGTGTATGTTGGGTGAATGTGGAGAAAGGGGGTGGATTTTGGGTGGCTGTGAAGGGAAGATGGGAATGGGGGGGGGGGGGGGTTTGGGTGATGGTGGGTGGAAAAATGGGTGGATTTTACGTGGATTTGGAGGGAAAATGGGGTGGATTTTGGGTGATGGTGGGCGTAAAGATGGGTGCACAAAAATGTTTGGTGACATTAAATCGAGATTGGGTGGGGGAATCGGAGATGGGTATCTCCTCTATATGGGAAGGTGATGGGGAATGTGGTGGGGATGAGATGGCTTCGGCGGCGGACGTTACTACCGGCCACACCATGGTTTGTAAGCGAGTAGGGTATGGATTTCTTGGGTATGGCCCAAAGACCCTCCTTCCCCTACAAGATGGGGGTGGACTCGGCGATGCCATGGTTACGGCACCAAAGGGCTCTCTCTCTCTTTTTGGATTTTTTTGAAAAAAAATAATTGATGATGACTTCCTTTGGAGAGGAATTTTGTATCTCCTCTTACGGCGCTTTTTGGGCCATGGGAACTCCCATCTCGGGTGGCTTTCACCCCCAATGCCTCCCACGATGGGATCCTGATTCACTTTGGAAGAAACAAAGGAAATCTTTTATATAAAGGCATAGAAATCCACGCGACAACCCAATCCCTTGAAAGACTCAATAAGTGGGTGACCTCTTTTGAACCGGTGAGGGCCTTTTGGGGGTCCTAGAGTGTAGGAATTATCAAGAGTATGAAACCCACTAAGCGGGGGGTCTGAAGATACTGATGAAAGCACCCAAATACCGTAATTTTAATATATTAACTTATGCGTACATAGTATGTACGCATGAGGAAAATTATAAATTTTTACACTATGCGTACATAGTATGTACACATTAAGAAAATTTAGGTTTTTCGCTTATGCGTACATAGTATGTACACATGAACAAAAGTTGATTTTTTTTTCTATGTGTACATACTATGTACACATAAACTGATATATACAGAAACTCCACCCAGCAGATCCGAGTTGGGCTTTGATTGGGTATCTCAGAAGCAATGCCTTCGGAGACTGTTTTTCTCCTTTTTTCAAGTCCCTCCTTTTCGTGCCTAAAGGATACAAGACCGATTCGGTTTTGCTAATGCTCTCCCCCAAGGGTTTTAAGGCTAAGTAACAAGACCAGTCACCTACCCGATATACCTCCGGTGCAAGCGCCTTCTCAGATACTGGATGGGGTGGTTCCTTTCAAGATCATCACCACTAGGGCTGTCGCTCGACTTGGAATCGGGATCGGTATATCGCTACCTAAAATTCTCCCCCTTTTGTAAAAGCTACTCACGAGAACATATTAATTAAGTCCCCTGATTCACTTTTAGAGTTTAATTTTAAGGGAGTTTGCTTGAGTTCAAAAATGGGTGGTGAGAGTCTCGTGCCACCTCTATAGGTTGGCGTCCACAGTTGGAATATGCCAAAAATAAGAAGAAAATGGGGTCAATCAAGTGACTAGGCGAGAAAATGTAAAATGCATCAGGTAGGCCCGCCAAATGGCTAAGACGGTAAATGACAAAAAAATGAAGCTAAATTACCAAGTAGCCCGCCAAACGGCTAAGGTGAGTAAAGACAAAAATCCTAAATGCTCAAGTACGCTCACTAAACGGCTAAGGCGAGTAAAGACGAAATTATAGGGGTAAGTATAAAAAATTGTGGAATCATAGAGGTAAGTATGCGAAATAAGCAAAAAGGTTAGTAAAAGGAAAAGCACATGCAAAAAAAAGCCAAAACTTCAAGGAGAAGCTCTACAAGCTTATCCCCAGCGGAGTCGCCATTTATGCAACCGTGCACTTTGCGAGTCCATCACAATGATGCACACTCGTAAAAAAGGATGGAGTCGCCACCCAGAGCTTTTGGTGTCCCGAGATACCTAAAAATCAATATTTAAAGCACTGAAGTGTTGAATATGACTCTGTATCACCGGTCAACGCCAAAGGCTCTTGGGTAGGGGCTTCGGTTATCGATCGAGAAGGTGTTAGGCACCCGATCAACCCGTTCGTTACAGGTATCTACTTATGGCCAAATATAACAAAGATAAAAAAAAAATGAAAACGAGTAGCACTCCCCCTTGCCCAAAGGCACTCTGATCCTATTGAGCCCTTTGTACTCGATAAAATTTGGGCGGCGTAACGGCTCAATTCTAGGATAAAGGGAAAGCAAAAGAAGGTAAAGGAAATGAGGGGAGAGCCAGAGCTCTCAGGCCCTTGTATCACCACTATGGGCCTTCGTGTGAGTGCGCTTTCAGTGAGCTTCCGATAGCAAACAAGTTGAAGGATGGGTCTTGAACTCTAAGGCTTAGGAGTTAGGAGGTAGGAGAGATAGACTAAGGCCTTGTTCTTCCTAAAGCTAAGGGATTGATGATGGAAAATGGGGTCTAAAAGGGGAACCTAGATTCTAGAATTTTTATGGATTAATGCTTGAAAAGGGAGGGGGAAACCTCTGAAGGTTTCTCTCTTTTAGAAATTTTTTCAAGGTCCTAATTAAGGGGGGGTGGCTCTCTATTTATAGAGTTTGAGTGGATTAGAGGGGTACTTAAGGGCTAAGTGGTTTAGCAATTAGGTAATCTCTAATCTATGGTTTTCTAGGTTTTTGAGAGCTTGGAGAAGGGGGAACTTGGGTTTAATGGTAGATGATAGGGTGGGGTTCTAAATGGCAAAAGGATTAAACTTAAAGCTAGGAGGGGTGTAACAGTCCTAAGGAAACCAACCCCAAACTTTGGGGTGGTCAAAAAGTCAAACCCCAGAAGTGAATTTCGGCCACATTTTATGAAAAATAAAATTAAGTTATGCGTTCATAGTATGTACACATAGTTTAGGAATAGTGTTCTTTTCAAAATGACAAGTCCAGAGCCCGAGCAAGGGGGTTTGAAGTTGTAGCAAAAAAATTGGCTATGCGTACATACTATGTACAAAAATGCTTTCAAAGCTTAGAAGTCTACCTTTCTCGAAGTACGTATTGAACGAATCTTGGTTCAAATTTTGGTGTTTACAGGGGGGCTCAAATAGGATCATAGTGCCTTCAGGCAAGGGGAAGTGTCATTCAATTATTTATATTTTTTCTTACACTTGGCCATAGTAGAGACCGCTTACAAGCAGGTTGATCGGGTGAATAACACCTTCCTAATTGATAATCAAAGTCCTTACTCCAGAGGCTTTGGCGTTGACTGGTGATTCAGAGTCAAATATCACACTTCGGTGCTGATAATATTGATTTTGGGTATCTCGGGACACCAAAATCTTCAGGTGGCGACGCCATTTTAAAGCGCATCATCGTGATTCTTGCTGATCTCAAGTGTGCTTCGCTTATTGGTTGGTGTTGAAAGTTATTTAAAAATAAAAAATAGAATAAAACAGGGGATGAATCAGCACAACTCGGAAATCCTAGACCCGCAAGATACAGGGTCCTTTGTAGCAAGTTTTGATAAGTAAGAGTTTGTCCCACAGGGAAAGGTGATCTAAGGCTCCAAGGGAGCCATCTCTAGTAGTCCCTCAAGATCTGTCTATAGATCTGGCAGTCCTAAAAGGAGGGGAGTTTAAGGTCACTTATTCTAAGTATTCTAATAACTAAATTACAGAAAGGATTGAGAGGATGGATGGAGTGTGGAAAATAATTATAAAAAGGTGAGAAATATGTTATTGAGCCAAGGTCAGAGGAGTTTTTGTAACTCAGATTTAGATCAGATGTTATAGAAATCCTGTCCAGAGGCTACATTATCACCTCTGAGGAGAAAGGATTCAACCCATCTTTACTGCCATGACTCCACCCTTAGGGCTATAACCTGTCCACTTGAATGGTCACAAACTATCCCATAGGGGAGCCACTATCCAGGGATGGGTCAAAATATAACAAATAATTCATTGCAGGTACTATTTCATCCTGGCTACCAGCTCAGGAATCCATAGGGAACCTCAACCTCTAAAGTTCCATATGTGGGACTAAGGCTGGAAAACAATGATAGCCCAGACACATAGAACCAGCAAGCGATTGAGTACAACCTTCGATCCAGCTGTCCATTGCTTGAGAGAGGCTACAATGGTCCAGTCACCACCCTACAATCTCTATAACCAGATCAGATCCGACATCTGATGGCCGATCTATACAAATATGGGGGAGTCTGCCTCTGTAGAATCCCTCACCAGGCTTCTACAAGCTCAGGTGAAAAGAAGAAGGATCCATCTTGAATCGGTGGATCAGAATCACCCTAAGGCTATAATCTGTCCACTTAAATGGTCACAGACTATCCCAGAGGTTATCCTCCTCACGGAGCCCAAGACAAAACAAGATTATCGTTGCTACCACCATGTTCACCAGGCTACCAGCTCAAGCTCCCATGGGAATTTCAGATCTAGTAGGTCCTGTGGTGGGGCTAAGGCTGGAAGACAATGATAGCCCAAACACACAGGTTACTTGGATCTGAGTGGCCCTTAAAATCAGTCCTCCATTGCTTTGAAACACAGCCAAGGCAATGGGGGATCACAAGGCAGCAGCCTTGCACAGAGCATCTCACATATAAACAACCATCCCACAAAGTATAAATCCTATTACAAAACTTCCATTAATCTAACTCAAAAACATATACAAAGTCATAGCCAACAATTGCTGGACTATGGAGAGAAGAAAAGAAAAAGAAAAAGAAAAAACTACTTACTGCTAAAAAGAAAGAAAAAAAGAAAAGCGATCTGAGATAGGTTCCCAGATACCTAAACCTAAGCTAGGCCTAGGTATATATAGCAGTGGGGTGGCGGCCATTAGGGTTAGGAAACCCTAATTTTAACGATTCCACATGGCCTTCTACTGATCCTTGGTTGCCTCGGGGCATGTGCACAGAGATTTGAGCATTGGAGTACGTGCCCTAATCACTAGAAATTTCTAGAATGCCCTCTGCTGAAGAGATGGAAGTTTAAGTTCAGAGCCTCGCTAGGTAGCTGGAGTTTCCCAGACTTCTCCCGTGGTAGCTCATTGCTCTTCGCTAGGATGATTTGACACTGAAACTTCAGCAGTCGCGAGGTTGCCTTGGTTTGCTCTTTAGGTAGTCGCACGATAGAGAGTTGAGCTCTCGCTGGGTTGGAGTTTGCGAGGTTGAATAGAAAATACAGTCTTAAGCGTCACGAGGTTGCAATTCAAGCAGTCGCGCGGTAGATTAGTCTTTACTGGGCAGCAGCGCGAGAATTGCGCAAGCTCTTCTCTTTATTTGGACTTCGCGAGTTGCCTCGCGAGATTATTTTGAGTTCTGAACTGTGCAAGGTTCTTTGTCTCACTCAATCTTCGCGAGATTGGCTTTGCCTTCGCCAGGATGCTTTCTTTCTTGAATGGCGCACGAATTGTGCGAGGCGTTCTTCTTCTGAGAATTGTACCTCGTGGTGACTGCGCGAGACATCTTCTGAGGCTCTCTCTCCTCAGTTGTCTTAAGCGACCTTCGCGAGATTGAGAGAGGTCTGCTTTGAACTACGCGACACTGAGCGCTGTGTTCTACTCTTGAGCTTCACTAGAGCTGCGCGGAGTTGAGTTTCTGAAGCTCCTTAGTCATTCATCTGCGCGAGAGGTTGCTTGTAAAGCCTTGGGAAGCTCAGCTGATCTGCGCGAGGCTTCAAGGTTCATTCTTGCTGAGGGGCATCTGGTGCCAAAGCAGGCTCCATAACAGGATTCTTGGCCTTATTTCACTGCTGATTATTTCCTGAACAAAACACTTTAGACGAGTTTATTAGGTGGCTAAGGGTCTAATCAAAGGTTAAGTTAAGGGGTGAAAAGTGGTACTTTTCAGGTCTTAACACACCCCCAAACCTAATCTTTGCTAGTCCCTTAGCAAAGCTACATTAAATCTACTCTAAAAATTAAATGCCACTTTCGTAGGGAGCACGGATACATTTAGCATATGTACCAAGCCTTTTAAACCCCTAGGTGATCCCTAGTGGAGGAGTGAAGTCTCCTGAGGGCTTTCAGTGAAGACACCACAAACTTCTCCAATGAAATAGTTAACTAAAGTGCATTGTCTTCCAATGAGAAGTTAAGGAATCAGATTTAGTCTACTCATGAATCAGCATAAAAGAAGTTTAATTCATTGGTTGCACAGGAACTTAGACAGCATAATTCGCATGTTTGCACAGCATTTTCAAATAATTTGTGATCACAAAAAACTGCACAAGTGCATGTCAGCACTGAGCTTATCCTTATGTCAGAAAATTAGGTTAAGGTCATACATAATGCATTCAGGTTCAGACCCAGAAGAAAGCTTTACAAGGCATACTCTCATCAAGGTTTGTTGAGGGGTTTAGTTTCTCACAGGCTCAAGAGCAGTTACATCCCCCAACTGGGTTTGTAAGCATGAGCATAGGCAGAGTTCTTAAGTGCCGCATCATTGTCGCTTTCACCATAGATTGGATAATTCCTTATCTTCACATGACAGCTCACTCAATCTTTGGATCACAAGGGCTTTTAACTGGGTTGAAATGTGGCTTATGGAGTATGGTTAAAAAGAATGGAAGGTTTGAAAAGGGGTTCAAAATTTGAGAACTCAGTGGGTGCAGGAGGTGGTTCATGACTTCACCTTCTTGAATTCAGCTCCCTTCATCTTCATTGAGATTTTCAGATTTGAAGTGATCAGTTTCTCTTCTTTATTTTGATTTTCCAATGAAGGTTCCTCTTGACTTCTCTCTTATTCCTCTTCATTATTATTATTATTAATTTTTTTATTTTTTTTCCTTTTGCTGTAGTTTTCTTCTTTTTTTATTTTGTTTTTGCTTCTCAGAAATGCCACCATGTCCTCAGTTACCATTGTGCCAGAATAGATGCTTCTTCTCCATTCACCTAATGCTGACCATAGCTAGTCCATCTTCAACTCTTTCTCCTTTACCTTCTGAATTCTCAGAGTGAGGGTAGGTTGAATCAGGTTCATAGGTTCAGGTTCAAGTACTCAGGTGTATTTTGAAGAAATTTAGGATTTAAAGTTCAAAGGGGGTATGGACAAGGGCAGTTGCTTTAGGATTGATCTTTTTAGGCTCAAACTATCCAAGAGAAGGCCTTGATCCTTTCCTAGGTCTCATGAGTACTGTCAGTTGTTTCAACTTGGAGTTACCTAACTTCTAGTGAGCACAGATCCTCAGCCAGTCCTTAGAACTAGAAGAAATGCCTTAGTTACTCCTAAAAAAAAAAAAATTTTGTAGGCCCAATTCTCACTGGTTATGGTCATCCTTTGAACTTTTAAGTATGTCCTCACCTTTTTCTCTCTCTAATGATTCACTAAGTGCAGATACAAGTGTGTTTCCTTGGTGAAATTATTATGGAAATGTGGAATGTTAGAAGTCTATAATGTTCAATGTTTGCATGAATTTTAAACTTCTTAATTTCATGATTCTTAAGTGAACAGAGGTCCATTTCCATATTGCTCAGATTAGTCTGCTGCACTTATGTTAACTGTTCCATTGGCAGGGTCTGCTTGCCATACCCCCAAACCTATGAGGAGAAGTGTCCTCACTGGCTCGAGGGCAATGTGCAGCAGATTTATTGCAACATAACAGAAAAGGAAAACAAAACATACAGACAAGGCAAGACATGACAGACAGTGGGAAAGTCTATGAAATATGAAAACTGTACAAAATACAAGAGAACATATGTAAAAGAAATAAAGGAAATCTTAGGTGCAATCTAATCAGAATTTGGATTAAAATTTATCCCAACACATCTTCCTTGCATGTTCTTGAAGGATAACCTCTTCTTCTTTCTTCTGACGTTCCCTCTCGGCCTTCCTCTGCTCTGGAGTTTTGGGTATGGTAGGAGCCCGGACCCTCATTTTTCTCTTCTTTGGCTCAGGAGGGATCTCTGAAGATTTTACAGTGGGTGGCTCAGCGGGTTTGGTGGGGGATTTCCCTTTGGGGCCAGTACCTTTGGAGGGTTGCCCAGGCTGAGGCCGAGGTGGAATAGGAGATGATTGGGCTAGTGGAGGCGCAGGAGGGGCAACGAGAGATTTGGCTGGAGTTGGCATTTGAGATAGGAGAGGACCCTTCCCTTTTTCTGCTGTAGGGGGAGCCACAGGAGATGGAACTGGTAATTTCGCTGTAGGCACGGCAGGGCTCTTTCCTTTCGTGGACTTGCTCGGTGGTGGTGCCTCCTCAGACTGGGCAGATGGTTCTCTGCCAATTTTCAAAGAGCGAGATGGGGGAGTGGTCTTCTTAGCAGGAACTTTCCGTCTCTGAGGATAGGATTGGGCAGCAGGGGCATCTGAAGGGGCTACCACAGTAGGTTGGGCACTGGGATCCATAGGTGGTGCCTCCTCGGAGTCAGAATCAGAAGGAAAGAGCTCAGTAGGGTCTAATCCTAGGGCAGCAGCAGCCTGTCTGCATTCTTCTTTGGAGAGGAGGCGCCCATGGGGATCGTCCTGACTGGAAGCTCGGGTGACCTTTGGAGGTGGGGATGGAGGGGGGCTTGGATAGGTTGGGACAGCAGGAAAGCAACTCGCTGTTCCAAGATGTCAATTTTCTTGTTAGCCCACAAGAGATTGGTATCCGCAAGCTCCTTACTGAGACGGGTGATCTCCTAAGCATTGTTCAGTTTCTTCTCTAATAGCCGGTTATGCTTTTTCACCCTCTCAGCATTGGCCTTTTCCATGTCGTGATTACTTTGTAGTAGTCTGCAACCTTGCATTTGATGTCTCGATTGTCTCCCAACCTTTGGAAATATTTGTTGCTGTGAGCAAGCTTCAGATCACTAAGCTTCTACAGCAAGGGGTATTCAATGGCATGGCGGAGTTGGGCCATGCCATGGAGAACATCCCTCTTGATATAAGAATTGCCCCTCATGGCATGGAGGAGGGTGAAGTAGGGAGGGGTGTAGTAGGAGTGTCTGGGCAAGATTGGGAGAAATGAAGTGGAAGGAAGAGAGGGTGATGGAGCCTGGGGGGGGGAAGTGGGGGTTGTAGAAATGGTTTGGGTGGTCTGGGTGGAATGGTCAATGAATTTAGGAGGGGGTGGGAGAAGAGGGGGAATGGAAGGTATGGGTGGAAAATGAAATGAAGGAAGGGCAGCTGATGTGGATGGTTCAGGGGAAGGGAAGAAGGGTATGGTGAAGGGTTGAAATGGAAGGGAGGGGGGTGCAAATAGGGGTGCAAAGTGGGGGGTGGAGTGGGAAAGGTGGATGGGAATGGAATGGGGTCTGTCTGGGTAGAAGTGTTGGTGAATTGAGGGGGAGGTAGTATTAGAGGTGGAAGGATAGGGAGAGAGGGAAAGGAGTGGGCAGGTATGGTATCAGGGAGGGGGAAGGATGGAGGCGAGTCAATGGGGGTAGGGGCTGTGGGAACAGGGGAGGCAGAGGTGGAAGGGGGTTGTGTTGGGATAGGTGGGTTTGTCAATGTGTGAAGGGTGGATTGGAGGGTGGTTATGTCAGTTTGCATTTTGGCTTGGGTCTCTGTGGTGTTGGATAGTTGGGTTTGGAGGTCATGGATAAGGGAAAGGATATGAGTAACAGAATCTGAGGTTGGATGAGGGGGGGTAGGAAGGTAAGAAGGAATAGGTTGGAAAGGGGAAGTGGGGGCATGATGGAAGGTGGTAGGGGGGAAGGGGGGGGTCGGGTGAATGATGTGGTGAAGGGAGAGGAGACTCAGGGAGAGGGATGTCATGGGTGGGCAAGGTATCAAGCAAACTGGTCATGAAGGCTTGATACCCAAAGGTGGTGGCTAGGTTGAAGTCCAGGTCATGGAGAGGTGGGTCTAAGGGTTGATCACTAAGGGGTGTGGCTGTGGGAAGGGCAGGGGTAGTGTGTGAGGTTTTCTTTTTGAGGTAGGATATCAAGGGAGGGCTGTCAGGGTGAGGATCAGGGGCTATGGGAGAGACTGGGGATGTTGATTAGGGTGGGGTGGGTGAAGGTGGAGTGGTGAATGGAGAAAGGAGAAAGGAGAGGAAAGAGGAGAAGTGAAAGATGGAATGGGTGAAGAAGGGAGGGGAGAGTCCAGAGTAGTGGATGGAGGAATTACTACAGAAGCAGAGGGGACAGAAGCTCGCGCCACCTTTTTTGGGGCAAGGGTTGTTGCCATCTTTTTGGGGGGCAGGGGTGGCCGTTGCCACAATAGCTTCCTTTCTCTGCTCGGAGCCTCCTGAGCTTCAGTCTTCTTCTTCTTCTTCTGGGGATCCATTAAGCTTCTGCTGATCCCCCATTGTCTTTTAGCAAATGTGGTGGGAGTGAGGTCAGCAGATAACTCCCCCACTGGTATCTTATATCCTCCCCTCAGAAGTAGTCTGGTGATGAGTCTTCCATAGGGGAGAGTGTGGCTCTTCTTTTGCAGCCCTAGCTTCACCATTTTATCTTTCGTCGCCTCGAAGATCAACCAAGCAGCATTGAATCCATGGCTTAGAGAGAAGGAATACAGAGCATCAGCAATTGGTGTCCTCCTTTCTTGCTGATGGTTGGAGCAATAGATGTTCTTCCTCAAAACTTGATCAATGAACAATAGTTTAGGCTCCAAATCTCTTCTTCTGATGGAGTCCCCTGTGGCCTTCAAGCCTCTGGTAATGGCATGGGCAATTGTGTCAATGGGGGCACTCACAGGGGCACCATAACCGCAATTGGGATCAAATCTAGCAGTGATGCCCAGGACTTCAGCAATCAACTCTGGGCTAAGCAGCATCTCAAAGTTGTCAACTAATGCAAGGAGGCCTGGCTACCCTTGTGTGTCGGGTCTGAGCCTAAGGTGCTGGTAGAAGAGTTGCACTAACCTAGGGTAGGCTAGGGCAGGAATCATTTGCAGCAAGGGGAACAGACCAGCCTTGCGCAAGAACTCGATGGCAGGTGCTGACAATGGCTCAGATTCAAAGAAAGAGATATCAAAAATGGTTTCAGGCTCTAAGGGAATGGAAAGGAGGAGCTCAGAGGGTGTAGAATAATCCGATGCCTGCTACCACCCCCTTCCCTTTTTGCAGAGCCGTAGAGGACTTGGCTTTCTTAGGTGTAGGCTCCACAGTGGCCTTCTCCCTGGCTCTCTTCACAGGTGAGCTTTTAGGATCCATCACAATTTCCTTGGTGAGTGTGGAGCTACAAATTTGGCAGGAAATACCAGGAGCTGAGTCTAACCCTAAAAGTTAGGGTTCTATTTAATGGAACGCGCAAAGGATCTCCAGAGCTCTAAACAGGGGGCAACTATTAATGGGAGCTTGAAGAACAAAAATCTTAAAGTTCGAAGTGAACAATGATCTGAGGACAGGGTGTTAAAGGAGAGAGGTGGAGAGGAGTGGGAGCTAGGGTTTCGCTGATAAGAGAGAAAAGAGAAAGCAGTAAGGAAAAGCAGCACGGGGTGGGATTTAAATATTGCGAAGCTCAACGCGCTTTAGAAACGTCCGCCTGCTGGTTGGGAATGAATGGGTCGCGAGATTCGATGTTCCTTGAAACTGCGCGATGCAGCCCACCCAGTTCTTTGAAACTCGCGACAGCACAACAAAGTAGTTCCTTATGAACTGCGCGAGATGGGACCAAACTCATTATTCAGAACCTTGCAATGGCTTAATCGAGGCAGAATTCACTCACCCCCCAGTCCGCTGTTTGACCCTTACCAAAGGGGTGGATTCTCTCACAGACTCTCTTCCAGGGACACCCCTAATCATTATAAAGCATTCACAATTCTTATACTCTCAAGGCAAGAAAGTCACACGTCACGCAAAGCATTCAAATCATCATTCAATCACTTAAAATTATCACACAGGGGAAGTTGGTATCAAAGTAGGCATTAAAGCACTAAACTCAAATCCAACAAGATTGCAAACTATTCCTACAAACTGTAAAGTGCATATTATACAATGATGCACAGTTCTTATCATCAATTCAATGAAAGATCCCCTTCAAGTTCTGAGGATCCTTCACCAATCAAAAATTGGCCCTTGGGATTAACCACTGGTTGACTGGGCAACCTTCCCTCTTCTCTTTTGGCTAGGGTGTTCACTAGTTGTCCCATCTGCTCCTCCATCTTCTTGATGCTCTGACCATGAGAGTTCACAGTCTGAGCCAAGGAACCCAAGTTTTGCAATGAAGCCAAGACTTGGTCCTCGAAAGAAGTATTTCTTGGTTGAGAAGGGGGTAGAACCAACTGATTTTGCTGCTGATGGAGCTGCTGGTGGTGCTGGAAGGTAGACCTCGGGGCATGCCCTTGATTGAACTGCTGTTGTGGCCTTTGTGGTAAAGCCAACATCTGCTGGGGCTGCATGTAGTTATCTTGCTTCCACCTTAGATTTGGGTGGTCTCTCCATTGGTAACCAGCATTTTGGTGCTGGTATCCATATGGCGTGCTGGTATCCATATGGCAGCCTGTTGTAGCCCCAGTTGTTGTCTTATAAGACCAAAGGCGGCTGATGTTCCAACATTAATTCAGGAAATTGCCCTGCAGATGGACATTCCTCCAGTGTGTGCTGTGGGGACTGGCATATCAGACATGCCTCCGCCACATGAGCAGCCCCTCTGGGTTGTATCACAGTCAATAATTTATCAAACTTCATAGAGAGGTTTGCCATCTGCAGCCGTAGGTCATCATTCCCAGACACATCATAAATTTTTCCTTTGGATCCAGCAGCAGGCCCCACCTTTGACTCAGATTCTTGATGAGTTCTTGCCAGGGATTGCTTTTGAAAAGCATTCTCACTAATCACCTCAAACAATTCCCATGCCTCCTCAGCAGTCCTGTGCATGTAGGATCCACCACAAGAGGCATCGACCATATCTCTGTTTTTCTCATCAATCCCATTGTAGAAGCTTTGTATAAGCTGCCACTCAGGGATCTTGTGATGGGGGCATTGTTTGAGCATCTCTTTAAACCTATCCCAGGACTGATTAAAATCCTTAGTTGGGGATTGAGAAAATGCAAGAATCTCTTTCCTCAACTGGCTAGTTTTGGTCTCAGGGTAGAACTTGGTTAGGAATTTGGCTGCAGGTCTTTCCATGAAGCAATGCTATTGTTGGGAAGAGTGGCCAACCAGGTACTGGCCCTATCCTTCAGAGAGAAGGGAAAGAGTCTGAGCCTAGTAGCCTCAGGTCCCAAACCAGTGATATTAAAAGTGGTGCACAAGGCCAAGAACTGGTCAATATGCTTGTAAGGGTCTTCTTTGCTAAGCCCATGGAAAGCTGGCAGCATCTGGATGATTGAAGTTTTTATCTCATAATTCCCTTGAACATCAGGGAATTGAATGCTATAAGGGGAGTTGTAGTCATCCGGAGCATTCAACTCCTTGAGGGTTCTGGGGTGTTCTTCACCCATAGTTGTTGTTGCATATTTACCTGGGGGCTCTCCTATGGTGTGCCTGTCTCTTCTAAGTCGCCTTCCCCTTTCTAACTCAGGGTTTAGAGGCTCTAAAGTAGGGCTGAGGGATCTCCTCCCTAGCATACAAGCACGCCCACAACAAGGAAAGCTTCTTGCAGGCACATTGTAAAAGAATACTTGTACACAAACAAATTTATCTAACTATTTTACAGCTACCCAAAGAATACATTTAAACTATCCTAGATACTGCTGGAAAAATTGTTTAAAAAGAAAGATAGACAGAGCTTCAGAGTCAGAGAGTTTGCAAACAGAGGTAGCTACGCTCCAATTGCAGTCCAACTATCCTTCACTGCTGCTGTCCAGATCTGCAAGGAAAATTCACAATTATCTCAGTAGTATCAATTATTCACATGTATAAAGAATCCTTAAGAATACAAAAACTAAGGGTCTACTATTATATCATCTCTCCCCGGCAACGGCGCCAAAAACTTGTTGCTGATCTCAAGTGTGCTTCGCTTATTGGTTGGTGTTGAAAGTTATTTAAAAATCAAACACAAAATAAAACAGGGGATGAACCAGCACAACTCGGAAATGCTAGACCTGCAAGATACAGGGTCCTTTGTAGCAAGTTTTGATAAGTAAGAGTTTATCCCACAGGGAAAGGTGATCTAAGGCTCCAAGGGAGCCATCTCTATGATCCCTCCGGATCATCTCTGATTTGGCGATCCCTAAAAGGAGGGGAGTTTAAGGTCACTTATTCTAAGTATTCTAATAACTAAATTACAGAAAGGATTGAGAGGATGGATGGAGTGTGGAAAATAATTATAAAAAGGTGAGAAATATGTTATTGAGCCAAGGTCAGAGGAGTTTTTGTAACTCAGATTTAGATCTGATGTTATAGAAATCCTATCCAGAGGCAACATTATCACCTCTGAGGAGAAAGGATCCAACCCATCTCTACTGCCATGACTTCACCCTTAGGGCTATAACCTGTCCACTTGAAGGGTCACAGACTATCCCATAGGGGAGCCACTATCCAGGGATGGGTCAGAACATGACAAATAATTCATTACAGGCACTATTTCATCCAGGCTACCAGCTCAGGAATCCATAGGGAACCTCAACCTCTAAAGTTCCATATGTGGAAAACCATGATAGCCTGCATACGTAACCCGACAAGTGATTGAGTACAACCTTCGATCCAGCTGTCCATTGCTTGAGAGAGGCTATAATGGTTCAGTCACCAACCTACAATCTCTATAACCAGATCAGATCCGACATCTGATGGAAGATCTATACAAATATGGGGGAGTCTACCTCTGTACAATCCCTCACCAGGCTTCTACAAGCTTAGGTGAAAAGAAGAAGGATCCATCTTGGATCGGTGGATCAGAATCACCCTAAGGCTATAATCTGTCCACTTAAATGGGCACAGACTATTCCAGAGGTTATCCTCCTCACGGAGCCCAAGACAAAACAAGATTATTGCTGCTACCACCATGTTCACTAGGCTACCAGCTCAAGCTCCCATGGGGATTTCAGATCTAGTAGGTCCTGTGGTGGGGCTAAGGCTGGAAGACCATGATAGCCTAGACACACAGGTTACTTGGATCTGAGTGGCCCTTAAAATCAGTCCTCCATTGCTTTGAAACACAGCCAAGGCAATGGGGGATCACAAGGCAGCAGCCTTGCATGGAGCATCTCACATATAAACAACCATCCCACAAAGTATAAATCCTATTACAAAACTTCCATTAATCTAACTCAAAAACATATATAAAGTCATAGCCAGCAATTGCTGGACTATGGCGAGAAGAAAAGAAAAAGAAAAAGAAAAAACTACTTACTGCTAAAAAGAAAGAAAAAAAGAAAAGCGATCTGTGATAGGTTCCCAGATACCTAAACCTAAGCTAGGCCTGGGTATATATATAGCAGTGGGGTGGCGATGCATTAGGGTTAGGAAACCCTAATTTTAATGATGCCACGTGGCCTTCTACTGATCCTTGGATGCCTCGAGGCGTGTGCACGGAGATTTGAGTGTGAGAGTGCGTGCCCTAATCACTAGAAATTTCTAGAATGCCCTCTGCTGATGAGATGGAAGTTTAGGTTCAGAGCCTCGCTAGGTAGCTGGAGTTTCCCAGACTTCTCGCGTGGTAGCTCATTGCTGTTCGCTAGGATGATTTGACACTGAGGCTTCAGCCGTCGCGAGGTTGCCTTGGTTTGCTCTTCAGGTAGTCGCGCGGTAGAGAGTTAAGCTCTCGCTGGGTTAGAGTTCAGAAGGTTGAATAGAAAATACAGTCTCAAGCATCGTGAGGTTGTAATTCAAGCAGTCACACGGTAGATTAGTCTTCACTGGGCAGCAGCGCGAGAACTGCACAAGCTCTTCTCTTTACTTGGACTTTGCGAGTTGCCTCGCGAGATTCTTTTGAGTTCTAAACTGCGTGAGGTTCTTTGTCTCACTCAATCTTCGCGAGATTGGGTTTGCCTTTGCCAGGATGCTTTCTTTCTTGAATGGAGCGCGAATTGCGTGAGGCGTTCTTCTTCTGAGAATTGTACCCCACAGTGACTGCGCGAGACATCTTCTGAAGCTCTCTCTCCTCTGCTGTCTTAAGCGACCTTCGTGAGATTGAGAGAGGTCTGCTTTGAACTACGCGACACTGAGCGTTGTGTTCTACCCTTGAGCTTCGCGAGAGCTGCGCGGAGTTGAGTTTCTGAAGCTCCCCAGTAATTCATCTGCGTGGGAGGTTACCTGTAAAGCCTTGGGAAGCTCAGCTGATCTGCGCGAGGCTTCAAGGTTCATTCTTGCTGAGGGGCATCTGGTGCCAAAGCAGGCTCCATAATAGGATTCTTGGCCTTAATTCACTGCTGATTATTTCCTGAACAAAACACTTAAGACGAGTTTATTAGGTGGCTAAGGGTCTAATCAAAGGTTAAGTTAAGGGGTGAAAAGTGGTACTTTTCAGGTCTTAACAATGGACTCACAAAGTCTCCCATTGCACAAATGGCGACTCCAATGTGGATAGGTTTTCAGGACTTCTCCTTGAATTAGGTACCATTGCATGTTCTTTTTTATTTTTTACTCACTTTGGTCTATATTTGTGTTTGTTTGTATACTTACCCCTATGATTCTGGATTTTTACTTACCCCTACGATTTCGTCTTTATACACGTAAGTCGTTTGGCGGGCCTAGTTGATAATTTAGTTTAAATTTCTGTCATTTACATTTCTTTACATTTTCCTGCCTACTCACTTGACCAGCCCAATCTTTTTCTTATTACTTGGCATATTTAACCAGTGAACGCCGACCCGTAGTGGCGGCACGGGACTCTCATAGCCCGGATTGAGAACGGTGGCAAAAGCCCCATCTTTTGACTTAAGCGAACATCCCTTAAAAACTGAATGCTAAAATGAACCAAGAAGGGACTTAATAATTTACTTCGCGCAAGTAGTTTTTACAAAAAGGGGGAAAATAGGTTACGATACATCTGTCCTAGTTCCAAGTAGAGTGGCAGCCCTAGTTGTTACGATCTCAAAAAGAACCACCTCATCTAGTATCTGAGAAGGTGCTCATGCTGGAGGTATATATAGTGGGTGGCCAAACTTATTACGAAGCCTTAAAACCTTGGGGAGTGCATTAGTTACATCGAATCGGCCTTATATTCTTTAGTCGCGGTGAGGAGAAACCCGATAAAGGCTAAAAGAAGAGTCCTAGGAGGCATTGACTCAAAAACCCAATTTCTAGCCCAACTCAAATTTGTAATCTGGAAAATAAATGTATAATACGCCTTCATCGCCAAAATATCCATAAATTTTCTCATGCGTGCATACTATGCACGCATAGCTTATATACTATTTTCCAGAATTGGGTGCCTTTGTCACAGTTCCCTGAACACCCCGCGTACGTTGGTATTTAGGCTCCCAATAATTCCTACACTCTTAGCACCCCAAAACACCCTTGCCGGTCAAGAGAGGTCACCCTCCTATTGGCTCTTCTGAGGGATCGAGGTGTCACATGGAATCTCGTGCCTTTAAAGATCAAGAGATTTTCTCTTTGATTCTTAAAAAGGGCATCTGGGTCTCGTGGTAGGAAGTGTTGGGGGTGTGAGCACATCCGAGAAGGGACTTCCAAAGGCCCTAGAAAATGTTGTAAAGGAAAGAAAGAAGAAATCCAAAAGAGATTGTTGATATTATGGTTGTCCTTCAAATTTCAAAATAAAAAGAAGAGAGAGATCATCAAAATTAAAAGAAAATCCTTCAAAAAAATATATAATAATCATCAAGAAAGAAAAATTGAGAAAGAGCTTTTGTTGCCATAGCCACGGCATCGTCACACCCACCATCATCTAGTAGGGGAAGGAAGAAGATACCTTTCGGGCCATACCCAAGAAATCCATACCCTACCCACCACCAAACCATGTCTTGGGCAATCGATCCAACCGTCTTTGACTCGAATTCATCCCCACCGCATTCCCCACCTAATTCCCACATAGAGGAGATTCCCATCTCCAATCCCTCCACCCAATCCTGATTTAATTTCATGGGACCATTTGGAGCACCCATTTTTCCCACCACAGCCGCTAAAGATACACCCCATTTTCTGACATCAACCCACCATACACCCAACTTTCCACCCGGCTATCCTTCCACATCTCAAGTCAACCCCAATGTCCCCAACACATTAACTCAACCACTACCACCTCACGTGTCAAGTAAACCATCCAAATCCACCCCCATGATCGATCCCATGGTCATGATGGAGGAGATGATAAGGGCATACACGGCATGGAAGGCCTCCCAAAGCCTTCCCAATCTACCTCAAATGCCGACAAACCCCCAACAAATTCTCCAAAATCTCTATAGCACCTGCACTTAAAACACTAACCCTAACCCTAACCAACCTCCCATAATCCACACCACCTACCATGGAGCCAGCCAAGTGGCCCCCAAAGGCCACATGCACAAGCCCAAGCCCCTTCCGGCTCAAACCCAAGGATAACACCATCAAACCCTTCATTATTTCCCCAATTTCCCCAACCAATACACCCTGCTCCCCCTCAAATGGTAAACCCATACAAATCCCAACAAGGGAACCCATCACAAACCTCCAACGAACCCCAATTTACACATCCTCTCACCCGCCAACCCAATCATCAAAATTCCCATCAAGCATAGTGGCCTCATCAGGCACCCACTTAACCGCTCTAAAACCCCCAGTTCACCCATCCTCTTACCCCCCAACCAAGTCATGGGAATCCTTACCTACCCCAATGGCCTCACCAGGAACCCCCTCAAAACCCGCTATTCACACATCCTCTCACTCCACAAACCAGTCATCAAAATCCTCAAGTACAGTGGCCTCACTAGGCACCCATCCAGAATCTGCCGAATAACCTCATCCCTCCTCCACTTATTGATGAAGGCCATCAATATGAAGAGGATGAAGCACAAAATAGTGGGGCCTATGCAGGGGAATTTGTCAGTTCCAATCCCCCACATCCCCTCCTCACCAACCAATAGGCACCTAGGAATGAATGGGGGCAGCTTAGTGGGGAGCAGCCCCAGTTGCCCACCTGAAATCATTTGATAAATATAAAGGCACCGACAACCCTATTGCTCACCAGAAATCATATTTTGGCGACATGTGCCATTATGGCAGAGATGAACGACTTCTCATCAAAGTGTTCTAAAAAAGTCTCATAGGCCCAACTTTGTGGTGGTTCACTTCTATCGGACCATCCATGATAAGAACGTGGAGAGACTTCACCCACCTGTTTCAAGAATAGTATGTGTACAACATCGATATCAAGCCCCACAAATCTGATTTGGCTCTGTTAAAATGTAAGTTTGATGAAATGTTCAATGAGTATCTCGGAAGGTGGAGGTCCCTAGCAGCCCAGGTGAGGAACCACATTCTGGATGAAGAACAGATTGAGATGATCTCCAAAACCGCTTTGCCAGTCATATCCGATTTTCTTGTATACCAGCAGCAAGCCAGTTTTGCTGACCTAGTGAGAAATGCCAACCGCTGTGTAGATGCGATAAGAGAGGAATAGAATCGTGGCCACTGGGGCCCTCAAATTTATAGAGCAGAGAAATGAGAAGAGGGCAGGTGGGGATATCCAAGCAATAATGACCTCGCAGCCCAGCATCAACATAGTGCCATTTCAATTTGGGGTAGTATAGCAATCCCCAGTCCAAGCAGAGCCAACACAGAGACCTGACAAAGGTCCAGGGGCACAGATGACTCGAAACAAAGGAGGGCCCGATTTAATCGAGCATTCACCCCCTTGGGACAATTCCTAAATGTACTTTTATCATTGTTAATCGGAAAGGGTTTGGTCACACCATTTCAACCTCGACCACCACCGAATCCACTCTCAAGGAACTACGATCTGAACACACACTGCAACTTCCACCAATCGGGAAGTCCTTGACTAGGAATTTTGTTTGTAACTCTTCCCAAGTGGTAATCGAATCTTGAGGCAAAGAATTCAGCCACTTCTTTGCCTTATCCTTTAATAAGAATGGGAAGAGCCTCTACCAACAACATGTTTATTTTAAATAGGGTCAAGACTTCTAAAAAGGTTGTGAGATGGCCATAGGGATCCTCATTGCTAAGCCCATGATAACTAGGAAGCATTTGAATCAGATTGGACTTACTTTCGAAATTCCCATTACCGCTTGCTGTGGGTAATCATATACACGTGAGAGTTGTAAGAGTGGACGGTGTATAATATTCCCTCAATGTTTTAGCCTCTTATTTTTCTTTTCCCACCATATTGAATCGAATCGGGGGTAGGGCGGGGTGGCAAGAATGTTCAAAACTCACAACGTTTTGAGAGGAATGAGAGTTAGTGCAAATACGTCGGCATGTCCTATCAAGCTCAAGGTCTAATCGCTCAAGAGAAGGAAATTGCAACCTCTACCTTGTCATAAATAGAAGAGAAAACAAAAATAAATAGTTAGCCTAATAATTGGAAATCAGAGACGCGTACCTTAGCCTCTCACAACGTCCTATGATAAACTTTGGTGTATTCTAGCCATTGATCTCCCAAGCCTAAAAATAAAGCAAACTATAGTTAGTATATTGATACAAAAAAGTATAATAAATCAGAAATCAAATAAAGATAAAGTCAAAATCCCCGGCAACGGTGCCAAAAACTTGATCATTTTATTTCAAAACCTTGCAAGTGCACAAGTTCGAATGTACTAGGGCAAGTACAAGGGTGTCGAACCACAAGGATTCGTCATTTACCTCTTATTTAATTTCTGTTTTATTGAATAATATTGTAACATTAGATTTCCTAAATTTAAATAAAATAAAAGAAACCTAAAATAGTATGGAAATAGGAAAAAGAAGGCAGCCAGGAATCTCTCTTGGATTTCAGATCAGTGGACAATAAAACCTATTTCTTTTCTATTGAGAATCCGAATACTCAAGCTCCTGGCTATAAGCTCAGTTCGTCATTTATGAATTAGAGAGATTTAATCATGAGTTAGGTAAATCTAATCATTAAGTAATCATTGCACCTAACCAACTAAGACTACCCTACAGGTCTAGCCCATCGGCAAATATCCTATCCAATCTAATCCCAATCCCCACAAGGCCACTGAAATTAGATTTAACAGAATTATACCATTACAATCACTCATTCTCAATGACTCTTGGAACATCTAACATGCAATTGTACCATTAACATTGAATTCAAAATAAAGAAAGAAAATAAACTTTTACTGAATACTTATCCAAAATTTGCAAGAGATCCCCAGCCGAAGCATTAAGCATGCATAGATTCAGAGACCTTTATCATTGCTGAATCAGGCCTTGATTGATGACCATAGTCAATCTCTATCCATCCCAGAACTACTCCTAACCTAAGCTACAAAAACTCACATCAGAGCCCTCTAGAAAAGTTCCAGCGTGTGAGTCCCCTAAAACCTAACCCTAGGATCCTTAGTTATAGATTTATAAGGCCTTAAAACATTGTACATGGCAAGTAACCCTAGAAAATCTCTAAAAATCCTCTACGAAAGATGAATCTGGATGGAACCGGGCACGACTTTGAGTTATCCAGTCTGTTAGAAGAGATTTTCGGAGAAGATCTCGGCGTTGAAGCATATCCACAGCTGATTTTTCACTCAGAAATTGTTTCCTAACCGGTCGACCTTGGACTCTCAACCAGTCAACTTCAGCTCTACTTTATAGGTTGAAGATGCCCCACGAAGCTTCATACTGCTTTAATTATCTTACCGGTCAGCTTCAGTTGTGACCGATCGAATTTCGTTGTCTAATTTTCAGTTGTTCTATTTGCTTGTTATTTAATCAGTCGACTTGGCTTGGATCGGTCTGTTTTGATATTTCTGAAGTTGTTTGGTGTGTTGACCGATCGAAACAGCCATTTTGACCAGTCGAAATGGACTTTCTTCTTTTCCTCTTGGGTTCTTCTCTATTGTGCTAACTTGACTGGTCGAAAATGCATTTTCAACTGGTCAAAAGGTCCTTATGATGCATCCCTTCAGTCGTTTCTTCTTGGATCCTTTTAATTGCTTCGAGTTTCTTTATAATTTTGCTCCTTTAATCACTTTTTACATTTAACCAAATTTCACACCTGTTGCATCACAATACAAACTAAAAGCACACATTAGTAATTAAATAAGGGCTAAAAATGCCAAGATTTGGGGATAAATTATACAACTTTTGAGTCCAATTACACCCCCAAACCTAACTTTGCTAGTCCTCTAGCAAAGACAACTTTAAAACTATAACCCAGAAGAAAATTATTCTAATAATATACATACTAAATTAAGAATTTAAAAGCCACTTTCATAGGGAGCACGATTGCATTTAGCGTATGCAATAAGCCTTAAACCCCTAGGTGATCCCTAGTGGAGGAGTTGTGTCTCCTGAGGGTTTTCAGTGAAGACGCCCACAAATTTCCAAAAACAATTTTTAAAATCATCGGTAAAAGAGTTTTCAAAATTAGTTTTCATATAATATATGCATTTTAAAATTGAAACCTATAATCAATTTTAGCCTGCAAATTTTTATTTTTCAAATACCAATGCCATGACAATTCTACCGTTGTTTATTCCAATCAATCCAATGCTATGATCCTTAGACTAATCTTTCATCCATGCCAAGAGTATTGTGTGTGCATGTGCCAATGTCTAAATTGTTCTATCTTTGGATTACTCCAAACCAGGAATCATCGGATCTCAAATCTCGACACAATCCTCACTTTAGGAATACACTCATAACAAAGTCACTCCGATGAACGGTCTACGATTTCGCTCACATGTGAGATGGAATTACAACACAATTTAAAAGGATCTCACATGATATATGATAGATGGTGCGTCAAAGAAATCAAAAAGTAATCTCATAAAAGAATGATGCTTGTATCCTAAGCATGTTACACCATGTTCTATAGTCATTGCATCATCACCCTCCACAAGGCATTTACCACTCGAGATTGGATCGAAAAGGTCTTTTTCAAGGGTTGTAATGGGGCTCGGGTGAAGGTCAGGAAAGAAAGGGAAGATTGGATTCAAAGTGCTTTGAGAAATCGGAAAAAGAAACACATTTGGATTTTCTAACTTTGCACTCTTCCTTTTTTAGATTTTCGCTTCTTTTTTTCTTTTCTTACTTCACTTTTCTTTCAACTCTCCTTTTCATTTTAAACGCACCTCATATTTTTCATCTACCTTTTTCACAAATATTTTTTATCTTTTCTTACTTCACTTTTCTTTCTACTCCCCTTTTTTTATAGATATATTCCTACCACATATTTCTAGTAAACTCCATTCTCATGCCTCTTCAGTTACTCTCATCCTTCGTTCCCAATTTCTCAAAGATTGAAGAGTAAAGCTTAAATTTTTAGAAATGGCGTTGGGGTTTGGTTAACCTAGCTTATCAAGAAATATATACAGGCCAAATTTTCAACAAGGCTCAAAGGGGTACTAAAAGGTAAATAAGTATGAGGTGAGGCATTTTAAGTCCAAACGAGCCAAAGATGGCCTTTGATCATCTCCTTTCCCAGTGGTAATGATGCTTATTTTTTTTTAATTCAAATACAGTGAGTTCTAGTACAATAGTATAACCAATGCGTAATCAACAAACCGAGAAAAAGCATATGAGATTAAAACCAATTAAGCACGAATTTCAAAGATACTCCGAATTCATTTTAACACTCATCAAGAACGACATAAAATTTCTAAAACTTTCTGGGTTTAGTCAATTTTAGGATCTTGGAATTCCAAATTTAAACCAATCCATTGATTTCCGGACTAAAGCATGGCAAATAGTGTAAAAATTATCTAAGCATGAATTTCATACCAGTCCTTAATGTTCACATTGGAGTTAATTATCCTAAACAATAGCAGTTTTATTATGGCATGGATATTGAAAAATTACAACCTACATGCATCTTTGATTACTTTTCAAAAACTATGGCAAAAAAACTCATGATGGCTTTAAAAATAGGACAAGGCATTGAGGGTGTATATAAAACAGTGGTTCAATATAATATGTGCAAATAAGAATTATAAACCCTGCACTTGGCACAACACCCCCAAACCTAAGTGGTGTTATGTCCTCATTGCACAAAAGAACAACCCTATATAGCACCAATAAGGTAATCTGAAAAAACAAATAATGTCAAATCAGCCCATGCACTAACAAATTCCACTCACTGTCCCTTACGTTTTTGGAAAAATGAAGGATGAGGAGGTGGCTGCAAAGTGACACCCTTTCCGTAAGAGGGGAGAAGGGAACCACCCAAGTCATCATCATCGGCATCAACGACGAAGGGAGACAATTGGTTACGCAAGTTATTCATTGCTTTCTCCCATTGTCGACGAGCCTCCGCATGCTTTAAAGCAGCCTCCGCAAAAGACCTGTCAATCTCCCTGCGGTAATACTCCTCATATTTTAATTTGAGCTTTACTGCCTCATAGTCCTCCTTCAATGTGAACCAATTCTCTCCATGAGAAACTGTCAAATAACATTCGACTGCCAAGGAAGTGTCCCATCGGTGAAGTTCTTCCTCAAGAGCATCGGTATACATACCCAAAGCATAGACAAAAGCGGCATCGACCACGACCCGGGACCGAGTAGGTTCTCCTTGAAAAGGCACAATGGCCCAGGTCGAGGGGTTAGACACAACGAGGTCGCATGGACCTTAGTGGCGCACAACCAAAGCTAAAGTGGTCCCATCCTCAAGCACCTCTTGTACAATCCCCTGTGTGACTGGGGAAAAGGAACTGCGTTCCTCCAAATCAATAGGCTCGGGAGCAATGCTGGCCTCCGACTCTCCTGAAGCAAATGGGGGAGTCAGGTCATTAGGCTCCGTAGTAGGGGTCTCAGGTGGGGCCATATATGAACCCTCATCCATGAAAGGCTCATCAGCAGGAGGTGTAGGGGAAGGTGGACTAGGCGGAGGTGCAGGTCCATCATCATGGGAAGACCCACTCGGACTTGACCTTGATAATAATAACGAAATTCCCCCTAACACCTCATGTAAAAATCCCTGCACAAAAGAGCTCAACACGAATCTCGAGCTGCCCCACCTCCAAAGCATGAAGGCGCTGCTCCACCATGGACTGAGATGTACTCAGGAAAAATGAGTCCATGGATGGGGTAGTGCTCCCATAAATGGCCTCATCTAAGAGGCAATTGTAACCACTGCCGTTGATGTCAAAGGTGTCAGTAAAGAATGTGGTGGGGGGTATAGAAGATGTCATAGAAGTGGATGGGGTGGGTACACACTCCGGTGTGATAATAGGATCCGTGAAAAGCATGGTGACCGGAGATGGAGTGGTAGGTGAGTGAATGGATGTAGTCTCAACTCGGGAGAAAGGATGTAGCAACCTTAATTTTTGCTATATTTGACTCGTTGACCCTGGATGATCATGTGATTGTTTTGACCAATTTGACTTTGGTCAAACGTTTTAGGTCCGTCACGCGGTCTCTCACCCACCTATTTTAATTAGGTAAATACACCCAAACATAATTCTGACAACAAATTCCTAATTCGAGCAATAATTTGAAACTCAAACCCTTATGTGAGGTGTGAGTGTTGCACATGAGTCGAACTCTGAAATCGGGAGAAGTTTGATTCTGCCTTTTCAAGCACTATAATTATAACATTGGGCTTACTTAGTCATTATTAATGAATAATTTAAAATGAGAAGGATGGCATGCGATTGATCAAGCGTGATCAGGTGCACCCTAGGCACAAGCCTAACTCGAGCACAATGACCCAAACTATTATATGTTTATAGGTATAGGTATACATTGTCTATAGAAATATTGGTGTAACTAAGTACGCAAGCCATGAAATGACACCATGGTTACGAGCTTGCTTGGTAAATAGGAGGTCTAGGGATCAGATCCTATTGAATGGGTTTTAGAACTCATTTTGGACCTTATTTTGGACCTCTAGATGAAGGCCCATACATTGATTCATGGTGTGTTGGCTTAACGCCGAACTGGACTCCCTTTAGTATAAAGAGAAAACCCACACAGACTTAGCCATAGTTGTGAATTATGTTGAGAAGAGCAAGGGAAATCGAAAGAGAGAGCTGAGAGAACTAAACCCTCCACTCCTCTTCTTCCTCCTTTAAAACCCAAAACGTTGACCTCATCTTTTGCAACCCTCTTCTCCTCTCTTTCCACTTTTGGTGAGATCATAGCCATTGATCACCTCTCAAACCCCTTTTGGCCTATTTTATACCACAAGCGACCTTCAATTCTGACATCGTAAGATCTAAAGAGGAGGAGATTGAGTCATCGGATGAACGACAAGCGTTGGCATCGATTCCTTTGATTTCGACGATCGTAGGCTTCGCATGCACGATTTAACAAGGTAATTTTCAAAGTCCACCGCATGCATGCATAGATTGTAGGATGAATTGTGAGAATTATACTTGATTATGTGTGTGCATTTGAATTCGTGCAAGGATTCGAGAAAGTCGAGTTTGTATTGGAAGAATTAAATCACCAAAGAAAAGAGCGAGAGCTTCAGTGTTGATTCAACCGTCATAGACTCCGTCTATACTATTTAGAAGGTAAGATTCATGATTCGATAGTGTGGAATTAGTTTAGAATGAATTTTTGTGGGTGATTTGGATTGCATGTAAGGATTTGGGTGATTCGGATTGAAGAGGAAGAGACCCAACTGCATGTTGAATCGCATAGATTTGCTTGAGCGAATTGACAATCACTCGAGCAAGACACCTTCAGAAACAAAGGAAAATGTTTGAGAAAAAAATTCGCTCGAGCGAATTTTCCGTAAAAATCAAGCCAAAAAGTTCAGGTCAAATTCGCCCAAGTGAGTTTGAGTGTGCCACATGGAATTTGACAAAATAGCTCAAGCGAATAGCCCTGTCTTTGGCGACCACAGTCCTTCCTTTGGAAGGGCTTAAAGAAGCTTTGATTTATCTGATCCCTCTGTCATTGATAGATAGTTATGAACTTAATCTGATATAGATTGAGAACCATAGACCGTCTATAGGAGCCTTCACATTGCTTTCGTGTGACTTCAAAATCGAGGTAGGGAAAACTCAATGCACAATTTCATCTTGATTTTTGATTCATAGACTCTATGATATAATTGAATGTAAACCTTGAATTTGAAATTAAAATTGATCTTTTATGTATCGAATTATGAAAATAATTTATAGGGAAATTCAATGCTCAATTCCGTTTTTGATTTGATCCGTAGATCTTAATGATAGAAATGAACTGATGATCATTAGAATTGAAATAGAATTTGTTAAACCTTACTACACTGAATATTTGAATTCATTGGATTGTTGAATGGCATTGAATCTTTCAAATTATCAAACTCTTTGAACTTTGAACTTTGTATATGAATATGAACATCGAACAACAAACCTTAAATACGAATATGAACCTTGAATTTGAACTTTGAATATGACTTTGAAATCGGGGAAGAGGAGTAGAGCCTCCAGAGAGGGGTAGAGGCCCCAAGGTTTTGACCTCCTAATGGAATGCTCTATTCCCACTTAATGGGATGGTTTAGCCCCAATGGAATATTGTGAATATAACTCTGAACTTCAAATTTTGAATGTGGCTTTCAATATGAACTATGCACATTGCATCGATTCTAAACTCTAATATAAGAACTTTGAATTCCATATGTGAATTCGAAGTCTGAATAAGAATCTGAATGTGAGTATGAATCTTGAATTTCATCTTAGAATATGACTCTGTAATCAAGTGGGGAGAGGAGTAGACGCTCCAAAGAGGGGTAGAGGCCCCAATGTTTTGACCTCATTTCCGCCTAATGGAATGCTCTGTTCCCGCTTAATGGGATGCTTTAGCCCCAATGGAATATTGATCATAATATGAATCTAAGCTTTGAACTTGAATCTGAAGTTCAAACTTTGAATATGAAATCCGTATATGAACTCTGAACCCGAACTTTGATCTCTGAATATGAATGCCGGATATGAATATGAATCAGACTCTGAATAAGAGAGAATTTGAATATGACCATGAATTTTGAACTCTGAACTCTTTATATGATTATGAACTCTAAACTTTGTGTACTTTGAAACTCTGAACTCTATATTTGAACTCTGTATATGATTTTGAATATGTGAATCTGAATCCTATATGTGAACTCCGTCTATGAACTCTGGATGGGAAATACGTGCATTGGCAGGCAACCCGCACAAAGTGAAAACCGTACATTAGCGGGTAAACCATATACTGTGAAAATTGTACATTAGCGAGCAACCCACACACGGTGAAAACCATACATTGGTGGGTAAACCGCATACTATGAAAACTATACATTGGCGAGTAACCCACATGCGGAGAAAACTACACATTGGCGTGCAACCCACACATGGTTAAAAACCGTTCATTGGCGGGCAACCCGCCTAATGTGAAAAGTGTTCTTTGACGAGCAACCCGCATACTCTGAATATGAATAAGTAAATTTGGAATGATGTGAACTTTGAACCTGGAACTTTAACACTGAATGTGAACTTGAATATGGATTGGAATATGAACTCTGAACCGGAAATCCTAATGTAAATCATGAATCGTACGAACTCTGAATGTGAAACCCGGAAAAGAACTCCAAATGTGAACTTTGAACTTTAATATGACCTCTGAAGTAGAACCCTGACATTGAATTTTGACTTGAGAACTCTGATTTTGAAGTTAAGAACTTACAAATTCTGTTTTGGATATGTCAATGCTTTGTTCTGTTTCCGATACGAAAATACCTTCGAAAGATTAGTCATTTTGCTTTCCGTGTGATATGAAAAATACTTATGGAATTTAGCCTCTGTTTTGGAATGAAAATGCTTCTACCATTTAGTTCCAATCTCCTTTTATGAAAATGCCATTGAAACTTAGTTTTCTTTTTTTGCTTTGAAAATGCCTTTGAATTATAGTCATTGGATCTATGCATTACTTGAAAAGATGTACATTGGTATTGATCTTTTCTCTACTGAGCTTAGAATGTTAGCTCATCCCATCACCTTGTGCCATAGGTGCAGATAGTAGTCAGATCCTTGAGCTTGAGAGCAGTCCTAGTTACGTGTCGGAAGTCGTAGAAGATCTTCCACCTAAGGATTTTTGCCCATAGAGTGTGACTTTTGAAAATCAGTGATTCGTTCTTGTTTAGAAGTAAGAACGAATCACTGATTATTTAGATCTTCTGTAGTTAGACTTAGCATATGTCAGTGATTCATTCTTTCTATAGACAATCTGTAATTTAAACCACTATATAAGTGATGGTTGGCCGTCGTTGATGGTCTTTAAGTTTTAGTTCATGTTCTGTATTTAATGGAATATCTGTTATTGCCATGGTTCATATGCATAAGATATCTGCATCGTTCTAATCTCCGCATCACCTTGACAGGACGGTCTGGGTTTTCCCCATAAATCCATGCGGGAAAAATTGGGTCATCACAAAGGAGATGGGGGTCAAGGAGATGGACGGGAGTGTAATGTATCGCCCGTCTCAAGTGGTGCTGATGGTGTGAAGTGTATAGGGTGGGAAAATGAAGGGATCGAGATGGTGGTGCTGGCTGCCCTAGCAGCAGATCCACCGAGGTCAGGAGTAGTGACAACTGGTGTCTTTGTCCTAGGCGCAGCCAGAGGAGAGACCACAACAACTCACCCTGCAGCAGTGGGCCGAGCCTTTCTCCATTGGCTCGCATCATAGAGCTTTGGTAAAGTCATTAATGGCGGCTCTTGCGGGTCGATCTTGCACCCCTAATGGAGCAACAAGCATGTGATTGCTTGCCCGTACAGGAGTCGAATTCACTTCTTGTAAGAGCGGGGTGCTACCAATTTCTTAAGGGTATCAAGGAGCCCATAGAAAACCAGCTGCACTGGTGTCACCCACCAGACCTTAATGATGGCGTAAAGGACCCTTAATAGGTCCCCATGACGTTGGGTCTTATGTGAAATGTGACATAGTGTTTTATATAACACTACATCCACAAAGTAAAGGTCTGGTAGAAGGGCGGCTCGTGTGGTAAAAGTGGGGCCAACTGGTAGTTTACCGGAAATGGCATTCATCAATTTAGTAAATTCTAAGAACTTTTGACCTCTCTCTAAGCCACTTCCCATGGGGTACACATGGGGAGACCATAAGCAGTAGCCAATGCTGGCTTGTCAATCGAAAGGTCAACACCGTCGACCTTAGTTAAAAATTTCTCTTATTCACCAAGGCTATAGGTGAGATTCTAATAGAAGAGGTGAACAAGGTGAGGGTAAACCACCATCGTTGGTGGAGTAAACAAGCTCTCGAGGTCGGCTCGCCTAAAGTAGGCCAATGCAAACTAGGCCTCGGGAAGCTGGTTGAAGAATTTCCTATCGATGTCGGGTTTGACAAAGAAGTAGTGTTGCATCATTGATGGGTTTGGGGTCTCCTGCTGTAAGGGTTGAGTCTCAGGTACAACCGGTGGTGGCTATGGCACAACAGCCGATGACGTTGTGCCAATACGAATACCAGCATTAGGGTTCGGTAGCACAATGTTTTGCACCTTCTTCTTAGGGGGGGCGTCCACCTTGGGTGCCTTGCCTTTGTTGTGCTTCATAACCATTTCCTAAATTAAATTCACGCAAATAAAAGTAAAAAGAAAAGCTTGGGATTACCCTTAAAGAGTGAAAAACGTCAAATGCAGCCACAAAGAGCAGGATGTCAACTCTTATACTGACTTGGTAGGCATGGAATACAACGTGACATGTAAGCAGTTCACAATTTATATGGATTTCGAGAGCTTAACAAAGAAGAAGAGAATGCAGAGAAGTTAGGGTAAGCCCGGTTGAAATTGGATTTCGACCGGTCTTAGGGCTTTATATAGCCCTATGTTCTAAGATCTTGATCGGTAAAACCGTTTCGACCGGTCACAAAATTAGGAGAGACCGTATTTCTCCAATGGTGCTTCTATTCTGAATCGACATCCCTACAATTTGACTGGTCGAAGTGGTTTCAATCGGTCAGAATGCACCAAATAGAAATCTTCGCTTTCTATTGACCGGTCGATCTAGGCTTGACCTGTCAAAATTTCTTGCATTCTTCCCTTCTAGATTAAATTGATCGGTCGAACAATTGGTAAAGAACTTAGTTCTCAACCCATAATTCTACTAACTTATCTATCTCTCTTTTTTTCTTTTTCATTTTGTTTTTATTCTATATTCCTAATACCTGCACAAACCCAAATACATTAAATCTAATAAAAACTATCTAATCCTAAACTAATATCTTACAATGAACTTGGGTTGCCTCCCAAGAAGTGCTTCGGAAATGTCGGTAGCTCAACTAGGCCAATGCTCACTTAGGTGCTGGCAGGTCAGAGGAAGACAAGGTCTCTCCCCAGCCATGACATGACCTTTTAGATTATTTACCAATTGAGATGGTAACCGACCCTCATTCATTTTGTTTAAAGCGATCACTAGTTGCCCAAGTTGGGTTTCTAGCTTAGTAATGGACTGCGTATGGGAATGGAGTAACTACGGTTACTGTTGAGACTGTTGCTGCCAGCTTTGTGCTGCTTGCAACATAGTCTCTTCAAAGTTATTGTTACTCCAACGAGGTTTATATTGCTGCTGGCCTTCGAATTGCGAGGGTTGTGAGTTAAATGTGGGCCTAAAAGGCTAAACAATTCCCTAATCCGCATTGCTTTTCCATGCCAGATTCGGGTGATTCCCCCAATTCGGATTATAAGTGTTTCCAAGATTATTTTGATCTGACCTCTGGAAGGAATTTGTAGCGTTAACATGCTCTTACACCACCTTGGGGTGGGGTATAATGGAGCGGCCGGACAATTGGGAGGAGAATGAGTTGGGCTTTGACATATGCCACAAACCTCACTTACTTAAGCTATTGAGTGCGACTTTGCACTCAACATGGATTCAAATTTCTTTTCCAAGGCTTCGACCTTGGTAGAAATATTCGTCATCGGTTTCAGTTCGTATATACCTCCTCACTTAGGGGGCATAGTTCATAAAACCTCAGGATCAATCTGATTCGATGCAGCTTGTTGCAACGAATTCTCACTTAAGTTCTCAAACAATTCCCAAGCGTCGTCTGTGGTCTTTGTGAGAAAAATCCCCCCATAAGAGGCATCTATCATCTATCGGTTTGACTCAGTCAGCCCTTCATAGAAGCCTTTGACAATTTGGTAGTTCGAAACCCCATGATGGGGACACTTGCGCAAAAGTTTGTTTAAGCACTCCCAACTCTCATGAAAGGACTCATCCAGATCTTGTTTGAATGACATTATAGTTTTCCGAATAGTGGTCGTCTTACCAATCGGGAAGTACTTGACTAGGAATTTTGTTTGTAACTCTTCCCAAGTGGTAATCGAATCCTGAGGCAAAGAATTCAACCACCTCTTTGCCTTATCCTTTAATGAGAATGGGAAGAACCTTATACGAGCAACCTCTTCTGACAATGTGTTTATTTTAAATAGGGTCAAGACTTTTTTAAAAGTCATGAAATGGTCATAGGGATCCTCGTTGCTAAGCCCATGAAAACTAGGAAGCATTTGAATTAGATTGGGCATAATTTCGAAATTCCCATTATTGACTGTTGTGGGTAATCATATACACGAGGGAGTTGTAAGAGTGGACGGTGTATAATATTCCCTCAAATTTTTAGCCTCTAATTGTTCTATTCCCGCCATATTGAATCGAATCGGGTGCAGGGCGGGGCGGCAAGAATGTTCAAAACTCACGACGTTTTGAGAGGAATGAGAGTTAGTGCAAATACGCTGACACGTCCTATCAAGCTCAAGGTCTAATCAGTCAAGAGAAGGAAATTGCGACCTAAACCTTGGCATAAACAAAAGATAAAAAAAATATAAATAGTTAGGCTAATAATTGGAAATCAAAGACGTGTACCTTAGCCTCTCACAACGTCCCGTGATAAACTTCGCTGTATTCGAGCCTTTGATCTCCCAAGCCTAAAAATAAAACAACCTACAGTTAGTCTAATGATACAAAAAAATATAATAAATCAAAAATCAAATAAAGATAAAGCTGAAATCCCCGGCAATGGCGCCAAAAATTTAATCGTTTTATTTCAAAACCTTACAAGGGCACAAGTTCAAATGTACTAGGGTAAGTACAAGGGTGTCGAACCACAGGGATTTGTCATTTACCTCTTATTTAATTTCTATTTTATTGAATAATTTTATAAAATTAGATTTCCTAAATTTAAATAAAATAAAAGAATCCTAAAATAGTTATGAAATAGGAAAAGAGAAGGCAATCTGGAATATCTCTTGGATTTCAGATCAGTGGACAATAAAACCTATTTCTTTTCTATCGTGTATCCTAGTTACTTCACCTTCTGGCTACAAGCTCAGTTGTATCGTTTATGAATGAGAGATCTAATCGTGAGTTAGATAAATCTAATCGTCAAGGCATCATTGCACGTCACCAACTAAGACTACCCTACAAGGTCTAGCCCGTCGGTGAATATCCTATCCAATCTAATCCCAATCCCTACAAGGCCACTGAAATTAGATTTAACAAAATTATACCATTACTATCACTCGTTCTCGATGACTCTCAAAACCTCCAACATGTAATCATACCATTAACACAAAATTTCAAATAAAGAAAGAAAATAGACTTTTATTGAATACTTATTCAAAATTTACAAGAGATCCCCGGCTGAAGCTTTAGGCACACATCGATTCAAAGACCTTCATCATTGCTGAACCAGGTTATGATCGATGACCATTGTCAATCTCTCTCCATCCCATAACTACTCCTAACCTAAGCTACAAAAACTCACGTCAGAGTCCTCTAGAAAAGATCCTGCGTGTGAGTCCCTTAAAACCTAACCCTAGGGTCCTTATTTATAGATTTACAAGACCCTAGAACATTGTACGCGACAAGTAACCCTAGAAAATCCCTAAAAATCCTCTACAGAAGAATAATCTTGATGGAAACCGGCATGACTTTGAGTTATCCAGTTTGTTAGTAGAGATTTTCAGAGAAGATCTCAGCATTGAAGCATATTCACCACTGGAGCAACTGATTTTTCCATTAGAAACTCTTTCCTGTCCGGTCGACTTTGGACTCTCGAGTGGTCAACTTCAGCTCTGCTCTCTAGGTTGAAGATGCCCCGTGATGCTTCAGACTACTTTAATTATCTTACCAGTCGGCTATAGTTGTGACCGGTCGAATTTCGTTGTCTAATTTTCAGTTGTTCTATTTGCTTGCTATTCAATCGGTCGACTTGGCTTGGACCGGTCTGTTTTAATATTTCTAAAGCTATTGTATTGACAGGTCAAAATAGCCATTTCGAGCAGTCCAAATGGACTCTCTTCTTTTCCTCTTGGGTTCTTCTCTATTGTGTTATCCTGACCAGTTTTCGACCAGTCAGAAGGTCCTTATGATGCATTCCTTCATCCGTTTCTTCTTGGATCCTTGCTGTTAGTTCGTGTTTCTTCATAATTTTGCTCCTTTAATCACTTTTTACATTTAACCCACTTTCACACTTGTTGCATCACAACACAAACTCATAGCACACATTAGTAATTAAATAAGGGATAACAAGGCCAAGATTCGGGGATAAATTATATAACTTTTGAGTTCGAACACCCGCACCATGTCCCTCTTGACTATAATCAAACTGATGCTAATGCTAGCAGTGGGAATGAAGGGGCAGTGGAATTCATCACACGATTCGGGAGGATATCCAAGCAGCCAGAGGTGTCAATACCAGTCCAACCCGAGGAAAGAAGGGTACTCGCAGCCGTACACCCCACGGAAATGTGCAGGGAGTATGCGTTAGAAATACTGTTAAGGAGAACTCTGGCCCACATCACCATCTGGCACTTGTTAATGACGTCTCTGCCAAACTTCAAAGTTTTAATAGTGGCCTTGAAAGACGCTCACGTCTCCTATAAAGTTTCCCTAGATGAGGTGGGATAAATGATTGGGCAAGTGTTGGCTCCCAATGCTATCTCGTTCTCTGACGCTGATATTCCAATAGAAGGGGGTAACCATTCTAGATCCCTCAACATTACGACAAAAACGGGAAATTTAGTGATACTACTGGTATTGGTAGACAAGGAATCAACATTAAATGTGTGCCCTTTAAGGACTACCACCAAGATATGGGTCGATCCATCCATGTTCCGACCGGCCAAGAACGGAGCGGTTTGAGAACACAAGAAGAGAGGTAATAGGAGAAGTTGACCATGAGCTCATGAATGGGCCAATGACGTTTTCTATCCCCTTTCAAGTCATGAACATCAAATTCACATTTAATCTACTGCTACGGCACCCATGGCTGCATGAAATCGGGGCAGTACCCTGCACCAGAAACTCAAGTTCATCTCAGAGGAGAAAGTTATAGCTATCCTAGGTGAGGGATGAGAAGAAGGAGAAAGAGTTGCACACAACATAGAGAACTTCAAAATGCTGAATGTACCGCACATAGCCGAGGACATAGACCTCCACAGTTTTCAATACGAATGCCAGCAGTGGTGCTAGAGCCCCTCGTAAGAGTCACCATGAAAACCGAAGAAGGAATGGTCATAGCGGTAGCTATGCTCATGAAATGAGGTTACCAGAGGGGCAAAGGATTGATCCCTTGCTTACAGGGCAGAGGAGACCCAGTTACAGTGAGGGATGGACAATAGATTAAATTCGATTTACGATACAAGCCTACCGAATAAGAGGTTCAGGAAGCCAAAGAGAAGGCTTGAACCATCGCCGCAACCAAAGCCAGGGGGATAGACCTGAAAGATGTACCCCGTCTGCAGCCACACAATAGGAGTACATTTATTAGCGCGGGGGTCATAAAGATTGATTAGAACAGGGCAACTCAGCTAACCCCACATAAAAAAGTTGTCATTCATGAGTCTAACCCCTAAATCATCCCCCCTGAAATTGAAATAGACCTGGCCTCCTTGTCACTTTTTTAGGAGGAGATACTCTTGCCTGTATAACCACCCGTTCTAAACCATTCCAAGCTCGTGTTAATATTTAAGGACCAAGTTCCAGATGAACCAATGGTAAATATGCTGAAGGTTGACCCCGGAGGGGCATCTCACTCCCCCTCCTCCATGGAGCAAGGTAAAGGAGTACCACCATAGGTAATGAATTGGGCGTCAATGCTCCTACCTCTGGAAGCTTCTGGTGGCTTGAAATTCTCGACCTGCTTCCTAGAAAAAAAATAACCTATAAAAAATGAGGATAGCCCTTGGCAAGCGATGTCATGCATGTAAAGAGACTCGCCTTACCAAAGGCTCGCTTCCGAAGAAAATAAAAACTATAAAACAATGCAAAAAATGTAAAAAATCTAAAAATATTGCCTTTTATGATTCCCGAGAAAAAGAAAAATGATGCCTTAAAAGAAGAGTTCATTTGTTGTGAAATCGATCTCTTTCCTATAGAAATACAAGGAGAGGTAGGAGTCATGGATCTGGATGAGGAGGTCCTAATTGAGAAGCTTCCCAATGAGCTCCTTGAGCAATACGCCGATTTTGAGAACGGCCCTACCCAATTGTTGAAGAGACCGAAGAGGTCAATCTGGGAACTGAGGAGGATCTTAAAATTGCCAAGATCCGAATGTCACTATCTCTAGAAGAAAGAAAAGGCATGATTGATTTCCTTTAGTCATATCGAGACTATATACAGTCCCATTTTGCCCTCTCGGAATATACAAATTTGTTCAGTCAACCTTTGACCTCATACCCCAGATGCGGAACTATGCACTGAAATAATAGTATATGGCTGAACACAGGCTGAAATAATAGCTCTGTCGCTTAGATCCCAACGTAGGGAGACTATATATTGAAACAATAGTATATAGTCGAAATGCAGGCTGAAACAATAGTCTAGCATTTAAGACCTAACCTAAACCCGGACAACCCCGAATTAAGCGCCTAAAACCACGCGAGTAATTCGATTACATACTAAACCACGAATGCGCAATCAGTCCTTTCTCAGACTAGAATCCCCTTCCCCAAACCATCTCGAGACTTGATCATGGGCTTCAAATGAGACGCGCGATTGGATTGAGCACCACACCACCAACGTGCAATTGGCCTACACTCGACCAAGCCTCACAGTCCTTGACAGCCAAAATTGGTAATTAAGCACCAGGTCTAAGGTGCTTAATTAGATTATGCACCCCAAACTGGGAGCGTAATTAATTCGCAATTAAGCATTAGGTATGAGGCGCTTAATTGGATTAAGCACCCCAAATTGGGCGCTCAATTAATAATAGGTAATTAAACACCAGGTATGAGGCACTTAATTGGATTAAGCACCCAAAATTGGGCGCGTAATTAGTCCTAACGCTCTTAGAACTAGGAATCTCACTGAGCAAGTCAGCTGGTCGCTCACAGAGTCGGTGACCGACTCAAAGCGATTAAGCACCAAGAAACGGGCATGCAATTCGATTAAGCACCTGAAACAGGGCGTTTAATTGAAGAAAAACCTATAAAAGATATTTTTTTAATTCTATACACAAACAACATGAGAGAGAAGGGAATTTTTTGGGATTTCGAAACCAGAGAACTCCGAGAACGAACACATAGAGAATCATAGCCATGATTTCGAGATTTAAGCTTTGAAATTTCTAAGATTTCTCTCCGCAGCCCCGACCCTAGGTACGAATTTAATTTTTAGTTTCTGACCATAGCTTCTAATTTTAGATTTAAGATTTTTCTTAGTTTTTATTATTATTCTTAAATTTTAGTCTTAGACTGTAGCACCCTTTTTTTTTAGACCGTGATTTTTATAGCTAGTTCTAGTTCTTCATTTCAGAAATCAGTCATTAATCTAACGACCTAATTCATTGATCCTAGACTCAATTCTGTTCTAAAATCTTAATCTCCAGTCCTACCATTAATATCTGGTTCTAGTTCTTAGCTTCTAAAACCAGTCCTTAATCATATGGCCTGATTTTTCTGATTTCAGACCTGAATTCAGTCCTAGAATTTAAAATTTTTAGTTTTAATTTCTTAACTTAATATTTCTAAAAACTCATAATTAGTTTAGTTTTCTAAATCTTTGGTTTCTTAATTTAATCCATAATTACAGTCCAAAATCAAATCCAAAAATCCAAAAATACTATTTTATAGTCCGAAATTCAATTTCCTTTAATCTCATCCACCCGATTTGCCCAAGGGAGCTTACGGAGGGTAATCAAGAACGAGGCAAATCCTCCTTAGCATAGCGGGCCCAAACCCCTTTTTTCTAATTAACTTAATTTCTAATTAAAATTAGGATATTTAAATTAATTAGACTCCTAATAGGATTAGAAGACTTAATTAATTAAACTCCTAATAGGATTAGGAGACTTAATTAATTAAACTCCTAGTAGGATTAGAAGACTTAATTAATTAGATTTCTAATAGGATTAAGACATTTAAATTAATTAGACTCCTAGTAGGATTAGGAGACTTAATTAATTAGATTTCTAATAGGATTAAGACCTTTAAATTAATTAGATTTTTAATAAGATTAGAAGACTTAATTAATTAGATTTCTAATAGGATTAAGATATTTAAACTAATTAGACTCCTAATAGAATTGGAAGACCTTTTTAAAAATAGACTCCTAGTAGAATTAGGAGACCTTTCTTAATCAGACTCCCAGTAGGATTAGGAGACCAAGTTAAATAAAATCTCAGCAGGAATAGAAAAAACAAACCAGTTACACTAAAGGCAACCCACAGCTGTTGACGTTCGCCGGCGGACGATTCAGTAAAGGAGTTCAACCTACAAGCCCCTGCCCCCCTTAAAGTGTGATCAGTGACGTGTAGCAGCGTCGATAAATATCTACAGCTGGTGATCGCATCTTCTCAGATATTTTTCATTTAGGATTTGACTCTTTAATTTCAGCATTTAATATTTCCTAATTTATTACTCCATCATCGCTATTGCCAGAGTTTTCTTAGGACAGAATTAGGCCACTTTTTTCGGGGACAGAAAGGAACCCAGAAAAAATGCATACCAACAGACTGGTGACCGCGATGAGACTCTTTTTTGCTAAGGTTGCTCCCGCTTAATTAATTTGGTTTTCTATTTTCCTTGTTTTATTTAATTTGGCTTTATAGTTTTCACTTTTTATTTTAATTTTTATTTTGTTTCGCTCTATCACTTTCTACACACACTTGCACGTGGATAAACTTTTTCAAAAAAATGAAAATAAAAAGAAAATAACTATTTTAAAATGGTCGGCATCAGAAAATTGAACTTTAATGACAACGACCCACCCGTATGGGGCTCCCATAGCGACCCCGAGTATAATGTTAGGTCGTCTCCGTGGGCAACCCAGCGTCGTGCCCGGGTAAATATGGTTAATGAGAGCAAAAAATACCCCTTCGCTCCATGAAATATAAATCATAGTGATAGCACTGAAGAAAGTGGTACTGAGTGAAGCTACCCCGATAGTCAAGTTATGGACCACACTCCCAGTGCACTCACAAAAGGAGGAAAAGAAGCCGACGCATTGCTCCAGTCCCAAAAACATGTTATTCCGAAGAAAGGACGCCGATTCTTCCACATGCACCGACTCCCCCGACACATAACACATATACCTCTCACACCTTCTACAACAACTGCCGAGGACAACCCTCTCCCAAGGCACCTAAAAAAGACACTGCCATAAACATAAGAAGCCTCCACCAATTTCTAGATGACTACATGACTAACAAAGAACGCTCTAGTCACACTTTTGAATTCCACAAATTTTGCCGAGACATCGACTTCACTGTACCCGTTGGTTTTAAACCTCCAAAATTCGGCAAATATAACGGTACAGGAAACTCAAAGCACCACTTGGCCCTATTCTGCAATGACTGTCGACCATCTGCACCAATCATGGGCTCTTGATCCATTACTTTTCGAGATCACTAGAAGGAGAATCCCTTGACTACTTTGTGGCCTTACCTTTAGCCGAAATTGAGGCATTCGAAGACTTAGCTGACAGATTCCTAGATCAATACCAGCACCCGACTCATGAAGAAATCAGTCTCACTGACTTAATACACACAAGACAAGAGGACGGTGAAGACTTCTCGACATTCGCCAACCGTTGGAGAAGACTTGCCGCTCGAACAGGGAATCAAATAAAGGAAAATGATGCGATAGAAATCGTGATTAGCAATACCCAAGAGTCTCTTCAGAGCATTCTCATCCTAAGCGACTAGCACGACCTCGCTAGCCTTTATCAACGCGCCTCATGCTTAGAACGTTGACTGAAGAATGGAGACCTCAGTCTTCCTACCGTAACATCCAACGAACCCTCCTTTGACAACCCTATGACAAACACCTTAAACGAAGCCATAGACTCTAAACAAATCAATGTGAACCAAGAACAAAACCCAACTAACCCTCAACCATACCACCTATATGACCAAGCTCAAGACCTCTACACAAACTTGTACCCTAATTACAACCAACCTCTATACCCTGACCAAGACCAACCACTATACACCGACCAATACACGAACCCGTACTATGACCAAAGCTAATACCCTAACGACACGCAAACTAACAGCACCTATTACAACCCATTGTTCGATCAAACTCAACTCGCATACAAGACTGTATACTCATTTACCCTTGCCCCATTCCACCGAACTACCCTGATCCGAAGAATTGAACCTCCCTCAGAGCAAGATCATACTATTCACTTACAACTAACAAACCCTATCCCACGCACCTATAAATGCGAAGTTACATTTCGTCCTAAACCAGCTACCAAGATCACTAAAATCTAAACTATCACCAAATCCACCCCTAAATTAACTCAACCCATCTCCAAACTCATCGCCGAGCTTAACGTGCTTATCTCCGAACCAACTCAACCTACCCTTGAATCCAATAACCTACCAATAAACAAATCCACCCCCACATTCTTTGAGCAGACGCCTAAACCAATGACGCAAACTATCCCCGAACAAACTCACGTGCCGACTCTAGGAGTAGCTTTCGAACCAAATAATCAATATTATACGACGCCATTCATACTTAAACCAATCACAAAACTACATGCCGAATCCAAACCCGTAATCCAATGTACCCCAAAATCACTAGCCCTCTCGCTTCCAAATCAACTCCAAAACTAACCCCTAAAACCAAACACATTGTCGAACACATTGTCCCACCAATCTCAAAACCAGTCCCTGAAACAGTCCCTACACTTGCTTTAAAACTTGAACTCGACAACAAACACATCACCCCACTAACCTCAGCATCAACTCTCGAATTAACTTCTACGCCCACTTCGAAACCTAAACTCACTATCACCTCACCAACCACCAAACTGAACCCCAAACTCAAACCTATTATAAAACCTAAACTTATCATCAAAATTAAACGTATTATAAAAACTAAACCTATTATAAAACTTAAACCTATTATCGAATCTAAACCTATTATCAAACCTAAACCTATCTTTGAATATGAATCTATCACCAAACCTAAACCCATGATCGAACTTGAACCTGTCATTGAACTTAAACCAAACCGAACCGATCATTGAACTTAAACCAATCGTCGAATCCAGACCCGAACCTATCATCGACCCAACACCTATCCACAAGCTTGAACCCTCCATCAAAGGCTAACCCGCCATCAAATCCAAACCCATTGTCAAACCCAAACCTATCGTCAAACCTAAACCGATCACCGAATACAAACCTGACATCAAGCCTCAAACTATTGACAAATCTAAACCTATCCTCAAACCTGAACCTACCGTTGAACCTAAACTAATCACCGAACACAAACCTGTCATCAAACCTCAAACTATCAACAAATCCAAGCCCATCATCAAACTTGAACCCATCATTGAACTCGAGCCTATTATCAAACACAAACTCGGTACTAAAATTGAACCTATTCCTACGACGCCAATGCCACTCACCTTTGAGCCTACCACAAAACCTATCAAGGAGTCGATCATCGCTCCTACTTTCGAAATCAAACCAAACTCAAATCTTACGACGCCAATCACCATCCAAATCAACATACCTCAAATCCCATCAAAACACGAAATCAGTGTCACAACTAAAATCGCTTTTGATCATCAGATCCAAATCTCCGTGGACCTATCAATCAAAACCTTCACCGAACTCCAATCGGTGACAAAACTACCATGTCAAAATTCCGATACTCAACCTCCTCAAAAAATTATAAATAAAATTTTTAAATAACCTTATGATAAACCCAAAGTGCGAATCAAACCAAACAAGCATAATCAAACAAAATTGAACCACCCCACACGTAGGAAAGGCTAATCTTGGACTACGCCCTCGCCTCTCCTCTTCCTAATCTACCTCTGCCTTATCTTATCACTACCTTTACAACACTACCGTCACTCTCAACGGTTTCCACTGCAACTTTACTCGCAAACAGCTTTCCAACCACCCACAAACATCCTCAAAGAACTCTTTAACAGCTCAATGCTTCATCTCTATGAGATGCCTCAATCCGTCAAAAAATAAAAGAAAGTCCCTCCCGACAAGGAGGCCATGACCATAAAAGACCCATTAAAAGAAGAAGTTAAAAGACACCACACCCACTCCGATAAATTTCATATCATCCAAAACACGAACCTAAATATAACCGCACTCTCATCCCTCATCGATCAGATCAAAAGGGATCGAGGACCCCGAAATAATATTATCTAATTGAACATGTCCCACAACATGTTCATCCAACATGTCCCACAAAGTGGACTTCCCGAGTCAGTCCCCTGCCTAAGGAACTGATGCTGTACCATAACACAATAGTAATAATAAAAAATAATACAAAAAAAAATAATAGAAAAATATAAATGCCCAAAATGTAAATACTTGAAAACAAAAATACTCTTCTATCTCCCAAACCCTTCGGAGTCATACTCAACCGAGAACTCGAAATCGAGGATCTACAGCTAAGGAAAATGCTTATATGATTGCCTCACCTGGAGGAAATCAAAACCCCACATGGGAAGCACTTTCATTATCTTGGCAACGTGCCCAGGAAACAACCACAGGGGAAGGACTTTCTGACCTTTGGAATCATAACTAAATGACCATCATGTTTCGTAGCCTAAACAAACATACTTATATACCTATCATCCTCGCAGTCATCACAAGGCATTTGCTAGTCGTAGATCATTATTTTCAAAACTATTTTGGGTATCATTTGACTCATTGCCTACCCTCCTACTCGGGCGAATTGATCGAAAGGACCAGTGGATCATGAAATTCTCTTTTTGAAATATAGAAAACTCTGGATTCTCATACACCCTTCCAGCCATTGGAGTCGATGTTAGAGTAGAAAAAATGAAAATATAAGATTCCATTAAACCTCACAATTCTTGCGTTAGCAGGATGTTTCAAAAAAATATATAAAAAAGAAACACAACCAAGCGAGAGCAATACGACGAATGAACAGTCAATGAATTCAGGGAAGCATAAGCAAATTGTGAGGGCATGCTTAGTAATCTTATTAGGAAAGTATAAACAAGCCGCAAGAGCATCCCTGATATCTTCACACTACTAGATATCGTCGTACGGTGGTGGGAGGAGGACAAAACTCCTGCTAACCATAGAACTTGAGACTTTGATGGTGCTGGACCATGTCGGAGAGCTCAATTATGGCATCGCATTACCCACCGGAGAAGAAAGTAGTTAACTACTGTTTCAAAATTAGGTTGAATAAGAAGCTACCCTCATATCAATAAACCTTATCTCCTCTCCACCCTTTATTTTCTTTTCAGACAATGAGTCAAACAATTTTTAAAATCTCTTTCAGAATAAAACCGAAAACTCTCGAATGACAAGTGATGCAATCACTATTTATCTATCATTCCCCTCAATCCTTGTTGAAAACTACGATACATGATGATCATTCAGCACTTACAAAATCAAGCCTGCCATGTGGCCGAAATAATTGAACTACTTCCCAACATGGGATCATTACTAATACACTCCAGGACATCTGTAAGGCCAATAAAAGTCCCACCATCACTTCACATTGGGGCATTTTTTTTTTTAAAAGTACTAGCACCTTGATAGCGATACTTAGGTCACAAGACCGATACCCCAAACTGGGGTATTTTTAAAAATTTTTAATTTAGTTCTTGCTTTTCCACCTTGGACACCCCAAACTGGGGCATTCTTTTAAAAAAAATTTAGTTCTTACTTTTCAACCATGAGACTCCAAAACGAACACCTGAAATAAAATAACAGAGATACACTCGAAAAATAAACACTATAATCTAATACTACCCATTCCCCCTCTAACATAACATACAACAACAAACAAGCATAAATGAAGCAAACACAATAAGAGAAAAAAAAATATACAAACCTCTTAGGATTTAATACCCGGGATGAAAAATAAAAAGGAAGAAAAGATATTAGAAACTAAAAATGCCCCAAACTTTTAAATCCTCAGTTTAGAAATGAAATTTAAAACAAAACCAAGCCCCTTAGCCTCTATTGATAACATACACCTCCTAAATCACAAAATAACAAGTGTCACCCTCATAAATATCCTCCATCTAATTAAATCTATGACAACCTAGATAAACCAATAATCATACAACACTTAACCCCCTAAGAAACACGAATCCACTAAAAAATGGATAAACCAATAGAATTAAAACACCCAATAGCCACCTAAAACGTTTGAAAATTCACACATTTCTAACAAATGTCATCATGTTGAATCAAACAAATGACCAAAAATACCTTTAACAAACAAAAAAAACTCTCCAAAAATGAGGCCCTAACTTGTTTAGAGACCCCAAAAAAATGCCCCCAACAAACCCATCAGAACCAAGTAAACTCCCTAAATGAAATTCCGTAAGACAAACTAATCTCGAAAAAAGAAAAATACTAAGCCGGATTAAATCCTAAACTGAAACAAATCAAATAAATTCCATTAATCCATTAATAAGTTTAATAAAACAAGAAGGAATGCCCCTTTATAATATAAAATCTTACAAGTATCACAGGAGGCATACCTCCTGAACTTACAACCCAAAGCGAAGACCTAAAACCTAACCTACAACCCAAAACGAAAACTAGAAACCCAAAATGGGCACAAAGTGAGGAGCGGAACGCCTAATCGAAGATGTCAGAAGGATTACCACCAGACTTGAAGCCTCCAATCAAAGACTTCAGGGAGGATTGGTTAGGCAACACATCCCTCCACTTTTTACTCCTCTTCTACCATCTTCACCTTCTCCGTCGCTGCCTCCTCTACGCTGCCTTCATTGCTCCCTAAAAGAGATCGATGTGAAGACTAACGCCCTTATTCCTAAAACTGCCCATTCCCAAAATAATGATGTCCCCGAGCATTACCTCAGGATAAGGAACACACGAAATAATGAATATAGGAAGAAACGACATCACAATCGGACGGTTAGATCGCCTGATATCGCCAAAACCTGAATTTTAGAACATAAATACTCATAAAGGTCAAAACTAGATACTAGACCAGAGAATGAGAAACAAATGAAGGCTCTCTCGCTTATGTAGAGTATGGCCTTAATCACACGCTCAGACATGTTCATTTAATTCAATCACGCGCTACGCACACTACCCACAATCCAAAACACGCGCTACAACCCAAGCGCTCAATGTGACCATCGCTCACGCCAACGGCGCGACGCTCTGATCACACACAAACTATATACCGCTCAATCAGATCAAACGGCCGACCCCGACCACGCAATATGAAAGGTCACTTGTACATTGACCTGGTGACGCTCCGATCACGCACTTCTATTATAACGTAGAACATAATCACACGCTCACTCACACGCACATAAACAACCCCTCAAACGTGAGATCGAATGCGCAAAAACAAGCGCTTAATCATATTGAGTGACCCAAAATAGGCGCATAATACTTGACTTTGGATGAATTCTACACCCTCCACCTTTTATCACATCGCGGCCAGAATTCACCTGCCCTATCGTGTACCCTTAAATGAGAAGGGAGCATTGACAGCACCCCCTGTCCCATCGCAACAGGACACACGTGTCACCGACGACACCCCTTAGCGCGACATGGTGAAAGCGACCAGCACACTACTCCACTCCTCGCGATCAATGTCACTTTCAACTTACCCCTATCCGATTGCGTAACCCCGTCACACACATCCCACCATGATAACATACACACACATGATACCACTCCAATATCCAGCCCCATCGTGATAAATTAGCCACGCCATCACAACCCTCTCGTGAGAAGCCAAAGACGAAGTCAATCACGATGCAACCACAACATAATCTCTCATAACTCAAGATCTGCCAAAGAAAGAATAGGACACACCTATCTCACAAGTACCCTACCAACATCCCACTGCCAACTACACTCAATTGACACCTCATTGCAAACATCACTATCCAAAATGCTTAGACGACACCTGCCACCTCATATGGAAAGGGAGAAAGCTAGACCAATATCCTGCTGCCGGAGTGAAGAGCCCTCCTCTCAAATTAATCGCTACGCCAATATCCCATCGCATCCAACCAAAGCCAAGTTCCAGCATGAACATCTTGTCAGAATTCCCACGCCCCACCAAGGCTCATACAACACGCTGCCAAAGGGAAGGAAGAAATCTCCCAAGTCCCATCGCGACATCACACACGAAACACTGCATCACAGTAATAGACACAAAGTCCCACCGCGACACTAGAACATCATCAATCCACCACAAGTTGCGCATAACTCAGGTAAGTATCACCCCCAAGTAAGTACTACCCACTTTTCAATTACTCGATATTCCCTGTAAGATATAGTTAGCTATGATTAAATCAAAATATTTTCAAAACCCGTCTTTCTCGACTCATGAATTACTGTAGTCCTCTAATAAGAGACAATCATCAGTATTCGTCGAGAAGGTTAGACGGAATATTCGGCATGCCAAGTGTCACTTGACAACCACATTAACGATCGGGTCCACAAATCCCATATCGGTGGAACTACTCAGCGACATCTCATAAGCCACATTTTTCATTGTTTTACCACAAAATTGATCTTAAGTTAAAATCCCTAAGATTTTAAATTTTCAAATTTCACGAATCTCCAAAATCCCCTTAAAAAAAAAGAGCAACAAAAAGAGAGAAGAAAAGAAGAACAAAGCAACGAGATAAATAGACACAATTCACCTTTCTTTAATACCACCAAACCCGATCAAGCCCCCCATTACTCACGCACAATAAATTGCACTTAGACCTGACCTTTAACTCCAAAGACCCCCTGAACTTACAATCAAGCGTATATCCCACTGCTTAGAATTAGATCAAGCACGCACGCCACTGTGCATAATCATTTGTTCAGATGCATTAGGATTAAAACTCCCAACTTAGAGGCCGACTCCGGATGAATGAAGCGTATGTGCCACTGCGCAAAATTCAATTGAGCACACCTCACAAGACCCCTCATCTAATCTCACCCAAACCAGCCATTCCCCTGGGAAGCTAAACAATGAGTATATTTAATCAAGAACTTGCAAATGCCTATTGAAAAAGGAACGCCTGAAGCGCATTGGTTTGAGCAATGACGTGCTCGGTCTGACATGACTTGCAAAAGCCTTCTATATTACATGATATTTCTTTTTATTATTATCGGTCCCTGGACCTTGTTTTGGACATTTGATTGATGCCCCGGTACCTCAATTGCATAAAATCCCTCTGTTAGCCCACTCCATGCGACGGGATGTGCAATGCACCCACATAACTGAAATGTGCCCTTCGACAACTACCATTTGCCCTTCAAATGCTCCATTTTCGCTTGCACTGATAGATAAGAAAGCCAAGCATGTCATGTTAGCATCAGCAATTCACATTTGTGATTTCTTAAGAGAAACGAGAAGACACCTCGAATGAGGGGTGTCTACTTCTTCGATGAGTTTTTAATTCGCAAGAGCGCGCCGGAGAGGGGCATCTGTAGACACCTCCATTTTTCCCTCTCGAAAAATATAAATTTGTTTGATCAACCTTTGACCTCATAACCTTGATGTGGAACCATGCACTGAAATAATAATACATGACTGAACTTAGGCTGAAATAATAGCTCTGTGGCTCAGATCCCAACGTAGAGAGACTATATACTGAAACAATAGTATACAGTTGGAGTGCAGGTTGAAATAATAGTCGAGCGTTTTAGACCCGACCAAGACCCGGACAACCTCGAATTAAGCCCCTAAAACCACATGCGAAATTCGATTGCACGCTAAACCATGAACGCACAATCAGTCCTTTCTCATACCAGACTTCCCTTTCCCAGACCATCTCTAGACTCGATCATGCGCTTCATATGAGACACGTGATCAGATTGAGCATCACACCACCGGTGCACAAATTGCCTACGTCTGACCTAGCCTCACAGTCCTTGACCGCCAAAATCGATAATCAAGCACCAGGTCTGAGGTGCTTAATTGGATTAAGCACCCCAAACTGGGAGCATAATTAATCCCCAATTAAGCACTAGGTATGAGGCACTTAATTGGATTAAGCACCTCAAATTGGGCATGTAATTAATAATCAATCATTAAGCACCAGGTATGAGGTGCTCAATTGGATTAAGCACCCCAAATCGGGCATGTAAGTGATAATCGATAATTAAGCACCAGGTATGAGGCACTTAATTGGATGAAGCACCCGAAACTTGGCGCATAATTAGTCCTAACGCTCTTAGAATTAGGAAACTCGCTGAGCAAGTCATCCGGTCGTTCACTGAGTCGGTGACCAACACAAAGCGATTAAGCACCGGGAAACGGGCGCGTAATTCAATTAAACACTTGAAAAAGGGCATTTAATTGAAGAAAAACCTATAAAAAATATTTTTTTAATTCAACACACACACAACACGAGAGAAAATAAAATTTTTTGGGATTTCGAAACCAGAGAACTCCGAGAATGAACACAGAGAATCATAGCCATGATTTCGAGAATCAAGCTTTGAAATTTCTGAGATTTCTCTCCGCAACCTCGACCCTTGGTAAGAATTTAATTTTTAGTTTCTAACCATAGCTTCTAGTCTTTAGATTTAGGATTTTTCTTAGTTTTAATTATTAGTCTTAATTTTCAGTCTTAGACTATTGCACCCTTTATTTTTAGACCGTGATTTTTATATCTAGTTCTAGTTCTTCGTTTCTGGAACCAGTCCTTAATCTAACAACCTAATTCACCGATCCTAGACTCAATTCCATTCTAAAATCTTAATCTCAGGTCCTATCATTAATATTTGGTTCTAGTTCTTAGGTTCTAGAACCAGTCCTTAATCATACAGTCAGATTTTTCGGATTTCGGACCCGAATTCAGTCCTGGAATTTTAAATTTTTTGTTTTAATTTCTTAACTTAATATTTCTAAAAACCCATAATTAATTTAGCTTTCTAAAACATTAGTTTCTTAATTTAATCCATAATTACACTCCAAAATCAATTCAAAAAATCTAAAAATACTATTTTATAGTCTGAAATTCAATTTACTTTAATCTCAGTCACCCGATTTGCCAAACGGAGCTTACAGAGGGTACTCGGGAATGAGGCCAATCCTCCTGTGCATAGCGGGCCCAAACCCCTTATTTCTAATTTACTCAATTTCTAATTAAAATTAGGATATTTAAATTAATTAGACTCCTAGTATGATTAGGAGACTTAATTAATTAAACTCTTAATAGGATTAGGAGACTTAATTAATAAAACTCCTAGTAGGATTAGGAGACTTAATTAATTAGATTTCTAATACGATTAAGACATTTAAATTAATTAGACTCCTAGTAGGATTAGGAGACTTAATTAATTAGATTTCTAATAGGAGTAAGACATTTAAATTAATTAGACTTTTAATAAGATTAGGAGACTTAATTAATTAGATTTCTAATAGGATTAAGATATTTAAACTAATTAGATTCCTAGTAGAATTGGAAGACCTTTTTTAAATTAGACTCCTAGTAGAATTAGGTGACCCGTTCTTAATTAGACTCCAAGTAGGATTAGGAGACCTAGTTAAATAAAATCTCACCATGAATAGGAAAACCAAACCAGTTACACTAAAGGCAATCCACAACTGTTGACATTCCCTAGCGGATGATTCAGTAAAGGAGTTAAACCTACAAGCCCCCCTCTGCTTAAAGCGTGATCAATGACGTGTTGCAGTGTCGATAAATATCTGCAGCTGACGATAGCACCTTCTCAGGTTTTCTTCATTTAGAATTTGCCTATTTAATTTTAGCATTTAATATTTCCTAATTATTACTCCATCATCGCCATTGCCAGAGTCCTCTTAGAATTGAATTGGGCCACTCTTTCTGGGGACCGAAAGGAACCCAAAAAAAGCGCATACCAATAGAGACATCTTCGCATGGTCATATGAGGATTTGTCTGGTTTAGACACTGATTTGGTTGAGCATGAGTTGTCGTTGTATCCTGATGTAAAGTCCGTCATGCAGAAATTGAGGCGTCTCCTACCCGAATGGATGTTGAAAGTAAAAGATGAAGTCATAAAGAAGTACAACACGGGTTCTCTCATGGTCTCTAAACACTCACAGTGGCTGGCAAATATCGTCTCGGTACCTAAAAAAGACAGTAAGGTTCGCATGTACATTGATTTCAAAAATCTTAACGAGGTAACCCCAAAAGACGACTTCCCTTTGCCACACATAATACTGTCAGGCATGTGATGTTCTCATTCATGGATGGATTTTCAGGGTACAATCATATCAAAATGGCAAAGGCAGTAGATAAAAGATAGTGTTCATCACTCCATCGGGGACTTTTTACTACCGAGTAATGCAATTCAGATTGAAAAATGATGGGGAAGCATATCAGAGAGCAATGATTGTGTTGTTCCATGATATGATGCAACGAGAAATTGAGGTGTACATCGACGATATGATTGCCAAGTCATAGGAAAGAGGTGATCATTTGGTGAACCTCCAGAAGTTATTTGAAAGGTTGAGAAAATATAGGTTGCGTATGAACCCTCCAAAATGCGCATTCGACGCTATGTCAGGAAAGTTGTTGGGCTTCATAGTCAGTAGGAGAGGCATCCAAGTCGACCCAATAAAAGTGAAAGCTATCATAGAGATGCCTCAACCATCTACCGAGAGAGAGGTCAAAGGCTTCTTCGGTAGAATACAGTACATCAGTCGGTTCATTACACAACTAGCTCCTATCTACAGGCCGATTTATAAGAAAGATTCGTCTGTCGAATGGAATGATAACTACCAGGCAACGTTCAACAAAATCAAAAGCCACATTCTCAACTCGCCCGTTCTGGTACCACCAGTCCCTGGGAGGCCACTCTTAATGCATCTCTCAATGACGGAATTCTTGATGGGATATGTCTTAGGGCAACACGACAAAACCCAAAAAAAAGAGCAGGCCATTGATCAGTCACATAATTTACAATTTTATCACCCTTAACTTAGTAATGCTAAGCCATAATTTGCTACTAACGAGTTACTGATGTGCAGATATTAGAGATAAGCAGTAAATTAGAGCCTAAGTGCTAATCTTTGTCAAAATGAACTCAAAAAGTAATAAGAAAGATGACCGAGCGAAAAAGATGATTTACCGCTACCGAAAGTTAGAAATCGTAATTTACGATTCTTCAAAAGAGAAAAAAAGAGAAATGTGATAAAACGTAATCCAGAAAATCGTCAACTATGAGGAAGTTGTGAGAAATAGAAGGTCATAATTAACGATTCTCTAGCAAGAAACTATGAAAAATAGAAAATCATGATTAACAATTTTCTAGAAAAAGAATGATTATCTAAAGCTCTCCTCCTTGTTGTTGTTGTTGATCACGTGAGAATTGTCACTGCCATATCTAGAATTAGAAGATCTATACAATTAGAAGTTTTGCGGATCATGGATCTGAGAAGATTGATGAAGATTGATATTTTGAAGGACTCTGTTGCTGCTCAGTAAAGAACATTCTAGAAGCACATCAACTAAAGGAAGCAAGGAAAGATGAAATTAGTAATTAGAATTATATTAGAATACTTTTGTTTTTAGTAGTTTCTTTTATTAAAACAAGATCTCTATAAATCGGCCCCTTATGATCTATAAATAAGAGGGCTCGGCATAGGAATAAGCATCAAAGAATTTCAACATCAATTGATGTCCGAGGTTAGATTTTCTTTCGATCAAAGTAGTGTATACTAGTTAGAATAGTTTAGAAATCAGAGGTTTCTCAAGAGCAATTGACGACTGCAATTGAGTGTTCAAGATTAGTGTAGATATTTGTAATTTCTTAGGAGCAATTGACGATTGCAACTGAGGGGTGAAAGATATATTTATTTGTTTTCTAGTTTAGATTTATTTTCATTGTAAACATCTCCAAGTTTTGATTTGAATTGACAACTCAGGTTAGAATTTGCAGATTAGTATAACAGTTTTTACTTTTCCATCTTCAGTTTGCTAGAGTTTGATTGACGCCCAAATTTTTGGTTAATTATTGATTAGATTAAATTTGTATTGATAGGGTCTTAGAATTGATTGACGAGCAATTGTAGAGACCCAAATTTGGCCCAAGGCCCGATCAATCTGTACTTCGGGAGAGATGTACCCCTGTGCTTCCAATGGCACCCCCCTGAACCCTTAAGAACCTACCTATACCAGTAGGAATCACCCTAAGACCTTTAGAACCATTCCCCCAATCCTTAGAAGTCACCCCTACACCCTAGAATCCCTTCCCAGACCTAACTTAAAACCTTCTGGCGGTTGATGGGAGGAGAGCTACAGAATTTCACACAGACAAGTACCAAAGATAAGTCATATACCATTGGAAAGAGGACTTCTTCAGCTTTCCAAGGAGCCAAAGATCACCCAATTTGGAGCTACGGTTCAAACGTTATGGCCGATTGAAGTTTCACATAAAATCATAAAAATTTTATCAAGTGATATTACATACGCCCAGCCAATTTAGCCCCAGATTAGTCAGGCGTATATATTATATACGCCTGCCTATTTTGGGGGAAATTTGGCCGGGCGTATATAATATATACGCCCAGTATAGGTGAGACCCACCACGGGCTTCATCTTCTCAAAACTCCTCTGATTTTGGTGAAAATTACTGTTCCTAAACTGGGCGTATATAATATATACGCCAAAGATAGCTACGAATCGCCATCGAGCTCGAATTTCCTCCATCTAGTTTCACCCTTTGACCATCCCGCTTGGTTGAGGTGGGTGTCTTGAGATTGGTTGCACCCCCTTTGAGCTTATTGGCAACCCTTAAGTCACCCATGGTCTCACCCCATCATCCGCCATTGAAGCCAGTTTCCCAAAACCCTAGGACCTTGAAAACCCAAAAAACCTTAGATGGGGGATTACCTAATTGCTAAACCAATTAGCTCTTAAGTAAGCCCCTAACCCATCCCTTCTCTATAAATAGAGAGGCCTCCCTCTTCCTTAAGGGTTGGAAAAAATTGGAGGTTAAGGATTTGGAGCTTAAGAGAGAACCCTAGTGAGAGAAAATGCACACATTTTTCCAGAATTCCAGCATGCTTAGTTCATCCGTTTCAACCCATTTCCATCATTAGAGCACTCCCTTTTGCTAAAGTCTAGCCTTTAACCTCACCCTACACTTCCTATTTTACCGAATCCTAGTGTTAGAATCCATTTCCATATCATTTAAGCCATCGGAAGCACGCCAAAGCGAAGATCTTCCACGGTGCATGTTGTTGCTTCTTAGTGTGGTTGATTTATGTGTGTTTTGAAAACAGGTTTGCAACTGCTAAATTATACTGAAAAAAATAAAGAAATATCAGCACAGGTAGAAGTGAATTAGCCTGCAAGATCAGGGCCAATTGTAGCAAGTTTTAAATGTAAGTGAGTGAAATATCGTCCACAGAGAATTTGTCTAAAATGTAAGATAAACCTCCAGATCTGAGCTACCAGATCTGGCCTCTTATCCTATCTAGAAAGCACATAAGATGGGGGGTTGAATTTGTCACATTAACTAAATGATAAAAGTAAAAGTTAAACTAAATGATCCAGATCCGAGTTGGGGGAATGTTTGAGGTAAACTTATAAAAATTGGAGAAGTAATATCTAACTTTTATTTGGTCCTTGAAATCTAATGAGAATGATTGCAGCTCAACTGAGAGATGATCCAATCTTCATCTGGCTACAAGCGCAGATGTAAGAGAAATAAATCTAATTTAAGGATTAGGTTTAAGCTTATGGCTATGGTCTGTCCACTTTAATGGCCACAAACCATCCAATAGTCTTTAATCCAAAGCCTTAGTTTAGAACAAGAAGCATCACTACAAATGCCGTGAGAGATTAGGTTGTCAACACTAATTCTCACAGGATTAATGAATCAAGGGAAATTGCATGAAAAACGGTAAATCTAAAGGAGCCTAATGCAATAAGGAGATCAGAGGGAACCCTTAACATGAGTCCAATTGAGAATATATGGTTTACAGCAACCTTTTCAAATCCACCATTACAATTACAGAGCACAGCTTAAACAACTCTCAGATTTGTAGTCTTGAATACAACTCTCTTTTGAATTACAGAAATGTCTCACAACTCCCAATTGCAAGTCAAAGTGAAGCTATTACAGGGATTTCAGACAAACTATCTGGTTTGGAAATGGGGGAATAGGAATGAAACTCAAAATCTGGATTCCCAAATTGGGCAAATGGTTCGTCTATTTATAGTTTTCCCTAAGTCCAGCTCAGATGTGTATCGACCAATCAGAGGTGCTTAGATCTGTATTGACCAATGGTGGTCGAGCACGAGGATCCAGATCTGTTCTGGCCAATCAGAATTCCTCGATCTGGTTCAGCCAATCAGGTGAAAAAGGCATCAATTCTGTTATGCATTTTGCAAATCTGTTAGAGTTTCTAGAAGTTCCCGCCAAGTTATTTCATCTCTGGGTGCTCACGTGGGGTGGAATATGCCTTCGCTTCATGCTTAGAATCCTCTGGAATGTCCCTAGGTTTTTAAATGCATTGGGATGCATGAAACAGATTACTGAATTGCCCTTGCAAAAGCTGAGAACCTCCAGAATTCCTTTTCGTAAAGTTTAGGGGGCTTTTCGCAAGGTGTTGTAGCTCCTGAAGCTCTTTTCGCAAGGTTCTGGTTCTGTTCGAATTGAGTTTTCTCCTTTTCAAAAAGGTAAATCATATCTTCGAAGAGTTCAGATGCTCTTCGAAAGCTAAGCCAGGAGTTTTTGTTCTTTTCACAGAGTTTCAGGTTCTATGCGAACAGTTCAGGTTCTTTACGAAAAGTACTCTGTAGTGCATTTTTCTGTTCGAATTGCTCCAAACTTCTTTTCTGGGTTGAGACCACGTCTTTGCCTCTTCAATTCAGACCTTTCAACAACTAGTGAGGTTGTTTCTTCTTCTTCCTTTGGATTGACATGGAATGTCATCTTTTTGGCACTTTTGAGCTACTTTCAAGGTTAAGCCCGCCTTTATTGTTAGCTGTAAAACAAACACTTAAAACACTTATTTAGTTCTCTCAAGGGTCTATCAAGGCCCAGATTAAGGGGTGAAAAATGGTATTTTCCAGTTCTCAACACACCCCCAAACCTAAGCTTTGCTAGTCCCTGAGCAAAGACAAAATTTAAAAATAAAATGAAAAGCCATTTTTGTAGGGAGCACAGTTGCATTTAGCATATGTAACAAGCCTTTTAAACCCCTAGGTGATCCCTAGTGGAGGAGTGAAGTCTCCTGAGGGTTTTCAGTGAAAGTACCCACAAACTTCTCCAATAAATCAGTTAAGATCAATGCAGTTCTCTTAAAGTAAACTTTCATCCAATCAGATTATTCACACCTGCATCAGTCAGGTTGTAAGAAGATTTTCAAGAAAACATCAGTTCAAAACTAAAATTCTACTGTAATTCCTTTACCATTCACTCAGTTGGTGTCAAAAAGTTTTTACAAGAAAAATTAATGAAAGGCTTGCCTTCTATTTGAGAATTCAGTTTTGATGTTACCCCAAATAATTTGATTTCAAACTCAACTCTCACCAGGGTTTTCACTCACCATGCAAATATGAGGGTTGCACTATTTCACACAGCTCAAGAGCAATTACAGTCCTCAAATAGGATTGCAAGCATAGGCATTGCTTTTCGTTACTGAATTTACTACTTTTTTCACCATAGATTACACAAATCCTTATCTCCATGTGACTCAATCCATCATTGATCAAGAAGGACTTTAACTTGGGTTGTAATGTTATGGGTGAAATTTATCAAGAATAAAGGGTGGAATGGAGTTCAAAATGAGAAGTCACCAAGGTAAGGAGGTGATAGACACACCTTCTTCAATTCAGCACAATTTCATCTTCTTCTTTGAATTTTCAGAGCCAAAGTGGCCATCTTTTTTCTCTTTCTTTTTCAAACTTCCAATGAAATGACTTCTCCCAATTTTCTCAAATCAACATTGACTGGAATGCCCTATTTCTTCTGCTGATACATCATTGCCTTCAATTATTTTTCTTTTTCTTTTACCAAACTATTACCCAACTCACCTTTCTTCAGCTTTCTTTCCTTTACCTTCTGAATTCTCAGAGTGAGGGTTAGGCTAAATGAGGTTGATGAGGTTTCAAAGAAATCTTTGATTTATAAAGCTCAAATGGTGTGTATCAAGGGCAGTTTTTTTTTTTTAAAAGGTGGGGCTTTTTGAAGTTCAAACTGTCCAAAAGAAGGCCCTACATCATGTCTTTAATATCATGATTGCTGTCAAACAATTTCAACTTGGATATATGTAACTTCTAGTGATAACAAGCAGGTTCAAATAGTCCCTAGAGCAGAAAAAATTGCCAATTCATACCTCCAAAGAATATGTTTCTGGTCCAAATCTCACTGGGTGTGGTTTTCTATCAAATTCCTGAGGTATATCATCACTGTTTTCTCTCTTTTTAGGTTTACTGAAACATCAATTTTCTTTTGGAAATTTTCTAACATTCATTTCATGAAAGTATTAGAATTGCAGTAGAAATTAATTTTAAAAAGTTCTAACTTCCTCATTTTTCAAAACAACAAGTGTGAATTTACTTCATTTTCAAAAGTTCTGCTGATCATAAGCTGCACCAAGCATTAACTTACTTATTTTATTGGCATACCTGCCATACCCCCAAACCAAAGGAGAGCAGGGTCCGCACTGGTCCAAAGCAAAGAAAAGAAGCAATCAAGAAAAAATATATATATATATATATATAATGACAAAAAGAAAGAACAAAAATGCATAGTAATTTCACAGAAAAACCAAAATTTTATATTACAAACTCATAACACAGATAAGTACAATGTGATCTAATAACTGGGGTCAAAATCTGTATCATAAGTTGGTTCAATTGGCTCAGAACTGGAGTCACTATCGTAAATGGAATCGAATCGGATTGAGTCTGAACTTGATTGAGCCTTCTCCTGGATTGTGTTTTGCAGCTCAGTGTATTCCTCTGATTTTATCTTTTTGGTGAGGCCAATGTACTTGCCAAGTCTAGTGGTCTTCAGTTTTTCTTGGTCAAGCTGTGCTTGTAACATGGTCACCTTGTGCTGCTCGCTCCTAACCATCTGAAAGGTTTGACCCAGCAAGTCTTTCATTTTCTCTCTCTCAAATTTCATAAATAACTTTAACTTCCGAATCTGGTTTTCATAAGGGGTTCGAATGTAGTCTTGTAAATCAGCTAACCCTTTTAGAACATCTCTGCAGATATAAGGATTTTCTTCCATGGCTCTTCTGAGGGAGGCAAATCGGGGAAGGGGCATGGAATGGTAGGGGACCAAAGGTGCCCCAGCTGTGGGAGGGGGAGAAGAAGTGTCCAGAAGGAGGACTTCAGGGTCGATCTGAGTGGCTTGCTCAGCGAAAGTGGGGAGTGGTGAAGGGGATGCAACCAGAGGGACTTCAGGTTCAGTTTGGGTTGCATGGGCAATAGTGGTGGGGGTGGGCAGATCAACCAATACTACCTCTGGTTCAGTTTGGGTAGCATGGGAATCAACAGTAGGTACAGGGGTAATGGTGGTTGTGTGGGATGTGGAGGCTAAGGTTTGGAGCAGGTCATTGGTCACAAACTGGTTTTCTGTGTTGATTTGGAGTTGGGCTTGGATGGATTGGAGGTAGGCAAGTATTTGGTTAATAGATGCAGGTGGGGGAAAGGTGGGCATAGCAGGGACTGGTACAACTGAACTGGAGGGTGGGGGTGCAATGACTGTAAAGGGAGAAGTAGGTAAGTGAGTGAAATGATGAGGGTCAGGTATAGGGGTAGGTTCAAGTCCCATGGTGTCAAAAATAGATCCCATTAAGGAAGAATAAGCCTCTGTAGTGAAGGGCTCAGGTTCAGGTGTATGGGAAACTTCAGGTGTGTGGGCTGAATGAGCAGGTGAATTTGAGGGGCTTTGGAGCAAAGGAGTGCAGGGAGATGGGGCAATAAAATCTGCAGCTAAAACATGGGCATTGGTGGGAGAAATTGGTGGTGTGAGTATGGTTGGAGTGGTTGGTGTAGAGGGGGAATCTATAATTGGAATAATGGAGGGTATGGGAGATGGGATAGCTGGGAAAGGTGAAGTGGCAGGGGCTGGAATAGGGGAGGAGGCTGAAAGGCCAACTTCCTCAAAAATTGGTGCAACAGAAGAACTGGTCACCATGGGAAGGAAAGTTTCTTCAACAATGGGTGCAACTAAAGAGCTGGTCACTACAGGGTCTGGCAGAGCAGCTTTGAGAAGTGGTGCAGCTAAAGAGCTGGTCACCACAGGTTCTGCCAAAACTGGTTCTAAGGGAACTGCAGGGCGTGTTCAGTGTGTTCATTACCACTGCAGGTGCAGGTTCACCTTCCTCTCTCATTCTTCTCAGCATGGCTTGGATTGTAGTCCAAGCCTTTTTTCCAAAATTGTGAGGAGCAATGACTTCGAATGGCTCCTCATTATCAATGTCAAACTTGGCTCTAAGGAGGGCTGTAATCAATCTACCAGATGGGAGGCCAGCTAATTTCTGCTCCTTTTTCAACTTCGCACTAATATCAGCCATGGCTTCAAAAATTAACATAGGGGCATTGAAAAACTGCCCCTTAGAAAAGTGAAAAAGAGCCTCTAGAATTGGTGTTCTCCTCTCTTGGTTGTGCCCGGTAACATAAAAACTTCCCCTCAAAATGGAGTCCATCAATAGAAATTGGGGGGCTAGGTCTCTCCTCATGATGGACTGTCCAGTGCCCACAATTCCTTGGGTCAAATGTGCAGCCATTTCTCTAAAGGAGGCCGTTTCTAGAGCAGCCAATGGCCCAGCAGGATCAAATTGGAAGGGTATCCCCAAAGCATTCCCCATGTCTTCAAATGTGACCGTAAGATCGCAATCATCAATAAAGATAACCAGGGTAGGGACATCAGCATCTCTTTCAGTGACCTTGATTAGGTTTTGGTACCATAACTTCACCATTCATGGGTAAATTTTCTCTGGCGAAGGGGTAAGGATATTGCTTAGTGCGGCTTCCCTTATGTATCTTAAAGATAACAGGCACTCTGGTTTGTTGACGAAAAAAGTTTCGTCCACAATCAGCTCAGGAATTAACTTCTGAGCTTCAATGAATGGATTTGGCAGTACCAAATGTATAGGCAGAGGAGGAAGCTCAGGCTCAGGACTAGCAGCAGCAGAGATGGGTTCCTCATGTCTCACTTTCTTCCCTTTCTCCACCCTATCTGCTTTATCCATAGATAGTTTTCTTTTCGCTTAAGATTTGGCTTTTCCCTTGGGGGTAGGTTTGCTAACTTTCTTAGCAGAGGATTTTGGGAACATGGCAGCCAATGTTTTCTCTGCTTTTCCTATTCAAAATTTATGTATGAAAATGCCCACAACAGATGCTGACACAAATTGAAAATTTTCAAATGATAAACAGAGAGAATGTGCAGAGAAATACCGAGATCTAGGGTTTTTAATTGAACGAGTTGTTTGCTTGCAGAAATCCCCCAGACTAGAAGCTAAAATCCTTCTCTGAAAACTCAAATGATCGAACAAAGGTGAAGAAAAATGTAGCAAGCTTCTCAAATTGCGCAAGGAAAGAACGAAATAAGGTTTCCGTGGAACAGGTCGCTCCTCAGAAAGCTTTCGAAAATGAAACCCCTACTTCGGAAGGGTTTAAATATACTCAGAGTTAATTTCGCAAAGTTCTTTATAAGTTTTTAAAAAGTTCCAAAATAGACCTTTTTACAACTGGGAATGGCATCAGTACCATTCGAAAAGTTAATCGCTTCAGAAACATCTTTTCGAAAAGAACAAGCTTCAGAACGAACTATTCGAAAAGCAAATCCTTGCTTTCGAGTAGTTCGTTACCAATCCAGAGTCTATGCGAAAAGTATATTGAACTTTGCGAAAAGAGAATTATTTGCTTTGCGAATTATCTTGGAGCATATTTAATCCATGTGAAAAGAAACAATTCAGGAATAAAAATAGAAACAACAAAACTAAGCAAAAACTATTAAATAAAAACATAATGTACAGTTATCTACCATCAGATTTTTGGAGGTTTGTGATGACAGATGGGCAGTACAGGCTCCTGGGTATTTTCAATGCATGGTTTGAGCCTCTGACCATTTACTTTCAGGATTCTTCCATTACTTGGATCAAGGATGTCAACAGCTCCCGAAGGGGTTGTCTGAATGACAGTGTATGGCCCTTCCCATCTGGATCTCAGCTTTCCTGGGAAAAACTTGAGTTTTGAGTTAAATAACCATACCTTAGAGCCAGCTGTGAACTCTTTTCTCAATAAATTTTTATCATGGAAAGTTTTGACTTTCTCTTTGTACAATCTTGAATTTGTGTATGCATCCATTCTCAGCTCCTCCAACTCAAAGAAGTTATTTCACCATTAAGTTAGATCCATGTTCAATGTTTTAATGGCCCAAAAAGCTTTATATTCTAACTCTACTGGTAAATGGCATGCTTTTCCATAGACCAACCTGAATGGGGACATACCAATTGGGGTTTTATAGGCTGTCCTGTATGCCCATAATGCTTCATTCAGCTTAAAGGACCAATCCTTTCTGTCCTTCTTCACAGTCTTTTCCAAAATATGTTTGATTTCTCTATTGGAAATCTCCACTTGTCCACTGGTTTGTGGATGATATGGAGTGGCTACTCTATGAGTCACAGAGTATTTTTTCAATAAAGTTTCAAAATGTTTATTACAAAAATGGCTTCCCCCATCAATTATAATGGCTCTGGGAAAACCAAACCTGGAAAAAATGTGATCCTTAAGAAATTTAAGAACCACTTTGTGAGCATTTGTTTTAGTGGTTGTGGCTTCAATCCATTTGGATACATAATCCACAGCTACTAAAATGAAATTATACCCATTGGAAGGAGGAAAGGGACCCATGAAGTCTATCCCCCAAACATCAAACAACTCAACTACCAAAATAGGCTGTAAAGGCATTGAGTTTCTCTTGGAAATGCTGCCCAATTTTTGACAGTTTTGGCAAGACTTACAATGCTGCAGAGCATCTTTGAAAAGTGTAGGCCAATAAAATCCGCACTGCAAAACCTTTGCAGCAGTTTTGTTTCCACTAAAATGACCTCCACAAGCCTGATCATGACACATAGAAAGTATTCTATGAAATTCTTGGTCAGGGACACATTTTCTTATTATTTGGTCTGCACAACTCTTAAACAGATGAGGATCTTCCCAGATGAAATGTTTAACCTTTGCGAAGAAAAGATCTTTATCCATTTTATTCCAATGTTGAGGAATTCTTCCAGTAGCCAAAAAGTTGACTATGTTTGCAAACCAAGGAGTGTGTACACTAATGGCAAAAAGTTGCTCATCAGGGAAAGATTCATTGATAGGCAGCCTATCAATATCAGCAATTAAAATTCTAGACAGGTGATCAGCCACCACATTCTCCACCCCCTTTTTATCTTTTATCTGTAAATCAAATTCCTGTAATAGGAGAATCCACCTGATTAATCTTGGTTTGATGTCCTTCTTAGACAGAAGGTATTTCAAACCAGAGTGGTCAGTGAACACTACTATTTGTGAACCCAAGACATATGACCTGAATTTTTCTAAAGCAAAAACAATTGCCAGCAGCTCCTTCTCAGTTGTTGTGTAATTGAGCTGTGCATCAATCATTGATCTACTGGCATAAGCTATGACATGAGGCAGCTTTTCTTTTCTCTGTCCAAGGACAGCTCCCAAAGCATAATCTGATGCATCACACATCAGTTCAAAAGGAAATGAATAATCTGGAGAGTGCAATATTGGAGCTGAAATCAAACAGTTTTTTAGGAATTCAAAACCCTTCATGCATTCATTATTGAAAACAAAAGGGACATCTTGACACAGCAAATGACAAAGAGGTTTGGTTATTTTACTGAAGTCTTTGATGAACCTTTTGTAAAATCTAGCATGTCCCAAAAAACTTCTGATTTGTTTAACAGTTTTGGGAGGTGGTAAATGTGCAATTAAATCAATTTTTGCTCTGTCCACCTCAATGCCCTTGTGAGAAACAACATGGCCAAGGACAATGCCTTGGGTGACCATGAAATGGCTCTTTTCCCAGCTCAGAACTAGATTGGTTTCTTCACATCTCTGTAATACCAATTTGAGATGATGTAAACACTGGGAAAAACTGTCTCCATAGATTGAAAAATCATCCATAAAAATCTCCATAAATTGGTCAATCATATCAGAAAAAATGGAATACATGCTCTTTGAAAGGTAGCAGGAGCATTACAAAGACCAAAAGGCATTCTCCTATAGGCGAAAGTGCCAAAAGGGCAAGTGAATGTGGTCTTTTCCTGATCTTGTGGGTACACAGGAATCTGGTTGTACCCAGAGTAACCATCAAGAAAACAGTAATAAGCTTTTCCTGCTAGCTTATCTAAAATCTGATCAATGAATGGGAGGGGGAAATGGTCTTTTCAGGTCATTGCATTTAATTTTCTGTAATCAATACAAACTCTCCACCCAGTTGTTTATCTGGTTGACATCAGCTCACCAGAGTCTGCGGTTACAACAGTGATCCCAGATTTCTTAGGTACCACCTGTGTAGGTGCCACCCAAGCTGAATCTGAAATGGGGTAAATGACCCCTGCATCCAACAACTTAACAACCTCTTTCATGGCCACTTCTTGCATGTGAGGCTTCAGCCTCCTTTGCATTTCCCTAGAAGGCTTTGCATTTTCTTCCAAATGGATTTTGTGCATGCAAACAGCTGGATTGATTCCTCCCAAATCAGCAATAGTCCATCCAATTGCCCTTCTATGTTCTTTCAAAACAACCAACAGCTCTTCCTCTTGCTCCTTTGTGAGGGAGGAAGAAATAATTGCAGGCAATGATTTATGATTTCCTAAAAACACATATTTCAAATTTTCTGGCAGCTGTTTTAGTTCTAAATCAGGTGGGCTGAGAAAAGAAGGTAACAAAGGTACCTTAGCTATTTGTGGAAGGGGAAGAGTGGCAGGTTTCCAAGAAGAGAAACTTGCTGATTGATTATGCGTTTCTTGCACAACATTTATTTCCTCAGAACTTGAGATACAAACTATTTTTTCTTCAGAATTTCCCCAAGCATCTTTAACATCTGTGGTGAAATCTTCACACTGCAGAAACTGATGTAAAGTCCCTTCTACAAGTTCATCCAATAAATCAACATGAAAACATTCTTTAGAACTGAAATGAGGCTGTGTGACTACATTATAAACATTTAATTTTACCTTCATGTTTCCAAAAGAGACTTCCATAATACTAGACCTGCATTGAATGCAAGCATTTGCTGTAGCTAGGAATGGTCTTCCCAAAATGACAGGGATGGAAGTTTTGCTTTTGGTTGGTTCCATGTCCAAAACTAGAAAATCAGCAGTATAGAAAAATTTATCTACTCCTACCAATACATCTTCAATCATCCCCACTGGCTTCCTTTCAAATCTGTCTGCTAGTTGTAACACCACATGAGTGGGTTTTAATTCTCCCAAACCTAGTTTCTCATATACAGAATATGGAAGTAGGTTGACACTAGCACCCAGATCTAATAAAGCCTTTTCAATGGTATATTCCCCAATAATGCAAGGGATTGTGGGGATTCCAGGATCTTGAAGTTTAGGAGGTGTGGCAATGGATAACACCTGATTAATTCTTTCCACAGCAAAGACCTTCTTGGACAACTGTATCCTATTCTGTCTTTTGTGAGTGCAAACATCTTTCAAAAATTTTGCATATGCTGGAATTTGTTTGATTGCCTCAAGCAAAGGTAGATTTATCTTGACTTGCTTAAAAGTCTCCATCATTTCATCTATTTTTGTGTTCCCTTTATCAAAAGGGGATACGGATTTCAATGCATGTGGAAATGGTAAATGAGGAACTAGTCCTTCATCTACAGATTTGGAAGCATTTTTAGAAACTTTTTGGATTTTTTGTTTTTCATTTTTTTGATTTTTCTGAGGTCCATCAAGCATTCTAATCGCTATCACCGTCGCTCTTGCTGCATATCTTTATCATTTTCCTCATTTTTTTCTTCTTCAGTACCTACTTTGTTATTTATGATTCTTCCACTTCTCAAAGTGGTAACAGTTTTTACTTCTTCATGTGAATTAGAAGCTTCTCCAACCATGAATTGTCCTTTGGGATTGTTCAAAGGTTGGCTGGGTAACGTTCCTTCCTCTCTTTTTGCCAAAGTATTTGAAAGCTGTCCCAATGTTTCTTCAATCTTCTTTATGCTCTGGCTGTGAAAATTCACAGTCTGAGTTAAAGATCCTAAATTCTGGAGTGAATTTAGGACTTGATCTTCAAAAGAAGGGGACCTGGAAGGGGTTTGAACTGGGGCAGATTGTTGCACAGGTTGTTGTGGAATGGGCTGCTGAAAATTTGGTTTGGCATAAAAATTCTGCTGATAAGGCTGTGCAGTTTTGAAAGGCATTTGGTTCTTTGGTTGTTGCTGCTGTTGGGATTGATAATTCCCTTGGTTCCACCTCAAATTGGGGTGTCCTCTCCATGGATATTCATTTGACTGCATCTGTCCAAATGATTGAGCAGCATGAGCTTGTTCCACCATTAAATCTGGGAACTGTGGTGCAGCAGGACATTGGTCAATTGAATGAGTAGGGGACTGGCATATCAGACATGCCTCCTCTACTCTTGCAACATTTAGATTTTTAAGTGAGTCCATCAATCTATCAAACTTTGTGGTTAAATTGTCCATCTTTCTTTCCAACTCATTCACCTCATAAATCTTCCCTTTGGTGGGTTGCTGATTGTTCAACCTAGCAGGATTTTCAATATCTCTTGACAGAGATTCCTGTTGAGTTGAGTTTTCACCAATTACTTCAAACAAGTCCCAAACCTCCTCAACTGTTTTTTGCAAGTTAGTGCCTCCACAGGAGGCATCCACCATATTTCTGCCTTTTTGATCAATTCCTTGATAGAAGCTTTGAACCAGCTGCCATCTGGGAATTTGATGATGAGGACATTGCCTTAAAAGTTCCTTAAATCGTTCCCATGCTTCATGGAAAGTTTTAGTTGAGTTTTGTGAGAAGGAAATGATACTTTGTCTCAATTGACTTGTTTTAGACATTGGGAAATATTTGGCTAAAAATTGACACTGCAAATCATTCCATGAAGTGATACTATTTGGTGCTAACATAGATAACCATGCTCTAGCTTTATCCTTTAATGAAAAAGGAAAGAGCCTAAGCTTGGTTACTTCTGAACCAAGTCCAGCTATGTTGAATGTGGTGCAAAGAGCCAAGAATTCATCCACATGTTTGTATGGATCTTCCTTACTAAACCCATGGAAGGAAGGAAGCATTTGGATAATTGATGATTTGATCTCATAATTTCCTTCAACAGTAGGAAATTGAATGCAAAAGGGAGAATTATAAGCACCAGGTGCAAAGTAGTCCCTCAAAAGTCGAGGTTCTTCACCCATAGTAGCAGAATTCTGTGTTGTTTGTTTGGTTCGTAGTAGCCTTTCAACTTCTAAATTCAGTGGGACAATCTCAGGGCTGAGAGTCCTCCTACCAAACATACAACTCAGAACACAAAAAATCTGATTATTCACAGCAAACCTTCAGAATTTTTTTTTAAGTAGTTTCCCTTCTTCAAAAATTGGACATGAATAACTGCACATGTATAAACAATAGAATAGTTTAGTAATGATAAAAAATAAAAGTAAAAACATAGGTCTACCTATTTTAGAACAAAATCCCCGGCAATGGCGCCAAAAACTTGTTGTTGCTTCTTAGTATGCTTGATTTATGTGTGTTTTGAAAACAGGTTTGCAACTGCTAAATTATACTGAAAAAAACTAAGAAATATCAGCACAGGTAGAAGTGAATTAGCCTGCAAGATCAGGGCCAATTGTAGCAAGTTTTAAATGTAAGTGAGTGAAAGATCGTCCACAGAGAATTTGTCTAAAATGCAAGATAAACCTCCAGATCTGAGCTACCAGATCTGGCCTCTTATCCTATCTAGAAAGCACATAAGATGGGAGGTTGAATTTGTCACATTAACTAAATGATAAAAGTAAAAGTTAAACTAAATGATCCAGATCCGAGTTAGGGGAATGTTTGAGGTAAACTTATAAAAATTAGAGAAGTAAAATCTAACTTTTATTGGGTCCTTGAAATCTAATGAGAATGACTGCAGCTCAACTGAGAGATGATCCAATCTTCATCTAGCTACAAGCACAGATGTAAGAGAAATAAATCTAATTAAAGGATTAAGTTTAAGCTTATGGCTATGGTCTGTCCACTTTAATGGCCACAAACCATCCAATAGTCTTTAATCCAAAGCCTTAGTTTAGAACAAGAAGCATCACTACAAATGCCGTGAGAGACTAGGTTACCAACACTAATTCTCACAGGATTAATGAATCAAGGGAAATTGCATGAAAAATGGTAAATCTAAAGGAGTCTAATGCAATAAGGAGATCAGAGGGAACCCTTAACATGAGTCCAATTGAGAATATACGGTTTACAGCAACCTTTTCAAATCCACCATTACAATTACAGAACACAGCTTAAACAGCTCTCAGATTTATAGTCTTGAATACAACTCTCTTTTGAATTACAGAAATGTCTCACAACTCCCAATTGCAAATCAAAGTGAAGCTATTACAAGGATTTCAGACAAACTATCTGGTTTGGAAATGGGGGAATAGGAATGAAACTCAAAATCTGGATGCCCAAATTGGGCAAATGGTTCGTCTATTTATAGTTTTCCCTAAGTCCAGCTCAGATGTGTATCAACCAATCAGAGGTGCTCAGATCTGTATTGACCAATGGTGGTCGAGCACGAGGAATCAGATCTGTTCTGGCCAATCAGAATTCCTCGATCTGGTTCAGCCAATCAGGTGAAAAAGGCATCAATTCTGTTATGCATTTTGCAAATCTGTTAGAGTTTCTAGAAGTTCCCGCCAAGTTATTTCATCTCTGGGTGCTCACGTGGGGTGGAATATGCCTTCGCTTTATGCTTAGAATCCTCTGAAACGTCCCTAGGTTTTTAAATGCATTGGGACATGTGAAACAGATTACTGAATTGTCCTTGCAAAAGCTGAGAACCTCCAGAATTCCTTTTCGCAAAGTTTAGGGGGCTTTTCGCAAGGTGTTGTAGCTCCTGAAGCTCTTTTCGCAAGGTTTTGGTTCTGTTTGAATTAAATTTTCTCCTTTTCGAAAAGGTAAATCATCTCTTTGAAGAGTTTAGATGCTCTTCGAAAGCTAAGCCTGGAGTTTTTGTTCTTTTCGCAGAGTTTCAGGTTCTATGCGAACAGCTCAGGTTCTTTGCGAAAAGTACTCTGTAGTGCATTTTTCTGTTCGAATTACTCCATACTTCTTTTCTGGGTTGAGACCACGTCTTTGCCTCTTCAATTCGGACCTTTCAACAACTAGTGAGGTTGTTTCTTCTTCTTCTTCCTTTGGATTGACATGGAATGTCATCTTTTTGGCACTTTTGAGCTACTTTCAAGGTTAAGCCTGCCTTTATTGTTAGCTGTAAAATAAACACTTAAAACACTTATTTAGTTCTCTCAAGGGTCTATCAAGGCCCAGATTACAGGGTGAAAAATGGTATTTTCCAGTTCTCAACAGTGCAACAAGGGCCCGTGAGCTCCGGCTCACCCCTCTCTTCCTCTACCTTCTTGGTGTCTCCTCCGTCCAAGGATTCAAGCCGTTACGCCGCTAAAATTTTGGTTTGGCTCAAAGCTTGATAGGACCGTATTGCCTTCGGGCAAGGGGAAACTCCGCCCTTTTTATTTTTATTTTCGGCCATAGATAGAGACCACTACGTGCGGGTTGATCGAGTGCCTAAACCCTTCTCGATCGATAACCGAAGCCCCTACCCTAGAGCCTTTGGCAAAGACCGATAAATCAGAGTCATATTTAGCACTTCGGTGCTCAAAATATTGATTTGAAGGTTTCCCGGGTCACCAAAAGCTCCCGGTGGCGACTCCAAATTTTCATTTAAAAGGCAAGCGCATCGTCGTGACGGGTTCGAGAGGATCCACGGTCGCACACCAATGCTAGAAAACTTGATATATGGTGTAACGGTATTATTTATTTTCATAAATATCCAAAAGCTAAAGATTGAGATTGACAACCTTAATCTGAAGAAGGTGGATTAGGATATATTTTTATCCACTTTAGTTTTAAAAATCATTCTTTATTCATATTTATCCATTGTGCACTTGCAATAGGTTAAGACTTGGATTTAATATAAATATAATACACAATAACAAACTAGTCAAGTTTTTGGCGCCGTTGCCGGGGAAGCAGATTTATCTAGTTCTTTCAAATTTTTATCTAATATTTTTTTTCTTTTAGAAACTGATATTTATCTTTCTGTTTTTATATTTCTTTATATTTTCATATTATTTGATCTCTTCTTGAAACCTTTACAGGTTTATTTGGAGCAACGAGCCAAAAGTTTCTAACTTCTGCTGGCCACGGAATTTTGAAACTCAGATTTGTTTCTCTCCCTGCTTGCTAAAATAAAAAGTAGAAAATTTTAAAAAAAAACCAAAAATTGAAGACAATAATTATTCTGATCAAGTGTTCTATAACTCCATCATGACAGACAACGATCAGAATTTGCTTAAAACCGTGGGGGAATACTACGCACTGACACCACGTACTCCTCCCCCATGCATTCACATGACCCACACTATCGGGACTGAGTCTTTTGAAATCACGCCCAATATATTCCAAATATTACCTATCTTTCACGGACTAATGGATGAAGATCCCTCGTTGCACCTAAATAAATTCGTAGAAATATGCAATATTATCAGGATCACGAATTTGCCTGACACAAGTATCCATTTTAAGTTATTTTCATATTCTCTCCGAGACAAAGCAAAGCAGTGGATACACTCTTTGACTCAGAATTTGATAGCTGATTGGGAAGAGTTGAAATAGAAATTCCCTATGGAATACTTTCCCACATGCGTAACTCGGATCTGATATCTGATCTTATGATTTCAACAATTTCCGGATGAATCTCTTTGGGAGAGTTGGAATCGCCTCAATGATCTTATGCATAGGTGTCCTCACCATGGGGTCAGGAAAGGCAAATAATTCTAACCCTCTATGAAGGACTTGACGATGTAACCTGGCATATGATTGATGTTGCCTGTGGTGGTATGTTTCACAAATTAATAATAGAAGAAGCCTGGAAACTCCTTGAGACCCTTAGTGAAGAACCAGTGCAAAACCATGCATCGGGTGAGATTGATTCGAAGACTTCAACAAGTATGCTTCCTAAGCAAGGAAAACTTTACACATTAAAGTCAATGATGAAATGCTTTCCAAAATTACAAATTTGGAAGATAAACATTCAGTCTTTGGTGAGTATAAAATCGTACCCAACATCCCAACAAGGAAAAGTCTGTGGTCCTAACCATGGCCCAACTCAATTTGGCTCCCAACCTCCTTCTATTCCTTCTTACCACACAAAAGCCCACTACCACACTGCTACTAATGATACTCTTGTGCACAAAGCCTACTGTTGGATGCAACAGAGTCGAATCTATACCTAGTTACTTAATCACCTTGGATTGGAAACTCAATTGGAGCAGCTATTACCTTCCGAGAGAGAAAGTAACGCACTAATGTTACATGCAGTTGGTACATCTAGAGGACGTATATTCTTGGGAGGCACATCAACTCCCTCTATTCTTAATTACTCCCCTCTAGAACCTGTTGCGCTATGTGGTGCCAGATCTGCTATAGATCTAGGGAAGCAGCCAGTCCTGCTAGAACCAGGGCAATTACAGCAAGTTTTAATAGGTAAGTCAGGGTATGCCCACAGGGAAATATGATTAAACTATGGTAAATCTCTAGATCTATAGCAGATCTGGCACTGTATCTTAAATTCAACTAAATCAAAACAAGAAAGAGGAGAGGTTTCTAGAATTTGTCACTAAAAATTATAGAAAATCAAATGCAAATGATCCAGAATTGATTAAACACAGAGTTAAAGTAAAATGGAGAAAAGGTTAAAATCAAGAGATGGAGAATAGCAGCTAGGGATTTTGGTCTTTACTGAAAATAGTTTGGTTCAAAGGCAGTGTAGGGAACTGGTTTGCAGCAATCCTTCACCTGGCATCCTTCACTTGGCTACAAGCTCAGGTGCAAGGTATAAAAATCCATTCCCAACCAGAGAATTGAAGCAATCCAAAAGCTATGATCTGTCCACTCGAATGGTCATAAATCATCCCAAATATTGTTCCATAATTGGAACATCTAAACCATTGTAGATACTGTGGATGCAAGGCTACAAGCTCAGGCATCCACAGAGATATTAAACCTAGGGAAATCAAATGGCGATCAAAATATCTATGGATCTAAATTAACTTTTCATTCAACAATGACTGAATCAATACCACTTACAATCGATTGTTCTCAGATCTGCAATCTGTTCAACACCTAATCCTCCTACAAATCTTTGAACCTCTCAACTTACAGCTCTCAATCTCACCCTAGCTACCAAAGAGGTTTAGCCAACCATAATTGGCTAAGAGGAGAATGGGGGAAGAAGGAAGAGAGGGAATTTTTGGAAGGAAGATGGAGATCGGATTTGGCTCTGGTTCTCCCAATTTTTGGATGCTAGCTCTGTAAATTCTTCAAGATTTTATACTCTTCTCCTCTCTTCTCAGATATGTTTCAGCCAATCAAAGCCCAAGAGAATTATTCTATTATTCTTGGTTGTTGATGTGGCTAATTTCTCTTCTAGAAGCTCTTTCCCCATTTATCCAAAAGAGGTATGCCCATGTGATGCGGTTAGGGTTCCCATTCATACTCAGTGGTGTTCCAAAAATACCCTCAAGGATTCTTAACATGCCTTAGAACTCGTGCAAACAATTCTAAAGTTGGCAACTACTGTGAAAGGAACTGAGAAGTTCTTAATTTGATTGTCGAGAGGTCTAGGGAACCTCTCGACAGGTTCTAAATCAGCTTGGTGTTCTCATCAACAGGATTAAAGTGGCTTTCAACAGGTTTGGAGACATCTTGATAGTTTTTGTGAACTGGTCAACAGGTTGCTGAAGGCTCTCGATAAGCTGCTGGACTTCTCGACAGGTTCTGGTGCACTCGTTGACAGGATTGACAGCCAAAATCTGATCTGCTGTCCTAACTACATTTATCCTCTCGACAGTTTATAATGCATCCTGTCGAGTACTTATACAGTTCCATTTAAGTGCCCAACAGGTTGCTTCAATCCTCATGAGAATGGGCGTAGCTTCAGGTGAGTTGTCGACAGGTTGTTGTGCACTGCTCGACAGGTTCAGTTGAACCTCATGATAAGTATCTGGAACCTCTCGACTTCCCCTGCACCTCTAGGTATCCTCTCAATAGGATCCACAATTGTACCTCCAACCTCTCGATAGGTACTGGAATCTTGCGAGATCTTCATATTTCCAACTCCGTTCCTCTCGATAGGCTAGCTTTTGTTTCCAAAACCTCTCGATAGGTACTGGGAAGCTCTCGACAGGATCTTCTACTGTGCCTCCAACCACTTGATAGCTTTATTCTAAGCATACAAACCTATTGACGGGTCAGCTTATCCTCTAGACATGTTGTGTTCTTTGTTTCCATACTTCGCATACAATCCTGTGTTGTTGTTCTTCATTTGTTCAACACTCAGCAGCCTCTTGGTGGGTTTAATCTGCATTCCTTGCAACTGAACTAAGTCCCAAGCACTCCTAGATGGGCCCATGACCTTCCCATGAACTTCTAAAGCCCTATGGACTATTTGATCGGCTGACCTTTGGGTTGTTTGAGCAAATGTTGAGCAGTAGACTGCTTCTTTGTCCATTTTAGGTGGATATCTACACTAAGATTGCAATTTATTGCTTATCTATGAAATACACTCAAAACACCTTATTAGTTAGCTCAAGGGTCCATCAAAGGTCAGGTTAAGAGGTGAAAAATGGTATTTTTCAATGCTTAACACACCCCCAAACTTAAGCTTTGCTAGTCCCTGAGCAAAGGAAAAATTAAAAACAATTATTGAAAATAAAAAATGCCACTTTTGTAAGGAGCAGAGATGCATTTAGTATATGCATCAAGCCTTTTAAACCACTAGGTGATTCCTAGTGGAGGGGTGAAGTCTCCTGAGGGTTTTCAGTGAAGGTACCCACAAACTTCTCCAATGACTCAGTTAATATCAATGCAGCATATTAAAAACAAAATTCAAGCAAAATAAAATTCATTTCACACCTTGTTCATTCAATTTCTAAAGGATTCTTAATAGGAAAACATCAATTTAAGACCAAAATTCTACTATAATTCCTTCATAATCAATCAACTCATGTCAAGACATTTTGTATGAAAATTAATGCAAAGCTTACCATTAAATTGAGAATTATATTTTAGTAATGCCCCCAACAAACTCAGTGTCAGACCCAAGGCTCACCAGGGCTCTCACTTAAAATAGAATAGAAGGGTGTATCATTTCACACAACTCAAGAGCAGTTACAACCCTCAAATAGGACTGCAACCATGAGCATAGGCATTGCTCTAATTTCTAAAATTTTCTAACTCTTTTCACCATAGATTACACAAATCCCCATCTCCACATGACAATTCAATCAATTTCAGATCAGTAAGGACTTTTTATTGGGTTGTAATGTGCCTTTATGGGTGAAGTTTATAAGGAATAAAAGGTAAGGAGGGATTCAAAATTTGAGAAATCAGTAAAGGTAAGGAGGTGGTCATGACAACAACTTCATTTCAGAATAATTCCATTTACTTGAATTTTCAGATTTGAAGTGATCAGTTCTTAATCTTCTTTTCAATTTTTCAATGAAATGACTTCTCTTTCTCATATTTTTGTTTTGCTTTTCTATTTTTCTTTTCTTTTTGTATGCTTTATATATATATATATATATATATATATTTTTTTTTTTTTTTTCATTTTTCTTTTTATGGGCTGGCATGCCACAGCTACCACCAAATGTGCCTTCTTCTCTTTCTGGTAGATGTCAAACCTTACTCCTATAACCTCACTTCTCCTTCCATATCCTGAATTCTCAGATTGAGGGTGAACTAAAACAGGTCAAGGGGGTTTTGGGTTCAAATTTTCTGGTTTTTATCAAAAAAAAATTAGGATTTTTAAGGCTCAAGTGGTGTGTATCAAGGGTAGTTCAAAGGGTAAGGATCTGAAGCTCAAACTGTCCAAGGGATGGCCTTACATCATGTCGTCAATGTCATGAATGCTGTCAAGCTGTTTCAACTTGGATTTGCCTAACTTCTAGTGAACAGAGTAGATTCAATCAGCCCTTAGAGTAGAAAAATTGCCAAGACACTCCTCAAAGAAGATTTTTTAGGCCCAAATCTCACTGGGTATGGTCTTCCATCAGATTGCTGGGGGATATCCTCACAATTTTCTCTCTTTTCAAGTTCACTAAACATCAATTTTTTGAAAATTCTTGACATTCACTTTATGAAAAATGTTAGAACTGCAACACATTTCAGTCTTAGAAAGTTTTTAATTTCCTCTATTTCATAAATCAGGTGGGAAATCACTTTATTTTCTCAATTTCTATTAAAAATTGCTGCATTAACATTAATTATCCATTAGCATACCCTGCCACACCCCCAAACCTATGAGACTAATTTAAACATAAAGGGCATGTGTAGCAAGTTATCATACACAAAATATGACACAAAATAAAGCAAGTAGTAGAATCAAACAAAACACACAAACAAACAAACATAAAGACATAAAGCAAATCACACAAAATATACTAAAGAGAATTTTTATTTATAACACAACAAATTTGTACAAAAGGAAAAAGAACTACAAAAAATATATACACAAACATCCTAACAAATGACATGTACAAGTCTAATCATCTGAATCTTCTGCTACATCAGGTGGGTCTTGGATTCCTTTTCCTTTGTCTATCTTTATAGCAGCAGTAGTGGATTTTGACCTTTTGGAAGTAGTTTTTCTCGATCTGGGGGTGGTTTTCTTGTCGGGAGTAGGCACTGGCTTTGAAGCAGGCTCTTGGACCTTGATTCCAGGCTTGATTTTTCTAGGGTCCTTGGGTTTAGGGGTGATATCCCTTTGAGGTACATCTAGGTTTAATTTCTTGGAAACAGCTTTTGCTAACTCCCGGTCACTAGTTTCAGTTAAGGTCCTCTGTAATGCCACAATTGTCATAGCATAGTCATAAGCTCTATCCTCCACTAATCGCAAGTTTGTCTGCAATTTCTTGATGACATCCTCCATCCCCTCAGTCCTATCCTTTTCTTGATTGTATTAGATCATTATCTCCCTCCAACCCTGCTTGATTCTCTTCTTCTCTAACTTGTGGACTAGCGGCACTGATTTGAATTTATCAAGGAGGGGTTGCCTCACTAATTTTTTGAGGTCAGCCATGCCCCTAACCGCATCCCTCTTGATGTAAGCATTTTTCTTTATTGCTTGAAGGAGGGTGTAGTATGGAGGCCAAGGGTTGAAAGAGGCTAGAAATATGGGCTGCTTAGCACTGGAGGAAGGGATGGATGATGGCATGGGTGGGGTGAATATTGAGGGTAAAGGGTGATGGACAGCAGGTTCAGGCTCAGGGTCTGTTTGGGTGGAGGCATTGGTAAAGGTAGGAGGAGGGATATCTGGGATAGGTACAATGGGAGCAGTAACAGGGGAGGGTATGGCTAAGGGAATGGGTTGGGGAGAAGGGGGTGGAGTAGGTAAATGGGTGGGTGTAGGGATAGCTGGCTGTTGTGATGGTTGGGTTAAAAGGGACAAGGTGGATTGGATGGCTTGGAGGCTAGTTTGCATGGAGGCCTGGTTTTAGAGGGTGGAGTTCATGGATAGGAGGGTCGCCTTAATGGATGATTGGGTATGGATATTGGCCATTACTTGGGATTGAAGGGAGAGGAGAAGGTTGAGTATGTGGGGTAGGGGGTTAGGCATGATAGGGGTTGTGGGTTGGATGGGTGGAATTGGTTGAAATGAGGAAGTGTGGGCATGGTGAACAGGTGGGGTGGGTGTAGACTGGAAATGGGTAGGCTGTGGAGAGTCAAGTAGGGGAGTATATTCATACCCAATGTCCTCCACAATGGAGTCAATTAAGGATGAATATCCCTTAGTGGTTATCTGGTCTTGGGTGTGGGCAGGTGATAAGGTGAAGGTGAGGTTAATGTCAAAGGGTATGGATGGAGGGGAGGAAGTGGCTAGGTCAGCTGATGAAGATGGTGTAGGGCTCAAGTGTTCAACAGCTGGGATGGATGGGTTGGGTGATGAAGGTGAGGTAAGGATGGGGTCTGTGGTAAGAGGAGTAACTGACTGAGGTGTGGATGTGGTGATGGTTGAAAGGGTAGCTAATCTACTAGGGGGAATGGAAACTGAAATGGAGGGCAAGGGAAATGAGATGGATGGTAGAGAGGCCGATGGGATGGAAAAGCTAGCCATATCAGTGCTGACAGAGGGCAATGACACAGAAGTGGAAGGCATGAGTAGGGGTGCAGAGGGTATAAATGGAAGCTCTGAGCTAGGACCAATATATGAAGAGGTCTCAGCTGTAGCTGCTGAGCTGGAAGAAGGGGCTGGAACTACAGATATGGCAGGTGCAGCTAATGATGTGGTTGCCTGAGGGGCTTCTCTTTCAAGACTCTCTACAGATTTGTTCTTACACTTCCCAATAAGGGTCCTCCTGGCAGACCAAGCCCTCTTCCCAAATACTTTTAGAGTCACTTTTACCACTAGCTCATCATTTGGGGAAGCAAATTTTCCTCTCTTAAGCAAGGCAGTGATGAGCTTGCTGTAAGGTAGGCAAGGTAAGGATTGCACTCTCCGGATTTTAGACATCCACCATTCCATCAAATACCAGCTTGAAAGCATTCATAAACTGACCCTTGGAGAAAAAATACAGCGCATCCACTATGGGGGTTCTCCTCTCTTGCTGATGTCCACTGACATATATATTCTTTCTTAAATTGAATCAATGAACAACATGTTGGGGTGTAGATCTTTTCTCATTAATGACTCCCCAGACCCCATAATGCCTTGAGTGAGGTGCTTGGCCATTGCTTTGAAATGCACATTTTCAGGTTCTAACAAACCATAGAATGTATCAAAAATATAAGGGACCCCTAATGTCATTGCAATCTACCAAGAGCACCCTATTATCAATCAAAATCACAAGGCAAGGCTCAGTTGAACCTGGCTTGGTCTTCTTCCTCAGGTTCTGATACCACAGTTTGACCAGCTTAGGGTAGGATTTCTCTTGCAAAGAGGTCAATAATGGTGTTAGGCCTGCTTTCACCATGTAATTCAAAGTATCCTTGCACTCCTCTTCCTTAGAAAAATAGGGGAGGTCAAAAATTGCCTCTGGGATTAGGCCTAACTTATCCACAAATTCATTGGGAGTGGATAGGTTTACATTGACCCCAGGTTCCACCTCAGGGTTAGGTACATGCTCAAGAATGTCAAGCACAAGGTTGGGCTCAGGCATAGGTTCTGTCTCAAGGGCCTCCTCAATAATTTCTTCACTGATTTGGGCCTTCCTAGATTTCTTAGCTTTCTTAGGATTGACAGATTTCTCAGCTTGATTCATGACTAGCTTTGTTTTGGCAGATGGGGTCTCCTTGGGCTGTTTGGTTAGTGTTGGGGAATATCAGTGTGCTGATTATTATATAATGATAAAAACAAAATAAAATCAAAATAAAACAGAGGATGGATTCAGCACATCTAAAATATCCTAGACCTGTAAGATACAGGGTCCTTTGTAGCAAGTTTTAATAAGTAAGAGCTTGTCCCACGGAGAGTAGTGATCTAAACCTAGATAGGTGTATAGTAAACCTCCAGATCTTGCTACAGATCTAGCAATTCTAAGAAGAAAGAGAGTTTTTGAGTGTCACTAGATCTAATTCTACAAAACTGAAATAAAACTAAATTAGGAGATGGAGGAAGATGGAGGGTAAAATAAAATATAAAATGGGGAGAAATAGACAGCTAGGGCCTGGTTTTCATTGCAAAACAGATCAAGATCTTAGGATATGCAGCCATCCTTCTTCATTTGGCTACAAGCACAAATGCAAGGTATAAGAATCTGATTTAGATCGATGGTTTGGATTGATCATAAGGCTATGATCTGTCCACTTAAATGGTCACAGATCATCCAATAGATTTCCTCCATTCCGATGTTTAGGATTGATCTTAAGGCTACGATCTGTCCACTTAAATGGTCACAGATCATCCAACAAATTTCCTCCATTCCGGTGGCTTCAATCAGAACAAGATAATCACTATAGATGTTGTGGATGCAAGGCCACAGGCTCAGGCACCCACAGGCATATCAAACCCAAGGAAATCAGATGGTCATCAAGAGATCTACCAGTTAAGTGGGTGGGCTAGTCCCATCTACACAAATCCGATCGAGAATCTAATGGGACCACAAGATCTTTAGATTTAATTAAGCTTTAAAATCAACAATTTATTGCTTTAATAGAAAACAACTTACAATAACATTGTTCCTAGATCTGTAGTTTATGCATCGATCAACATTTCTTCATGCCAAAATTATAATTACAAACCAGATCTGAGCTACTATCTAGATCTAATCCAACAGGCTGGATTAGAGAGAGAAGGGGGAAGAAAAAAAAGAAAAAAAAAACCTAAAACTAAACCTAAATGAGCTAAGGAGAACTCAGGCTATTCCTTGGTTCCTATTTTCCTTGCTGAAGAAAAACAACAAAATAGATAGGTATTTATAGGTATACAGTGATCCATGTGCTTTGAGTTGCAGCCAATCAGAAGAGAGGATTTCAGTTTAACCTTAACCCCTGTTTAAGAGTTTCAACCAATCAGAGAAGAGATCAGGATCTGGTTTTGTTTGTGCCTAGCTGCAGCTAATTTGTTTCCTGCCAAAAATTAGTTTATGCCCATGTGCAAAATTTCCTGTGCATTGGAGTTCCCAATCTGCCCTTGTCAACCACAAAATACCTGCTACTCATCTTTATACTTGTTGTCCGCAAAATGGACCCAAGCTGCCCCTGCTGTCCAATACTCTTTCCAGTTGCACACATCAAGTGATTGCCCATAAAATAATTATTCTCGCTACCCCACAATGCCCCTGCTGAAAATTGCATAGATACCAAACTGTTGTGTGAGCCCAACTGGTCTCATCCTCCATTGGCTGCTCTTGGGCCCATAATTATCCTCACAATGTGCTGTAGCTGGCTGCTACGATTGACCATTCGACAGGAGCAAGCCTTGAACTGCAAAGATCCATTCGATAGGATCGTGCTTCTAGTTTTAGCAGTCCATACATGAAGCATTCGATAGGTTGGGCTTTTGATCTTCAGCAGAACTCGATAGGTTCACTGGATGGACTTCAGAACTGATCCATTCGATAGGTTGAAAGCAGCTACAATGAAGAGTTCGATAGGATGAATGGGCGGATGGAGCAAGGAGTGTAAGTATATATATATATATATATATATATATATATATATATATATATGTATATGCAGCTGCACATAAGACACCAGGTTTGAGGGGTTTTCTGATCGAGAAATTGACCGATTGGATAGAATCTTGAATGCATATCAACAGGTTAGAAAAGGGCTGGAGTTGGGCATCTCAACTAGTTCGAATATTTAAGTGGTCAATAGGTGCTATGGACTGGCTTGCAGCTGGAGCTTTGCATGCATGTTGTCGAATGAATTGAAGTGCAGGGCTGCTGATGAAGTCGATAAGTTGTGGGAAGCTAGGAGGCTGCTGCTGCTTTTAACTTGAACCAATCGATAGGTTGTTGGGGCTGTGAAGGATCCTTTTGATTGGATTGAAGGTTGTAGAGAAGAGCTCAAGAGGATGAGAGGAGCACAAGTCGATAGGTTCAGACCTTGCTGTCTTAAACCATTTGATAGGTTGTAGCCATCCATTCGATAGGTTGCTGGGGAGAGTAGATTTTATGCTCGACAGGATTCAAGGGTTGGCTTTGCACTGCAAATAGGTGTCGACAGGCTCTAGTGCTGCATGTTGAAATCGAGAGGCTGGAGCTATATGCATACATAGTTGTCGACAGGTTTTATGCCTGCATGCTGAAGAGGATCTAGAGCTTCCACAGTAGATGGTCAACATATTCAAATGAAGGAGTTGCATGTCACCCAGATGAGATGTACATCTCGACAGGTTGCTTGGGAGGATGGATTTGGAGGGTTGCAGCTGTAACTTGTCGACAAGATCAAAGCAGAGGCCGACATGTTAGGTGCACTCAATCTCAACCCATTCGATAGGTTCAAGAGGAACACGGGTCATGTGGTTGCTGAAGCTTTAGATCGGCAGAATGGCTGAAAGGTGCACTACTCCATTTGACAGGTTTACATGCTGATGTTGATTAGATGGCTGGAGCTGCAAGTTGGTCTACTCATCTTGCACACCTGATAAACCTGTAGCTTTAATCCCTCATTTAAAGAGTTTACTTGGCTTTGCTTGTCGTTCAAAGATTTGGTCAGAGGTTATATTGAAAGGTTGGAAGGCTTGGAGCTCATATCAGAGCAGATCTACTGCTATTATAGTAAATGGTGCATGACCCAAACTATTGTTGTGCTGAAAGTGACCCTCCAAACACCTCCAATGTGCCTAGGATTGAAGCCATTATATTCAGCTCTCATTCTCAGCAATGGACTAATTCAAAACTCTCCTTATTAGCTTTTTTTAATCGAAAACTGCACTAAGGACACAATTACCTCCTTGCTGCAAAACAACATCAAAAGCAAATATTAAATACGTTAAGTCCTATCAAAAGCTAAGTTTAATGGTGTAGAAAGTGGCAAAAATCAGTGCTTAATAGTTAGCCTACTGGATTTCCTAGTGGAAGGGGCTTTGAAAAGGGTGGCTAGGGTATCCTCTAGATCAGTCATTGGACAAGCAATTCACTTAAAATTAGCTCCCAACATCCACAACAGACCTCTTTCCTCAATGAAAGTGACCACTAAAACTAGGAATTAAAATACTAGAAAATCACAGAGTGGAGCTGGAAGAAAACTTACCCACAAAAACCTAGGGTTTCTCAGATCTCAATGTGTACGACACCAAATCAGCTCAGACTAGGTGCAAAGTGTAGCCCTAGAGGAATTGGAGTATTTGGAACAATGGCAAGGTGCTTAGAGAAGAAGATAGAAAATGGAAATCGACTGAGAGAAAATAAAGCTCAGAGACAAGCTATCGAATGGCTGGATTGAGTTGTCGATAGTTTTAAAAGGTTGAAAAATGAGCTTCAACGGGATTGGGGAAAATTTATCGACAGGTTGATACCAGCTGTTAAAAAGTGAAAAGCAACTGAACCCCTCGAGAGGTTCACTCAATCCTGTCGATGGATTCAAGGTTTCAAAAACAATAAATTCGAGAGGTTCACAGAACCTCTCGATAGGTTCTCTGAACTCAACATTTAATCCTCTTGATAGGTTCAAAAATCCTGTCGAAAACCATTTGTGCACCTTCAGAACCTGTCGACAAGTTCACAGATCCTATCGACAGTCACATTTATAGCTTTAGAACCTATCGAGAATTTACTCAAACCTATTGATAGGTCCCAGATCTTATCAAAATGAATGCAGGGAACCTTCAAAACCTGTCAAAATGTTCTCCACTCCTATCGACAGGTTGTATCTCAATTCAAATAGAGTTTTATCAGTTCCAAATCCATTCTACCCACAAATTTGTCAATTCCCAATTCAATTCAAACAGTTTATGCTTCTAACCAACTTATGACGGATTCATGATTTGTACATGCACACATTAAGCAAGATTGACAACCATATTTACAATGCCAAATAGTAATAAATAAAAACAAAAATAGTAGCAAACTCTAACAAAAACAACAACTATGATACATAGTATACATTATTGAGAATCAATCACATTTTGGTGGTTCATGGAGGTGGATGGTCACCACAGGCTCCACCACATTATCAACAAAAAGTTTGAGCCTTTGACAATTCACCTTCATTATCCTACCATCTTTGAGATCCTTGATTTCAACAGCTCCAGATGGGCATACATGCTCTACCATGTAAGGTCCCTCCCATCTGAATCTCAACTTACCTAGGAAAAATTTTAATTTAGAGTTGAACAACCATACCTTACTGCCAACTGTGAACTCTTTCCTCAGCAAATACTTGTCATAGAAGGCTTTGGTTCTCTCTTTGTATATCTTAGCATTGGAGTATGCTTCCAATCTTAGCTCTTCCAGCTCTGACAGCTGGAGCCTCCTATACATGCCAACAAAAGTTAGATCAATGTTCAATGCTTTAACAACCTAATATGCTCTATGTTCTAACTCTACTGGCAAGTGGCATGCCTTGCCAAACACTAATCTAAAAGGGGACATGCCAATTGGGGTCATATAGGCAGTTCTATTTTTATTCACTGAAAAGTACCACTTTTCACCTCTTAACCTAGCCTTTGTTGGACCTGGAAGCTGACTAATAACTCTTGTTTAGCTTATTTTATAGATTAGCAATAACTTGTGCAGCTTAACACAAAGTCTATGCCTTTTTTGCCAAGAAGATAGACAATTCAAGCAAAGAATGATAGCTGAGCCAAAGACTGATGGAATACCATGGTTGGTACACACCATGGTGACTATTTTGCATGTCATGATGAATGAAGGAAGTCTAATAAATGAAAGAAGTATATATGAGAGTGGAGGAAACTGCAATAGAAGCAGGTGCATAATAGCAGAGAAAAGGACTCATCTCGCATAGTAGAGATGCTGCCTTGTGTTGTTCAAATTCCCTAGCAAAGCTTCCTTGCGCAGGCAAGACATGCAGCACACTGGAGCTCACGAAGAAATCACGCAGCTCAGTGAAGGATCACGCACTTCTACTGTAATCAACACTTAAAGAACTCGCAGAGCTCTCGTATACCAAGCCTTCAGAAATACAGCTCGTGAAGCTCTTGTGAGGATCAAGCTTTAAAGAAGCTATGCGCACTACCTCACGAGGCAAATTTATGCAAATAGCAGCAACAACCTCATGAAGTTCTCATGTGGCTCTAGAGGAGAGAGACACCCAGAAGTTCTCTCGCGTAGTTCTCGCATGCCTGGAAGCTCAACCCTTTACCAAGCGAGATATGCCATGCAGTTGACAAAAAGTTGAGTGAGATGTAAAGGCATCTACATGACTACCTCGCGATAGGAGATTCTGAAGCTCTACTACACGAGTAGGCCTAGCACGGCAACCTGCTTGAGCGAGTCCATTCCAAGCCAAAGCAGTTGCGCAATAATGCGAAGTCAACCTGCTTGAGTGAACAAATCTTCCAAGCTAATTCTTACCTCGCGAGGACTTTGCAAATTACACGAAGGAACTAAAGAGCTAAAAGCAACTGTGCAACAAAATTAATATGCAGAAGATAGCCTCACGAAGCTCGGGCTCTCCACTTCTCAGTCTTAACTCTAGGGACCTTTTGGGGATTTCCCTAGGTCTAGGGCATGCATCCCGAGGCCTAAATCTTGAGGCACACATCTCAAAGCGTCCAAGGGTTGTAACAATGCCACAACTACTAGAAAAATTAGGGTTTGCTCTTCTGTTGGCTAAGGCAATAGGACTGAGTATATCAGTTGTACTTGTAACTTAGAATTTTCATCTCTCCTTCAACCTCTGTCGGCTGAGAGCTCGAGCAGGCTAGGGTTAGGATTTGATCATTTCTTTTTCCCATTTTTCTTCTCTCTTAGCCCAGCACTTGCTGGTTAAATCCTCTGTAAGCAGTTAGGTGTAGTTCTATTTCGTTTCGTAAAGGGTCTTGTAATCTTAGGGATCTCTGGTTGAGCTGTTGTGCACAAGGCTGCTGCCTTGAGGATTTGCATTGTAAGTAATGTTGATCAATGAAATTTATACTTTAATTGTACACTCAGTCTGTTATTTTCCTATTTGCCCATAGTTTTATTCAGGCAATAGCATGCATTTAGGATTTGAGCTGATTGAAAGGCCCATGGAAGCTTGAGCTTGTAGCCCTAGGACCATGGTAGCAACAGCAGTTTACATATTCCATCTCATCATCTGTGGGTAACGTAGTTTCTGTGGATAGCCTGTGGCCATTTGACTGGACAAACTATAGCCCTAGGGCAGGCCTTGGTTATAGGTCTGAGAAGGATTCTTCTCCTCTGCACTTGAGCTTGTAGCCTTGTGTGAGGTTGTTGTAGGAACAGGCTCCCCTCTATTTTACTAGACCAATATTAGATGTTAGATTTGATTTCTCTGTAGTGATTGTAGACTTGAGGGCTGAGTCATTGCAGGTCTTTTATAGCAATGACCAGCTGAATCTAAGTCTTCATTCACCCTGAGATACCTTGTGGTTTCTACCTGGTTTTCAAAGTCTGTTTGTTCCTATGAATGCCTCCCGAATCTATTATAGATCTAGGGAGCTTGTAGCCATGCAAACATAATATCTACAATGATAGTCATTGCCTAATTTAATTCATTGGTTGGAGGAAATCTATTAGATAGTCTGTGACCATTTAATTGGACAGATTATAGCCTTAAGATCAGTCTACTCCTTTGGATTAGGTTAGCTTTCTGATTTAGTTAATGGGATTTGACAGACTCTATTAGATTGTCTATGACCATTTAAGTGGATAGAGTATAACCCTAAGATCAGTTCAAATGGCATCGGTTAAGTTGGATCCTTCTTTCTTCTTGAGGTTTCTGATAGCACATGAGCAAGGATTTGCTACAGAGACAGCCTAAATCTAAGTTACAGAACTGAATTAACTTTAGCTTAAACTACTTAATTCCCATCATTTTTTTCTTTATTTTAACACACACCATCACCACCTTCTTTATAACCCTTTCTCTAGGATAGGACTGCACTTTATTTCTCTTCTTTTAATATTAATTTAGTGTAGTTGTGACACTCAACTCCTTTTCTTTAGGATTGTCAGATCTATAGCCAGATCTGGTGAACTACTATTATAGCCCATTTTGGGTTCTAGATCAATTTCTCTGTGGGACAAACTCTTACTTAAAACTTACTACAATAGCCCTGTATCTTGCAGGCTATGTGTACTCTAGGTTGCTGTTTTCATAAGCATCTTCTTCATCTCACTCTTTTTATTTGATTCTATTTCCACATCATACTTTAAATAATCAACACCTCAAAGAATCCAATAACAAATTTTTGGCACCGCTGCCAGGGATATTGATCTTTTTAGTAGACCTAAGTTGTAATATATTATAGTCTAGAAAATTCTTTGTAGCTGTGCCTTAAATAGAATAAAAAGTACTACTAATTTTTTTTGTAGAATTTTACAGAATTAGACAGCAGCAATAGGGAAAAGCTAGAGCTGCAGCTAGAGTTTAGCTATCTCTGTTTGCACGTATTTTGCCATAAATCTCAATCCATATATGTTGAATTCCCTGTCATTAGTTTAGCTATAAATCTATGTAGTTATTAATTTTGTTTGAACATTTTTTGTGTTGTGAGTATTTTCTTTGCTTATTGATTTTGTGTGTGTATGCTTGGAAGAAGGTCCCTTAACCCTGAGTTGGAACCTCCAAATCCTGAGGTTCAAAGGGTCCCTAGGGCAGGAAACACCACACAAGGCTCTACTATTGAAACTGAGCCAGCTGTCATGGCTGAGAGGCAAAGAACTCTAAAGGAATATAATCCACCTGGGGATTACACATCTCCTTTTTGTATATAATTCCCTTAAGTTGAGGGAAACTATGAAAGCAAGTCCTCCACCCTTAACATGCTGCCATGTTTCCATGGGCTCAGTAAGGAAGATCCTTATAAGAACATTGACCAATTTTTGGTACTTTGCACCACTTTCAATATTGCTGGCTTGGGACCTGAAGCCACTAAATTGAGGCTCTTTCCTTTTTCCCTAATGGATAAGGCCAGCACCTGGCTCTCTAAGCTCCCAGCCTATAGCATCCAGACATGGAGTGACCTCCAAAGCCAATTTCTAGCTAAATTCTTTCCCATGAATAAAACCAGCTAGATGAGGACAAGCATTTTGTCATGTATTCAGTCCTCAACTAAGGATTTTTATGAGGCTTGGGAGAGATTTCAGGAGATGTTAAAACAATGCCCCCACAACCAAATTTCACAGTGAAAATTGGTGCAAGTCTTTTGCTAAGGAATTAATCCCAAAAGTAGGGACATGGTGGATGCCTCATGTGGTGGTAGTTACCTCCACAAGACAGCTGATGAGGTTTGAGAGTTGTTTGGCATCATAAGAGAGAATTCCATGCAGCAGGAGTCACTGTCTCGCAATGACAGCCAGACCCCTGCTAAATTGGTGAAAGAGTCCACCCCTAGAGGTGGAATGTATGAAGTTAAGGTGTAAGGTGACTTGAAAAGGAAGGTGGACAATCTGAATTTGAAGTTTGATAAATTGATGAATGTGATACAACTGAGAATGGTTGCACAAGTGGAGGAGGCATGTCTGATATGCCAATCTCCCACGCACTTACTCTAAGATTGTCGATCAGTCAACCAATTCCTTGATTTTGTTATGGAGCATGCCAATGTTGCCCAAGCATATGGGCAGCAACCTGTTGGGTACACTTGGAGAAACCACCCAAATTTAAGGTGGAGACAAGATACATACCCTCAGTCCCAGTAGCAGTAGTTGGGAGCTCCATACATACCTCAACACCAATTTAACCAAGGATATCCACCAAGACAGAATTTTTAGTTGCCTACCCCATAGCTCAATCAATTGGTCCTGCCCACACAACAACCTAGATCTTCTTCCTTTAAAGAGAAAATGCTGACATCTATGCTGAATTTGGGGAACTTGGTCCAAACTGTCAACTCTCATGGGCAAAGCATTAAAAAAATAGAGGACCAGTTGGGTCAAATCTGTAATGCTTTGAACATGAGAGAGGAGGGTAAATTGCCTAGTCAATCCTTGGCCAATTCAACAGGGCAGTACATGTTGTAACTCCACATGTGCCTTTTTTATGTGTATTTTGAGAACGAATTAATGAATAATAAGTTACATAATTTTAAATTATGAAAGAGATATCAGCACATTGAGGGCTAACAATAGCCTGCAAGATCAGGGCCAATTGTAGTAAGTTTTAAAAGTGAGTATATTAAAGATCGTCCACAGAGAATTTGTCTGAAATATGAGATAGACCTCCAGATCTGCTACGGATCGCTCTATAATTATCTAAAAACCAGATAAAAAGAGAGTGTTGGGTTTTTTTGTCACGTTTAACTAAAAGCAAATAAAGAAAAGAACTAACTAACTGACCCAGATTCAAGTTGGGGAAGTGATTAAAATAAATCAAATGGAGAAATAATAACTTTCTGTGATTTCGCCTTTGAATTTTAATGGAGAATCTGCAACTAAACAGAGTTGATTCAATCTTCATCGCTACCAAAGACGACAGATGTAAGAGAAATAAATCAATTAAGGAAGGGTTTAAACTTATGGTTATGATCATCACTTAAATGGTCACAGATCATCCAATAGTTGTTGACCTATTCTCAATTCGTAACATGAACATCAACGCAAGTGTCTTTTAACTAGGTTACCAACGCTAATTGCATAGGTAATGAATCAAGGAAATTGCATGCAAAGTAGTGAATCTAAAGGAGTCTAATGCACTAAGGTGATCAATAAGAACCCTTGACATGAATCCAATGGAGAAAACACAGTTCTGACAACCTTTTAAATTCAATCTTACAATTACGAGCACGGCTTTAGAAAGCCCTCGGACTAGCTCTTGAATCCGATCTCTTTGGAGTTACAAAAGCACTCTCGGCAACTCTCAAAAGCAAAACAGAGGAAGATATTACAAGGGTACAGATAGACTATCCGACCTAGGAAGGAGGGAAACAGAGATGAAAACTCAAAATCTGGATGCCCCAATTGGGCAAATGTCTTCTCAATTTATAGCTTTCCTCTATCACTGCACAAGGCTGAATTGACCAATCGAAGTGCTCAGATCAGTATTGCCCAATGGTCATTGAGCACGGGATCCAGATGCTCGCCAATGAAAATGCTCGATCTGGTTCACATCAATTCTATTATGGGAATTCAAAAGTTTGTTTGAGCTTCTAGAAGTTCCCAAGTGATTTCATCTTTGGGTTTTCACGTGGAATATGCCTTTGGTTTGTGCTTGGAATCTTAATGTCTCTAGGCTTTTAATTACATTGGGGCTGCAGAGTTTCTTTGAAATGCCCTTCAAAGTGGTCAGAATCCTCAAAGATGCCATTTATGAGTTTAAGGGTCTTTTCAAAGTAGGTTGGCTCGAAGTTCTTTTCGCAAGCATAAGTTCTTTTCGCAGCGTAAGTTCTTTTCGCAGAGGACTTCTCTTCTTTCGCAGAGGTAAATCTTCTATTCGAGGTTCAAAGTTTGCTAATAGTAGATGTCTTTTTTGCAGAGTTGGGTTCTTAAGTAGCTAAGTTCTTTCAGCTTCTTTCATGCACGGATTCCTCTTCTTCTTCTCCTTTTTCTTTCAGTCTTTTGCCTCTTTAGAATCTTTTAGCCATCGAGGCTATTTCTTCACTCTTTGAGTTTGACATGCTGTTTTTTGATCATTTTAAGATGGTTTTGATTTGGACCTCGCTTTTTGGTTAGTGCAATATGAACACTAAAGCACTTATTTAGTCTTCTCAAGGGTCTTTCAAGGCTCATGTTTAGGGTGAAAATGGTATTTTTCACTACTTAACACACCCCTAAACCTAAGCTTTGCTAGTCCCCGAGCAAAGAAACGTAAAAGCAAAATAAAGAGCCACTTTTGTAGGAAGCATGTGCATTTAGCATATGCAATAAGCCTTTTAAACCCCTAGGTGATCCCTAGAGGAGGAGTGAAGTCTCCGAGGGTTTTCAAAGGAAGGTACCCACAAACTTCTCCATGAAATGCTTAACATCAAGGCAATATTATCAAATGAGCAATCAAGGAGCAGGTTAGTTACTCTTGAATCAATGATGAAATGTAAAATTTGATTATTGTTTGCACAGAATTTAAACATTTATAAACCTCATGAATGTTTCAATATTTCCAATCTGTGAACAAATATATAGAAAATCATACAAATGTGCCAAGAAGAAGCTCATCCTATGGATAAAAATTAGGTTATAAGTCATACTTAAGGTGCTCAAGTTCCAACCCAAACACTCACCAGGTATACTCATCGTTGTTTTTGTTGAGGGGTTCATTTTCACTCAAGCTCAAGAGCGCTTACATCTCCCAAATGGATCTGTAAGCATGAGCATAGGCATGATTCTTAGGCAATGGCATCATTGACATCTCCTCACCATAGATTGGGTCACTCATCTCCACATGACACCACTCAACTTTGGATCACAAGGGCTTTTAATCTAGGTTTGTTTGTATGGCTTATGGAGTGAAGTTTCAAGGAAAGGCAATTTGAACAGAGGTTTGAATTTGAGAACTGTGAAGTGCGTGAGATGGTTCATGACTCCACCTTTTGAGTTTAGCTTCTTCTTCTTCTTTTCGAGATTCTCACATTCACAAAGTGATCAGTTCTTTCTTTGATCTTGCATTATAAGGTCCCTTTTTTGCCTTTTTGCTTGCAACTTTTTCACATTGTTTGTCTCTTCTTTTCTCACCACCATATTGCCTGCTTTTGAGGTATTTTCTTCTTTTTCTTGATGTTGCCCAAATGGTCCATCTTCGCTTTTTCTCCTTTACCTCCGAATTCTCGAGTGAGGGAAGGCTGAATTGGTTCCATAGGTTCAGTGCAAGTACTTTTGGGTATTTTTGATGAAGAATTGTAGGATTTATAGCTCAAATGGGGTACAAACAAAAGATTTTTCTTGGTTGGTTCTCATAGGTTCAAGTCCAAAGAAGGCCTTGATCTTTTCCTCGCTATGAGTGTCACATTGTTTTAATTTGGAGTTTCCTAACTTCTAGTGGATCTAATGCCTCACCCAATCCTTTGAATCGTAAAAATTGCCTCACTACTCTTCAATGAGATGGAAAATATATGGGCTCAATTCTCACCGGGTTATGGTTTTTCCTTGAGCTTTTAAGTATATCTTTACCTTTTTCTCTTCCTTTTGACTTACTATGTCCGATACCAAGATGTTTTTATGGTGTAATCATCATGGAAATGTAGAATATCGCAAGGTTTAGAATGTCTAAATTCTTGCAAAGAAAATTTTAAAATTTCCACATTGTCATGATTCTTAAGTAAAATAATTCATTTCGACATTACTTAGGTGATTCTCGTTGTCCTTAGGTTAACTATTCCTTGGCAGACTGCTCACACCCCCAAACCTATGAGGAGCAAGTGTCCTCACCGGTTCAAAGGTGGTGGCATAGTCACAGCTTATTAGGGGAAAAGCAAGAAAAAATAATAGCATGGAGAATTACGAAAGCAAATTGTATGAACCGTAAATTTTACGTAAAAATAAAAGAAAAAGAGGGGAAAGGGAGTAAGGGTGAGGGTTTATTTTTGTTTGTTTGTGAAGTAGGGGAGCACAGCTATAACAGAAAAATTGCAAAATAACATAAAACAGAACAATTAACAGAGAAAAATGGGATAAGAAAGAAAACAAATGACAGAATTGCACCGAATGATACAAAAAACAAAAGATTTATACATTGTATTTGAGACACGAGATGCAGATTTTAATAACTAGGATCAAAGTCGATCATAGATGGGTGCTATGGGCTCTGAACTAGAGTCACTGTCAGCATCCGAACTAGAAGCAGTGTTGGAATCAGAACTGGATTTTGGTTTCTCAGGAATGGAGTTCGGAGTTGGTGTACTCTTGACTTGATCTTCCGGTGAGGCCAAGGTGGTTGGTCAGCCGGTGGTTTTCTTCCATTCTTGAGCTAACTGAGCTTGGAGCATTTCTTTCGGCCTTGACCAATTGGAATGTTCGTCCCACGGATCCCTCATCTTCTCTCTCTCAAATTGCATGAAATGCTCTAATTGATTTTGGCCTCATAAGGGGTTGGATGTAGGCCTCTGAAATCAGCCAGCTTCGCACATCTCACGGATGTAGGGATTTTCTATCATGGCCGGGAGAGGTGGCATATCTAGGGAGGGATGGAGTGGTAGGGGACCAAAGGGGGTCCACTGGGAGGGGGGGTGGGGCGGTTAAGAGAGGGTGAGGGTCAGCTTTGAATGGCTAAGTCGAAACAGGGGGTGGTGAAGGGGGTTTGTTTGGTTAGCCTTTGGTGGTAGTGGAGGGGAAGCACTAGGACTTCGGGTCTGCTTTGGGTTGCCTGTGAGGCAAAATGGAGAGCAGGGTAATGGGGTAGGTGGTAATGGGGCGAACGATCGGATGAGTTTCCAATGTAGATGATTGTCTGTGCATTTGTTTGGAGCTGGGCTTGGATATTTTGGAGGTAGGTGAGGATCTGGGTGTAGGGAGCAGGTGTGGGGGAGATTAGCCTAGAGGGGATTGGGATTAGTGAGGTGGAGGGATGGGGGGTAATGGGTGTGAAAGGGGAGGTGGGGAAATGGGTGAAAGGGGGAGGAGCAGGGATAGGTGTAGGATCTAGCTCCATGGTGTCAAATAGGGGTGAATAAGCCTCTGTGGGGAAAGGTTGGGGTTCAGAGGTCTGGGATACCTCAGGTGTATGTGCTGAAGGGGTGTGGGAGTGTGAGGAGCGTTGGAGCAGAGGGGTGGAAGGGGATGGAGCAAGGATTGGGGTGGCTAATTCCTCTAGGACTGGTTATTGTTGGGGAGATGGGTGGTGTTGGGATAGTAGGGTGGTTGGTGTGGTAGGGGTGTCCAAAATAGGAATGATGGAAGGTGTGGATGATGAACCAATGGGATGGGGAGGGTGTGGAGGAATAGGGAACCAGCCATCTCAGGGTCAGAGGAGGTGCAACCAAGAGCCGGCTACCTCAGACTGTGGACTAAGTGCAAGAAGTGGTGCACTAAAGAGCCGGTCACCACAAGGAGTTGGGCTTGTAAACCTGTAGGGGCCGGGCCGAGGCCTGGGGCTGGTTGAGGCTCCACAAAGAATTTCCACTTCCGCAAAGATGCCCACCCACACTTTCTGTGGCTTGGTTCTCTCATGCTCAAGAAGAAGAACTAGCTCGCTGCTCAAAGTGCTATGGGTTCAAAGAAATAGGGCAGCAATAGGGCAGAGAGGTGGGCATGGGCTGGTTCTCCTACTTCCCTCATTCTTCTTAACATGGCCTCGACTTGTGGTCCGTGCTTTCTTGCCAAAGTTGTGAGGAGTGAGTACCTCAAAGGGCTCTTCCTATTAATGTCAAACTTGGCTCCTAAGAGGGCTGAAATTAGTCTTCCAAAGGGAGGCCAGCAATTTTCTTTCTTTTCTTTACCTTGGCACTCACATCAGCCATTGCTTCCAGATGAGCATGGGGGCATTGAAAATTGCCCCTTAGAAAAGTGAAAGAGGGCTTCGAGGATAGGAGTTCGCCTCTTGGGTATGCCTGCCATTACATAAAGCTCCCTCGAGTATGGAATCCATTAGCGATATTGCAAGCAGATCTCTTCTCATTATTGATTGCCCGAACCCACCATGCCTTGTGTTAAATGGGCATACCATGTTCAAAGAGGCGCCAGAGCCGCCAAAGGTCCATCGGTTGAATTGAAAAGGTATCCCTGAGCATGCCCTATGTCCTCAAATCACCAGTTAGGTCACAGTTATCTATGAAAATGACTAAGGTTGGCACGTCGCAACATCTTGATGACCTTTGTGAGGTTTTGATACCACGCTTTATCATCCTTGGATAAGTTTTTCCGGTAATGGGGTGAGGATAGTCCGAGAGAAGCTTCTCGAGGTATCTTAGGGATGGTAGGCAATCATGTTTGGAGGAGAAAATAGTTTCATCCACCAATAGCTCAAGTGTATGAGCTCGGGTATCAATGAAGGGTTAGGCAAAACTAAGTGAATGGGTAATGGGGGCAGCTGCACTGTGGCTTGAGGCAGGGTAGGCTCCTCATGGCGTATTTTCTTTCCTTTTCAACCCTATCCGCTTTTGTCCATTGAAAGCTTTCTCTTTGCAGACGTTTTTGCTTTGCCTTTGGCTTTTGGGGTCGATTTGGTTGCCTTCTTGACTGATGATTTGGGGAACATGGCAGCTAAGGATTTTTCAGTTTTTCCCATACTTAATTGACGGAGGAAAAAATGCTCCAAACACTGGCTAACACAGATTTAGATTTTTCTAAAAAAATTGAGCGAGAATGGATAGAAAAAATACCGCGATCTAGGGTTTGTGCTTGAACTGAGTCGCTTTGTTTGTAAAGATCGCCCAACTGACAGTCTGACTTTGATCTCTGAAAAATGGAAACGCTCAAACAATTAGGAACAAAACGGCTGATATCCTTGTGGAGCTCGTGTGAGAAGAGAGTGAGCTAGGGTTTTAGTGGAGCGTCGCTCTGCAGAGAGTGTTTGCAAATACAACGCTAACTTCAAAACGACTAAATATACTTGAAGCTAAAATCGCAAAGCACCTTTAAGTTTTCGAAAAGTTCCAAAAGAGCCCTTCTTATTACTTCGAATGGCCAAAGTGCCTTTCGACAAGTAGATAGCTTCAGAAAGATTATTTCGCAAAGGACTTAGCTTCAGAACCGTCTATTCGAAAAGGAAATGTTATCATAATCAACTATTCGAAAAGAACATCTTTGTTTTCGAGCAGTTCATTGCAGCTCCAGAATCTTTTCGAATAGACTTTGGACTTTGCGAAAAGTAATTTTTGCTTTGCGATTTGAACTTTAAGTGTAATTAAACTATGCGAAAAGGGAAAAGAAACAGAAACGGAGAAATTCAGTAAAAACTATGTTGTACAAACATAATATACAATTTTCTACCATCAGATTTTTGGAGATTCGTGATGACAGATGGGCAGCACAGGCTCCTGAATGTTGTCAATGCATGGCTTGAGCCTCTGACCATTTACCTTAATGACTCTTCCGTCATTGGGATCACGGATATCCACAACTCCCGAGGCAACCTTGATGACTGATGTATGGCCCTTCCATCCGGATCTCAATTTGCTGTGAAAGAATTTAAGTTTAGAGTTGAATAACCATACCTTGGACCCGGTATGAACTCTTTTCTCATTAAACTCCTATCATGAAATGATTTGACTTTCTCCTTATACAACTGGAGCTTGTATAAGCATCCATCCATGACTCTTCCAATTCAAAGAGTTGAAGTTTCGTGATTACCAGAAGTTAGATCCATATTAAATGTTTTAATAGCCCGTAAAGCTTTGTATTCTAACTCTCGGCAAATGACATGCTTTGCCATAGACCACTCTAAAAGGAGACATTCCAATTGGAGTTTTGTAGGCGCTCATGTATGCCCACAAAGCATCATTAAGCTTAAAGGACCAATCCTTTCGCCCTTCTCCATGCTTTTTCCAAAATGTGTTTGATCTCTATTTGAAATTCCACCGCCCACCGGTTTGTGGATGATAGGGAGTGGCTACTCTGAGTGATGAGTACTTTTTAATAGAGAGTCAAACTCAAGGTAAAAGTGGCTCCCCCATCACCGATGATGGCCTGGGAATCCAAATCTGGAAAAATGTGGTCTTTGAGGAATCTTAAAACCACTTTGTGATCATTGGATTTGGTAGCTATGGCCTCAATCCACTTGGAGACATAGTCCTGACTACCAAGATGAAATTATTTCCATTAGAAGGGGAAAGGGCCCATAAAATCTATGCCCCAAACATCAAACAACTCAACTACGAGATTGGTCAGGGGCATTGAGTTTCTTTTGAAATCTTGATTTTTGGCGATTCGCAAGATTTACAGTGCTGTAAGGCATCTTTAAAGATTGTGGCCCAATAGAAACCACACTGCAGAATTTTTGCAGCTGTTTTATTGCCACTGAAATGGCCTCCACAGGCCTGTTCATGACACATTGACAACATGCCGTAGAATTCATGGTCCGGGACACACATTCTGATCACTTCGTCTGCACAATTCTTGAAAAGATAAGCATCTTCCCATATGAAATTTTTAACATGTGAGAAGAAAAGATCTTTATCCATTCGATTCCAATGTTGAGGAATCATCCGAGCCAAGAAGTTGACTATGTTTGCAAACCAAGGATCGTGGGTATTGATGGCAAAAAGTTGCTCATCGTGAAATGATTCATTAATGGGTAAGCTATCATCCTCAAGATTGAGAATTCGGATAAGTGATCACCACCACATTCTCCACTCCTTTCTTATCCTTAATCAGAGATCAAACTCCCGTAATAGGAGGATCCATCCGATTAATCTGGCTTGGTATCCTTCTTAGAGAGAAGGTACTTTAGGGCGAGTGGTCAAGAACACCACAATTTGTGAACCTAAAACATAAGACTGAATTTTTCCAATGCAAACACAATGGCCAGCAGCTCTTTCTCGCTTGTTGTGTAGTTGAGCTGGGCATCTATCATGGATCTGCTGGCATAAGCTATGACATGGGGAAGCTTATCCTTTCTCCGCCCTAGGACAGCTCCTAGGGCATAGTCTCGATGCATCACACATCAGCTCAAAGGGCACGAATAGTCAGGGACTGCAAGATGGGAGCTGAAATCGACATTTCTTAAGGACCTCAAAGGTCATGCATTCATTAGTAAACACAAAAGGAACATCTTGACACGAAATGACAGAGTGGCTTGGAAATTTTATGAAATCTTTGGTGAACCTCCTATAAATCTGCATGCCCTAAGAAACTTGATTTGCTTAATAGCCTGGGAGGAGGCAAATGTGCAATTAGATCAATTTTGCTTGGTCCACCTCTATGCCTTTATGGGAGACCACATGTCCTAGGACAATGCCTTGGTGACCATAAAATGACTCTTTTCGACTTAGAACCAAATTGGTTTCTTCACATCTTTGCAACACCAACTTGAGGTGGTGTAAGCATTGGGAAAAAGCTGTTTCCATAAATTGAAAAGTCATCCATGAAGATCTCCATGAATGATCAATCATGTCAAAAGATGGCATACATGCATCTTTGAAAAGTAGCAGGGCATTGCAAAGACCAAAGGGCATCCTCCTATAGGCAAAAGTGCCAAAGGCGGTGAAGGTGGTCTTTTCTTGGTCCTGTGGTACAGTGGATCTGGTTGTAACCAGAGTACCCATCAAGGAAGCGAGTAAGCTTTGCCCGCAAGTTTATCAAGGATTTGGTCAATGAAGGGAGGAAATGGTCTTTCCTTGTCATGGTATTTAATTTTCTGTAGTCTATGCACCCTCCATCCAGTTGTTTGTCCTGGTGGACATATGTTTACAGATTCAATTTGCTACATGTTGATGCTGCATTTCTTAGGCACCACCTGTGTGGGTGCTACCCAAGCAATCTGAAATGGGGTAAATGACCCCAAAGATCTAGCACTTGACAACTTCCTTCATTACCACTTCTTGCATGTGAGGATTCAACCTTCTTTGCATTTCTCTAGAAGGCTTGGCATCCTCTTCGTGGATCTTATGCATGCATTTGGGTTTATTCCTCCTAAATCAGCAATGGTCCACCAATTGCTTTCTTGTCTTGTTTAGAACTACCAATGCCTCCTCTTCTTGCTCCTTTGTAAGGGAGGAAGAAATAATCACAGTAGTGTTTGATGATCTCCCAAAACACATATTTCAGATTTTTGGGAGCTGTTTGAGTTCCAATTCGTGGGCCGAGAAAAGAGGGCAGCAAAGGTACCTTGGTAACTTGTGGAAGAGGGAGAGGAGCAGGTCTCAAGAGAGAGAACTTGATGATTGGTGAGTGCCTTGCACAAAGCAGACTCCTTTGAATTTGATCTCCTTTTCCTTCTTTCTCAAGGATTCCCAATCATTTTCAAATTCGTGGTGGAGTCTTTACCTTGCAGAAATGTTTGTAAAGACTCCTCCACCACTCATCAATGATGTCAACATGGAAACATTCCTCGTGAGAGAATTGAGGTTGAGTAACGATTATACACATTCAATTTAACTTTCATATTTCCAAACGACACCTCCATGATGCACTGCATTGAATGCATGCATTAGTGTAGCAGAATGGTCTTCCCGTAATGACAGGGATGGCGGTGGTACTTTTGGTTGGTTCCATGTCCAACACCAAAAGTCGAGGTAGAAAACTTGTCTACTCCTACCAAAACATCTTCAATCAACCCCATAGGTTTCCTTTCGGATCTCCATTTGTTGTAACACCACTTGAGTGGGTTTCAATTCTCCCAAACCTAGCTTCTCATAGAGCGAATAGGGAAGCGAGTTGACACTAGCACCGGATCTAGCAAGGCTTTCTCAATGGTGTGCTCCCCAATGATGCAGGGATTGTGGGGATTCCAGGGTCTTGCATCTTAGGTGGTGTTGCAATTGATAGCACTTGGTTGATTTTCTCCACAGCAAAGGCCTTCTTGGATAAATGTATCCTAGATTGCCTTTTGTGAGTGCATACCTCTTTGAGAAATTTTGCATAAGCGGGGACTGCTTGATTGCATCAAGCGTAGGTAGATTAATTTTAACTTGCTTGAATGTCTCCATCATTTCCTCAATTTTGTGTTTCCTTTGTCAAAAGGAGAAACTACTTCATTGCATGGGGAAATGGGAGATGAGGAACAAATTTCTCCTTCTCATCTTTTTCAACAATTTTGTTATTTTTACATTTTTCATTTTTTGAATTTTCGATGTAAATCAATGACCATATTGTTATCCAAATTGTGTTGTTCTGCACTTGTTCTTCATCTTTTTCCTCTTCACTACCCAATCGTGTTTTTATTATTCTTCCACTTCTCAAAGTAGTCATGACTTTGATTTCCTCATGGCCATTTGAGGATTCTCCAACCATGAACCATGGCCCCTTAGGATTGTTCACGGGTTGGTAGTTTACCCTCTTCTCTCTAGCCAATGAATTTGAGAGTTGGCCGGCGTTTCTTCAATTTTTATAATGCTACTTTGTGAAGGTTCACGAGATGAGGCAATTCAAGATTTTGAAGTGAGCTCAAGACCCGCTCTTCAAAGGTCGGGGATCTAGGAGGGGCAGGTGATGCAGCATCATTGCATGGCTTGTTGTTGGTTAGGTCGCTGAAAATTTGATTTATTATAAAAATTTCAGCGATATGGTGAGCGGGTTTGAAAGGTAATTGATTTTTGAGCTGCTTTGTTGTTGGTAGTAATTTCCGATTCCACGAGATTAGGATGAGATCTCCATGGGTAGTCATTCGATTGCATCACATCCATAAGTGAGTGCATGAGCTTGTTCCATCATGAGTTACGGAAATTGTGATGCGAAGGACATTGATCAATGGAATGAGTGGGGGCGGCATATCGGACATGCCTCCTCTACTCTTGACCCATTTGGAGCTTTAAATGAGTCCATCAATCAAATTTTGTGGTCAAATTATCCACTTTCCTTTCCACTCATTGACTTCATAAACTTTCCTCTTGTGAATTGGGGATTATTCATCCTTGGATTCTCGGTGTCCCTTTGAGATTCCTGGGTTGAATTTTCTCCAATCACCTCAAAGAGGTCCCAAACCTCTTCAACATTTTTCTGCAAGTAGGTACCTCCACAAGAGGCATCCACCATGTTCTTGCCCTTGATCAGTTCCTTGATAGAAGCTTTGAACGGTTGCCATTTAGGAATTTGATGGTGAGGGCATTGTCTTAATAGATTCTTTAAACCTTTCCCATGCTTCATGGAAAGTTTCATTGAGTTTTGGGAAAAAGAGATGATGCTTTGTCTCGGTTGGCTGGTTTTAGTCATTGGGAAATATTTTGACAAAATTGACATTGTAAATCATTCCATGATGTGATCTTTGTTGGTGCTAACATAGATAACCATGCTCTAGCTTTGTCCTTTAATGAAAAGGAAAGAGCCTAAGCTTGGTTGCCTCTCGACCAAGTCCAAACTATGTTAAATGTTGTGCATAAAGCGAAATTCATCAATGTGTTTGTAAGGGTCTTCCTTACTCAATCCATGGAATGAAGGCAACATTTGGATGGTGGAGGACTTAATTTCATAATTTCCCTCCGTGGGAAATTGAATGCAAAATGGGAATTATAAGCACCACGGGCAAAGTAGTCTCTTATCATTCTCTGGTCTTCGCCCATTTCAGCAGATGTCTGTGATGTATGTCGCTTTCTTAGGAGTCTTTCAACTTCGAATTTAACGGAGAATCTCGATTGAGGTTCTCGCCAAACATACAACTCGAGAGAGAATTTACAAGACAAACTGTTGAATTACGTGCTTTCCTTTCCTTCATACTGGTAGTAATTTGCAAATAACAATGTAATTAATAAATGATGATAAATAAATGAAAATAAACATAGGTCTTATCTATTTTAGAACAAATTCAAGAACGGCGCCAAAAACTTGTTGTCACCCTAGATGTGCCTATTTAATGTGTATTTTGAGAACAATTAATGAATAATAAGTTACATAATTTTAAATTATGAAAGAGATATCAAGACATTGAGGGCTAACAATAGCACTGCAAGATCGAGCCAATTGTAGTAAGTTTTAAAAGTGAGTATATTAAAGAGAAATTTATATGAGATAGACCTCCGGATCTGTGCTACGGATCGGCTCTATAATTATCTAAGCGGATAAAAAGAGAGTGTTGGGTTTTTTGTCACGTTTAACTAAAAGCAAATAAAGAAAAGAACTAACTAAGCGATCCAGATTCAAGTTGGGAAGTGATTAAAATAAATCAAATGGAGAAATAATAACTTCGTGATTTCGCTTTGAATTTTAATGGAGAATCGCAACTAAACAGAGTTGATTCAATCTTCATCGGCTACCAAAGACAGGATGTAAGAGAAATAAATCAATTAAGGAAGGGTTTAAACTTATGGTTATGATCTCATCCACTTAAATGGTCACAGATCATCCAATAGTTGTTGACCTATTCTTAATTGAGAACATGAACATCATCCAAGTCTTTGTCGAATAACTAGGTTACCAACGCTAATTGCACAGGGTAATGAATCAAGGGAAATTGCATGCAAAGTAGTGAATCTAAAGGAGTCTAATGCACTAAGGTGATCAATAAGAACCCTTGACATGAATCCAATGGAGAAAACAGGTTCTGACAACCTTTAAATTCAATCTTACAATTCATGAGCACGGCTTTAGAAAGCCCTCACTAGCGATCCTTGAATCCGATCTCTTTGGAGTTACAAAAGCACTCTCAAAGAACTCTCAAAAGCAAAACAGAGGAAGAAATTACAAGGAATGCAGATATAGACTATCGGCGAAGGAAGGAAACAGAGATGAAAACTCAAAATCTGGATGCCCCAATTGGGCAAATGTCTTCTCAATTTATAGCTTTCCTCTATCACGCAGCAAGGCTGAATTGACCAATCGAAGTGCTCGGATCTGTATTGCCCAATGGTCGTTGAGAGCACGGGATCGGATCATTCGCCAATGAAAATGCTCGATGGTTCACCAATCGAGCGTTAGAAGCATCAATTACATTATGGGAATTCAAAAGTTTGTTTGAGCTTCTAAGTTCCCGCCATAAGTGATTTCATCTTTGGGTTTTCACGTGGGGCGGAATATGCCTTTGGTTTGTGCTTGGAATCTTCCTAATGTCTCGGACTTTTAATTACATTGGGGCATCGAGTTCTTGAAATGCCCTTCAAAGTGGGTAAATCCTCAAAGATGCCATTTCGCAGAGTTTAAGGGTCTTTCGCAAAGTAGGTTGGCTCAGGAAGTTCTTTTCGCAAAGCATAAGTTCTTTTCGCAAAGCAGAAGTTCTTTTCGCAGAGGACTTCTCTTCTTTTCGCAGAGGTAAATCTTCTATTCGAGGAGTGTTTTCTTCTTTTCGCAAAGTTCAAGGTTCTTTGCGAATTGAAGAGATTCTTTGTGAATTGAGCTTTAGCTTCCATTCTTCTTTGCGAATGGATCCTTCTTCTTTTCAGGTCTTTTCTTGCTCTTTTAGGACCTTTTTAGCCATTGCTGAGGCTATTTCTTCACTCCCTCTTTGAGTTTGACATGCGTTGTCGGCTTTTTGATCATTTTAAGATGGTTTTCGGATTTGGACCTGTCTTTTTGGTTAGCTGCAATATGAACACTAAAGCACTTATTTAGTCTTCTCAAGGGTCTTTCAAGGCTCATGTTTAGGGGTGAAAAATGGTATTTTTCACTACTTAACAGTACATGATTGGAGAAGCACCCTCTACCCATGAGGAGGCTAATGTAATCACTACCCTAAGGAGTGGTAGGGTGGTTGATAATTTAGTGGGCAAGGCAACTAAGGAGGTCATAGACAGTAAAAATGAAAGAAATGTGATTGTTGAAGTACTAAGAAATGCAACCCCTGCTGTGGATCAGTAAGGGCAAAATAAAGGGGCTGATGTTGAGCCCCAACAGGAAACAATAAATGAAGAAAAAAGAAAAAAACTAAAATTTAACCATGATATTATTAGACACGCAGTTGTGGCACCAGCAGTCTCACAGTTGCCATTTCCTCACGCATTAGCTGGCCCATCTCCTTTTGATAAGGGGAATGCTCAGATGGAGGAAATGATTGAGACCTCCAAGCAGGTCAAGATCAATTTGCCCTTGCTTAATGCTATAAAATAAGTCCCTGCCTATGCTAAATTTTTGAAGGACCTCTGCACATAGAAAAGAAAGGCAAGGGTGCAGTTGTCCAAAAAGGTTTTTACTGTTGAACATGTAGAGTCAGTTTTGTCCATTGCCACCCCAGAGAAATTACAGGATCTAAGGGTACCTACTATCTCCTACATAATTGGAAACCACACCATTGGTAAGCCCTCTTGGACTTAGGGGCCAGTGTCAACCTGCTCCCATATTCTGTGTATGAGGAACTAGGTTTGGGGGAGCTAAAATCCACATCAGTTGTGCTCCAACTGGCTGATTGGTTTGAGAGCAGACCTGTGGGTGTGGTGGAGGATGTTTTGGTGGGGGTGGACAAGTTCTACTATCCTGCTAATTTCCTTGTTTTGGACATGGACCCTTGCAAAAGTAAAACCCCAATTCCTGTCATCCTTGGTAGACCATTCTTGACAACTGCAAATGCTTGCATTCAATGCAGGTCGGTGGTGATGGAGGTGACCTTTGGGAATATGAAGGCCCCATTAAATGTGTGCAGTGCTGCAAGGCAACATCAGTTGGACATTGAGGACTATTGTGCAATTGATATACAAGATGGCCTTATAGAAGGAGAATTATCCAATCTGCTGAATTGCAATAATGTGACTGAGAACCTAGAAAGTATTTACAATATGGTTGAGAAGGAGGCCCAAACTCTCATGACAAAAGACAACACCAAAATAGAATCTTTAGTGGGCCTAGTGCAATATTCCAGCTGGAAACCTATATTGCTGCCCCTTCCTCAAACTACTAAGGCACCTTTGTTGCCTTCCATTGAAAGTCCCCCTAAGTTGGAGCTGAAACAGCTCCTACCCACATTAAAATATGTCTTCTTGGGACAAAACAACCAGCCTTTAGTGATTATCTCCTCCTCTCTCACTAGTGAGCAGGAGGAGAAATTATTGAGTGTTCTTAAGAAGCGTAAAAAGGTAATGGGGTAGACAATAGCTGATCTTGGAGGCATTGATGCCTCAGTTTGTATGCACAGAATTCACTTGGGAGAGGGTGCAAAACCCGCAAGGGAGATGCAGAGGAAACTAAATCCTCCCATGCAAGAGGTGGTCCTCAAGGAGATAGTAAAACTATTAGATGTAGGGGTGATTTACCCCATTTCAGATTTAGAGTGGGTGTCACGTATCTAGGTGGTACCTAAAAAGTCAGGCATAATAGTTGTTACTTCTAACTCTGAGAAGTTGATGCTAGCCAGAGAGATCACTGGTTGGAGACTTTACATTGATTACAGGAAACTCAACTCCAAAACTAGGAAAGACCACTTCCCTCTCCCTTTCATTGACCAAATTCTAGATAAATTGGCTGGGAAGGCATTTACTGCTTTCTTGATAGATACTCAGGGTATAACCAAATCCCTGTGTATCCTTAAGATCAAGAAAAAACTACTTTCACTTGTCCCTTTGACACCTTTGTTTATAGAAGGATGCCTTTTGGACTGTATAATGCCTCAGCCACATTTCAGAGGTGCATGTATGTAATTTTTTATGATATGATTGGAAAATTCCTGAAAATCTTCATGAATGATTTCTCAGTATATGGGAACAGCTTTAGCCAGTGGTTGAGTCACCTTGACATGGTTTTACAAAGATGTGAGGAGACCAATTTGGTCCTAAGCTGGGAAAAGAGTAACTTTATGGTGACACAAGGAACAATATTAGGCCATGTGGTCTCTCACAAAGGAATAGAGGTTGACAAGGCTAAAGTGGACTTGATTTCACACCTGCCCCCACCTAGGACTGTCAAATAAATCAGATCATTTTTAGGACATGCTAGATTTTATAGGAGGTTCATTAAGGACTTGTTGAGAATTGGAAAATACCATTTTTCACCCCTTAATCTGGGCCTTGATAGACCCTTGAGAGAACTAAATAAGTGCTTTAAGTGTTTGTTTTACAGCTAACAAAAAAGGCAGGCTTAACTCTGAAAGCAGCTTAAAAAGTACCAAAAAGATGATGACCCATCTTGATCTAGAGGAAGAAGGAGAAGGGACAACCTCATTGGCTGTCAAAATGCCTAAACTCAAGAAGACAAAGGCCTGGTTTCATCCTGGAAATAAGTTTGAAGCTATTCAAAAAGAAGAATGCACTACAGAGTACTATTTGAAAGGTTTCTTGATCTATTCGAAAGGATTCTTGATCTATTCGAAAAGAACCTGAACACTGCAAAAAGAACTAAAGCTCCAGGCTTGGTTTTCGAAGAGCACCTGATCTATTCGAAAGGAACCAAACTCACTGAAGATCTTTTCGAAAAGAAGAAAACTCCTTGCGAATAGCACCAGATCTAAGCGAATAGAGCTCCAGAAGTTACTTGTCCTTTCGAAAAGACTTCCAATCTGTGCGAATAGAGCTCCAGAAGTCACATTTCCTTTCGAAGAGGCCCCAATCTGTGCGAAATTGTATTCTAAAGATTCTCAGCATCTGTAAGGGCATTTAAGTAATCTCTCCACGTGCCCCAATGTATTTAAAAACCTAGGGGCATTCTGAAAGATTTTGAGCATGAACCAGAGGCATATTCCACTCCATGTGAACACCCAAAGATGAAATTACTTGGCGGGAACTTCTAGAAGCTCAAACAGATTTTTGAATTTCCTAACAGAATTGATGCCTCTGTCTCTTAATTGGCTGAACCAGATCAAGCAATTCTGATTCATCAAAACAGATCTGGATCCTTGTGCTCGACTCCTATTAGTCGATATGGATCTAACCAATTCTGATTGGTTGATACACATCTGAGCTGGACTTGGGGAAAACTATAAATAGACAAACTATTTGCCCAATTACGGTATCCAGAATTTGAGTTTCATTCCTACTGCCCCATTTCCAATTTAGATCAAGATAGCTTGTCTGAAACCTCTGTAATAGCCTAGCTTTTCTCTGTAACTGAGAACTGTGAGATACTTATATAATTCAAGTGAAAATTATATTCAAGACTACAAATCTGAGAGCTGTTTTAAGCTGTGCTCTGTAATTGTAATGGTGGATTTGAAAAGGTTGCTTTCATCAGTACGTTCTCAATCGGATTCATGTTGAGGGTTCATTGTTATCTCCTCACTCATTAGACTCCTTTAGATTTGCTGCTTTAAAGTAATTTCCCTTAATTCACTATCCCTATGAGAATCTGTGTTTGTAACCTGGTTCTTATAGCATTTGTAGTGGTGCTTATGTTCTGACTCAAGACTTTGGATTAAAAACTATTGGATGATCTATGCCAATGATAGTGGACAGATCATAGCCATAAGTTCAACTCAATTCTAATCGTTGAATTGGATTATTTTCTCTTACATCTGAGCTGGAAGCCAGATGAAGATTTGATACTTTCTCAACTGTGTTACACTATTTCTCACTCTGCAATAAATTACTAAGCTTAAGTAGCTATTAGTTCTCCATTCTTGTTAATTTTGCATCCAATTCCCCCAACTCGATTCTGGATCACTTAGTTTTAATTTTACTTTTAGATAATTTAGTTAATGTGACAAATTCAACCTCCCATCTTATTTGCTTTGTAGATAGGATTAGAGGCCAGATCTGGTAGCTCAGATCTGGAGGTTTATCATATATTTTAAATCAATTCCCTGTGGACGATCTTTTACTCACTTACATTTAAAACTTGCTACAATTGGCCCTGATCTTGCAGGCTAATTAACTTCTCTCTGTGCTGATATTTCTTTATTCTTTTTAGTTTTCCAATTTCAGTATAATTCATTCTTTGCAAATCTGTTTTCAAAATACAAATAAATCATACACACTCAGAACAACAACAAGGTTTTGGCGCCGCTGCCGAGGAATAGATTTTAAAATTGGTAGACCTATGTTTTTTTATATTATTTTTACATCAGTGCTAACTGTTCTGTTGTTTAAATCTGTGCAGTTATTCCTATACATTTGAGCTTTGAATCTACTCAGTATTAAAGGTTTGCTTTGCATATTTTTTCTCTCTGTTTTTGTGTTGTATGTTTGGTAGGAGGACTCTCAATCCTGAGATTGTCCCTCTGAATTTAGAGTTGAAAGGCTACTAAGAACCAGGCAAACATCACAGAATTTTGCTGAGACTGCTATTATGGGTGAACAACCTAGACTTTTGAGGGATTACTTTGCACCTGGTGCATATAATTCCCCATTTTGCATTCAATTTCCTCTTGTTGAAAGAAATTATGAAATCAAATCATCAACTATCCAGATGCTTCCTTCCTTCCATGGTTTGAGTAAGGAGGAACCATACAAGCATGTGGATGAATTCTTGGCTCTTTGTACAACACTCAACATAGCTGGACTAGGTCCAGAGGCAACCAAGCTTAGGCTCTTTCCTTTTTCATTAAAGGACAAAGCAAGAGCGTGGCTGTCCATGTTGCCACCAAATAGTATTACTTCTTGGAATGATTTGCAGTGTCAATTTTTAGCCAAATACTTTTCTATGTCTAAGACCAGCCAGTTGAGACAAAATATTGTTTCTTTCTCACAACACTCAACTGAAACTTTCCATGAATCATGGGAAAGGTTTAAGGAACTTTTAAGGCAATGCCCTCATCATCATGTTCCCCAATGGCAGCTTGTTCAAAGTTTCTATCAGGGAATTGATCACAAGGGTAAGAATATGGTAGATGCTTCCTGTGGAGGCACCTATTTGCAAAAAATAGTTGAGGAGGTCTGAGACCTATTTGAAGTTATTGGTCAAAATTCAACTCAACAGGAATCTTTGTCAAGAGACACTGAGAATCCTGCTCGGTTGAATAAAGAGCAGACTACCAAGGGAAAGATTTATGAGGTGAATGAGTTGGAAAGGAAGATGGATAATTTGATGACCAAGTTTGATAGATTGATGGACTCATTTCAAAATCCAATGGTTGCTAAAGTAGAGGCATGTCTGATATGCTAGTCCCCTACTCATTCCTATGATCAATGTCCAGCTGCACCACAGTTCCCAGATCTAGTGGTGGAGCAAGCTCATGCTGCCCAATCATTTGGATAGTTACAATCTAATGAATATGCATGGAGAGGGCACCCCAATTTAAGGTGGAGCCAAGGCAATTATCAATTACAACAGCAGCAGCAACCAAAGCACCAAATACCTTTCAAAACTGTTCAGCCCTACTAGCAGAATTTCTATACCAAGCCTAATTTTCAGCAGTCCATTCCACAACCAATGGCACAACCTGTGCATCAAACTATCCCAGCTCAGCCTCCTTCCGGAACTCCTTCCTTTGAAGACTAAGTTCTAACCTCACTTCAAAATTTAGGGTCTTTAACTCAGACTGTAAACTTTCACAGTTAGAGTATAAAGAAGATTGAAGATACACTGGGTCAACTCTCAAATACTTTGGCCAGAAGAGAGGAAGGCAGGTTACCCAGCCAACCCTTGAACAATCCCAAAGGATAGTTCATGATTGGAGAGGCCTCGGTTTCACATGAAGAAGTAAAATCTATCACTACTTGGAGAGGTGAAAAAGTTAAAAATAACAATGTGGATACAGAAAAAGAAGAAGAAAAAAATGAGGAAAATGTTAGGAACATGCAGCAGGAGCAACATGATGGTAGCATTGGGGGTGCTGATATACCTCAGAAAAATAAAAAAAATGAAAAACAGAAAAATAAAAAAAAATTTGGCGATGATGCTAAGGCTGTAAATGAAGGACTAGTTCCCCATTTACCATTTCCCCATGCCATGAAATCTGCATCCCCTTTTGATAAAGGGAATACAAAAATAGATGAAATGGTGGAGACTTTCAAGCAAGTCAAGATAAATCTTCCTTTGCTTGATGCAATCAAGCAAGTCCCAACCTATGCAAAATTTTTGAAGCACATTTGCACACACAAAAGACAATCTAGGATCTAGTTATCCAAGAATGTCTCTGCTATGGAAAAAGTTAAATAGGTTTTATCCATTGCCACACCTCCTAAACTCCAAGATCCTGGAATCCCCACAATCCCTTGCATTATTGGGGAACATACCATTGAAAAGGCTTTATTAGATTTGGGTGCTAGTGTCAACCTGCTTCCATATTCTGTATATGAGAAACTAGGTTTGGGAGAGTTAAAACCCACTCATGTGGTGTTACAACTAGCAGACATATCTGAAAGAAAGCTAGTTGGGGTGATTGAGGATGTGTTGGTAGGAGTAGATAAGTTTTTCTACCCTACTGATTTTCTAGTATTGGATTTTGAACCTATAAAAAGCAGAACTTCCATCCCTATCATTTTGGGGAGACCATTCCTGGCTACAGCCAATGCTTGTATTCAATGCAGGTCTAGTATTATGGAAGTATCTTTCAAAAATATGAAGGTAAAGTTAAATGTTTACAATGCAGTTACCCAGCCTCAGTTCAGTTCTGAGCAATGCTTTCTTGTTGATTTGTTGGATGAACTGGTAGAGGAAACTCTACCACAGTTTTTGCAGTGTAAGAATTTAACCACAGATTTTGAAAATGTTTGGAGAAATGTTGTGGAAGAGATAGCTTGTGCCTCAAAGACTGAAGAGGTCAAAGTTGTATAAGAAACTCATGTCCAAACAGCAAGGTTTCCTTCATGGAAACCTGTTATTTTTCCCCTTCCACAAATAGCCTAGGTACCTTTGTTACCCTCTTTTCTCAGCCCACTTGATGTAGAGCTGAAATAATTGCTAGAAAATTTGAAATATGTGTTTTTAGGAAACCATAAAACATTGCATGTGATTATTTCTTCCTCCCTCACTGAGGAGCAGGAGGAAAAGTTGTTAATTGTATTGAAACAACATAAGAGGGCAATGGCTGGACTATTGCTGATTTGGGAGGAATCAGTCCAACTATTTGCATGCATAAAATTCACTTGGAAGAAGATGCAAAGCCTTCTAGAGAAATGCAGAGGAGGCTGAATCGTCATATGCAAGAAGTGGTCGTGAAGGAGCTTGTTAAGTTGTTGGATGCAGGGGTTATTTATCCCATCTCAGATTCAGCTTGGGTGGTACCTACACAGGTGGTACCTAAGAAATCTGGGCTCACTGTTGTAACCTCAGATTCGGGTGAGCTCATTTCCACCAGACAAACAACTAGTTGGAGGGTCTGTATTGATTACAGAAAGCTCAACATAATGACCAGAAAAGACCATTTCCCTCTTCCATTCATTGATCAGATTTTAGATAAGCTAGCAGGAAAAGTTTATTACTGTTTTCTTGATGGTTACTTTGGTTACAACTAGATTCCTGTGTATCCACAAGATCTGGAAAAGACCACATTCACTTGCCCATTTGGCACTTTCGCTTATAGGAGGATGCCTTTTGGTCTTTGTAATGCCCCTGCTACCTTTCAAAGATGTATGTACTCCATTTTCTCTGATATGATTGACCAATTTATGAGGATTTTTATGGATGACTTTTCAATATATGGAGACAGTTTTGTCCAGTGTTTACATCATCTCAGCCTGGTGTTAGAGAGATGTGAGGAAACCAATTTAGTTTTGAGCTGGGAGAAGAGCCATTTCATGGTCACCCAAGGCATTGTCCTTGGCCATGTTGTCTCCCATAAGGGCATTGAGGTGGACAGAGCAAAATAGATTTAATTGCACATTTGCCTCCTCCCAAAACTGTCAAGCAAATCAAAAGTTTCTTGGGGCATGTTGGATTTTACAGGAGGTTCATTAAGGACTTCAGTAAAATATCCAAGCCTCTTTACCATTTATTGTGCCAAGATGTCCCTTTTGTTTTCAATGATCAATGCCTTAGGGCATTTGAATTCTTAAAAAATTGTTTGATTTCAGCTCCAATACTACAGTCTCCAAATTATTCACTGCCCTTTGAGCTGATGTGGGATGCATCAGATTATGCTTTGGGAGCTGTTCTTGGATAAAGAAAGGATAAGCTGCCTCATGTCATAGCTTATGCCAGTAGATCAATGATTGATGCACAACTCAATTACACAACAACTGGAAAAGAGCTGCTAGCAGTTGTTTTTGCTTTGGAGAAATTTAGGTCATATGTTTTGGGTTCACAAATTGTGGTGTTCACTGACCACTCAGCCCTAAAATACCTTCTGTCTAAGAAGGATACCAAACCAAGATTAATTAGGTGGATCCTCCTATTGCAGGAGTTTAATTTGTAGATTAAAGACAAAAAGGGTGTGGGAAATGTGTTGGCTGATCACCTGCCCAGAATTCTAACTGCTGAGATTGATAGGTTGCCTATCAATGATTTTTTTCCTGATGAGCAACTTTTTGCTATCAGTGTGCATACCCCTTGGTTTGTAAATATAGTCAACATTTTGGCTATTGGAAGGACCCCTCAACACTGGAATAAAATGGATAAAGATCTCTTCTTTTCAAAGGTTAAACATTTTATTTGGGAGGACCCTTACCTGTTCATGATTTGTGCAGACCAAATCATTAGAAGAAGTGTTCATGAAGAAGACTTCCACAACATACTTTCCATGTGTCATGAACAGGCCTGTGGAGGTCATTTTAGTGGAAACAAAATTGCTGCAAAGGTTTTGCAGTGTAGATTTTATTGGCCCACACTCTTCAAAGATACACTGCAACACTGTAAGTCTTGTCAGAACTGCCAGAGATTGGGCAGCATTTCCAAGAGAGATTCAATGCCTTTACAGCCTATTTTGGTAGTTGAATTATTTGATATTTGGGGGATAGATTTTATTGAACCTTTCCTCCTTCAAATGGTTTTAATTTCATTTTAATAGCTGTGGATTATGTATCCAAATGGGTTGAACCCACAGCCACTAAAACCAATGACCATAGAGTTGTCCTTAAATTCTTAAAGGATAACATCTTTTCCAGGTTTGGTTCCCCCAGAGCCATTATCAGTGACGGGGGAAGCCATTTTTGTAATAAGTATTTTGAAGCTCTATTGAAAAAGTACTATGTGACTCACAGAGTAGCTACTCCATATCATCCACAGACCAGTGGACAAGTGGAGATTTCTAACAGAGAAATCAAACATATACTGGAAAAGACTGGGAGGAAGGACAGAAAGGATTGGTCCTTTAAGCTGAATGATGCATTGTGGGCATATAGGACAGCCTATAAAACCCCAATTGGCATGTCCCCATTCAGATTGGTCTATGGTAAAGCATGCCATTTACCAATGGAGTTAGAATATAAGGCCTTTTGGGCCATTAAAACTTTAAACATGGGTAATCACAGTGAAACCGCAGCCTCTACGAGTTGGAAGAGCTGAGGATGGATGCATACACCAATGCAAGATCTTACAAAGAAAAAGTTAAGGCTTTCTATGAAAAAAATCTGCTGAGAAAAGAGTTCACAGCTGGCTCTAAGGTATGGTTATTCAACTTAAAACTCAAGTTTTTTCCTGGAAAGCTGAGATCCAGATGGGAAGGGCCATATAATGTCATTCACGCATCTCCATCTGGAGCTGTTGAAATTATGGACCCAAGTGATGGGAGAACCTTGAAAGTAAATGGTCAGAGGCTCAAACCATACATTGAAAATATCCTGGAACCTGTGATGACCATCTATCATCAAGAGCCTCCACAAATCTGATGTCACACAACTGTATCATATGTATTTTAAATGTGTCTGTTCTGTGTTTGTTTGCATAATTTTGTGCCTCTCTCTTTTAGTCATGTTTTAGTTAAATGTTTGAAATAATAAATTCCAATGATTTTAATTTGGAGATTTTGTTAAAAAATTAAAAAATTTCAGTTTTGTACTTCAGAACATTTGTTCCAAAGTAAATTCTTACTTTTCAAAAAGTTTTACAGTCAATTCGATAAGTTTACACTCAATTCGAAAAGTTTTACAGTCAATGTGAAAAATCAATTCGCAAAGAAAAATTCATTTCGAAAAGTATAATCTCCTTTTCGAAAAGGATCTGAACCTGTAACCACAACTGCTCGAAAAGAATGATAAACTTTATGAATAGATGTAGAACTTTTCGAATAGATGTTTCTGAAGCTATTTGCTTTTCGAATAGATGTTTCTGAAGCTATTTGCTTTTCGAATAGTTGTTTCTGAAGCCGTTTGCTTTGCGAAAGGTACTGATGCCATTCTCCTTTTTGAAAAGGACTTTTTTGAACTTTTTGAAGACTTCAATAATGCTTTGTGAAATCAATTTAAGCATATTTAAACCCATTCGAAGCGAGGGTTTCATATTCGAAAGCATTTCCAGCTTGTCCTGTTTCGCAGAAAACCCATTTTTTTTCCATCTCTGCGTTATTTTGGAGCTTAGATCCAATTTCCTTCATTTCTTTGCCGCTGATTAAGCTTGAAGATAAGAATCTTTTGCCTTTGATTTTGGTGGATTTGATCAAGCGGTCAGACTTTTCACGCAAACCATAGGTTTTGGTATTTTTCTCTCCATATCCTCTATTTGTGCCTTACAAATTTGATTTCTGTGTCAGCATACATTGTTTGGGATTCAATAGAGTTGTCTGGTCATTGTTGTTAGAAGGAGGAATTATTTGAAGAAGTATTTAAAAATTTTTAAAATGGGGAAAGCTGAAAAATCGTTGGCTAAGATGTTCCCTAGGTCTTCTGCTAAGAAAGTTAGTAAACCCTCCACCAAAGGAAAAGCTAAAACATCAGCCAAGTGGAAATTATTGATGGATAAGGCTGATAGGATTGAGAAAGGAAAGAAGGTTAGAATTGAGGAACCCATTCAAGAAGCTGACCCTATTCCTGAGACTGAGTTCCTCCTCTTCCTAAACATTTGGTACTTCCAAACCCTTTCATTGAAGCTCAGAAGCTGATCCTAGAGCTTCATGTCAATGAGAATTTTTTCTTGAATAAACCAAATTGTAAGCTATCCCTGAACTACATCAGGGATGCTTCATTGAGTAACATCTTGACCCCTCTTCCAGAGAAAATTTATCGAAGGATGGTGAGATTATGGTACCAGAACATGGTGAAAGTGACTAAGAAGGATGTTGATGCCCCAACTTTGGTAATTTTTATTGATGATTATGATTTAACCATCTCTTATGAAGACATTGGAAATGCCTTGGGGATACCATTTCAGTTTGATCCTGCTGGCCCTTTGGCTGCACCTGAGACAGCTTCTTTCAGAGACATGGCTGCTCATCTAACCCAAGGTATAGTTGGAACTGGGTAGTCCATCATGAGGAGAGACATAGCACCCCAATTTTTGCTGATGGATTCCATTTTAAGAGGGTGTTTTTATGTCACTGGGCACAGTCAGGAAAGAAGGACACCCATTTTGGAGGCCCTCTTTCACTTTTCTAAAGGGCAATTCTTCAATGCCCCTATGCTGATTTTTGAAGCCATGGCTGACATCAGTGCCAAGATGAAGAAGGAACAGAAAATCGCTGGAATACCATTTGGAAGGTTGATCACAGCCCTACTAAGGGTAAAATTTGGCATTGATGAGCAAGAGCCATTTGAGATTGTAACCCCTCATGCCTTTGGGAAGAGGGCTTGGACTACAAGACAAACCATGTTGAATAGAATGAGGGAAGAAGCTGAGCCAGTCCAGGAGCTGCTATACCTGAACCTGAGGTGACCAACTCTTTAACTGCACCCATTGCACCTGCAGCTGCCATTAAACCTACTACCATTGCGAAGGTAAACAGCTCTTTAGCTGTACCCATTGTTGAGGAGACCATCATCTTGCCCACTTCACCTATCATAGCACCTATCCCATCACCTATCCCAGCACTTCCATCACTCATCACCACCACAATCCCAATTGCAGATTCTCCCCCAACACCAACCATTCTAGCCATAATTACACCCCAATTTCACCCAACAATTTCCCAGATATATCCACAGATTTTATTGTAAACTCCCCTAGCACTCCTCTCCTCCAAAGCTTCTCAGGTTCACCAGCTCATTCAACTCATACACCTGAAATCCCCCACACCCCTGAACCTGAGATATTCACCACTGAGGCCTATTCATCCTTGATGGGAGCTATCTTGGAGAATATTGGGCTTGAATCTGTCCCCATACCTGACCCCCCCCCAATTCACTCATTTGGCTACTTCCCCCTTTACAGTCATCCCACCTATTGCTCCTCAACCATCTACATCAATCATACCAGTCACTACTCTGCCTACCACACACACACCTGACACAATTAGCCAAATCTTCACCTTTCTCCAATCTATTCAAGCCAAGCTACAGATCAACACAGACAAGCAGTCTGTGACAAATTCCATTCTCCAAACCTTGGCCTCCACATCCTAACCAACTACCTCAGCCACAGTACCTTCCACTTCTGACCATGCTACCCAAACAGAACCTGAGGTACTATTTTTAGATCCACCAATCCTCACTGTTTCTGACCATGCTACCCAAACAGAACCTGAGGTAGTACTTTTAGATTCCTCTTTTCCCACCCCCATTACTGGGATACATATGGTCCCCTACCACTCCATTCTCATTCCATGTTTTGCCACTCTTAAAAGTGCTATGGAAGAGAACCCTCACATCTTTCGCGATGTTCTTAAGGGGTTTGCCAATCTTCAGGCTTACATTAAGACTCCTTATGAAGACCAGATTCGAAAACTGGAGCTGTTTATGCAATTTAAGAGAGATAAGGTGCAGGACCTGTTGAGCCAAACATTTCAGATGGTTAGGGGTGAGAAGCACAAAGTTTCTATGTTACAAGAGAAACTTGAACAAGAAAAACTGAGGGCTGATAGGCTTGAAAAATATATTGGCCTCACCAAAAAGATCAAGTCTGAGGAGTACACCGAACATCAAGCCATAATACAAGAGAAAGCTAAATCAAGTTCAGATTCCAATACTGACTCAAGTTCAAATTCCAACACTGATTCTAGTTCTGATCCCATCGAACCAACTTATGATACAGATTTTGACCCTAGTTATTAGACTGCCTTGTAAATTTTTATTTTTTTGTTATTAGTGTAATGTGTAATTAAAGTTTACTGTTGACTTTTGTTAATTTGCAATTACTGTGTTTTTGTTTTTCTCTGTCATTGTGTTTATTGTTTTTTTCATTTCTTTTTTATCCACTTGTGGACCAGTGAGGACACTGATCCTCATAGGTTTGAGTGTGTGGCAGAAATGCCAATAGTTTAGTTAACATCAATGCAGCCTATGATTAGCAGAATTTTTGAAATTGAAGTGATTTCACACCTGTTTATTTTTGAAAAAATGAGGAAGTTAAAACTTTTTAAAATAAATTTCTAGTGTAATTCTAATACTGTCATAAAGTGAAGGTCAGAAATTTTTTAAAAGAAAATTGATGTTTCAGTAAACCTAAAAAGAGAGAAAACAGTAATGATATACCTCAGAAATTTGATAGAAAACCACATCTAGTGAGATTTGGGCCTAAAATGAATTCTTTGGAGGTATGAATTGGCAATTTTTTCTACTCTAGGGACTGTTTGAACCTGCTTGTTATCACTAGAAGTTACACATATCCAAATTAAAATAGCTTGACAGCAATCATAATATTAAAGACATGATGTAAGGCCTCCTTTTGGACAGTTTGAACTTCAAAATGCCCCACCTTTTGAAACTTCCCTTCATACACACCATTTGAGCTTTATAAATCCAAGATTTCTTTGAAACCTCATCAACCTCATTTAGCCTAACTCTCACTCTGAGAATTCAGAAGGTAAAGGAAAGAAAGCTGAAGAAAGGAGTATTGGGTAACAATTTGGTAAAAGAAAAAGAAAAGTAATTGAAGGCAATGATGTATCAGCAGAAGAAATGTGGCATTCCAGTCAATGTTGCTTTGTAAAAGAAAAAAAAAAAAAAAAAAAAAAAATAAGAAAAGGAAAAGTCATTTCATTGGAAGTTTGAAAAGAAAAGAGAAAAAGATGGCCACTTTGGCTCTAAAAATTCAAAGAAGAAGATGAAATTATGCTGAATCGAAGAAGGTGTGTCTATCACCTCTATACCTTGACTGACTTCTCAAATTTGAACTCCATTCCACCCCTTTATTCTTGATAAATTTCACCCATAAGCCACATTACAACCCAAGTTAAAGTCCTTACTGATCAAAGATGGATTGAGCTGCCACATGGAGATAAGGATTTGTGTAATCTATGGTGAAAAAAGCAGTAAATTCAGAACTAAAAAGCAATGCCTATGCTCCTGCTTACAATCCTATTTGAAGGCTGTAACTGCTCTTGAGTTGTGTGAAATAGTACAACCCTCCTACTTGCATGTTGAGTGAAAACCCTGGTGAGAGTTGGCTTTGAAATCAACTTATTTGGGGTAACATCATAGCAGGATTCTCAAATAGAAGGCAAGCTTTTCATTAATTTTTCTTGTAAAAACTTTTTGACAGAAACTGAGTGAATGGTAAAAGGAATTACAGCAGAATTTTAGTTTTGAACTGATGTTTTCTTGAGGATCCTCTTACACCTTGACTGATGCAGGTGTGAATAATCTGATTGGATGAAAGTCTGTTTTAAATAGAACTGCATTGATATTAAATGATTTATTGGAGAAGTTCGTGGGTAACATCACTGAAAACCCTCAGGAGACTTCACTCCTCCACTAGGGATCACCTAGGGGTTTAAAAGGCTTGTTGCATATGCTAAATGCAATTGTGTTCCCTACAAAAGTGGCTTTTCATTCTGTTTTTAATTTTGTCTTTGCTCAGGGACTAGCAAAGCTTAGGTTTGGGGGTGTGTTGAGAACTGGAAAATACCATTTTGCACCCTTTAATCTAGGCCATGATAGACCCTTGAGAGAACTAAATAAGTTCTTTAAGTGTTTGTTTTACAGCTAACAAAAAGGCAGGCTTAACTCTGAAAGCAGTTTAAAAAGTACCAAAAAGATGATGACCCATCTTGATCTAGAGGAAGAAGGAGAAGGGACAACCTCATTGGCTGTCAAAATGCCTAAACTCAAGAAGAGAAAGGCCTGGTTTCATCCTGGAAATAAGTTTGAAGCTATTCGAAAAGAAGAATGCACTATAGAATACTATTCGAAAGGATTCTTGATCTATTCGAAAAGAACCTGAACACTGCGAAAAGAACTAAAGCTCCAGGCTTGGTTTTCGAAGAGAACCTGATCTATTCGAAAGAAACCAAACTCGCTGATGATCTTTTTGAAAAGAAGAAAACTCCTTGCGAACAGCACTAGATCTATGCGAATAGTTCTCCAGAAGTTACTTGTCCTTTCGAAAAGACTTCCAATCTGTGCGAATAGAGCTCCAGAAGTCACATTTCCTTTCGAAAAGGCCCCCAATCTGTGCGAAATTGTATTCTAAAGATTCTTAGCATCTGCAAGGGTATTTCAGTAATCTCTGCACGCGCCCCAATGCATTTAGAAACCCAGGGGCATTCTGGAAGATTCTGAGCATGAACCAGAGGCATATTCCACTCCATGTGAACACCCAAAGATGAAATTACTTGGCGGGAACTTCTAGAAGCTCAAACAGATTTTTGAATTTCCTAACAGAATTGATGCCTCTGTCTCCTGATTGGCTGAACCAGATCAAGCAAGTCTGATTCGCCATAATAGATCTGGATCCTTGTGCTCGACTCATATTAGTTGATATGGATCTAACCAATTCTGATTGGTTGATACACATCTGAGCTAGACTTGGGGAAAACTATAAATAGACGAACTATTTGCCCAATTTGGGTATCCAGAATTTGAGTTTCATTCCTGCTGCCCCATTTCCAATTCAGATCAAGATAGCTTGTTTGAAACCTCTGTAATGGCCTAGCTTTTTTCTTTAACTGAGAACTGTGAGATACTTATGTAATTCAAGTGAAAATTGTATTCAAGACTACAAATCTGAGAGCTGTTTTAAGTTGTGCTCTATAATTGTAATGGTGGATTTGAAAAGGTTACTTTCATCAGTACGTTCTCAATCGGATTCATGTTGAGGGTTCATTGTGATCTCCTCACTCATTAGACTCCTTTAAATTTGCTACTTTTAAGTAATTTCCCTTAATTCACTATCCCTGTGAGAATTTGTGTTTGTAACCTGGTTCTTACAGCATTTATAGTGATGCTTATGTTCTGACTCAAGACTTTAGATTGAAAACTATTGGATGATCTGTGCCCATGATAGTGGACATATCATAGCCATAAGTTCAACTCAATTCTAATCCTTGAATTGGATTATTTTCTCTTACATCTGAGCTGGTAGCCAGATGAAGATTTGATACTTTCTCAACTGTGTTACACTATTTCTCACTCTGCAATCAATTACTAAGCTTAAGTAGCTATTAGTTCTCCATTCTTGTTAATTTTGCATCCAATTCCTCCAACTCGGATCTGGATCACTTAGTTTTAATTTTACTTTTAGATAATTAGTTAATGTGACAAATTCAACCTCCCATCTTATTTGCTTTGTAGATAGGATTAAAGGCTAGATTTGGTAGCTCAGATCTGGAGGTTTATCATATATTTTAAATCAATTCCCTGTGGATGATCTTTTACTCACTTACATTAAAAACTTGCTACAATTGGCCCTGATCTTGCAGGCTAATTAACTTCTCTCTGTGCTGATATTTCTTTATTCTTTTTAGTTTTCCAATTTCAGTATAATTCATCCTTTGCAAATCTGTTTTTAAAATACAAATAAATCATGCACACTTAGAACAACAATAGGACTTCAGCAAAATTACAAAGCCACTGTGCCACCTGCTGTGTCAGGATGTGCTATTTGACTTCTTTGCTGAGTGCCATGAGGCCTTTGAGGTCTTAAAAAAGTGCCTTACCACTGCTCTTGTAATCCAGGTCCCAGATTATTCACTCCCCTTTGAGCTGATGTGTGATGCATCAGATTTGGCCATAGGTGCTGTTTTAGGACAGAGGAAACATAAATTGCCTGCAGTTATTTATTATGTCAGCAAAATACTAGCTGAAGCTCAGCTCAATTATACCACTACTGAGAAGGAGCTGCTTACTATGGTGTTTGTTGTGGACAAGTTTAGACCCTATTTTCCTGGGTCTAAAATTGTTGTTTCTACTGATCACTCAACCCTAAATACCTATTGGCTAAGAAGGATGCAAAGCTAAGGCTGATCAGATGGATCCTCCTCTTACAGGAGTTTGATCTTGAGATCAAGGATAAAAAGGGAGTTGAGAATGTTGTGGCTAACCACCTCTTATTTTGGAAGAATGTGCAGCAACACCTGTTAATGAGTTGTTCCCTGATGAGTAGCTATTTGCTTTGTAGTCTAGTGTGTCCTAGTTTGCACACATTGTCAATTTTCTTACTATTGGTAGGATTCCCCCTCACTGATCCAAGATGGACAAGGACCTATTTTTCTCTCAGGTCAAACATTTTCTGTGGGAGGATCCATACCTTTACAAGCACTGTCCAGGCCAGGTTGTTAGGAGATGTGTGCCTGAAGGTGAATTGCATAGCATTCTTTCTATGTGCTATGAGCAAGCTTGTGGAGGTTACTTTAGTGGTAAAAAGACCAGTAAAAGTGCTAAAATGTGGCTTTTATTGGCTTTCTTTGTTCAAAGATGCAAACATATATTGCAAAGCCTGTGAGGGATGTCAAAGGTTGGGAGGCATTTCTAAGAAAGATTCAATGCCATTGCAGCCAATCCTTGTGGTAGAACTTTTTGAGATCTGGGGCATTGATTTTATGGGTCCCTTTCATCCATCTATGGGTTTTAATTTCATACTTATAGCAGTGGACTATGTGTCCAAATGGGTGGAAGTCATTACCACAAGGATCAATGACCACACAGTTGTCCACCTATTGTTGAAGGATAATATCTTCTTTAGTTTTGGCATCCTTAGAGCTATTATTAGCGATGGGGGGAGTCATTTCTATAATAGGCCTTTTGAGAATCTCCTCAAAAGGTATTCTGTTACACACAGAATTGCAACTCCCTACCACCGACAGACCAGTGGGTAAGTTTAAATTTCTAATAGAGAGATTAAGCATATTTTGGAGAAGGCTGTAAGGACTGATAGAAAGGATTGGGCACAGAAGTTGAATGATACTTTGTGGGCTTATAGGACTGCCCATTAGACTCCTATTGGCATGTCCCCATTTAGGCTGGTTTATGGCAAAGCTTACCACCTATCAGTAGAGTTAGAGCACAAAGCATATTGGGCTATCAAAAAATTGAATAGTAATTTAACTACTGTTGGTTCTCACAGGAAATTGCAAATGTTAGAACTGGATGAGCTGAGACTAGAAGCCTATGTAAATGCTAGATTTTACAAAGAGAAAGCAAAGGCATTCTTTGACAAGAAGCTAATGAGGAAGGATTTCAATGTTGGTACTAAGGTTTGGCTTTTCAACTCCAAACTAAAGTTCTTTCCAGGGAAGATAAAATCCAGATGGGATGGACCTTACACTGTCATATATGCCTCCCCATCTGGTGTTGTGGAGATCTTGGATTCCATGTCTGGGAGAATCATGAAAGTGAATGGGCAAAGGCTAAAATTTTGTGTAGAAAACTCGGTAGAGCCTCCTCAGACCATTCACCTACATGAACCTCCCACTAATCAGTGATCCACAACTTTGTAAACTGTGTACCATATGTGTTGAATGTATCTTTTTATTTTGGTTGCTTAGGAATCTGTCATTTACTATTTTTATTATGATGATTTGCCTGTTTATTTTATTTTATTTTGAATTGTGTATTGATGATATGATGTGCATATCTATCATATGAATTTGATGTGCATGTGTTGTGCTACTTTATTGTGAAGGTTCTATCATTGTATTGGTAATGAATTGGATTTGAATGGATATCTTTAACAACATAAATTTTTACTGAACAGATGTTGGAAAAGGGTAACCAAATTGTCATGATGAAATGGGGTACATATCAAGGAGTTAGTGTTGATGCACATTGAATAGGTGAATGCCATTATACATGCACAGGCCAGGGTACAAGCTAAGAGAAAAGGTTAAATGGCCTGAATTTCAAACTCGCATGCTATTTGAAGGTTTCCTCGTGGAGTTCTGAGGGAAGTTTTATTCCTCACGAGGACCCTGATACTCTAAATGTATGTTCCTTGCAAAGATCACCAGCTAAGCTGCGCGAGATATGAGAATCTGCTTTGCGTGCTTAGGCCCAAATTCAACTCTGTGAAGTAACCTTGCGAGGCACATAAAGCCTCTAAATCTGTTCTCACAAGGCTCTGTTCTTCTTCACGATAGTACTTTTCGTGAGGTTGGAAGTGTACTATGCGAGAACTCTACCTCGCAAGAACCTGCCAATAGCTGCGCGAGGCACGGGAACAGCGTTATAAACCCTACAATTTTTTCCATTTTCTCCATTCTTTCTCTTTGCCCTAGCCTTCACTGCACATTTATGAGCTCCCTCTTTTCTTCTTTCTTCTACACATCCTATTCCACTCAACCTCAGCTAGTTTCCTCCTACCATTTTACTCCCCATCACCTCTTGGTCACTTTAAACCTAGTTTAGGAATATTTGAACCATTGCGCCACGTGTGATGTGAAACCCTAGCTGTCATTTGGTAAGATTTCTCACTCTCTCTCAGTTTATTTAATTAGACATTAATTTAGTGTAAGAAGAGAGCAATTTGGGTTCTATTTTATTTCTGACGAGTGCATTACACTTGCTAGGAGTTTAAAGCCCTAATTTGAAGAAATTGAATAGCTATGGCCACAGGTCCAAAACTCACAGATAACATGGCTGCTTTGTTAACCCCACCACTTGTTAGGAGCCCTGTTGCAACTCAAAAATTTGCAAGGATTCCAGAGGCCTCCAATGTGGAGACCTCTGAGGTAATTGCACCCACAATAGAGCCCCAAAATGAGCAAACTGAGAAGAGGGCAGCCCTAGTGAGGAAGGGGAAGGTTGTGGCCTTTGATGCCCAAGGTATAAAAAAGAATTATGCTCCTAAGAAGAGGGCCAGAGAGCACCCACCTGCCAAAAGCCCTGAGAAATCAAAGGAGAAATAGAAAAAGAGCAAGGAAGTGGCCCTTAACTCTCTGAGGGTGAACAAGAAGAAGATAATTAATACCCCAGGGTCCCTTCCAAATTTGTTACAGTAATTAAGCTGGAGGCAGAGACAATTTTTGATAAAGCTTTCTTTGAGGAGCTACCTGAGACAGCTGCCTCAATGGAGTATCTCACCAAAGCCACATTGTTGCCCCTACTGAAGCCCCCAATGTAGCTAGCCTTCCCTAGACTAGTGCAATTGTTCTACCAAAATATCAGAGTAACAACTGGAGATAATGGGAACCCTGCATTGATGGTGTTAATAGACAAGTTTGATATGTTGTTCAATCAGATAGCCATTGCCAAAATACTAGGGATACCAATAAAGTACAGCCATGTGTGTGGCTTGGGTCCCCTTTGATTGCCACCATTCCAAAAATAGCAAAAGTGTTGACTGGAGGGATCACTGCATCAAGGGTGTCCATCAGGAAGAGAGATATCCACCCCAATATGAGATTTATGGATGGGGTGCTAAGGAAAAATGTGTATTGCTCTAGACATGAGTAGGAGAGGAGGTCTCCTATTGCTGATGCACTCTATTCATTCCACATGAATCACTACTTGGATGCTATCAAGTTAATTTTTGAAGGAATGAAAGACATTGTTGAGAAAGTGCAAACTAAGACGAAGCCCCATTCCCTTCCCTATTGCAAGCTTATTACAGCCTTGCTAAGCTTGGAAGATACCCTTTCCAAATGAATGAAAAAACCATTGCCTTGAACCCCAGAAAGTGTGGCAAAAAGCAATGGGGTATTATTATTCACTGAAAAGTACCACTTTTCACCTCTTAACCTAGCCTTTGTTGGACCATGAAGCTCACTAATAATCATTTGTTTTGTGATTAGCAATAAACTATGCAGCATAATACAAAATTCCTACTTTTTGGCTGAAAGAAGAGAAAGAAGACATACAAAGATGACAGCTGAGCGAAAGCCTAATGGAACACCTTGGTAGTACTCACCATGGTGACTCATTTGTTGTTCATCATTGACCAAAAGTCTAGCAGATAAAAGAAGTTAGCTGAGAATGGAGGAGGCTGCAATAGCAGCAACAACTAGGCATCAGAGGATCAAAAGAATCATCTCGCAGAGTTGAGGAGCTCCCTCACGGAGCTAAGGATGCAGTGGAAGCTGCCCTCGTGTAGATGGGACACGCAGTCAAGAGGAGAGCAGTAAAGACATCATGAAGATCTCGTATCCTAAAACCCTCAGAATTTATGCTGCGAAGCTCTCACGGAGATCGAGACTTAAAGCAACTGCTCGCAGAACATAGCGAGTCCATATGCATAATTACAATTTGTCACCTCGCGGAGTTCTGGTGAAGCCTTGGAAGAGAGAGATGCCCAGAATTTTCCTTAACTAGCTCTCGCGCACTCTGGAGCCTAACCAGTTACTACACGAGCACAAGAGCCTACCTACGCGAGTATCTAGCAAGAGAGAATTTTTGAAGCTCTACTGTGCAAGAAATCCAATAGACGTGGCATTGTTACAACCCTTAAATGCTTTGAGATGTGCACCTCAAAATTTATGCCTCGAGAAGTGTGCCCTAGCCTTGGGAAATTCCCAAAAAGGCTCTTGAGTTAGGGTTGAGAAGTGGAAAGCCCAAGCTTCGCAGGGCTGACATCTACATTAATTCACTCACGTAGTTGTTTTGCCTTTGCGGAGGAGCATTTGGCTTATGAGGTTTGTTCACTCGCGCAGTAGATTTTCAGTTGATCGTGTAGTTGCTTTGCACTACAATGCTTTCGCACAGTTGATCGTGTAGTTGCTTTGCACTATAAGTTGTACTTAGAGCTTAGTATTTTCATCTTTCCTTCATCCTTTTTCAGCTAAGAGTTCCAGCAGGCTAGGGTTAGGGTTTGATCATCACTTTTTCTTATTTTTCTTCTCTCTCAGTCCAGCATTGGCTAGCCAATCCTTCTGTAAGTAGCTAGGTTTAGTTTTATTTTAGTTTTGTAATAGGCCTTGCATACATTGGGATCTTTTGAATGACCAGTTGTGTACGGGCTGCATCCTCGAGATAGTCCATTATAACTTTTGCTTTTATTAATGGATTATTATTTTAATGACTAATTGAATCAATAGATCTTATGGTTTCCTTAGATGTCTATAAGATCCATCCTTTGGGACTAGCCCATTCAATTTCTAGTAGATCTATTGTTTACCATCTGATTTCCCTTGGTTCAATAGCCTCATGGATAGCAAGCCGGATCTGTAGCTAGATCTGGAAAGCTCGTAGCCCTAGGAATCTATGGTGGCAGCAGCAGTTTACATGTTCTTTCTCATATCTCTAAGGTATGGACAGACCTATCGGATACCCTGTGACCATTTGAGTAGGCAAAGTATAACCCTAGGGTGGTGTCCAACCACATGTCTGAGAAGGATTCTTCTCCCCTGCACATGTGCTTCTAGAGCCTTGTGAGGAAGTTTGTGCAGGAATTAACTCCCCTTTATTTTACTTCATCGATATCAGATGCTAGATCTAATTTCTTTGTAGTAATTGCAGCTTGAGGCTGAGTCATTGTAGGCCTTCCGTAGCAATGACTAGCTGAATCTAAATCTTTATTCAACCTGTTGTTGGTCTTTTTTGTGGGCACAGTGAGCCGTTGGCCTTGACAAAGCACTTAGGACTTTATGGGTTGGAATACCTATGGATGTCAGTCAGATTTGTGCACAGATCTGGGGAGCTTGTAGCACTTGCATTATATAGTGTCTGCAATAATATTCATGGCCTGATCTGGTCCAGTGGTTGGGGAAATGATCAGTCCACTCCTCTGGATTAGATTAGCAACTTCTGGCGTAATCAATGGGATTTGACAGGCTCTATAGGTGTTAAGATCAGAAAAGTACCACTTTTCACCCCTTAACTTAACCTTTGATTAGACCCTTAGCCACTTAATAAACTCGTCTTAAGTGTTTTGTTCAGGAAATAATCAGCAGTGAAATAAGACCAAGAATCCTGTTATGGAGCCTGCTTTGGCACCAGATGCCCCTCAGCAAGAATGCACCTTGAAGCCTCGCGCAGATCAGCTGAGCTTCCCAAGGCTTTACAAGGAACCTCTCGCGCAGATGAATGACTGGGGAGCTTCAGAAACTCAACTCCGCGCAGCTCTCGCGAAGATCAAGGGTAGAACACAGCGCTCAGTGTCGCGTAGTTCAAGCCAGACTTCTCTCAATCTCGCGAAGCCCGCTTAAGACAGCTGAGGAGAGAGAGCTTCAGAAGATTTTTCGGGCAGCTATCACGCAGTCACCGCGGGGTACAATTCTCAGAAGAAGAATGCCTCGCGCAATTCGCGCGCCATTCAAGAAAGAAAGAATCCTGGCGAAGGCAAAGCCCATCTCGCAAAGATTGAGTGAGATAAAGAACCTCGCGCAGTCAGAACTCAAAAGAACCTTGTGAAGTAACTCACGAAGTCCAAGTAAAGAAAAGAGCTCGCGCAGTTCTCGCGCTGCTGCCCAGCGAAGACTAATCTACCGCGTGACTGCTTGAATTGCAACCTCACGACGCTTGAGACTACGTTTTCTATTCAACCACGCGAACTCTAACTCAGCGAGAGCTCAACTCTCTACTGCACGATTGCCTAAAGAGCAAACCAAGGCAACCTCGCGACGGCTGAAGCTTCAGTGTCAAATCATCCTAGCGAAGAGCAATGAGCTACCACGCGAGATGTCTGGGAAACAACAGCTACCTAGCGAGCCTCTAAACCCAAACTTCCATCTCTTTAGCAGAGGGCATTCTGGAAACTTCCAATGATTAGGGCACATATTCCCATGCTCAAATCTTCGTGCACCCTCGAGGCATCCAAGGATCAGTAGAAGGCCACATGGCATCGTTAAAATTAGGGTTTCCTAACCCTAATGCGCCGCCACCCCACTGCTATATATACCCAGGCCTAGCTTAGGTTTAGGTATCTGGGAACCTATCTCAGATCGCTTTTCTCTTCTCTTTCTTTTTAGCAGTAAGTAGTTTTTCTTTTTCTTTTTCTTTTCTTCTCTCCATAGTCCAACAATTGCTGGCTATGACTTTGTATATGTATTTGAGTTAGATTAATGGAAATTTTGTAATAGGATTTATACTTTGTGGGATTGCTGTTGATTTGTGAGATGCTCTGTGCAAGGCTGCTGCCTTGTGATCCGCCATTGCCTAGGCAATGGAGGACTTATTTTAAGGGCCACTCAGATCCAAGTAACCTATGTGCCTGGGCTATCATGTTCTTCCAGCCTTAGCCCCACCATAAGACCTACTAGATCTGAAATCCCCATGGGAGCTTGAGCTGGTAGCCTGGTGAATATGGTGGTAGCAGCGATAATCTTGTTTTGTCTTGGGCTCCGTGAGGAGGATAACCTCTGGGATAGTCTGTGACCATTTAAGTCGACAGATTATAGCCTTAGGGTGATTCTGATCCACCGATCCAAGATGGATCCTTCATCTTTTCACCTGAGCTTGTAGAAGCCTGGTGAGGGATTGTACAGAGGCAGACTCCTCCATATTTGTATAGATCTACCATCAGATGCCGGATCTGATCTGGTTATAGAGATTGTAGGCTGGTGACTGGACCATTGTAGCCTCTCTCAAGCAATGGACAGCTGGATCGAAGGTTGTACTCAATCGCTTGCTGGTTCTATGTGTCTGGGCTATCATGGTTTTCCAGCCTTAGCCCCACACATGGAACTTTAGAGGTTGAGGTTCCCTATGGATTCCTGAGCTGGTAGCCTGGATGAAATAGTGCCTGCAATGATTTAATAGTTATGTTCTGACCCATCCCTGGATAGTGGCTCCCCTATGGGATAGTCTGTGACCATTTAAGTGGACAGGTTATAGCCCTAAGGGTGGAGTCATGGCAGTAGAGATGGGTTGGATCCTTTCTCCTCAGAGGTGATAATGTAGCCTCTGGACAGGATTTCTATAACATCAGATCTAAATCTGAGTTACAAGAACTCCTCTGATCTTGGCTCAAAAACATATTTCTCACCTTTTTATAATTATTTTCCACACTCCATCCATCCTCTCAATCCTTTTAGGACTGCCAGATCTGTAGACAGATCTGGAGGGACTACTAGAGACGGCTCCCTTGGAGCCTTAGATCACCTTTCCCTGTGGGACAAACTCTTACTTATCAAAACTTGTTACAAAAGACCCTGTATCTTGCAAGTCTAGGATTTTTGAGTGGTGCTGATTCATCCCCTGTTTTATTCTATTTTTGGTTTTTAATTAATTTTCAACACCAACCAATAAGCAAAGCACAATGGAAATCGACAACAAGTTTTTGGCGCCGCTGTCGGGGAAAGATGATCTAATAGTAGACCCTTAGATTTTGTATTCTTAGTTTTCTTTGTACATGTGAATAATTGATACTGCTGATATAATTGTGAATCTTTCTTGCAGATCTAGACAGCGGAAGTGAAGGATAATTGGAATGCAAGTGGAGCATATCTACCTCTGTTTGCAAACTCTCTGACTCTAAAGCTCTATCTATCTTTCTTTTTCTTCAGCAGTATCTAGGATAGTTTAAATGTATTCTTTGATAGCTGTAACATAGTTAGATAAATTTGTTTGTGTATAAGTATTCTTTTACAATGTGCCTGCCAGAAGCTTTCCTTGTTGTGGGTGTGCTTGTATGCTAGGGAGGAGACCCCTCAGCCCTACTTTAGAGCCTCTAAACCCTGAGCTAGAAAGGGGAAGGAGACTTAGAAGAGACAGGCACACCACAGAAGAGCCCCCAGGAAATTCTGCATCAGCAACTATGGGTGAAGAACACCCCAGAACCCTCAAGGAGTTGAATGCTCCGGATGACTACAACTCCCCTTATAGCATTCAATTCGCTGATGTTCAGGGAAATTATGAGATAAAAACTTCAATCATCCAGATGCTGCCATTTTTCCATGGGCTTAGCAAAGAAGACCCTTACAAGCATATTGATCAGTTCTTGGCTTTGTGCACAACTTTTAATATCGCTGGTTTGGGACCTGAGGCTACTAGGCTTAGACTCTTTCCCTTTTCCCTGAAGGATAGGGCTAGTACCTGGTTGGCCACTCTTCCCAACAATAGCATTGCTTCATGGAAAGACTTGCAGACCAGATTCCTAACCAAGTTCTTCCCTGAGACCAAAACTAGCCAGTTGAGGAAAGAGATTCTTGCATTTTCTCAATCCCCAACTGAAGATTTTAACCAGTCCTGGGATAGCTTTAAAGAGATGCTCTAACAATGCCCCGACCACAAGATCCCTGAGTGGCAGCTTGTACAAAGCTTCTACAATCGGATTGATGAGAAAAATAGAGATATGGTTGATGCCTCTTGTGGTGGATCCTACATGCACAAGACTGCTGAGGAGGCATGGGAATTGTTTGAGGTGATTAGTGAGAATGCTTTTCAAAAGCCATCCTTGGCAAGAACTAATCAGGAATCTGAGTCAAAGGTGGGATCTGATGTTGGATCCAAAGGAAAAATTTATGATGTGTCTGGGAACGATGACCTATGGCTGCAGATGGCAAACCTCTCTATGAAGTTTGATAAATTGTTGACTGTGATGCAACCCAGAAGGGCTGCTCAAGTGGCGGAGGCATGTCTCATATGACAGTCCCCACAGCACACAGTGGAGGAATGTCCATCTGCAGGGCAATTTCCAAAATTAATGTTGGAACATACTGCTGCTGCTCAGTCTTATGGCCAGCAACAATCTGGGGGCTACAACAGGCAGCCATATGGATACCAGCACCAAAATGCTGGTTACCAATGCAGAGACCACCCAAATCTGAGGTGGAAGCAAGATAACTACATGCAGCCCCAGCAGATGTTGGCTTTACCACAAAGGCCACAGCAGCAGTTCAATCAAGGGCATGCCCCAAGGTCTACCTTCCAGCACCACCAGCAGCCCCATCAGTAGCAAAATCAGTTGGTTCTACCTCCTTCTCAACCACGAAATACTTCTTTCGAGGACCAAGTCTTGGCTTCATTGCAAAACTTGGGTTCCTTGGCTCAGACTGTGAACTCTCATGGTCAGAGCATCAAGAAGATGGAGGAGCAGATGTGACAACTGGCCAACACCCTAGCCAAAAGAGAAGAGGGAAGGTTGCCCAGTCAATCAGTGGTTAATCCCAAGGGCCAATTTTTGATTGGTGAAGGATCCTCAAAACCTGGAGGGGAACTTTCATTGAATTGATGATAAGAACTGTGCCTCGTTGTATATTACGTACTCTACAGATTGTAGGAATAGTTTGCAATCTTATTGGAATTTGAGTTTAGTGCTTTAATACCTACTTGGATACCAACTTCCCTTGTGTGATAATTTTAAGTGATTGAATGATGATTTGAATGCTTTGCGTGACGTGTGATTTTCTCGCCTGGAGAGTATAAGAATTGTTAATGCTTTATAATGACTAGGGGTGTCCCTAGAAGTAAGTCTGTGAGAGAATCCACCCCTTATGTATGGGTCAAACAGCAGACTGGGGGGTGAGTCAATTCTGCCTCGATTAAGCCATCGCGGGGTTCTGCACAATGAGTTTAGTCTCATCTCACGCAGTTCATAAGAAATTACTTTGTTGTGCTATCGCAAGTTTCAAAGAACTGGGTGGGCTGCATCGCGCAGTTTCAAGGAACATTTAATCTCGTGACCCATTCATTCCCAACCAGCGAACGGACATTTCTAAAGCGCGCCGAGCTTCACGATATTTAAATCCCACCCTGCGCTGCTTTTTCCTTACTGCTTTCTCTTCCCTCTCTTACCAGCGAAACCCTAGCTCCCACTCCTCTCCACCTCTCTCCCTTCACACCCTATCCCCAGATCACTGTTTAGTTCGAACTTCAGGATTTTTGTTCTTCAAGCTCCCCTTATTAGTTGCCCCCTGTTTAGAGCTCAGAAGATCCTTTGCACATTCCATTAAATAGAACCCTAACTTTTAGGGTTAGACTCAGCTCCTGGTTTTTCCTTTCAAATCTATAACTCCACACTCACCAAGGAAATTGGAATGGCTCCTAAAAGCACACCTGTGAAGAGAGCCAGGGACAAGGCCACTGTGGAGCCTTCACCTAAGAAAGCCAAGTCCTCTACGGCTCTGCAAAAAGGGCAGGAGGTGGTACCGGAGCGGGCTGCACCAACATCTGATTACTCTACCCCTTCTGAGCTCCTCCTTTCCATTCCCTTAGAGCTTGAAGCCATTTTTGATATCTCCTTCTTTGAATCTGAGCCATTGTCTGCACCTGCAATAGAGTTCTTGCACAAGGCTGGTCTGCTCCCCTTGCTGCAAATGATTCCTGCCCTAGCCTACCCTAGGTTAGTGCAACTCTTCTACCAACACCTTAGGCTCAGACTCGACACACAAGCGCAGCTAGGCCTCCTTGCATTAGTTGACAATTTTGAGATGTTGTTTAACCCGGAGCTAATCGCTGAAGTCTTAGGCATCCATGCCAGATTTGATCCAAAGTGCGGGTATGGTGCCCCTGTGAGTGCCCCCATTGACACAATTGCCCATGCCATTACCAGAGACTTGAAGGCCACAGGGGACTCCATCAGAAGAAGAGATTTGGAGCCCAAACTACTGTTCATTGATCAAGTTTTGAGGAAGAACATCTATTGCTCCGGCCATTAGCAAGAAAGGAGGACACCAATTGCTGATGCTCTGTATTCCTTCTCTCTGGGCCATGGATTCAATGTTGCCTGGTTGATCTTCGAGGCCATGAAGGATACAATGGTGAAGTTAGGGCTGCAAAAGAAGAGCCACACTCTCCCCTATGGAAGACTCATCACCAGACTACTTCTGAGGGGAGGATACAAAATACCTGTGGGGGAGTTATCTACTGACCTCACTCCCACCACATTTGCTAAAAGACAATGGGGGATCAGCAGAAGCTTAATGGATCCCCAGAAGAAGAAGAAGAAGACTGAAGCTCAAGAGGTCCCCCTGCAGAGAGAGGAAGCTGCTGTGGCAACGGCCACCCCTACCCCCAAAAAGAAGGCAACAACCCTTGCCCCAAAGAAGGTGGCGCGAGCTTCTATCACCTCTGCTTCTACAGCAATTACCCCACCCACTACTCTGGCCTCTCCCCTCCCCTCTTCGCCCATTCCATCTTTCACTTCTCCTCTTTCCCCTCCTTTCTCCCTTCCCCCTCCAACCATTATCCGAACCTGGGTAGAAAGTGCTGGACCCCAAGACACCACTCCACCTTCCCCCACCCCACCACAATCAACATCCCTAGTCTCTCCCATAGCCCCTGCTCCTCACCCTGACAGCCCTCCCTTGATTTCCTACCTCAAAAAGAAAACCTCTCACACTTCCCCTGCCCTTCCCACAACCACACCCCTTAGTGACCCAACCTTAGACCCACCTCTCCCTGACCTGGACTTCAACCTAGCCACCACCTCTGGATATCAAGCCTTCATGACTAGTTCGCTTGATACCTTGCCCACCCACGACATCCCTCTCCCTGAGTCTCCTCTCCCTTCACCACATCATTCACCCGACCCCCCATTCCCCCTACCACTTTCCATTATGCCCCCACTTCCCTACCTTCCATTCCCCTCTTCTCCCACCCCTCCTAAATTCATTGACCATTCCACCTGACCCAACCCATTTCTTCAACCCCCACTTCCCCCCCAGGCTCCAGCAACCTCTCCTCCTTCCACTTCATTTCTCCCTATCTTGCCCAGACACTCCTACTACACCCCTCCCTACTTGACCCTCCTCCATGCCATGAGGTACAATTCTTACATCAAGAGGGATGCTCTCAATGGCATGGCCCAACTCCGCCAAGCCATTGAATACCCCTTGTTGCAGAAGCTGAGTGATCTGAAGCTTGCTCACAATGAGCAGCTGCGCGATATTTCCAAAGGATGGGAGGCCATTCTGAAGACATCAAATGCGAACAAGGTTGTAGCAACCTACTACAAAGTAACTGCTGACATGGAAAAGGCCAATGCTGAGAGGGTGAAAAAGGCTAACCGGTTATTGGAGAAGAAATTGAACAATGCTCAGGAGATCACCCGTCTCAGTAAGGAGCTTGCGGATACCAATCTCTTGTGGGCCAATAAGAAAATAGAAATCTTGAAGCAGAGAGTTGCTTTCCTGCTGTCCCAACCTATCCAAGCCACCCCCATCGCCACCGCTCCCCCTGAGGCCCCATCTTCTTCCACAACCCCTATACCAACCCCTACACAGTCTGTTCCCCCCACTCCCCCAGCCCTCCTCCTGTTCCTCTTCCAATGCCTGCTGTCGTTCCTTCTGTAGCACCCACAACACCTGTTGCTCCTGCTGTGACCCCTACGGTAGCTCCTGCTCCTACATCAGTGCCCCCCCCTATTTCCTCTCTGCCAGAAAGCAAACGCACCCTTCTGAAAAAGCCCACTTCTAAGAGAGCCACTGCAGCCCAAAAAGGCAAATGGCCGGCCCCTCCATCCCCACCTCCAAAGGTCACCCGAGCTTCGGCTCAGGATGATCCCCATGGGTGCCTCCTCTCCAAAGAAGAATGCAGACAGGCTGCTGCTGCCCTAGGCTTGGACCCTACTAAGCTCTTTCCATCTAATTCTGAGTTTGAGGAGGCACCACCTACGGATCCCAGTGCCCAACCTACTATGGCTGCCCCTTCAGATGCCCCTGCCGCCCAATCCTATCCTCAGTGATGGAAAGTTGCTGCTAAGAAGACCACTCCCCCATCTCGCTCTTTGAAAATTGGCAAAGAACCATCTGCCCAGTCTGAGGAGGCACCACCACCAAGCAATTCCGCGAAAGGAAAGAGCCCTATTGTGCCTCCAGTGAAATTACTAGTTCCATCTCCTATGGCTCCCCCTCCAGCGGAAAAAGGGAAAGGTCCTCTCCTGTCTCAAATGCTAGCTCCAGCTAAATCTCCCGTTCCCCCTCCTGCGCCTCCACCAACCCAATCATCACCTATTCCACCTCAGCCTCACCCTGGGCAAGCCTCCAAACGTACGGGCCCCAAAGGGAAATCCCCGACCAAACCCCCTGAGCCACCTATAGTACAATCTTCGAAAATCCCTCCTGAGCCAAAGAAGAGAAAAATGAGAGTCCGAGCTCCTACCATACCCAAAACTCCAGAGCAGAGGAAGGCCGAGAGGGAAAGAAAGAAGAAAGAAGAAGAGGCTATCCTTCAAGAACATGCAAGGAAGATGGGCTGGGATAAATTTTAATTCAAATTATGATTAGATTGCACCTAGGATTTCCTCTATTTCTTTTACAAATGATCTCTTGTATGTTGTACAGTTTTAATATTTCATAGACTTTTCACTATCTGTCCTGTCTTACTTTGTATGTGTGTTTTGTTTTCCTTTTCTGTTATGTTGCAATAACTCTGCTGTGCATAGACCTTGATCCAGTGAGGACACTGCTCCTCTTAGGTTTGGGGGTATGGCAGGCGGACCCTGCCAATGGAATAGTTAACATAAGTGCAGCAGACCCATCTGAGCAATATGGAAATGGACCTCTGTCCACTTAAGAATCATAAAATTAAGAAGTTTAAAATTTATGAACATTATAGACTCCTAATATTCCACATTTCCATAATAATTTCACCAAGGAAACACATGTGTATCTGCACTTAGTGAATCAGTAGAGAGAGAAAAAGGTGAGGACATACTTAAAAGTTCAAAGGATGACCAGAACCAGTGAGAATTGGGCCTACAAATTTTTTTTTTTGAGGAGTAACTAAGGCACTTCTTCTAGTTCTAAGGACTGGCTTAGTCTCTGTGCTCACTAGAAGTTAGGTAACTCCAAGTTGAAACAACTGACAGTACTCATGAAACCTAGGAAAGGATCAAGGCCTTCTCTTGGACAGTTTGAGCCTAAAAAGATCAATCCTAAAGCAACTGCCCTTGTCCATACCCATTTGAGCTTTAAATCCTAAATTTCTTCAAAATACACCTGAGTACTTGAACCTGAACCTATGAACCTGATTCAACCTACCCTCACTCTGAGAATTCAGAAGGTAAAGGAGAAAGAGTTGAAGATGGACTAGCTATGGTCAGCATTAGGTGAATGGAGAAGAAGCATCTATTCTGGCAGAATGATAACTGAGGACATGGTGGCATGTCTGAGAATCAAAAACAAAATAAAATTAAAAAAAGGGGAAGAAAACTCCAGCAAAAAGAAATAAAAGAAATAATAATGAAGAGGAATAAGAGAGAAGTCAAGAGGAACCTTCATTGGAAAATCAAAATCAAGATGAGAAACTGATCACTTCAAATATGAAAATCACAAAGAAGATGAAGGGAGCTGAATTCAAGAAGGTGAAGTCATGAACCACCTCCTGCACCCACTGAGTTCTCAATTTTTGAACCCCTTTTCAAACCTTCTATTCTTTTCAACCATACTCCATAAGCCACATTTTAACCCAGTTAAAAGCCCTTGTGATCCAAAGATTGAGTGAGCTATCATGTGAAGATAAGGAATTATCCAATCTATGGTGAGAAACTGACAATGATGCCAGCACTTAAGAACTCTGCCTATGTTCATGCTTACAAACCCAGTTGGGGGATGTAACTGCTCTTGAGCCTGTGAGAAACTGAACCCCTCAACAAACCTTGATGAGAGTATGCCCTGAAAAGCTTTCTTTTGGTTCTGAACTTGAATATGTTATGTATGACCTTAACCTAATTTTCTGACATAAGGATAAGCTCAGTGCTGACATGCATTTGTGCAGTTTTCTGTGATCACAAATTATTTGGAAATGCTGTGCTAACATGCAAATTATGCTGTCTAAATCCCTGTGCAACCAATGAATTAAACTTCTTTTATGCTGATTCATGAGTAGACTAAATCTGATTCCTTAACTGCTCATTGGAAGACATTGCACTTTAGTTAACTATTTCATTGGAGAAATTTATGGGTGTCTTCACTGAAAACCCTTAGGAGACTTCACTCCTCCACTAGGGATCACCTAGGGGTTTAAAAGGCTTGGTACATATGCTAAATGTATCCGTGCTCCCTACGAAAGTGGCATTTAATTTTTAGGATAAATTTAATGTAGCTTTGCTAAGGGACTAGCAAAGATTAGGTTTGGGGGTGTGCTAAGACCTGAAAAGTACCACTTTTCATCCCTTAACTTAACCTTTGATTAGACCCTTAGCCACTTAATAAACTCGTCTTAAGTGTTTTGTTCAGGAAATAATCAGCAGTGAAATAAGGCCAAGAATCCTGTTATGGAGCTTGCTTTGGCACCAGATGCCCCTCAGCAAGAATGCACCTTGAAGCCTCGCGCAGATCAGTTGAGCTTCCCAAGGCTTTACAAGCAACCTCTCGCGTAGATGAATGACTGGGGAGCTTCAAAAATCAACTCCGTGCAGCTCTCACGAAGATCAAGGGTAGAACACAGCGCTCAGTGTCGCGCAGTTCAAGGAAGACTTCTCTCAATCACGTGAAGCTCGCTTAAGATAGTTGAGGAGAGAGAGCTTCAAAAGATTTCTCGCGTAGCTATCGCACAGTCACCGCGGGGTACAATTCTCAGAAGAATGCCTCACACAGTTCACGCGCCATTCAAGAAAGAAAGAATCCTGGCGAAGGCAAAGCCCATCTCGCGAAGATTGAGTGAGATAAAGAACCTCGCGCAGTCAGAACTCAAAAGAACCTCGCGAGGTAACTCGTGAAGTCCAAGTAAAGAAAAGAGCTCGCGCAGTTCTCGCGCTGCTGCCCAGCGAAGACTAATCTACCACGCGACTGCTTGAATTGCAACCTCGCGATGCTTGAGACTATGTTTTCTATTCAACCTCGTGAACTCCAACTCAGCGAGAGCTCAACTCTTTACCGCGCGATTGCCGAAAGAGCAAACCAAGGCAACCTCGCAACGGCTGAAGCTTCAGTGTCAAATCATCCTAGCGAAGAGTAATGAGCTACCACGCGAGATGTCTGGTAAACTACAGCTACCTAGCGAGCCTCTGAACCCAAACTTCCATCTCTTCAGCAGAGGGCATTCTGGAAACTTCCAATGATTAGGGCACACATTCCCATGCTCAAATCTTCGTGCACACTCCCCGAGGCATCTAAGGATCAGTAGAAGGCTACGTGGCATCGTTAAAATTAGGGTTTCCTAACCCTAATGCGCCGCCACCCCACTGCTATATATACCCAGGCCTAGCTTAGGTTTAGATATCTGGGAACCTATCTCAGATCGTTTTTCTTTTCTCTTTCTTTTTAGCAGTAAGTAGTTTTTCTTTTTCTTTTCTTCTCTCCATAGTCCAGCAATTGCTGGCTATGACTTTGTATATGTATTTGAGTTAGATTAATGGAAATTTTGTAATAGGATTTATACTTTGTGGGATTGCTGTTGATTTGTGAGATGCTCTGTGCAAGGCTGCTGCCTTGTGATCCACCATTGCCTAGGCAATGGAGGACTGATTTTAAGGGCCACTCAGATCCAAGTAACCTGTGTGTCTAGGCTATCATGGTCTTCCAACCTTAGCCCCACCACAGGACCTACTAGATCTTAAATCCCCATGGGAGCTTGAGCTGGTAGCCTGGTGAACATGGTGGTAGCAGTGATAATCTTGTTTTGTCTTAGGCTCCGTGAGGAGGATAACCTCTGGGATAGTCTGTGACCATTTAAGTGGACAGATTATAGCCTTAGGGTGATTCTGATCCACCGATCCGAGATGGATCCTTCTTCTTTTCACCTGAGCTTGTAGAAGCTAGGTGAGGGATTGTACAGAGGCAAACTCCCCCATATTTGTATAGATCTGCCATCAGATGCCGGATCTGATCTGGTTATAGAGATTGTAGGCTGGTGACTGGACCATTGTAGCCTCTCTCAAGCAATGGACAGCTAGATCGAAGGTTGTACTCAACCGCTTGCTTGTTCTATGTGTCTGGGCTATCATGGTTTTCCAGCCTTAGCCCCACACATGGAACTTTAGAGGTTGAGGTTCCCTTTGGATTCCTGAGCTGGTAGCTTGGATGAAATAGTGCCTGCAATGATTTAATAGTTATGTTCTGACCCATCCCTGGATAGTGGCTCCCCTATTGGATAGTCTGTGACCATTTAAGTGGACAGGTTATAGTCCTCAGGGTTGAGTCATGGCAGTGGAGATGGGTTGGATCCTTTCTCGTCAGAGGTGATAATGTAGCCTCTGAACAGGATTTCTATAACATCAGATCTAAATCTGAGTTACAAGAACTCCTCTGATCTTGGCTCAAAAACGTATTTCTCACCTTTTTATAATTATTTTCCACACTCCATCCATCCTCTCAATCCTTTCTGTAATTTAGTTATTAGAATACTTAGAATAAGTGACCTCAAACTCCCCTCCTTTTAGGACTGCCAGATCTGTAGACAGATCTGGAGGGACTACTAGAGACGGCTCCCATGGAGCCTTAGATCACCTTTCCCTGTGGGACAAACTCTTACTTATCAAAACATGCTACAAAATTCCCTATATCTTGCAGGTCTAGGATTTTCGAGTGGTGCTGGTTCATCCCCTGTTCTATTCTATTTTTGGTTTTTAATTAATTTTCAACACCAACCAATAAGCAAAGCACACTGGAAATCGACAACAATAGGATAGGCTATGGCCATTTGAGTGGACAACCTATAGCCTTAAGAGCACCCCAAATGGCATGGGTTAAGTTGCATATTTCTACCTTGTTGAGGTTAGTAATAGCATCTCAGCAAGGATCACTGCAGAGATAGTGTAAATCTAAGCTACATTACTGCATTAACACTAGCTTAACCTGCTTACTTCCCATCATTTGTATATTTTATTTTGGCACACACCATCACCATCTTCTTCTTAACCCTTTCTTTAGAATAGGGTTGCACTTTATTATTCTTTTATTAGGGTTAATTTCGTGTAGTTGTGACACCCAACTCCCTTTCTTTAGGATTGTCAGATCTGTAGCTAGATCTGGAGGCCTACTATTATAGCCCATTTTGGGTTCTAGATCAATTTCTCCGTGGGACAAACTCTTACTCATCAAAACTTGCTACAATATGCTCTGTAATTTGTAGGTCTAGGATATTTTAGGATTGTTATTTCCACCATATCTTTATCCTCTGTTTCACTTTGATGTTAATTTCCTTCTAACACCACATAATAAAGCAGCACATCCAAAAAAAGGCAAAAAGTTTTTTGCATCGCTGTCGGGGAATATTGATCTTATTAGTAGACCTAAGTTGTACTATAATTTAGACTTCCAAATTCTTTGTAGCTATGCCTAATCTAGAATAAAGTACTACTGATCTTTTTAGAAATTTTACATAAATGGAGGGTAGAAGAAGGGAAAAGCTAGAGTTGCAGCTGGGGTGTAGCTAGCTCTATTTCTAATTCCATTCCCCTAAATCTTAGTCCATTTATGTTTAATTCCTTTTTATTTGTTTAGTGTAAATCTAAGTAGTTGTTAATTTTTGTTTAGAATATTTTTTATGTGTGCTTGTGAGCATTCTCCGTACTTACTGTGGGTGTGAGTATATGCATGGTCGAAGGTCTTTAAACCCTGAGTTAGAACCTCCAAATCTAGAGGTTGAAAGGATCCTTAGACCTAGACACACCACACAGGGCCCTGCTGTTGAAACTGAACCAGCTATCATGGCTGAGTGGCAGAGAACATTAAAGGAGTACAATGCACCTGGGGAGTACACCTCTCCCTTATGCATTCAATTTCCATCTGTTGAGGGGAACTATGAGATTAAATCCTCCACCATCAATATGCTACCTTCGTTTCATGGGCTTAGTAAAAAAGATCCCTACAAGCATATAGACCAATTTTTGGCACTTTTCACTACATTCAATATTACTGGCTTAGGACCTGAGGCCACTAAACTGAAGCTCTTTCCTTTCTCACTAAAGGACAAAGATAGCACATGGCTATCAAAGCTCCCAGCCAACAGTATACAGTCATGGAGTGACCTTCAAACCAAATTCTTGGTCAAATTCTTTTCCATGAACAAAACTAGTCATATGAGGATAAATATTCAATCATTTACTTAGTCCTCAACTAAGGATTTTTATGAAGCTTGGAAAAGATTTCAGGAGATGTTAAAACAATTCCCCCACCACCAAATCCCAATGTGGCAACTAGTATAAGTATTCTACCAAGGAATTAATTCCAAGAGCAGGGATATGGTGGATGCTTCTTGTGGTGATAGCTACCTCCACAAGACAACTGAGGAAGCTTGGGAGTTGTTTGACATAATAGGGGAAAATTCCATGCAGCAGGAGTCCCTGTCACACAATGACAGTCAGACCCCAGCTAAGATGGTGAAAGAGGCCACCCCTAGAGGTGGAAAATATGAAGTCAAGGTACAAGGTGATTTGGAGAGGAAGGTGGACAATTTGTCCTTGAAATTTAACAAATTAATGAATGTGATGCAACCCTAGATGGTTGCACAGGTGGAGGAAGCATGTTTGATATGCCAATCTCACTCACATTCTATTCATGATTGTCCATCTGCCAACCAGTTTCTTGATTTTATTATAGAGCATGCCAGTGCTGCTCAAACTTTTAGGCACCAGCCTGCTGGGTATTCTTGGTGGAGCCACCCAAACCTGAGATGGAGACAAGATTCATATCCTCAATCCCAGCAGTAGCAAGCTGCAACTACTTATAGACCTCAACACCAGTTTAATCAAAGTTACCCACCAAGGCAAAAATTTTTGTTACCTGCCCCACAGTCTAACCAGTTGGCCCTACCCCCACAACAGTCTAGATCCTCTTCATTTGAAGAGTAGATGCTGACTTCAATGCAAAATTTGGGGAGCATGGTACAGACTGTTAATTCTCATGGACAGAGCATTAAGAAGATTGTGGACCAGGTAGGTCAAATCTGTAATGCTTTGAACAGAAGGAAGGAAAATTGCCTAGTGAGCCCCTGATAAATCCAAAAAGGTCCGTATATGATTGGTGATGCATCCTCTACTCAGGAGGAAGCTAGTGCTCAGTGATCCAAAAATTGGTAATAAGTGTACCATATGTATGAAAATTTTATTTTGATTTCTGTTCTTTAGAAATCTATCAATGGTGTTTTTAGTGTGATTTTGAGTGCTTAAGTTGCTTTGTCTATGTTTAAATTTTGTGATGGAATACATATGCATATTTATCATCTGAATTTATTGTATGTGTTTGTTGATGAGTGGTTGAGGTGCCCTTATCATAACTTGAATGCAGTTGAGCTGAAAAACTATTCTTAGGATTCTGTAATATTAATTAACTGATATTAAAAATGGGCATATATTTCTCATGATTGAAATGAAGTACCTATCTGAGATTTCGTGCATATGCACAGTGATTGAGTGCACAACAACATGGATGCACTAACAAATGTGCTGCACTGAACTAACAGAGTAAAGGTTGAAAAGAAATGATATCTCACAGAGATAGAAGGTTTCAATCTACTGTGGGAGCCATCTCGTGGCTTTCTTGCGTGCTAAAACGCCTGAACAATGGCTATAAAAATGCCTCACAGAGTTACCTTTTTACTCCACGAGCCCAATCTGCGCGTGAAGTGTGTTTAATATGTCGTTCTATGTGAGTACCGCACGAGATAAATTTCTGAAGCAGCACAAGGTCTCACGCACCATAGCTAAAGTCTTAGCTCCGTGATTTTCATTGTGAGGAAGTTTATTCTTCTACGCGACAGATCTTCTCCCTTGATTACAAGCCAACTACGCGAGAAATCTACCCCGCGAACACTTATTCCCAAGTGTGCGAACCGCGAGATTAGCTCTATGTACTCTGCGAAACCCCTCATTTTCTTCATTTCACAGTCCTGCCCTAGCTTCTCTGCACCAAAATCGAAAGCTCCTTTCTCTTATTTCTTCTCTACTTTTCAAGCCACTCCACCTTAGGCATTTTCTTCCCACCATTTTATGCCCCAACTACTCCTGGTCACTTTGAACAAGGTTTGGGGTAATTTGAACTGCTGTGCATGCTTTTAGGTGGAACCCTAGCTCTCAACAAGTAAGATCTCCATTTCTCTCTCTGTGTTGTGATTGATTTATTAATTAGAGAAAAGAAGGGGCATAAATTTGGTGCTTCTGTGCTTACTCAGTGTGTTCTGTATTTTCTAAGAGTTGAGAGCCCTAATTTTGATAAGTGAGCACCCATGGCCACGGGTTCAAAATTTTTAGATACATTAGCTACAATACTGAACCCGCCTGCCAGTGGCAGCCCTGTGGCCACTAGAAAATCCATAAGGATTGCAGAGGCCTCCACATTAGAGACCTCTGAGGTGTCTCCACCTATTGTTGAGACCCAAGTTCCATAAGCCTAGAAGAAATCAGCCCCAAAGAAGAGGACCAAAGAGCACCCACCTGTTATGAGCCCTGAAAAATCAAAGAAAAAATAGAAAAAGGGCAAAGCTGTGGCCCCTGAGGCTAAGGAGGAAGATACTACTGAATACCTCAGGGTCCCTTCTGAATTTGTGCAAGCAATCCAGCTGGAGGCTAAAACTATTTTTGATAAAGCCTATTTTGAGGAGCTACCAGAGACCTCTGCCTCCATTGAATATTTGACCAAGGCATCTCTGCTGCCCTTGTTGAAGCCCCCGATGCAGCTGGTTTTCCAAAGACTAGTGAGACTGTTTTATCAGAATACGAGGTTGAAAACTGGTGATGATGGGAACCCAACACTGCTGGTATTGATTGATGACTTCAAGATGCTGTTCAACCAGGTAGACATTGCAAAAATATTGGGATACCAGCTAGGTATAGCCCTGAGTGGGGCTTGAGTCCTCCCTTGACTGCCACCATCACTGAGATAGCAAGGGAGTTAACTGGAGGAATCACTGTCTCAGCTGACTCAATTAGGAAGAGGGACCTGCACCCTGACCTCAGGCTCATGGATGCAGTATTGAGAAAGAATATTTATTGCTTTGGGCATGAGCAAGAGTCGAGGTACCCCATTGATGATGCCCTCTTCTCTTTTCACAGGAATCATTACTTGAATGCAGCCAAGTTGATTTTTGAGAGGATTAAGGACCTATGTGAGAAGGTAAAAATAAGGAAGAAACCTCATGCCCTTTCCGACAGTAGGTTTATTACTGTATTGCTGAAGTTTGAGAAATACTCCTTTCATAGGGAGGAGGAGACAGTGACCCTGAACCCCAAAAAGAGTAGAAAGAAATAGTGGAGAATCAGTGGCACAATAATGGAGAAGAAGAAAAAGTAGAGGGAGGAGTTACTGAGAGAAGTAGCCCCCACCATTAATGAAGCAGCTGCTGCTATTGTTGCATCCTCTACCCCAGCCATTCCCTCTACCTCCATGCCAGCCCCAACTCTTTTACCACCACTTCCACCCTCAACCTAGACCTCACAGCCCCACACAGGTTCAATACCTGTACCTGAGCCTATATCGTCAATCATCACAGCCATAGCCACCTCAATCTCACCACCAACCACCATAGCCACTAACACCCTACCCATTTCTACACCCTTACCTATGTTTCCAGCCCACACGAGCCCACCTGTCAAGACCCTATACCAGAAGAGAAGAAAAGTTGCCAAAAGCCCCACTGGACTCTAACCCACCTATATCTCCCAAACAATTCCAATCCCGGAAACCACCATTCCATACCCCATACCCACACCCTATGAACCTAAAACCCATACCTTTGAAATCCCACCCTTTGTACCTATCACATGTGAACCCCAAGACCAATCCATTCCATTATCCCATGACCATACCTCATTTATAGGAGAGAAATTTTCCACTATGATGTCCACTATCCTAGGAGACATCAACCTGGAGTACACCTCTCTCCCAGACTCACCTCACCCTCCACACTACACCCCTCCACATCAGACACCACCACAGGACACCACCTTCACTCATAGACTCACTTTCCCCTATCCAACCCACAACTACTATCATACCTGACCTATTGCCCCGAATCCTGCACCTCTTACTCTCCCTTCGTTCTCAAATGTTTGCTAATACCCAAACCCAAGCTACAATTGAGGCCAATCTTCATTCAATTCACTCCACCCTACCAAACCCTACATCAATCCCAACCATTTTATATTCCATCCAAGCAACTCTAAATATTCTAACCCAACCTTCCCAACAGTCACCCTACCCTACATCAATCCATAATCCCCCACCTGCTCCTACACCCATTGTACCTCTCCCAGAAACTTCTTCCATCACCTCCAAAGATGCATCCACCCAAACTGACCCTGAACCTCAACTACAAACCATTCCTGCATCTGCCCTTAATGTCCTTCACCCTCTACCTGCCACCCCACCCCTGTCTTCATCCTGTCCCTTTCAATTACTGGCTAGCACTTCTTCTATCGCTGCCCAGCCCATACTTCCTACCTCTTGTAATCTCTAGCCTCCTTACTCCACCCTCCTCCTAGCCATGCAACCCAATGTTTACTTAAAAAGGGATGCAGTTCAAGGTATGGCTGACCTTAGAGCTACAATGCGGCAGCCCCTCCTTGATCACATTAAACTCCTGATGCTTGCTCATAAGGTTGAGAAAAAGGAAATCAAGCAAGGATGGAGAGAGATTATGGTCCAATACAACAAGGAAAATAAAAGAGTTGAAAGTCAGGAAAATGTGATCAAGGAACTAAAAGAGAGACTGAGACTGACTGAGGAGAGGGCTTATGATTATGGGGTGACTATTGCAGCTTTGGAGAAGCCCGTAAATGCACAAACTGACAGAGAGTTGGCAGAAGCTCTTTTTAAAGAATTAAACCCTGATGTACCTCTCCAGCAACCAGCTCTAGATGTAAAGGAACCTAGCCAAGTCAAACCTGGACTCAAAATTAAGGAACCTACCCCAAAACCTTCACCCACTCCAACAAGAAAAAGCACAACCAAGCCTAGGAAATCTACTTCAAGAAGACCACTGTCTGAGGCTGCCACTTTTAAACAAGCAAAGGGAAAAATAATCCAGGAACCACCTGCTAAAGCCAAAGACTCAGATGATTAATTTTTGCACATGTATTTAGTTAGGAAGTAGTCTGTAATTTTGTATTTTCTTTCCCTTACTTTGTACATAATCATTTTGCATCTCAATAGAATTTCTTTTTTATTATGTGTTGTTTAGTTCACTGTCCTTCTCTATTTTTGTTTGTTTATGTGTTGTTTGTTTTGTGTTGTGTATGTCTTTCTTTCCTGCTATTTCTTTTCTTGTAATATCTCTGTCTTGAGCCTACTACATATCCACATCTACCTTTAGATCAGTGAGGACACTGCTTCTCATAGGTTTGGGGGTGTGGCAGGATCTGCCAATGAAATAGTTAACCTAAGTGTAGCAGAATCAAGTGAGTAAGATAGAAATAGAGTCATGCTTACTTAAGAACCATAACAAAAAATAGGAAATTTAAAATTTTTTCAGACCTTTAGGCATTACAAGCTTTTAAATTTTAGCATTTCCATGAGGTGAACACCAGGAAAACTCACTTGTATCAGTACTTAGTGAATCATTAAAGAGAGAAAAAGGTAAGGAAATGCCTAAGAGTTCAATGGAAGACCAAAACTAGTGAGATTTGGGCCTACAAAATTTTTTCCTTCCTTTGAGGAGTGACTGAGGCAATTCTTTCAGCCCTAAGGATTGGCTTAGTCAATGCCCTCACCAAAAGTTAGGCACCTCCAAGTTAAAAAAACTGGCAGCACTCATGACACCTAGGAAAGGATCAAGGCCTTCTCTTGGACAGTTTGAGCTTAAACGGACCAAACCCTAATCAACTGCCCATGTGCACAAACCTTTTGAGCCTTAATTTCCAATTTCTTTAAAATACACCTAAGTACTTGTACCTGCACCTATTGACCCGATTCAAAGATACCCTCACTCTGAGAATTCAGAAGGTAAAGGAGAAGGAGCTGAAGATGGATAAGATAGGGTCAACAATGGGTGAATGGAGAAGAGATACCTAAAGCTTAACAATGTAGCAGCTGAGGAAAGAGGTGGCAAGTCAGAAAAGTAAAAACAAAAATAAAAAGAAAAATACATCCAAAAGAAAGAAAAATAATTATGAAGAGGAATAGGAGAGGAGTCAAGAGGAAAAGTTCATTGGAAAAATCAAAAACAAGAGGAGAAGCTGGCCACTTCAAGTCTAAAGAATTTTAAAGAAAATGAAAGGTGCTGAACTAAAGAAGGTGAAGTCATGAGTCACCTCTTTCACCTACTGATTTCTCAATTTTGAATACCTTTTCAACCTTTCATTCTTTACAAACCTATCCCATAAGCCACATTACAACCTAGTCAAAAGACCCTGTAATCCAAAGTGGAATGAGTTATCATTCAGAGACAAAGAGTTGTCCAATCTATGGTGAGGATTAGCCAATGATGCCAGAACTTAGATGCTTTGCCTATGCTCATGCTTACAGACCCATTTGGGGCTTGTAACTGCTCTTGAGCTTAAGAGAAAATGAAAACCCTCAAAGTTCCTTGTGAGAGTCTGCCCTGGTGAGCATTGGGTCTGATGTTGAATGTATTGGGCATGACCTATAACCTAATTTTTGAATTAATGATGAGCTTAGTACTGACCTATATGTGATTTTTTCCATTGTTGTGAGCTAAATGGAAATGATGTGCATCTATTTAAAGGTTGTGATGATTAAATGTCTGTGCATATCATATGTTCAAATTTCTCACATTTTTATTGAATCAAAGGTGAACCGATGCTCTATTTCTTGATAGCTGGCTTGAAATTTTTACACTTTTGCTAACTGTTTTATGGAGAAGTTTGCGGGTATCTTCTCTGAAAACCCTCAAGAGACTTCACTCCTCCACTAGAGATTACCTAGGAGTTTAAAAGGCTTGATGCATAAGCTAAATGCATTTGTGTTCCCTATAAAAGTGGCATTTAAATTCTTAGAATAAGTTATTTTAATTTCTCCTTTGCTCATGGACTAGCAAAGATTAGGTTTGGGTGTGTGTTATTCACTGAATAGTATCACTTTTCACCTCTAAACATAGCCTTTGCTGGTCCTTGAAGCTCACTAATAATCATTTGTTAAGTGTATTTTGTGATTAGCAATAAACTGTGCAGCTTAATACAAAATCCCTACTTTTTGGCCCAAAGAAGAGAAAAAAGACATGCAAAGATGACAGCTGAGCTAAAGCCTAATGGAACACCATGATAGTGCTCACCATGGTGACTCATTTGCTGTTCATCATTGACCAAAAGTCCAATAGATGAAAGAAGTTAGCTGAAAATGGAGGAGGCTACAACAACACCAAGTGCTAGGCATCAGAGGATCCAAAGAATCATCTCACAGAGTTGAGTAGCTCCCTCGCAGAGCTAAGGATGAAGTGCAAGCTGCCCTCGCACAAATGGGACTCACAATCAAGAGGAGAATAGTAAAGACATCGCGAAGATCTCGTGTCCTAAAACCCTCAGAATTTATGCTCACGAAACTCTTGCGGAGATCGAGCCTTAAAGCAGCTGTGCGTAGAACATAGCGAGTCCATATGCATAAAGAACAATTTGTCACCTTGCGGAGTTCAAGCCCTGGAAGAGAGATACGCCTAAAATTTTCCTTGCACAGCTCTCGTATACTTTGGAGCCTAACCAGTTATTATAAGAGTGCAGGAGCCTACCTGTGCGAGTATCTAGCGAGAGAGAATTTCTGAAGGTCTACTACACGAGAAATCCAGGTGTTTCCAAATCACCTACACAAATGCATTGCAGCACAAAGCAACTGTGCGATCAACTAAAAATCTACTGCACGAGTGAACAAACCTCCTAAGCCAAATGCTCCTCCACGAAGGTAAAGCAACTACGCGAGTGAATTAATGCAGATGCCAGCCCCGTGAAACTTGAGCTCTCCACTTCTCAACCCTAACTCAAGGGCCTTTTTGGGAATTTCCCAAGGCTTAGACACACTTCTCGAGGCATGAATTTCAAGGCACACATCTCAAAGCATTCAAGGGTTGTAATAGTGCCACGTCTGTTGGAAAAATTAGGGTTACTGCCTTTTGAGCAAAGGCCTTATGGACAGAGTATATAAGCTATACTTAGAGCTTAGTATTTTCATCTTTCCTTCATCCTCCTTCGGCTAAGAGTTTCAATAGGCTAGGATTAGGATTTGATCATCTCTTTTTCTTATTTTTTTTTTCTCTTAGTTCAGCATTGGCTGGCTAATCCTTCTGTAAGCAGCTAGGTTTAGTTTTATTTCAGTTTTGTAATAGGCCTTGTATACATTGGGATCTTTTGGATGAGTAGTTGTGTACAAGCTGCTGCCTCGAGACAGTCCATTGTAAGTTTTGCTTTTATCAATGGATTATTGTTTTAATGACTAATTAAATCTATTGATCTTATGGTTTCCTTAGATGTCTATAGGATCCATGCTTTGGGACTAGCCCATACAGTTTCTAATAGATCTATTGTTTACCATCTGATTTCTCTTGGTTCAATAGCCCCATGGATAGCAAGTTGGATTTGTAGCCAGATCTGGAGAGCTCGTAGCCCTGGGACTCCATAGTGGCAGTGGCAGTTTACATGTTCTTTCTCAGATTTTTGTGGTAGGGATAAACCTACCGGATATCCTGTGACCATTTGAGTGGACAGAGTATAACCCTAGGGTGGTGTCCAGCCACATGTCTGAGAAGGATTCCTCTCCCCTGCACACGAGCTTCTAGAGCCTTGTGAGGAGGTTTGTGCAGGATCTGGCTCCCCTCTATTTTACTTGATCGATATCAGATGTTAGATCTGATTTCTCCGTAGTAATTACAGCTTGAGGTTGAGTCATTGCATGCCTTTTGTAGTATTGACCAGCTGAATCTAAATCTTTTTTCAACCTGTTGCTGGTCCTTTTTGTGGGCACAGTGAGCCGTTGGCCTTGGTAAAGCACTTAGGATTTTATGGGTTGGAATACCTATGGATGTCAGCCAGATCTATGCGTAGATCTAGGGAGCTTATAGCGCAGACATTACATAGTATTTGCAATAATATTTATGGCCTGATCTGATCCAATGGTTGGGGAAATGATTAATCCTCTCCATTGGATTAGATTAGTAAATTCTGGCTTGATCAATGGGATTTGACAGACTCTATAGGATAGGTTGTGGCCATTTGACTGGACAGCCTATAACCTTAAGAGCATCCCAAATGGAATGGCTTATGTTGGATGTTTCTACCTTATTGAGGTTAGTAATATCATCTCAGCAAGGATCACTACAGAGACAGTCTAAATCTGAGTTACATTACTGCATTAACACTAGCTTAACCTGCTTACTTTCCATCATTTGTATATTTTATTTTGGCACACACCATCACCATCTTCTTCTTAACCCTTTCTTTAGGATAGGGCTGCACTTTATTTCTCTTTTTTTAGGGTTAATTTCGTGTAGTCGTGACACCCAACTCCCTTTCTTTAGGAATGTCAGACCTGTAGCCAGATCTGGAGGCCTACTATTATAACCCATTTTGGGTTCTAGATCAATTTCTCTGTGGGACAAACTCTTACTTATCAAAACTTACTACAATAGGCCATGTATCTTGCAGGTCTAAGATGTTTTAGGATTGCTATTTTCACCATATCTTTATCCTCTATTTCACTTTGATGTTAATTTTCTTCCAACACGACATAATAAATCAGCACATTCGAAAATAGACAATAAGCTTTTGGCGCCTGATCAATTTTAAATAAACCCTTGCAAGTGTACAAGATCTGTTCTAGTAAGGCAAGAACAAGGGTGTCGAACCCACAGGGAAATCTGAAATTTTATTCAATTCTTCCTAGAGATTTAGAAAATATCCCCGAGGAAGTACCAAGGGGCAGATTTAATTTTTACCAAGAGTTAACACTTTTCTAATTGCAAGAAAGAAAACAAATTAATCTAAAAATTATGTAATGCGAAATCTAAGAACAAATTTTAAAAACAAGATCAAGGAATTTGCTACCCCAGATTTATACCCTTTTCTATTTTTAAACCCACAATTTTATGAACATCAACACACCATCATTCTAAGAGAAACATGACTAGTAATTAAGCGTGATCATTAACCCGGCATACCCTATCTAAAAACAATGACTCAGCCTAATCGCGGTATGAATCATGTGAAAAGCATAGCGTATCTCATGGTATTTTAGATCAAAACACTAAAAACAGGATCACTACACTTTGAGAAAAACGATTTGATGATGAAATTATCAAACTATGGCATTAAACATAAAATATAGGTACTTATCTGGGGATCGCATCCTCCTTGACCTACAGCCTTTAGCCTCTCATCCTTGTTGCAAGATCTTCAATTGTATTCAAAATCATTCCCAATGTAAAGAGCAAAGAAGGTGTAAAAAGAAGAACACAATTTTACTACTCTCAGAAAACTCTCTTACAAAAGTCTCTAATTATTACACAAAGTTTTCTCAGAAAATAAAAAACTCTCTAAGAAATAAAAACTCTCTATTCAAAAAGCTCTCTCTAAAACAAAACAACTCCCTTTACAAAGCCGTGGGCTTCTTATTTATAATAGCCGATTCAAACTAACCCTAATTTCCTCAATCGATTGAAACAGAAGTCTCAATCGATTGATTTTGAGTTCGAATTCCCTTAGGACACTTCTGCCTTCATGTCTCAATCGATTGAATTTTATGTCTCAATCGATTGACTTTCTAGGGTTGAGTTTTTCTCCATCTGTCAATCGATTGACCATAATGCCTCAATCGATTGACTCTTTAATGCAAAGTCTTCCCTTTCTTGATGGAGGTTGATTCTCTTCATGGCTTTCAATGCTTCTTTGGACCTTTTTGTCCATATCTCTTTTTTAGCCTGTAATTTCCTTCTTTTATGCACTTGAACGACGATCTAGCATGAAACACCTGTAAACATCAAAACCTCACAACAACCATCAGATGCTTTCATTGAACAGCTAAATGTAGGATTTAAAGTGTGAATTATAGTCATATTTCAACACCGATCACACCCCCAAACCTACACTTTGCTAGTCCTCGAGCAAAGAGAATGATAAATATAAAAATAAACTAACATCCTAAAATTTAAATGCCACTTTCATAGGGAACACGATTGCACTTAGCGTGTGCAACAAGCCTTTAAACCCCTAGGTGATCCCTAGTGGAGGAGTTGTGTCTCCTGAAGGTTTTCAGTTGAAGGTACCTACAAACTTCAAGGCTATCAGGATTGATTAATCATGTCCTTAAGCAATTAGACGCTCCTAAAAAATCTTTTTAGAATACATCTAACCACGTTCATTCCATTTATGCCACATTCAGTTCAGACCGTTGTCTTCTAATGTTCATATTTCATGCCTCAATGTCATGAGATCATCACTGCCCAAAGTTCTTATGTCAGAGGAAAAAGCTTAAACTGGAACTTTTAGATCACATGTCTAGACTCCAATCCTCACCATGGGTATACACTCAGAATGAAATCACTTCCGATGAATGAGATGGAATTGTAACACAATTAGAAGAAAATCTCACAAGTTTAAAGATATACGGTGTATCAAAGAATTATAAGGGAAATCTCATTAAGAAAGATATCTGTATTTTAAGCATGCATATATCAAGCACCATAGACAATTGTGTACTTACTCTCCACAAGGCATTTCATCACTCATGATTGGATCAAAAAGGTCTTTTCTAAGGTTGTAATGGGGCTCGGGTTAAGGTTAAGAAAAGAAAGGAAGGATGGATTCAAAAATTTCTGAGAAATTGGAAAAGAAACAACTACTGATTTTGTATTTCTATTCTTTTTCTTTTCTAGTCTCTCACCACTCTTCTCAATATATTTTTCATTGTTTTTACAATTTCCTTTTCCTTTTTTTTTTTTTTTTTTTTTTTTCAGTACACACTACAACACATATAATCCCCACTTACTCTCGTTTCACTCATTTTCATCCCTTGTTCCTAATTTCTCAGAAATAAGTAAGGGCAATCTGAATTTTCAGAAGCGGTAAGGGGTTAAAGGTTATTGCAGCTTATCAAAGAATGTATAAAGGTAAATTTCCAATAAGCTCAAAGGTGTACTAGAAGGGTAAATTTGTGAGGTGGGGCATTTTAAGCACAAACGAACCAATGATGGCCTTAGATCATTTCCTTTCATGATGGTAAAATATGCCTATTTGCCTTAAGTTCGTACACAATGATTTCTAGTGTAATGTTATAACACACATAAAATCACAAATCAAAGTAATCGGAATGAGATTTAACAATTGGAACAAGGATTTCAAGGATACTCCGAATTTATTTCAGCACTCATCAAGAACGAGGACAAGTGTTTCAAAAACTTTCAAGGTTTTAGTCTTTCTTTGTAATCTTTAGGATTCCATGTTACATACTTAATCCTCCGATTTTGAGATTGAAAGCGAGTGATGAAAACAATTATTTTTAAGCATGATTCATGATCATTAATGTTCAATATCTACACCTTATGGGCACTCATAAAATAACCATGGTATGATAGCATTGATTAAAGAAATTCAGGAAGAATCTTCATGCTCACAAATATGAATAATCAATTAAATTACAGCTTTTGCCAACCATCAGTTAATCGATTGAGACCAAATTCTCAATCGATTGACAGAGTGGACTCAATCGATTGACTGAGTGGACTCAATCGATTGACTGAGCCACAAATTCTTATATCCTTTAATGTTTATCAGTTGATCGATTGAGACAGTAGGCTCAATCGATTGACTGATAAACATTCAAAAATCCGAGAACAACTAAAAGGTTTTTTTTTTTTTTTAAAAAAAAGAAGAACAACCAATGACCCCCCCCAAACCTGAACGGGCCAATTTCCTCATTGGTGATGATGTGGAGAAAGGGGAGAAAGCCTCCCCCAAACCTGGTCTATGCAAGCAAAGGACAAAACAACCGAGCAAGGGAAAGAGAGAAGACACAAATACGAAACTATATTATTATTAAAAAGAAAATTATGACAAAGTAAAGCAAAATCTAACATGATGCAACACGAAACAACCGAATCCAAAACGAAAACAAACCGAACTGAAACAACGAAAACAAACCGAATTGAAACAACGAAAACATAAAAACAACCCTACCCTAAAGACATGTAAAATTAGACCCTAAAAACCGAAAACAAATCCTCTAGTCCGCCATGGTAGAGATTCCGCCCCGTGGCTTTGGAAAAGCGTAGCACCACATTTCTTCAGAAATTCCAACCGCGCCGACGGGTGGGATTGGTGCCCGAGGTGTGATATATGGGTAGGGGTGGTGATGACGGGTGATGAAACAGATTCGTCATCAAGGTGGATGATGGCATGGGTGGACCAATCGATGGGTGGTGGAGCGGTGTATCGGGTACGTTTGCGTGCGGGCTCCATTAACTTTTGGACTGCGGCACGCGTACGAGGACGGATGGAAGACATGGCGACAAGGCGGGGACGGAAACTGCAAATTTGGACTAAAAGGACGACCCGGCAAGTGCCCTAAATAGCTAAGAATTTCCTAAAAGAGGGACACTTTAAAGAAAAAAATTGCGGAAGTCGGTGCATAGAGAAATATTTAGAAAGAAGTAGCAGTCAATCGATTGACATGTTTGTGTCAATCGATTGACAAGAGAGGGCAAAGATGGTAAATCCGAGCTCCACATCAAATATTTGGAGAAACTCCCCTATTCCAGCAGGGGTTGACTGGCTGACCAAGTAAGTGTCAATCGATTGGCACCTAAATGTCAATCGATTGAGAAACCATACTAAAAATAGAGACCAAAACCAGGAATGTCCAAATTTAGGTGTATCATTCAATCGATTGAGACAGACGTATCAATCGATTGACGAAGGAAAATTTAGGAGGGCATGAGGTAGCTCAATCGATTGAGAGAGAAATCTCAATCGATTGACTGAGAGCCAGAAACCAAACACAAATATGCCCAAAACAAAGCAAATATTATCATTTAAAGCTTGCAGCCACCAATCCGATACATCAACAAAAATACCATAAACACCAAACAGAAAAAAAAAAAAAAACTTCAAAACAAAACAAAACAATCAGACATCATCATCATCATCATCATCTTCATCTTCCGGTGCGCTCGCTCTCATCGCGCTCTGCCGCCGATGAAATGGTTGGCACGACCCGGGGAATGACTTCATGAGCCACCCGCATAAGGAGAGCGGTTTGAAACCGGGACCGCCTATCCAGACCACCGAGCCGTGCATTCAGCCCGTCCATCCGCACCTCGAGGCGAGCAACAGCCGCCTCGGCATCAAAATCGGGGACCTCTTCGGGACGAGGTCGCCTAACTCCGCCACGTTGGCGCTGTGCGGGGTTTGGACGGGGAGGAGGAGGAGCATACTCAACCGGGGCCGATTGCACGCGGATGATCGCCTTGATGCTCTTGACCCACACATTCACACCATATTGATAGAATTGCATGTCACCCATCTCCTCATCGTCATAGATGGGGCAGCCAAGGTGATCCAGAAGGTGCATCAATAGTGTGGGAAGTGGAGGAGAATCGCGGCACGCTTGGCGGGTACGGCGGCGCTGGCGATATCACTATGGCAGCGGTACATCTCCGCGAGCATCAACCCAGGTGCATCAAACCAAGTATTGGTGTGTGCCGCGTAGAGCGCCGTCACCCGACCCAAAGTTCGCTCGGTCTTGGTGCCATGTGGCAAAAGGTTATTGGCCATAACGATATCCCAAAAGAGGATATCCATGGGCAACACAGCGCGCTTTGTGGCCTGACCGGTCCCACGACGACCACCACACATATTGTTGATCATATCATCTTGGCTACGCTCGATAGCCGGAGGAAGGTGGTGGTTGATGGGACGAGCCTCGTAGAAATTAAAAGCACGGGCGAGATCAGCAGCGTGGAGGTTATATTGCCAGTTATCGATCTCAATGGTGATGAACGGCAAGCCGGTTGGGGAGAGGGTCTCGGGCACCCACACCATCTTTTGATAGAATAGCCGAATGATGCGCGGGGCGACATCGATGGGTGGTGGGGTCAGTAGCATTTCCAAGCGGAGGGCCTCGATGAATTCAAACGACCGTGCGCATTCTGCGATGTTCCGATATTTCACCAAGTCGAAAAAATTCTCCGTTTGGAATTGGCGATCGATATAATGCTCATTAGGGATGCGCATCGGATCATCGGCTGGACGTGGTGGTCGGATAAGGGCAGCCATTGGATCAAAAACAAGGAGGAGATAAGAGCTCGGCTTGACAAGTTGGCTGGAATCTGAATGAAGACTCCACGGGTGGGGAGGACCATATATATAGTGTGAGCCTCAATCGATTGAGTCATACTGCTCAATCGATTGAGGATGCATTGACTTCCCACGTCGCGAGGTGGAGAACGCATAATCGCTGCGTGGGAGAAGGGGCTCTTGCCATTACTCCACTATTGAATGTCAATCGATTGACACTAAGGTGTTAATCGATTGAGGATTGATAGCGCCGGTTGGTGTCCTTGGAAACGGAAGAGCATTAAAGGGCCACGGAAACCCAACCCAAGAAGGTAGCTGCCATGACAAGAGCTGTCGGGTGGCGGTCCAAATTCCAACACAAATGCACAAACTCTTAAGATGTCAATCGATTGAGGCCAAATTCTCAATTGATTGAGACAAAAGACTAAAAAATGATGATGAAGCTCAATCGATTGACACAGAACCTTCAATCGATTAAGGAATCTCAGTCAATTGATTGTCACAGACCCTTCAATCGATTGAGGAATCACATTCAATCGATTGACTGTGGACTATTTTTTTTTTTTTTTTACAACAACTGGGGTGCCTCCCAGGAAGCGCTGAGTTTACATGTCGACAGCTCGACCTTTCAGTGATCAGTCCCCAGGATCACGGAGGTGCATCGCCTCAATCTGTAGCTGGGTGATTGGCTCAAACATTGGTTTGAGTCTTTGCCCATTAACTTTACAAATGCGATTGTCAACAAGGCTCTGAATTTCAATGGCACCATGCGCACTAATGGACACTACCTGAAATGGGCCTTCCCATCGAGATTTTAATTTTCCCGGGTGGAGCTTCAGTCGGGAATTGAATAACCAAACTTTTTGGCCAACGTGAAATTCTTTTCGAGAAATGGATGCATCATGCAGCTTTTTATACCTTTCCTTGTACATTTTCGAATTCTCATACGCTTCGTAGCGTAATTCCTCCAATTCATTCAATTGCAATCGGCGATGCGACCCGGCTGCTTGCATGTCAGAATTAAATCTTTTTATCACCCAGAATGCTTTATGCTCCAATTCGACAGGAAGATGGCAAGCTTTCCCGTAAACAATTCGAAACGAAGACATTCCAATCGGAGTCTTGAATGCGGTCCGATAGGCCCACAGAGCCTCTGAGAGCCGGTTTGACCAATCTTTTCTATTCGGTCGGACCGTTTTTTCTAGAATTCGTTTAATTTCCCGATTAGACACTTCCACCTAACCGCTAGTCTGTGGATGGTACGGCGTAGCAACTTTGTGCGTGACGCCGTACTTCTTCATTAAGGTGGCAAAATGGCTATTACAAAAATGTGAACCGCCATCGCTGATGATTGCTCTTGGAATCCCGAATCGGGTAAACACATTTTCTCTAAGGAATTTGACCACAACCTTATGATCATTCGACCGGGTTGCCACAGCTTCTATCCATTTCGAGACATAATCAACAGCCACTAGAATATATGAAAACCCAAAGGATGGGGGAAAGGGACCCATAAAGTCAATCCCCCAAACATAAAAAATTTCAACAATCAGAATTGGATTAAGGGGCATCATATTCCGTTTTGAAATATTGCCAAGCTGTTGACATCGTCGACATTCCTTGCAAAATTGAGCAGCGTCATGAAAGATGGAGGGCCAGTAGAATCCGCTTTGAAGGATTTTCTGGGTGGTCTTCTGTCCTCCGAAATGGCCGCCACAGGCCCCAGCATGACACAAGTGTAGGACGCTCATTTGCTCCTCTTCGGGTACACATCTCCTGATGATCTGATCTGAGCAGAATTTGAACAGACATGGTTCATCCCAAAAATAGTATTTTATTTGGGAGAAAAGATTCTTATCATTCTTACCCCACTCGGTGGGGATTACGCGATAACGGATAATTCACAATGTTCGCAAACCATGGAACCTTTGCATAAGCTACATCAATTGCTAGCAAATGTTCATCCGGAAACGTGTCACGGATGATCTCAGGTATGGCAGATTCTTCAGGTAGAATTCTCGACAAATGATCAGCCACCACGTTCTCAACACCCTTCTTATCCTTAATCTCGAAATTGAACTCTTGGAGCAGAAGGATCAACGGATTAATCTCGGTTTAGTATCCTTATTTGCTAAAAGATATTTGAGGCGGAATGATCACGAAAGACCACTATTTTTATCCAAGCAAATAGGAGCGAAACTTGTCCGAGCATACACCATAATAATTCTTTCTCGGTGGTGGTGTAATTGAGTTGGGCATCAATTAATGACTTCTAGCATAATAAATTACGTGAGGTAATTTATTCACCCTCCATCTAGGGCTCAATTCGTGTCGGATGCATCACATGAGTTCGAATGGGAGAGAATAATCCGTCGGATGATTGGTGCATTGGATAAGAGCTCGCAATTTCAAAAATGCTTGCATGCGGTCCTCAAGAAATTCAAAAGGAACATCTTTGCCAAGCAAGGTGCACAATGGTTTAGCCACCTTGTGAAATCCTTAATAAACCTTCGATAAAATCTGCATGACCCAAAATGACCGAATTTGTTTAACACTTTGTTGGGTGGTGGCAAGTTAGCAATTAGATCAACTTTTGCTCTATCCACCTCGATTCCTTTACGTGAGACAATGTGCCCTGAACAATCCTTGTTTAACCATAAAATGGCTCTTCTCCCAGCTAAGAACAAGTTTGGAGTCAACACAACGTTGCAGCACTTGTGAAAGATGATTCAAACAAGAATCAAAGGTTCTCCCAAAAACTGAGAAGTCATCCATGAATACTTCAATGAATTTATCGATCATATCAGAAAATATGGCTAGCACACACTGCTGAAAAGTGGCCGGGCATTACATAGGCGAATGGCATCTGCGGTATGCAAACGCGTACCATAAGGGCATGTGAACGTTGTCTTTTCTTGATCACCGGGTAGACAGCACTTTTGATTGTATCCCGAATACCCATCAAGAAAAGCAAGAAAACTCTTGCCCACTAACTTCTCAAGGATTTGATCAATGAGCGAAAGGGAAAATGATCCTTACGGTGGCGTTTAATTTCGAAAGTCATTGCGGAACCGCCATCCAGAGTTTCTCGAGTGGGGACCAATTCTCCTTGCAGCTTCTTCACAAAGGATGATTTTTTTTGAACAATTTGGATCGGACTAACCCATTCACTATCAGAAATCGGATAGATGATTCCAGCATCAAGGAGTTTAATGACTTCTTTTAGAATGACTTCTTGCATGTTTGGATTAAGTCGCCTCTGTGGTTCCCTTGAAGGTTTACTCTCATCTTCCAAATGTATTTTATGCATACATACCGATGGGTCAATCCCTTTGAGATCAGTGAGAGTCCAACCGATAGCTTCCTTGTGCTCTTTCAGCACCTTCAATAACTCTTTTTCTTGTTCTGCCGACAACGTGGATGAGATTATTACTGGAAGTGTTTCATGAGGTCCCAGAAAAGCATACTTGAGGGACTCTGGCAATTGTTTCAATTCCACAAGTGGTGGTTGCTCAAGTGATGGAGGCAACACGTCCTTCACCTCAACAGGTAATGATTCTATCTCAGGCACACTCGCATCTAAGTGATCATCCTGGCATGATGAGCTAGACTCTCTCTCGTCGGATTGCTTCTCTTCCGATCCTTTCTCTTCATAGATGGCCAACAAAGCATTTTCAAATTCCTCTTTGGTAAGCATTGAAGGTAATGCCTCATCTACCACTTCATCTATTTGATCGATGTAAAAACATTCGACCTCATCCTCGTTTGGGAAATGGTTCATCGCATGGAAGATATTCAATCGAACCTTCATGTTTCCAAAAGAAATGTCCATGACTCCTGTTCGACAATTAATGCACGCGTTGGCCGTAGCGAGAAACGGACGTCCAAGGATGATGGGGACTTGATTAAGTGACTTAACAGGTGTGTCCATGTCCAAAACAACAAAATCCACTGGAAAGACAAACTTATCTATTCCAACCAAGACATCCTCAATAACGCCCCTCGGGCGTCTTTCTGATCTATCTGCCAGTTGCAGTGTGACCGTAGGGTCTCAATTCACCCGATCCGAAGTTTCTCGTACAATGAATATGGGATTAAATTAACATCGGCTCCCAAATCCAATAACGCTTTCCCAAGCGGTTGCCCACCAATGACACATGGAACAGAGGAACTCTGTGGTCTTTTAGTTTTCGTGGGGTTTCCAATTGCAATATAGAACTGACTTGATTAGTCAAGAACACTTTCCGCGAAACATGATTACGTGCCTTTCTCTTCCGAGTGCATAAATCTTTGAAAAACTTTGCATACTCAGGCACTTGCTTGATCGTTTCAAGCAATGGAAGGTTTATCTTTACTTGCTTAAATGTTTCAAAAATATCTTCCATTTTTGTTGGTCCCTTTCCCATTCTTGATGGAGGAGTTAGGCATTGAGGAAATGGTGCCTTTGGGACAAAAGGTGCGGGTTCCCCTTCTGAATCTTGTCCTTGTTGGACAGTTGAGGGAGACTCATCCTCTATCACCTTTTCTTTTCCCTTCCCTTCTCTCTTCTTTTCTCTTCCTCCTTCTCTTTTCTTTTCTCTCCTCCTTCTCTTTTCTTTTCTCTATCTCTTTCTCTTTTCTTCTCTCTTTCTCCGCTCTTCTCTCTGACTCTTTCTCTTTATCTGCTTCCTGCTCTTTGTCTGCTTCACTTTCTTCCTCTGCTTCCACAGGCAATTCCACTTGATTATGAACTTCCGTCCCACTTCGCAAGAATAACAACTTTCAACTGTTGACTATTTAATGGTCCTTCATCAGATGATGCTTGGCCGCGAGGATTGTTGATGGGTTGGCTGGGAAGCTTACCCTCCTCTCGTCGACTCAGTTGATTTGCCAATTGACTGACTTGGTCGATTATCATCTGTTGAAAAGATTGCATACTGCGCATTACCTTTTCTTCCAGATCAGAATCCTTTGATGTGCTTGTATGAGATTGATTAGGATTCTGATTGAAATTCTGATTTTTTCGGAAATCAGAATTTGGATGAGAATATGGAGCATTCTGCTGAAAGTTAGAATTCTGGTGAAAATTAGAATTCTGCTGAAAATTCTGTTGTGGACGGAAATTTTGCTGAAAATTTTGTGGAAAAACTTGTTGTCCATTCATAGGAGTGGCTCGGTATTGCTGGCTGACCTGACCAGTTTGGTTTGATCCACCCCATCCTAAGTTGGGGTGATTTTTCCACTCTGGGTTGTAGGTATTTGAGTACACGTTTCTACCTTGCAGATAAGATTGAGTGACATTTATACGCTCTGGAAGAGTAGATTCATCAGGAAGGAATGTCAAGGTAGTTGGGCACTCATTAGCCATATGACCTGGGTGTTCACAAATTGAGCATACAGTGGGGGTGACAGGAACTTTAGCTTGCTTGGTTGCAGCTAACAACATGTTCATTTGTTTGGACAGCATATCAACCTTGGTTGATAGATCAGAGTTATTATTGTTGACCTCATACAATCCGTCTTTGGTCAACACATGAGATTTAGGTGCTAAGTCCAAAGTGGTTCGCCCCAGTGTCGCACTTTGTATCGAGGTTTGATACAATTTCTCAAACAATGCCCACAACTCATCGGCCTCTTTCGTGGCACAAGATCCACCGCAAGATGCATCAACCATGCGTCTTTCTTCAGGAATCAGTCCATTGTAGAAACTTTGGACTTGTTGCCACCTTGGAACTTGATGGTTAGGGCAACTTCTGATTAACTCCTTAAAACGTTCCCAGCATTCATGGAATGTATCTGTAGGTTGTTGGGAAAAGAAAATGATCTTTTGACGCATCTCTATGGCTTTAGTCATGGGAAAATACTTTTTGAGGAACTGACGATGTAGCTCGGCCCAACTCTGAATAGATTGCGGTTCTAAAGAATAGAACCACGTTTTTGCCTTGTCTCTTAAAGAGAACGGAAAGAGTCGGAGCTTCGCTATCTCATCAGTAACATTGTGGACTCTGAACATTTTGCATACCCCAGTGAACTCGTTCAGATGAACGTGCGGATTTTCATTTGCCAAACCATGGAATATTGGTAGCATTTGAATCATTGCTGATTTGAATTCATAATGATTCCCTGGAATGGGAGCATGCATGATACACTCCTGATCCTCGTAAAAACCAGGATCATTATAGTATTCAAGTGTTCTAGGTCCCCCATAGTAATTATTGTTCCCATTATTTCCATTATTCACATTGTTGCCATTCTGATTGTTGTTTTCATTCATTTCTTGCTCTTGATTAGCCATGGTATCAGTAGGATGATACTGATTCCTTTGGATTCTAAGATTGTCTCGCAAAGATCGTTCGATCTCCGGATTAAACGGTAGTAAATGTGGGTGATGAGAACGAGTAAAGCTCATACACCACACCCACAATCAAAGGTTTGAAGAACCCAAAATAAGTCCTTAAACAGACTCAATCGATTGAGACAGTGGTCTCAATAGATGGACAGAAGCACATAAAATTTCTCACAAATGACTTGTCAGTCAATCGATTGAGGGGATACTCTCAATCGATTGAGGTTCCAAAAGTCAGAAAGCACACAGAATATCAGCAAAAGATTTTGTCAGTCAATCGATTGAGAGACTTATCCCAATCGATTGAGGTTCAAAGATTAAAAACACACAAGAATTCTGTCAATTGATTGACATAGGAATGTCAATCGATTGAGAAAAGAGTAGAGAGCACACAGAAAGTGGCTCAGTATCAATCGATTGAGAATGTAGCTTCAATCGATTGAATGCTGCTATGAACAGAGAGCAAAGTAAGAAGGAAAAGGAAAGAAGACCACTCAATTTTTACTTTTATTTTTATTATTATTATTATTTTATTTTTTTTAAATTAAAATTCAGAAAAATAAAAAAAAAAATAAAATCTAAATTCGAAAATTAGAAATTAGAACGTAAAAACCTAGAAAATCTTTCCTAAAAGAAAATTTCTAAACTAAGAATATAAACTTCCTAAAATAAAAACTTCCCAAAATAAAATAAAAAAAATAAAAATATAAACTTCCTAAAAGAAGATCACAAAATCTAATCTAAGAAAGAAAATTAGGGAAAGAATATATATATTTTTTTTTTTATATATTTTTTTTTTTTCAGCTTTCAATCTATTGACAGAGTTGTGTCAATAGATTGAGACACAATTATTGCTAGAAACACACACAGTCAATCGATTGAGAACAAGGCTCAATCGATTGAATAACAAGCGAATACACACACAAAATAGAGTCAATCGATTGAGGGGTTATTCTCAATCGATTGACTGCTATAAAAACAAAAATCTCTAATCGGAATTAACCAAAATTTCGCCGATTTCCCCGGCAGCAGCGCCAAAAACTTGTTCAATTTTAAATAAACCCTTGCAAGTGTACAAGATCTGTTCTAGTAAGGCAAGAACAAGGGTGTCGAACCCACAGGGAAATCTGAAATTTTATTCAATTCTTCCTAGAGATTTAGAAAATATCCCCGAGGAAGTACCAAGGGGCAGATTTAATTTTTACCAAGAGTTAACACTTTTCTAATTGCAAGAAAGAAAACAAATTAATCTAAGAAATTATGTAATGCGAAATCTAAGAACAAATTTTAAAAACAAGATCAAGGAATTTGCTACCCCAGATTTATACCCTTTTCTATTTTTAAACCCACAATTTTATGAACATCAACACACCATCATTCTAAGAGAAACATGACTAGTAATTAAGCGTGATCATTAACCCGGCATACCCTATCTAAAAACAATGACTCAGCCTAATCGCGGTATGAATCATGTGAAAAGCATAGCGTATCTCATGGTATTTTAGATCAAAACACTAAAAACAGGATCACTACACTTTGAGAAAAACAATTTGATGATGAAATTATCAAACTATGGTATTAAACATAAAATATAGGTACTTATCTGGAGATCGCATCCTCCTTGACCTACAGCCTTTAGCTTCTCATCCTTGTTGCAAGATCTTCAATTGTATTCAAAATCATTCCCAATGTAAAGAGCAAAGAAGGTGTAAAAAGAAGAACACAATTTTACTACTCTCAGAAAACTCTCTTACAAAAGTCTCTAATTATTACACAAAGTTTTCTCAGAAAATAAAAAACTCTCTAAGAAATAAAAACTCTCTATTCAAAAAGCTCTCTCTCTAAAACAAAACAACTCCCTTTACAAAGCCGTGGGCTTCTTATTTATAATAGCCGATTCAAACTAACCCTAATTTCCTCAATCGATTGAAACAGAAGTCTCAATCGATTGATTTTGAGTTCGAATTCCTTAGGACACTACGCTTCATGTCTCAATCGATTGAATTTTATGTCTCAATCGATTGACTTTCTAGGGTTGAGTTTTTCTCCATCTGTCAATCGATTGACCATAATGCCTCAATCGATTGACTCTTCAATGCAAAGTCTTCCCTTTCTTGATGGAGGTTGATTCTCTTCATGGCTTTCAATGCTTCTTTGGACCTTTTTGTCCATATCTCTTTTTTAGCCTGTAATTTCCTTCTTTTATGCACTTGAACGATCTAGCTGTCAGAAACACCTGTAAACATCAAAACCTCACAACAACCATCAGATGCTTTCATTGAACAGCTAAATGTAGGATTTAAAGTGTGAATTATAGTCATATTTCAACACCGATCAGCGCCGCTGCTGGAAAATATCGATCTTTTTAGTAGACCTGAGTTTTACTAGAATTTAGACTTCCAAATTATTTGTAGCTGTTCCTAATCTAGAATAAATTACTACTGATATTTTTTAGAATTTTACAGAAATAGACAGCAGAAGAAGAGAAAAGCTAGACTTGCAGCTGGAGTGTAGCTAGCTCTGTTGGCACTTCCATTCCCCTAAATTTAAGTCCATTTATGTTTAATTCCTTATTATTTGTTTAGTATGAATCTATGTAGTTGTTAATTTTTGTTTGAAATATTTTTTATTTGTGTTTGTGTGAATTCTCTGTACTTACTGTGGGTGTGAGTATATCCATGGTAGAAGGTCTTTAAACCCTGAGTTAGAACCCCCAAATCTAGAGGTTCAAAGGATCCTTAGACCTAGATATACTACACATGGCCGTGCTGTTGAAACTGAACTAACTATCATGGCTGAGAGGCAGAGAATATTAAAGGAGTACAATACACCTGGGGAGTACACCTCTCCCTTCTGTATTCAATTTCCCTCTGTTGAGGGGAACTATGAGATTAAATCCTCCACCATCAATATGCTGCCTTAATTTCATGGGCTTAGTAAAGAAGATCCCTAGAAACATATAGGCCAATTTTTGGCACTTTGCACTACTTTCAATATGGTTGGCTTAGGACCTGAGGCCACTAAACTGAAGCTTTTTCCTTTCTCACTAAAGGACAAAGCCAACACATGGCTATCAAAGCTCCCAACCAACAACATATAGTCATGGAGTGACCTTCAAACCAAATTCCTGGCCAAATTCTTTCCCATGAATAAAACCAGCAAGATGAGGACAAGTATTCTATCATTTATTCAGTCATCAACTGAGGATTTTTATGAAGCTTGGGAAAGATTCCAGGAGATGTTAAAACAATGCCCCCACCACCAAATACCAATGTGGCAACTAGTACAAGTATTCTACCAAGGAATTATTTCTGAGAGCAGGGATATGGTGGATGCTTCTTGTGGTGGTAGCTACCTCCACAAGACAGTTGAAGAAGCTTAGGAGTTGTTTGACATAATAGGAAAAAATTCCATACTGCAGGAGTCCCTGTCACGCAATGACAGCCAGACCCCAGCTATGATGGTGAAGCAGGCCACTCCTAGAGGTGGAATATACGATGTCAAGGTATAAGGTGATTTGGAGAGGAAGGTGGATAATTTGTCCTTAAATTTTGACAAATTAATGAATATGATGTAGCCCCGGATGGTTGCATAGGTGGAGTAAGCATGTTTGATATGTCAAATCTCCCACATATTCTATTCATGATTGTTCATCTGTCAACCAATTTCATGATTTTGTTATGGAGCATGCCAGTGTTGCTCAAACTTTTGGGCAGCAGCCTACTGGGTATTCTTGGAGGAACCACCTAAACCTGAGGTGGAGACAAGATTCATATCCTCAACCCCAGTAGCAGCAAGTTGTAGCTCCTTATAGACCCCAGCACTAGTTTAATCAAGGTGACCCATCAAGGTAAAATTTTCTATTACCTGCCTCACAGTCTACCCAGTTGGCCCTACCCCCAAAACAGTCCAGATCCTCTTCATTTGAAGAGCAGATGCGAGCTTCAATGCAAAATTGGAGAGCTTGGTACAGACTGTTAATTCTCATGGACAGAGCATTAAGAAGATTGAGGACTAGTTAGGTCAAATCTGTAATGCTTTGAATAGAACAGAAGAAGTAAAATTGCCTAGTCAACCCCTGACAAATCCAAAAGTTCAGTATATGATTCGTGATGCATCCTCTACGCAGGAGGAAGCTAGTGCTTAGTGATCCAAAAATTGATAATAAGTGTACCATATGTATAAAATTTCTATTTGGATTTGTATTCTTTAGAAATCTGTCAGTTGTGTTTTTAGTGTGATGTTGAGTGCTTATGTTGTTTTGTTTGTGTTTGAATTTTATGATGAAATACATGTTCATATTTGTCATCTGAATTTGCGGTATGTGTTTGTTGATGAGTGGTTGAGGTGCCCTTATCATAACTTACATGCAGTTGAGTTGAAAAACTATTCTTAGGATTCTGCAATGTTAATGAATTGATATTGAAAATGGGCATATATTTCTCATGATTAAAATGAAGTACCTGTCTGAAGGTTGGTGCGTATGCACAGTGGTTGAGTGCACAACAGCATGGATGCACTAACCAATGTGTTGCACTGAACTAATAGTGTAAAGGTTGAAAAGAAATGTTGTCTTGTAGAGATAGAAGGTTTAAATCTACTGCACGAGCCATCTTGTGGTTTTCTCACGCACTAAAATGCCTGAGTAATGGCTATAAAAATGCCTCGCGGAGTTACTTTTCTGCTCCGCAAGCCTAATCTGCGCGTGAAGTGTGTCTATTGTGTCATTCTATGCGAGTACCGCACGAGGTAAATTTTTGAAGCAGCACAAGGTCTCGCACACCATAGCCAAAGTCTCACCTCTGCGAATTACATTGTGAGGAAGTCCATTGTAAGTGGCCTTGTAGTTATGTACAGGCTGTAGCCTCGAGATAGTTCATTGTAAATTTTACTTTTATCAATGGATTGTTGTTTTAATGACTAATTGAATCTATAGATCTTGTGGTTTCCTTAGATGTCTATAGGATCCATGCTTTGGGACTAGCCCATTTAATTTCTAGAAGATCTATTGTTTACCATCTGATTTCTCTTAGTTTAATAACCCCATGGATAGCAAGCCATATCTGAAGAGCTCGTAGCCCTAGGACTCCCTGGTGGCAGTAGCAGTTTATATGTTCTTTCTCAAATCTTTGTAGTATGGACAGACCTATCGGATACCCTAGGACCATTTGAGTGGACAGAGTATAACCCTAGGGTGGTGTCTAGCCACAAGTCTGAGAAGGATTCTTCTCCCCTGCAAATGAGCTTCTAGAGCCTTGTGAGGAGATTTGTGCAGGAACTGGCTCTCCTCTGTTTTATTTGATCAATATCAGATGTTAGATCTGATTTCTCTGTAGTAATTGTAGCTTAAGGCTCAGTCATTGCTGGCCTTCTGTAGCAATGACCAGCTTAATCTAAATCTTTATTCAACCGGTTGTTTATCCTTTTTGTGGGCACAGTGAGCCGTTGACCTTGGCAAAGCACTTAGGACTTTATGGGTTGGAATACCTATAGATGTCAACCAGATCTATGCGCAGATATGGGGAGCTTGTAGCACTGACATTACATAGTATCTTCAATAATATCTATGGCCTGATCTGGTCCAGTGGTTGGGGAAATGATCCGTCCAGTCCTCTGGATTAGATTAATAACGTTTGGCTTGATCAATGGGATTTGACAGACTCTATAGGATAGGCTGTGGCCATTTGAGTGGACAACCTATAGCCTTAAGAGCACCCCAAATGGCATGGGTTAAGTTAGATATTTCTACCTTGTTGAGGTTAGTAATAGCATCTCAGCAAGGATCACTGCAGAGACAGTCTAAATCTGAGTTACATTACTGCATTAACACTAGCTTAACTTGCTTACTTTCTATCATTTGTATATTTTATTTTAGCACACACCATCACCATCTTCTTCTTAACCCTTTCTTTAGGATAGGGCTGCACTATATTTCTCTTTTGTTATGGTTAATTTCTTATAGTCGTGATAGCCAACTTCCTTTCTTTAGGATTGTCAGATCTGTACCCAGATCTGGAGGCCTATTATTATAGCCCATTTTGGGTTCTAGATTAATTTCTCTGTGGGACAAACTCTTACTTATTAAAACTTGCTACAATAGGCCCTGTATCTTGCAGGTCTAGGATGTTTTAGGATTGTTGTTTTTACCATATCTTTATCCTCTATTTCACTTTGATGTTAATTTTCTTCCAACACCACATAATAAATCAGCACATCCGAAATAAGACAACAGGTATTAGTGGCACCATGATTTCCAAGGAGAAGAATAAGAAGTAGTTACTGCTGCTTCCATGGAAACCTCTACAGCAGCACCCACCTCTGCAGCCATTCCTATTATCTTTATTTTTTCCAGCGCTTCTACTGACTCTGAAGCAGCCACCTCAACTAGGCCAGCCATACCTTCAATGCCCATGCCAGCTCTTACCTCAATCCCAGCCTCACAACTTTCCATAGTCCCATTACCTTTACCCTAGTCTATTTCCCAAACTACCACATCAACCATACCCAGCACACCTTTCCCTATACCTGTGAAAAATGAAGCTAACCAAAGCCCCCACTGAACCCGAACCCACCTATATCTCCCAAACAATCTTAATTCTTGAAACCACAACTATACCAGACCCAACCATTGGCCTACCACCACCCTCAATAGCTCAAGCCTTTGAACCTGAGCCTCTTATCATTGACACCACCACACCTTTTCCACCTGAGTTTCTTGAACCCTTAGGTCAATCCATTCCATTTTTCCCCACCCATGACCAAGCCCCTTTGACAGAGAGAGATACTCAGTTATGATGTCCTCTATCATTGGGGACATTAACTATGAGTTCACCCCCCTCCCAGACTCTCCTCACCCTCCCCAGTTCACCACTCCTCATGAGCCACCATAACCCCATCAATTTGCCCCTACACCTACATTACCACAACCATCTAATTTCACTGGTACACCCACTTCCCCCTTTTAACCAATTCTACCTATACAACCCACAACCACTACCATACCTAACCTCTTACCCCAAATCCTAAACCTCCTACTCTACCTTCAATCCCAAACGTTGGCAAATACCCACACCCAAACATCCATTAAGGCCAAAGTTCAAGCCATAAACTCCACTCTCCCAGACCAGGCCTCAATCCAAACTAGAATACAAGCCATCCAGTCAACCCTATTAACCTTAACCCCACCATCACAACAACCACCAGCTATTACACCCATTGAATCTATCCCAGATATCCCTCCTACCTTTAACAATGCCTCCACACAAACTGAACCTGAACCTGAACCTGTACCCCAACCTATACCCTCTACTTCCACCCCACCCCTGCATTCATCCATCCCTTCATCTTTGTTGGCTGGCCCTTCTTCCACTGATGAGCTGCCTATCCTTCCTGCCTCTTTTAACCCCATGCCTTCATACTACACCCTCCTCCAGGCCATGAAGCATAATGCCTACATCAAGAGAGATATAATTAGAGGCATGGCCGACCTGAGAAGCACGGTCAAGCAACCTCTCCTAGAAAAAATCAAACTTCTGATACTCATAAATTGGAGAGGAAGAGAATCAAGCAAGGTTGGAGAGAAATCATGATCCAATACAATCAAGAGAAGAATAGGGCTGAGAGGATGGAGGATGTCATAAAAAAAATACAGACATACTTGAGATTAGTAGAGGACAAAGCTTATGACTATGGTGTGACTATTGTTGCATAGCAGAAGACCTTAACTTAAAATAGTGATCGAGAGTTAGCAGAGGCTATTTCCAAATAATTAAACCCTGATGTACCTCAAAAGGAACCAGCCCCTAAACCCAAGGAGCCTAGCAAAGTCAAGCCTAGAATCAAAATCCAAGAACCTACTTCAAAGGCAAAGCCCACTCCCAGAAAGAAAAGCACTTCCAGGCCAAGAAAACTACTTTCAAAAGGTCACAGTCTGCTGCTGTTGCTTTGAAGAAAGCAAATGGAAAAGGAATCTAAGAAACACCTGATGTAGCAGAAAATTAGGATGATTAGATTTTGCACATGTAATTAGTTAGGATGTCTTTGCATAATTTTTGTGTAGTTCTTTTCCCTTACATTGTACAACTTTTTGTGTATAAACGAAATCTCTCTTTCTTATGTTTTGTTTGGTTTACTTTCTGTCTTTATCTGTTAGTTTGTTTTAGTTGTTTGTTTGTGTGCTTTGTTTGATTCTCCTACTTGTTTCATTTTGTGTCTGATTTTGTGTATGATCCATGTTGCACATGCCCTTTCATTTTTGAATCAATGAAGACACTGCTCCTCATAGGTTTGGGGGTGTGGCAAGGTTTGCCATTTATATAGTTAATCTAAGTGCAGCAATATCAAGTGAGTCAGATAGATATAGAGCTATGTTCACCTAAGAAACATTAAAAATGAGAAAATTCAAAAATTTTACAGACATTTAGGCCTTAAAAACGTTTAAATTTTAACATTTTCATGAGGTGAACACCAAGAAAACTCACCTGTGTTAGTACTTAGTGAACCATTAAAGAGAGAAAATGGTAAGGACATGCCTATGAGTTCAATAAATGACCATACCTAGTGAGATTTAGGCCTACAAAATTTTTTTCCTCTTTGAGGAGTGACTGAGGCAATTCTTTTTGCTCTTAGGACTGGTTGAATCAATGACCTCACTAGAAGTTAGGCATATCCAAGTTGAAATAGCTAATAGCACTCATGACGTTTAGGAAAAGATCAAGGCCTTCTCTTAGACAATTTGAGCCTAAACATATCAAACCTGGTAAACTGCCCTTGTGTATACACTTTTTGAGCCTTAATTTCTAGTTTTCTTCAAAATATACCAGAGTATTTGTACCTGAACTTATGGACTTAATTCAAACCTACCCTCACTCTGAGAATTCAGAAGGTAAAGGAGAAGGAACTAAAGATGGACAAGCTAGGGTCAACATTGAGTGAAAGGAGAAGAAACACAAAAGGAAGATAGCAGTGTAGCAGTTGGGGAGAGGGTGGCATTGCAGCAAAATAAAAATCAAAATCAAAGGAAAAATGTATCAAAAGGAAAGAAAAATAATAATGGAAAGGAGTAGAGAGGAGTCAAGAGGAAATTCCATTGGAAAAAGTAAAAATAAGAGAAGCCGGCCACTTCAAGTCTGAAAAATGTCAAAGAAGATGAAATGTGTTGAACTAAAGAAGGTGAAGTCATGAATCACCTCCTTCACTTGCTGATTTCTCAAGTTTGCATCCTTTTCACCCTTCCATTCTTTACAACCTAAACCCATAAGGCACATTACAACCCAGTCATAAGACCTTGTGATCCTAAGTTGAATGAGCTGTTATGTGGAGATGAGGAGTTGTTTAATTTATCGTGAGGAATAGCCAATGGTGCCAGATTTTAATTACTTTGCCTACGCTCATGCTTGGAGACCCATTTGCGATTTGTAACTGCTCTTGAGCTTGAGAGAAAATAAAAACCCACAAATTTCTATGTGAGAGATTGCCCTGGTGAGCATTGGGTCTGATATAGAATGTATTAGGCATTGCCTAAATCCTAATTTTTGAATTGATAGTGAGCTCAGTACTAACATACATGTGTTGTTTCTCTTGTTGTAAGCTAATTAGAAATGGTGTGCATACATGCAAAAGCTTTAATGATTAAATGTCTGTTGTGCAACCGTGGGATTTTTTTACGATCCCATCGCGGCCGCTAACAAAATTATAGAGTCGCCACCCGAAGCTTTTGGTGTCCCGGGAAACCTATATCATTTTTATAAGCACCAAAGTGCCACAAATATGACTCTAAATCTTGTCCACACCAAAGGTTTTTGGGTAGGGACTTCGGTTATCGATCGGGAAGGTGTTAAGCACCTGATCAACTCGCTTAATGCGGTTTCTACTTCTGGCCAAAATAAAAATAAAATGAAAATAACACAAAGGTTCTCTTCCTGCCCAAAGGGCCCTAAAATCCTATTTGTGCCCCTCCGTCCCTACTGAAAAGTCGGCTATATAATGGCACAAATGTGAGGATGGAAGAAGGAAAAGAGATAGGAGAAGAAAGGGGAGAGCCGGAGCCCTCGGGCCCTTGTTGCACCGTTGGAGAGCCTTGCTTAGGCTTGCTTTGATGAGCTCTTAATGGCTTGTGTTATGAAAAATATAGTTCTAAATCCTAGGGCTTGATGGCTAGGAGTTATAAAAGGAAGGCAAAGGGATAGCACATACCGAAACTAAGGCTTTTAGATGAAGGATAAGGCTTGGAAGAAAGTTGGGAAATCTAGAATTTGTGTGAAAAATAGCACCAAAGGGAGAAAGATCTTCTCACTCTAAGCTCTTTCTCACTTAAGCAATTTTTCCAACCTTTAATCCAATGGGAGGGGGCTCTATTTATAGGAAAAGGGTAGGTTAGGAGGCTACTGTTATGGTTCTTTCGGATATGCTGATTTATTATGTGGTGTTCGAAGAAAATTAACATCAAAGTGAAACAAAGGATAAAGATATGGTGAAAATAGCAAACCTAAAACATCCTAGACCTGCAAGATACATGGCCTATTGTAGCAAGTTTTGAAAAGTAAGAGTTTGTCCCATAGAGAAATTGATCTAGAATCCAAAATGGGCTATAATAGTAGGCTGCCAAATCTGGCTACAAATCTGACAATCCTAAAGAAAGGGAGTTGGGTGTCACAACCATACTAAATATTAACCCTAATAAAAGAGAAATAAAGTGCCGCCCTATCTTAGAGAAAGGGTTAAGAAAATGATGGTGATGGTGTATGCCAAAATAAAATATACATATGACGGGAAGTAAGCAGGTTAAGCTAGAGTTAATGCAGTAATGTAACTCAGATTTAGACTATCTCTACAGTGATCCTTGCTGAGATGCTATTACTAAACTCAACAAGGTAGAACTATCTAACTTAACCCATGCCATTTGGGGTGCTCTTAAGGCTATAGGCTATCCACTCAAATGGCCACAGCCTATCCTATAGAGTCTATCAAATCCCATTGATCAAGCCAGAAGTTACTAATCTAATCCAGAGGAGTGGACTGATCATTTTCCCAATCACTAGACCAGATCAGGCTATGAATATTATTACAGACACTATGTAATGCCAGTGCTACAAGCTCCCTCGATCTGTGCACAAATCTGGCTGACATCCATATGTATTTCAACCCATAAAGTCCTAAGTGCTATGCCAAGGCCAACAGCTTACTGTGCCCACAAAATTGGCCAGCAACAAGTTGAATAAAAATTTAGATTCAGCTGGTCATTACTACAAAAGGCCTGCAATGACTCAGCCTTAAGCTGTAATTATTATAGAGAAATCAGATCTAACATCTAATATAGGTCAAGTAAAATAGAGGGGAGCCAGTTCCTGCACAAACCTCCTCACAAGGCTTTAGAAGCTCATGTGCAGAGGAGATGAATCCTTCTCAGGCATGTGACTAGACACCACCTTAGGGTTATACTCTGTCCACTCAAATGGTCACGGGGTATTCAATAGGTCTATCCATACTACAGTGATCTGAGAAAGAACATGTAAGCTGTTGCTGCCACCATCGAGTCCCAAGGCCATGAGCTCTCCAGATCCGGCTTGCTATCCATGGGGTTATTGAACCAAGGAAAATCAGATGGAAAACAATAGATCTGTTAGAAACTGAATGGGCTAGTCCCAAAGTATGGTGACAAATTATCAGGGCTCCACGAGAACTCCACAAGGTGACAAATTATTCTTTATGCATATGGACTTGCTATGTTCTTTGCGAGAGCTTCACAAGCACAAATTCTTGGGGTTTTAGGATGTGAGATCTTCGCGATATCTTTATTGCTCTCCTCTTAACTGCGCATCTCATCTATGCAAGGGCAACTTCCACTGCATCTTTAGCTCCGCGAGGGAGCTCCTCAACTCTACAAGATGATTCTTTTGATCCTCTGATGCCTTGCACTTGCTGCTGTTGCAACTTCCTCCATTCTCAGCTAACTTCTTTCATCTGCTAGACTTTTGGTCAATGATGAACAGCAAATGAGTCACCATGGTGAGCACTATCAAGGTGTTCCATTAGGCTTTAGCTCAGCTGTCATCTTTGCATGTCTTCTTTCTCTTCTTTGGACTAAAAAGTAGGGATTTTGTATTAAGCTGCATAGTTTATTACTAACTCCAAAACACACTTAACAAATAATTATTAGTGAGCTTCAAGGTCTAGCAAAGGCTAGGTTAAGAGGTGAAAAGTGATACTTTTCAGTGAATAACACAATCCCAAAAATAATCTTTGCTAGTCCCTGAGCAAGGGAGAAATTAAAACAACTTATTCTAAGAATTTAAGTACCACTTTTGTAGGGAACACATATGCATTTAGCTTATGCATCAACCCTTTTAAACTCCTAGGTGATCCCTAGTGGAGGAGTGAAGTCTCCTAAGGGTTTTCAGTGAAGATACCCACAAACTTCTTAATAAAATAGTTAGTAAAAGTACAAAATTATCAAGTCAGTTGTCAAGAAACAAAGCATCAGTTCACCTTTGATTTTAAAAAAATGTGAGGAATTTGAATATATGATATGCATAGACATTTAATCATCACAACCTTTACATAGATGCACATCAATAATAGAAAACATCACATATAGGTCAGTACTGAGCTCATCATTAATTATAAAAAATTGGTTATAGGGCATGCCTAATACATTCAACATCAAACCCAATGGTCACAAGAGCAGACTCTCACAGGGAACTTTGAGGGTTTCCATTTTCTCTCAAGCTCAAGAGCAGTTATAGGCCCCAAATGGGTCTGTAAGCATGAGCATAGGCAAAGCATCTATGTTCTGGCATCATTGGCTAATCCTCACCATAGATTGGACAACTCTTTATCTCTGCATGATAGCTCATTCAACTTTGGATCACATGGTCTTTTGACTGGATTGCAATGTGGCTTATGAGATAGGTTATAAAGAATGGAAGGTTGAAGAGGGATTCAAAATTGAGAAATCAGTAGGTGAAGGAGGTGACTCATGACTTCACCTTCTTTAGTTCAGCACATTTCATTTTCTTTAAAATTCTTTAGACTTGAAGTGGCCAACTTCTCTTATTTTCGATTTTGCCAATGTACTTTTGCTCTTAACTCTTTTCTTATTCCTCTTCATTATTGTTTTTCTTTCTTTTTGATGCTTTTTTTTTTCTTTTTGTTTTTATTTTTTTGCTTTTCTGAATTACCACCTCTCTCCTCAGGTGTTATACTGCTAAGCTTTAGGCATCTCTTCTCCATTCACCCAATGTTGACCCTATCTTGTCCATCTTCAGCTCCTTCTCCTTTACCTTCTTTATTCTCAGAGTGAGGGTAGGTTTGAATCGGGTCCATAGGTTTAGGTACAAGTACTCAGGTGTATTTTAAAGAAAATTAGAAATTAAGGCTCAAAAGGTGTGTTCATAAGAGCAGTTGATTAGGGTTTAGTCCGTTTAAGCTCAAACTGTCCAAGGGAAGTCCTTGATCCTTTCCTAGGTGTCATGATTGTTGCCAATTGTTTCAACTTGGAGGTGCTTAACTTTTGGTGAGGGCATTGACTCAGCCAGTCCTTAGGGCTGAAAGAATTGCCTCAGTCGTTCCTCAAAGGAATGAAAAAACATATTTGTAGGCCCAAATCTCACTAGCTATGTTCTTCCATTGAACTCTTAGGCATGTCCTTATCTTTCTCTCTTTAATGATTCACTAAGTACTGATACAAGTGAGTTTTCTTAGTGTTCATATTATGGAAATATTGAAATTTAATAGCTTATAATGCCTAAAGGTTTGCAAAATTTTTAAAATCCCCCCTTTTTTTTATGATTCTTAAGTAAACATGGCTCAATTTCTATCTTACTCACTTGATTCTGCTGTACTTAGGTTAACTATTTTATTGGTAGATCCTACCATACCCCTAAACCTATGAGGAGTAGTGTCCTCACTGATTCAAAGATAGATGTGGATGTACAATAGGCTCAAGACAGAGATATTATAAGAAAAGAAGTAGCAGAAAAGAGAAACACACAACACAAAACAAACAACACAAACAAACAACAATAAAGAAAGACAGTGAACTAAACAACACATAACAAAAAGAAGTTTCTATTATAACAGTAAGAGTATGTATAAAGTGAGGGAAAGTAAACTATAAAATTACAGACTACTTCCTAACTAAATACATGTGCAAAAATTAATCATCTAATCATCTGTTGGTTCCTTCTTAATTTTTATCCCTTTAGCTTTATCTTTCTTCACATCAACAGCTTCTTGAGCAGGACCAGCAGTGGTGGCAGGTACTCTCCCAGTTAATTGAGCTAGTTGCCTTTCCAGGATTTCAGTCTTCTGCTCAGCCAATTCAGTTCTTGATGCAAAGAGCGCCCCGATCTCCTTTGCTGTAGCCAACCTTTTCTCTAATCCATCAGCCCTCAGCTTTTCTGTTGCAGTAGCCATTTTCTCTTGCTCAGCATTTAGCTTTGCCTGTGCAGTCATATGCTCTTAGGCTTCATATAGTCGCAACATTCGTACCCAGCCCTTCGCTATGTTCTTCAGCTACATTTCTGTATCCAATTTCAGGAGATGGATCTTTTCTTCATAGGGTACCCTAATTGATGTTCTAATTGCAGCCATCCCACAAATAACATCCTTTTTTAGGTAAGGATTGAATTTCATTACATGAAGGAGGGTGGAGTATGAGGGAATGGAAAAAGAAGAGGTATGAGTCAAGGGTTGTTCCTCACTTGAAGAAGGGTCAGCAAAGAATGAAAAGAGGGTGGGCTGTGAAATTGAGGATGGAGGCTAAGGTTAGGGCTCCAGTTCAGGTTCTGTTTGGATCGACATGGAGGAGGTGGATATTTAGTCATCCACATCTATCACAGCATCAGAGATAACTACAACAGGTGGGAGTTCTGGGATAGGTTCAGGGTCAGTTTGTGTAAAGGCTTTAGTGAAAGTAGGGAGGAGTGGGGGTACAGTTGAAGTTAAGGATTAGGAAAAAGGGGGAGGAGTAATGTGGCTAAGGTTGATTGGATGGCTTGTAGGCTAGGCTCAAGGTACGCCTGGTTTTGTAGATTGGAGGTTATAGATAGAATATAGGTCTGAATGGATGATTAGGTTTAGATGATTGGGTTTGGGTATTGGCCAACATTTGGGAATGAAAGGAGAGTAGGAGGTGTAGGATTTGGAATAATAGGTCAAATATGGTAGTGGTTGTGGGTTAGATAGGAGAAACTAATTGAAAGGGGGAAGTGGGTCTATGAGTGAAGGTAGTGGCCTGTGGTGGTATCTGATGTGGAGGGGTGCAATCTGGAGGGTGAGGTGAGTCTGGGAGAGGGGTATACTCCAGGTTGATGTCTACTAGGATAGTAGACATCACAGTGGAAAATTTCTCTCTTGTAAATAGGGCATGGTCATGGGATACTAGAATGGATTGGTCTTGGGGTTCACATGTGATAGGTACAAAGGGTAGGGTTTCAAAGGTATGGGTGTCAGGTTCATAGGGTGTGGGTATGAGGTCTGGAATGGTGGTTTTAGGGATTAGAAATGTTTAGGAGATATAGGTGGGATGGGGTCCAGTGGGGGTTTTGGCAACTTTTCTTCTCTTCTGGTATGGGGTCTTGACAGGTGGGCTAGTGTGGGCTGGAAACATAGGTAAGAGTACAGAAATGGGTAGGGTATCAGTGGCTATAGTGGTTGGTGGTGAGATTGAGGTGGCTATGGCTGTGAGGATTGGTAATATAGACTTGGGTAAGGGTATTGGACCTATTAGGGGTTGTGAGGTCTTGATTGAGGGTGGAGGTGGTGGTAAAAGAGTTGGGGCTGACATGGAGGTAGAGGGAATGGCTGGGGAGGTGATGGTTGTGTTGGCTGGCACATGTGAGGTGGAGGATATAGCAGGAGCAGCAGCAACAACTACTTCATGAATTGAGGGGGCTGCCTCTCTCAGTAACTCCTCCCTATGCTTTTTCTTCTTCTCTATTATTGTACTACTGATTCCCCACTATTTCTTTCTACTCTTTTTAGAGTTCAGGGTTAGTATCTCCTCCTCCCTTTGAAAGGGGTATTTCCCAAACTTTAGCAATACAGTAATAAACCTACAGTAGGGAAGGGCATAAGGTTTCTTCTTTATTTTCACCTTCTCACATAGGTCCTTAATCCCCTTAAAAATTAACTTGGCTACATTCAAGTAATGATTCCTATGAAATGAGAAGAGGGCATTTGCTATGGGTACCTCCTCTCCTGCTCATGACCAGAGCAATAAACATTTTTCCTCAATACTGCATCCATGAGTTTAAGGTTGGAGTACAGATCCCTCTTCCTAATTGAGTCACCTGAGGTAGTGATTCTTCCAGTTAACTCTCTTGCTATCTCAGTGATGGTGGCAGTCAAGGGAGGACCCAAGCCACACTCAGGGTTATACCTGGCTGGTATCCCCAATATTTTTATAATGTCTGCCTAATTGAACAGCATCTCGAAGTCATCAATCAATACCAGCAGTGCTGGGTTCCCATCATCACCAGTTTTCAACCTCATATTCTGATAAAATAGTCTCACTAGTCTTGGGAAAACCAGCTACATCGGGGGCCTCAACAAGGGTAGTAGAGATGCCTTGGTTAGATATTCAATGGAGGTAGAGGTCTCTGGTAGCTCCTCAAAATAGACCTTGTCAATAATAGTTTCAGCCTCTAGCTGAATTGCTTGCACAAATTCAGAAGGGACCCTGAGGTATTTAGTAATCTCTTCCTCCTCAACCTTAGGGACCACAACTTTTCCCTTTTTCTGTTTCTTCTTTGATTTTTCAGGGCTCTTAGCAAGTGGGTGCTCTCTGGCCCTCTTCTTTGGGGCAGATTTCTTCTTAGTTTGTGGAACTTGCGGCTCAACAATAGGTGGGGACACTTTAGAGGTCTCTAATGTGGAGGCCTTTGCAATCCTTGCTGATTTTTTAGTGGCCACAGGGCTGCCACTGGGAGATGGATTCAGTATTACAGCAAATGTTTCTAAAAATTTTGAACCCGTGGCCATGGGTGCTCCTTATCAAAATTAGAGCTCACAACTCTTAGAAAATGCAGAACACACTGAGTAAGCATAGAAGCACCAAATTTGTGCCCTTCTTCTCTCTAATTAATAAGTCAATCACAGCACAGAGAGAGAAATGGAGATCTTACCAGTTGAGAGCTAGGGTTCCACCTAAAAATGTGAACAGTGGTTCAAATCCCCCCAAACCTTGTTCAAGGTGACCAGGAGTAGTTGGGGAACAAACTGGTGGGTGGAAAATTCCTGAGATGGAGTGGCTTGAAAAGTAGAGAAGAAAGAAGAGAAAGGGTAATTCGGTTTTGGTGCAGGGAAGCTAGAGCAGAAAGGTGAAATGAAGAAAATGAGGGGTTTCGTAGAGTATATAGAGCTAATCCCACGGTTCGCGCACTTGGAAATAGGTGCTCGCGGGGTAGATTTCTCGCGTAGTTGGCTTATAATCCCGCGAGAAGGTCTGTCGCGCAGAAGAACAAATTGCCTCATAATGTATTTCACGAAGTTGAGACTTTAGCTATGGTGCACGAGTCCTAGTGCTGCTTCAGAAATTTACCTTGCACGACACTCTCACAGAATAACACAAAAGACACACTTCATGCACAGATTGGGCTCGCGGAGCAGAAAGGTAACTCCACGAGGCATTTTTATAGCCATTGCTCAGGCGCTTTAGCGCGTGAGAAAGGCACGAGATGGCTCGCGCAGTAGATTTAAGCCTTCTAGCTCTATGAGATAACATTTCTTCTCAACCTTTACTCTCTTAGTTCAGTGCAGCACAGTGGTTGGTGCATCCATGTTGTTGTGCACCCAATCATTGTGCATGAGCTCCATCCTTCAGACAGGTACTTCATTTCAATCATGAGTAATATATGCCCATTTTCAACATCAGTTCATCAACGTTGCATAATCTAAAAAATAGTTTTTTAGCTCAACTGCATGCAAATTATGATAGGGGCACCTCAACCATTCATCAATGAACACACAGAACAAATTCAAATGACAAGCATGCACATGTATTCAATCACAAAATTAAAACACAGACAAAGCAACATAAGCAATTCAACATCACACTAAAAATACAACTGACAGATTTTTCAAGAACATAAATCAAAATAGAATTTTTATACATATGGTACACTTATTACCAATTTTTGGATCACTGAGCACAAGCTTCCACTTGAGCAGAGAATGCATCTCTAATCATATACTGACCTTTTGGATTTGTCAGGGGCTGACTAGGCAATTTTCCTTCCTCCCTTCTGTTCAAAGCATTGCAAATTTGACCTAACTGGTCCTCAATCTTCTTAATGCTCTGTCCATGAAAATTAACAGTCTGTACCAGGCTCCCTAAATTTTACATTGAAGTCAGCATTTGCTCTTCAAATGAAGAGGATCTGGGTTGCTGTGGGAGCAGGGCCAACTGGCTAGACTGGGGGGCAGGTAGCAAAAAATTTTGCCTTGGTGGATAACCTTGATTAAATTGGTACTGGAGTCTATAAGGAGCTACCGCTTGCTGCTGCTGGAGTTGAGGATATGAATCTTGTCTCCATCTCAGGTTTGGGTTGTTCCTCCAAGAATACCTAGCAGGCTATTGCCCAAAAGTTTGAGCAGCATTGGCATGCTCCATAACAAAATCAGGAAACTAGTTGGCAGATGGACAACCATGAATAGAATGTGTGGGAGATTGGCATATCAGACATGCTTCCTCCACCTGTGCAACCATCCGGGGTTACATCACATTCATTAATTTTTCAAATTTTAAGGACAAATTATCCCCCTTCCTCTCCAAATCACCTTGCACCTTCACTTCATATATTTCACCTCTAGGGGTGGCCTTTTTCACCATCTTAGCTGGGCTCTAGCTGTCAGTGCGTGACAGGGACTCCTGCTGTATGGAATTTTCTCCTGTTATATCAAACATCTCCCAAGCTTCCTCAACTGTCTAGTGGAGGTTGCTACCATCACATGAAGCATCCACCATATCCTTGCTCTTGGAATTAATTTCTTGGTAGAATACTTGCACTAGTTGCTACATTGGAATTTGGTGGTGGGGGTATTATTTTAACAACTCCTGGAACCTTTCCCAAGCTTCATAAAAATCCTCAGTTGAGGACTGAGTAAATGATTGAATACTTGTCCTCATCTAGTTGGTTTTGAGCATGGTAATGAACTTGGCCAGTAATTTAGTTTGAAGGTCACTCCATGACTGTATGTTGTTGGCTGGGAGCTTTGATAGCCATTTGCTGGCTTTGTCCTTTAGTGAGAAAGGAAAAAGCCTTAGTTTAGTGGCCTCAGGTCCCAAGCCAGCAATATTGAAAGTAGTGCAAAGTGTCAAAAATTTCTCTATATGCTTGTAGGGATCTTCTTTACTAGCCCATGAAATGAAGGCAACATATTAATGGTGGAGGATTTAATTTCATAATTCTCCTCAACAGAGGGGAATTGAATGAAGAAGAGAGAGGTGTACTCCCCAAGTGCATTGTACTCCTTTAATTTTCCCTGCCTCTCAACCATGATAGCTGGTTCAGTTTCAATAGCAGGGCCCTGTATGGTGTGTCCAGGTCTAAGGATCCTTTCAACCTCTAGATTTGGAGGTTCTAACTTAGGGTTTAAGGACCTTCTACCATACATATACTCACACCCACAGTAAGTACAGAGAATGCTCACAAGCACACACAAAAAATTTTAAACTAAAAAAAATAACAACTACATAGATTTACACCAAACAAATAACAGGGAATTAAACATAAATGAACTGAGATTTAAGGGAAAGGAAGTACAAATAGAGCTAGCTACACTCCAGCTGCAACTCTAGCTTTTCCCTTCTTATGCTATCCATTTCTGTAAAATTCTAAAAAATATCAGCAGTACTTTATTCTAGAGTAGGCACAGCTATAAAGAATTTGGAAGTCTAAATTATGGTATAACTCAGGTCTACTAAAAAGATCAATATCCCTGGTAGTGGTGCCAAAAACTTGTTGTGGTTCTTTCGGATATACTGATTTATTTTGTGGTGTTGGAAGAAAATTAACATCAAAGTGAAACAGGGGATAAAGATAGGGTGAAAATAATAATCCTAAAATATTATAGACCTACAAGATACAAGGCCAATTGTAACAAGTTTTGATAAGTAAGAGTTTATGCCACAAAGAAATTAATCTAGAACCCAAAATGGGCTATTATAGTAGGCCTTCAGAACTGGCTACAGATCTAACAATCCCAAAGAAAGGGAGTTGGGTGTCACGACTACACTAAATATTAATCCTAACGAAAGAGAAATAAAGTGTAGCCCTATCCTAAAGAAAGGGTTAAGAAGAAGATGGTGATGGTGTGTGCCAAAATAAAATATACAAATGATGGGAAGTAAGCAAGTTAAGCTAGAGTTAATGCAGTAATGTAACTCAGATTTAGACTGTCTCTGTAGTGATCCTTGCTGAGATGCTATTACTAACCTCAACAAGGTAGAAATATCCAACTTAACCCATGCGATTTAGGGTGCTCTTAAGGCTATAGCTTATCCACGCAAATGGCTACAGCTTATCCTATAGAGTCTGTCAAATCCCATTGATCAAGCTAGAAGTTGCTAATCTAATCCAGAGGAGTGGACTGATCATTTCCCCAATCACTGGACCAGATCAGGCCATGAATATTATTACAGACACTATGTAATGTCAGTGCTATAAGCTCTCCAAATCTGGCTGACATTCATAGGTATTCTAACCCATAATGTCCTAAGTGCTTTACCAGGGCCAATGGTTCACCGTGCCCACAAAAAGGACCAGTAACAGGTTGAATAAAGATTTAGTTTCAGCTGGTCATTGCAACAAAAGGCCTGCAATGACTCAGCCTCAAGCTGTAATTACTATAGAGAAATCAGATCTAACATCTGATATCGGTCAAGTGAAACAGAGGGGAGCCAGTTCCTGCATAAACCTCCTCACAAGGCTCTAAAAGCTCATGTGCAGAGGAAAAGAATCTTTCTCAGACATGTGACTGGACACCACCTTAGGGTTATACTCTGTCCACTCAAATGGTCACAAGGTATCTGATAGGTCTGTCCATACCACAGAGATCTGAGAAAGAATATGTAAACTGCAACTGCCACTAAGGAGTCTCAGGGCTACGAGCTTTCCAAATCTGGCAATAGATTTGGCTTGCTATCCATAGGGCTATTGAACCAAGGGAAATCAGAAGGTAAACAATAGATCTACTAGAAACTAGATGGGCTAGTCCCAAAGCGTGGATCCTATAGACATCTAAGGAAATCACAAGATCTATATATTTAATTAGTCATTAAAACAACAATCCATTGATAAAAGCAAAACTTATAATGTACTGTCTCAAGGCTGCATCCTGTACACAACTGCTCATCCACAAGATCCCAATGTATACAAAGCCTATTACAAAACTAGAATAAAACTAAACCTAGCTGCTTACAAAAGGATTAGCCAGACAATGTTAGGCTAAGAGAGAAAAAAAATAAGAAAAAGAGATAATCAAACCCTAACCCTAGCCTGCAGGAACTCTCAGCCGACAGAGGATGAAGGAAAGATGAAAATACTAAGCTCTAAGTACAGCTTATATACTCTGTCCATAAGGCCTTGGTTCAAAAAAGATAAACCCTAATATTTCCAACAGACGTGACACTATTACAACCCTTGAATGCTCTGAGATGTGTGCCTCGAAATCCATGCCTCTAGAAGTGTGCCTTAGCATTGGGAAATTCCCAAAAGGTCCTTAAGTTAGGGTTGAAAAGTGGAGAACTCAAGCTTCGCAGGGCTGGCATTTGCATTAATTCACTCGCGTAGTTGCTTTGCCTTCACGAAGGAGCATTCGGCTTAGGAGGTTTGTTCACTCACGCCGAAGATCCTCAGTTGATCGCACAATTGCTTTGCGCTACTATTCTGTCGCGGAGGTGATTTGGAACACATGAAATTTCTCACATAGTAGAGCTTCAGAAGTTCTCTCTTGCGGGATACTCGCGCAGGTAGGTTCCTGCGCTCGTATAGTAACTGGTTAGGCTTCAGAGTGCGTGAGAGCTGTGCGAGGAAAATTTTGGGCGTCTCTCTCTTTTAGGGCTTCGTGAGAACTCTCCGAGGTGACAAATTGTTCTTTATGCATATGGACTCGCTATGTTCTGCGTGCAGCTTCTTTAATGCTCAATTTCTATGAGAGCATCGCGAGCACAAATTCTGGGGGTTTTAGGACGTGAGATCTTCGTGATGTCTTTATTGCTCTTCTCTTGACTATGCATCCCATCTGCGCGAGGTCAGCTTCCACTGCATACTTAGCTCCGCGTGGGAGCTCCTCAACTCGACGAGATGATTCTTTTGATCCTCTGATGCCTTGCACTTGCTGCTGTTGTAGCTTCCTCCATTCTCAGCTAACTTCTTTCATCTGCTAGACTTTTGGTCAATGATGAACAACAAATGAGTCACCATGGTGAGCACTTCTAAGGTGTTTCATTAGCCTTTGGCTCAACTATCATCTTTTTTTGTCTTCTTTCTCTTCTTTGGACCAAAAATTAGGGATTTTATATTAAGCTGCACAGTTTATTGCTAACTATGAAACACACTTAACAAATGATTATTAGTGGGCTTCAAGGTCCAGCAAAGGCTAGGTTAATAGGTGAAAAGTGGTACATTTATGTGAATAACAACTAGTTAGATGCTAATTAGGGTTAGCAATTAGGTAATGGGCAATCTATGGGTTTTGGGGTTTTCTAGAGCTTGGAGAAGAGGGATTTGGGTTTAATGGTAGATGATAGGGTGGTGACTTGAATGGCAAAAGGGAGATAACCTAAGCTAATAGGGTCACTAGAGTCATAAAGAAACACACCCAAAACTTTGGGATGGTCCACAAGTCAAACTCCCATTGTCAATTTTGGCCATTTTTTGAAAGAAAACCAGGCCCAAACTATTGGAAGTTGAAGACCAGCAGGGGCCCAGTCCGGTTTTGCAATTTCCTGCATAAATCTGCGATATTTATTTCGCTATAACTTTTAATGTAGAACTCTGATTGAGGCGATTTTTGGGTTGTTGGAAAATTGGGGAAGCCCTCTTTCCAATGGTATATAACTCAACTTTATAAGAGGTTTGTGTAAATCTTAGCATTGCTCTCTTTAACCGCTGCTTAGGAGGGTTTCAAACTAGCTCTATGGGTCTGGTTTTGCAATGTCCTCCACAAATTCGTGATCTTCATTTCACCATAACTTTTGATGTACAACTCCAAATTAGGCAATTCTTAGTTCATTGGAAAGATGAGAAGCTCTACTTTCCAATGGAATATACCTTAGGTTAGGAAACTATCTATAAAAACTTTGATACTCCTCTTTTTGACTACTGTTCAGGGGGTTCAAATCGTGCTCGAGAAGGGATCTAATAGGTCTGGGAAGGCTAAGGTTGATTTATAGGGTTTTGGGATAATTCCTAAGGGTTTAGAAAATGCTTTTGAAAGCTCGGGAGTACACCTTTTTTGAAGTATGTTTCGATCAGGCCTTGGGCCAAATTTGGATGTCTACAGATGCCCCTCTTTGGTATCTGATCACTAATGATCGAATGCCAAAGAAAAATGACATCTGAAGAGGCCTAAGGCATTACTGACCGGTACACTACATTCAGAACGAACTTCAAACATCAGATGGGTAACATGGTGAGAAAATGAAGGCCCTGTATGCCAGGCTAAACATCCGTTTCTCAAGGTATTGGGTCCCCAAGTGCTTAGCGACATTACTGGGCGTAATCGCGGTAGAACGAGTTGTGAAAGTCTTGTATGCTAGGCTAAACATTCACTTCTCGAGATGATTTGAAGTTATTTTATGTTTAAGATTCATTCTGAATACAACGACTTTGCAAGTAAGAGGGGTGATCGACCCACATTCAAAGATAGGCGTGAAGTAAACATACGCAAGGTTCCATAATTTATGTCCAATCCTATAAGGCATTTGATTGCCCCATTTGACTATTCGCGGGAGCTCCTGCCTGAGGTAGGGTTTGAAATCTTTGGGCAAACTCATTGATCCCGAAGTTTATTTAGCATGACTACTCGAGCGGAGTGAATAGAGGTCACAATGCTTTTTGGAGAGTACGTGCCATTTTTAAAAATGTGCCCCAGATCAACATGACCAAGAGCATCCAGCTTCAACTACCTTGATCAGGTCCAACCAAACATTGGGTATCTCCCAAAAGAGACATCCAATCCTAGTCTTTACCAATAATGATCATAAATATCATTCAACTATGCATAATCATGCACCCACACTACGTGAAAAAGCCCAAAAAACCACTGCCTTAAACAGTGGTTTTTTCAAAAAACTACTGTCTTTGACAGTGGTTTTTTTTCAAAAAACCACTGCCCTAAACAATTGTAAAAAAAGGAGTGGTTTTTTTTTACCACTATACAAGACAGTGGTTTATGAAGTTCATAAACCACTGTCTTGTATAGTGGTAAAATAAAACCACTCCTTTTTTTACAACTGTTTAGGACAGTGGCTTTTTTATACAAAATTTTTTAAAAAAAAATTACGTCGACAATTTTTTATACAAATTTTTTTAAAATAATATTTTTTTTATGCTTTTTTTTAATGCAATATTTTTTATGCTTTTTGTAATACTTTTTTTAATGTACTTTTTAATGCTTTAAAAAAAATTATATAAAGAAAAAAAGCTATTAATCTCATATTCAAGCATATCCATAAATAAAATAGATGCCAAATTCTTTTATTCAAACAAAATATTGCATTTCAACCTATGATCCAACCTTTCAAATCAATCAAATATTTTAAACTTTACATGCTCAATCCTTTTATTCCAAAAAAAAAAAAGAGTTAACAATCTAAGGACCCCATGACCTAGTTTCATAATTAAAAAAATATATATATGCTTCGCCTCTCCTGCCAAATATCCCCGTCCCCTAGTGATCCGTTTGAGGTGGGCTTCAAATCGAAAAGTTTTGCTTGAAATCAAAAGGAGAATGTAATTAAATATTTATGATATTAAGCAATTAAATTGAGATATTGATGACTTCTCACTACAAAAAAAGCGAAGAAACTCAAGAGCATCCTCCAGGCTAATAGATTCTACATCCTTTATCTGAATTAGATGATCTATATCAGCTTTTAGAATCACAAATCTGGTTTAGAATACTTACCATATTCATGGCCTTATTTGTCCAAAAAACAAGGTAATATTACAAAATTAAGGTTTAGTTCTCTACTTCGCTTTGAAAGGGTTAGCTAAATGAAATGAGCATCCATAATGGATGACCAAAACAATAAATATAAACACCAAACAGGGCGGCAAAATCAAGGTTCAAAATCTCGGTTTTCAGTTACATATCGGCCAGCTCCAAGACTGACACGCATCAGATGATATGAAATGGTATTGGATGATACACTGGCACATATCTATTGACGCATACTAATATATATGGGTCAATACATTTGAATGTATCGACCCGGTAGCCCAGAAAAACAACACGTATCGATATCAGACTTTATTTTGAACCTTGCAGATAATGACCGTTGACAACTTCCGATATAGATACTGCTTCCAATATCAGCTGCAGCTTGGCACATGGATAATTTCAATCTTCCTTGTGACGGCCAAGTAACATGTACCGTCAAGGGCAACTGCTATTTGATATTCTTGGATACAGTAAAAGTCTCATGCAACAATCATGACTAATAACAGCATGAGCAGTCATAAAGTAACTGTCATGAATTTGATACTCTGGTATATGATAATTCATATACATGATAATCTGAATACCATCCATGTATTTTCCTTTGCTGAACATCTACTCCTATGAGATCAGCCATTCAAAGGGAAGTTGTACATATAGATATATAGGGTACTGATCACATGATTCAAGTCACACTAGAGTTATGCATGAACCAAACCAAGTACTATTTACCTTTTCCACAAATGGAAGGTCCAAATAATCAGGTCCACCGATACTCAGATTCGTGACATCCATATTGGTCTAATAGCATAGTTGAATGCATCAAGGAACCATGATGTGTAAGATACCGCAATTAGCACAATTATATTACCATGTTTAAATATATTTATGCTGCAAATATTATATCTTTATTTATAAAATTATACTACTAAAATGTTCACGAAAATTATTTTTATCAACAAAATATGTCTTTCACATGTATTGCTATATAGATAGAAAAATTAGGCTAATATAACTTTTTGACCTAATGATTATTAAAAGAAATATATAAATAGTGTAATAATTATATATTTCTATGATTAAAAGAAATATATAAATATACAAATAGTGTAATAATTATATAAATAAGGATTTTTGACCTAGATGTGATGGTATGCTTATGTTCTCTCAACATGCCAACATTCTAAAGATGAAGTGTCAAGTTGCATAGCTCAATTATTTAAGGAGCTCTACATGTAGAAAGAGAGATGATAGCTCATGATTTTACATTATTTCTAAAAAGACAAGCTTGCGTTAAGTTTTGTGGTACAAAAGATCATTTTCATCATCCTTGAGTCTTTACAATTAACCCCTTTTGTAGTGATGGGGTCTCATTTTCTGTTTGCGAACCCAATCAATATACTATATATATATATATATATATATATATATATATATATATATATATATATATATATGACCCTAGATAGATGGAACAGAGCGATGATCATGATGATGATATATATTTTGTGAGCAAAATTTATGTAGTGATGTGAATGCATCAATGGGCTGGTCCGCAGGTTGGGACCATGCCTTAAATGGGCCAACTATTAATTGGGTTTGCATTAGGACCAAGCCTAACTCACTTATTAACGGGCTTAATATAGGTTCGGCTCAGAGAATAGCATAAATGGGTCAAGCATAGTTGCTTGAGCCTTAGTGTAAAAGACTAGAAATTCATCAATTATTGAGCCTCAAATTCCATTGAGCTGGCCTGCGGACCAAATCCTTGTATAAGGACCGGCCCATGGTAAGAAGGCTTGGCAGGGCATCCCAGTCTGTTTACACTCTTGAACTTAACTATTATAAAGCATAAACCAAAAGATTGAATCGAACAAAGGATGCAACCATATAAGCTCCAAGAGACCTTCATATTATGTCGATAGATGATTATTAGTTAATAGAATAGCTTCTTGAAGCCACTAATTTTTCGAGTAACCATGGTCCTTGGAAAAAATCTAACTATAAGAACCACATAGTAACATAGAAAAGAAGTACACATCTGAAAACCTAACATATCGAAACCTAATGCGATTGAAGTTAGTATATACATACATATCCTAAGGCGATATGATATTTGTGATTATGGTTTCTTCATGATTCTCTTGTATTCAAGGGTTTTATAACCACTTGAAATCTATATAGGTTCAAGCAGTTAGATCTAAGGCATTGCCTAATTGCTCAAAGTCTCAAGAAACATCTTGCAATGGCAATATAAAAAAATTGAAAGAGTCCACAATCCTCGAGTCTATAATCTATATGCAAAGTGGACTTTATTAGCAATAGTCCATGTTAGATTCTATTGTTTTGGACACCGGAAAGACAAAATATTTAATTTTGAACTAAACAATACAAGAGAGGATTTTGTTCCACAAAGAATGAGAGTTTGATATTTTACACCATGTATGATATAAATTGTTCTTAGAAGCATTTTCAATCATATGGCAGGCCAAACACTTTGTAATATAATGACATCAAGTTTGGAACACATTTAGCTTGTTGGTCTTCGATACATGGAATCAAAACTACCGATAACGATAGGTATCCGGTTTTGTCGAGAACCAATCTGATATCACCCCAATAACACCTCATCCCGATAATGGTCGGTCTTGGTTGAGAGAGCACCTTGATTTTGACACGATACCACCTTGGTACGATTTAAACCGATAATGGTCGGTATCGCCAATCTTGACCAATCAATTTGTTTTAAAAATTTTCTATTACCTTTTTTTCCCAAAAAAAAATATGGACCGATCTGATGTCGGCGATGCCATATCTGTGTCGGCAGATATATCTTGTCCAAGATGGACCAATACCCGATATTGACACCTTGCTTCACAATATTTGTTGGGTCATCATATTTCATTATACAATATAAACACAAACAATAGAGTCTTCCTCTGCACCTTTTAAATAGATGAAACATATACATATTTTCCTGTTGAAGAGCCTTTTGCAATTGCAAAAAGAGCTTTAAGGGGCTTGAACCTCCAAAACTATTGTTAAGGTTTTCACTTGCTAATCTTAAATGACGTATAATTTATTCATCTCTTCTTATATCCATGGTACTTTTGGGGAAGTTTTGGTGAGTCCGGATTCTTTGTTAGTTGTGTCCACCACCTTATGTGCACATCTATCTCAAAACGCAGATGAGAAATATCCAAGAAACTGACTTAATCAACAACCTAAACAAATAGAAGAGCTTCAATAATAGGAGTCTAAAAGGGAACCTGTTTATGATCTCATGCATGTAGGTTAGCATAAACAAGAAGACAGGTTACTTTTAATTCTACAATCAAATACCTATAGCGAAAAAGATCAAATAAGAATCGAAAAGGAACACAAGGGTAGGACCTAAGTTAATGCAATAAGCCCGACTATATAACACCCATAACATTTACAAGCTTCTAAAACAAAATTCTTTTCCTTGATACAATTATAAACTATTTTTACAAATTAGTGTTCACATACCGGGCCTTACGTTGTGAAGTGCGCATCAACAATCGCCCAATATATGCAACATTTCATTGCCACCGTAAACTTTCCCTTCCACCACATAGCGTAGATATAGGTGGACATATGTACATATACATAAACATGAATACGGTTTCTCCCGCTCCTTCAAAGTCTCCCACTTTATTGCAGGTCTTCTACAATAAAATTTGACGGTAGTAAATCTGATGCGTCTAATGCACATACAGAATTTGAAACCACAACCTGGCGATCTTCTATTACAAAACCAGTTTGGAAAAAGTTAACACTGCAATATCACAACTACTGGATTCCCATTAGCATGTTACGTGCAATGATCTGTCTGATACTGCCGACACATCTCTCACCACCAAGTTTATTTTGGGCCAGTCCACAGGGAGCATTGGCATTGTTAAACCGATGTATTGGTAAGCAAAACTTAGGAAAAAATATTCATAAAAAACTTACAAAACTTTCGTGTTGAGTCCGAGACAAGGTCGAAGGAATGGGTCCCATCAACTGGTTGTTTTCCATAAACTTTAAGTTACAAATGCATTGTTACTTATCACTAATTAGTGGATCCTACTTATATCTCACCAAAAAGTTTCAATCGAGAGGAAATTGAAATTTATTTATGGACGACACGGACACATTTGTCTCTCGTGGGTAGTTTTCGAATCCTTTCATCAAATTAAGCCATCTTCAAATCTGCATGGGCTATCATTCTCCAATTTGACTATTTGACTACCTTTCCGATAAAAAGAAAACAGAATCAAGTATAGCATTCTTGGGTGGTTTAAAATGTGGATGGATGGGCTCATTAATAACATGCGATGCATATACAATATATATGACTTCATCATAAGATACTTTGTTAACCAGATGCAAATAATGATGAGCACATCCATCAATGGACAACAAGATAACCATGAACAATTAACTCATAAAAGGAGGGAGGAATAAAGATGTGTAGAAACAGGTGGGGAGCGAATCTAAGTCAAATTTGTATCACATACTGGCTAAAACCTGTTGGTTTGTTTAGACTGGAAGCGATGCATACAAATCTAAGTTAAAAATAGAACTCCACTTCTTTCAAATTTCTAATTTAACCGGGATATCGATGTAGAATTTCATTAGCTTTCCTAACTCACGAACAATTATAAACTAATGCTCTACTTAATAAAATACCTACAACCGCTAACTAACTACACTTCTCATCCCCAATAAATTTGTGAAACTTTCCTAGCAAGTAATCAAAGATAATAGAACTCCACTTCAACTTTTATGCTTTGAACTAGTTCAGCCCCAAAATTATTGCAAATCATGCCCATAGTTGGTTCGACATAATTTTGCTACTAATTATTGCAAGAGTGTCAATGAACACCAATGGATCTAAAATTGCTATAAAGAGAAGCATTGAGATTATTGTCAAAGATCATGATGATGTGAAGAAAGGAAGTTTGACTAAAAAATTCATCATCTACTTTTAAGTTAACAATATGCATAAAACTCCCATCTATCTAGCATTATGTGAAACTGATTTATTTACTCTATCTAGCCAATGTAATGAAAACAAATTTTAGGTTGCATTTGGCTTAGCTCTCCCGCCAACGAGCAGCTCTTTGGCTTTAGAGGAGAAGTTTTAAGTGAAGCCCGTTTGGTATACCAGCTCGCCCCATTTTCACCGGCAAAGAGCTGTTTTAAGTGAGAAACAGCGCTCCTCCAGAGTAGATAAAACCTGCTTTGTGAGAAGAGCGGTGGGGGAGCTGAGTCTCCAAGGACAGTGGACCCATACACACCTTAATGAGGCTTATATTGATGACTCGGAGAATAGGTTATGGTGTTGACCCAACATAACACCTCGGTGGGCTCCAGTTCACCGGGTTAAACATATGAGGATGGATCAATGAATTTCAAAGATATTTATACAAACATCAAAGCTAACTAGGATATAGCAAAGCTTATGTCAATTCATTAAAAATATAAAAATAAAAAAGATTCTTAGGCTAAATAAGTAAAATTCAACAAAACAGTGAGGGACACTTCTGCCCTGCCATCGGTGTTCTTATGGCTTGGTTGTGCACTTATGCTTGTAGCAAGAACTAGAGGCAAGTGCTATATAGTAAATACCCTAGAGGCCAGGTTTATTATCAAATCGGTAGTGGACTTTCTTCTGAGGTGGGCTTTTTAAGTATAAGGAAGATAAGAACAGGGAGGGGCAGTGTAGGTTTACTTCGATGATTAATATCCAATAAAATAAAATCTACCCAGCCTAACCATGAACACTAAATTACAAAAAATAAATTTAATTAATTTTCACAGGAAACGCTATAAATTGAAATGGAGCGAGCAAAGAACCGACTTGGTTCACACTTCACAGGTCACTTTTTTGGACATGTGGCATCACTGCAAGTGATTTCATCAAGTTTCCTCTGTGATTTGAAGACCATGATGAACTATGGTCAAAACAAACGAGTGATCAGGCAATCAGACCATGATGAACTCTAGGACCCTAAACAAGATTAGCACTGGATCAAGCTCCAAATTCAATTCACAAAAGCTTGAACACATGCAGGGCTTTGAGAGTGGGAATGCTTCCAATTTGCATTGAGATTGGCCCTGTAAACTAGCGTCTCATAAAACACAAATCGTAGCCTGTTCATCAAGTTCAAGATTCATAAGCTTCAAAAGAAAACGATACAAATCCATTGCAAGAAGAGTAGTATGTGTACCTCTGAAAAATAAAGACCAAATGGCGTATTTGTATAATAATATTCATCACGGAACATATGGATTTCACCTAGTCACAATTGAAGGAGAGTACGAACTCAAAAGTCACAAACAAATAAACAAAAAACCTAATATTCATCACGGAAAATAATTTTAACAATCATGAGTGCAGAAGTTGGAAAGTACGCTCAATCATCCTAAAACACCATTATAAAGAATATATATATATATAGGCATACATTGTATGAAAACTTACCCACTTAGGTGTTATTTATAAAGAAAGCTCATCAAAGAAAGGCAAGAAAGAAGCCTCGAGTATTTTGATCAAAGTACCCAAGTAGTCACCAACCTGTATTTAGAAAAGAATCTCGAGGTTAAGAACACATGAATGACTTTTGTATGCAAAATTTGATTCAAGACTACAGAAGTAACAAAATTTCATTAAATAAAATTATAAAAAATAAAACATAATAACTAATTGAAAATTTTGAAGACAAACTTGATCAAAGACTTCCTCTTCTTGCTCATTGTCTTCTTTAAGTAACTCCCCTTCCTTGGCATCAAAGTCCTCTGCTTTGGTCCTCTCCGCCCTTTCTCTCTTTCTTTTGAAGACAATTTCAAGATGTGATCGTGGACTTCAAGAATATTATGGCAGAGCATAAAAAATAATAAAACAAGATTGAAAAAAAGGAAAACAAAAAAACCAAAAAAAGGTAGAAAAGCCATATCATGTATGCTTCTTCTCAATAGCCTCAAAGCACGATAACAATAGATGTACCATATGCTGAGTAACCAAATATCTATGCTTCATTATATTCTGATATAGATCCACTTTTAATAAATCATACATGCCTTCCAATCAATAAATAATTAAATAAAAGGGATTGGACCATAGAAAGTCCCATTCTTATAGAACTACATGAAACTTGACTAGAAATATTAAGGCAAAAACCATCATAAGAATGCACTCATACAGCAACAATCAGAATATCAGACAATGGACATATGACAGACCCCTTATTAAATGTATCCACCGTAGCGTTTGGCAATGGTTAAAGTAGTCCATGGACTTTGCGTCCATTTACAACATTGATGAAATTGCTATAAATGGTGTCAAGAGGATAGGTGTTATAATCTGCTACAGTACACATCGCGGCTTGATTGATCGTTTGCCAAAAAAATAAAAAAAAAATTAATAAACGAAGAAAAAAAACCTAGAAATCGCAGATCTGAACCTGAATCTTACTAGATTTTGATATGAAAGATGTACATTACAAATACTAAAACACGAAAGAGCATGGGTTCAAATCACATTTCTAAGGTACTGGTTCGAAAGTGGTTGGGTAGTGCTGAGGAAATTTTAAGGCCGGTGTCATGGCTAAAGCTGGGGCTGATGTGAGCATAACAAAATTTTGTTAGCTGTTATAGCTGTGGCCATAACAGCTAACAAAATTTTATAGCTGCTTCAATAGTGATCTATCATCTTAAAATAAAGGATCTAACTTAGCACCTAAAGTTAGATCAATGTATGAGATATCAGTTTAACGCTTAATACTTATGCCACTAATTTACATGTCTCTTTAAACATCAAAATAGAACAAAAGCCTTAAACTTTGAGGTGTACCCAACATGGTAACCTTTTACTCTACAGCCACCAAAAGATCTAGTACAGTTGTCTATGTTTTATAATTAACAGAGATTGCTTTTGCATCATACTCTAACATCAACTTATGAAGAAGAATCACAGATCTGTGATACTAAAGAAGAAGCAAGGCTTATTCTATAGAGAAGATTAAACAGAACAATTTTCACAGGAATCTTACAAATGAAAGTACCTGCCAACAGATGAAAGTACCTGCCAACAGATGAAAGTACAAAAGATAAACCCCAAGGGCGGTTCATTATACAAGAACTTTGACACTACAAAAGAAAACAGAATATTAAAAAGTAAAGGAGAAGAAAAAAAAACAAATAAATCAATCCCATTGATATAAAACACACATTCAACTCAACCTTCGGGTGGTCGAGTTAGGCTGGATTGGGTTGAAACAGGCAAATTTTGATGCAACCCAACCTGACCTGATAAACTATGTATATTACAGGGGTTTGAGGGGGATTAGTGGTTAATGAACCAACCGGGTCAACGTAGATTTGACACAACCCGATATGGTCTGTTGACAACTTGATGCTAATTGTGGACGATGATAACTATTTTTCATTTTTAAACAGCCGATTAGTTTATCTTTGATTACTGATCAAATGGTCACAACGTTTGGGATGTCCAAGATTGAGCCATGGGCATTGACAGATCCAGTAGTACAGAGCAGTGGTGTTGTATTGAGAATGCTAGCATGGAATTCCATGTCGGAAAAACTTGCAGAAGATATCGATAAGGCAGTAAAGGAAATTATTGAGAACGCATACGAAGTTGCGAAGAACCACATAAGGAATAATCGAGAAGCTATCGAAAAGCTAGTGGAGGTGCTATTGGAAAAGGAAACTCTCACAGGAGATGAATTTAGAACAATTTTATCTGAGTTTACTGATAATTGGTTGGACACAATAGATACAAACTTTGTTCCTGAGCTTATCAAAGTATGAGCAGCCTCATTGATATAGAATTGTACGGTCAAGTAGTGTAATAATAAATCCCAAGTATTATTTGTGATACTAAAATGGTCATATCATTGAGAAACTATTATGTGGTCTGAGACTTGACACTAAACTATTACGCGATCTGAGACTCAAACCAGGTCACACGTGAACCTATCTGACCGGTCTAAGATGACTTAAAACTACTTCATATCAATTCATTAACCATCTCTATGAAACAAGAATGGCTTGAATCTTCATTAGCCATAAAATAAAGGCTTTAGGTCGATTCAAAAAGAATCTAGAAATCGATGGCAACTAGTGAACACATGGTTCACCGGTGGGAGGTGGATCTTGGTTATAAAAACATCTAATCTAATACCGGACGGAACAGACTCAAAAGGAGCGGCTTTCTTTCTGCCGAAAGAGGCTAGAGAGACAAGTGGAGTTCATTATACTTTAGAGTTTCTGACAGTCAAGTAATAAGCACAAAAGATACAGAAGATCCAATAGTTTAGACAGAAAGCTTTCATGATATATAACAGTATCTATCTGTCTATGGTTTCACTAACTGTGAACATATTCTAGTACGTCTCAGAAAATTCAAAGAGAGGCTCACTCCATGCTATGGATAAGAGCTTAGGAGCTTACAAGTTAAAACAGACACATTTTGCGTTTTGAAAAATCTGAATGCCTCGTAATTTTAAGATTTGGGCTTAATTCAGGGCTCACCTGATCCAATTCAAATGAGACACCCAACTTTTGGAAGCACGAGATGACCGCTTTGGCTGTTAGAATGTGTCTGCTTTGCTTGCTTGATGCGACTCCATCACCTAGAAATTTAGAAATGCATCAAATCTAATAAGTTATCACAAATTTGGTAAGAACAGGATAAGCATTTAGTTTATTCCTTTTTCGCCTTCACTTTCGACCGAAAAAAGAGACACCACGGAGAAATAGATGAGGTAAGAATTTGTAGAAGAAAGGACAAGAAATCAAGTAAAAAATAATGATAATATTTTACCTTAGTAACTACATTAACTGTAACAATTGCAGTTTCAGATTCCACTAAACACAATCATGTTTTTTAAGAGTTTTTGCCAGTTTATCACAAGTTTTGCACATTTTTAATGCTTCAGTTATACTAAGAATCATCTAATTAGGAAGAACTAATTTAATGGAACATTATTATGAAAACACACTGTTTAAGAACTTGATACTATGCTAAACTGAGCAAGTCAGCTAGACTCAATTGAAACTTGATTGAATTAATATAGGTAACTTTCTCTAAATAAAAAAAAAAAGATAACTATCAAAAGACTGATGTGAGTACTTGCAAGGTAAAAATTGGATTACAACAGAATTTTTTTTTAAGCCAAAAAAATTGTTCATTATTAAGCGACTGAGTTTGGGTTGTTATACTCAGGTCTCAAGCCTTCATTGACTCGGAGTTGTGTGTCGGGTTTTAAAGTTTAACAAGCTACATCTAAATAGTATATTTGAGTTAAATTAAAACTGAAACAGATAAATTAACGAAAGCGTGCTTTCACATACTTGTGGTGAAGATTATATTAATCTGGGAATGTTCGAAAAGTATTCATTTCAAGTAGATATAGCGAGAAGTCTTTGGGAACCAGGCTCAATTTTTAAGCTATTGCATGTGGCTCACATTTGTGAGCCATCTAAATTGTCCTAGTGGCAATCTATCATTGGAACATGTCTCAGCCCAAAGAAACATGCCTATAGGTGGATGTGAACCATATGATCGATAAACTTTAATATCAGTCATTAAAACTGAAAACAATGGTTGGCATTATAGCCCACAAATCGGATGATTTAAATCTCTCCAAAACACCATTTTGGGCCTATGGCACTTCAATCTATAATCTAACCCTTTGATGGTATATATGGATGACCCACATCTTAAACCATTGATAGTGTAAGATCATTTAGACACCATTTTTGTGTTTCAATGATGATCAGGAGAGTCGGGCCCACAATAACATACATGCATGCGAGAGACGCCTGATAAGTCATTAACCCTTTTTATTTATATTGCTGAAATCTCTCCGTGATTTTACCGGATATTGCATGAATAGTTTAGACTTCCCTCCGATTTGATTCTTTTTTATTGTTTAGATGCACGTAGGGTCACAAGTTTTGACCTAAAACCAGAACCCAACCCAAAAACTGAGCAAATTAGATCGAACTGGCTCGAAAACTATTAGCTAGTACCCTCCCAATCCGATTCTTTGTTGTCAATGACCCGGACTGTTCCTCACTTTTCAGATTATCGAAAACAGAGCAAGTGGAGTTAAATTCCAAATTCCTTGTAAAAAAGATAATCAAGGAATGGCCCTCAAAATCAACCATCAAAATTCAGTGAAACATCACAAGTTAGCAGTGATTCAATCTCCTCTCGTCTCATTTCACAACATTTGTAGTAGCTATTATTCAAATTTGAAACAAATGCCGGATATATAAAAGCCCACAGCAGATGAAAGTGGCTTGCCCAGTTCTGAACAACATTTAAGGAAATCGGTATCTAAGTTCTATCTTAAATTTGATCCATATAAGATTTAGAAAAATTGAAATAGTAAAAAATAATTTTCAATTTATCAGCTCAATGCAAGCATCCACACTAAGTCTAGATACTAGATGACTTTAAGATCTCAGAATTAAGCCCATTACCTCACCAGAAGGTTGAATCACAACCTCAACTTCAAGGTTGAGATGTCAATCCCAGGCTCCTAGCTCTCCTAAATATGAACCCTCTACTCTCAACTCACAAAAGTCATCTCATTTTTGTCCCTAGGTAATTGATGAATCAATGCCAGTAGAGACTAGGCCAACTAATGGTGAAACAGATGTGACCACGGTAGAGAAGTTGAACTGAGACTCAGTTGCAACAGATAGAACCAATTAAGACACTATAGCTCAGCCAAATGAACCCTCCAAGCAACTAAGGTCCTGTTTGGCGTGGCTCAACTTTTTAAAAAAGTGATTTCTGCAAAGCACTACTGTTAAGAGCAGCATTTTTAAGAAGTGGTGTCGCTGGAAAAGTTCTGTCTCAGGTTTGTAGAATCAGTTGCAAGAATTGCCGCACTAATGATTTCTACCACATACACAAAATTTTCATTTCAAGCACCTAAGGTTTATAAATTATATAATACAGCAAAGAAAATTATCGTTCAAACTAAAGCATTGAAAAGCATGCAATGTAATCGTGATGCTAATTTATTTGGTAAATCCTTAAAATGGTTGGTCAATAGATACTTCATCGTAATTGTATAAACCCAAAATCAGATCCTGATGATCTAAATGAACTGAGAACATACTACAGTTAAACCGACGCTCAATAGATGTATCATTGCATACGGTGAGTAGTTGTCGCTAGGCACTATCAAGAAGAAGAAGAAGAAGAAGAAGAAGAATAAAGGTGACTACTTTGGGAGAACGATCATAGCATATAAACCTTTTCAAAATGTTGCGAATACAAACATGTTTATCAATCAAAATGTCTATCAATGTGGATTATCTTCCCCATCTAAATAGCAAAAATAAGCTTTAGTTCAGCTTGACTACTAGTTTTTGACAGTTTCAATTGAGTGGCAGAAATAGTTTAGGCACCTAGGCACAAAAGATAAAGTGTGAAAGATGACAATGGCATACTCAGAGAAGCAAATTGCAGTTTGACTAGCCAATTATGTCCTTGGTATACAATGCATTTTCACCAATAGCTCCTCTTTTGTGGAATGGGGATGGATTGCATGTGCATATCGAATCATAGATGCATGCCAACTGGTCTTCCTTAGCGTTTTGAGTTCTAAACTTTACAAAACTGACACTTATTTGAGTCTATTCCTATTCCTACTCCAATATCCATTTGAAACATACTTTCGCTAAAACAGAGAAATTTTGTGGAACGATGAGATTAATATCAATGTATGAAATGATGGGAATGCCACGATCATTCTGAGGACTGGATACTGGTTTTGTGGTTCCTACAACACTCTAAACTTCCAGTTTCGAGATGTATTGAATCAAAGAGGATGTTGAGCCCACCGACCGGAGCGGAGGTTCGTGAAGGGTAAACTGGAGAATAACAACAATGCAGCCAGTGGAAGGAGCCCTTGTTTGGAGGCTTCTCAATGTGATGATCTCTCAAAGGGTTGGGAAATTTGGGGAAAAGGATGAAATCAACCAATAGAGAAGGATATCTAAGAGAGGATGGTGGACAAAAATTGTGAGTCTCTTCCTGTCAAGGAGGATAAGCTCTGCGGAAAGATTGCAAGCGATAGTTTAAATGGGATCTGAGTTCAGAAAAGAGTTCTCACAAAGGAAATGTAAACGATACTAACAACTAAAATTAAAATGCTTAAATTTGGGATTAGAAAATGAAACAGAGATATTTTTTGGGTTAGTAAAGGAGGGAAAAAAAAGAACTCCTGATCAAGATTCAAAGCATTGATCTTTAAGGGGAATCGGCTACACTTAGTGATTCCAATGGCTCTCAGGTAGCATCTGCAGTGCTATGCATATTGCATCCAAATTCACTTTTTTTTTTAAAATTCACTAATTTGAGGTTCTCTGAATTAATCATGAATTATTCACAAATTAAAAAAAACTGAAAATCACGAATTATCCACTAGAAAGATTGAAAAAATAAAATTCAATAATTAAAAAAATTGAAAATCAAAACGAAGTTAGAGGGCAGAAAAACCTATTGAGAATGCTTTTTGCAGAAATACAGAGATAACAGAGCAAAAAGATTTAGAATTGCTTTGACGAATTGCTGAGATGTGGGAGTTTGAGCAAGAGAGAAGTCGTTGGAGAATCAACCCATAATTTGTTTTTTCAGATCCACTAACCTTCCTTTTTTGTTTACCTCCACTAGATTTAGCAAGCTTCGAAGACGGAGCCAACTCGTTTCTGAATCTGCTCTTCGAGTAGCTGGATCTCGCCTCTACAACTCCTCATAGTCTGAATCTCCAATCCTTCCACAAAAACCTCCTTCAATTCCACTAGATCTGACATCCGCCCCTCCTCAAATTCATCAACAAACGAATGAATCTATAGTCGGAGCATTCCTTTGCTGGATCAATAGAGAAAATGGATTAGGGTTTCATGTTTTAGAGAGGGAGAGAGAGAGAGGGAGAGGGAGAGGGAGAGGGAGAGAGGCTACGGTTGAAGATGAAAACTAAAAATGGAGGAATAGATATAAAGAGAGACAAGAGAGGAGTTTTAGAATTAGGTTCCCGATGGAGTTGCACATGATGAGGCACGTGATAGCATTTTAACTTATACAAACCACTGTTTTATAAGTGACACCACTATTTTAAGCTGTGGAATATTATACCGTTATTTTAAACAGTGGTTTATTTTTTGTTGCTAAAGTGGTTTTTTCCTTATTTTGACGTAGTGCCATTAGGGGCGATATGCAACAAAGGCGAGGGAAGCCTCGACTCGGACCTGCCTGAGTATAATTTATCAGAACAAATGACCATCATACGGATACCCAGACGCATGGCACACACTTTACAGGGATACCGCTGCCGATATAGGTTTTAAGCCTGTAGAAAATAAAGGGGAAATGAACCCTTCTCGATGTATGGTTGCACATAGTTTGATTGATACATAATCTCGTTCTCAATAGGTTGGTCTCAACCAACCATTGACCTTTTCCAAAGGAGTTATCCAGACCTCAAACCCCGTAGGGCGAGCACCGAGACCGTGCAGACCAAGAGTCCACACCTCCGAAAAGTTTGTGAAAAATTTGAAGCTTAGACTCTCACGTTCATATGAATCAAATACAGAGTGCTTAGCTCAACAATTTAGCAGTGGAATCATCCTGATCGAAACATTGATCGTCTGATCATGATTGACACCATTGCTCCTACTTTGAAGCAGGATCTATGGATCCAAGGCGAACCTTTGACCTAGGACATTAGTTTTGCACGGCTGTGTTGCCGATAAAATATTGACATTTTACCGCATTAAAAATACGCATGTGCATAGCTATGTATGAAAAGTTTACAGATTTCTTTTTTTCCTTTTTAAAATGATTTTCATTCTCTCTTTATTTTTAATAGACCTAACGTCGATGGCGGGATGCTTCATCTGATTTGTCCATCACTAAGAAGTTGCCTGCTTCGAGGCTTTGGACCATTTGATGTTGTTGTACATCCTTGAGAAAATGTCAGTCCCTTTTTTGTTGATTTAGGTAACAATAAGCATCCTAATTGATAGAAAGGAAAACAAACTTTTACCTACATATTTTTTATTTTCAAGATTTATATATATATATAGATATATATATTTTTTGGATTTTTATTTTCAGAGATTTTTTTATTCTTTTCTTTATTTTTTAGATGGAAGTACGATGTTGTAACTATGTACATGGGAAAGAGTAGAAATATACACACACACCTTTTTTATATTTGGATGTTTCTTGATTTTTTTGTTCTATTTTAGCTTTTCTCTTTTTTTTTTTATGATGCCTTATCAGTGAGGAGAAGTCACGGACCCCACTTTGGGCATAGTCGAACCCCTCTTTTAAAGAGCCCGATCTGAGGGAGTTTCAGTAGCCTTACCATGACTGGAACATCAATCCCTTTTGGCTGAGTCAAACCTTTCTCCTTATCTTGAGTCAAACGTTTGACAAAGATGTTTCACAAAGACAATTCTGGTCGGGGCCCGATTTGAACTAGCATGCGCGGCCCAGAAAAGGGGCTCAGGGAGAGTAACAAAAAGGTTCCCCAAACATCAATCAATCATTTCAAACCTTTCTTCTTTTCTTTTTTTCTCTTTTTCTATTTAATTATCTCCTTTTTTACCCATGGTGCCCTTTCAGGTTTTCACCACATCCATGGGTTTATCTTTCTTACCCCAAGCACCCTTTCGGGTTTTCACCTGGTCCCCACAAACTCCCTGTTTTTACCCATAGCACCATTTCGAGTTTTCACTACATCCATCTTCCTTTGAGCTTGTATTTTTATTTGTATTTTTTCTTTTTATTTTTCTTTCAATCTTTAAAAGCCATGACATAGACGTCGATTCCATCATAGCCGGCCAGATAGGGTTCTAGTGTTGTCTCTCAACCCGGCTTATGTTGACTTAACAGATATTATGACAGCTTGTGAACCTACCAAGAGCGCTTCCTTCAGGGTGTAGCTTGGCCATGGGCCAGGTTAGGATTTGAAGGTATGCTGGGCTAAATAGGGCTTTTTTGATACGGCTTCAGTTTTTCTCAACATTCTTCTTCGTTGGGGAATTTTACTGTACATGCCCCATGATTCTCCTATTTTTTTCGTTTTTCTTTGTCTTATTTTAGGTAATCACTTTTTGAGGTTTTGCTTTTCTAATTTTTTTAGATTTTGATGGAAACTTTACTTCCCCTCTTTTTTTATATATTGACACACTTTTTCTTTTTCAGGGAAGTGGTTTATTCAAAGAAAGGCCTAGGCTCAAAATGGAGTAGCAAAGGATATCATCTTTTTTAGAGATACTTTTTGGCTACTGTGCTTGGAATGATGGCCTCTTTTGGGTGGTTCTTAAGCAGTTACATATCTGTTTCACCAATACTTACCTTATCGTGATAGACTAAGTGTAGAACCGTCGGACGTATCCAACATTATTGGGGTTAGGAAGATGATCTTCGTCCATAGTGGCGAGGCAGATGGAATATCTCGGTAGCACCTCTCGAACGACGTAAGGTCCTTCCCAGTTCGGCTTGAACTTTCCTCTTAGATCAGCATGGAGGGATGGGAAGATCTTCTTCAACACAATGTCCCCTATCTTTAGATCTTGACCGCAGACATTTTTATTATAAGCACGTGCAATTCGCCCCTGATAAACTTGAGTGTGACACAAGGTTAGGAGTCTCTTCTCGTCTAAAAAGTTTAATTGTTTGAAACAGGATCTCTCTCTCTGCTTCGAGTAAGCCTGATGCCATGAGGATTCAGAGTAAGGGTATTTCAACCCCTATTGATAGGACGACCTCGGTTCTATACACAAGGGAGAATGGTGTTGCCCCTATAGCGGTATAGATCGATGTTCTGTAGGCCCATAAAGCAAATGGCAGCATTTCGCTCCAATCTCGATAAGTGACGACCATCTTCTCTAGGATGCGGACGACTGTCTTGTTCACAGCTTCTACAGCTCCATTAGTTTGAGGCCGATAAGGGGACGAGCGATGGTGCTTGATCTTGTATTGCTCACAGAAGTCTTGGATGCGCTTATTCACAAAGTTTGTGCCATTGTCCATGATAATATCCTTGGGTACTCCAAATCGGCACACAATATTATTTTTGAGAAACTTCTCGACTTGACTAGCTGTGATGTTAGCATATGACGCCGCTTCTACCCACTTGGTGAAGTATTCAATGGCGACGAGGATGAATGGATGTCTATTTGATACTTTTGGATTAATCATTCCAATGACGTCAAGGCCCCAGGTAGCAAATGGCCAAAGAATGGTCATGCAATGAAGATCAATGGTAGGAGCGTGTATCAAATTAGAGTGTTTTTGACACTTGTAGTATTTTTGAACATGTTTACAGCAACCTAATTCCATAGTGGTCCAAAAGTGTCCCTGTCACAGAATTTTCTTGGCGAGCATGGGACCGCCGACTTGGGCTCCGCATACTCCCTCATGGGTCTCCTTCATAATATTGGTCGCTTCACTTTCAGTAAGGCACCTGACTAAGATGTTATTGTAGGAACGCTTGTAAAGGCACTCCCCGCAAATGACGTAGCCTGCTGCTAGACGTTGAATGGTTTGTCAGTCTGTCATGGACGTACCCTCAGGGAAAGTTAGTGTCTCGAGGAAATTCTTGATATCTAAGAACCAAGGTGACTCATCATCAGGTTTTAGGGGTTCCTCAATTTGGAGGCAGAAGGCCGACTCATTCCTTTGCTCGATCATCTCAGCACCAAAATAAGATTTTTATCATTGATGTCAACATCGCTAGTGCGTTGGTGAAGCGATTCTTTATCCGAGGGACATATGAGAATGTCACGTCCTTGAAGTAAGCTATTAGATCCTCGAGGTGCTCATGGTAACGGATCAGTTTCTCGTCTTTCATCTTCCAATCACCATTCGTCTGACATATGATTAATTGCGAATTGCCGAATACTCGAAGGTGAGTTATATTTAGATTGAGAGCCGCCTGCAATCCAGCGGCACAAGCTTTATACTCAGCCATGTTGTTAGCATAAGGGAAGTTGAGCTTGAGAGAGACGGGTACATGGGATCCTTTCGGTGAAATCAGAATAGCGCCAACTCACTGACCTTTTGCATTCATTGCCCCGTCAAAGTGCATTACCCATGATTCTTCTACTTCTTCAGTGTCGTCTTTTGTCATGAACATGATTTCCTCATCAGGGAACTCAGTTCTCAAAGGCTCATAATCTGGCAAACGATTGTCGCCAAGATGATTGGCAAGTGCCTGCCCCTTAATCGATTTCTGAGTGACGTACGTGATGTCAAACTCAGATAATAAAAGCTGCCATCGTACAGTTCACCCAGTGAGAGCGGGCTTCGTGAAAAGGTACTTCAACAGGTCGATTCGGGCTAAAAGTAGAATAGCTTGGGATAGCAACTAATGGCAGAGCCTCTAAGTAGCCCATACAAGAGCCAAGCATACTTTCTCCATATGAGAATAGAGCGTCTCATAATTAGTAAACTTCTTGCTTAGATAGTAAATGGCCTGTTCTCTTCTTCCCGTCTCGTCATGCTGCCTTAAGACACATCCCATGGAAACTTCCATCATGGAGAGATACATCAAGAGTGGTCTACCTGGCTCGGGTGGTATCAACACAGGTAGGTTAAGGAGGTAGCTTTTGATTTTATCGAACGCTGCCTGACAATCATTGTTCCATTCAACAGGCGAGTTCTTCCTTAGCAACATGAAGATCGGCGTGCAGATTAGAGTTAGTTGTGCAATGAACTGACTGAAATATTATATTCTACCCAAGAATCCTCTAGTGTCCTTCTTAGTAGATGGTGGCAGCATTTCTGTGACAGCTTTGACCTTGACTGGGTCAACCTCGATCCCTCTCTTGTTGACCATGAATCCTAACAGTTTTTCAGACATAGTGCCAAAAGCACACTTCTGTGGATTCAGACATAACCTGTACTTTCTCAGTCTCTTAAACAGTTTCTAGAGGTTTACCAAGTGATCGCCTCGCTCCGGTGACTTGGTGTTAAGTAGTGAAAAATACCATTTTTCACCCCTAAACATGAGCCATGAAAGACCCTTGAGAAGACTAAATAAGTGCTTTAGTGTGCATTTTACAGCTAACCAATCAGACAGGTCCAAATCCGAAAAGCATCCCAAAAAGATCAAAAAGCTGACAGCTCATGTCAAGTTTAAAGAAGGAGTGAAGAAACAGCCTCAGCAATGGCTAAAGAGGGTCTAAAAGAGCAGACAAAGACCTGAAGCAAGAGAGAGAGCCATTCGCAAAGAAAAAATCAAGTTAAAAGTCAATTCGCAAAGAAGAATGGGAGCCTAGAGTTCAATTCGCAAAGAACTTCTACTATTCGCAAAGAACTTGCACTTTTCGTAAAGAACCTTGAACTTTGCGAAAAGAAGAAAACACTCCTCGAAAAGAAGATTAAACTTTGCGAACAGAGCTTCAGAAGTCATTGAACTTTGCGAAAAGGCCCCTAAACTCTGCGAAAAGGACTAAAACTCCAGGTGTAGCTTTCGAAGAGCATCTGAACTCCTCGAAAAGAAGATTGAACTTTGCGAACAGAGCTTCAGAAGTCATTGAACTTTGCGAAAAGGCCCCTGAACTCTGCGAAATGGCATTCTGGGGATTTGCAGCTCGTCCGAAGGGTATTTCAGGAAACTTTGCACGCGCCCAATGCAATCAAAGACCAGAACATTAGGAAGGTTCCAATCAAGATCCGGCATATTCCAACCCATGTGAGTGCCCAAAGTTAAATTACGGCGGAACTTCCAAGCTCAAGCAATTTCAAACCCATAATAATTGATGCTTCGCACTGATTGGCGAACGGATCGAGCATTTCCATTGGCCAAAACAGATCTGGATCCCTGCTCAACCCTCATTGGGCAATCCAGATCTAAAGCATTCTGATTGGTCAATCCACCATCATGCGAGGATAGAGGAAAAGTATAAATAGAAGCCATTCGCCCAAATTGGGTATCCAGATTTTAGAGTTTTCATCTCTTTTCCCTCATTCCGGTCGGATAGCTTATCTGAACCCCTGTAATCCCTTCTTGTAGTTTACCTTTGAGAGCCATTGTGAGTGATTTGTACTTCCAAGTTCGGATTCAAGATAAGTCCGAGGGCTCTCTAAGAAGTCGTGCTCAGTAATTGTAATTTTGGATTTTAAAGGTTGTAATTTGTGTCTTCTCCATTGGAGTCATGTCGAGGTTCGAATGTTCACCTTAGTGCATTAGACTTCTTTAGATTCACTCATCCATGCAACTTCCCTTAATTCATCACCTATGCGAATTAGCGTTGGTAACCTAATTCTAGCACATTTACGATGATGTTCATGTTACGAACTAAAGAATAGGCCACAACTATTGGATGATCTGTGACCATTGGACGAGATCATAGCCATAAGTCTAAACCTATTCCTTAATTGGATTTATTTCTCTTACATACATACGGTAGCCGGATGAAGGTTGAATCTACTCTGTTGAACTCTGATTCTCCATTAAAATTGGAGGCTAAAGTACATGAAGCTATTATTTCTGCATTTGTCTTATTTTAAACATCTCCCCAACTCGGATCTGGATCATGTAGTTAGTTCTTTTCTTTATTTTCTTATAGTTAAATGTGACACAATCCAACACTCTCTTTTATCTATTCTTTTTTTTAGATAATTATAGAGCCAGATCTGGTAGCACAGATCTGGAGGTTTATCTCTCAGTTTAGACAAACTTCTCTGTGGACGATCTTGAAATACTTACTTTTAAAACTTGCTACAATTGGCCCTGATCTTGCAGGCCAGTGTTAGCCCTAATGTGCTGATATCCCTTTCATAAGTTAACATCCATATAACCTAGCATTCTTTAATTCTTTAATTTTTGATTCATAATGCACACAATTATGGCACACTTGGAGCAACAACAAGTTTTTGGCGCCGTTGCCGGGGAAGTTTGTTCTAAAATAGATAGACCTATGTTTATTTTCATTTATTTATCAGTCATTTATTAATTTTGTTGTTATTTTTATGCGGTACCGTAAAAGGAAAGGAAAGTTCTTAAATAGCTGTGTTTGCTTGTACCAAACTCTCTCGAGAGTTGTATGTTTGGCAGAGAACCCTCAATCTGAGATTCTCCGTTAAATTCGTGGTTGAAAGACTCCTAATAAACCGACATACATCACAGACATCTGCTGAAATGGGTGAAGAACAGAGATTGTTAAGAGACTACTTTGCCCCTGGTGCTTATAATTCCCCATTTTGCATTCAATTTCCCACAGTGGAGGGAAATTATGAAATTAAGTCCTCCACCATCCAAATGTTGCCTTCATTCCATGGATTGAGTAAGGAAGACCCTTACAAACACATTGATGAATTTCTGGCTTTATGCACAACATTTAACATAGCTGGACTGGGTCCAGAGGCAACCAAGCTTAGGCTCTTTCCTTTTTCATTAAAGGACAAAGCTAGAGCATGGTTATCTATGTTAGCACCAAACAGCATCACATCATGGAATGATTTGCAATGTCAATTTTTGTCAAAATATTTCCCAATGACTAAAATCAGCCATATCAGCAGAATTTTTATAATAAATCAAATTTTCAGCAGCCTAACCAACAACAAGCCATGCAGCAGTCTGCACCAGCCCCTGCCCCTCCTAGATCCCTGACCTTTGAAGAGCAGGTCTTGAGTTCACTTCAAAATCTTGGAACTCTGTCTCAGACTGTGAACCTTCACAGTCAGAGCATTAAAAAAATTGAAGAAACTCTGGGCCAACTCTCAAATTCATTGGCTAAGAGAGAAGAGGGTAAACTACCCAGCCAACCTGTGAACAATCCTAAGGGACAGTTCATGGTTGGAGAATCCTCAAATGGCCATGAGGAAATCAAAGCTGTGACTACTTTGAGAAGTGGAAGAATAATAAACAACACAGTGGGTAGTGAAGAGGAAAAAGATGAAGAACAAGTGAACAAATTTGGATAGCAATATGGTCATTGATTTACATCGAAAAATTCAAAAAATGAAAAAAAAATAACAAAATTGTTGAAAAGAAGAGGATGAGAATTTTGTTCCCCACCTTCCCTTTCCCCATGCAATGAAGTCGGTTTCTCCTTTTGATAAAGGAAACACAAAACTTGAGGAAATGATGGAGACATTCAAGCAAGTTAAAATTAATCTACCACTGCCTGATGCAATGAAGCAGGTCCCTGCTTATGTAAAATTTCACAAAGAGGTATGCGCTCACAAAAGGCAATCTAGGATACATTTAGCCAAGAAGGCCTTTCTTTGTGGAGAATATCAACCAACTGCTATCAATTGCAACACCACCTGAGATGCAAGACCCTGGAATGCCCACGATCCGGTGCAGCATTGGGGGGCACACCATTGAAAAAGCCTTGCTAGAGCTGGGTGCTAGTGTCAACCTGCTGCCCTATTCTGTCTATGAGAAGGGAGGTTTGGGAGAATTGAAACCCACTCAAGTGGTGTTATTCTGACTATAATGATCCGAAAGGAAACCTATGGGGTTGATTGAAGATGTTTTGGTAGGAGTAGACAAGTTTTTCTACCTCATGACTTTTTGGTGTTGGACATGGAACCAACCAAAAGTACCACTTGCCATCCTGTCATTACAGGAAGACCATTCACAGCTCTGACTAATGCATGCATTCAATGCAGTGTCGGCATCATGGAGGTGTCTTTTGGAAATATGAAAGTTAAATTGAATGTGTATAATCGTTACTCAACCTCAATTCTCTGTGAGGAATGTTTCCATGTTGACATCATTGATGAGTGGTGGAGGAGTCTTTACAAACATTTCGCAAGGTAAAGACTCCACCACAGAATTTAAAATGATTGGGGATCCACCGAGAAAGAAGGAAAAGGAGATCAAATTTAACGGAGTCTGCTGTGCAAGGCACTCACCAGATCATCAAGTTCTCTCTCTTGGAGACTGCTCCTCTCCTCTTCCACAAGTTACCAAGGTACCTTTGCTGCCTCTTTTCTCAATGAATTGGAACTCAAACATCCCCCAAAAATCTGAAATATGTGTTTTGGGAGATCATCAAACACTACTGTGATTATTTCTTCCTCCCTTACAAAGGAGCAAGAAGAGGAGTCATGTTGGTAGTTCTAAACAAAGACAAGAAAGCAATTGGCTAGACCATTGCTGATTTAGGAGGAATAAGCCCAATTTGTATGCATGCATAAGATCCACTGGAAGAGGATGCCAAGCCTTCTAGAGAAATGCAAAGAAGGTTGAATCCTCACATGCAAGAAGTGGTAATGAAGGAAGTTGTCAAGCTGCTAGAATCTTTGGGGTCATTTACCCCATTTCAGATTCTGCTTGGGTAGCACCCACAGGTGGTGCCTAAGAAATCTGGCATCAACATTATAGCGGTGAATCAGTAAACTTATGTCCACCAGGACAAACAAGCTGGATGGAGGGTGCATAGACTACAGAAAATTAAATACCATGACAAGGAAAGACCATTTCCTCCCCTTCATTGACCAAATCCTTGATAAGCTTGCAGCAAAGCTTACTATCGCTTCCTTGATGGGTACTGGTTACAACCAGATCCTGTACCCACAAGACCAAGAAAAGACCACCTTCACCGCCTTTGGCACTTTTGCCTATAGGAGGATGCCCTTTGGTCTTTGCAATGCCCTGCTACTTTTCAAAGATGCATGTATGCCATCTTTTGACATGATTGATCAATTCATGGAGATCTTCATGGATGACTTTTCAATTTATGGAGACTTTTCCCAATGCTTACACCACCTCAAGTTGGTGTTGCAAAGATGTGAAGAAACCAATTTGGTTCTAAGTTTGGGAAAAGCGTCATTTTATGGTCACCCACGGCATCGTCCTAGGACATGTGGTCTCCCATAGAGGCATAGAGGTGGCCCAAGCAAAAACTGATCTAGCTGGACATTTGGCTCCTCCCAATCATAAGCAAATCGAGGTTTCTTAGGGCATGCAGGATTTTATAGGAGGTTCATCAAAGATTTGATAAAATTTCCAAGCCACTGTCATTCTTTGTGTCAAGATGTTCCTTTTGTGTTTACTAATGAATGCATGCCTTTGAGGTCCTTAAGAAATGTCGATTTCAGCTCCCATCTTCGATCCTGACTATTCGGTGCCCTTTGAGTGATGTGTGATGCATCGACTATGCCCTAGGAGGCTGTCCTAGGACAGTAGAAAGGATAAGCTTCCCATGTCTTAGCTTGTGCCAGCAGATCCATGATAGATGCCCAGCCCAACTACACAACGAGTGAGAAAGAGCTGCTGGCCATTGTGTTTGCATTGGAAAAATTCAGGACTTATGTTTTAGGTTCACAAATTGTGGTGTTTACTGACCACTCTGCCCTAAAGTACCTTCTGCCTAAGAAGGATACCAAGCCAGTTAATCGTGGATCCTCCTATTACAGGAGTTTGATCTCTGATTAAGGATAAGAAAGGAGTGGAGAATGTGGTGGTGATCACTTATCCGTAATTCTCAACACCGAGGATGATAGCTTACCCATTAATGAATCATTTCGATGAGCAACTTTTGCCATCAATACCCTGATCCTTGGTTTGCAAACATAGTCAACTTCTTGGCTATTGGATGATTCCTCAACATTGGAATAGAATGGATAAAGATCTTTTCTTCTCACAAGTTAAACATTTCATTTGGGAAGATCCTTATCTATTCAAGAATTGTGCGAGACCAAGTGATCGAAAAGTGTGTCGGACCATGAATTCCACGGCATATTGTCAATGTGGAGGCCATTTCTAAAAGTTGCAAAAATTCTGCAGCAGTGGTTTCTATTGGCCCACAATCTTTAAAGATGCCTTACAAAGATCAGAATCTTGCCGTAATCTTGCCAAAAAAAGCAAGATTTCCAAAAGAAACTCAATGCCCTGACCAATCACAGTAGTTGAGTTGTTTGATGTTTGGGGCATAGATTTTATGGGCCCTTTCCCCTTCTAATGGAAACAATTTCATCTTGGTAGGATTATGTCTCCAAGTGGATTGAGGCCATAGCTACCAAATCCAATGATCACAAAGTGGTTTTAAGATTCCTCAAAGACCACATTTTTCCAGATTTGGATTCCCAGAGCCATCATTAGTGATGGGGAAGCCACTTTACAGTGCTTTGACTCTCTATTAAAAAAGTACTCATCACTCACAGAGTAGCCACTCCCTATCATCCACAAACCGGATGTGGAGATTTCAAATAGAGAGATCAAACACATTTTGGAAAAAAGCTGTGAAGAAGGACGAAAAGGATGGTCCTTTAAGCTTAATGATGCTTTGTGGGCATCTGTAATCGCCTACAAGACTCCTATAGGATGTCCCCTTTCGAGATCGGTTTATGGCAAGGCATGCCATCTACCAAGAGAATTAGAATATAAGGCCTTGTGGGCAATCAAAACTTTTAATATGGATCTAATCATGCTTTGGTAACCACAGGAAGCTTCAACTCACCGAATCGGAAGAACTGAGGATGGATGCCTACACTAGCTCCAGTTGTACAAAGAAAAGGTTAAATCATTCCATGATAGGAGCCTCATGAGAAAAGAGTTCATACCGGGGTCCAAGGTATGGTTATTCAACTCTAAACTTAAATTCTTTCGCAAATTGAGATCCAGATGAGAAGGGCCATACACATCATCAAGGCCTCCCCTCGAGAGCTGGATATTTGGATCCCAAGGATGGAAGACTACTCAAGGTAAATGGTCGAGGCTCAAACCATGCATTGAAAACACCTGAGAGCCCTTGCCACCTATCATCATGAATCTCCAAAAATCGATGGTAGAAAAGTGTATAATATGTTTGTACAACATTGTTTTTACGATTTTCTTTGTTTACATCTATTTTTCTTGTACGCATAGTGTAAATACACTTCAAAGTTCAAATCGCAAAGTAAAAAGTACTTTTCGAAAAGTCCAAAGTTCTATTCGAATTGATTCTGGAGCTGTAATGAACTACTCGAAAAGAACCATGTTCTGTTCGAATAGTTAAAATTTCCTTTTCGAATAGAAAATCTGGGGAGAAGTCCTTTGCGAAAAGATCTTTCTGGAGCCAAATCCATTTTGAATAGACATACTGAAGCTCAGTTCTTTGCGAACTACACTTTCTCAAGATTTTTTACCTTTCGAAAGACACTTTTGGCATTAGATTTTCTGTTTTAGGAATTTTAGTTTCAAATTCTATTTTTAGATTGCTGATTTTTTTCTTTCTTCGGTTAATGTGTCCTCGTTTTACTAATTTTTGTCATTTTTCTGTGAGTATAGTTAGTTTATAACTTTGTTTTCCTATTTTGCATTCACAAATTCAGTTTTTGTATCAACACTTTTCTTTTTCTTTTTTAACTTTGTATTCAGTCCCTTACCTTGCTTTTACTATTTCTCTGTTATTAGCATTAGTTTCCTTTCATTTGCATAGTAATCCTTCTATTTGTTAGATTTTATTTAGCAGTTCTAGCATTGTTTTGTTGATTTTCTTGCATTTGTATATCCTGCTTTTCCATTTCCTTGCTCATATCTTCGGTTTTACATTTTTATTTTCTCACGATATAGTTTAGATTTTTTACATTCTTAGTTTTCTTTTTCTTCTTTTACCCCGCCCTAGTCTCTCATTGTCTAGAACATTGAGGACAATGTTCATCTTAGGTTTGGGGTAGGTATGCCAATGAAATAAGTTAATGCTTGATAGCTTATGATCAGCAGAATTTTGAAAATGAAGTAATCTCACACTGTTTTTTTTCAAATGAGGAAGTTAAAACTTTTAAAATTAATTTCTAGTATAATTCTAATACTTTCATGAAGTGAATGTCAGAAAATTTCCAAAATAAAAAATTGATGTTTTAGTAAACCTAAAAAGAGAGAAAACAGTGATGATATACCTCAAGAATTTGATAGAAAACCACACCCAAGGAGATTTGGGCTCATTGAAATGTATTCTTTAGAGGTATGAATTGGCAATTTTTCTCGCTCTAGGGACTGTTTGAACTCGCTTGTTTTCACTAGAAGTTACACATATCCAAGTTAAAATATCTTGACAAAGAATCATGATATTAAAGACATGATGTAAGGCCTCCTTTGGACAGTTTGAACTTCAAAAACCCAACCTTTTCAAAGCGCCCTTGATACACACCAATTGAGCTTTATAAATCAAGATTTCTTTGAAACCTCATCAACCTCATTTAGCCTAACCCTCACTGAGAATTCGAAAGGTAAAGGAAAGAAAGTCAAGAAAGGTGAGTTGGGTAACAGTTTGGTAAAAGAAAAAGAAAAATAATTGAAGGCAATGATGTATCAGCAGAAGAAATGTGGCATTCCAGTCAATGTTGATGTAAAAAAAAAAAAAAAAAAAAAAAAAAAAAAAAAAAAAGAAGAAAAGAAAAGGAGAAGGCATTTCATTGGAAGTTTGAAAAAGAAAGAGAAAAAGATGGCCACTTTGGCTCTGAAAATTCAAAGAAGAAGATGAAATTGTGCTGAATTGAAGAAGGTGTGTCTATCACCTCCTTACCTTGACTGACTTCTCAATTTTGAACTCCATTCCACCCCTTTATTCTTGATAAATTTCACCCATAAGCCACATTACAACCCAAGTTAAAGTCCTTCGATCGGTGATGGATTGAGTGTCACATGGAGATAAGGATTTGTGTAATCTATGGTGAAAAAGTAGTAAATTCAATGAAAAGCAATGCCTATGCTCTACAATCCTATTTGAGGAATGTAATTGCTCTTGAGTCATGTGAAATAGTGCAACCCTCATATTTACATGGTGAGTGAAAACCACGTGAGAGTTGAGTTTGAAATCAAATTATTTGGGGTAACATCAAAACTGAATTCTCAAATAGAAGGCAAGCTTTTCATTAATTTTTCTTGTAAAAACTTTTTGACACCAACTGAGTGAATGGTAAAGGAATTACAACAGAATTTTAGTTTTGAACTGATGTTTCTTAAAAAACTACTTACAACCTAACTGATGCAGATGTGAATAATCTGATTGGATAAAAGTTTGCTTTAACAGAACTGCATTGATCTTAACTGATTTATTGGAGAAGTTTGTGGGTACCTTCACTGAAAACCCTCAGGAGACTTCACTCCTCCACAGGGATCACCTAGGGGTTTAAAAGGCTTGTTGCATATGCTAAATGCACCTGTGCTTCCTACAAAAGTGGCTCTTTATTTTGCTTTTACGTTTCTTTGCTCAGGGACTAGCAAAGCTTAGGTTTGGGGGTGTGTTAAGTAGTGAAAAATACCATTTTTCACCCCTAAACATGAGCCTTGAAAGACCCTTGAGAAGACTAAATAAGTGCTTTAGTGTGCATTTTACAGCTAACCAATCAGACAGGTCCAAATCTGAAAAGCATCCCAAAAAGATCAAAAAGTCGTGACTCATGTCAAGTTTAAAGAAGGAGTGAAGAAACACAAAGAATGGCTAAAGAGGGTCTAAAAGAGCGGCATAAAGACACGAAGCAAGAGAGAGCCGTTCGCAAAGAAAAAATCAAGTTAAAAGTCAATTCGCAAAGAAGAATGGGAGCCTAGAGTTCAATTCGCAAAGAACTTCTACTATTCGCAAAGAACTTGCACTTTTCGTAAAGAACCTTGAACTTTGCGAAAAGAAGAAAACACTCCTCGAAAAGAAGATTAAACTTTGCGAACAGAGCTTCAGAAGTCATTGAACTTTGCGAAAAGGACTAAAACTCCAGGTGTAGCTTTCGAAGAGCATCTGAACTCCTCGAAAAGAAGATTGAACTTTGCGAACAGAGCTTCAGAAGTCATTGAACTTTGCAAAAAGGCCCCTGAACTCTGCGAAATGGCATTCTGGGGATTTGCAGCTCGTCCGAAGGGTATTTCAGGAAACTTTGCACGCGCCCCAATGCAATCAAAAGACCAGGAACATTCCGGAAGGTTCCAATCCAGATTCGCAGCCATATTCCAACCCATGTGAGTGCCCAAAGTTAAATTACGGCGGAAACTTCCGGAAGCTCAAGCAAATTTCAAACCCATAATGAAATTGATGCTTCGCACCGATTGGCGAACGGATCAGAGCATTTCCATTGGCCAAAACAGATCTGGATCCCCGTGCTCAACCCTCATTGGGCAATCCAGATCTAAAGCATTCCTGATTGGTCAATCCAGCCATGCGCAGGATAGAGGAAAAAGTATAAATAGAGAAGCCATTCGCCCAAATTGGGTATCCAGATTTTAGAGTTTTCATCTCTTTTTCCCTCATTCCGGTCAGATAGCTTATCTGAACCCCCTGTAATCCCTTCTTGTAGTTTACCTTTGAGAGCCATTGTGAGTGATTTGTACTTCCAAGTTCGGATTCAAGACTGTAAGTCTGAGGGCTCTCTAAGAAGCCGTGCTCTGTAATTGTAATTTTGGATTTTAAAAGGTTGCTGTAATTTGTGTCTTCTCCATTGGAGTCATGTCGAGGGTTCTGAATGTTCACCTTAGTGCATTAGACTTCTTTAGATTCACTCATCCGCATGCAACTTCCCTTAATTCATCACTATGTAATTAGCGTTGGTAACCTAATTCTAGCAGCATTTACAGTGATGTTCATGTTCTGAACTAAAGAATAGGCCACAACTATTGGATGATCTGTGACCATTGGACAGATCATAGCCATAAGTCTAAACCTATTCCTTAATTCGGATTTATTTCTCTTACATCTGTGCTGGTAGCCAGATGAAGATTGAATCTGCTCTGTTGAACTACAGATTCTCCATTAAAATTCAGAGGCTAAAGTACATGAAGCTATTATTTCTGCATTTGTCTTATTTTAAACATCTTCCCAACTCGGATCTGGATCATGTAGTTAGTTCTTTTCTTTATTTGCTTATAGTTAAATGTGACACAATCCAACACTCTCTTTTATCTATTCTTTTTTTTAGATAATTATAGAGCCAGATCTGGTAGCACAGATCTGGAGGTTTATCTCTCAGTTTAGACAAAATTCTCTGTGGACGATCTTGAAATACTTACTTTTAAAACTTGCTACAATTGGCCCTGATCTTGCAGGCCAGTGTTAGCCCCAATGTGTTGATATCCCTTTCATAAGTTAACATCCATATAACCTAGCATTCTTTAATTCATTAATTTTTGATTCATAATGCACACAATTATGGCACACTTGGAGCAACAACACTTGGCTATCATATCATTGATATACACTTCAATCTCTTAGTGCATCATGTTGTGAAACAGTGCGATCATACCTCTATGGTACGTTGCTTCGGCATTCTTCAACCCAAATGGCATAACTCTATAGCAAAAGGTTCCCTAAGGAGTGATGAATGTAGTCTTCTCTCGATCTGCCTCTACCATCTTTATCTGATTTTATTGTGAGAATCCATCCATAAAAGAAAACATCCCGTGCTTAGCAGTGTTATCGACCAAGATGTCGATGTGCGGTAATGGGAAATCGTCCTTCGAGCTTGCCTTGTTCAAATTACAGAAATTGATACACATGCAGACCTTTCCTACCTTCTTCAATAAAGGCACAATATTGGCTAGCCACTGCGGGTATTTGGATACCATGAGAAACACCTTGTCATACTGCTTGATGACCTCGTCTTTGACTTTCAACATCCACTCGGGTTAGAGACGTCTCAGCTTCTGCTTAACCGGCTTCATATCAGGGTAGAGAGGTAACTCATGCTCGACCAAATCAGTATCCAGAGAAGGCATGTCCTCGTATGACTAGGCAAAAATTTCTTGGTATGACTGAAGGAAGTCAATCTTAGAGAGATAGCGACATTCTGATCTTGGTAACTCCAGAAATGTCCTCAGTCCCAAGATTAGCGTCCTCGATTTCTTTAACAATGGGGGTGGGGCCATGCTCAAATTTGGTAAATCGGTCAAGGAGCTCATTGGGGAGTTCCTCTAAAGGGCTAAAGGGATATCCTCGTCCAGACTCATAACACCTACCTCTCCTTGTATTTCTACAGGGAAGGGTTTTTTTTTTTTTACGTGGGACGGCTATTTCAATTAAGGCATCTTTTTGCAGGATTTTATTTAGAATTTTAAATGACAATATTTTTGGACTTTAGATTTTTTCAATGTTTTTGAGGTTTTATATTTTTCCAATGTTTTTACGATTTTATATTTCTTCAAAGACGGACCCTTGGCAGCGCGAGTCTATGTATATACAAGGTATTGCCTTCCAAGGGCTTATCTCACTTTTTATAGGTTGTTTTTTTTAGAAAATGGGTGCTGCCAAATGTTAGGCCACTCCTCGCTTCTAGGGTTTGGGGCAAAGATACCCAATTGCATACCTGAGGGACCGCTCCTTTACCTGATTGGATGGAGGGGGCTGACTGATATGGCTCATTGGGGTCAGCTTCCATCATGTTGATCCCCATTAATGTCAATACCATTTTGTGGTGATTTACCACAAGGGGAGTTTGTTCAGATAGTAGTCATCGTTCTTTGAAAAGGGACAACACGGTCAAATCTATCTCCAGGCTAGGAAGGGTAATGTGAGGATTGGTGGGGTGAACTAGTGTTGTGGGCTGGTGTGGGGTTAATCGAGTTTCCCCATTTCGGTCAATCTTCACAACCCCAGTGCTTACAAATGATTCCCTGCTGTGTGGTCTAGGATGAGGCTTCTCCTCTTCCAAGTGTATCCCCCTAGCTCTTACAGCCGCCGTCTCACAGGCCTTCTCCTTGGCCTCTCGAACCTCTTTCTCTGTGGGCTTGTAACCTACCCCAAAATGAACTTTTTGTCCCTTCACTATTACCGGCTCTCTTCTACCCTGCAATCTGGGCCCGAGTCCTCTACCTTTTTTATAGCCCAATTTCTAGAGCATCGCCACTACTGCTTATGTTCTATTGTCGGTTTTGGAGACTATATTTTTTAGAGGTTCTGGGCCTACTGCTAACACCTCATATTCAAAACTGTGGAGGTCGGTGTCTTCCTCAATATGTGGTACATCCATTACTTTGGGATTTTCGGTGCTTTGGGTGACCTTGTCTTTGTCGTCATGCCCTTCACCAATGATGGTGATCACCTTTTGCCCAGATATGAATTTTAATTTTTGATGGAGGGTAGAAGGTATCACCCCAATCACATGCAACCAAGGGCATCCTATTAGCAGATTAAATGAAGATTTGATATCCATCACTTGGAAAGGTATGGAAAAGGTCATGGGCCTGATTACTAACTCAAGGTCGGCCTCTCCCATTATTTCTCTTCTTGTGTTATCAAAACCCCGAGCACTTGTTCTTATCGGCCTCAGCATACAAGGGTCCACACTGATTTTGGTGGCAGTTTGCAATGGACACACATTCAGAGCCAACCCGTTATCAATTAGAACTAAGGGAATTATCATGTTCCCGAATTCGATAGTAATATTGAGTGATTTAGCATGACTGTTTCACTCCTCTAGCAGATCTGCGTCCGAAAATGAAATGGCATTGGGTGCCATTACGTGTCAAATTATTTACCCAACTTCATCTGGGCTCACCTCCTTGGATACATGAGCATTCTTTAACACTCCCATTAAAGCTTGAAAATAGAGTGGGGACATCATTAATAGATTCCAGACTGTGATATGAGCCGACATTCTTCTTAGCTGGGTCTCAAGGATGTGCTCCCGGCTCATCTTTTCAAGCGGGTGGACTACATTGTCTTTCTTTCCGTCCAACCATGCTGGTGTTGCTACTGTTGCTATTGCTATTATCATTGCTGTCTTGAGCTGTTTCGAGATCTTTCCCGATTTGGAAATGAAGTCCACGGCCCTTTCTCTATTGCTGCTGTTGACATTAACATTGGTTTGTTCATAGCTCAGCGGGACCTGATGAGGATCATAGGTTGGCCCCGTGATCTGGAATGGTAGGGCTGCTGGCTCTTGACGTGCGTGTGCTAATGGCTCAGGCCAGGTAGGTAAGACTTGGTTTACCTCAGTGAAGGATGGTTGGGTGGCAAATTGGGCCAGGTAGGGGTGGTGAGGTTTAACGGTGGTTGCATCGAGGGTAATGGGGTGGGAGTAGGCCATTGGTAGCTAATGGGTGCAGGTGGATTGGGCATTTGATGGGCCATTAGGCAATTGATGGGGGTGGTGGAGTTTGCAGGCGGGTGACTCCGGGGTAATGGGGTGGGCGTAGGCCGTGGATAACAGACGGGTGCGGGTGGAGGATTGGGCGTAATTTAAGGGGGTGGTGGAATATGGTTGGTATGCATTTATTTATACGTAATTGATGAGTGTGGGTGCTAGAAAATAGGCCCTATGATCTAGGGGCTCAGCTTGTGATGTAGGAGTGGGGAAATAATCTGCCAAATTTAGGGGTTCAATTACCCCAATAATTTTTTCTTCTTGGTCTCTCCACCTTGGGGCCATGAAAGTTTCCTAGTTATAAATGAAGTCTGACAGATCAAGCTCCAATTCTTCTTCAGATTCCTCTACTATCCCTGTGGTTGGTTTGGGACTTGCTATTCTGGTAGGGTGTGGGGGCAAAGGCACCTGGTGAATATTTGTGTGCCGGTTCATTTGGGTAGGTGCAGGGGGAATGATCTTCCCAGCATCGATTAAGTCCTGGATCGCGTGCTTTAATGGGAAGTAGTGATCAATTTGGTGACCCGGACCCTAGTGGAAATTGCAATGAGTATTGGGGTCAAAATTATATCTGATCGGATTGGGAGGAAGTCATAGTTAGAGAGTAGTTATTAATCTCTTTTCAATTAACAGAGGTAAAAGTAGACTCAGAGATTGCCCCAAGGGCATAAAGACTCGATCATAATGGGCTCTCCTCTCTGGGGTCATTTGCATCCCCTACCCATTCCCTCCTCTTTGTACTGGCCCTGTCCCAACTGGAGCTGGTTGTGCTACTTTAAATTGGAAGGGGGCTACATTGTTGTTGTTGGTCCAGGTGTTTGCAACATTCTGTACCTCTGCCCCTATTCTTCTATCATTTCTCTAATCAGAGAACCTCCTAAGCTCATTGGGCTCCCTGGATGCATTCTTGTTCAACCACCCTTCCCTGATGGCGTCCTCACAGCGGTTGGCATTTCTTACCAAGTCAACAAAACTGGACTGCTGCTGGTATACCAAAAAATCTTAAATCACTGGCAAGGTATTTTTCAAGATCATTTCTATCTACTTGTCATCAGGTATTCTATTTCTTACTTGAGCTGCTAATGCTCTCCAATGCCCTAGTAATCGCTGAAGATCTCATTGGGGTTTTACTTCAATCTGGCAAGATCTGACTTGCGTGGCTCAATGTCTATATTGTAGACATATTGCTCCTGGAATAAGTTGGTTAGATCTTTCCATATTTTAATCATGGACGGTTCAAGATACGTGAACCATCTTAAAGTTGGGCCGATTAAACTTTTCAGGAACACTTTGATGAGGATCGTTCATCTCCGTTGTATTGGCTCATGTCCCCACAATAGGACTTAAGGTGTGCAATAGGGTTGCTTGTGGCATTATATTTATCAAAGATCGACATTTTGAATTTAGGGGGTAGGGAGATCTCATCAAATAGGCACAAGTCTGTGAAGTCTACGGCATGGATTTTAGCACCACCCTTCTTTAATAACTGCTTCTGGATCTTGTCCAACTGTTCCCTCAATTTTTCTGATTCTTTGGACATGGGGGTCGTCTTCTCAATTGTGAGTTTGGACTCACTCTGGGTTGTCAGGGGTGGGGTAATTACAGGTGGAGGACTATCATTGGTCAATGCCCCGACGTAGGCCCCACTATTTTTTATCTCATCCTCCTCATATTGCTGATCTACGTAGGGTGCAGTGAGGACAAGATTTTCTTGTTAATGCATGGACTGGATGGGGTTGGATTTGATGTGGGTCGAATGGGGCCCTTGAATGTAAGGGAAGTGTTGTTGGGTGATGAGGTGAGTTGTAGTTTGGTTTTGGGACGGGGCCTGATAGGGCCATTGGACATGGGGAAGGTTTGGAGATGGCCTTGGGATGTGAGGCCATGGGAAAATTGGGGTTGATATAAGGCATGGGTTTGATCGGGGTATGAGGGTTGTGAATGGGCGAGATTTTGGAGAAATTGTGAAAGGTATAGGTGTGAGGCTCCAAGGTTAGGTTGGGCTTGGGTTTGGGCCATGAAGCCTTGGGGGGTTGGGCCACACAGCCTTGGTCATGATAAGTTTGGGCCACGAGCCATTGATGTGTTTGGGCCATGGGCCCTTAGTGGGTCTGGGCCATGGGCTGGGCCATAGGCCCTTGATGGGTCTGGCCCATTGGGCCTTGATGGTCTGGGCCATGGGTCCTTGGTGGGTCTAGCTCATTGGGCCTTGATGGGTCTAGGCCATGGGCATTTGATGGGTGTGGGCCATGGGCCTTTCGTGGGCCTAGCCCATTGTGCCTTGATGGGTCTGGGCAATGAGCCCTTAGTAGTTCTGGGCCATGAGCCCTTAATGGGTTTGGCTCATTGGGCCTTGATGGGTCTAAGCCATGGGCCCTTGGTGGGTTTGGCCCATTGGGCCTTGATGGGTATGGACCATGGGCCCTTGATAAGTATGCGTTATGAGGTTTTGGGCCATGGGGGCTTGGGACATGTGGGGAATAGAGGTTTGGGCCATTGGGCCTTGAGGCATGTGGGTAATGGGAGATTGAATGGTGTGGATGATGGGGGGTTGATGGGAGTCATGGGAGAGTGAGGCATGGAGGCCTGATAGGGTATGAGATGGATCTATGGGTTTGTGGTATGGATGAGAGGGAATGTGTTGAGAGGCCTTCCACTTATTATAGGCTTGAACCATTTCTTCCATCAGGGCCATGGAAGGGGGATCGGATGGAGACAGGTTATTTGAGGGGTGATGGGGTATAGACGAGATGGATGTGGAGGATAAATTGGGCATGGCCTTGGTAAAATCGGGAATGACCCGGGTAGGGGATGGGATATGGGGTGGATTGGAGGAATGGTGGGGCATCGGAAAAGGGGGATGGGTTGGGAATGTATGAGGATGATGAAGGATAAGGTGTGGGTGTTTCGAAAAAACCAAGCATGGCCCTGGTAAAAATGGGCATGACCCGGATAGATGGGGGGATTTGTGGGGGGTTGGATAGGGTGGAGGTGACATATGTGAATGAGGGCGGATCGAGTCTATGTGGAGAAGATGGAAAATGGGGCATGGATGTCGAAGCGGAAAATTGGGTTGGGTTTGTCATAGATGGGGATGGGAAATGTGTCAGATTTGGCATGGATATGGGAGGGGGCATGGGCATGGATTGTGAGAAAGATGGGGAATGGGGAGGTTGATTTTGGAGATTTTGGGAAGTGGTGGTTGAAAAAATGGAGGCACCAATGGACCAGGTAATTGTAAATGGGGATAGGGTAATGGGGATAGTGGTAAAAATAACTCCCGAATGGGAATGGGTTGGTGAATGTGGTGGGGATGAATCGGGATCGCCATAAGCCGGGTACACTACCCACAACATCGTTTGTTTGCGGGTTGGGTACGGGTGCCTTAGATAAGGCCCAAAAAAATTATCTCTTCCTTCCCCTACGGGATGATGGAGGGCAAGATGATGCCGTTATGTCGGCACCACAGACTCTATTTTTAATTTTTGATTTTAGTTTTTTTTTAGATTTTTATGAGTGAAAACAATGGTTCTGAAGCCTTTAATGTTCCCTTCTCGGGTGGCTTGCGTGTCCTAAATAGGACCCACGGCAACGATTATGAAGCACTTCGAAAGAATCAAAGGAAGACCTTTGATCTATTGAAGCCATAAAAATTGATGCAAACAACCCGATCCCCCGAAATGAATCAAAAGAAAGTCACCTTCTTTTGATCGGTGAGGGTGTATTGGGTGTCGGCGATGGCGGGGCCTAAACAGTGGCACTAAGATACTAATCGGGGGATTCGGGATTTGGAAAAGGCTATTGATTCGGACTGGGGCTGCTTAGAACTAACCTGGGGCAATTACTAGTGGCGCCAAAGCAAAGGGTCCATATTTAAAGCTGGCACAACTAATAATTACGCCAGTGTATTGTTGGGGCATTTTGCATTGGCGCAACTAATAGTTGCGATTAGTTGCGCCAGAGCAATATGGCTCTCAAGTTTGTTTGGCAGTAGCAACTTTAGCTCAGAATTGGTCTCCAAACTAGTTTTTTGTGGAAGCTGGGCTTTCGGAAACTGACTGATTTTTAGTGAATCGCTCTCTCCTTACTGAACCTAAGGGTTTGAGTCCGGTATAACTCGCTTGCGCACTCTCTAAAGGGTTTTAAGCTTGAAGGAATAGGTGACCCACCCGATATACCTCCGGCACAAGGGCCTTCTCAGATACTAGTTGGGTTAGGACTTTTCTCGATCATCACCACTAGGGACTGCCACCATACTAAGACCCGGGTGGTTATATGTGTGCCTAAACCCAACCCTTTAAAAATCTACCCCGCAAAAACAAATTGATTAAGTTTCCTATCTTGGTTCAATTTTAATTTTTTTAAAAGCCTTTTTTTTTATGGAAGTTTTCTTTAGTTCAAAGATCGGGGACCCGTGCCGCCACTACGAGCCGGCATCCACTGTTAGGATATGTTTGCACAAGTAGGCTTGCCAATCGGCTAAGGAACTTTAAATGATGAGAATTTAAAGAAAATTAAAAGATAATGCGCAAGTAGGCCCGCCAATCGGCTAAGGTACTAAAATGACGGAAAAGTAAAGAAAATTAAAATACAATGTGCATGTAGGCCCACCGATCGGCTAAGGCACGAAAATGACGAGAAAGTAGGGGTGAGTAAAAATAAATAAAAAATAATATAAAAAGTAGCAAAAAGTTTAGTAAAATAAAAAATAAATGGCCAAATTTCAAGGAGAAGATGTACAAGCTATCCCCAGCAGAGTTGCCATCTGTGCAATCGTAAGATTTTTTTGACGATCTCGTTGCGACGATGCGCTCGCTAACAAAATTATAGAGTCACCAGCCAGAGCTTTTGGTGTCGTAAGAAACCTATATCATTTTTATAAGCACCAAAGTGTCACAAATATGACTCTGAATCCAGTCTACACCAAAGGTTCTTGGGTAGGGGCTTCGGTTATCGATCGAAAAGGTGTTAGGCACCCGATGAACCCGCTTAATGCGGTCTCTACTTATGGCCAAAATAAAAATAAAATAAAAATAACACAAAGGTCCTCTTCTTGCCCAAAGGGCCCTAAAATCCTATTTGTGCCCCTCCGTCTCTACTAAAAAGTCGGCGACGTAACGACACAAATCAGAGGATGAAAGAAGAACTACAAGAGATAGGAGAAGAAAGGGGAGAGCCGGAGCCCTTGGGCCCTTGTTGCACCGTTGGAGAGCCTTGCGTAGGCTTGCTTTGATGAGCTCTTAATAGCTTGTGTGATGAAAAATAGGGTTCTAAATCCTAGGGCTTGATGGCTAGGAGGTATAGAAGGAACGCAAAGGGGTAACACATACCTAAACTAAGGTTTTTAGATGAAGGATAAGGATTGGAAGAAAGTTGGGAAATCAAGAATTTGTGTGAAAAATAGTTCCAAAGGGAGAAAGATTTTCTCACTCTAAGCTCTTTCTCTCTTAAGCAATTTTTCCAACCTTTAATCCAAGGGGAGGGGGGCTCTATTTATAGGAAAAGGGTAGGTTAGGAGGCTACTTAGATGCTAATTAGAGTTATCAATTAGATAATGAGAAATCTAAGGTTTTTGGGGTTTTTTAGAGCTTGGAGAAGAGGGATTTAAGTTTAATGGTAGATGATAGGGTGGTGACTTGAATGGTGAAAGGGAGATAACCTAAGCTAATAGGGTCACTAGAGTCCTAAAGAAACACACCCCAGACTTTGGGATAGTCCACAAGTCAAACCCCCAATATCAATTTTGGCCATTTTTTGAAGGAAAACAAGGCCCAAACTATTGGAAGTTGATGACCCGCAGGGGCCCACCCCGGTTTTACAATTTCCTGCATAAATCTGTGATCTTCATTTCACCATAACTTTTGATGTAGAACTCTGATTGAGGCGATTTTTAGCTTGTTGGAAAGCTGGGAAATCCTATTTCCAATGGTATATAACCCAGCTTCAGAAGAGATTTGTGTAAATCTTATCATTTCTCTCTTTAACCACTGCTCAGGAGGGTTCGAAACTAGCTCTATGGGTCCAATTTGGTAATTTTTTATACAAATCCACGATCTTCATTTTGCCATAACTTTTGATGAACAACTCCAAATTAGGCAATTCATTATTCATTGGAAAGATAAGAAGCTCTACTTTTTAATAGTATTAATTGTAGGTTGAGAAACTATTTAAAAACAAATTGGCACCCCACCTTCTAACCACTCTTTAGGGGGTTCGAATCGTGCCTGAGAAGGGTTCTAATAGGTCTGGGAAGTCAATGGTTGATTCCTAAGAGTTTGGGATGATTCTTAAGGATTTTGAAATGATTTCTAAGAGTTTGGAAAATGCTTTCGAAAGCTCGGGGATACGCCTTTCTCGAAGTGTGTTTCGATCGAGCCTTGGGCCAAATTTGGGTGTCTATATCTGTGCGTATCACTTGTTTAAATTCCTCATATTTTGAATTATAGGTGAACTGATGCTCTGTGTATTGACAACTGACTTGATGATGCTACATTTTTTTTTTTTAACTGTGTCAATGAGAAGTTTGTGGGTACCTTCACTTAAAACCCTCAAGAGACTTCACTCCTCCACTAGGGATCACCTAGGGGTTTAAAAGACTTAATGCATGAGCTAAATGCATTTGTGTTCTCTACAAAAGTGGCATTTACATTTTCAGAATAGTTGTTTAAATTTTGCTTTACTCAGGGACTAGCAAAGATTAGGTTTGGGGGTGTGTTATTCACTGAAAAGTATCACTTTTCACCTCTTAACCTAGCCTTTGCTGAACCTTGAAGCTGACTAATAACTTTTGTTTAGCTTGTTTTGTAGATTAGTAATAACTTATGCAGCTTAACATAAAGTCCATGCCTTTGGTGCCAAGAAGATAGATAATTTAAGCAAAGAATGACAGCTAAGCCAAAGACTGATGGAACACCATGGTGGTACACACCATAGTGACTATTTTACATGTTATGATGGACCAAGGAAGTCAAACAGGTGAAAGATGTATAGATGAGAGTGGAGGAAGCTATAATAGAAGCATGTACATAATAGCAGAGGAACAAAGGACTAATCTCACACAGTTGAGATGCTGCCTTGCGCGGTTCAAATTCACTAGCAAAGCTTCCTCGCACAGCCAAGACATGCAGTACACTAGAGCTTATGAAGAAATCACGCAGCTCAGTGAAGGGATTATCACAAAGCAGTCTCTCACGCAGCTGTTGCACACTTCAGCTGCAATCAACACTTAAAGAACTCGCGGAGCTCTCGCGCACTAAGCCTTCAAAAATACAGCTCGTGAAGCTCTTGTGAGGATCAAGCTTTAAAGCAGATGCGCTGATGTCCTGCTCACCTTATAATTATTAAATGATTAAAACAACAGATTAACTGTACAAATTATAGATGTAGGGAATCAAGGTAAGTAGGCAGTCCTGCAAGAACCAAGGCTGTTGCAGCAACTTTTAAAAGGTAAGTAAGGGTATGTCCATAGGGAAATGTGATTTAAACTATGATAAATCTCCAGATCTATGATAGATCTGACACTCTATCCTAATTTAAGCTAAACTAAAACATGAAAGAGGAGAGGTTATAGGATTTGTCACTTTACTATAAACTACAAAAATTGAATGCAGGTGATCTAGATCTGATCAAACACAGAGATGAGGTAAAATAGAGAAAAGGTTAAATTAAAAAGATGGAGAACAACAACTAAGGATTTTTGGTCTTTTACTAAAAATCAAAGGAATCAAAGGCAGTGTAGAGGACAGATCTGCAACAATCCTCCATCTGGCTACAAGCTCAGTTGCTAGGTATAATAATCTAATCTCCACTAATGAATCAAAGCAATCCTAAGGTTATGATTTGTCCCTTCTACTGGCAACTGATCATCCTAGAGATTGTTCCAATTCAAGGATCTCGATTAGAACATGTTAACCATTGCAGATATTGTGGGTGTCAGGCTACAATCTTCCCATTTCTAGGTGGCATCCATAGGAACATCCAATCCAGGGAAATCAAATGCAAAAAAGTGAAATATAGATTAGAATTACCTTTAAAAACCACAATTACATTGCAATAATACAACTTACAATTCTATTGTGCTCAGATCTACAATCTGTGCAGCATACAATCCCTTATAAAGCCTCTGAAACTCTCGATTTATAGCTCTAAACCTCACCCTAACTACTAAAAAGAGTTTAGCCAACCATGATTGGCTAAAGAGAGAATGGGGGAAGAAGGAAGAGAGAGGGAATTTATGGAGGAAAAATGGATCTCAAATTAAGCTCTAGTTCTCTCAAATTCTGGATGCTTTCGATATAATTTCTTTAAGCTTTTATACTCTTCTCCTCTCTTCTCAGATCTGTTTTAGCCAATCAGAGCCCAAGAGAATAATTCTATTATTCTGTGCTGCTGATGTGGCTGTTCTAGAAGCCTTTCTCCCATTGGTCCACAACTGGTAAGTACATGTGAGGCAGTTAGGGTTTCCATTCGCGCTCAGTTGTGTACCAATAATACCCTTAGGGATCACTGACATGCTTTGGGATGTGTGCACAAAATTCAGAAGTTGGCAGTTGATAAAAAAGGGGTTGAGAAGTTCCCAGTTCGAGTGTCGAGAGGTTCAGGGAACCTCTTGACAAGTTTTGAATATGCTTGTTCTTCATTTCGACAGGTTCTTGTGGATTTCGACAGGATTGGAAACATCTCGAGAGGTTGATTTGCACTCGTCGATAGGATTGGAGCTATTTTAACCTTTTGTCCAGTTCTTCATCTATCCTCTCGATAGGTTATAATCAACCTGTCGACTTGTTATAGAAAATCATGTCGACAGCTTTGTCAACTTATCTTGAGCTCTCGACAGGTTGGTTATACCTCGCAAGGATGAGCATAGCTTCAGGTGAGTTGTCGACAGGTTAGCTTGGACTAGTCGACAGGTTCAGCTAGACCTCTCGAGATGTATTTGGAACCTCTCGACTTCTCCTGCACCTTCAGGTAAGGTGTCGACAGGGTCTTTTACTGCACTTTCAACCTCTCGACAAGATCTGTCATCGTCTCGATCTCTTCACTCTCTTACCTCAAAACCTCTCAACAACGTAGCTCTTAAGCCCCACTACCTCTCGACAGGGTACAATACACTTCTAGAATCTCTCAATAGGTACTAGGGAGCTCTCAATAGCTTCATGTATAACATCCAACCTCTCGATAGCTTCATGAAACCTCTTGATATGTTGGCTTTTAAGCATCAGATCCTGTCGACAGCTAGAGCTAACCTCTCGACAGGTCTACTTTTGTGCTTCCACAACTAGCACACATCTTTAGTGTGTTGTTTTTCAGCTGTCCAACATTCAACATCCTCTTAGGGGATTCAATCTTTAATCCTTGCAGATGAACTTGGTCCCAAGCATTCCCAGTTGGGCGCACGACATTCTCATGAACTTCTAAGTCTCTGTGGACTGTTTGAATGGCTGGCCTTTGGGCTGTAAGATCATATGTTGTGAAGCAAATTGCTTCTTTGGCCATTTTAGGTGGATGTCTACACTAAGACTACAGTTTATTGCTTATCTAAAAAATACACTTAAAAGACATTATTAGTCAACTCAAGGGTCCACCAAAGGTTAGGTTAGGAGGTGAAAAATGGTATTTTTCACTGCTTAACACACCCCCAAACTTAAGCTTTGCTAGTCCCTGAGCAAAGGAGAAAGTAAAAACAATTATTGAAAATGAAAAATGCCACTTTTGTAGGGAGCACAGATGCATTTAGCATATGCTTCAAGCCTTGTAAACCTCTAGGTGATCCCTAGTGGAGGAGTGTAGTCTCCTGAGGGTTTACGGTGAAGTTACCCACAAACTTCTCCAATAAAATTAGTTAATATTAATGCAGCATATTAAAACAAAATTCAAGCAAAATAAAATTCATTCCACACCTTGTTCATTCAATTTCTAGAGGATTCTTAACAGGAAAATATCAATTTAAGACCAAAATTCTGCTATAATTCCTTCATAATCAATCAACTCATGTCAAGACATTTTGTATGAAAATCAATGCAGAGCTTACCATTAAATTGAGGACTATATTTTGATAATGCCCCCAACAAACCTAATTTCAGACCCAAGGCTCAGTAAGGCTATCACTCAAAATAGAATAGAAGGGTGTATCATTTCACACAACTCAAGAGCAGTTACAACCCTCAAATAGGACTGCAAGCATGAGCATGGACATTGCTCTAATTTCTGAAATTTTCTACATCTTTACACCATAGATAACACAAATCCTCATCTCCACATGATAGCCTCATCTATTTCAGACATCATCTATTTCAGATCAGTAAGGACTTTTATTGGGTTGTAATGTGGCTTATGGGTGAGTTTTATAAAAAAAAAATACAAGGGTAAAATGGGATTCAAAACTGAGAAATCAGTAAGGTAAGGAGGTGATTTGCAACTTTACAACATTCATTTTAGAATAACTCCATCTACTTTTTGAAAATTTAGAGCAAAAGTGGCCAACTTTTTCTCTTCTCTTCAATTTTTCAATGAAATGATTTCTCTTTCTCATATTTTTGTTTTGCTTTTCTATTTTTCTTTTCTTTTTGTATGCTTTTTGTATTTTTCTCCATTTTTTTTATGGGTTGGAATGCCACAACTATACATCAGATACACAATTTCTATCAAGTGTGTTCTCTTCTCCTTCCACCAACTATTAAACCACCTCTACCTTCTTCAACTCCTCCTTTTGAAATCTCAGGATAAGGGTCAGGCTGCATCAGGTCCCTGTGTTTTGGGCTCAAATTCTTTGGCTTTTGTCAAAGAAAAATTTAGATTTTCAAGGCTCAAATGGTGTGTATTAAGGGCAGTTCAAAGGTGGGAAATTTTAGGCTCAAACTGTCCAAAGGATTGCCTTACTTCATGTCCTCAATGTCATGAATGTTGTCAAGCTGTTTCAACTCGGATTTGCCTAACTTCTAGTGAGCAAAACTAGATTCAATCAGTCCTTAGAGCAAAAAAATTGTCAAAACACTCTTCAAAGAAAATTTCTCAGGCCCAAATCTCCCTAGGTATGGCCTTCCATCAAATTTTTTGGGGAATATCCTCACAATTTTCTCTCTTTTTAAGTTCACTAAGCATCAATTGTTTTTGGAAATGCTTGACATTCACTCCATGAGAAATGTTAGAACTGCAACACATTTCAATCTCAAAAAGTTTTTAATTTCCTCTATTTCGAAAATCAGGTGGGAAATCACTTTATTTACTTAATTTCTCTTAAAACTCTGTTACTTTAACATTAACTACTCTATGGGCAAGCCTGCCACACCCCCAAACCTATGAGGAGCAGTGTCCTCACTGATTTAAAGAGAGTGCATGTGCAGTAGGTTAAAATGAGACACAAAATAAAACAAAACACAGTAAGAAGCAGCATGAAACAAGGTAAAAATAATGAATGAAAGCACACAAGAAAAACAAGTAGAGATATGAAGCAAATGACACAAAATATACTAAAGAGAATTTTCATTGAGAACATAAAAAATATGTACAATGCAAGGAAAAAGAACTACAAAAAAAAAAAAAATTAATACAGAAACATCCTAACTAACTCTAAAATACTAGGTAAAAATCCTAAATACAAACTAAAGCTATTCCGAGACTGAGGTGAAGATGTCATCAGGGTTGTATCCACATTGAATAGCATAAGCTCTCAACTTAGCCTTCATCTTCTCTTTGTTGGTAGCTACCTCCTCAGACTGGGTGGCTGTCTCCTTTCCTTTCGCGGCTTGTTGAGAAGGGGAACTGGCAGTGGCTTGTGTAGGTGCTATGCCAGTCAGTTCGACTACTCTCCTTTCGAGGATTTCTGCCTTCTTTTCAGCTAGTGCAAGTTGACTCTCATATAATTTCGTAGTGGCCTTGTTGACTGCTTTGGAGACAGCCAACCTCTTCTCTAATCCATCAGCTCTTATTTTCTCTGAGGCTGTAATGAGCTTTTCAGCTTCTTATTGCAGTAAAATTTGTTGCCAGCCCTTGGATATCTTCATCATCTCAAAGTTGTAATCCACAGTCATTTGATTGATCTTAGCTTCATAAGGCATCTTAATTAATATGCGGAGGGCAGCCATTCCTCACACAACATCCCTTTTGAGGTAGGGGTTCTATTTCATGACATGGAGGAGGAGGGTAGAGTATAGAGGAGGATGGGAAAAGGAAGAGGTAGGGAGCATGGGCAGGACAGTACTGGCAGAAAGACAATCTAGCAGTGGAAAGGAAATGAAGGATGGCATGGGTGGGGTGGGGGCTGAGGGAAAAGTGTGAAGAACTTCAAGGTCAGGCTCAGTTTAGGTTGGACTGGAGGAGGTGAAAATTAGATTTTTAGCATCTGTGGCAGCATCAGATGTTGCTACTATAGGTGGGGATTGGTGTCCAAAGGTGGGGCAATAAGGGGCAATTGGATAGGGACAGGATGGGGTTCAGAGTCTGTTTGGGTCGAAGTATTGGTAAGGTTATGGGTATCTGGGATAGGTACAATGGGTGCAGCTAAGGGAATGGTTTGGGGAGAAGTGGGTGGAGTAGGTAAATGGATGGTTGTAGGGATAGATGGTTGTTGTGAAGGTGGATTGGATAGTTTGAAGGCTAGTGTGCATGGAAGCCTGGTTTTGGAGGGTGGAGTTCATGGATAGGAGGGTGGCCTCAATGGGTGATTGGGTATGGGTACTTGTCATGACTTGGGCATGTAGGGAGAGGAGAAGGTGGAGTATTTGGGGTAGGGGGTCAAACATGATAGGGGTTGTGGGTTCAATGGGTGGGATTGGTTGAAATGGGGAAGTGTGGGCATGGTGAAAAGGTGGGGTGGGTGTGGTCTGTAAATGGGTAGGCTGTGGAGAGTCAGGTAGGGGGGTATATTCATACCTAATGTCCTCCACAATGGAGTCAATTAGGGATGAATATCCCTTAGTGGTTATCTGGACTTGGGTGTGGGAAGGTGATAGTGTCAAAGGGTATGGATAGAGGGGAGGAAGTGGCTAGGTCATCTGATGAAGATAATGTATGGCTCAAGTGTTCAACAGATGGTATGGATGAGCTGGGTAATAAAGTTGAGGTAAGGATGGGGTCTATGGTAGGAAGAACTGGCAGAGGTGTGGGGGTGGTGATGGTGGAAAGGATGGTTGAGGTGCTGGGAGGTATGGGGACTGCAATGGATGGCATGGGCAATGAGATGGATGGCAGAGAGGTTGATGGGATGGGGAGGGTAGGGATATTAGAAGAACTAGCTATGGGCAAAGGTACAAAGGTGGAAGGGATGAATAATGGTGCAAATGGAGGCTCCAAGCTAGGAGCAGCAGATGTGAGCAGGGGCTCAGAGGTGATTGATGGAGATATCTCAGGAGGAAGGATGGAGCTAGTGGCAGCTGAGCTGGCTGCCTGTGGAGCTATTATCTCAGGGTCCTCACTTGACTGGTTCTTACTCTTTCCAATAAGGGTCCTACTGGTAGACCAGGCCTTTTTTCCAAATACCTTAGGAGTCACCTTCACCATTGGCTCATCCTCTTTAAACACAAATTCTTTTCTCTTGAGTAAGGTAGTGATGAGCCTCCTATAGGGGAGCCCTGGTAGGGCTCGAGCTTTCAGACATTTCTCATTCACATCCACCATAGCATCAAATACTAGCTGGGCACCATTTATAAATTATCCCTTGGAGAAAAAATACAAAGCATCCACTATGGGGACTCTCCTATCTTATTGATGTCCATTGACATATATGTTTTTTCTCAAAATTGAATCAAATAATAGCATGCTAGAATGGAGATCCCTCCTCATTATTGATTCCCTAGACCCCACAATGCCTTGAGTGAGGTGCATTTCCATTGCTTTGAAATGCACACTTTCAGGTGCCCCTAACCCATAAATTGTATCAAAAACTGAGGGGACCCCCCATGTCAATCCAATGTCATTATAATCCACCACAATTTCCACATTATCAATCAAAATCACAAGGCAAGGGTCAAATGAACCTGGCTTGGTCTCCTTCCTCAGGTTCTGATACCACAGCTTGACCACCCTGGGGTAGGATTTTTCATTCAATTGGGTCATAATTGGTGTCAGGCCTGCCTTCACCAAGTAGTCCATTGTGGCCTTACAATCCTCCTCCTTAGAAAAATAGGGTGTATCCACAGTTGTCTCTGGGATCAGGCTTAAGGCATCCACAAATTCATTGGGAATGAATCTGTTCACAGGGACTTCAGGGTTAGGCTTAGGCTCAGGGATTTCAGGCGCAACCTCAAGGTTAGGCTCAGGTATAGGTTCTGTTTTAGGGGCCTCCTCAACAATATCCTCACTAAGTTGGGCCTTCTTTGATTTCTTCACTTTCCTTGGTTTGACAGATTTTTCAGCTTCATCCATGACTAGTTTTCTTTTGGCAGGTGGGGTCTCCTTGGCCTTTGTGGTTTTCCTACTAGATTTCCCAGTGGCCTTTGTGGCGGATTTGGAGGGGGGCTTTGAAAAGGGTAGCTAGGGTCTCCTCTTGGTCAGCCATCAGGTACTCAATCCACACAAAATCAATTTCAATCACCACACAGACTTCTTTGATTGCTCAAATTACCCACAGAAATTAGAAATTGAAGTGCCAAACTTGGAAATCACAAAGTGGAGATGAAGAAGAACTTACCAATAGAAAACTAGGGTTTCTCAGATCACACTGTGCACGACACCAAATCAACTCAGATTAGGTGTAAAATATAGCCCTAGAGAAATTAAAGCAATTGGAGCAGTGGCAAGGTGTTTGGAGTAGCAACCAATGAGGTAGAGGAAGAAACAGGAAAAATGGACAATCGGCAGAGAGGAACTAAGGCTCAGAGACAAGCTGTCGAATGGCTTAATGGAGTTGTCGCTAGGTTTAAAACAAAGAGGATCGAGTTTTGACAGGATTAGGGGAAATGCGTCGACAAGTTGATACACCCTATCGAAGAGTGAAAATCCACTGAACCTCTCAAGAGGTTCACGCAATCCTGTTGACGGGTTCAAGAAGACAAAAACAATCATTTCGAGACGTTCACAAAACCTCTCGACAAGTGGTTTGAACTCAACATGTAATCCTCTCGACAGGTTCTAGGCTTCAGAAAAATCACTTCGAGAGGTTCACAGAACCTCTCGATAGATACCCTGAACCTATCTAGAATTCAACCAAAAACCTTTAGAACCTATCGAAAATTGACTCAAACCTCTCGACAGGTCCCAAATCTTATCGAAATGCACACTAGAAACTCTCAGAACTTGTCGACATGTACTCTATACCTCTCGACAAGTTCTATTTTCATTTAAAAAGTGTTTTAATTAGTTCTTAGGTCATTCCCCATACAGATTTGACACTCCAACTCTGTCTACTCCACAACTTTGACTTGTTATCCAGATAAGGAACTAAACACATATGGCAAAATTCATGTACAATGCCAAACAGTGATGAAACAAAAATAGAATCAGCAGCAAAAACACCCAAACACAATAGTTATTACACTGAATATATAATGTTGAAATTCAGACATGTTTTGGAGGTTCATGAAAGTGGGCGATCATCACAGGTTCCACCACATTTTGAACAAAAAGTTTGAGCCTTTGGCCATTCACTTTCGTGATCCCACCATCATTTGGATCCTTGATTTCAATAGCTCTAGATGGGGATACATGCTCAACAATGTAAGGTCCCTCCTATCTAGATCTCAGTTTTCCTGAGAAAAATTTCAGCTTGGAGTTGAACAACCATACCTTGTTTCCAGCTGGGAACTCCTTCCTCAGCAAATACTTGTCATAGAAAGCCTTGGTTTCTCCTTGTAGATCCTTGCATTGGAATAGGCCTCCAACCTCAGCTCTTCCAGCTCTGACAGCTAGAGTTTCTTGTGCATTCCAGCAGAAGTTAGATCAATATTCAATGCTTTAACGGCCCAATAAGCCTTGTGCTCAAGCTCTACTAGTAAATGGCATGCCTTGCCATATACCAGCCTGAAGGGAGACATCCTTATTGGAGTCTTATAGGCAGTTCTATAAGCCCAAAGAGCATCAAGTAACTTCGGGAACCAGTCCTTCCTATCCACTCTCACAGTTTTCTCCAAAATATGTTTGATCTCTCTATTAGAAATTTCCACCTCCCCACTAGTTTGTGAGTGGTATGGGGTGGCAACTCTGCGTGTCACAAAGTTCTTTCTAAGTAGGTTCTCAAACTGTCTATTGCAAAAGTGGCTCCCCCATCACAAACGATAGCTCTGGGGGTGCCAAACCTAGAAAAAATGTTATCCTTCAAGAAGTTGAGGACAACTTTGTGATCATTGATTCTTGTGTCTATGGCCTCAACCATTTGGACACATAGTCCACAGCCACAAGAATATAATTATATCCATAGGAAGGAGGGAAAGGACCCATGAAGTCAATCCCCCAGATGTTAAAAAGTTCAATCACAAGTATAGGCTGTAGAGGCATGGAGTTTCTTTTGGATATACTTCCCATCTTTTGGCATCTTTCACAAGCTTTACAATGCTACCATGAATCCTTGAAGAGAGTGGGCCAATAGAATCCACTTTGGAGCACCTTGGCAACAGTTTTATTTCCACTAAATAAGACTCCACCAGCATGTTCATGACACATAGTTAGTATATTGTGGACTTCCTCACCAGGGACACATCTCCTCCCCGCTTTGTCTGCACAATGCTTGAATAGGTATGGATCCTCCCACATGTAATGTCTGATCTATGAAAAGAATAACTCCTTATCCATTTTACTCCAATGTGGGGGGATCTTACCCACTGCCAAGTAATTCACAATATTTGCAAACCAAGGTGTAGAAGTGTTGATAACAAATAGTTGTTCATTTGAAAAAAGTCATTGGCAGGCAGCCTATCAAACTCCTCTGCTAGGATCCTAGATAAGTGGTCTGCAACCACATTTTCAACTCCTTTCTTTTCCTTGATCTCAAGATCAAACTCATATAATAGGAGGATCCATCTGATCAGTCTAGGTTTTACATCCTTTTTTGACAGAAGGTATTTTAGGGCTGAGTAGTATGTGAAAACCACTATCTTGGATCCCTACACATAAGACCTAAACTTATCTAGAGTAAAGACAATTTCCAACAGTTATTTCTCAGTTGTAGTGTAATTTAACTGAGCATCAATCATGGTTTGGCTTGCATAAGCAATCACACAAGGGGCCTTATCCTTCCTTTGTCCCAAAACTTTACCAATAGTAAAATCTGATACATCACACATTAATTCGAATGGTAAAGAAAAATCAGGTGCTTGAAGGATAGGTGCAGAGGTTAAACAACCTTTCAAAAGCAAAAAGGTATAGAGACGTTCATCATCAAACTCAAAGGACACCTCTTGGCACAACAGGTGACAAAGAGGTTTTGTGATCTTGCTAAAATCCTTAATGAATCTCCTATAGAACCCAGCATGCCCCAAGAAAGATCTGACTTATTTCACAATTTTTAGTGGGGGTAAATGTGCAATCAAATCAATTTTAGCCTTATCTACTTCAATGCCTCTATGGGAAACAACATGGCCAAGGACAATGCCTTGATTGACCATAAAAGGGCTCTTTTCTCAACTCAACACCAAGTTAGTTTCCTCACATCTCTACAATACAAGGATGAGATGGTGTAGGCATTGGCTAAAATAGTCTCCAAAGATAGAGAAATCATCCATGAATATATCTAAAAACTAATCAATCATGTCAGAAAATATAGCATACATGCACCATTGGAAAGTTGCAGGGGCACTGCACAGTCCAAATGGCATCATTCTACAAGCATAGGTGCGAAATGGGCATGAAAAAGTTGTCTTCTCTTGATCTTGAGGATAAGCAGGGATTTGGTTATACCCCACATATCCATCAAGAAAATAATAGAAAGCCTTGCCTGCCAACTTATCCAAAATTTGGTCAATAACGGGCAAAGGAAAATGGTCTTTTCTAATTTTCAAATTGAGCTTCCGATAGTCTATACACACCCTCCAACCTATGGTTTCCCTAGTTGGAACATGCTCACCAGAATCAGTGTTAATCACAGTAATTCCAGATTTCTTAGGGACTACTTAAGAAGGTGTCACCCATTCGAAATCTGAAATAGGGTAGATGACTCCAGCATCTAACAGTTTGACCACTTCTTTCATTACCACTTCTTGCATGTGGGGGTTCAATTTTCTCTGCATTTCTCTAGAGGGTTTGGAACCCTCTTCCAAGTAGATTTTATGCACACAGCAGGGCTGATGCCCCCAAGGTCAGCAATGGTCCAGCCTATTGCTTTCTTATGCTTCTTTAAAACACACAACTCTTCCTCTTACTCATCAGTGAGAGAGGAAGAAATAATCATTGACAACTTATGATTTACCCCTAAAAAGCATACTTTAAGGTCTTAGGTAGTTGTTTCAACTCTACATCAAGTGGGCATACAAGTGAAGGCAATAAAGGTCCCTTTGATGTTTGTGGAAGAGGCAACACAGCAGGTTTCCAAGGAGGATACCTTGTTGCTGGCCCCACATCAGAAATTAAGGCTCTCACCTCTTAAACCATAGGTGTTGGGGCTTTCTCTTCAATGATCTCACTCCACACATTCTCAAAAACATCACCAAAATCATCACAAAAATCATCACAATGCAGCAGCTTGGGAAAAGTCTCTTTCACAAGCACATCAAATACATTAATTGAAAAACAAAACTCACTATTCAAGTGAGACTGATTTGCTACATTATAAACATTCAATTTAACTTTCATGTTGCCAAAAGACACCTCCATCACTCCTAATCTACACTGGATAAAGCATTGGCAGTAGCCAAGAAAGGCCAGCCTAAAATCACAGGAATAGATGTGGTGCACTTGCTTGGCTCCATGTCAAGAATCAAAAAATTTGCTGGATAGAAAAATTTATCAACCCCAACTAACACATCCTCTATCATTCCCACAGGCCTTCTTTCAGACCTGTCAGCTAGTTATAGCACCATATGTGTGGGCTTCAATTCTCCCAAGCCTAACTTCTCATAAATAGAATATGGAAGTAGGTTTACAATAGCCTCAAGATCTAACAAGGCCTTTTCAATGGTATGATCCTCAATGATGCAGGGGATTGTGCGAACTCCAGGGTCTTGCAACTTGGTTGGAGCTGCAATAGAAAACACTTGGTTCACATTCTCAGCACCCCTCTTGGATAAGTGTATCCTAGATTGTCTATTGTGGGTGCATAACTCTTTCAAAAATTTTTCATAGGCTAGAACTTGCTTGTTGGCATCAAGTAAAGGCAAGTTGATCTTTACTTGTTTGAAAGTTTCCATCATCTCCTCAACCTTAGCATTACCCTTGTCAAAAGGAGAAGCTGCTTTCAATGCATTGGGAAATGGCAAATGGGGAATTGACCTCCCATTTGTAGGCTTAGCAAGTTCATCAGCTTTTTCTTTATTTTTGTTTTCAATTTTCTGTTGGGGCACATCAATTCCCCTTTATTTTGTATATGCTGCTCCTGCTGTATATTCTCATGATTAGTTCCTTCATTTCCTACACTTATCTCATCAGGCTCAATACCAACTTGGTTATCAACTAGCCTCCCACTCCTTAAGGTGGTGACAGATTTTACTTCTTCATAGGAAGAAGTCTCACCCACCATGTACTGCCCCTTTGGGTTATTCATGGGCTTACTAGGCAATCTTCCCTCCTCTCTCCTAGTTAAAGAATTAGATAGCTGACCAAGGTGGTCCTCTATCTTCTTGATGCTTTAACTACGGGAGTTAACAGTTTGAGATAAAGGGCTCAAATTCTGCAGTGAAGCTAGAACTTGCTCTTCAAATGTGAGGGATCTAGAGGGTGCTGGAGCTGGTGCACTTTGATGCACATGTTGAGCCATAGGCTGCTAGTATTGGGGCCTTGGTAAAGTGTTCTGTTGGTATGGCTGGGCATTCCTATATGGCATGGACTGTTGTGGCGCTACTACTGCTGGTTTTGAAAAGTATCTTATCTCCACGTCAGATTGGGGTGGTTTCTCCAATGATAACCAGCAGTAGGCTGTTGTCCATAGGACTGAGCAGCGTTCACATGCTCCATCAGAAGGTCAGGAAATTGGGTAGCTGAAGAACATTCCTCAAGGGTGTGACAGCTAGGGTTTCAACACCCCAAAGCCCGTGCCATCAGTGGGCTGGCGCTAAGGCTGAGCCCCAGAATGAAGAATGTAATGTACAGCAGCACAGCAGAAAACAAAGTAGAACCATGTCCAATGAATCATCATAATAAAAAAAGAGAACTAGTACTATTCTTTAAAAGTTTAAAATGACGGTTCTAATTCCATATGATTCCTTATGGAAAAAGAATTGACAAGAACCACCGGTAAGGGCCGTACCTTATCGAAACATGGTTTACCAAAAGAAATACAATCATTTGCAAAATTTACATCCTTTACAACCAAAGTTAAACAAACACATCCTGAATCCTAGGGCCGGACCTACTCTAGCCTAGTACAAAGAAACCAGCTCTCAGGGTGAATCTCCTCCAAGTCCTCCCCCGAAGCTAGCTCAGAATCCTCCCTCTCAGAAATCCTGGTATCATAGTCTTCACCTAAACTTGTGACATATGGTCGAGGAATGAGCTTCATCCAAGCTCAGTAAAGAAAAACTCATAGCAAGCTTATTGTAAAGGCAAACATAGAACTTATGGCATAATGAAACAAAATAATCGGGACATATGCACAGTGTATGGTCGTGGCATGAAACATAGGTATAAAGCTTGTTCAAAATTCAAAAGAGATAGGTCCACATCTTCTTCCAACACAAGAAAAGAAAAACTTAAAGTGGTATGATTAAAGTAATAGAATGAGGAGCTATAGCCTCAAGCCCCCGATAGAATACCAACCATCGTCGCTCATATGAACCATTTTCACATATATCCAAGGTCCCATAAAGTTGGTCTCTTGGCCGAACATAATTACCATCATGCGGTAGGAGTCACAAAACCCATAGCACAAAGGTGTATGGATTAGTCGCTGTACCGGTTAGTATTCACATGAAACCTTAAATCGAAGTGAATGCATATAGCTCATCGCTGTGTAAAGTGATAATTATAACTTAGATCATAGGTCGAAAAGAAGTGTGAAGATACTTGCACAACACATCAGATTGAGTCTTGAAAGATTCCACAACTCATACATGAATCGAAAACGTACGGATGCATATGTCCTTCCAAATTGAATTCATAACCACACATATAATCGAATCAAAGAAAATATCAGGTCATAACACACACATGTTAACGTAACAATGCACATGGTGTCATGTTTTCCTTACCTCGAGATCTTAACCCGCACTAGCTCACACCGCCATTTGGGTTAGCCCCTTCATCATACAATACTAAGTCACCTAAGATATAAAATCAAATGTTGACTCATTAGAACAATGCTAAATATGTTAGGATAACTCCCCTCAAAATCTCACAGTCAAAACTTACCAAAATTCTGAATCTGGGAATTTTGATCGATCAAATCCTAATTTCGATCGATCGAAATCATGTTTCGATCGATCGAACTAAATTTGATCAGTCAACCTCTCACAGAAGCCAAAAATCAAACATAGTTCGATCGAACGAATCCCCTTTCGGTTGATCAAAATCTTATAATTCGATCGATCAAAATATTTTCGATCGATCGAATCTTCTAAAAGCAATTTAGCTATCACATAGTTAGATCGAATGAATCTTACTTCGGTCGATCAAAAACTCTAATTCGATCGATCAAATATATTTTGATTGATTGAGTTATCACAGAGGGTTTTTCCACGTTCCTGTTTATATACATTTCGATTAATTGAGTGTGAGATTCGATTGATCGAATATGTTTCATTCGATCGAATTTAACTTCGACCGAACGAATTTTATTCAACTTCGATTTTCATACATTTAAGTCCATTTTGATCGATCGAATTCAATTTCGATCGATCGAAATGAGCGGATTTCAACAGTTCTAAGGTTTTCACCCTTGTTCTCATCTCCTCTTCAAATCAAACCCAATTCTTGCGTGTTCTTGATCTTAAATTACATAAAAACAACCACTAACACACATTCAAGTTTTAGCCTTAGTTTATGTACCTCGATTTCCTCTGGATCTCCAATTCCTAGCATCTAACTTTGACTAGGGTTCATTGAAAGATCAACGGCTTGTTCATCGCTTCAAATTCGTACAATAATCTTTGAAAATGGATCAAGCTTACATCCCTAAGCACTCAATGCCCTAGTCACCCCTCTCTCTCTCTTCTTAACTCTCGGTGATCTGCAATAACTAGGGTATAGAATGGTTATAATTCCTTTTATAACCTAAGTCTTTGGCTTTGATACAAAGCGGTCATGCCTAGGTTGGGTGTATGAAGGTGCACTAACCCTCAACCTAGCCTACATACGTCAAATTCCATCCGTTGGATTTGATCTATAGACATTACGTAGACTATCGATACCATCTCCGACGTGCGGACCATCGGCACACGTACCGAGGCAATTAGTTCTAGGTCTAAAATGTTTGGGACGTTACATCCTCCCCACCTTAGGAATTTTCATCCTCGAAAATTGTCCTAGTGCATGGCACGACACAGGAAGGGTTACCTCGTAAGGCACCACACATGGCTAGACAATCCATGTCGTTATAGGATCTCACCCCACACACACACACAGTCTACACACAATAAATTTTAGTAAATCTAATTCAGGCACATCATTCATCAAAAGTTAGCATGATTATGTAAAAAAGATCATTGTGGCAGCCATGCCACCATAGTTCTAACAAGTGAAAAAAATAAGTGGAGACTTCATTAATTTGAAGCTTTGGTAATTTAAATTGTTGACTTTTAATCGATATGTGATGTTCCGCTTAGATATAAGGTGCATGACCTCGAGGGTCGTGCTGATGGAAAATTTTTGAGTAACGAAAGTCAGGCTATCACAGTTGGTATCAAAGTTGTTTCTTCTAGAAATTCTGCCAATCATTCTTTTGTCAGAGCATAGGGACTTCTGCTGACGAAAGTTCATTTCATATGCAGGTCGTGATGTCTTCAGGAAGGAGAGGTCGACCAAGGGGTGGTCATGATAGGAACTTACGCAGTAGAGGTGAGTTCATCTCGCCAACGAACACAGTACCGTTGGGAGAAAGAGAAATTCCCGAGAGTAGTAGTCAAGGGAACAAAGAACAGACCGAAATTCATGATCAAGACCGTCAGGGTCAAGATCTGAGAGAACAAGATAGGATCAGGGAGAGAAATGAAGAGAGAGAGGAGCGTCAGAGGATGATGCACACTATGGAAACCTTGGTGGCTGCCATGGCAGCATCCTTGTCAGCCCAAAATACGGGTAATTGGCACCAGCCACCTACATCTCCGATAGTGCCAACACCCCCAGCAGCTTCCGCATGTACGGAATTCCGGAGGATGAGACCTCCAAACTTTTCAGGGCAAGCAGACACTATGGCTGCTGAAAATTGGCTAAGTGAGATGGAAAAGCTTTTCAACGTACTCACTTGCACGGAAGATGAGAGTGTCCGTTGGGCAGCGTACATGTTAGATGGGGAGGCCGGACCTTGGTGGAAGTCTGTGTCGCGAACTAGGGCTCAGGAGACCCCAAATGCGCCATGGACGTGGAATGAATTCGTGGAAGAATTCAATAAACAGTATTTCCCCGAAGTGGTGAGAAATCAGATGGAAGTACAGTTTTAACAACTCCAGAGAAACACGATGAAGGGAATACGAGGAGTTTATGAGACTTGCTCGTTTCGCTTCCGACTATGTGGTTACAGAAGCGATGAAAACAAAGAGGTTTCAATAGGGTTTGAGGCCAGATATTCGAGGAGGAGTTGCTCCATTTCAGCTGAAAACTTACGGAGAGGTTATGAGTAAGGCGCTAGTAGTGGAAGAAGAGAACAACAACCGCTACCGTCAAAGGGAACAACAGGGAAGAACAAATGTGGATCAGAACAGAACTGGAAACTACGAGCCAATAAACAAAAAGCCGAGATTCATAGTACAAAATCAGAAACAACCGTTTCAAGCAGGATATGGGAAGGACACAGCGAGCACATATCAAAAGTTTCCATGTCCGGCATCAGGGAGACCGATGAGATTTGAGAATCCTGCCATTTCTAATGGAGCTGCGATAACACAAGGCTTCTCACGAGCTGCATCTTCAACACCAAGGGATACTTGTACCAAGTGTGGCAAGTCCCACAAAACAGCTGATTGCAGACAAGGGATGCGAGGTTGTTTTAAATGTGGCAAGATGGGCCACGTGATTAAGGACTGTCCTGAGGGAAACAAGGAGAAGACAACTTCAGCTTTGATGTCACGACCAATTCAAGCAAGGAAAATGGTCGTGCAAGGGAGAGCTATCACGATCCTTTGCTCGAAGCGAGGAGCGTGCATGACGTCATCCAAGGTGAGAATCTTTTTGAATTTAAGAAATTTCATTCCTTTAGATAGAGGAGGTGCATTCAATAGAAATAGTGTAGTTTCTTTGCTAAACACTAAAGTTATTCGTGAACTAGGGATGTGAAAGGATGTGTAAATTTTTATATGTATGTATGTGTACTATAGGTACTTTAACCATGTATGAGAAAGGATGCGTCTTTAGATATGACGCTAGAGTGTTGATAGACCCAGGGTCTACCCACTCATTAAATTCGTCACCTCCACGTTTGCCAAGAGGATGAAGATTGTTCCAGAGGTGTTGGACTTCGTCCTATCCGTGTCTATTCCGACTGGAGAATTTATAAACGCGGAGTTAGCTTGCAAATCCGTCATTATAGCAGTTCGAGACCTAGAGGTGCATGAATTGGAAGCGAAATTGATACTGCTGGACATGTAGGGGTTTGATATGATCCTTGGCATGGACTGGTTGGCGCAGCACAGTGCAACAGTCGACTGCAAGAACAAGGTCGTCATTTTCAGACCCAACACAAGAAGATCATTTCGGTTTCAAGGAGTGAGGTCGTCATCTATGCCTTGATCTCGGTAAGGGCGAAAATGATCGAAAAGGGTGATTACGTGGCATTCTTGAAGGCTGATAAGGAAGAGAAGAATGTCATTTCGGAAATCACAGTGGTGCGAGAGTTTCAAGATGTGTTCCCAGAGGAATTGCCAGGGTTACCTCCAAAGAGGGAGGTGGAATTTGCTATCGACTTACCGCCAGGAACGGAACCTGTCTCAAAGGCACCATACCGAATGGCTCCTACTGAGTTGAAGGAATTGAAGGAACAGTTATAGGAACTTATGGATAAAGGGTTTGTAAGACCAAGTGTGTCTCCTTGGGGAGCACCTGTCTTATTGGTAAAGAAGAAAGATGGGTCAATGCGCTTATGCATTGACTATCGACAGTTGAACAAACTAACTGTGAAGAATCGATACCCGTTGCCGAGAATTGATGATTTGTTCGATCAACTGCAAGGAGCAAGGTATTTCTCTAAGATCGACCTCAGGTCGGGATACCATCAGTTGAGAGTTAGGGCCGAAGATATTCAGAAAACTGCATTCAGAACAAGGTATGGACACTATGAATTTTTAGTGATGCCGTTTGGGTTGACGAATGCCGCGTTCATGGATTTAATGAACCGGGTGTTTAAACCACATCTGGATTCTTGCGTCGTAGTGTTTGTCGACGACATTTTGATATATTCCAAGTCAGAAGAGGAGCATGAGAAGCATCTAAGACTAGCTCTACAAACTTTGCGTGAACACCAACTTGACGCCAAACTCAGCAAATGCGAATTTTGGTTAGAAGAGGTTAGCTTTTTGGGGCATGTCGTCTCCAAGCATGGTGTCACAGTGGATCCATTCAAAATCGAAGCAGTAGTGAATTGGGAACAGCCTAAGACAGTGACCGATATCCGTAGTTTCCTTGGACTGGCAGGTTACTATCGACGTTTTGTTGAGGGGTTTTCAAAATAGCGGGACCTCTCACGAGACCCGACAAGGAAGGATATGAGATTGAATGGAGTGAGGCGTGGAGAAGAGTTTTCAAGAACTCAAAAGCGAGACTCACTTCAGCCCAGATATTAGCAATTCCTTGAGCGGTGGGGATTCGCATGTACTGATGATGCTTCGTACAATGGGTTGGGTTACGTGCTCAACCAACACAAGAAAGTGATAGCTTACGGGTCAAGACAGTTGAAAGAACATGAGAAGAACTATCCGACACATGACCTAGAGTTAGCAGCAGTCATATTTGCGTTGAAGATTTGGCGACACTATTTGTACGATGAGACCTTCGAGATTTTCACCGATCATAAAAGCCTCAGATACTTATTCACACAGAAGGAACTAAATATGAGACAACGCAGATGGATGGAGTTTCTTAAGGACTATGACTGTTCCATACAGTATCATCCAGGTAAGGCTAACATAGTAGCCGATGCCCTAAGTTGAAAGGGTCCAGCTCTGTTGGCCAATTTGGTTCGGGGTATGCATAGAAGGAAGTTGTTTGAAGATCTTTCGATGTATGATGCAAATATTGAGCCACACACCACAGGGGCCTTTTTGGCTAACATATCAGTGAGACCAGTAATATTCGAGCACATCCATGAGCTACAGATGAGGGACCCAGTGTTAATGAAGAGTCGTCAAGATGTAATCGAGGGCATCAGATCAGATTTCTCAATCAAGGAGGATGGTTCCTTGTTGTTCAAGGGTCGACTCTGTATTCCGGACAATGTTGAGCTAAAGCGAACTATCCTTGACGAGTGACACAAATCAAGTTACGCGATACACCCAGGCAGCACAAGAATATACCAAGATCTAAAAAGGAATTACTGTTAGAGAGGTTTAAAACAAGATGTAGCAGAATACGTTTCACGATGTTTGACGTGTCAACAAGTGAAGATTGATCATAGACACCCTGCAGGATTGTTACAACCTCTGCCAATACCAGAATGGAAATGGGAATCAATATCTATGGATTTCATCGTTGGACTACCGCATACGGCAAGGAAATATAATGCCATCTGGTAATCGTGGACCGACTAACCAAGTCAGCACACTTCCTACCTTACAACAAGATGCATACAGCAGGAAAGCTAGCAGAACTCTATATGAAGGAAATAGTACGCCTACACGGAATCCCAAGTAGCATTGTCTCCAATCGAGATCCGTTATATACATCAAAATTCTGGAAGAAGTTTCAGGAAGGGATGGGGACACAATTAGATTTCAGTTCAGCTTTCCATCCGCAATCAGATGGACAAATAGAGCGGGTGAATCAAGTAATAGAAGACATGCTCAGAGCTTGTATGTTGGAAATGCAAGAATCGTGGGATCAATACTTACCGTTAATCGAATTTGCATATAATAACAATTTCCAAACAAGCATCGGAATGGCACCATATGAAGCATTATATGGAAGGCGGTGTAAATCGCCCATCAATTGGGAGGAAACCGGTGAAAAATTTGTTTTAGGGCCCGAGTTGCTGAAAGAGAATGCCACAGTCGTCCGAATCATTAGGGAGAAGCTTAAGTCGGCTCAAAGCAGACAGAAAAGCTATGCTGATATCAAGCGGACCAGCGTCGATTATAAGGTGGGAGAACACGTGTTTGTCAAGGTATCGCCTATGAAGGGCGTGATGAGATTTGGAAAGAGGGGGAAATTGAGTCCACGATATCTTGGACCATTCGAAGTTTTGGGCCGAGTTGGCGAAGTTGCATATCGCATTGGCTTACCTCCGGTGTTCGATCGAGTACATAACATTTTCCACGTTTCTATGCTCAGGAAATATGTGAATGATCCTTCCCACATTTTGGAGGGTCAATCACTAGAGATGTGTGAAGACATGAGTATGATAGAAGAGCCGGCAGAGGTGCTGGATAGAAAGGACCAAGTACTACGCGCCAAAATCATTCCCTTAGTACTTGTTCGATGGAAGAATCATCCGACCGAAGAAGCAACATGGGAACGGGAGGCTGATGTCAAAGAACAATACCCCAAGTTGTTTGAGAGGGTCAATTAGAATTGTTTGTAAATGGTGACATCACATAACACTTTAATTTCAAGTATAAATTTCAATATTTTTCTAGCCTAAACTGTTTGTTACGACGGACCCCTCATGCGAATGTAAGGACGGAAGAAGACAAGGTACGAGCTTATGGATGAGCAAATCAGCTGATGGGCTCGCTCGAGCGATACTTCACAGTCGCTCGAGCGCGATCTACATAAAATAACAAACATCACATGTTTTGGGCTCGCTCGAGCGATCAATAGTGACCGCTCGAGCGAGGTGTATTGGTCGTTTGAGCGAGGACTCCAAGCCGCTCGAGCGAGGCCAAATTATATGCCAGTAAACATTCTGTGATCGCTCGACCGATAACTAACGATCGCTCGGGAGAGGACAGACTATATATATGGGACAGATTGCTGAACACACATTTCTTCTTCACGCGAGGAGTTGCTGTCCAGCGAAGAGCTAGGGTTTTCACCCTCAAGTAATTTCCATCCGATCCAAGCCGGATTTGAAAAAAAATAAAAAATCCGAACCGTCCAAACCACTTCCTAGGTAAAAATTTCTACCTTCCCCATACTCCTTTCGTTTTTTTATCTATCAATCTAATGGCTTCTTCAAGCCCTAATCCCCAACCAAGGAAGCGAATGGCGACCTGATCGCCACCATCGCGAAACAAAGCACCACAACAACAACCACCTCCACCACCGGCAACCATCCCGATCCAACTTGATGATTGGTGGGGCACGAAAGAAATGGAACCCGAGTGGGAAATTCATCCCTCGTGCTTTATTGATCCGACATCCACGAAATGGACATCGGATTTCCTGACCAACCACCAACTCCGATCTTTACTTACACCATTTGGACCTCGGTACTATCTGAGATTAGTCCGGTTATTTTATCAGACCCTCAAAACAAATGTAAATGAAGACACCATCCTCGTCACAATTGACGGGAAGGATCTGTCTTTTGGAGGCGACAATGTATCCGCCGTCATGAACTGCCCTCTCACCTACACCCCGACACCAAACACACAACCTCCACTTGTTGGAAACGTCGGGTTTTCGACAATCATTGATGATATTACTGGCGGCGCGTCCACATCGGGTCAATCCATCACCCGATCCCAGCTACCACCACACATGTGGTTTTTGGACATCATTTTCAAGAAAAATTTACACCCTACCGGTCATGACCAAGAGCTGCGTGACACCTTTTTACGGGCCTTGGACTCTGCTTTCCACAATAGGTGGTTTAGCGCCCCAATGGTCGTCATTAAAAGCATGGTGCATGCCTATAGGAGAAATGTTAGGGGCGTTATTCCTCCGCCAATAAACCGCCTCCCATACGCATGTCTTATCTCCCGACTCCTCGATACACGTAATGGGAGGGATGGATTCAAGATCAACACCAATGAGTTATCGCTTATCGATAACATTGTACCCTACATAGCCCAGGACCTCAGCCAAAACCTAAAAGGGGCTTCAAAATAGTGTGAACAAGAAAAGAGATCGTCAGGCTGCAAGGCAAGCACCACAGCCACCATTGACTGGACCGGCTATTCCCTCCACTGTGCCTCCACCACATCTGCATACCACCGACTCCGATGTGTTAGGAGAGATTCTCCAACAGGTACGGGAGACCCGACTACATCAGCGGTTCCAGGAGGTGCTTCTTATTGACCTCATGGGTCAACCTTATCCGCAGACGTACCGACAGCGGGTTGCGGCGATGAGGGATGCCATTTTTGGGACATCTAGTTCAGCCCAGGCGGCTAGGACCACTACAGAGGGTGCCACCCATGCTAGTGAGACCGTTGGTGAGGGCGAGGGAGACGATGCGAAGAGTGATGAGGAATGGGACACCGGCGATGACGACGATGAGTACGAGGAGGGTGACGACTAGGTCGCTATGGATATATTTTTTTTATTGTAAAAAAAAAAAAAAAAAAAAAAAAATTCTTGTTTGTATGGTGAATGGTTGATACTGCTGTGACATGATTCTCACCAATTATAATTAGTGGGCACTAAATTTTTGTTATATATATATACATGTTTTGATTAGATGAGCTGATAGAATGACTGTAGAACATGACGAAAGTTTTCATGCGTAGTGTGATATGAACATCTTTTAAATTCTAATAATGATCGTTATCAGGTTCTAAACTCCTCAGGCCGTTTCAGGTGATTGTATTATTGATTGTACAAACACTTGTAAGCGTTAAATAGATCTTTTCGGGTCATTGGACCATACGGCTATCTAATAAATGAGTAATGAGTTAATCAAGGACACAACCGTAAAATATGTAGACACATTACCTTAGGTCATGATCGATTTTCGAGGGCGAAAATCTTATAAGGTGGGGAGAATGTAACAACCCCAGATTTTCAGAATCGTATAAGCCACATGCCACGCACGTGTATGTGTGGTTCATAAGGAAACCTGGGTCAACATATATACACAGTGTGTATATGTGTATAACATATTATATTTTTCCTTTCCTTTCACTATATAAGTGAAAGTGGAGAGAAGTATCTCCCCTACGTAACATCATTTTAACCTAAATAGAGAGGAGGAAGATAGAGAAAGAGAAAAGAGAGACTTGTAGGGAGGAAAGGCTAAGGCCTGGTTGGAGTGTAAACCGGTGGAAGACCTGGAGAGAAGGTCGAACCAGAACCGTAGAGATCTCTTCGTTTCGAAGATTAGAAGCGTTGGATCGAGCCGACTGATTTAGGTAAGAGATAATGCTTGAGAAGTGCTTAGGTATGTCTTAATGATAACCTACAATGTTTAGGGGCAATGGCCGATTAATTTTATTTAAGATTTAAGGAAATAGAATAGATTTCTTGCATAAAAATCACGAAGTAAATGTTTCCGCCCTCGCTCGAGCGATCTAAACGTCTCGCTCGAGCGAGGACAGAATATATAACCTGGGAATAGTGCATTCTGGGCTCGCTCGAGTGAGACCCATATTGAAAGAATAGGCTCGCTCGAGCGAGGTAATTCGACACCTCGTTTTAACCGCATGAGCGAGGATAAGAGGCCGCTCGAGCGAAGCTTCGCGACCGCTCGAGTGAGGTTAAGAGGTCGCTCGAGCGAGGGTAAGCAACCGCTCGAGCGATACACCAAAACTAAAACTTAATTCTTTTATGTATACAAATATACCTCATGTGAACTATGCGCTCAAGGAGTGCTAGTGACCACTAATGACCATTCTAAGGCATGTCTTTTCGCATGAAATGTAGATTGACATGAGATCGGGACGTGTCATCACTACGAGAAGGGACCACTGGGTTTTGCCTTGAGGTAGGGAACCTTATCGAAACATGTACATTATTCAGTTTCGCATATGTGTAGTATAGATTTAATTGCTAAACTAAGTACCTCATCATGTCACATAAATAGAGCGTGCGTGTGTTGACTTCAGAAAATGAAGCCAGAGGTCCCAAGGGGGACGCAAGAACTACAAGATGAATACCTACATGATACAACATATCAGTAGCATCCCAGGGGTGTAGATGAGAATCCGTGGGGAAAAGAAAGTAAAGTGATAAGGCCTAATATATTAAAAATTAGCACAATCACGGTGAATAACTACATGTGAGGCACACTTGATATTTTTGTTATTTAAGGTTTGTTTAGAATACCCCACCAACGTGGCGGGATACCCATGACTGACTCGGCAGAATATCCGTGACCGGTACGACGGTTAATCCGTACACAGTAGCACATCCCAGGGATGTAGATTTAACAGTAGACCCCGCCACCTAGGAGAAAGGGGCTTGGGGCAGTATTCCCAGGGAATGCAAAATTGATAACTGTCTAGTTAGACGACGATGGTGGGTATTCCATCGGGGCTCGATGCTATATTGCTCAGGGACTATTTAAGTTAAAGAGTTAAGTTATTAGGCCAGAATCACAACTAAACGAGTAAGATGAGAAAGAATAAAACCATGTAAAGTAAGTAGTGGTGTTCACCTTTTCCTTCAATTATTTCGATTGCCCTTCCAGATAGTGATAGCAGATAAACTATACTTTTCTTTTACTGCACAACATATATGTCAAAATTAATCTATATGTTCTTTACGTTTCCTTATTGAGCTAGGATGTAGCTCACCCCTTAGACTATACGTCGCAGGTGCAACACTCGCAGCAACACAATTTTCGAGAGATGTTGATCCTAAGGGTTCGGATTTCGCAGACGGAGAAGAGTTAGAACCTCCTCCCGAGGAATTCTTTTAGAGGTGCTTTACGTTTAGAAGTGGTGAGTAGAGAGTACTCGTGGCTTGGCATGTCAAGTCCTTTCTTTTAAATGTAATTAAATACTATACTTTTCTTTTGGCAAACTATTGAAGGTGATAAGATTATCATTTATGGGTCAAGGTAGTTCCTCTGCTCTTGAATTGGCATGAGACTGGAACAGTTTTTTAGTTGCTAGACCTTATTGAAACTTGGAGACTTCATTAATTTGAAGCTTTGGTAATTTAAATTGTTGACTTTTAATCGATATGTGATGTTCCGCTTAGATTTAAGGTGCATGACCTCGAGGGTCGTGCTGATGCCAGATTTTTGAGTAACGAAAATCGGGCTATCACAGTGTCTCTATAAGCGATCATGTAATAATATCTTACTCTGATGTCTAACTAAGGGTGAGGCAGCCAACGACATGAAAGAGATCCACGAGAGAGTATGCAGGGCCAACATCAATGGGCACATACTCACCAAGAAGATACTATGGCTAGGGTATTTCTAGACCACCATGGAAACTGATTGTTGCAAGCACATTTAGAAGTGCTACAAATGCAAAGAACACTCTAGTCTGATAAATGCTCCTACTATAGATCTACATACATGACAACTCCTTGGCCATTCGCCACATGGGGCCACGATGTAGTAAAAAAAGTCAATCCAAAGGCTTCAAATGGGCATCAGTTCATCTTGGTTGCCATTGAGTACTTCACCAAATGGATAGAAGCAGCATCTTACACAAACATTATGGCCAGTCAAGTCAAGAACTTCATCAAGAACAACATCATTTGTTGATTTGGCATGCCCAAAGACATCATCACGGATAACGGTACCAACTTTACGAACAAGCGCATAAGAGTCTTCTGCGAGCAATACAAAATCAAACATCATTGCTCATCACCATATCAACCACAAACCAGTGGGGTCGTCAAAGCTACCAATAAGACAGTCGCTCGCATCCTCAAGATGATGGTTGTCCCATACCGCGATTGGAGTGAGATGTTATTGATCAGTCACAAAATATACCATTTTATCACTCTTAACTTAATGCTACTAGACCTTGTTTGTTACTAACAAGCTAATAATGTACAGATATTAAGAAAAAATAGTAAAAGAGAACCAAAATGTTAATCTTCATCAAAATGAACTTAAAAGCCAATAAGAAAAATGATTAAACATGAAAGACGATTTGACGCTATTGAAAGGTAAGAAATCATTCTTTACTACTGAACGAAGCCAAAGAAATATGAAATCATAATTTACGATTCTTCAGAAGATGTTCAAAGCAAAAAGGTGATACAGAAAGAAAGCGATCGATTGTAATATAGAATCGTATAGAGAGAAAGCTGTAACAGAAGAGAGAAATTGTGATTTACAATTTTAGAAATAGAAGCTTCTCATTACTGTTGATCACGTGAAGACCTAGACTGCCATGCACAAAAATAGAAGAACTCTTGAATTAGAAGTTTGGCAAATCACGGATCTGAGAAGATTGATGAAGAAAGACTCCTACAGAACTCAGTTGTGAAAATTAAGGAGAAACTCCAGTAGCGCATTGTTAAGCACTAATTTATGCCACAGTCCACCTCCTAACCTAGCCTTTAATAAACTTTTGTGCTATTAATAACTGATGTTTAAGTGTGTTTTTGTAGATAGTAATAACATGCATCTTTTTGCAATAATCCAATTAGTGGGAGCTAAGAAGAAAGAATTTAGAGGCGAGTTGTGGAGCTGATGGAACTATAGAGAGTGCACCATGGTGGTCCCCACCATGTGGGTCATTCAGCATGCCTTAGAACCCTATAAGCCCAGCAGAGAGAGAAGTGGGACCCAAGCCTATGGAGTGTTACAGCTTTAACTCTTTAACACTTCAATCACATGTAGATCTCGAGCTCTTTAAAGCAGCAACATCGAACCACTCGAGCAGTTTTAAAGCATTAAAACCATGCTGTTGAGCTACAGTGTTGAAGCCAATGATCCACGCAAGTGCTGCATTGCTGAAAAACTAAGCCACTCGAGCTGTATTGTTGAAAAAACCAACCTGTCGAGCTACAACGCTGAAGCCAATGAACCACTCGAGCACTTCATTACTGAAACAAGGAACCTCTTGAGTTGTTCTGTGCTGAAGACCTGAGCCTGTCGAGCAATTCTATGCTAAAGAAAAGCAGCCTATTGAGCTGCATTGCTGAGGAAATCCATCCAGTCGAGCTGCTGGCTGAAGCATTACATGTTGTCGAGCAGTTGAGCTGATCCACTCGAGTGCTGCATTACTAAAATAATAAACCTGTCGAGCAGGTTATAGCTTCACTTCATCAACTCGAGCAGTCCCATTGATCCTGTCGACCAACTATTGCTGAAGGAAACCATCTACTCGAGCTGCATTGCTGAAGAAACCAACCTGTCGAGCTATGTATTGTTGAAGCTACTGAACCTCACGAGTTGAATGGCTGAAACACCCATCCTGTTGAGCTGCCTTCTTGAGCTTTCTATCCTGTCAAGAGCCACTCGATAACCTCTTGAGATTTATGTTCTGAAGCTCTAACCACTCGAGGCTATTTCAGCTTCTATATTCGAACTCTAGGGATATTTTTAGAATTCCACAGCATCAGGGGCACACATCCTAATGTGCTGAGCTATTCCCCACATCCCGAGGCAACACTTGGCTGAGAATGGGCCATGACAGTAGCCACTAATGATTTGAGTTTTCCCTCTTTCTGATCGGCCAAAGCATTTCATTACTTTATGGATTGTATATATGGCTGTAATGTGTTTTGTAAAAACCAGCCAAGAATAGCTTGAGCTCATTTTAGGTTTCATTTTTTGGGTTAGGGTTTTCTTTTCTTTTGTTTTTCCTTTTTCCTTCCTTAGCTCAATAGTCATGTTGAACTAAAGCTTTGTAGCAGCTAGGATTAAATCAGATCTATAATTTGTATTGTAATGACGTTGTGAGCAGTTTTGGAATCTTACACAGATTCCTGCCTTAAGGGCAAATCATTGTAAGTTCTTTTCATGCAATGAAAAGCCATTTTTAATGCTTCATTTAATTTTTATTTTTCTTATGTTTTCATTTAGGTTTTGATGGGTTGTTTGCATCTATGGATGCATGAGCTTGTAGCCTTGCAAACATAGTGGTTGCAGTGATATTCCTGTTCTATCTCCAACCTCTGTAACTGGGTTAATCCCTAGGATACCCTGTGACCATTTGAGTGGATAGGGTATAGCCCTAAGATTGGTCTAGATCACAGGGCTGAGCTAGATTCTTCTACCTTGCACCTGTGCTTGTAGCTAAATGAGGGATTGCTGCAGATCAAGCTCCACCTCTGTTTTATAGTACTATTTTCTGTGAATAGATTTGAGTTTTTGAGGAGATTGTAGACTTGAGAGCAAGGTAATTTCAAGCCTCTTTGTAGCAATGACCAACTGATTTTAATGACCCATTCAATCTGTGAGTTCTTGTGGTTTCCACTAGATCTTCATGAACTTAATGCTCCTACGGATGCAGAAGCTTGTAGCCTTGCAAACATAGTGTCTGCAATGGTTTTCCTGTTTCAACTTTACCAACTTGATTGGATGAAGCCCTTGAGATATTCTATGACCATTTAAGTGGACTAAATATAGCCCAAGAACTGTTCATGTCTCTGGGTTAGGGTGGATTCTTCTACCTTTCACTTGTGTTGGTAGCCAAGTGAAGGACTGCTACAGACTCAGCTCTTGATCTATTTTGTAGTGAAGATTAGCCCATAGCTGTCTACTTCTCCATAGTTTTTATTTATTTTACCAACCCATCTTCATTCTCTTTCACCCCCTTTCTTCAGATCTAGTTTTTATTTTTGTTTTTAGTTTAGTTTGTGACAACCCAAAAACACCCTCTCTTTACCTTGGTTTCTAGTTTAGGTTTAGAGTTGCTAGATCTGCAGTAGATCTGGAGATTTACTATTCTACTATTGTGTTTAAATCATCACTCCCTATGGGACAAACTCTTACTTATCGAAACTTACTACAACAGCCCTGGATCCTGCAGGACTGTGTGTTTGCTTTATTTTATTCCCCTCTGTTGTTGTCTTTGCCATTCTTTATTCCTGTCATATTTTTGTAATATAGAATACAAACCAAGTAAATGAACCAACGTGCATCAACCACTAAAGGTAAGAAAGATAAAATTAGGAATTAGAGTTATAGTAGGAATCTTTTATTTTTAGTAGTTTCTGTTATTAATATTAGAACAATGTAAACCGACTCCTTATGATCTATAAATAAGAGGGCTCGGCATAGAAATAATTTCATCAAAGAATTTTTCAGCATCAATTGACTGCTGAGGTATGGATTTTCTTTCGATCATCATTGTACATTAGATTTATCAAGTAAAATTGTCCACAGTTCTCTAAGGTCTTGCTTGACAACCAAGGCTGAGGAAGCTGAAAGATCAACCCTTTGAATGGTTCTACTTTGCTTTCTAGTTCAAATTTATTTTATTACAATTTACTGCTTTGTAAACTTCTCCAAGTTTTGATTTGAATTGACGACTCAGTTTAAGATTTGCAGATTAGTGTAATGGTTTTACTTTTCCATCTTCAATTTTCTCGAATTTGATTGACGCCCCAGTTTTGGGAGATTGTTGATTAGATTAAATCTATGTTGAATGATTTTAGTTTTTGATTGACGCCTAGATTCTAGAAGACTGCAATACGGTATAACAGTATTTTAATTTTGTAAATATCTAAAATATAAAGGACTGCGATTGACGACCATAGTCTGGAAGGAGGAGGATTTAGATTTATTTTTTGTAATTAGTTTAAGAAATCTTTCGTTCATTCATATTTCTCAAGTAGTTTAGAACCTTAAAGATAAATCTAAGTTTTCAGAAAAGCGAAATATGAAATAAATTATTTCCTTGTGGGAATGATCCTATACTAGCATTACAATTTCCATTGTGCGCTTGCAATAGGTTAAGACTTAATTAGAACAACATAAAGAGCACATCATGTTTTTGGCGCTGCTGTCAGGGAAGCAAATTTTATTTTATATTAGTTTTAAAAAACAAATATTTATCTTTCTCTTTTTATTATTTCTTTATATGTTTATTTTCTTGATCACCTCTTATTCTTTTACTGGTTTATTCGGAGCTAGAGAATAAAGGTTTCAACCTTCTTTGATCAGAGAAGCTAGAGGCTCAGCTTTGTTTCTCTCCCTGCTTTCTAAAATAAAAATCAGAGAAAACTAAAAACAAAATAGACATTTACAATAATTGTCTTAGCCACCCTGCTATGTTCTAACTCCATTCATTGTGGCAGGAAAAGACCAATTTGTGGCTAAAGCATTAGGGGAGTATTACGCACTGACACCTCTTACACCTCCCTCGTGTATTCAACTACCCCCTATAGCCAGAAATGAGACTTTTAAAATTATGCCCAATATGCTTCAAATACTTCCTACTTTTCATGGGTTAATGAATGCAGATCCCTATTTGCATCTAAAATAGTTTCTAGAAGTACGCACCATCATTCGAATTAAGAACTTATTAGAAGCATCCACTCGTTTGAGGTTGTTCTCATATTCCCTTAGAGATGAAGCAAAACAGTAGATAAACTCTTTGCCCCATAATTCAATTGCTAATTGGGAAGGATTGGAACGCATGTTTCTTACAAAATTCTTTTCAATCTACAGAATGAATAAAATCCGATATCTTATTATAACATTTCATCAATTCCCGGATGAATCTCTTTAGGAATGTTGGAACAGTCTTAAGGATCTTCTGCACAAGTGCCTGTTGTTGTTCTAAGTGTGAATGATTTATTTGTGTTTTGAAAATAGATTTACAAATGCTAAGTTATACTTAATCTGGAAAATTAAAAAGAGTAAAGAAATATTAGCACAGAGAGAAGTGAATTAGCCTGCAAGATCAGGGCCAATTGTAGCAAGTTTTAAATGTAAGTGAGTAAAAGATCGCCCACAGAGAATTTGTTCAAAATGTAAGATGAACCTCCATATTTGAGCTACCAGATCTGACCTCTTCTCTTATCTACAAAGCACATAAGATGGGAGGTTGAATTTGTCACGTTAACTAAATGATAAAAGTAGAAGTTAAACTAAATGATCCAGATCTGAGTTGGGGGGATTTTGATGTAAACTTATAAAAATAGAGAAATAATATCTAACTTTGATTTGGTCCTTGAAACACAATGAGAATGACTGCAAATCAAATGAGAGATGATCCAATCTTCATCTGGCTACAAGCACAGATGCAAGAGAAATAAATCTAACTCAAGGATTAAATTTAGGCTTATGGCTATGGTCTGTCCACTTCAATGGCTACAGACCATCCAATAGCCTTTAATCTAAACCCTTAATTCAGAACAAGAAATATCACTGCAAATGCTGTGAGAGATTAGGTTACAAACACTAATTCCCCCAGGGTTAATGTATCAAGGGAAGTTGCATGAAAAATAGTAAATCTAAAGGAGTCTAGTGCAATAAGGAGACCAGAGGGAACCCTTAACACGAATCCAATTGAGAACGAACGGTTTACAACAACCTTCTCAAATTCACATTTACAATTACAGAGCACAGCTTAAACAGCTCTCAGATTTGTAGTCTTGAATACAATCCTCTTTTTAATTACAGAGGTATCTCATAGCTCTCAATTGCAAGTAAAAGTTAGGCTATTACAAGGGTTTCAGCCAGGCTAGCTGATCTGGAAATGGGGGAATAGAAATGAAACCCAAATTCTGGATGCCCAAATTGGGCAAATGGTTCATCTATTTATAGTTTTCCCCAGGTCTAGCTCAGATGCGTATCGACCAATCAGAAGTGCTCAGATCTGTATCAACCAATGGTAGTCGAGCACAAGGATCCAGATCTTTTCTGGCCAATCAGAATTGCTCGATCTGGTTCAGCCAATCAGGCGACATAAGCATCAATTCTGTTATGCAATTTGAAAATTTGTTAGAGCTTCTAGAAGTTCCCGCCAAGTGATTTCATCTTCGGGTGCTCACATGGGGTGGAATATGCCTTCGCTTCGTGCTTAGAATCTTTTGGAATGTCCCTAGGTTTTTAAATGCATTGGGACGTGTGCAAAAGATTACTGAATTACCCTTGCAGAAGCTAGGAATCTCCAGAATACCATTTCGCATAGTTTAGGGAACTTTTCAAGTAATCGTGACTCTGAAGCTCTTTTGCAAAGTTCGTTACATGAGGAGTTCTCTTCTTTTCGAATAGGTCAATCATCCTTTCGAAGTGTTCAGGTGTTCTCCGAAAACTAAGCCTAGAGCTTTTAGTTCTTTTCGCAGAGTTCAGGTTCTTTTCGAAATGTTCAGATTCTTTTCGAAAAGCACTCTGTAGTGCATTTTTCTGTTGGAATTGCTCCACATTTCTTTTCTGGGTTGAGCCCAGGTCTTTGCCTCTTCAGTTCAGGCATTTTGATAGCTAGTGAGGTTCTCCCTTCTATTTCTTCCTTTGGATCTACATGGATTATCATCTTTTTGGCACTTTTTGGCTGCTTTCATGGCTAAGTTTATCTTTATTGTTAGCTGTAACACAAGCACTTAAAACACTTATTTAGTTCTCTCAAGGGTCTATCAAGGCCCAGGTTAAAGGGTGGAAATTGGTATTTTCTAGTTCTCAACACACCCCCAAACCTAAGCTTTGCTAGTCCCTGAGCAAAGTCAAAATTAAAAATAGAATAAAAAGCAAGTTTTGTAGGGAACACAATTGCATTTAGCATATACAACAAGCCTTTTAAACCCCTAGGTGATCCCTAGTGGAGGAGTGAAGTCTCTTGAGGGTTTTCAGTGAGGGTACCCACAAACTTCTCCAATAAATCAGTTAATATTAATGCAGTTCTGTTAAAGCAGACTTTCATCCAATCAGATTATTCACACCTGCATCAGTCATGTTATAAGATGATTTTCATGAAAACATCAGTTCAAAACTGAAATTCTGCTGTAACTCTTTTACCATTCACTTGATTTGTGTCAAAAAGTTTCTAAAAGAAAAATTAGTGAAAAGCTTGCCTTCTATTTGAGAATTCAGTTTTGATGTTACCCCAATGAGTTGATTTCAAACCCAACTCTCTCCAAGGTTTTCACTCAACATGCAAATAAGAGGGTTGTACCATTTCACACGGCTCAAGAGCAGTTACAGCCCTCAAATAGGACTGTAAGCATGAGCATAGGCATTGCTCTTTAATTCTGAATTCACTGCACTTTTCACCATAGATTACACAGATCCTTATCTCCATGTGATAGCTCAATCCATCATTGATCAATAAGGACTTTTCTTGGGTTGTAATGTGGCTTATGGGTGAAATTTATCAAGAATAAAGGGGTGGAATGGAGTTCAAAATTGAGAAGTCAGTCAAGGTAAGGAGGTGATAGACACACCTTCTTCAATTCAGCACAATTTCATCTTCTTCTTTGAATTTTCAGAGCCAAAGTGGTCATCTTTTTCTCTTTCTTTTTCAAACTTCCAATGAAATGCCTTCTCCTTCTTTTTTTATTTTAAATTTTTTATCAAGGTAACATTGACTGGAATGCCACATTTCTTCTGCTGATACATTATTGCCTTCAATTATGATTCTTCTTCTTTTATCAAACTGTTACTCAATTCTCTTTTCTTCAGCTTCCTTCCCTTTATCTTCTGACTTCTCAGAGTGAGGATTAGGCTAAATGAGGTTGATGAGGTTTCAAAGAAATCTTAGATTTATAAAGCTCAAATGGTGTGTATCAAGGGCAGTTTCATAAGGTGGGGCTTTGTAAGGTTCAACTTTCCAAAAGGAGGCCTTACATCATGTCTTTAATATCATGATTGCTGTCAAGTTATTTCAATTTGAAAATGTGTAACTTCTAGTGAAAAGAAGCAGGTTCAAACAGTCCCAAGAGTAGAAAAAATTGCCAATTCATACCTCCAAAGAATACATTTATGCAGCCCAAATCTCACTGGGTGTGGTTTTCTATCAAATTTCTGAAGTGTATCATCACTGTTTTCTCTCTTTTTAGGTTCACTACAACATCATTTTTTTTTTTTTGGAAATTTTATGACATTCACTTCATGAAAGTATTAGAATTACACTAGAAATCAATTTAAAAATCAATTTTAAAAGCAAAATTTTAACTTCCTCATTTTCAAAACAACAGGTGTGAAATTACTTCATTTTCAAAAAATAAAATTCTGCTGATCATAAGCTGCATTGATGTTAACTCAATTATTGACATTTCTGCCACACCCCCAAACCTATGGTGAGCAGGGTCCGCACTGGTCCGAAGCAAAGAAAAGAAACAATCAAGCAGAAATCATAATGACAAGAAGAAAGAACAGAAATGCACAGTAATTACACAAGAAAAATCAGAATTTTATATTACAAACTCATAACACAGATAAGTACAATGTGATCTAATAACTGGGGTCAAAATCTGTATCATAAGTTGGTTCAATGGGATCAGAACTGGAGTCACTGTCAGAGTCAGAACTAGAATCAGTATTGGAGTCTGAACTCGATTTAGCCTTCTCCTGGATTGTGTTTTGCAGCTCAGTGTATTCCTCTGATTTGATCTTTTTGGTGAGGCCAATGTACTTTCCAAGTCTAGTAGTCCTCAGTTTTTCCTGTTCAAGCTGTGCTTGCAACATGGTCACCTTGTGCTGCTCACTCCTAACCATCTGAAAAGTTTGACCCAGCAGGTCCTGCATTTTCTCTCTCTCAAATTTCATGAATAACTCCAATTTTCGAATCTGGTTTTCATAAGGGGTTCTAATGTAAGCTTGCAAATCAGCTAACCCCTTGAGGACATCTCGACAGATATATGGATTCTCTTCCATAGCCCTTTTGAGAGCGGCAAATCTGGGAATGAGAATGGAATGGTAGGGGACCAAAGGTATCCCAAATTGTGGGAGTGGGAGAAGAGGGTCCGTAAGAATGACCTCGTGGCGGTCGATGCAGGGCTTCATCGAGAAAGTAAGGAGAGGTGAAGGGGGCTCAACCAGAGCTACCTGTGTTCGGGCTTTGGGTAGCATGGGCGAGTGGTGAGGGTGGGTGGATCAACCAATACTACCTCGTGTTACTTTGGGTAGCATGGTCATGAACAAAGTGAGGCTTGTGTGGGATGTGGAGGCTAAGGTTTGGAGAAGGTCATTGGTCACAGACTGATTATCTGTGTTGATCTGTAGTTGGGCTTCGATGGATTGGAGAAAGGTAAATATTTGGCTAATTGATTCAGGTGTGGGTGTGGTATGCATAGTAGGGGCTGGTAAAACTGAAGTGGATGGTTGAGGTGCAATGGGTGAAATGGCTGTAAAGGGTGAAGTAGCCAGATGAGTGAAATGAGGGGGGTCAGGTATAGGGACAGATTCAAGCCCAATGTTTTCAAAAATAGACCCCATCAATGATGAATAAGACTCTGTAGTGAAAATCTCAGGTTCAGGGGTATGGGTTACTTCAGGTCTGTGGGCTAAATGAGCAGGTGAACTTGAGAGGCTTTGGAGAAGGGGAGTGTTGGGAGATTGTTCAAGAAAATCTGTGGCCAGGTCTTGGGCATTGTTGGGAGAAATTTATGGTGTTAGTATGGCTGGAGTGGTTGGTGTAGAGGGGGAGTCTGCAATTGGGATAATAGTGGTTATGGGAGATGGGACTGCTAGAATGGGTGAAGTGGCAGGAGCTGGGCTAGGTGAGGAGGGTAAAATGACAACTTCTTCAAGAATGGATGAAGCTGAAGAGCTGGTCACCACAGGAAGGGCAGCTTCTTCAAGAATGGGTGCAGATAAAGAGCTGGTCACCTCAGGGTCTGGCAAAGCAGGTTCTAAGGGAGCTGCAGGGGCAGGTTCATGTATGGCAGGTCCACTAGCGACCATGAGATCTGCTCAGTAGCAATTGCAGGTGCAGGCTCACCTTCCTCTCTCGTTCTGTTCAACATTGCTTGGCTTGTAGTCCAAGCCTTTTTCCCAAAAGTATGAGGAGCTATAACTTCAAATGGCTCCTGGTCATCAATGTCAAACTTAGCTCTTAGTAGGGCTATGATCAGCTTACCAAATGGGATTCCAGCTAATTTCTGCTCCTTTTTCAACTTGACACTAATATCAGCCATGGTTTCAAAAATTAACAAAGGGGCATTGAAAAATTGCCCCTTAGAAAAATAAAAGAGAGCCTCTAAAATTGGTGTCCTCCTTTCTTGGCTGTGCCTAGTGACACAAAAACTTCCCCTCAAAATTGAATCCATCAATAAAAATTGAGGTGCTAGGTCTCTCCTCATTATGGACTGTCCAGTTCCAACGATCCCTTGGGTTAAATGTGCAGCCATTTCTCTGAAAGAGGCTGCTTCTGGTGCAGACAATGAACCAGCAGGATCATATTTAAAAGGTATCCCCAAAGCATTCCCAATGTCTCCATATGTGACAGTTAAATCATAATCATCAATGAAATTAACAAGAGTAGGGACATCAGCATCCTTCTCTGTCACTTTTACCAAGTTTTGGTACCATAATTTCACCATTCGCGGATAAATTTTCTCTAGCAGAGGGGTAAGGATATTGCTCAGTGAGGCATCCCTAATGTATTTTAAAGATAGCTGACAGTCCGGTTTGTTGGAGAAAAAGTTCTCATCAACAATAAGCTCAGGAATCAGCTTCTGAGCTTCAATGAAGGGATTTGGCAGTACCAAATGCATAGGCAGAGGAGGAAGCTCAGGCTCAGGACTAGCAGCTGTTGGGATGGGTTCCTCATGTCTAACCTTCTTCCCTTTCTCAATCCTATAAGCTCATTCCATTGATAGTTTTCTTTTGGCTGAAGCTTTGGTTTTTCCTTTTGGGGTTGGTTTGCTAATTTTATTAGCAGAAGATTTTGGGAACATGGCAACCAGTGATTTTTCAGCTTTCCCCATTCTAAAGTTGTGTATAAAAATGCCCACAACAAATGCTGACACCAAATCAAACTTTGCAAATGATAAACAGAGGAAATGCATAGAAAAATACCGAAATCTAGGGTTTTGGTTGAACGTGTTGCTTGCTCGCTGAAATCCACCAGAACCAGAAGCTAAAATCCCTCTCTTCAAGCTTAAATGATTGAACAAATGTGAAGAAAAGTGTGGTTGAATTCTAAAATCACGTAAGGAAAGAATGAAATGGGGTTCTGTGAAACAGGACGTTCTGAGAAAGCTTTCGAATATGAAACCCTTACTTCGAAAGGGTTTAAATATGCTCAAAGTTATTTTTGCAAAGTAATTTTTAAGTTTTCGAAAAGTTCAAAACAATCCTTTGTACAACAGAGAATGGCATCAGTACCATTCGAAAAGCTAATAGCTTCAGAAACAACTTTTCGAAAAGCAAATGGCTTCAGAAACAACTATTCGAAAAGGAAATCATTGCTTTCGAGCAGTTCGTTACAAATCCAGATCCTTTTCGAAAAGCAAATTGAACTTTGCGAAAAGACAATTTTTACTTTGCGAATTAATTTTTCACATATTTAAACTTCTCGAAAAGAGGACAAACATGACTAAAAATAGAGAAATAGAAAACTATGCAAAAACTACAGAACAAAAACATATTGTACAATTGTATACCATCAGATTTAAGGAGGTTCTTGATGATAGATGGTCAGCACAGGCTCCTGGGTATTTTCAATGCATGATTTGAGCCTCTGACCATTTACTTTCAAGATTCTTCCATCAGTTGGGTCTAAAATTTCAACAGCCCCAGAAGGAGCTGCATGAATGACAGTATATGGCCCTTCCCATCTAGATCTCAGCTTTCCAGGAAAAAACTTAAGTTTTGAGTTAAATAGCCATACCTTAGAGCCAGCTATGAACTTTTTTCTCAACAAATTTTTATCATGGAAGGCTTTGACTTTCTCTTTGTAAGATCTTGAATTGGTGTATGCATCCATTCTCAGCTCCTCCAACTCAGCAAGTTGCAGTTTCCTGTGATTACCAGCAGTAGTCAGATCCATGTTCAATGTTTTAATAGCCCAAAAGGCTTTATATTCTAACTCCACTGGTAAATGGCATGCTTTGCCATAGACCAATCTGAATGGGGATATGCCAATTGGGGTTTTGTAGCCTGTCCTATATGCCCACAATGCATCATTCAGCTTAAAGGACCAATCCTTTCTGTCCTTCTTCACAGTCTTTTCCAGTATATGTTTGATTTCTCTGTTGGAAATCTCCACTTGTCCACTGGTTTGTGGATGATATGGAGTAGCTACTCTATGAGTCACAGAGTATTTTTTCAATAAAGCTTCAAAATGTTTATTACAAAAATGGCTTCCCCCATCACTGATAATAGCTCTGGGAAAACCAAACCTGGAAAAATTGTTATCCTTTAAAAATTTTAGAACCACTCTATGATCATTGGTTTTAGTGGCTGTGGCTTCAACCCATTTGGATACATAATCCACAGCTACTAAGATGAATTACACCCATTGGAAGTAGGAAAGGGACCCATGAAGTCTATCCGTCAAATATCAAACAATTCAACTACCAAAATGGGTTGTAAAGGCATTGAGTTTCTCTTGGAAATGCTGCCCAATTTCTGGCAGTTCTGGCAAGACTTACAGTGCTGCAGAGCATCTTTGAAAAGTGTAGGCCAATAAAATCCACACTGCAAAACCTTTGCAGCAGTTTTGTTTCCACTAAAATGACCTCCACAGGCCTGTTCATGACACATAGAAAGTATGCTATGAAAGTCTTCTTCAGGGACACATCTTCTTATTATTTGGTCTACACAAATCTTAAACAGATAAGGATCTTCCGAAATAAAATGTTTAACCTTTGAGAAGAAAAGATCTTTATCCATTTTATTCCAATGCTGAGGAATTCATCCAGTAGACAAAAAGTTGACTATGTTTGCAAACCAAGGGGTGTGTATACTGATAGCAAAAAGTTGCTCATCAGGTAAAGATTCATTGATAGGCAGCCTATCAATCTCAGCAGTTAAAATTCTAGACAGGTGATCAGCCACCACATTCTCCACACCCTTTTTATCTTTGATCTGTAAATCCAATTCCTGTAATAGGAGGATCCACCTGATTAATCTTGGTTTGGTGTCCTTTTTAGACAGAAGGTATTTCAGGGTAGAGTGGTCAGTGAACACCACTATTTGTGAACCCAAAACATATGACCTGAATTTCTCTAAAGCAAAAATAATTGCCAGCAGCTCCTTCTCAGTTGTTGTGTAATTGAGCTGTGCATCAATCATTGATCTACTAGCATAAGCTATGACATGAGGCAGCTTATCCTTTCTCTGTCCAAGAACAGCTCCCAAAGCATAATCTGATGCATCAAACATCAGTTCAAAAGATAGTGAATAATCTGGAGACTGCAATATTGGAGCTGAAATCAAACAAGTTTTTAAGATTTCAAATGCCTTCAAGCATTCATTGTTGAAAACAAAAGGGACATCTTGGCACAATAAATGACAAAGAGGCTTGGCTATTTTACTGAAGTCCTTAATGAACCTTCTGTAGAATCCAGCATGTCCCAGAAAACTTCTGATCTGTTGAACAGTTTTGAGAGGTGGTAAATGTGCAATTAAATCAATTTTTGCTCTGTCCACCTCAATGCCCTTGTGGGAGACAACATGGCCAAGGACAATGCCTTGGGTGACCATGAAATGGCTCTTCTCCCAACTCAAAACTAGATTGGTTTCTTCACATCTCTGTAACACCCATTTGAGATGATGTAAACACTGGGCAAAACTGTCTCCATAGATTGAAAAATCATCCATAAAAATCTCCATAAATTGGTCAATCATATCAGAGAAAATGGAGTACATGCATCTTTGAAAGGTAGCAGGAGCATTACAAAGACCAAAAGGCATTCTCCTATAGGCAAAAGTGCCAAAAGGGTAAGTGAATATGGTCTTTTCTTGATCTTGTGGATACACAGGAATCTGGTTGTAACCAGAGTAACCATCAAGAAAACAGTAATAGGTTGTTCCTGCTAGCTTATCTAAGATTTGATCAATGAATGGTAGAGGGAAATGGTCTTTTCTGGTCATTGAATTTAATTTTCTGTAATCAATACAGACCCTCCAACCAGTTGTTTGTCTGGTTGACATAAGCTCACCAGAATCTGAGGTTACAACAGTGATCCCAGATTTCTTAGGTACCACCTGTGTAGGTGCCACCCAAGCTGAATCTGAAATGGGGTAAATGACCCCTGCATCCAACAACTTAACAACCTCTTTCATGACCACTTCTTGCATATGAGGGTTCAACCTCATTTGCATTTCCCTAGAAGGCTTTGCATCCTTTTCCAAATGGATTTTATGCATGCAAACAGCTGGATTGATTCCTCCTAAATCAGCAATAGTCCAGCCAATTACCCTTTTATGTTGTTTCAATACAATCAACAGCTCTTCCTCCTGCTCCTTTGTGAGGGAGGACGAAATAATCACAGGCAATGATTGATGGTCTCCTAAAAACACATATTTCAAATTTTCTGGCAACTGCTTCAATTCTACATCAGGTGGGATGAGAAAAGAAGGTAGCAAAGGTACCTTAACTGTTTGTGGAAGGGAAAGAATAGCAGGTTTCCATGAAGAGAACCTTACTGATTGATCATGAGTTCCTTGCACAGCATTTACTTCCTTAGACTTTGAGGTACAAAATATTTCTTCCTCAGAATTTCCCTAAGCATCTTCAAAATCTATGGTTCAATCTTCCCACTATAAAAACTGTGGTAGGGTCTCTTCCACCAGTTCATCCAATAGATCAACATGAAAACATTCCTCATAACTGAATTGAGGCTGTGTGACTGCATTATAAACATTTAATTTCACCTTCATATTTCCAAAAGAGACTTCCATAATACCAGACCTGCATTGAATGCAAGCATTTGCTGTAGCCAGAAATGGTCTTCCCAAAATGACAGGGATGGAAGTTTTGCTTCTTGTAGATTCCATGTCCAAAACCAGAAAATCAGCACGATAGAAAAACTTATCTACTCCTACCAATACATCCTCAATCATCCCAACTGGCTTTCTTTCAGATCTGTCTGCTAGTTGTAACACCACATGAGTGGGTTTTAATTCTCCCAAACCTAGTTTCTCATATACAGAATATGGAAGTAGGTTGACACTAGCATCCAAATCTAATAAAGCCTTTTCAATGGTATGTTCCCCAATAATGCAAGGGATTGTGGGGATTCCAGGATCTTGAAGTTTAGGTGGTGTGGTAATGGTGAACACCTGATTAACTCTTTCCACAGCAAAAACCTTCTTGGATAACTGTATCCAAGACTGTCTTTTGTGAGTGCAAATATCTTTCAAAAATTTTGCATATGCTGGAATTTGTTTGATTGCATCAAGCAAAGGTAGATTTATCTTGACTTGCTTGAAAGTCTCCATCATTTCATCTATTTTTGTGTTCCCCTTATCAAAAGGGGATACAGATTTCATGGCATGAGGAAATGGTAAATGAGGAACGAGTCCTTCATCTACAACTTTAGAAGCATTATCAGAATCTTCTTGATTTTTTTGTTTTTCATTTTTTTTATTTTTCTGAGGTACATCAGCACCCCCACTGCTAACATTATGCTGTTCTTGCTGCATATCTTTATCATTTTCCTTAATCTTTTCTTCTTCCTTGTCTGTACCCACTTTGTTATTTATAATTCTTCCACTTCTCAAAGTTGTGACAGTTTTTACTTCTTCATGAGAAACAGAAGCCTCTTCAACCATGAACTGTCCTTTGGGATTGTTTAAAGGTTGACTGGGTAACCTTCCTTCCTCTCTTTTGGCCAAAGTATTTGAAAGTTGACCCAATGTTTCTTCAATCTTCTTTATGCTCTGACTGTGAAAGTTCACAGTCTGAGTTAAAGACCCTAAATTCTGGAGTAAATTTAGAACTTGATCTTCAAAAGAAGGGGACCTGGAAGGGACTTGAAGTGGAGCAGATTGCTATACAGGTTGTTGTGGAATGGGCTGCTGAAAATTTAGCTTGGCATAAAAATTCTGCTGATAAGGCTGAGCAGTTTTGAAAAGCATTTGGTTCTTTAGTTGCTGCTGCTGTTGTGATTAATAATTCCCCTGGCTCCACCTCAAATTGGGGTGCCCTCTCCATGGATATTCATTTGACTGCATCTATCCAAATGATTGGGCAGCATGAGCTTGTTCCACCACTAGATCTGGGAACTGTGGTGTAGCGAGACATTGGTCAAGTGAATGAGTAGGGGACTGGCATATCAGATATGCCTCCTCTACTCTTGCTACCATTGGATTTTTAAGTGAGTCCATCAATCTATCAAACTTTGTGGTTAAATTATCCATCTTTCTTTCCAACTCATTCACCTCATAAATCTTTCCTTTGGTGGTTTGCTAATTGTTCGACCTAACAGGATTCTCAATATCTCTTGACAACGATTCCTGTTGAGTTGAATTTTCACCAATTACTTCAAATAAGTCCCAAACCTCCTCAACTATTTTTTGCAAATAGGTACCTCCACAGGAAGCATCTACCATATTCTTGCCCTTTTGATCAATTCCTTGATAGAAGCTTTGAACAAGCTGCCATCGAGGGATTTGATGATGAGGACATTGCCTTAAAAGTTCCTTAAACCTTTCCCATGCTTCATGGAAAGTTTCAGTTGAGTTTTGTGAAAAGGAAATAATACTTTGTCTCAATTGGCTTGTTTTAGACATAGGGAAGTATTTGGCTAAAAATTGACACTGCAAATCATTCCAAGAAGTGATACTATTTGGTGCTAACATAGACAACCATGCTCTACCTTTGTCCTTTAATGATAAAGGAAAGAGCCTGAGCTTGGTTGCTTCTGGACCAAGTCCAGCTATGTTGAATGTGGTGCAAAGAGACAAGAATTCATCCACATGTTTCTATGGATCTTCCTTACTAAACCCATGGAAGGAAGGAAGCATTTGGATAGTTGATGATTTGATCTCATAATTTCCTTCAACAGTAGGAAATTTAATGCAAAATGGAGAATTATAAGCACCAGGTGCAAAGTAATCCCTCAAAAGTCGAGGTTCTTCACCCATAGTAACTGTTTCAGCAGAATTCTGTGCTGTTGCTCTAGTTCTTAGTAGCCTTTCAACTTCTAAATTTAGAGGGACAATCTCAAGGCTGAGAGTCCTACCAAACATACAACACAGAACAGAGAATCAGATTATGCACAACAAACCATCAGAATTCCTTTAAAAGTAGAATCCACTCTTCAAAATGTATATGAATAACTGCACAGATATAAACAATACGATAGTTTAGCACTAATGTAAAGATAAAAACAAAATGAAAACTTAGGTCTACCTATTTTAAAACAAATTCCCCGGCAACGGCGCCAAAAACTTGTTGTTCTAAGTGTGCATGATTTATTTGTATTTTGAAAACAGATTTTGAAATGCTAAGTTATACTGAATCTGGAAAATTAAAAAGAGTAAAGAAATATTAGCATAGAGAGAAGTGAATTAGCCTGCAAGATCAGGGCCAATTGTAGCAAGTTTTAAATGTAAGTGAGTAAAAGATCGTCCAAAGAGAATTTGTTCAAAATGTAAGATGAACCTCCAGATCTGAGCTACCAAATCTGGCCTCTTATGCTATCTACAAAGCATATAAGATGGGAGGTTGAATTTGTCATGTTAACTAAATGATAAAAGTAGAAGTTAAACTAAATGATCCAGATCTGAGTTGGGGGGATTTTGATGTAAACTTATAAAAATGGAGAAATAATACCTAACTTTGATTTGGTCCTTGAAACACAATGAGAGTGACTGCAGATCAAACGAGAGATGATCCAATCTTCATCTGGCTACAAGCACAGTGCAAGAGAAATAAATCTAACTCAAGGATTAAATTTAGGCTTATGGCTATGGTCTGGCCACTTCAATGGCCACAGACCATCCAATAGTCTTTAATCTAAACCCTTAATTCAGAACAAGAAATATCACTACAAATGTTGTGAGAGATTAGGTTACAAACACCAATTCCCATAGGGTTAATGAATCAAAGGAAGTTGCATGAAAAACAGTAAATCTAAAGGAGTCTAGTGCAATAAGGAGATCAGAGGGAACCCTTAACATGAATCCAATTGAGAACGTATGGTTTACAGCAACCTTTTCAAATTCACATTTACAATTATAGAGCACAACTTAAACAGCTCTCAGATTTGCAGTCTTGAATACAATCCTCTTTTGAATTACAGAGGTATCTCATAGCTCTCAATTGCAACTAAAAGTTAGGCTATTACAAGGGTTTCAGCTAGGCTAGCTGATCTAGAAATGGGGGAATAGAAATGAAACCAAAAATCTGGATGCCCAAATTGGGCAAATGGTTCATCTATTTATAGTTTTCCCCAGGTCTAGCTCAGATGCGTATCGGCCAATCAGAAGTGCTCAAATCTGTATCAACCAATGGTAGTAGAGCACAAGGATCCAGATCTGTTCTGGACAATCAGAATTGCTCGATCTGGTTCAGCCACTCAGGCGACATAAGCATCAATTCTGTTATGCAATTTGAAAATCTGTTAGAGCTTCTAGAAGTTCCCGCCAAGTGATTTCATCTTCGGGTGCTCACATGGGGTGGAATATGCCTTCGCTTCGTGCTTAGAATCTTCTGGAATGTCCCTATATTTTTAAATGCATTGGAACGCATGCAAAAGATTACTGAATTACCCTTGCAGAAGCTAGGAATCTCCAGAATACCATTTCGCATAGTTTAGGGAACTTTTCGCAAGGTACTGTGACTCCTGAAACTCTTTTCGCAAAGCTCAGGTTCTATTCGCAAGGAGTTCTCTTCTTTTTGAATAGGTCAGTCATCCTTTCGAAGAGTTCAGGTGCTCTTCAAAAACTAAGCCTGGAGCTTTTAGTTCTTTTCGCAGAGTTCAGGTTCTTTTCGAAATGTTCAGATTCTTTTCGAAAAGCACTCTGTAGTGCATTTTTCTATTTGAATTGCTCCACATTTCTTTTCTGGGTTGAGACCAGGTCTTTGCCTCTTCAGTTCAGGCATTTTGACAGCTAGTGAGGTTGTCCCTTCTCGTTCTTCCTTTGGATCGACATGGATTATCATCTTTTTGGCACTTTTAGGCTGCTTTCATGGTTAAGTCTGTCTTTATTGTTAGCTGTAACACAAGCACTTAAAACACTTATTTAGTTCTCTCAAGGGTCTATCAAGGCCCAGGTTAAAGGGTGGAAAATGGTATTTTCTAGTTCTCAACAGTGCCCTCACCGAGGGGTCATGCACGAGCAAATTATGCTCACTTTCTATGAAAGCCTTAATGATGCAACCCGACATATGATTGATGTGGCCTATGGTGGAATGTTCCATACATTGACTGCAGAAGATGCTTGGGATCACTTTGAGACCCTTAGCGAGGAACCGGTGCAACACAACGCACCGGGTGAGGTTGATTCAGAGACATTAAGTAATACACCTCCTAGGCAAGGAGGATTATATAAATTAAAGTCAATGATGAAATGTCTTCCGAGGCTGAAGCTTTGGAAAGTAAAAATTCAAACTATGGTGGGTATAAAATCGTACCCAACATCTCAAAAAGGAGAAGCTTGTGGTCCTAACCATGGCCTAACTAAGGTAGTTTCCCAACCTCCAACTGTTTCTCCTTACCCAACAGAAGTCAAAAACCCCATTGCTACACAGGAAGCCTTGTTGCAAATAGCTGAAAGCTAGCTGCAGCATGGCTGCATCCAGACATAGTTACTCAACTCCCTTCGATAGTCTGTCACAAAGTTAGAAACTCAAATTGAGCAACTAACCCTTTTTGAGAGAGAATAATTTACCTCCTGCACATGCAGTTGGTACGTCTAGAGGACGTATATTTATGGGAGGCACATCAACTCCCTTTGATTCAAACTGAGCCCCTTTAGAACCCGTCGAGCTATTGACTCACCTGTAGCAAACACCTGTTACATATGTACATAATTTAATAGTTTTAAAGAGAGTGGTCTACAATTTACAGTGTACAAGAGTGCATTCAATCGTAGAGACTGTTCTGTCATGTCATAATCACTTTGAGCGTATGGATTTATGAGTTCTCAAAAGAGTTAAATCATAGCGAGTACAATTTGAGGTGTCATAGAGTCTTAATCTTGGTCTCCAAAATTGTAAACAATAATTCTAGGGAACAGGCGATTGCAATGATTGGTCTTATCGATTACGTTGGTATTCGAACCCATTTAATTCATAAAGGAAGTGGACACACATCGCATTCAATTTTGCTACTTGCCAACTACCCAAGCCTAAGAACCTACACCTCGATGTTCAAACTCGAAGTGTCAGTTCCGAACCTTTCCCTTCCCTATAAAACAACACCTTTCCTTTCCAAAACCCATCTCTTTTGTCTTCCTTCTTCACAACTCTAGAATTTATGACGAAAGAGAATAACTAAAGCAATTTTAGCAAACGACTTGATAGAATCATTGAGCTACACAAGGTCGAGCTCCTAGCTGCAGTAAAAAGAGTAGAAAAGTGAAAGTGCCAGTGACCCATACCAGATGCTGAATCATCCACCTAAACTACCTTTTACCCTAAACCTAAACCAAATCTGAAACCCCATTCCAAGAACCCATCTTCCCCCACTTTCTAACCTTTAAACCATCACAACCCACCCTAAGTGCGAGTTCCTTTAGGATGATGGTGGGTTGAGTCGTTCCTCGCCACCCTTCTCCATTGCTCATACTCTTCACTGCATTCTCGTGATTCTCTCCGTAGAATCCTCGCAGGAGAATAATATAGGTGAAGGGTAATCTGGAGATGTGTTCACTTTCCCACTCTTTAAAGCACTTCCACAGTGGCGTTATATTTCTTCTAAGGAGGATCTGTGATGTGCTATTTGGGAGAGATTTTGAAGGGCAGTGAGGAGTGTTCTGATAGCTCTTGGAGTAGTGCCCTGCCACGGTGTGGATATTCCTTTGGTCGGAAGGAATGAGAGACTCTGATTAAAGGTGGTTAGAAGCCAAAGACTGATCTTTATTGAAGAATATTTCTCCTCGGATGTTGTTGCTAGTGTCGTAGATAGTGTGTCTAGATTTTTTGTAAGTTTATACCCTTCATGTAATTAGTTTTTAATTTTCCAGTACTTTCTATCTATAGATTTCTTTCCATATCATTGTAAATATTCCATGAATATATGAAATTTTCCTTTGACTAACTTTCTAATGTAATTACGGTTTCTAATTTTTCTTTCCCATTTTTGTTACTTATGATCTGAGATTAAGCCGGATGTATTTTTCCTCAAGTTTGGGGGAAATTCTTATGACAAGATTTTTTCACCCGGTGTAAAATCAGTAATTTTAAGTAATTTACAATAAAATTTTGACAGTATCCGCTGCTTTTGTACAATGAGGATATTGTCCTATTTAAGTTTGGGGGGATACACAACAACTGCTGTGTATATTATATTAGTTTGTTATGTTTAATTTCCTTTTCGCATATATAGAAAAATAATAAAAATTTAATTCTTCTATTTTGGATTTGTTTTATAAATATTAGGATCAGTTAGCCATTATATGCGAATTATGAAAGCAAAAAATTATGAATCTATAAAACTTACGATCCATCGTAGCAGAAGTTCAATAATCAAATAATAGAGCAATTACAATTCATGTCTCTCTTCTTTTGAGAACTGTATCAATTGAATATTTGAAATGATATAATTGATCTGAACTACAATATTTAGATTATATGTTCAAAATTATTTAACCAGTGAGCTTTTGAGTCATAATTCGTCTTCTATTCGGAGAGTGATTGCTATCTATTCAAGCTTAAATTTTCTTGAACTGCTTGGCTACATTATACGAAATCTCATATTGCTGACTTTGAACCAAATATTCTATGATTATGATGATTTGTTTCTTTAGAACTATCTATTAAATGTATTAAAACAATATGACATTCATGCTAGTAAATCATAAAGATGATTAAAGGTCATCTTTTGTTTAGTCAAAGCCAAAAACCCAAAATCCAAGAAAGAATTTATCCTTTGAACCCATATTAAAAGCATAAATCAAATTTCTTTGTACCATAATTTTATAAACCCTTAACCATATTGTTATTCACTGAAAAGTACCACTTTTCACCTCTTAACCTAGTGTTTGCTGGGCCTTGAAGCTCACTAATAATCATGTGTTAAGTGTGTTTTGTAGTTAGCAATAATATGTGAAGCTTAATACAAAATCCCTGCTTTTTGGTTCAAAAAAGAGCGTGAATACATGCAAAGATGACAATTAAGCCAAAGCCTAATGGAATGCCTTGGTAGTGCTCACCATGGTGACTCACTTGCTGGTCATCATTGACCAAAGTCTAGCAGATTGATGAAGTTACCTAAGAATGGAGGAAATTGCAACAGCAGCAAGTGTAATGCATCAGAGCATTAAAAAATAGATCTCGCAGAGTTGAGGAGCTTTCTCGCAAAGCTAAGGATGCAGTGGAAGATGCCCTCATGCAAATGGGGCGTGCAATCAAGAGGAGAGCTGTAACGACATCACGAAGATCTCGCGATTTAAAATCCTCAAAATTTCTTATCGCGAAGTTCTCATAGAGATCAAGCCTTAAAGCAGCCATGCACAGAACATAGTGAGTCCATATGTATACTAAACAAAATGTTCCCTCGCGGAGTTCTTGTGTAGCCCTGGAAGAGAGAGATGCCCAAATTTTTCATCACGCACTCTGAAGCCTTACAGTTACTACGCGATTGCAGGAGCATACCTGAGCGAGTACTTAGTGAGAGAGAGCTTCTGAAGCTCTACTGTGGGAGAAGTCTAGGCACTTCAGATCATCTCGGTGACAACAGTGTAGCACAAAGGAATTGCGTAATTAACTGAAGATTCACTGCATGAGTGAGTACTTCCCACCAGCCAAAGGCTACTCTGCGAATGGTCTTTAACTGTGAAGCACGGGCTCCCCACTTCTCAATTTTAATATAAGGACCTTTTAGGAATTTTCCAAGGCTAGGGCACACTTCTCGAGGCACGGATCTTGAGATACACATCTTGAGGCATTCAAGGGTCATAACAGTGCCATGTCTGGTAGAAAAATTAGGGTTAATCTCTTCAGAGCCAAGGCCTTACGGACAAAGTATATAAGTTATACTTAGAGTGTAGTTTTAATCATCAATCCTTCCTTCATCCTCTATCGGTTGAGAGCTCCAGCAGGCTAGGGCTAGGGTTAGGGTTTGATCATCTCTTTTTCTCATTTTTCTTCTCTCTTAGCCCAGCATTTGCTGGCTAATCCTCTAGTACGCAACTAGGTTTAGTTTTATTTTAGTTTTGTAATAGGTTTTGTATACATTGGGATTTTTGATGAGCAGTTGTATACAGGCTGCAGCCTAGAGGCAGTTCATTGTAATTTTTGCTTTTATTAATGGATTGTTGTTTTAATGACTAATTGAATCTAAAGATCTTATAGTTTCCTTAGATGTTTATAGGATCCATGTATTTGGGACGAGCCCATTCAGTTTCCAGTAGATCTATTATTTACCATCTAATTTTCCTTGGTTTGATAGCCCCATGGACAGCAATGTTGGATCTATAGTGAGATCTTGGGAGCTCGGAGGTCTGTGGACCATGGTGATTGTAGCAGTTTATATGTTCTTTCTCAGATCTTTGTGGTATGAACAGACCAATGGGATACCCTGTGACCATTTGAGTGGACAGAGTATAGCCCTAAAGTGGTGTCCAGCCACATGTTTGAGAAGGATTCTTCTCCCTTGCACATGAGCTTCTAAAGCCTTGTGAGGAGGTTTGTACAGGAACTGGCTCCCCTCTGTTTTACCTAACTGATATTAGATGTTAGATCTGATTTCTCTATAGTAATTATAGCTTGAAGTTGAGTCATTGCAGGCCTTTGTAGTAATGACCAGTTGAATCTAGAGCCTTATTCAACTTATTATATGGTCCTTTTTGTGGGCACAGTGAGCCGTTGGCCTTGGCAATGCACTTGGGATTTTATGGGTTAGAATTCCTATGGATGTTAGCCATATTTGTGCGCAGATTTGGGGAGCTTGTAACACTGGTATTACATAGTGCTACAATAGTATTCATGGCCTGATCTAGTCCAGTGGTTGGGGAAATGATCAGTCCACTCCTCTGGATTAGATTAGTAATTTCTAGCTTGATCAATGGGATTTAACAGACTCTATAGGATAGGCTATGTCCATTTGAGTAGACAGCCTATAGCCTTAAGAGCACTCCAAATGGCATGGGTTAAGTTGGATACTTCTACCTTGTTGAGGCTTTTGATAGCATCTCAGCAAGGAACACTCCAGAGATAGACTAAATATGAGTTACATGGCTGCTTTAACTCTGGTTTAACCTGCTTACTTCTCACCATTTTTATATTTTATTTTGGCCTGCACCATCACCATCTTCTTCTTAACCCTTTCTTTAGGATAGGGCTATATTTTATTTCTCTTTTGTTAGGGTTAATTTAGTATAGTCATGACACCCAACTCCCTTTCTTTAGGATTGTCAGATCTGGAGGCCTACTATTATAGCCCATTTTCGGTTCTAGATCAATTTCTCTTTGGGACAAACTCTTACTTATCAAAAAGAAATATGGGAAGAAGTTATCCAACTTTTTGGATACTTAATGAAGTAGAAAAGAAAAGAAAAGAAGAAGATAGAGAACAAAGAACTTAATTCTCAGAAACCTTTGAATCCTATCTACCTTTTTTTGGAACCTTTTTAAACCCAAAGCTCCATTACAAGCCGAAGGAAAGACCTTTTTGATTGCAAAAGCATTAGTCTAGTAGAGATATGTGCAATGGATACTATGAATAAACAATAAATTATAAGAATATAATTGATTATCCATTCCATGAGATATATCTTATCAATCAATCGTCCTTCAAATTTATCATAAATATCATGTTGAAAGAATCCAAAAATTTTTATATCCTTTTGAGAGTATGCCAATAGTGGGAATTTGGATGAAAGTATTTTCTAAATTTTATTTTAGAAAAATTTATGAAGAATAAACTGTTCACTGATATGCAAACACTCTACGCTTTACAAAGTTGAAATTGCTAAGTTTTGATCAAGGATAACTGCTATAATGGAGAAAGAAAAGATAAAGGATTTGCAAACTTTTAAAATTATATGATGATTAATTTAGCTAGTGTATAAAATTAGTGTAGATTTTTAAATTTTATTTTGAAAAACTGAAAAACCCAAAAATATTTTGAAGTTTGTAGGTAACTTCACTAAAAACCTTCAAGAGACTATAACTCTTCCATTAAGGATCACCTAGGGGTTTAAAGGTTTGTTGCGTATGCTAAATGCAATCGTGCTCCCTTCGAAAGTAGCATTTAATTTTAGATTAGTATTTCTTTCTTGTTTGCTAGGGACTAGCAAAATATAAGTTTGGGGGTGTGATCAGTCACAAAATATACCATTTCATCACCCTTAACTTAATGCTACTAGATCCCAGTTTGCTACTAACAAGCTAATGATGTGCTGATGTAAAGAAAAAATAGTAAAAGAGAACCAAAGTGTTGATCTTCGTCAAAATGAACTCAAAAAGTAATAAGAAAAATGATTGAACGTGAAAGACGATTCGACGCTACTGAAAGCTAAGAAATCGTGCTGAACGATTGAACGAAGCCAAAGAAATAAGAAATCATAATTTATGATTCTGCAGAAGATGTTCAAAGTAAAAGGGCAATATAGAAAGAAAGCAATCAATCATAATATAGAATTGTACAGAGAGAAAGTTGTAACAGAAGAGAGAAATCATGATTTAGGATTTCACAAATAGAAGCTTCTTATTACTGCTGATCACGTGAAGATCTACACTGCCATGCACAACTATAGAATAATTCTTGAATAATAAGTTTGGAAAATCACAGATCTTAGAAGATTGATGATGAAAGACTCCTAAAGATCTCAGTTGTTGAAATTAAGGAGAAAGTCCATAAGCACATCAATGACTGAAAGCAAGGAAGATAAGATTAGGAATTAGAGTTATATTAGCAATCTTTTGTTTTTAATAGTTTCTTTTATTAGAATTAGAACACTGTAAACCAACTCCTTATGATCTATAAATAAGAGGGCTCGGCATAGGAATAATTTCATCACAAAATTTCTCAGCATCAATTGATGATTGAGGTCTAGGTTTTCTTTCGATCACCATTGTACATTAGATTTATCAAGTAAAATCGTCCACAGTTCTCTAAGGTCTTGCCTGACAACCAAAGCTGAGGAAGCTAAAAGATCAACCCTTTGGAAGGTTCTACTTTGCTTTCTAGTTTAGATTTATTTTATTGAAATTTACTGCTTTGTAAACATCTCTAAGTTTTGATTTGAATTGATGACTCATGTTGAGATTTGCGGATTAGTGCAACGTTTTTACTTTTTCAACATCAATTTTCTTGAATTTGATTAACACCCATGTTTTAGGAGATTGTTGATTAGATTAAATATGTTTCGAAGGATTTTAGTTTTTGATTGACGCCCAAATTCTAGAAGACTGTAATACAGTGTAACGGTATTTTAATTTTGTAAATATCCGAAACTTAAAGGACTGTGATTGACGACCATCGTCTGGGAAGAGGAGGATTTAGATTTATTTTTTGCAATTAGTTAAGAAACCATTCTTTCATTCATATTTCTTAAGTAGTTTAGAACCTTGAAGATAAATATAAGTTTTCAGAAAAGCAAAATATGAAATAAATTACTTCCTCGTGGGAACGATCCTGTATTAGCAATACAATTTCCATTGTGTGCTTGTAATAGGTTAAGACTTAATTACAACAACATAAAGAGAACATCAATTACCCTTTGCATTATGGACCTATTGAACATTGATTCGTACCACTATAGGGGTAACACCGTTCTCCCTTGTGAATGGAGCTAAGGTCGTCCTGCCAGTTGAAGTTAAAGTACCCTCACTACGCATCTTCATTGAGTCCAATCTACTAAAAGCCGAGAAAGAGAGGTGTAACTTTGAGAAACTGAACCTACTAGATGAGTAAAGGCTCCTAGCCTTGTGTCACACCCATGCCAATGAGAGAAGGATCACATGTGCTTACATCAAGCGTGTTCGCATATGAGATTTAATGGTGGGTGACACTGTACTCGAGAAAATCTTCCCTACTCTTCACGTCGATCTGAGAGGGAAATTCAAGCCCAACTGAGAGGGACCTTACATCATTCGAGAAGTGCTCCTAGGGTACGCGCTCCGCCTTGCCACCATGGATGGAAATCACTTTCCTGAGCCCATCAACGTTGGATACGTATGACAATTTTATTCCTAAGTCTCCTACGGTATGGTAAGTATAGATAAAATAGATACGTGACTGCTGAAAGACCCCACAAAAGAGGCCATCATTTAAAAGCCAAGTAGCCAAAAAAGTGTCCCTGAACACTAATACCATTGCTACACCCATTGAGCCATTGGCCTTTTTTTATAAACCCCTCCCAGGAAAAGAAAATGTGTGTATATATACCAACAGAAGACGAAAGAGAAAAGAGTTACCCCAAAATCCAAAAAGAAATTAGAAAAGAAAAACCACCAAAAATAGAGTGTCAGAAAAGAAAAGGAACAAAAAAAGAAAAAATATATATAGAGAAGAAAAGAGATAGAAATATAATGGGGCATGTACAGTGAAAATTTTCCAAGGAATAAGTGTATTTCGATAGCTGGAACCCAATCAAGGAAATAAAACCCGAGAATACCTTCAAAATTCTCAACATATCCCTTTCAAACCTATGGCTAAGATACATCCCTGAGGAAAGCCCTTCTTAAGGTCCATGAATAGGCATAGTGTTCGTTGAGTCAGCACGAGCCAAGCTGTGAGACAACAGAAGAACTCCATCCAGCCGGCTATGACGAAGTTGACGTCCATATCGTGGCCTTTGAGAAAATAAGAAAATGAAAACAAAAGAATATACAAGCTCAAAGCAAAATGGATGTGGTGAAAACCCTGAGGGGCGGCACGGGTAAAAGCAATGAGCATGTGTGGATCAGGTGAAAAACTGAACAGGCCCCTGAGATAAAAATGTATACTCCTGGATGCAGTGAAAACTCGAAGGGGCGCTAAGGTTAAAAAAGGGGGCGATAATGAGTATGGTGAAAACCCATCTTGGGCCTATGAGTAAAAAAGGTTAAGATAAACAGAAAAGAAAAAAGAAAAAAGAAAATCTTTAGTTACTCCCTTGGTTACATTCTCGATTATCTGGTTGCCAACTTGGCCGCTCATGTTTACTCACATTAGATATTGATCATGCAGATCCTTCATACTGCACCGTTAGATGCATGATCATGGGTAAGGATAAAACGTTGATTCAATCAGAAGGGATAAATGTTCCTACCTTGGCAAGGATTCCAAACCTCACTCAGGTCCATGTTATTTACTGAAAAATACCACTTTTCACCTCTTAACCTAGCCTTCGCTACACCTTGAAGCTGACTAATAATTCTTTGTTTAGCTTGTTTTATAGTTAATAATAATTATGCAGCTTAATACAAAGTGCATGCCTTTGGTGCCAAAAAGAGAAAGAATTAAAGCCAGAGAGGACTGGTGAACCAAGGACTGATGGAACACCATGGTGGTACACACCATGGTGACTTTTTGCATGTCATAATGGACCATGGAAGTCTAGCAAATGAGAGAAGCATAGATGTGAGTGGAGAGAACTGCACAGCAGCTGGATAGCAGCAGAGGAGAAAAGATGTTATCTCACACAGTAGAAATGCAACCTCGCGATGTTCAAATCAATAGCAATGTCTCCTCGCGCAGATGTTACATGCAACATAAGGAAACTCGAGAAGATTTCATGCAACTCAGCCAAGGGATTGTCCCAGGGCATTCTCTCATGCTGCAGTCACGCACTTCAGCTGCAACCAACACTCAAGGTCCTCGTAAAGCTCTTGTGCACTAAGCCTTCAGAAATCCAACCCACGAAGCTCTCACAAGGAACAAATCTCATATCAGTTGTGCGCCAAATCTCATGAGGCCAATTTGCAGAGAGGACACAGGCAAACTCGCGAAGTTTTCATGTGGCTCAAGAGGAGAGAGGGCTCCAGAAATTTCCTCACGCAACTCTCGCACGCTTAAAAGCTCAACCCTCTATCAAGCGAGCTATGCTATTCATTTGACAACAAGCCAAGAGAGATTCAAAGTCTACTTCGCAAGACCCTTGCAACAGGAAATAACTGAAGCTCTACTGTGCGAGCAAAGCCAAAGCAATGCAAACTCTTCCTCGCGAGTGCATTAAAAGTCAAAGCAGCTATGCGACCACTTAAAGGCCTTCTACATGAGTGATAGACCTTTCAAGCCAATTTTTATCTCGCGAACACTCTACTATCTGCGTGACTGAATTAATGTACTAGAGGTAGCCCTGCAAAGCTCGGCCTCTCCACTTCTCATTTCATATCTAGAGACCTTTTAGGGATTTCCCCAGGTCTAGGGCACACATCCTGAGGCCCTGATCTTGAGGCACACATCCCAAGGCATCCACAGATTGTAACAAAGCCACATCTGCCCTAAAATTAAGGTTTAATCTTCTCTTATCCAAGGCATCAGGGACTAAGTATTTAAGCTATAAATTTAACTTAGAGCGTCTCTCCTTCAACCTGAGTTAGTTCTGAGCTCGAGCAGATTAGGTTAGGGTTTGATCACCTCGTTTTCCATTTTTTCTTCTTCCTTAGCCCCTCATTTGTTTGATATGCTCTCTGTAATCAATGAGGCCTAGTTTTATCAGTTTTGTAATGGGTGTCTTGTGAACATTGGGAGTTGTTGATGAGCTATTATGCGCAAGGCTATTGCCTTGAGGACCTCTCATTGTAAGTATTGGTTTAATCAATCAATGTCTATTTTAATGTTTATTCAATTTATTATTTTTCTATTTGCCCATAGTTTTATTCAATCTATGCCATGCATTTAGGATTTGAGCTGATTTGAAATATCCATGGGAGCTTGAGCTTGTAGCCCTGGGAACCATGATGGCAGCAATAATTTACATGTTCCATCTCAGTCCTCTATGGTGTGGATAACTTCTATGGATAGTCTGTGACCATTTAAGTGGACAGACTATAGCCCTAGGGTGATTCCAAGCCATAGATCTGAGAAGGATTCTTCTCCTCTGCACTTAAGCTTGTAGCCTTGTGAGAGGTTGTTGCAGGAACACGTTCCCTTTTGTTTTACTTGACCAACATCAGATGTTAGATATAATTTCTCTGTAGAGATTGCAGACTTGTGAGATGAGTCATTGCAAGCCTCTAGTAGCAATGACCAGCTGGATTTAAGTCTCCAAATAGCTTTGAACTATTATGGTTTCCACTAGTTTTTCAAGAACTATTTGCTCCCCTGGATGCCTGAGCTTGTAGCTTAGCAAACATGGTGTCTGCAATGATTTTCATGATCTGATTTGACCCATTGGGTGGAGAACATCTATTGGATAATCTGTGACCATTTAAGTGGACAGGTTATAGCCTTAAGATCAGTCTATTCCATTGGATCAGATTGATTTTCTGATTTAATTCATATGGTTTGAACCTCCCTACTGGATAGCCTGTAACCATTGAAGTGGACAGGTTATAGCTTAAAGAGACCAGGTCAAATCATAAGAGTTAAGTAAGATACTTCCTCCTTGCAGATATGCTTGTAGCCATCTAAGGGATTGCTGCAGAGACAACCCTAAATCTGAGTTACATAACTGAATTAACTTTAGCTTAATCGCCTATTTCCCATTATGTTATCTCTATTTTAATACACACCATCACCACCTTCTTCATAACCCCTTTCTTTAGGATAGGACTGCACTTTATTTCTCTTATTTTAGTGATAGTTTAGGGTAGTTGTGACACCCAACTCCCATTCTCTAAGATTGTCAGATCTGTAGCCAGATCTAGAGGCCTACTAACATAACCCATTTTGGTTTCTAGATCAATTTCTCTATGGGACAAACTGTTACTTACTCAAAACTTGCTACAATAGCCCTGTATCTTGCAAGCTATGTATTTCAGATTTATTGTTTTAACTAATTTCTATTTCTTCACTTTTGATTTATTTTTATTCACCACTATTTTCTCACCAATAACAAGACAGTACTTGAAACAAACTAATAAGTTTTTGGTGCCACTATCGGACATGAGTTATATTATATTTTAGTCTAGAAAATTCTTTGTTGTGTGCCTTAAATAGAATAAAATGTACTACTAATTTTTGTGGAGTTTTTACAGAATTGGACAACACCAGCAGGGAAAAGCTAAAGCTATAGCTGGAGTTTAGCTACCTCTATTTACACTTCTTTTATCCTAAATCTCAGTCCATTTGTGTTAAATTCCCTGTCATTAGTTTAGGTGTAAATCTGTTTAGTTGTAAATATTGTTTGCAAATTTTTTATGTACTGTGAGCATTTTCTTTACCTGCTGTTCTGTGTGTGTATGCTAGGTAGAAGGTCCTTTAACCCTGAGTTGGAACCTCCAAATCCTAAGGTTGAAAGGGTCCTTAGACTGAGAAACACCATACCAGCCCCTACTATTGAAACTGAGCCAGCTGTAATGGTTGAGAGGCCAAGGACTCTGAAGGAATATAATGCACCTGGGGATTACACATCTCCCTTTTGCATACAATTCCCTTTAGTTGAGGGAAATTATGAAATCAAGTCCACCATTAACATGCTGCCATCTTTTTATGGGCTCAGTAAGGAAGATCTTTACAAGCACATTGATCAAATTTTGGTACTTTACACCACATTTAACATTATTGGCTTGGGATCTGAAGCTACCAAACTTAGACTTTTTCCTTTTTCCCTAAAGGACAAAGCCAACACCTGGCTCTCAAAGCTCCCAGCCAATAGCATCTAGACATGGAGTGACCTCCAAAGCCAATTTTTGGCTAAATTCTTTCCCATGAATAAAACTAGTCAGATGAGGACAAACATATTGTCATTTATTATGTCCTCAACTTGAGACTTTTATGAGGCATGGGAGAGGTTTCAAGAAATGTTAAAACAATATCCCCACTACCAAATTCCACAGTGGCAATTTATACAAGTATTTTACCAAGGAATTAATCCCAAGAGGAGGAACATAGTGGATGCCTCATGTCTTATGGTATTTACCTCCACAAGACAGCTGATGAGGCATGGGAGTTTTTATACATTATTGGTGAGAATTCTATGCAGCAGGAGTCACTGTCTAGCAATGACAGCCAGACCCCAACTAAGTTGGTGAAGGAATTCACCCCTAGAGGTGGAATGTATGAGGCTAAGGTGCAGAATAAATTGGAATGGAATGTGGACAATCTGAGATTAATGTTTCATAAATTGATGAATGTGATGCAGCCTAGGATGGCTGCACAAGTTGAAGAGACATGTTTGATATGCCAATGTCCCACACATTTACTTCAAGAAAATTTATCAGCCAAACAATTCCCTGATTTAGTTATGGAGCATGTCAATGCTGGCTAAGCATATGGGCAGCAACCTACTGGGTACACATAGAGGAACCACCCAAATCTGAGGTGGAGACAAGGCACATACCAATAGTCCCCACAGCAGCAGCTGGCAGCCCCATACAAACCTCAGCATCAGTTCAACCAAGGATATGCACCAAGGCAGACTTTTTAGTTGTCTGCCCCACAACCCAATTAGTTGATCATGCCCCCACAGCAGCCCAAATCCATGTTCTTTGAAGGGCAAATGCTGACATCAATACAAAATTTGGGAAACTTAGTACAAACTGTAAACTCTCATGGGCAAAGCATTAAAAAAATAGAGGACCAGTTTGGTAAAATTTACAATGCTTTGAACAAGAGAGAGGAGGGCAAGTTGCCTAGTCAACATTTGCCCAACCCTAAAGGGCAGTATATAATTAGAGAAGGCTCCTTGAACCATGAGGAGGCTAATGCAATCACTACCGTAAGGAGTGGCATGATGGTTGACAATTTAGTGGGCTGGACAAATGAGGAGGCCATGAAAAGTACAAATGAAAGAAGTGTGAGTGTTGAAGAACCAATGAATTCATCCCCTGCTGTAGAGTAGCTAGGGCAAAATAAAGGGGCTGATTTTGAGCCCCAATAGCAAAAAATAAATGAGGAAAAGAGAAAAAAGTAAAAATTTGACCATGATATTGTTAAGCATGCAGCTGTGGCAGCAGCAGTCCCGCAGCTGTCATTTCCTCATGCACTTGCTAGCTCATCTCCTTTTGATAATGGGAATGCTCAGATGGAGGAAATGATGGAGACCTTTAAGCAGGTCAAGATTAATTTACCCCTGCTTGATGCTATAAAATATGTTCCTACATATGCCAAATTCTTAAAGGACCTTTGCACACCGAAAAGAAAAGCCAGGGTGCAGCTGTCCAAAAAGGTTTTTGCTGATGAACATATTGAATCAGTTATGTCCATAGCCATAACTGAGAAATTACAGGACTCAGAGGTACCTACTATCCCCTACATAATTGGAAACCACACCATTGGTAGAGCCCTCTTGGACTTAGGGGTCAGTGTGAACCTGCTCCCATATTCTCTGTATGAGGAGCTGGGTTTGGGAGAGCTAAAATCGATATCAGTTGACTCCAATTGAATTATAAGTCTGAGAGGAGACCTGTGGGTGTGGTGGAGGATGTTTTGGTGGGGGTGGAAAAGTTCTACTATCCTGCTGATTTCCTAGTTTTGGACATGGACCCTTGTAAAAGTAAATCCTCAATTCCTATCATCCTTGGCCGGCCATTCTTGGCCATTGTAAATGCTTGCATTCAATGCAAGTCAAGGGTGATGGAGGTGACTTTTGGAAATTTGAAAGCCCAATAAAATGTGTACAATGCTGCTAGGCGGCCTCAATTGGACATTGAGGATTGTTGTGCAATAGATGTACTAGGCGGCCTTGTGGAAGAAGAATTATCCAATCTGTTTGATTGGGATAATGTTGCTGAAAACCTGGAAAATATTTGGAGTATGGTTGAGAAGGAGGCCCAAGTTCTCGTGACAGAAGACAACACTAAAATAGACTCTTCTGTGGGCCTAATGCATCATTCCAGCTAGAAACCTACATTGTTGCCCCTTCCTCAAACCACTAAGGAACCTTTGTTGCCTTTCATTAAAAGTCCCCCAGAGCTGGAGCTTAAACAACTTCTAGATATATTAAATATGCCTTCTTGGGGCAAAACAAAAAGCTTTCAGTGATTATCTCTTCATCTCTCACTACTGAGTAGGGCAGACAATTACTGATCCAGGGGGCATTGATGCCTTAGTTTGCATTCACAAAATTCACTTGGAAGAGGGTGTAAAATCCTCTAGGGAGATGTAGAGGAAGATTAATCCTCACATGCAAGAGGTGGTTTTGAAAGAAATAGTAAAACTGTTGGATGCAGGGGTGATTTACCTCATTTCAGATTTACAGTGGGTGACACCTATCCAAGTGATACCCAAAAAGTTAGGCATAACAGTTATTACTTCTAATTTTGGAGAGTTGATGTCAGTCAGGGAGACCACTGGCTGAAGAGTTTGTATTGATTACAAAAAACTCAACTCCAAGACCAAGAAAGACCACTTCCCTCTCCCTTTCATTGACCAAATTCTATATAAGTTGGGTAGGAAGGCATTTTACTACTTTCTTGATGGATACTCAGGGTATAACCAAATCCCTGTGAATCCTTAAGATCAAGAAAAAACTACTTTCACATGTCTCTTTAGTACCTTTACTTACAGGAGGATGCCTTTTGGACTGTGCAATGCCCCAACCACATTCCAGAGGTGCATGTATGCAATATTCTCTGATATGATTGACAAGTTCCTAGAAATCTTTTTACATGATTTTTCAATTTATGGGGACAGTTTTAGCCAATGCTTTAGTCACCTTGACCTAGTTTTATAAATATTTGAAGACACCAAATTGGTCTTAAGCTGGGAAAAGAGCCACTTTATGGTAACACGAGGAATTGTGTTAGGCCATGTGGTCTCTCAGAGAGAAATAAAGGTTGACAAGGCTAAAGTGGACCTGATCTCACACTTGCCTCGACCCAGGACTCAAGCAAATCAAATCCTTTTTAGGGCATGCTGGATTTTACAGGAGGTTCATTAAGGACTTCAGCAAAATTGCCAAGCCATTGTGCCACTGACTGTGTCAGGATGTGCCATTTGAATTCTCTGTTGAGTGCCTTGTGGTCTTAAAAAAGTGCCTTATCACTGCTCCTATAATTCAAGCACCAGATTACTCACTCTCCTTTGAATTGATATATGATGCATCAGACTTGGCCATAGGTGCTGTCCTACGACAGGGAAAAGATAAGTTGCCTGCAGTAATTTATTATACAAGCAAAACACTAGCTGAGGCTCAACTCAATTACACCACTACTGAGAAGGAGCTGCTAGCTGTTGTGTTTGTTGTGGGCAAGTTTAGACCCTACTTGCTTGGGTCTAAAATTATGATTTTTACTGATCACTCAGCCCTGAAATACCGGTTGGCTAAGAAGGATGCCAAACCAAGGCTGATTAGATGGATCCTCCTGTTGCAGGAGTTTGATCTTGAGATCAGGTATAAGAATAGAGTTGAGAATGTGGTGGTTGACCACCTCTTTAGAATTGTGTTAGAAGAATGTGCAGCAGCACCTGTCAATGAATTATTCCCTGATGAGCAGCTTTTTGCTATGCAATCTAGTGTGCCCTGGTTTGCACATATTGTGAATTTTCTTGTTGTTGGTAGGATCCCCCCTAACTGATCCAAGATGGACAAAGACCTATTTTTATCTCAGGTCAAACATTTTTTATGGAAGGGCCCTTACCTTTACAAATATTGTGCAGATCAGAATGTTACGAGATGTATGCCTGAAAGTGAGTTCCACAACATTCTTTCTATGTGCCATGAGGAGGCCTGTGGAGGTCACTTTAGTGGCAAAAAGATAGTTGGAAAAGTATTGCAATGTAGGTTTTATTGGCCTTCTTTGTTCAAAGATGCACACATACATTGTAAAGCCTGTGAAAGATGTCAAAGGCTGGGAGGCATTTCGAAGAAAGAGTCAATGCCATTGCAGCCCATCCTTGTGGTAGAACTATTTGACATATGGGGGATTGATTTTATGGGCCCCTTTCCTCCTATGGGTTTCAATTTTATACTTGTGTCAGTGGACTATGTGTCCAAATGGGTGGAAGCCATTGCCATAAGGACAAATGACCACACAGTTGTTCTCAAAATTTAAAAGGATAATATTTTCTCCAGATTTGGCACTCCCAGAGCTATCATTAGTGATGGGGAGAGTCACTTCTGTAACAAGCCATTTGAGAATCTACTCAAAAAGTACTCTGTTACACATAGGATTGCAACTCCCTACCACCCACAAACCAGTGGACAAGTTTAACTTTCTAATAGGGAGATCAAGCACATCTTGGAGAAGACTGTGAGGACAGATAAAAAGGATTGGGCACAGAAACTAAATGATGCATTGTGGGCTTATAGGACTTCCAATAAGATTGCTATTTGGATGTCCCCTTTTAGGTTGGTCTATGGCAAGGCCTGTCACTTGCCAGTGGAGTTAGAGCACAAAGCCTACTGGGCTATTAAACACTAAATTTTGATTTAACTACTACTAGTTCTCACAAGAAATTGTAAATGTCTGAGCTTTATGAGTTGAGACTGGAAGCCTGCACAAATGCCAGAATTTATAAGGAAAAATCCAAGGCATTCTTTGACAAGAAACTAATGAGAAAGGACTTCAATGCTAATACCAAAGTTTGGCTTTTCAACTCCAAATTAAAATTCTTTCTAGGGAAATTAAAATCCAGATGGGATAGACCTTATACTGTCATCCATACCTCCCCATCTGGTGCTGTTGAGATCTTGGGTCCCATGTCTAGGAAGATCATGAAAGTGAATGGTCAAAGGCTAAAAATTTATGTAGAAAATTCAGTGGAGCCTCCTCAGACCATTCACCTGTGTGAACCTCCCACTGTTTAGTGATCCACAACTCTGTACACTATCTACCATAATTTGTAAATATTTGCGCTATTCGTTTTGTTTAAAAATCCATCTTGTGTGGTTTGTGTTGTGTGTTGATATTCATATTTTGTTTTAAGCTGTGTGTTTGTTAATGTGATGTCCATGTTTTGTCATCTGAATTTAATATTAATGAACTTGATGTTGATGTGCATCTTCTACTGTTGTGGTATGGTTGACCATCTATCATGTAAATATTCATGAATTTGCTATAATTGAAAATCATTTGCATTCAGAATTTTTGGTGTGCATATGTTAGTAATGGGCATGAACTTATAAAAGGTGAAATAGATGAAATGTGAAGAAAAATGGTGCTGATGAACAATGGCTAGGTGCATGTCAATGTTGATGCACAGGCCAATGTGTAGCACTGAGAAAGAGTGATTTTTTCTTTATCACAAGGCTCACTGGACTAGATTTCATACTCGCAAGCTAATTGTGGGCTTTCTCGCGGGGCTCCAATATGGAAATGGTTACTTCGTTAAAGCCTCGCGAGCTAAGGATTTGAAGAACGCCTGTAAACGAACCTTGTGAGGCTTTATCTTCTCCGTGACACTAAGCTGCGCGAAAACTGAATACCCTACATTTTGTACCTCACGAGCAAAATTTATGAAGAACTTATCTCGCAAATCTTTTGATTCATTACTTTTACGTTTCTTGCGGGTTTAAAAAGCTCAGCTGCGTGATTGATGGAAATGTCCTCTCGCGTGCTCAGACTTCAAATCAGCCCCGTGAATACCTTGTAAGGCTTTATTCTTCTCAGCAACTACGCTTCTTATGAGACCCCTTTTCAACTGCGCGAGAAGAAAGTGCCCTGTGAGTACTTGGTGAAAATCGTGCGAGGCAAGGGGTCCTCCACTTATACCCTACAAATTTCTTCATTTTTTCCATTCTATCTTTTCTGTCCTAGCTCCCATTGTGCACTGCCGATTTTCCCTCTCCCATCTTTCTTCTCTACTGCTAAAACTACTCCAACTCGGCCACGTCTCTCCTACCATTGTGTACCACATGTCCTGATCATTTTGCTCGTAGTTCAAGGAGATTTGATACAGTGGACAACTTTTGGACAAAAACCCTAGCTCTCTTGTGGTAAGTGTGCTCACTCTCCCATTTGGATTGAGTAGTCTACTATTTTAGGTTGAGTAAGGATTATTTTATGTAAAAAAGTACCTTTGGAGTGTGCATTACATAATTTGTGAGTTTAAAGATCATACATTGAAGAATTTAAGTAGCCATGGCCACGGGTTCTAAATTTATTGATATATTAGCTGCCATGCTAAACCCTTCACCTACTGGCAGCCCTGTGGCCACTAGGAAATCTGTGAGGATTGCAGAGGCCTCCACTGTGGAGACCTCTGAGGTACCTACACCATCTGTGGAGCTCCAAGTGGAATTAACTAAGAAAAAAATTGCCCCTATGAAGAAGGCCAAACCTGTGGCCTCTGATGCCCCTGCCGCAAAGAAGAAATCTGCCCATAAGAAGAGGGCCAGAGGCCACCCTCCTGCTAAGAGCCCTGAGAAATTCAAGAAAAAATAGAAGAAGGGTAAAGATGTGGCCCCCAAGGTTGTCCCTGTGGTTGCCCCTGAGGAGGAGGAAGATAATAAGTCACTCAGAATCCCCTTTGAGTTTGTGGCTGCAATTAAGCTTGAGACAGAGACTACCTCTGACAAGGCATTCTTTGAGGAACTGCGTGAGACAACTGCATCAATAGAATACCTAACCAAGGCTACACTGCTACCCCTTCTCAGGCCCCCACTGCAGCTGGTCTTCCCTAGACTAGTGCAACTATTTTACTGGAACAAAACGATGAAGACTAGAGATGATGAGAACCTTGTAATGCTGGTATTGATAGATGGTTTCGAGATGTTGTTTAGCCAAGCAGCCATTGCTGAGATACTTGGGATACCAGTCAAATACAGTCTAGAGTGTGGCTTGGGTCCTGCTTTGACAGCCACCATCCCAGAAATTGCCAAGAAGCTCACAGGAGGGATCACAACCTTAGGGCTGTCCATTAGGAATAGAGACCTGCACCTAGGCCTAAGGTTTATGGATGGGGTGTTAAGAAAAAATGCATATTGCTCTGGGTACCAACAGGAGAGGAGGTTCCCCATTGTTGACGCCCTCTACTCTTTCCATTGCAACCACTATATAGATGCTGCAAAGCTCATCTTTGAATAAATAAAGGATATACATGAAAATGTGAAGAGGGAGCAAAAACCCCATTCCTTATCCTACTGCAGGCTCATTATAGCCTTGTTGTAGTTGAGAGGCTACCATTTTAATATGAATGAGGAAAATCTCAGTTTGGCCCCCAACAAGTGTGGTAAGAAGCAGTGGGAGATCAGTGGTACCTTGATCGAAAAGAATAAGAAGAAGAAAGAGGAGCTGCTATCTTAGGCAGCCCCAACAATTTAAGAAGCAGCTACTGCTGCCTATGCTGCTAACTCTTAAGCGCCACTTCAAGTGTGCCAGCTATCCCCACCTCCATTCCCTTGCCAGCCATTGTACCAACCATCCGTACACCCATTATCTCTGTAACAATAACCTCATTATCTCAACAGCCACATATTACTTCATCACCCATAACCTCCATTCCCATGCCAGCTATTGTGTCAGCCAGCACTTCCTTACCCACCACCACACCAATCCCACAACCCTCCATAGCTAAGCCAATTATACTCATTATTACCACTGCCACCACAACCTTAATAACCCACACCGTACCTGCTATGACTTTAGCATTACCACACTCAATTGCCCATCCCAGCCCACCTGTTAAAGTCACATTCAAAAAAGGAAACAATGCAAAGCCCCCACTAAACCCCAACCTACATATATATCCCAACCTCTACCTATCCTTGAAACAACACCCATTCTAGACCCAACCATTGACATACAACCACCCTCACCAGCCCAAGCCTCTTCAGTACCCCTTGTTGAGAGTGACCCCCAAATTCCTGACACTCCACATAGCTCCCCACTAGCCTCACCTCAGCCCATTGAACCCTCTACCACAATTGAACTTGATACACTTGAACCTTTGGGCCAATCCATTCCTTATTCCACTACTCATGACCAAGACCCCTTTTCAGCAGAGGGTTACTCAACTATGATGACCTCTATCATAGGGGACATCAAGTATGAGTTCACCCATCTTTTAGACTCACCTCACCCTCCCCATTTTACCCCTACACCTATTTCACCACAGCCCATTAACTTCCACCATGCACCCACTTCCCCATTTCAACCAGTTCCAACCACCCAACCGACAACCCCTATGATACCTGATCTCCTACCCCAAATCCTTAGCCTCTTCCTCTCCCTTCAAACCCAAGTACTGGCCTACACCCAATCCTAAACATCCATTGAGGCCAACCTTCAAGCCATGAACTCTACCTTTTAAAACCAGGCTTTAATTCAAACTAGTTTATAAGTCATCCAATCAACCTTTTCAACCTTAACCCAACCTTCCCAGCATCCATTTACCCCTCCACCTATCCATATACCTACAACACTCCCATCTCCCCAACCCTTAACCATAGTAGCAACACCTGTTGCTGCTACACACATTGAACCTGTTCCAGCAGCCCCTACAATAATATTTACCAATGCCTCAACCCAATCGACCTTGAGCCTATACCCTCTACTCCCACCCTACCCATCCCTTCATCTTCATCTGCACAATCACAAGTGTTGGCTGGCCCTTCTTCCACTGCTGAGCACACCATACTACCTGCCTCTTTCAACCCCCTGCCTCCATACTCCACCCTCCTAAGGGCAATGAAAGAAAATGCCTACATCAAGAGAGATGTGACTAGAGGCATGGCTGTCCTCAAAACCATAGTTAGGCAGCCCCTCCTAGATTAAATCAAATTTTTAGAACTCACTCATAAGATGGAGAGAAAAAGGATAAAATATGGATGGAGGGAGATATTGCTCAAAAATAATGAAGAAAAAAATAGAGCTGAGGGGATGGAAGATGTGATCAAGAACTTACAGGAGACACTTAAAAGGGTGGAGGTGAGGGCCAATGATTATGCTAGGACTGCTGCAGCATTGCAGCAGACCTTATCTGATATTGGTGACAGAGATTTAGCAGAAGCATCTACCAAACTCTTCACTATTGCTGCCCCTCCCCTGCCAACTGCGCCAAAACCTAAAGAGCCAAGAAAAATCAATCCTGACATCAATATAAAGGAGCCTGCTTCAAAGCCAGAGCCAACTCCTAAGAAGATGAGCAGTGCCAAGCAAAGGAGGAGGACTACTTCAAAGAAATCCAAGTCCACTGCTACTGCTCTCAAGAAAGAAAAAGGCAAGGGTGTCCAAGACAAGGCTGATGCAGCAGAAAATTCAGATGATTAAAACTGTGTACATGTATTAAGTAGGATGCTTTATAATTAATTCCTGCACAATGTACATATTACTGTTGATAAATGAAAGTTCTTTTTAGTATCTGTTGTGTGAATTTTGTTTGGTTTCCTTTGTTTCTCATGATTACTTGTTTGTTTTACTTGTTTGTGTGCACTGTGTTTGTTCCTTTTACTTGCCTACTTTTGTGTTTGATTTTTAGCAATATACCCTGCTGCACATGTCCCTTATCTCTCAAACAGTGAGGACATTGTTCCTCATAGGTTTAGGGGGGTTTGACAAGGTTTGCCAATGATGTAGTTAACCTAAGTGCAACAGAACCAAGGAAGTAAGATAGAAATAGAACTGAGTCACCTATGAAACTTTCAAAATGAGGGATGTTAAAATTCTGCTGACTTGTAGGCATTAAAATCTTTTAAATTTTAAATATTTTCATGAGATGAACATCAAGAAAACTCATTTGTTTCAGCACTTAGTGAACCATCAAAGAGAGAAAAAGATAAGGACATGCCTATGAGTTAAATGGAAGACCATACCTATTGAGATTTGGGCCTACAAAATTTTTTCTCTTTGAGGAGTGTCTTAGGCAATTCTTTTTGCTCTAAGGACTGGTTGAGTCTATTTCTGCACTAGAAGTTAGTCATCTCCAAGTTGAAACAACTGAAGTACCCATGACATTTAGGAAAGGATGAAGGCCTTCTCTTGGACAGTTTGAGCTTAAAGATACCAAACCTAGTAACCTCCCCTTGTCCATACACCTTTTGAGCCTTAATTTCCAGTTTTCTTCCAAATATATCAGAGTATTTACACCTAAACCTGTAGACTTGATTCAAACTTACCCCCACTCTGAGAATGCAGAAGGTAAAGGAGAAGGAGTTGAAGATGGACAAGCTAGGGTCAACATTTGGTGAATGGGAAAGAAACACAACAAGCAGGACAATAGTGTGGCAGCTGAGAAGAAGAGGGTGGCATGTCATAAAAATAAAAATAAAAAGAAAAGAAAAATGTGTCTAAAAGAAAAAAAATAATTAATGAAAAGGAACAGAGAGGAGTCAAGAGGAAATTTCATTGGAAAATGTAAAAAAATAAGAGGAGAAGCTGGCCACTTCAAGTCTGAAAAATATCAAAGAAGATGAAATATGCTGAAATTAAAAGAAGGTGAAGTCATGAATCACCTCCTTCACCTGCTGATTTCTCAGTTTTGCATCATTTTCACCCTTCCATTCTTTATAACATCCACTCATAAGCCACATTACAATCCAGTCATAAGACCTTGTAATCCCAATTAGAGTGAGCTATTATGTGGAGATGAGGAGTTGTCCAATCTATGATGAGAAATATTCAATGATGCCAGAATTTAAAAGCCTTGCCTATGCTCATGCTTGCAAATCCATTTGGGGTTTGTAACTGCTCTTGAGCTTGTGTGAAAATGAAAACCCTCAAATTTATTTGTAAGAGACTGCCCTGGTAAGCATTGGGTCTGACATTGCATGTATTGGGCATTGTCTAAACTTAATTTTTGAATTGATGATGATCTCAGTACTGACATATACTTGCTATATTTCTTTATGTAAGCTAATTGGAAATGATGTGCATACATGTAAAAGTTTTTCATGCTAAATGGTATGTGCATTTCATTTGTTTAAATTCCTCACATTTTGAAAAGAATCAAAGGTGGACTGATGCTCTAATCATTGAAAGCTGATTTGATGAATGTTACACTTTTGTTAACTATTTTCCTTGAGAAGTTTGTGGGTACCTTCACTGAAAACCCTCAGGAGACTTCACTCCTCCACTAAGAATCACCTAAGGGTTTAAAAGGCTTGATGCATCAGCTAAATGTATCCGTGCTCCCTATGAAAGTGGCATTTACATTCCTATAGTAGTTGTTCAAATTTTGCTTTGCTCGAGGACTAGCAAAGATTATGTTTGGGGGTGTGTTATTCACTGAAAAGTACCATTTTTTACCTCTTAACCTAGCCTTTGATACACCTTGAAGCTGACTAATAACTCTTTGTTTAGCTTATTTTTTAGTTAGTAATAATTGTACACCTTAATACAAAGTTCATGCCTTTGGTGCCCAAAAGAGAAAGAATTAAAGCCAGAGATGACTGCTGAACCAAGAACTGATGGAACACCATAGTGGTACACACCATGGTGACTTTTTGCATGTCATAATGGACCAAGGATGTCTAGCAGATGAGAGAAGCATAGATGTGAACAGTAGCAGCAACATAGTAGCAGAGGAGAAATGAAGTTATCTCGCACAGTAGAAATGCAACCTCACGCTGTTCAAATCAATAGCAAAGCCTCCTCGGGCAGATGGTACATACAACTGTTAAGACCTGAAAAGTACCACTTTTCACCCCTTAACTTAATCTCTGTTAGACCCTTAATCATTTAATAAATGTGTTTTAAGTCTATCCTGTAGGTAATAAGCAGCAGCTGCAAAGACGGCCCTAACCTTGCCAAGAAGCCTACTGTTGTCTTAGAAGTTCCTCAGAAGAAAGGAGGTTGAACCCAGACAGAGAATTGGCTGTAGTATAGGCACAGCAAAGCAGAAAAATGTCAAGAAGAATGCCTCGCGTAGATGTCGCAGGGTTCAATGGAACCAGGAAGAATGCTTCACGCAGTTGTCGAGGGCTTCTGAAGGTAGCACACCAACTGGCCACTGTTCGCGCACAGATGGATGTCAGTAGGGAGTAAAAAGCATACTATGCACAGTTCTCATGAGTCTAAGTCATAAGCGCTCGTGAAGCACTCACGCAGCTCAAAAGAGGAGCCGTTAATCTTCGTGCGATTCACTAAGGAGAGAGAGCTCCAGGCATTCCTGCGCATGGCTGTTACGCAGTGACCGCGGGATACAAACTTTCAAGGAACTACTCGCGTGATCTAGAAGCCCGTGCACATCATTTCTTCACGAGGATCGCCACGGGATTCATCAAGAAACGAACTGCGTGCGCAATTCTCGCGCCATTCAAATGGAAAGAGCAATCCCACGACGACCAGAGCATCCCTGCGATGATCAAAGTACCAAGCGCGCGACGGCAAGAGCTTCAAGTCAAACCAACCACGCGACGCCAATTCTATCACGCAATAAGACCTGGAAAGCCTTTTTACCAAGCGAGGCTCAGGTTTTTAACTTCTCCCCCACTTCTGTAAGGGCAATCTGGGTACTTCCAACAACTAGGTCATGCACTCCAATGCTCCAATCTTCGTGCCCACGCCCCGAGGCATCTAAGGAATAGAAATGGGCCACGATAGCATTGATAAATTAGGGTTTTCCTAACTCTAATTCTGAGAGAGCTGACTGCTATATAAGCCTAAGCCTAGTTTAGGTTTAGGGAACTTGACTTCTGTACTCCTTCCTCAATAAACTGTAGAATTACAGTAGGCTGGAGTTAGGGTTTAGGTAGTTTCTTTTTCCCTTTTTCTTCTCTCCATAGTCCAGCACTTGCTGGCTATGCCTTTGTATGTCTATTTGGAATAGATTTAATGCAGTTTTATAATAGGATTTTATGCATGTATGGGATTGGTGTTTTGTGAGTTGTTCTGTACAAGGCTGTTGCCTTGAGATCCTTGTTGTGAATTTCTAGTGTGCCGATTTATGGTGTAAAAATCAAGAGAAGATAGAGATGGATTTAGCACATCTAAAAGATCCTAGGCCTGCAAGATACAGGGTCCTTTGTAGCAAGCTTTAAAAGAATGGTGAGTAAGGGAATGTCCACAGGGAGGCTATTTAGAAATAATATAAATCTTCAAATCTATAAGAGATCTGACACCCTAGCTATCTCTACTTTAGTTAAAAATAGGGGAGAGTTTTGAAATGAGTTGTCACTTAAACTAAACTATAAATAAAATGCAGATTGTTTTGGATCGAATCTGAAACTTCAGATCTTGCAGATGGAAGGTTTAAAAACTTGGAAAATGGAGAAGAACAGCTTGGAGATTGTTTTCACTACAATCAGGTTGAGCTAAGCATGTCACAGGGGTTCAAAAGCACATAAGTCCCTCAGCTGGCCATAGGCAATGTCCACAAACACAGCTGCAGGGCAAAACTTCCACTTCAAATCACAGGATCCACGCTATGATCTGTCCACTTTAATGGTCACAAACCATCCTAGAGACTTTATCGAATCCATGGATTACAGTAGATAAATCCAATTGAGGCCTGAGCTCGGATTTACCTTAAGGTTATGATCTGTCGACTTTAATGGTCACAGACCATCCTAGAGATCTCCTCCAAAGCCAGGGCCTCAATTAGAACAATTAAAACCACTAGAATCTTGTAATTTCAGAGTCACGAACGAAATCACAGGGATATCAGATCCAGGGAATTCAGATGATATCCAAGAGGTCTACCAGTTAAGTGGGTGAGCTGATCAAGCCACTCCTCTACACAAATCTGATCGAGCACCAAGATGTATCAAAAGAGATTTAGATCTAATTAAAACATTAAAAACAACATTTACATTGCAAACTAGGTCACTCTTATAATGGAATGCTCTCAGATCTGTAGTCTATGCAACAATTTACCCCAGCAACACTGTTAACCTTACCAAATTACAGATCTAACTCACTCCTTGCTGCTCCAAGGGGTTTAGCCAACCATGGTTGGGCTAAAGGACAGAAAAGGGATTCTCGCTGCAAGCTCTGATCTCTGGAAAATTGCTCAAAAATTTGATCCCCCCCAATGGTAATTGGGGGTTCCAATATTTATCTTTCCTTCTCTATTTTTCCCGCCAAAAATCCCTTCTAGAAGGTAGTTAGAGTTCGTTAGAGTTCTGTTAAAGCACGTGGGTCGGTTAGGGTTTCCTAGGGCCTCTTCTAAAACATCGCGCCGGTCACCAAAGTGCCTCGGTTTGTGTGTAACAGGTCACCAAGTCTCAGCGTGTGCATAACATGGTTTATGAGAAGTTCAGCACACGATTTCGATAGGTTGGAGAAGCTTCCAATTGGTTGAAAGTAAGCTTGTAGTTCCTTTCGATAGGTTCCCTGGTCACTTCGATAGGTTCCGATAGGTTGGGTTTAGATGCTTTAGCTTCATTGCACTTGATCTGGGGCTTTCGACAGGTTGGAAGAGTGATTCAATAGGTTGAATATTTACATTCTATCGCTTCGATCGGATGACCTTTGTTCTTATGGAAAGGTTCAGATCATCCCGCGATAGGTGTTGTCTCAGCATTTCTATTTCGATAGGTTCTGTGAACCATTCGATAGGTTCAATGAACCTTCCGATAGGTCTCCTCTTTCCCTCAGCTAGCTTTCGATAGGTTGAATTGTCTTTCTCTTTCAACTGCACGATAAGGTCTTGGATCCTATCGAACTCTTCACTTCTGCATCAATTCTTCCTTTTGCTGCTTTCTGATCCCATTGAACCCTTCAGGTGACTAATCGATGGGACGTTATCAACCTATTCTCACTTCCTTCACCTTATTCTGTTGTTGGGTCTGCATGGTGCTGAGAGTTGACTTCTTTGTGGGCATTTTTAAGTTGTTTGCTACATTATTACCAAATTTTTTTGCTAGCTACAAGATGCACTCAATAGAGGCTTATTAGTGTGCTTGCAAAGTGGCATTTTTCACCACTTAATAATCCTCCATTGCTATGTTTCATTGTAAGCAATGGAGGATTGTTTTTAAGGTTTATTTAGATCCAAGTGACCTGTGTGTCTAGGTTAGGCACATTGCAGGCCTAGCCCCACCACAGGATCCACTAAATCTGAATCCCCGTTTGAGCTTGTTCTGGTAGCCTTGTGAACATGGTGGCGGCAACAATGTTCTTGTTCTGTCTTAGACCTCTGTGAGGAGGATAGCCTCTGTGGATAGTCTGTGACCATTCAAGTGGACAGGTTATAGCCCTAGCATGAGGCCAATCCACAGATCTAAGATAGATCCTTCTTCTCTACACTTGTGCTTCTAGCCTTGTGAGACATTGTGCAGAGACAGACTCCCCTGTATTTGTATAGACCCACCATCAGATGGCAAATCTGATCTGGCTGTAGAGATTGTAGGCTTGTGACTGGATCACTGCTATCTTTCTAAAGCAGTAAACAGCTAAGCTCCAAAGCTAGTACTCAAACTCTTACTGGTTCTGTGTGTCCAGGCTAGTGGACATTGTAGGCCTAGCCCCACAAATAGAACTTTAGAGGTTGAGGTTCCTATGGATTCTTGAGCTGGTAGCCTGGAAGAAGTAGTGCCTACAATGATAAACTTGTTCTGACCCATCTCTGGATTGTGGTTCCCTTATTGGATAGTTTGTGACCATTCAAGTGGACAGGTTATAGCCATAAGGGATTGGATCATGGCACAAGGGTGAGTTGGATCCTTTCTCCTCTTTGGTGATAATGTAGCCATTGGACAGTATTTCTATAGCAGCAGATCTGAGTCTGAGTTATAAGACCCATCAGATCTATACCTAATAGCTTACTTCTCACCCTTTTATATTTATTTTCTCACACTCCATCATTCTTCCCAACCATTTCTGTAGTTTAGGCATTAGGTTACCTTAGGATTTAGATAATAGTGACCTTAAATCCCCTTCCATTTAGGACTGCCAGATCTGGAGGGCCTGCTAAAGATAGCTCCCTTGGAGCTTTAGATCAACTTTCCCTCTGGGACAAACTCTTACTTATTAAAACTTGCTACAACAGGCCCTGTATCTTGCAGGACTGTGTATTTTTAGGCTTACTGCTTTGTAGTTTTCAATCCACCTTTGATTCATTTTCACTAACCCCATTCTTATCACTGTCTCCAATAAACTCAGTAGCAAGCACTTCAAAAACCTCAACAAGTTTTTGGTGCCGCTGTTGGGGAATCTTGATCTATTAGTAGACCCTAGATTTTTTGTATTCTTTATTCTTTGGTAGTTGTGCTTGTGAATAATTGATACTGCTGATTTACATTTGGAATTTTTCTTGCAGATCTGGACAGTAGCAAAGAAGGAGAGTAGAATTGCACTTGGAGTCTAGCTACCTCTGTTTGCACTTCTCTAACCCTCAAAAACTCAGTCTATTTCTCTTTTGAAAATTCCATAGCAGTTGATTAGGGTAGTTGTAATTTTGTTAAGTGCAATGTGTCTGCGAGTAGTCTTCCCTGCTATTGGTGTGTGTGCATGTTAGGAAGGAGATCTCTCAGTCCCACATTAGATCCTCCTAACCCTGAGATAGAAAGGGGTAGAAGATCAAGAAGGCCCAGACACACCACAGTTGAGCCCCCTACTAAAATTGAGACAACAGCCATGGGTGAAGAGGAACCCAGAACATTGAAGGAATTGAATACTCCTGATGATTATAATTCTCCATTCAACATTCAATTCCCAGATGTTCAGGGAAACTATGAGATTAAAACCTCCATCATCCAAATGCTTCCCTCTTTCCATAGGCTTAGCAAGGAAGACCCTTATAAGCACATTGACCAATTCTTGGCCCTATGCACAACATTCTCCATTGCTGGTTTCAGACCAGAAGCCACTAGGTTAAGGCTCTTTCCTTTCTCCCTAAAGGACAGGGCCAGAACCTAGTTAACTACTCTCCCAAACAACAACATCACTTCTTGGAAAGACCTACAGACAAGATTTCTAACTAAATTTTTCCCATAGACCAAAACCAGCCAGTTGAGGAAAGCAATACTTGCTTTTGCCCAATCCGCAACTAAGGATTTTAATCAATCTTGGGACAGATTTAAGGAGATGCTCAAACAATGTCCCCACCACAAGATCCCTGACTGGCAGCTTTTCCAGAGCTTCTAGAATGGGATTCATGAGAAAAGTAGAGACATGGTAGATGCCTCTTGTGGTGAAACTTACATGCATAAAATAGTTGATGAGGCATGAGACTTATTCGAGGTTATTAGTGAGAATGCTTTTCAAAAGATGTCCTCATCAAGAACTGTTCAAGAGCCTTCTCCTAAGCTGGGGCTTACTGAAACTTCTAAAGGAAAGATCTATGAAGTTAGGGGAAATGATGACCTGAGAATGGAGATGGCCAATCTTCCTGATAAGTTTGATAAACTTTTAATTGTGGTGCAGCCTAGATTGCCTGCACAAGTGATGGAGGCATGTCTGACATGCCAATATCCACAACACACAGTGGAAGAGTGGCCATCTGCAAGGCAATATCCTAAGTATGTGATGAAACAAGCTGCTGCTGCCCAATCATTTGGTCAGCAACAATCTGGTGGCTACAACAAACAGTCATTTGGATACCAACACTAAAATGCTGGTTACCAATGGAGAGACCACCCAAATTTGAGGTGGAGGCAGGACAATTATATGCAGCCACAACAGATGTTGGCCTTACCTCAAAGGCCACAACAGCAATTTAACCAGGGATATGCCCCAAGGTCAAATTTCTAGCATCAGTACCAGCCCCAGCAACAAAATCAGTTGGTAGTTCTACCGCCTCAGCCCCAAAATACTTCTTTTGAGGATCAGATTTTGACCTAATTACAAAGCCTTGGACCCTTGACTCAGACTGTTACTTCTCACAGTCAAAACATAAAGAAAATAGAAGAGCAGCTAGGCCAAATAGCCAATGCCTTGACCAAAAGAGAAGAGGGCAGGTTGCCAAGCCGGCCAGTGGCCAACCCTAAGGGCTAATATTCGATAGGATAAGGCTCCTCAAGTTTTAAGGGTGCCAATGTCATCACAACCCTGAGGTCTGGCAGGCTGGTAGACAACCAGGTGGGAAAGGAACAAGGGAAGGTCATTCCCAAAGAACTGTCGAGTGAAAGTGAAAGAGACTTTGTTAGAGCAAAGAGCCAGGAGTTGCCTGCTACCCTGCAACAAGAGCAAAATAAAGAGGCTATAGTTGAGCCTCAGCAGGAGATAAAAGATGAAAAAAGAAAAAAATAAAAGTTCAGTCATAGGCTTGCAACTGAGGAACCAGCAGTACCTCAGTTGTCATTTCCTCAGGCTTTGAGTGGCCCTACCCCTTTTGATAAGGGGAATACACAGATAGAGGAAATGATGGAGACCTTTAAGAAGGTAAAAATCAATTTGCCCCTGCTTGATGCAATTCGACTGGTCCCAACCTATGCAAAATTTTTGAAAGACCTTTGTACTCTGAAAAGGAAAGTTAGAGGTCATTTGTCCAAAAAGGTCTTTGCAACTAATACAGTTAATTCTGTATTAAACATGACAATGCCAGAGAAGTTGCAAGACTCAGGGATACCCACTATTCCCTGCATAATTGGAGACCACACAATTGGAAGGGCCCTTCTAAACCTTGGAGCCAGTGTTAACCTACTGCCATACAGTGTGTATCAGCAGCTAGGTTTTGGGGAGCTAAAATCCACCCCCATTGTGTTGTTGATGGCTGATAGGTCTGAAAGGAGACCCATGGAAGTGGTCGAGGATGTATTAGTAGGGGTGGACAAGTTCTTCTACCCTGCAGACTTCCTTGTTTTGGACATGGGCTGCAATAAGAGTACATCCCCTATACCTATCATTTTGGGCAGGCCATTCTTGGCCACGGCCAATGCATGCATTCAATGCAGGTCTGGGATCTGTTGGTTTGGAATTCTAAGTGTGTGCTTGCTTTATCGATTGGTGGTAAAAGTAATTTAAAAATTAAAGAAAGAGTAAAACAGGGGATAGAATCAGCACAACTAAGAAGTACTAGACCTGCAAGATACAGGGTCCATTGTGGCAAGTTTTGATAAGAGTTTGTCCCACAGGGAAAGGTGACCTACAGCTCCAAGGGAGCCATCTCTAGTAGTCCCTCCAGATCTGACTACAGATCTGGCAGTCCTAAAAAGGAGGGGAGTTTAAGGTCACTTATTCTAGGTATTCTAAGGTAACCTAATCTCTAAACTACAGAAAGGGTTGAGAGGATGGATGGAGTGTGGAGAATAAATATAAAAGGGTGAGAAGTATGTTATTGAGCCTAGATAAGAGGAGCTTTGTAACTCAGATTCAGATATGATGTTATAGAAATCCTATCCAATGGCTACGTTATCGCCACTAAGGAGAAAAGATTCAACCCATCTCTCTGCCATGATTCAATCCCTTAAGGTTATAACCTGTCCACTCAAATGGTCACAGACTATCCCATAGGGGAACCACAATCCAGGGATGGGTCAAAACAAGTTAATCATTGTAGGCACTATTTCATCCAGTCTACCAGCTCAAGAATCCATAGGGAACCTCAACCTCTAAAGCTCTATGTGTGGGGCTAAGGCTGTATAGGACCATGATAGCCCAGACATATAGAACCAACAAGAGATTGAGTACAACCTTCGATCTAGCTGTCCAGTGCTTGAGTGAGGCTACAATGGTCCAGTCACAGGCCTACAATCTCTATAACCAGATCAGATCTAACATCTGATAGCAGATCTATACACTTATAGGGGAGTCAGCCTCTGTACAATCTCCCACCAGGCTTATACAAGCTCAGGTGTAAAGAAGAAAGATCCATCTTGGATCGATGGATTAGAATCACCCTAAGGCTATAACCTGTCCACTTGAATGGTCACAGACTATCCCAGAGGCTATCCTCCTCACGGAGCCCAAGATAAAATAAGAATATCACTGCCACCACCATGGTCACAAAGCTACCAGCTCAAGCTCCCATGGGGATTTTAGATCTAGTGGGTCCTGTGGTGGGGCTAAGGCTGTATAGGACCATGATAGCCCAGACACACAGGTCACTTGGATCTGAGTGGCCCTTAGAATCAGTCCTCCATTGCTTTGAATCACAGCTAAAGCAATGGCGGATCACAACGTAGCAGCCTTGCACAGAGCATCTCACATTCAAACACAAATCCTACAGAGTACAAATCCTATTATAAAACTTCCATTGATCTAGTTCAAAAAGCATACTAAGACATAGCCAGCAAGTGCTGGACTATGGAGAGAAGGAAAAAGAAAAAGAAAACTACTTACAACTATAAAAAGAAAAGAAAAATGATCTCATATCAAGTCTCCAAGAAATGAGATGTGTTCTCAGCTATTCCAGGATGTCTAAACCTAAGCTAAGTATGGGTTTATATAGCAGTGATGTGGCGGCGCATTAGGGTTAGGAAACCCAAATTTTAACGATGCCACGTGGCTGAATAGTGATCCTTGGATGCCTTGGGGCACGTGCATGGAGATTTGAGCATGGGAGTGCGTGCCCTAATCGTTGGAAATTCCTAGAAGGTCCTCTGCTGAAGAGATGGAAGTTGAAGTTCAGAGCTTCGCTAGGTAGCCATTATTTCCTAGACTTGTCGTGTGGTAGCTCTTGCTCTTCGCAAGGATGATTTGCTATTGAAGCTTCAACCGTCGCGAGGTTGCCTTAGATTTCTCTTCAGGCAGTCGCAAGGTTGAGTAGACATCAAAGCCTCAGATGTCGCGGGGTTGGAGTTCAAGCAGTCGCGAGGTAGCTGCGCGATCGTTGGGTTGATCTTCGTGAGGATGGATTTGAATAGTGCGAGAACTTCGCTAGCACTTCTCTTCAATGGACTTTGTGAGTTTCCTCGCGAGGCTTTAATGAGTTCTGAACTGCATGAGGTTTCAAGTCTTGATTGATCTTCGCGAGGATGGCTCCGTCTTCGCGAGGATGCTTTCTTCTTGAATGGCACGAGAACTGCACGAGGAGTTCTCTTCTGATAATTGCATCCCGTGGCCACTGCGCGACAGCTGCGCGAGGAGTTTCCTGAAGCTCTCTCTCCTCAGCCGTTCTGAGCGAACTGCGCGAGGTTGAGAGAGGTCTGCTTTGAACTACGCCAGACTGCGCGATGTGTTCTACTTTTGAGCTTCATGAGAGCTGCATGAGTAGTTGTTGTAAAGTCTTGGGAAGCTCAGTTGGACTGCGTGAGGCTCATTCCAGGTCTGGATTCAGAGTCCATCCTTCTGAGGAACTTCTTATCCCAAAATAGACTCCTTAGCAGGATTCCTGACCTTATTTCGCTGCTGATTATTACCTACATAAAACACTTAACAAGAACTTATTAGATGGCTAAGGGTCTAATCAAAGGTTAAGTTAAGGGGTGAAAAGTGGTACTTTTCAAGTCTTAACAGGATCATGGAGGTGACTTTCGAACATATGAAAGTTGAACTTCATGTGTACAACAGTGCAAAGTACCCTCAGCTAGACAATGAGGAATGCTTTGCAGTGGATGTACTAGAAGAAGTTGTTGAAGAAGAACTGCCCACTCTACTGGAGTGGGGCAACATTGTCACAAGTTTAACTGAAGTTTGGGATATGGTAGAGGAAGGAAGCCCAGCTGTAATGCCAAAAGACATGTCCACATTGAAGTCTTTTGTGGGGTTAGTGCAGCATTCCATTTGGAAACCGACATTGTTGCCCCTTCCTCAAACCAACAAAGCACCAATCCTGCCATCCATCCAACAAGCCCTTGATCTGGAACTCAAGAAGCTTTCAGAAACATTCAAATATGCTTTCCTTGAGAAAGATGAAAAGGTTTTGGTAATTATCTCCTCTTCTCTTACCAATGAGCAAGAGGAAGAATTACTAACAGTTTTGAGGAAGCATAAAAAGGCAATTGGCTGGACCATTGCTGATCTAGGAGGGATAGATGAATCAATCTGTATGCATAGGATCTATTTGGAGGAGTGCTCAACACCCTCCAGGGAAATGCAGAGGAAATTAAATCCTCACATGCAGGAAGTGGTCTTAAAAGAAATCATTAAATTGTTGGTTGTTGGGGTGATTTACCCCATTTCTGATTCTGAATGGGTGGCACCTATCCAAGTGGTGTCTAAGAAATCTGGCATAACAGTTATCACAACTGAGTCTGGACAGCTGAGACCAGCCAGGGAGACCACTGGCTGGAGAGTTTGCATCGATTATCAAAAGCTCAACTCTAAGATCTGAAAAGACCAGTTCCCTCTCCCCTTTATTGATCAAATTTTGGATAAGTTGGCTGGGAAAATTTTTTACTATTTTCTTGAAGGGTACTCAGGGTACAACCAGATCCCTGTGTGCCCTCTTGATAAAGAGAAAACTACATTTACTTGTTCTTTTGGCACCTTTGCTTACAGAAGGATGCCTTTTGGGCTGTGTAATACCCAAGCCACCGTTCAGACGTGTATGTATGCCATATTTTCTGATATGATTGATAAATTCTTGGAAATTTTTATGGATGATTTTTCTGTTTATGGGGACAGTTTTGGCCAATATCTGCAACACCTCCACCTGGTCTTGCACAGATGTGAGGAGACCAATTTGGTCTTAAGTTGGGAAAAGAGCCACTTCATGGTAACACAAGGTATTGTGTTAGGCCATGTAGTCTCTAAAGATGGAATTGACGTAGACAAGGCCAAAGTTGACCTCATTGCAAATTTGCCCCCTCCAAGAACAGTCAAACAAATCAAATCTTTCCTTGGACATGCTGAATTCTACAGGAGGTTCATCAAAGACATTAGCAAAATTGCTAAACCATTGTACCACCTACTCTGTCAGGATGTGCCCTTTGACTTTTCTGCTGAATGTCTTGAGGCTTTTGAAACTTGAAAATTTGCCTCACTTCTGCCCCTGTACTCCAAACACCTGACTATAAACTGCCTTTTAAGTTAATGTGTGATGCATCCGACTTGGCAATAGGTGTTGTTTTGGGCCAGAGAAAAGATAAGCTGCCTGTGGTCATTGCCTATCTCAGTAAATCACTTGCTGAAGCTCAGCTGAATTATACCACAACTGAGAAAGAGCTTCTGGCAGTGGTTTTTGCTATGAAAAAATATAGACCTTACCTCCTTGGGTCTAAAACTCTAATCTTCACTGACCACTCACCATTGAAGTAGCTACTATCCAAGAAGGATGCTAAGCCCTGGCTGATTAGATGGATACTCCTATTACAGGAGTTTGACATTGAAATCAAGGATAAAAAGGGTGTAGAAAATGTGGTTGCTGACCACTTGTCCAAAATTGTGTTGGAGAAATGTATTCATGATCCTACAAATGATGTCTTCCCAGATGAGCAATTGTTTGCCATCCAATCCTTGGTTCCTTGGTATGCACACATAGTCAATTATCTAGTTATAGGCAAGATTCCTGTCCATTGGACCAAAATGGACAAAGACCTATTTTTCTCACAAGTCAAGTTCTTTTTCTGGGAGGAACCTTGCCTATACAAGTATTGTGCTGATCAAATCATCCAAAAATGTGTTCCAGAAAGTGATGTCTCTAGTATTCTGGCCATGTGCCATGTAAATGCCTGTGGAGGCTACTTTAGTGGAAGAAAAATAGCTAACAAAATCTTGCAGTGTGGGTTCTATTGGCCTTCTTTATTCAGAGATGCCAATACACACTGCAGGACCTGTGAAAGATGTCAAAAATTAGGAGGGCTACCGAAAAGAAACTCAATGCCTTTGCAGCCCATCCTTGTTGTGGAATTGTTTGATGTATGGGGTATTGATTTCATGGGCTCCTTTCCTCCTTCAAATGGTTATCATTTCATCTTAGTGGTAGTGGATTATGTTTCAAAATGGGTAGAAGCCATTGCCACAAGAACTAATGATAATCAGGTTGTCCTCAAGTTTATAAAGCAGAATATCTTCTCAAGATTTGGCACCCCTAGAGCCATTATCAGTGATGGGGGTAGCCATTTCTGCAACAGAAATTTCGAGAGCTTGCTCAAGAAATATACTGTCACAGATAGGATTGCTACTCCCAACTACCCACAAACCAGTGGGCAAGTTGAAATTTCTAATAGGGAGATTAAGCACATCCTTGAGAAGACTGTGAGGACTGACAGGAAGGACTGGGCTAAAAAGCTTAATGATGCACTGTGAGCTTATAGGACTGCCTATAAGACTCCCATTGGGATGTCCCCTTTCAGACTGGTCTATGGCAAGGCTTGGCATCTCCCAGTAGAGGTAGAACACAGGGCCTATTGGGCCATCAAACATTTAAATCTAGACCTAACTTCTGCTGGTCATCACAGGTTGCTGCATCTGTCAGAATTGGATGAGCTAAAGATGGATGCATATGCCAATGCCCGGATCTACAAGGAAAGGTTCAAAGCTTTCTTTGACAAAGGGCTATTGAGAAAGAGCATCATAGCTGGTGACAAGGTTTGATTGTTTAACTTCAAACTTAAATTTTTTCCTGGCAAATTGAAATCCAGATGGGAAGGTCCCTACATTGTCATGAGTGTTTCCCCATCTGGTGGTGTGGAAATCAAGGATCCTAAGTCTGGGAGAACATTGATGGTGAATGGTCAGAGATTTAAGCCTTGTTTTAAAAAACCTGCTGAACCCATGGACACCATTCACTTTCAAGGGGATCCTTCATTAAACTGATCCACAGGTGTGTCAATATTGTATCATATGTACTTTGGTTTTGTAAGATTTATCTTTCTTTCTTTGGTTCAAATTCCCTAGGACATTTTAGTGGCCCCACTTGAATCTGGACCTGTCTGGTTTAAATTTTTTATGCTTGGTGTATTGACTAATGCTCTTGGATTGATTGTTTTTGCTTGAATGCATAATGTGGGAGGGTGATTTTTGTTGTCCTTGCTTGAATGGTTAATTTTAATATGTCTGGGGGTACCCCTGGTGGTGAGAGTCATGCCTAGGATCCAACCCTAACATCAATGGAAATGGCAAAACTGAGATCACATCCTCAATGTTTACTACTTTGCTGTCGCTGGGTTCAAAAGAAGGTCTGAGAGACTCTCGTGCAGTTCACATAGAACCATCTAATAGCTGTCGCGAGATTCAAGTACACCTGGGAACCTCTCGTGCGATCCAAATAGAGCATTTCACTAGCTGTCGCGAGGTTCAGCAGAAAGCCTGGGAGACTCTCGCGCAATCCAGAAGGAATACTTCAGTAGCTGTCGCGAGATTCAAAGGTTGTCGTGAGATTGAACGTGAACCTCAGAGCCGTTCGTGCAATCCAAAAGGAGACCTGGGAACCTCTTGTGCAATTCACATGAATTCTTCACATACTGTCACGCGCTCCAAGGTCAACTTGGGAGATTGTCGCGCAATCCAAGTTGAATAAGCACCTTCGCTAGGTTTCATTCCCAATCTCGTGACCAGATATTCCACAACGCGCCAAGCTTCGTGATAAGTATTTTAACCCCATGCTTGTTTCCTTTCCAGTACTCTCTCTTCCTTCATCATCCAACGAAACCCCAGCTACTGGGGCTCCTTTTCCTCTCTCCTATAGCGTCGATCCTACAGCCCATCATTCACACCAACAATCTACAGATTAGTTCCTAGCATCATCCCCATCTATTGCCCTGTGCTCAGAGATCTCGCGGTGCCCTATGCAATAGATCAAACTAAACCCTACAATTTTAGGGTAAGCCTGAAATCTCAGTCCCCATTTCTCATATTCAAAAAGAGAGTTTGGAATGGCCCCCAAGAGTGCACCAAAGAAGAGGGGCAAGGATAAGGCCCCTGTTGAGACCACTCCCAAGAAGGCCAAGACTTCAAAGGCACCTAAAAAAGGGAAGGAAGTGGTTGAGGAGGTGGAGGAGCCAACCCCTGAGTTTTCTACACCTTCCGAGCTCATGGCTTCAATCCCATTAGAGCCTGAGACAACTTTTGACCTGCCCTTCTTCAAGAAGGAGCCTCTCTCTGCCCCTGTCGTTCAATTCATGAGCAAGGCTGTCCTGACACCCTTGATGAGAGGAATTCCAGCCCTAGCCTACCCTAGGCTAGTGCAACTATTTTATCAGCTCATTAAGGTTAAAAAAGACAAAGATGGACAAGCAGGGCTACTGGTGTTGATTGATGACTTCGAAATGTTGGTTAGCCCCAAGGTGATTGCTGAGGTTTTGGGCATCCCAACCGCATTTGACCCTAGCTATGGATATGGCCCCCCTGAGTGCCTCAATTGATACAATTGTGAGGGCTTTGACTAGTGGATTAAAGGCTTCAGGGGACTCTATCAGAATAAGAGAGTTGGAGCCTGAACTCCTCTTCATTGACCAGGTCCTTAGAAAGGATATTTATTGCTCAGGCCATCAGCAGGAGAGGAGAGCTCCTATTGCTGATGCCGTCTATTCATTTTCTCTGGGCCATGGCTTCCATGCAACCTGACTTATCTTTGAGGCAATGAAGGACCTGGGGGAGAAGTTAGGGCAGAATAAGAAGCCGCACACATTCCCCTATGCCAGAATCATTACCAAGCTACTTTTGAAAGGGGGTACAAGATAGCAAAAACAGAGGGGACTATCAACCTTGCCCCTACTACTTTTGCCAAGAGGCAATGGGAAATCAGCAGGAGCCTGATGGAGGCCCAAAGAAGAAGAAAGCTGAGGCTCAGGCCCTTCCCAAGCAAGCGAAAGAGGCAGCTGTTACAAGAGGCACCCATGTCACTACAAAGGAAATTCCAGAGCCTGTTACAACCACTACTGCAGCAGCCACCTCAAACCCCCGACTTTTTCTGCAAGCATCCACTACCCCTATTCCATCTATCTCTCACCCTCCTCTATCCTCATTATCTATGCCCACTCCCCCTTCACCTATGATTGGTACCTAGGAGGACACCATCCCTCATGTCAGCCCCTCCCCATCCCCTACCCTACCTCAATACACAGCCCCCATACCCCCATCATCTTCACATATATCTGACAACCCTCCACTCATTTCCTATAAAAAAAGGAAAACCATTGAGACAACCCCCACCATCTCCCAGACACCACTCACAATCCCTTTTATCCCCACTTACACACCTCACATTGACGAAGACACCACCCCGACCATGCCTACCACCTCCCCATTCCCAGACATTGACTTAAACCTTAACACAACCACAAGATTCCAAGCCTTTATGATTAGTTTCCTTGACACCATGCCCAGCCACTACACCCCCCTCCCGGACTCCCCAATCACATCACCACATCACTCTACAGAAGCCCAATCTCCTCCTCCCTCCACTTTCCATCATGCCCCTTCCTCACCTTTTTAACTTGTGCCCTCTTCTACACAAACTAAACCTCCCAGCCTAGACCCACTGACACTCACCCTCTCCCTCATCCAAGACATCCAATCCCAACTATCCACCACTACACACACCCAGGACCAGATGCAGACTGAACTCACATCCATCAAATCCACCCTACAGACATTAACCAACGCACCCATCCCTCCATAATCCACTCCAACCCCCCTGGTCCTTTCCCCTGACTCTCACATCCAAGACTCCAGCCCTAACTCTCAACCCCATTCACCACCCACATTTCCTTTTGTCCCCACAATCCCACCATTCTCTTTCATACCTTTCACAATTCCCATTTTCCCTCCCCCATGACCCCCTACTCCTACTGAGCCTACCCCATTTTCTTTCCCCCCTATGCCGTCCATCCCACCTCTTACCCTACCCCCTCCAAGATTCACAGACAAACAAACCCAAACAGAGCGAACCTATCCCCTCCCCCACAACTAGACTTACCCACTGTTATCTCCACTCCCCCCACCCAGAACCAATCACAGTTTACTCCTTTCATTTCCTCTCTGCCTATCGCACCCAAACATTTTTTTTACATCCCTCCCTACCTCACCATCCTCCATGCCATGAGGGACAATCTCTACTTTCGAAAGGATGTCCTGAGGGGCATGGCCCAACTTAGACAGTCAATTGTGACCCCCCTGCTGCAGCAGATTGATGAAATGAAGGAAGCCCACAGGAAGCAACTACTAGGTATCTCCCTGGGGTGGACTAACATATTGGAGGCCTATCAGAAGGCCAAATCTATGGCTGCTTATAATCAGCTGAATTTGGAGCTGGAGAAAGCAAACACTACAGTAGAGAAGATGAAAGCCAGACTTTTTGAGAAGAGGCTCAACAATGCCCAAGATATCTACAGACTCCAAAAGGAAATACATGAAGCTGACCTCCTTAAAGGCAAAATCCAGATAGCCTCACTGGAAGCTTCTTTGGCTACTGCCAGAACTGTAGCTCAGCAGCCCACCCCACTCTCTGTCCGCATGCCAGACCCTGAACCTAAAGCTACTCCAGAGCCAGCTACCCAGTCTGAGGAGGCACAACCAAAGATCCAGCCAGATAAAGGGAAGGACCCTGCTGCCCCTCCTTCATCACCTCCTACAGAGCGGCCTCCACCTACCAAGGCCCCTACTGCACCTCCAACTGAGCAAACTTATCCTAAACAGAGGAAAGTCACCTCTAAGAGGACTGCTTACACAGCAACCTCTATAAAAATTGGCAAAGAGCTAGCTGCCCAGTCTGAGGAGGTAAAACCCCCTGGCTAGCCTGAACCCAAAGCAAAAGGAAAGTCCCCAGTAGCCACCACTGAGCCAGATAAAGAAAAATCTCCTATGGTCCCTCCTGAACCCAAAACCAGAAAGATGAGGGTGAGGGCACCAAAGGCTCCAACCATGAAGAAACCACCAGCCCAACCAAAGAAACCAAGGCAGCCTAGGAAAAAGACTCCAGTTGAGAGTAAAGCTAAGAAGAAAAAGAGTCCAACTGAGAAGCAAGCACGAAAAAAAGAGGACAAAGCTGCCCTTAGGAAACATGCTCAAAAGATGGGCTGGAATTGGTTTACAGATTTAGATTCAGACTCCTCTTAGAACCTAGATTGTAGATTAGGTTTTTCGTTCCTTTGCACTTCTTTTCTAGTTATTGTAATTACAATTGTACATGTCTTTCCAAGTTAATAGAATTTTTCTTCTTTTTGTATATTGATTTATATGCCTTATCTGTTCTGTGTGCTTGTTTATTTTTATTTTTTTTTATATCAGTCTTCATATTGTTCACTTTTGTCAGTAACATGAGAGATGAATTTAGGGAGGCTATTCTCATTTGAAATAGGAATCCATGTGAAGGGTAGATGTAGATGGCAACTGAGTGGATGCATGACATTGTGCAAGTACAGGCCTCAGCACAAAGGGTGCACAGAGGTCGAGTGTTGATCTCGATCAAGGGATTAAAATGGCCTCATTTTCATAATCGTGGGCCCTGTCAGAACTTGCTCGGGGAGTCCTGAGCACGCGCCAAGCAGAATTCCACATCTTTCAGCGTGCAGCTGCGCGATACACGAGATCACTTTAATTACCAAGGCTAAAATTAGACCATCAGTTGTGCGATTTATCATTCCCCAAACAATCACAATTTATTGTCATGCTTGGAAAGAGACAAGACTTTAATATGCCAATTCATTTTCCACCGTCCAAGTATTTTAAATACGAAGTTACTTCGTCCTCATCTCATCCTCTCTCTTCTAACCCTAGCATTTCGGCCCTCCTCATAACCATGGCGAATGACAAACCCAACAAGTTCCCAAACAAATTCTATCCTATGTGGTTGGACCCCCCACCGCCTAAGGAGTCGGACCCATTACAATTTCTTTGGGATGAGTATGAAGAGGTCCAGAGGATCCTGGCCAAGGAGGAGAAGAAAAAGGTGAAGAGAGATAAGAAGAAGAAAAAAATCAAACCACCTGCATCTCTCCCACCATCTTCCTCAAATCCTCCACCACAGACCCCCCTTGATCCATGTTCGCCCCCCCCTATTTTGTCTATCTTAGGCTTTTATTTTTTCTCTTTTTGTAAATCTTTTTGAAATTTTTTTCAATTCCAATGAAATTTTCTTTTTGTTCTATACTGTTCAGTTTCCCATCTTTGCTTAGGTCTCTTTCGTTGCTCTTATGTATTTTTGTTTGTCTTCTTGTGTGTTTATTTCTTCTGTATGGAATCTACTGCACTTTCTCACCTTTGAACCAGTGAGGACACTGCTTCTCATGGTTTGGGGGTTTGGCAGGATAGGTCTGCCAATAGAATAGTTAATTTTAGTGCAGTAATGGTGGTATAACGTAGATGAATAAAGTCAATTTCCACCTAACTTGTTGCAAAGAGGAAACTTGTAAAAAAAACAAAATTAAAATATTTATTGCAGACTTTTCGAAACTGAAAATGTTAAAATTTTGACACCCCCATGAAGCTAACATGAGAAAATTTTCCAGTTAGTACTCAGTGAACCTAAGAGGAGAGAAACAGATGAAAATACACCCCATGGGTTAATTTGAGGACCATACCTAGTGAGATTTGGGCCCACCATTTTCTTTTGAAGAGTATTTTTGGCATTATTTTTTGCTCTAAGGACTGAGTGAATCATGACTTTTTCACTAGAAGTTGGGCACCTCCAAATCAAAACTGATTGACAGCACTCATGACACTAAGGAAATGATCCAGGGCCTTCATTTGGACAGTTTGAGACTGAAAATCCAACCTTTTTAAAAAGCTGCCCTTTTGCATACACTAGTTGAGCCTTAAAAATCCTACTTTTTTTTTACAAACACCAAAATACTTGCACCTTAACCTGATGACCTGATTCAACCTTACCCTCACTCTGAGAATTCAAAAGGTAAAGGAGAAGGAGTTAAAGATAGTGAGAGTAGTCCAACATTCTGTGGAAGGTGAAGAAAAGCAACTTATGAACAACAGTGTATCAATGGTATTTATGTGGTAGTTCATCATAAAAAAATTCATAAAAAGATTGAATAAAAATATAAAGAGAAAAGACAGAGAAGTCTAGAAAAGAACATCATCTGAAAATTGAAAAGAAGAGGAGAAGCTGGCCACTTTGATTATGGAATATTTCAAGAAAGATGAAGTTTTACTGAAATGAAGGTTGTGAAGTCATGAATCACTCCTTACCTTGCTGATTTCTTCATTTTGATTCCTTTTTTACCCCTTGGTTCTTTACATCCCTCACCCATAAGCCACATTACAACCCATTTAAAAAGACCTTGTGGATCCAAAGTAAAATGAGTTGTCATGTGGAGATGAGTTGTCCAATCTATGGTGGAAAGTCAGGAGGATGTCAGAAATTAGAAGCTTTGCTTATGCTCATGCTTGCAGGCCCATTGGGGTCTGTAACTGCTCTTAAGCTGTTTTGAATGTGAACACCCTCAGATGGTCAATGTTGAGAGATAGCCCTAGTGAGAATTGGGTCTGAATTTTAATCTCATTGGGGTTATATCCAACCTGAATTTTGAATTTAAGGCAAGTTGGGTACTGATTTGTACACATTGAATTTCTAATGTAAAATGAATGGTGGTGATGCAAACACATGTTAACCTTTGAGTTTTAAATGGCCTGCAACACTGCTGCAGTTTCCTCTAAGTGTTAAAGAATGGGTGTGGAATGAAGCTTTATACATTGAAATTTGTGTTGTCATTAACTGCACTATACTTAACTGTTCTAATGGTGAAGTTTGTGGGTATCTTCACTAAAAACCCTCAGGAGACTTCACTCTTCCACTAGGGATCACCTAGGGGTTTAAAAGGCTTGGTACATATGCTAAATGTACCCGTGATCCCTACGAAAGTGGCATTTAATTAGTTACAGCTTCGCTAAGGGACTATCAAAGATTAGGTTTGGGGGTTTGTTAAGACTAGAAAGGTACCACTTTTCACCCCTTAACTTTATCTCTGTTAGACCCTTAATCATTTAGTAAATGTGTTTTAAGTCTATCCTGTAGGTAATAAGCAGCAACTACAGAGATGACCTTAACCATGCTAAGAAGCCTACTGTTGCCCCAGAAGTTCCTCAGAAGAAAGGAGGTTGAACCCAAATAGGGAATTGGCTGCAGCATAGGCACAGCAAAGCAGAAAAATGTCAAGAAGAATGCCTCGTGCAGATGTCACAGGGTTCAATTGAAGCAGGAAGAATGCTTCGCGCAATTGTCGTGGGCTTCTAAAGGTAGCACACCAACTGGTTTCCTTGTTCAAGCACAGATGAATTTCAGCAGGGAGTAAAAAGCATACTTCATTTAGTTCTCACCAGTCTCAGTCATAAGCGCTCACGAAGCACTCGCGCAGTCTCGCGTAGCTCAAAAGAGGAGTCGTTAGTCTTTGCGCGATTCACTAAGGAGAGAGAGCTCCAGGCATTCCTGCGTGTGGCGTCGCACAGTGACCGCGGGATACAAACTTTCAAGGAACTACTGGAGTGATCTAGAAGCCCATGCACATTGTTTCTTCATGAGGATCGCCGCAGGATTCATCAAGGAATGAACTACGCGCGTAATTCTTGCGCCATTCAAATGGAAAGAGCAATCCCGCGACGACTAGAGCATCCCCGCGATGATCAAAGTACCAAGCCCGCGACAGCAAGAGCTTCAAGTCAAACCAACCCTGTGACGCTAATTCTATCACACAATAAGACCTGGAAAGCCTTTCTACCCAGTGAGGCTCGGGTTCTTAACTTCTCCCCCATTTCTGTAGGGGTAATCTGGAAACTTCCAACAACTAGGGCACACACTCCAATGCTCTAATCTCCATGCACACGCCCTGAGGCATCCAAGGAATAGAAATGGGCCATGATAGCATTGATAAATTAGGGTTTTCCTAACCCTAATTCTGAGAGAGCTGACTGCTATATAAGCCTAAGCCTAGTTTAGGTTTAGGGGACTTGACTTCTTTACCCCTTCCTCAATCAACTGTAGAATTACAGTAGGCTAAGGTTAGGGTTTAGGTAGTTTATTTTTCCCTTTTTCTTCTCTCCATAGTTTAGCACTTGCTGCGTATGCCTTTGTATGTATATTTGGAATAGATTTAATGGAGTTTTATAATAGGATTTTATGCATGTATGGGATTGGTGTTTTGTGAGTTGTTCTCTAAGTGACCTGTGTGTCCAGGTTAGGCACATTGCAGGCCTGTGTGTCCAGGTTAGGCACATTGCAGGCCTAGCCCCACCACAGGATCCACTAAATCTGAATCCCCATGGGAGCTTGTGCTGGTAGCCCTGTGAACATGGTGGCGGCAACAATGTACTTGTTCTGTCTTAGACCTCTGTGAGGAGGATAGCCTTTGTGGATAGTTTGTGACCATTCAAGTGGATAGGTTATAGCCCTAGGGTGAGGGCAATCCACAGATCTAAGACAGATCCTTCTTCTCTACACTTGTGCTTGTAGCCTTGTGAGAGATTGTACAGAGACAAACTCTCCTGTATTTGTATAGACCCACCATCAGATGGCAGATCTGATCTAGTTGTAGAGATTGTAGGCTCCTGACTAGATCACTACTATCTTTCTAAAGTAGTGAACGGCTAAGCTCCAAAGCTTGTACTCAAACTCTTGCTGGTTCTATGTGTCTAGGCTAGTGCACATTGCAGGCCTATCCCCACACACAGAACTTTAGAGGTTGAGGTTCCTATGGATTCTTGAGCTGGTAGCCTAGAAGAAATAGTGCCTATAATGATAAACTTGTTCTGACCCATCTCTGGATTGTGGTTCCCCTATTGGATAGTCTGCGACCATTCAAGTGGACAGGTTATAGCCATAAGGGATTGGATCATGGCACAGGGGTGAGTTGGATCCTTTCTCCTCTTTGGTGATAATGTAGCCATTGGACAGGATATCTATAGCAGTAGATCTAAGTCTGAGTTATAAGACCCATCAGATCTATACCTAATAGTTTACTTCTCACCCTTTTATATTTAGTTTCTCACGCTCCATCATTCTTCCCAACCATTTCCGTTGTTTAGGCATTAGTTTATCTAAGGATTTAGATAATAGTGACCTTAAATCCCCTTCCATTTAGGACTGCTAGATCTGTAGCTAGATCTGGAGGGCCTACTAAAGATAGCTCCCTTGGAGCTTTAGATCAACTTTCCCTGTGGGACAAACTCTTACTTATTAAAACTTGCTACAACAGGCCCTGTATCTTGTAGGACTATGTATTTCTAGGCTTGATGCTCTGTAGTTTTCAATCCACCTTTGATTCATTTTCAATAACCCCATTCTTATCACTGTCTCCAATAAAGTCAGTAGAAAGCACTTAAAATACCTCAACAGCAGCACAAGGAAACTCCTGGAGAATTCAGCAGCTTAGTGAAGGGATTGTCCCAGAGAATTCTCTTGCACAACAGTTGTGTGCTTTAGTTGTAACCAACACTCAACATCCTCGCAAAGCTCTCGCGCACTAAGCCTTTAGAAATTCAGCTCGCGAAGCTCTTGCGATGAGCAAATCTCATATCAGCCACGCGCCTAATCTCACGAGGCCAATTTGCATAAAGGACACAAGCAAACTTACAAAGTTCTCGTGTGGCTAAAGACGAGAGAGAGCTCCAAAAATTCCTCGTTCAGCTATCACGCGCTTAAAAGCTCAACCATCTATCGAGCGAGCTATGCTATTCATTTGACAAGAAGTCAAGCGAGATTCAAAGTCTACTTCATGAGACCCTCACGGCATGAAATACTTGAAGCTCTATAGCGCGAGCAGAGCCAAAGTAATACAAACTCTTCCTCACGAGTGCATTAAAAGCCAAAGCAGTTGCGCGACCACTTAAAGGCTTTCTGCGCGAGTGATAAACCTTCTAGGCCAATTCTGACCTCACAAACACTCTGCTATTCGCGTGACCTCGCAAACACTTTGCTCTCCACTTCTCATTTCATATCCTGAGACCTTTTAGGGATTTCCCTAGGTCTAGGGCACACATCCTGAGGCTTTGATCTCAAGGCAAATATCCCATGGCATCCAAGGGTTGTAACAAAGCCACACCTGCCCTAAAATTAGGGTTTAATCTTCTCTTAGCCAAGGCATCAAGGACTGAGTATTTAAGCTATAAATTTAAGTTAAAAAACATCTCTCCTTCAACAAGAGTCAGCTGTGAGCTCGAGCAGATTAGGGTTAGGGTTTGATCACCTCTTTTTCTATTTTTTCTTCTTCCTTAGCCTAGCATTTGTTGGCTATGTTCTCTGTAATCAATTAGGCCTAGTTTTATCAGTTTTGTAATAGGTCATGTGAACATTGGGAGTTGTTGATGAGCTATTATCCACAAGGTTGTTGCCTTGAGGACATCTCATTATAAGTATTGGTTTAATCAATGAATGTCTATTTTAATATTTATTCAATCTGTTATTTTTCTATTTGCCCATAATTTTGTTCAATCTATGCCATGCATTTAGGATTTGAGCTGATTTGGAATACCCATGGGAGTTTGGGCTTGTAGCCTTGGGACCATGGTGGCAACAAGAATTTACATGTTTCATCTCAGTCCTCTATGGTGTGGATAACCTCTATGGATAGCCTGTGACCATTTAAGTGGACAGACTATAGCCCTAGGGTGCTTTCAAGCCACATATCTGAGAAGGATTCTTCTCCTCTACACTTGAGCTTGTAGTCTTGTGAGAGGTTATTGCAGGAACAAGCTCCCCTTTGTTTTACTTGACTAATATCAGATGTTAGTTCTGATTTCTCTGTAGAGATTGCAGACTTGTGAGCAGAGTCATTGCACGCCTCTAGTAGTAATGATCAACTGCATTTAAGTCTCCAAGTAGCTTTTGAACTACTGTGGTTTCCACTGGCTTTCCAAGAACTATTTGCTCCCATGGATGCGTGAGCTTGTAGCCTGGCAAACATGGTGTCTGCAATGATTTTCATGATCTAATTTGACCCATTGGGTGTAGGACATCTATTGGATAAGCTGTGACCATTTAAGTGGACAGGTTATAGCCTTAAGATCAGTTTATTATATTGGGTCATATTAGTTTTATGATTTAATTCATGTGGTTTGATCCTCCCTATTAGATAGCCTGTGACCATTGAAGTGGATTGGTTATAGCCTTAAGAGACCAGGTCAAACCATCCGAGTTAAGTTAGATACTTCCTCCTTGCAGATGTGCTTATAGCCATCTCAGGGATTGCTACAGAGACTGTCCTAAATCTGAGTTACATAACTGAATAAACCTTAGCTTAATTGCCTACTTCCCATTATTTTATCTTTATTTTAACACACACCATCACCACCTTCTTCATAACCCCTATCTTTAGGATAGGACTGCACTTTATTTCTCTTATTTTAGTGAGACTATAGTGTAGTTGTTACACCCAACTCCCTTTCTCTAGGATTGTCAGATTTGTAGCTAAATCTGGAGGCCTACTAACATAATCCATTTTGGGTTTTAGATCAATTTATTTGTGGGACAAACTCTTGCTTACTCAAAACTTGCTACAATAGCCCTGTATCTTGTAGGCTATATATTTCAGATTTGCTATTTTAACCATTTTCTATTTCTGCAGTTTTAATTTATTTTTATTTACCACTATTTTCTCACAAATAACATGACAACACCTAAAACCAACCCACAGTCAGACCATGAACGGGTTCGACTGTGCTCAAAATGGGAGCCGTTGCTTTATCTCACATTTAAGGCACCAAACAATTAGAGAGAGATAGAAGAAAAGATACATTTATAAGATAAAGGATTTCCCTTATTTATTTTTTATACATATAAAGAAAACAAGAAAAAGATAATATATTTCCCTTTTCCATTTTCATCTTTACACTTTACTCAACCCACATCTCAAAAAGATAATTGGTGTGGTACCCAACCTTTACAAAGTGAATGAAAAGAGAGCCAAAAAATATATATACGAAAAGATATATGTCAGGGGTTCTTATGCCCCTTCCTATGGTGTTTTGATTTATGCAAAAAGTATGTGCAAGACCAGCACAATGACCCAACTTGCGCTTAAAGACATGAATCTCTGCATGTAAAGCATCCTCGCGAGCATTCCGATCAGTCATCCAACAACCAAGAAGACCCCTATATCACTTCCTGGAAGCGTCAGTAGCACTAAGAGCATCACTTAGGGCTCCTTCCAGACAAAAAACCTCACACTCTGTAACATTAGCTCTAACCTACTCTTTCTCTAGTCGCTCATGCAGGACCCGCTTCTCATCTATTAGCAACTAAATCTCGGTTCGAAGCACAGACTCTTTCCTTGGCTAAAGCCCCTCTACATCACTGCTCTCTGCCTGGTCCAAGCAACAATCAGAAGGCCTTTCAGATAGTTGCCAAGCCACATACTTTGAAGACGTCAAAGTTGGATTCCCATGCTCCAGATTGCACACATGTGTTGACTGACGCATTTCCCAAAGAGCAGCTATCCTATCAAAATCCCCAAAAGACCCCTGAGAGAAAATCAAGGTGCATAAGGATGGTTTAGTCGCACAAGGCACCTGCTGAGTATAACCAAATTGGCCCAACACCCGAGGTGGGAAGTAATAGGTACTGCCAGTCAGGCCGAGAAGGGTCATCCCCTCGTGGTCTCTAGATCGAACTATCGAGAAGGTCCTATCAAGCCGTGGAAGCCTCCATAACTACTCAGCCTCAGTCATCCAAAGGCACAACTATGTATATTCTCCTGTGGGAACTTGGAGCATCGACCTAAAAAGTATCGAGCCACCTCTCCCCGAACAACATAAAAGCGGGGCACAGACCAAGATGGCAAGATGCTCCCCAAGCCAAACCCGAAGCAGAACAGGGCATCCTTGGAAGCACTCCACCTTTCCCAAGGCAAAGGCATCAAGATAGTGATAAAGCTCAGCCAATACCAAATACATCACAGAGCGCCCCCCTTCAAGCTCTACCAGTACATTGTAGAGCACGAGAGAGAAGCTCTCCTCCTCGATGTTAAAAAGGGCCCTATATGAGAAGGCAAAGAGTGAAAGCTTTCATGTTATGAATATTCTTGACTGTTAATTTTAGTAAACTCTCGTCACCAAAAAGTTCTTTGTAGAGTTTCACCGAACACCTGGTGGGCCCACCGATAAAGCTTGTCTCATAATCATCTTGTTTCAAGCCTAAAGTCATGTGGATGACCTTAGCATAATCGGATTTTGGTACCACCTTAGCAAGGTATCGATGTAGCCTCAAACCTGACAAAATGGAGAGCTCTTCAAGTGTTGAAGTTAGCTCACGGGTCCCTGTTGAGTAGTGAAAAATATTATTTTTTACCTCCTAACTTGACCTTTGATGGACCTTTGAGTGGACTAATAATGTGTTTTAAGTGTATTTTATAGATAAGCAATAAATTACAGTTTCAGTGTATACATCCATCTGAAAATGCTAAAGAAGTAACCGTCTGCTCAACATGTGCTCATGCAGCATAAAAAGCTAACTAATCAAATAGTTCACAAAGCCTCAGAGCTCCATGGCAATGACATGTGTCCACATGGGCATACATGAGAGCAAGACCAGCTACATTCAATGAAGGTTGAACCCCTCAAAAGGTGTTGAGTATTGAACAAATGAAGAACAACACCCCAAAATTGTGTGCTAGCTGTGGAAGCAAAGGATAGAACCTGTCGAGTGGTTATTCCAAGTTGTCGAGAGGTTCTAGTGTGAGAAAACAACCTGTTGAGAGGCTCCATCAACCTATCGAGAGGATCTGGGGGTTACTTGAACTTGTCAAGGAGTTAAAAGCTAAAGAAGGTATGTTGTCGAGAGGTTCTGAAGTGGTTGTATAACCTGTCGAGAGGTACAGGGGTGGAAAAGTAGAGAGATCGAGAGGTTGACACAACCTGTCGAAGGGTCTGAGGTGTAGCAGAATAACCTATCAAAGATTTACCTATAGATACAGGAGTGCTCGTGAGGTTCCAGCCACCTGTCGAGAGGTTCCCCTAAACCTATTGAGCAGTGCAAGTCATCTTGTTTAAGCCTTACCTAAAGCAGCACTCATTCTCGCGAAGTTGAGGCAACCTGTCGAGGATAACTTGCAACCTGTCGAATAGTAGAATGTACATATTGAGAGGATGCCTGGAGCTTTATAAGAAGTTAGCAGGATGTTTTATAACCTGTTGAGAGGATAAAAGGAGCTAAGACAGCAGGTTGATTTTACTGTCAATCCGGTCGACTTGGTCAACTGAACCTGTCGAGAAGTCAAGCAACCTATGAAAACCCTACTTCAACTTGTCGATGTAAACACCAAGTGATCTAAGAACTTGTCGAGAGGTTCCTTGAACCTCTCGACACTCGAATTAGGAACTTCTCAGTTCCAGCCACAGCTGCTGCCTCACTCCAGAACCCTATGCACACATTCCAAGGCACTTTAACAACCCATGGGGGGTATTTTTAGAACATAAAATGGCATAAATGGGAACCTCCTAGCCCCCTCACATATACTTGTCTAGTTTGGACTAATTAAAGGAGAGTTTCTAGAAGAAAAATCAGCCACATCAGTAGCTTATAATAATAGAATTTTTCTCTTGAGCTCTGATTGGCTAAAACAGATCTGAGGATAGAGGGAAATACTATAAAACTTGAAAAATTTACCGAGCTACTATCATGAAATTGAGAGAACCAGAGCGAAATTTGAATTCCCAAAATTCCTTCCCTCTTTCTTCTTTCCCATTCAGTCTTTAGACCAACCATGGTTGGGTAAACCCCTTTAATCACTAGGGTGAGGATGAGAGCTATAAATTGAGAGGTTCAAGGCTTTGTATGGGATTAGATGTTGTACAAATTGCATATTTGAGCACATTGTATTATAAGTTTGTATTAAATCAAAACATTATGGATTTTAGAGTTGATTTTGATCTATAGATCTCTTGTTTACATTTGATTTCCCTAGATTTAATCGCCCTATGGATGCTTGAGCTTGTAGCCTTGCATCCATAGCATTTGCAATAGTTTACTTGTTCTAATTATTGTCCTTGAATTAGAGGAATCTTTGAGATGATTTATGAACATTCAAGAGGATAGATCATAGCCTTAGGATTACTCCAATTCTCTAGTCTAGATTAGATTCTTATACCTTACATTTGTGCTTGTAGCCAGATGAAGGATTATTGCAAATCAGTTCTATGAACTGCCTTTAAACTAATTGATTTTCAGTGAAGACCAAATTCCTTAGCTGCTACTATCCACCTTTTAAATTTAATCCTTTTCTTTATTACCTTAAATCTAAGTTTTAATCAATTCTGGGTCATTTGCATTTGATTTCTGTAGTTTTTAGCACAGTGACAACCCCTGAAACCTCTCCTCTTTCCTTTCCTTGCACTAGTTTAGGATAGAGTGCCAAATCTGGTATAGATATGGAGAATTACCCTAGTTTAAAGCACATTTCCTTGTGGACATATCCTGACTTACCCCTTAAAGCTTGCTGCAACAGCCCTGGTTCTTACAGGACTGGTTGCTTACCTTGATCCTATTTTGTTGTATTTTATCCTTTTTATTTATAGTTTTAACCCTTAAATAATTGTAAGGTAAGCAAACCAACAAGTTTTTCAAGTCGCTGCTAAGGATCTGTGTTTTTAGAATTGGTAGATCTAAGTTTTTCTTATTTTAGATTTAGATTTATAATTACCTATGTTGTGTTTGACTAATTGCTGCAGTAGTTTTTTGTAATTTAATTTTGTGTTACAGATCTGGAGTTGTTATTTTGAGAGGAGTATTGTGCGGATTGGAGGAGCAAGTTGTGCTAAAGTTTTCATTTCCTAACTCTTTTACAATTTTAGATCTGTAAATTTTTTAGATCTGCAGCATTAGTTGTGTGTTTTTGAAATTATTTTACTAAATTTTGTAATGTAATTTTGTGTGTTGTACCTGGTTCCTGCTGTGTGTATGCTTGGGAGAAGATCTCTCAATCTTGAGATTATTCCTTTAGATCTTGAAGTTGAGAGACTTCTCAGACCAAGCAGTCCCTATACATACCTAGGGTTAATTGTTAAATTGTTGCACTGGGGGAGCAACCTAGGACATTAAAAGAATTCAATGCACCAGGGGTCTACAATTCCCCCTTCTGCATTCAATTCCTTACTGTCCAAGGGAACTATGAGATTAAATCTTCCATCATACAGATATTGCCCTCATATCATGGCCTGAGTAAGGAAGACCCATACAAGCACATTGATGAATTTCTGGGACTGTGCACTACTTTCAACATTACAGGTTTGGGGGAGGAAGCAACCAGGTTGAAACTCTTTCCTTTTTCATTAAAGGACAGAGCTAGAACTTAGTTGTCCATGCTCCCAACTAATAGTATTCAGTCTTGAAATAACCTTCAATGTCAATTTTTAGTAAAGTTTTTCCCCATGTCCAAAACAAGTCAACTAAGGAAGAGCATCATTTCATTTGCTCAAGCCCTAACTGAAGACTTTTACCAAGCATGGGAGAGATTTAAGGAGCTCTTGAAGCAATGTCCCCATCACCAAATTCCTGAATGGCAACTTGTTCAAAGTTTCTATCAAGGAATTGATCCCAAGAGTAGGGACATGATTGATGCCTCATGTGGTGGTACTTACCTCCATAAGACAGCTGATGAGGCTTGAGAGTTGTTTGATATCATTAGTGAAAACTCCATGCAAAGGGAAACTTTGTCAAGGGACATTGAGATTCTTGTTAGATTGGTGAGAGAGAACACTACAAGAGGGAAAATGTATGAGGTTAGTGGATACAATGATTTAGAAAGGAAAGTGGATATCTTGACTCAGAAATTTGACAAGCTCATGGGAGCAATGCAGTCACCAATGGCTGCCAAAGTGGAGGAGGCATGTGTAATATGCCAGTCCCCTACTCACTCCCTTGAGGAATGTCCTTCTGCTGCCCATTTTCCAAACCTTGTTATGGAACATATGAATGTTGCTCAGTCCTTTCGACAATAGCCTACTACTGGTTATCATTGAAGAAACCACCCTAACTTGAGGTGGAGACAAGATACCTTCCAAAACCACCAATAGCAGCAGTTAAAACATCAACCCATGCCTTATAGAAACGCCCAGCCCTACCAGCAGAATTACTTCCCAAGGCCCCAATGCCAGCAGCTTATGTCCCAACCTATGGTACAACCTGTGCATCAAAGTGCACCAGCCCCAGCACCCTCTAGATCCCTCACATTTGAAGAGCAAGTTCTGACTTCATTGCAGAATTTGGGCTCTTTGTCACAAACTGTTAACTCCCATAGCCAAATTATTAAGAAGATAGAGGACCACCTTGGTCAGCTATCCAATACTTTAACTAGGAGAGAGGAGGGAAGACTGCCTAGTTAGCCCATGAATAACCCAAAAGGGCAGTATATGGTGGGTGAGACTTCTTCACATGAAGAAGTCAAATCTATCACCACTTTCCGAAGTGGAAGGTTGGTTGATAACAAAGTTGGTGCTGAGCTTAATGAGAAAAGTGTAGGAAATGAAAGAATAACCCATCTTGATATGCAGTAGGAGAAACATATGAGAAATAAGGAGGTTGTTGATGTGCCCCAACAGAAAAATGAAAATAAAAATAAAGAAAAATTTGATGAGATTGCTAAGGCAGCAAATGTGAGATCAGTCCCCCATTTGCCATTTCCCAATGCACTTCAAGCACCTTCTCCTTTTAACAAGGGGAATACTAAAGTTGAGGAAATGATGGAGACATTTAAACAAGTGAAGATCAAGTTGCCTTTACTTGATGTAATCAAGCAAGTTCCAGCCTAGGCAAGATTTTTGAATGATTTGTGCGCACACATAAGAAAATCTAGGATACACCTATCTAAGAAGGTCTTTTGTACTGGCAAAGCTCCAAGACCCTGGAGTTCCCACAATCCCTTGCATCATTTGGGATCACACTATTGAAAAAGCCTTGTTAGATTTGGGAGCTAGTGTGAACCTACTTTCATATTTAGTTTCTGAGAAGTTAGGTTTAGGAGAATTAAAGCCCACACATGCGGTGCTATAGGTAGCTGATAGATTTGAAAAGAGGCCTGTGGGAATGATAGAAGATGTTTTAGTAGGGGTGGACAAGTTTTTCTATCCAGCAGATTTTTTGGTTCTTGACATGGAGCAAAACAAGTGCACTACCTCTATTCCTGTGATTTTTGGCAGGCCTTTCTTGGCCACTACCAATGCTTGTATGCAATGTAGATCATATGTAATGGAGGTGTCTTTTGACAACATGAAAGTAAAATTGAATATTTACGATGCAGCAAGTCAGCCTCACTTGGATAGTGAGGATTGCTTTTTGATTGATGTGTTAGATGAGCTTGTGGAAGAGACTTTGGCTAAGTTGCTGCATTATGACAATTTTTGTGATATTTTTGAAAATGTGTGGAGTGAAATTGTGTAAGAGAAGGCCCCCACACCTATGATTCAAGAGGTGAAAGCCTGAAATTCTGAAGTGATGCCAGCAACAAGGTATTCTCCTTGGAAATCAAGTGTGTTGCGTCTTCCACCACCATCAAAGGCACCTTTGTTTCCTTCACTTATAAGTCCACCTGATGTGGAGTTGAAACAGCTGCCCAAGACCTTGAAATATATATTTTACGGGCCAACCAAAAGTTGCCAGTAATAATTTCTTCTTCCCTCACTGATGAGCAAGAAGAGGAGTTGTTGAGTGTGTTGAAAAAGCAAAAGAGCGCAATAGGTTGGACTATTGCTGATCTTGGGGGCATCATCCCTGCTGTTTGTAGGAATAAGATCCACTTGGAAGAGGGTTTCAAACCCTCTAGAGAGATACAGAGAAAGTTAAACCCCCACATGTAAGAGGTAGTGATGAAGGAGGTGGTCAAATTGTTAGATGCAGGAGTCATCTATCCCATTTCAGATTCTGAATAGGTGGCACCTACTCAAGTGGTACTAAGAAATCTGGAATCACTGTGATTAAATCTAATTCTGGTGAGCTAATTCCAACTAGGAAAACCACAGGTTGGAGGGTGTGCATTGATTATCGAAAGATAAATTTAAAAATCAGAAAAGACCATTTTCCTTTGCCCTTCTTAGACCAGATTTTGGACAAGTTGGCAGACAAAGCTTTCTATTGCTTTGTTGATGGATATTTTGGGTATAACCAAATCCTTGTTTATCCACAAGACCAAGAGAAGACCACTATTACACGTCCATTTGTCACCTTTGCCTATAGAAGGATGCCATTTGGATTGTGCAATGCCCCTGCAATTGTCCAAAGCGGTATGTATGCCATCTTTTCTGACATGATTTATCAGTTTTTAGAGATATTCATGGATGATTACTCTATCTTTGAAGACAGTTTTAGCCAATGTCTACATCATCTCAGCCTAGTGCTGTAGAGATGTGAGGAAACCAACTTGGTTTTGAGTTGGGAAAGGAGTAATTTTATGGTCAATCAAGGCATTGTCCTTGGCCATGTTGTTTCCCATAGAGGTATTGAGGTAAATCCAGCTAAAATTAATTTGATTGCACATTTGCCCCCACTTAAAACTATGAAACAAGTCAGATATTTCTTGGGGCATGCTGGTTTTTATAGGAGATTCATCAAAGATTTTGGTAAAATCTCAAAACCTCTTTGTCACCTGTTGTGCTAGGAGGTTCCTTTTGAATTTAATGATGAATGTCTTTATGCTTTTGAGCTTTTGAAAGGTTATTTAACCTCTACACCTGTCCTTCAGGCACCTGATTTTTCTTTGCCATTTGAGCTGATGAGTGATGCATCAGACTTTACTATTGGTACAGGTTTGGGGAAAAGAAAGGACAAAGCACCTTATGTGCTTGCTTATACAAGAAAGACAGTGATTGATGCTCAGTTAAACTACACCACAACTGAGAAGGAATTGTTGGCAATTGTCTATGCTTTGGAAAAATTTAGGTCTTATGTGTTGGGATATAGGATTGTGGTGTTCATTAACCACTCAGCCCTGAAGTACCTTTTGTCTGAAAAGGATGTCATGCCAAGATTAATCAAATGGATCCTCCTTTTACAGGAGTTTAATCTTGAGATTAAGGATAAAAAAGGGGTTGAAAATGTGGTTGCAGACCACCTATCCAGGATCCTAGCTGCTTAGTTTGATAGGCTGCCTATCAATGATTCTTTCTCTAATGAACAGTTGTTTACTGTTAGCATGGCTACACCTTGGTTTGCAAACATAGTGAACTACTTGGCAGTGAGTAGGATTCCCCCACATTAGAACAAAATGGATAGGGAGTTGTTCCTTTCCCAGATCAGACATTACATGTGGGAGGATCCATACCTATTCAAGCATTGTGCGGACCAAGTTGTGAGGAGGTGTGTCCCTGATGAATTCCACAATATACTAACCATGTGTCATGAACAAGCTTGTGGATGCCATTTCAGTGGCAACAAGATAGTTGCAAAGGTGCTCCAAAGTGGATTTTATGGGCCCACTATCTACAAGGATGCATGGCAACATTGGAAAGCTTGTGAAAGATGATAGAAAATGGGTAGTATCTCCAAAAGAAATTCCATGCCTTTACAACCTATACTTGTTGTTGACCTCTTTGAGATTTGGGGGATTGATTTCATGCGTCCCTTTCCTCCTTCCTATGAATACAATTTCATTCTTGTGGCTATAGACTATGTGTCCAAATGGGTTGAGGCCATAGCCACAAGAACCAATGATCACTAAGTTATCCTCAATTTCATGAAGGATAATATTTTCTCTAGGTTTGGCACCCCCAGAGCTATCATTAGTGATGGGAGAAGCCATTTCTGTAAAAGAATGTTTGAGAAATTACTTAGAAAGAACTCTGTGACACACAGAGTTGCCACCCCATAACACCTACAGACTAGTGTGTAGGTGGAAATTTCTAATAGAGAAATCAAACATATTTTAGAGAAAACTGTGAGAGGAGATAGGAAGGGTTGGTACCTGAAATTAACTGATGCCCTTTGGTCTTATAGAACTGCCTATAAGACCCCTATAGGGATGTCTCCCTTTAGGCTATTGTATGGAAAGGAATGCCATTTGCTAGTAGAGTTAGAACACATAGCCTATTGGGCTATTAAATCACTGAATGTTGATCTAACTTCTGCTAGCATGCACAGGAGGCTGCAGCTGTCAGAGCTGGAAGAGCTGAGATTGGAAGCCTACTCTAATGCAAGGATCTATAAAGAAAAAGCCAAAGCTTTTTATGACGAGCATCTACTGAGAAAGGAGTTTATTGCTGGCAATAAAGTATGGCTGTTCAATTCTAAATTGAAATTTTTCCCATGCAAGTTGAGATCTAGATGGGAGGGACATTACATAGTAGTGCATCTATCCCCATCTAGAGCTGTTGAAATCAAGGATAAGAAAGATGGTAGGTTCATGGAGGTTAACGGTCAAAGGCTCAAGCTCTTTGTTGAAAATATAGTAGAGCCTGTGGTGACCATTCACCTTCAAGAACCTCCAATACATGATTGATTTTCAACATTATACAATATGTATCATAACTGTCATTTAGAAGGCCGCTGTTGTTTTCAAATCTGTTTGACATTGTATATATGTTTCCATTTGTGTTTAGTCTTTCATTTAGAATAATGAGTCGGATATGTTACAACAGGAATGGCCCTAGGGCATGAGAAATCCAATGGGAACAAAGCAGAAGTGAAAAATCTGTGTGAATGGAGATAAGGGAACTGCCGAGAAATAAGTTTGTAATGCAAAACAGACCTATCGAGAGGTGTAGAGAGCATTTCAGTAGGTACTGAGGCTTCCCAAAGTGCATTTCGACAAGTATTGTGACCTGTCGAGAGGTTCATGTTGATTCTCGACAAGTACTGAAGCTAGACATGAGCAATTTGATAGGACCTATGAACTTGTCCAGATGTTGAGAGAGAGAATCAATAGATACTGAAGCTGCATGTGATGTTTTTGACAGGTTTGATACCTATCGAGAGGTTAAATGCTGAGTATTCTAAACCTATCGGTTGAAAGAACCTATCGACACCTTCAGCCTGAGATGTCCACAAGTCCAAAAGGTTTTTAACTCTTTGACAGGTTGGTGAAACCTATCGACATCTTCTCCCCAATCCTGTCGAAACATGGTTTTAGTTGTTTTAAACTCATCGGCAGGATTATTCATCCATTCGATAGCTTGTTCTCAAAACTTTGTTCTCCTTTGCCCAATTTCCAACTTTCTTCTCTCTCCTCCACCTCACCGATTCCAACTCCACTCACCTTGTCGTTGTTCCAAGTGTTTCAATTTTATAAGGGCTACATTATGCACCCAGTTTGAGCTGGTTTGGTGTCGTGTACAACAAGATCTGATAAACCCTGGGTTTTCTATGGCTAAGTTCTTCAACCTCCTCTCTATGATTTCCAAGCTTTATACTTCCATTTATAGTTTGTGGGGTAATTTGAATGGGCAAAAGGAGGTTATTGTGAATTGGTGAGAGTTAATTGTATGATTTGCTTATCCAGTGGCTGATCGTGAGGATACCTTAGCTGATATGTTCAAAGCCCCCTTCCAAATCAGCCCAAAAATCCACCAGAAAATCAAGTAGACTAGCCACCCAGCCCAAAGAGAACCCACCTGCTCTGAGGAAGCTCATCATGGAAAAACCTAAGAAAGCAAAGAAAGCTAAGAAGGCAAAAATCATTGAGAAAATTGTTGAAGAAATTATTAAGGATGTGCCAGTGCCTGAACCTATCCCTAAGGCAAAACATAACCCAGTGCCTGAACCTAAAGTTCCTGTGAACCTATCTACTCCCAATGAGTTTGTGAATGCCCTAAACCTGATTCCTAAGACAAATTTTGACCTACCTTATTTTTCTAAGGTAGAGGAGTGTAAGGACACCTTCAACTATTTGATGAAGGTAGGTCTGACACCTTTGTTGACCCCATTGCAAGAAAAATCCTACCCTAAACTGCTCAAATTGTGGTATCAGAACATTAGGAAGAAGATGAAGCTAGGGCAACTGAGCCTACCCTTGTGGTCTTATTTGATAATTGGGAGCTTCTTGTGGACTATAATGATATAGGGTTCGCATTAGGGGTCCCATTAGTTTTTTACTTAGTTTATGGTTTAGGAGCACCTGAGAGTGTGTCCCTTAGAGCAATTGCCAGACAGCTGACTCAAGGAATTGTGGGCTCTAGGGAGTCATTGATGAGGAGAGACATGGACCCAACCCTACATTTTATAGATTCAATCCTGAGAAAGAACATTTATGTTAGTGGACATCAACAGGAGAGGAGGACCCCCATAGTGGATGCCTTGTACATTTTCTCCAAGGGGCAGTTCTTGAATGCCTCTCAGCTAGTATTTGAGGCAATGGTAGATGTAAATGAAAAAATCAAAAGAGTATAGGCTTTTCCTGGGCTACCCTACAGCAGACTCATCACTGCTTTGCTAAGAAAAGGGATATTTGTGTTTCAAAAGGATGAGCTTTTTGAGAAATTAAGCCCTAAAGTGTTTGGGAAGAGGGCCTGGTCTGCTAGTAGGACCCTGATTAGGAAGAGTAAGAAGAAATCAATTGAGGGTCCTGAAATGGAAGCATCTCAGGTAGCCACATCAGTAGCTGCAACTACTATATCCACAGCCCCTTCAGCCAACTCAGTAGCTGCAGCTAAGACATCTATTTCATCCAGCTCAGAGCCTCCACCTGTGACCTTTTGTTAAGTGGTGAAAAATGCCACTTTTCACACTTTAACTTGACCATTGATAGACCTGTGAGCACACTAATAAGCTTCTGTCAAGTGCATTTTGTAGACAGTAATGAAAGAGGACACTAATGCAAACCACTCGAGAATGCCCAAAAAGGGGCTATCTCTCAGCACAGGACAAACCCAACAATAACACACCAGAGGGTAGCACATCACTGAACCCTTAGAGCACGTGGCTGCAGTAGGGCAAGGCGAAGGAAGTGAAAACAGGCTGAAAACATCTTATCGATTGGTCACCTGAAGACTTCGACAGGAGCTGAAAGTAAAGAAAGGAAGACTTCGTGCAGTTGAAGAGGTTTTTGACAGGATCTGAAGACAGAAGAAGGATGAATTCGTGTGAATTGAGGAGTTCGATAGGATCCAAGAACCTATTGAGCAGCTGAAAGGAAGGAAGAAATCATCCTATCGAAAACCTGCCTGCGGCGTCAAGGGAACCTATCGAATGGTTTCTTCAAACCTATCGACATGATGGCACTGGAGCAGAACCTATCAAAGGGAACTTGAGCCTTTCGATAGGAGTGAGAGCAACCCTATCGAAAAGGTGGCATGCAGAGCGGAGGCTGTCAAAACGGTTATCCAACTAGTCGAAGAGCCCTTCTAACCTGTCGAATACTCCAGGCCGAGGGCTGAGAATGCAGAAACTCTAAGAGAAGGCTCATCCTATCGAAACCTATCGAAGAGATCTGAGAACCTAGCGAAAGGACTAAAATGCCCTATTTGAACCTGTCGAAAGCTTCCTGAACCTGTCGAAATCGTGTGTAGAACTTCTCAAAAATTTAGCTGTGTACAAGTTGTGATTCGGTGACCTATTACACGCAACTCGAGGCACTTGGTGACCGGCATGACCATTCTAGAAGATGCCCTAGGAAACCCTAACCGACCCACATGCTCTAACCGAACTGTAACAAGCTCTGAGGGCCTTCTAAAAGGGATTTTTGGCAGGAAAAATAGAGGAGAAAGCTATATATATAGACCCCCAATTGCAATTAGGGGGAGATCGAGATCTGAGCTAAATTTTGGAGATTAGTGCTTGTAGAGAAATTCTATTTTCCCTTTTTTAGCCCAACAATGGTTGGCTAATCCCCTTGGAGTAGCAAGGAGAGAGGTTAGATCTGCAATTGGGTAAGGTTAAGAGTGTTATTGTGGGTTCCTAGCTGCACAGACTACAGATCTGAGAGTATTTCTATTATAGAGTGACTTTGATTGCAATGTTAAATGCTATTTTTAATGCTTTAATTAGATCTAAAGTTTCTTTGGCTCCATTTGGTGATTGATCGGATTTGTGTAGAGGAGTCTATAGATCAACTCACCCACTTAACTGGTAGGCCTCTTAGATACCACCCGATCTCCCTGGATCTGATACTCCTGTGATTCCTTGAGTCTATGACCTAGGAATTATAGCATCTGTAGTGGTTTTAATTGTTCTGATTGATGCCTTAGATTTTGAGGGGATCCCTAGGATGGTTTGTGACCATTAAAGTGGACAGATCATAACCTTAAGATTAGTCCAAGCTCAGGCTCCAATTGGATTCGTCTGCTGCAATTCCATGGATTTGATAAAGTCTATAGGATGGTCTGTGACCATTAAAGTAGACAGATCATAGCCTTGAGACCAGGTGAATCCTGCAATTTAAAGTTGAGTTTATACCCTGCAGCTGTGCTTGTAGCCAGTTGAGGGAATTGTGTGCACTGAACCTCTGTAACATAATTATTTGAATCTGATTTCAGTGAAAACCAATCTCCAAGCTACTCTTCTCCATTTTCTACTTTTTACCTCTTTCCCCTGCAAGATCTAAGATCCTAAACTCAATCCAAGTTAGTCTATGTTTAATTTTAGCTTAGCTTAAGTGATAATCCATTTTAAACCTCTCCCCTGTCTTTTAGCTAATGTAGCATTAGTAGGGTGCCAGATCTAATACAGATCTGGAGACTTATCATATTTTTAAAACCAACCTCCCTGTGGACATTCCCTTACTCACCATCTTTGTAAAACTTGTTACAACAGACCCTGATTACTTGCAGGACTATGTGAGTGTGTTCTGCCTAGTTTTATTGATGATTTTTTACCCTCATTTGAGGGAAGACAAACACCCCAACACCTTTGCACCCATAGCCATTCCCTCCACTGTTCTGCTTTTGCCTGTTATCAGCTCTGAGACTACCAACATTTCCATTCCCTCTATTGCAGTCCCCATACCTCCTAACGGCTCAGTCATCCTTTCCACCATCACCACATCCACAACTTTGTTAGCTCCTCCTACCACAGACCCCATCCCTACCTTACCATCACTCCCCATCACATCCACCTACCAGAGAATATAAAACAACCCGTCCAGCTAGCCCATCAATCCCAAAATTAGAGCCTTGTACCATCTACATCAGCAGACCCAACCATTTCTTCCCCACCATCCATACCCTTTGATATTGACCCCACCTTTTCCATCTTGCCTCCACATACCTAGGATTTGGACCACTTGACCATGAGGGGTACTCATCTCTAATTGACTCCATTGTAGAGGACATTAGGCATGAATATTTCCCTCTACCTAATTCCCCACAACCCACCTCTCTACAGCCTACTCATTTCGAGTTTGCTCCCACCCCACCTTTTCAGCGTGCCCCCACATCTCCTTTCTATCCCATTTTATCCATTCCACCTACTACCGAAGCCCAAATCCTACCTGAGGCCTCTACCCTGATCCTTTCACTTCTAACCACCATCCTAGCCCAGCTCTAGACCAACACAGCAAACCAAACTGCTATGGCCACCTGTCTTCAGGCCATTTAGTCCAATCTGATTCCATCAACCTCAGCCAGTCTACCCTTTATAACACCCACTCCTACACTTACTTTTGTACCCACTCCTCCATCTCCTTTAGTAGTGGTTTCCATTGTTGAGGTGGATGAACCAATCCCTGCCCCCATAGTAGTGACTTCTACCAGAGACTCCTCAACCCAAACTGACCATATGGAAGCTGACCTACCCCCTTCACCCTTTACCTCCCCTTCCTTCCCCCCTGAGCCAACCACTGAGGTAGAGGAGTTGATACCTACTAGCCAAATTTCCCCTTCTCTCCCCTCCCGTTCCTCCACTCCTTACCATCTACTTGATGACCTTACTGAGAGGGCCATTGTCCCTATACTCCAAATCCCTACACCCCATTTTTTGCCCTTCACAGAGCAATGGGTGAAAATACCTACATGAGGATGGGTGTCCTTCAAGGGATGGTTGTGTTGATAACCTGGATAAAGCAAACCTTCATAGCAAAGATTGACTAGCTAAAGCTGGAGCACAGAGTGGAGAAGCTTCATTGGGAGCAATTGTGCAGGCAAGCCCTCACCATATATGATGAAGAGAAGTAAAAGGCTGAGATGCTAGCCAAGCTGGCAAATGCCCTGCAGTCCACTTTACTAGGAAAGAAACTACCCTCAGTAGCTGGGGTGTCCATGAAAGGGCCCACCATTCCCCATGGCAGCAGCAAGCCTCGAAAGCTATTTGCCAAAAAGACTAAGGAGGGTGCCGCTAGCACTGAGAGACTAAAAAGGAGGGAGAATTTCAAGAAAGAGTATGACAAAATTGTAGAGCAACAAGGATGGGAGCCAATGACCCTATCATGTACTGACTCAGAGTCCGGTTATGAGTAGATTGTGTTTAGAATTTGGTTGTGATTAGTTTGTATGTAGGGTTTTGCTACATATATTTTTTTTGTTTGTCCTATTTCTTTTGTAATTAATTGTGATCAATACAATGTCTGTTTTGTCAATTTCAACTATGTTTCTTGCTTTTCTGTTAGTTTACATTTATTTTACTTTGTACCTTATGCTTCATTTACTTGTGATCACCCTGCCATTTCCTTTTGTTATGCTTCCAAAGCAGTGAGGACATTGCTCCTCATAGGTTTAGGGGTATGGTAGGGGGTGCCAATGGAATAGTTAATGCCAGTGTAGCAGGGTTGAGTAGAAATTGTAAAAATAAAGTGATTTCCCACCTGATTTTTGGAAGACTAGGGAATTAGAAACTTTTTAAACTAAAATTTGTTATAGCTCCAACACTTTCATGAAGTGAATGTCAAGAATTTTTTAAAAATTGATGCTTAGTGAACTTGAAAAGAGAGAAAATTGTGAGGATACACCCCAAGAATTTGATGGATGACCATACCCAATGAGATTTGGGCCTGAAAAATTTTCTTTGAAGAGTGTTTTGGCATTTTTTCTGCTCTAAGGACTGATTTAGTTTATTTTTTATTTTTACTAGAAGTTATGCAAATCCAAGTTGAAATAGCTTGACCGCATTCATGACATTGAGGACATGATGTAAGGCCATCTTTGGATAGGTTGAGCTTAAAATTACCCACCTTTGAACTGCGCTTGATACACACCATATGAGCCTTAAAAATCTAAGTTTTTCTTTTATAAAAACTAAAAAATTTGACACAAAACTCAGTCACCTGATGCAGTGCTGAGAACTAGAAAATACCATGTTCCACCCGTTAACCTGGGCCTTGATAGACCCTTGAGAGAACTAAATAAGTGTTTTAAGTGCTTGTGTTAGAGCTAACAATAAAGACATGCTTAACCATGAAAGCAGCCTAAAAGTGCCAAAAAGATGATAATCCAAGTTGATCCAAAGGAAGAAAGAGAAGGGACAACCTCACGAGCTGTCAAAATGCCTAAACTAAAGAAGACAAAGGCCTGGTTGTAACCTGGAAAGTGTGGAGCTATTCGAACAGAAGAATGCATTACAGAGTGCTTTTCGAAAAGAATCTGAACATTTCGAAAAGAACCTGAACTTTGCAAAAAGAACTAAAAGCTCCAGGTTTAGTTTTCGAAGAGCACCTGAACTCTTCGAAAGAATTTCTGACCTATTCGAAAAGAAGAGAACTCCTTGCGAACAGAACCTGAACTTTGCGAAAAGAGCTTCAAAAGTCACAGTACCTTATGAAAAGTTTCCCAAACTATGCGAAATGGTATTCTGGAGATTCCTAGCATCTGCAAGGGTAATTCAATAATCTTTTGCATGCGCCCCAATGCATTTAAAAACCCAGGGACATTTCAGAAGATTCTGAGCATGAACCAAAGGCATATTCCACCCCATGTGAGCACCCGAAGATGAAATCAATTGGCAAGAACTTCTAGAAGTTCTAATAGATTTTCGAATTACATAACAGAATTGATGCCTCTGTCATCTAATTGGCTAAAACAAATCAAGCAATTCTGATTGGCCAAAATAGATTTGGATCCTCGTGCTCGGCTACCATTGGTTGATACAGATCTAAGCACTGCTGATTGGTCGATACACATCTGAGCTAGACCTGGGGGAAACTATAAATAGATGAACCATTTACCCAATTTGGGTATCCAGATTTTGAGTTTCATTTCTGTTGCGCCATTTCCAATTCTGATAGCTTATCTGAAACTTTTGTAATAGCCTAACTTTTACTTGCAATTGAGAGTTGTGAGATACTTTTATAATTCAAAAGAGAATTGTATTCAAGACTACAAATCCGAGAGTTGTTTAAGCTGTGCTCTGTAACTGTAATTGTGAATTTGAAAAGGTTGCTGTGAACCATACGTTCTCAATTGGATTTGTGTTGAGGGTTCCCTGTGATCTCCTTATTGCACTAGACTCCTTTAGATTTACTGTTTTTCAAGCAATTTCCCTTGATTCATTATCCCTATGGGAATTAGTGTTTGTAACCTAATCTTTTACAACATTTGTACTGGTGTTTCTTGTTCTGAATTGAGGGTTCAGATTAAAGACTATTGGATGGTCTGTGGCCATTGAAGTGGACATACCATAGCCATAAGTTTAACTCTAATCCTTGAGTTAGATTACTTCCTCTTGCATCTGTGCTTGTAGCCAGATGAAGATTGGAGCATCTCTCATTTGATCTACTTTTATTCTCATTTTGTTTCAAGAACCAAATCAAAGTCAGATATTATTTCTCCATTCTTATTAATTTACATCAAAACCCCCCCAACTCAGATCTGGATCATTTAGTTTAATCTTTACTTTTACCATTTAGTTAATGTGACAAATTCAACCTCCCATCTTATGTGCTTCGTAGATAGGATTAGAGGCCAGATCTGGTAGCTTAGATCTGGAGGTTTATCTTACATTTTAAATAAATTCTCTGTGGACGATCTTTTACTCACTTACATTTAAAACTTGCTACAATTGGCCCTGATCTTGCAGGCTAATTTACTTCTCTCTGTGCTGATATTTCTTTATTCTTTTTAGTTTTCCAAATTCAGTATAATTCATTATTTGTAAGTCTATTTTCAAAACACAAATAAATCATGCATACTTAGAATCAAACAACAAGTTTTTGGCGCCGCTGCCGGGGAATTTGTTCTAAAATAGGTAGACCTAAGTTTTCATTTTGTTTTTATCTTTACATCAGTGCTAAACTATTCTATTGTTTAAATCTGTGCAGTTATTCATATACATTTTGAAGCGTGGAATCTACTTTAAAATGAATTCTGAAGGTTTGCTGTGCATAATCTAATTCTTTGTTATGTGTTGTATGTTTGGTAGGAGGACTCTCAACCCTGAGATTGTCCCTCTAAATGTAGAAGTTGAAAGGCTACTACGAACTAGACAATCATCACAGAATTCTGCTGAAACAACTACTATGGGTGAAGAACCTCAACTTTTGAGGGATTACTTTGCACTTGGTGCCTATAATTCTCCATTTTGCATTCAATTTCCTACTATTGAAGGAAATTATGAGATCAAATCATCAACTATCCAAATGCTTCCTTCCTTCCATTGGTTGAGTAAGGAAGATCCATACAAACATGTGGATGAATTCTTGTCTCTTTGCACCACATTCAACATAGTTGGACTTGGTCCAGAAGCAACCAAGCTTGGGCTCTTTCCTTTTTCATTAAAGGACAAAGCTAGAGCATGGTTGGCTATGTTAAAACCAAATAGTATCACTTCTTGGAATGATTTGCAGTGTCAATTTTTAGCCAAATATTTCCCTATGTCTAAAACAAGCCAGCTGAGACAAAGTATTATTTCCTTCTCACAACATTCAACTAAAACGTTCCATGAAGCATGGGAAAGATTTAAAGAACTTTTAAGGCAACGTCCTCATCATCAAATCCCCCGATGGCAGCTTGTTCAAAGCTTCTATCAAGGAATTGATCAAAAGGGCAAGAATATGGTAGATGCTTCCTGTGGAGGCACTTACTTGCAAATAACAGTTGAGAAGGTCTGGGATTTATTAGAAGTAATTGGTGAAAATTCAACTCAACAAGAATCTTTGTCAAGAGATATTGAGAATACTGCTAGGTTGAACACTCAGCAAACCACCAAAGGAAAGATTTATGAGGTGAATGAGTTAGAAAGGAAGATGGATAATTTAACCACAAATTTTGATAGATTGATGGACTCACTTAAAAATCCAATGGTTGCAAGAGTAGAGGAGGCATGTATGATATGCCAGTCCCCTACTCATTCATATGATCAATGTCCTGCTGCACCACAGTTCCCAGATCTAGTGGTGGAACAAGCTCATGCTGCCCAATCATTTGGAAAAATGCAGTCAAATGACTATGCGTGGAGAGGGCACCCCAATTTAAGGTGGAGTCAGGGCAATTATCAATCGCAATAGCAGCAGCAATCAAAGAACCAAGTACCTTTCAAAACTGCTCAGCCTTATCAGCAGAATTTTTATACCAAGCCAACTTTTCAGCAGCCCATTCCACAACAACCTGTACAGCAATCTGCTCTAGTTCAAGCCCCTTCCAGATCCCCTTCTTTTGATGATCAAGTTCTAAATTCACTTCAGAATTTAGGGTCTTTAACTCACACTGTGAAGTTTCACAGTCAGAGCATAAAGAAAATTGAAGAAACATTGGGTCAACTTTCAAATACTTTGGCCAAAAGAGAGGAAGGAAGGTTACCCAGCCAAGCTTTGAACAATCCCAAAGGACAGTTCATGGTTGGAGAGGCTTCTGTTTCTCATGAAGAAGTAAAAACTTTCACTACTTTGAGAAGTGGAAAAATTGTAAATAACAAAGTGGGTACTTACAAGGAAGAAGAAAAAATTGAGGAAAATGATAGAGATATGCAACAGGAGCAACATGATGTTAGCATTGGGGGTGCTGATGTACCTCAGAAAAATCAAAAAATGAAAAATAAAAAAATAAAAAAGATTCTAATAATGCTTCTAGAGCTGTAGATGAAGGACTAGTTCCTCATTTACCATTTCCTCATGCCATGAAATCTATATCCCCTTTTGATAAAGGGAACACAAAAATAGATGAAATGATGGAGACTTTCAAGCAAGTCAAGATAAATCTACCTTTGCTTGATGCAGTCAAACAAATTCCAGCATATGCAAAATTTCTGAAAGATATTTGCACTCACAAAAGATCCTAGGATACAGCTTATCCAAGAAGGTCTTTCTTTGTGGAAAGAGTTAATCGTGTGTTGTCCATTACCACACCTCCTAAACTTCAAGATCTGAATCCCCACAATCCCTTGCATTATTGGGGAGAATACCATTGAAAAGGCTTATTAGATCTGGTGTTAGTGTCAACCTGCTTCCATATTCTCAGATATGAGAAACTAGGTTTGGGAGAATTAAAACCCACTCATGTGGTGTTACAACCAGCGTAGATCCGAAAGAAAGCCGCTTGGGATGATTGAGGATGTATTGGTAGGAGTAGATAAGTTTTTCTACCCATTGATTTTCTATTGGACATGGAACCTACAAAAGCAAAACTTCCATCCTCGCTATTTTGGGGAGACCATTCCTGGCTACAGCAAATGCTTGCATTCAATGCAGGTCTGGTATTATGGAAGTCTCTTTTGGAAATATGAAGGTGAAATTAAATGTTTATAATGCAATCACACAGCCTCAATTTAGTTCTGAGGAATATTTTCTTGTTGATCTATTGGATGAACTGGTGGAAGAGACTCTACCACAGTTTTTACAGTGTGAAGATTTAACCACAGATTTTAAAGATGCTTGGGGAAAGTCTGAGGAAGTAAATGTTGTGCAAGGAACTCATGATCAATCAGTAAGGTTCTCTTCATGGAAAGCTGCTATTCTTCCCCTTCCACAAACAGCCAAGGTACCTTTGTTAGCTTCTTTTCTCAGCCCACCAGATGTAGAGCTAAAGCAGTTGCCAGAAAATTTGAAATATGTGTTTTTAGGAGACCATAAAACATTGCCTGCGATTATTTCTTCCTCTCTCACTGAGGAGTAGGAGGAAGAGCTGTTGATTGTATTGAAATAGCATAAGAAAGCAATTGGCTGGACTATTGTTGATTTGGGAGGAATCAGTCCAGCTATTTGCATGCATAAAATTCATTTGGAAGAAGATGCAAAGCCTTCTAGGGAAATGCAAAGGAGGCTGAATCCTCATATGCAAGAAGTGGTCATGAAAGAGGTTGTTAAACTGTTGGATGCAGGGGTCATTTACCCCATTTCAGATTCAGCTTGGGTGGCACCTACACAAGTGGTACCTAAGAAATCTGGGATCACTGTTGTAACCTCAGTTTCTGGTGAGCTTATGTCAACCAGACAAACAACTGGTTGGAGGGTCTGTATTGATTACAGAAAACTAAACACAATGACCAGAAAAGTCCATTTCCCTCTTCCCTTCATTGATCAAATTTTAGATAAGCTAGCAGGAAAAGCTTATTACTGTTTTCTTGATGGTTACTCTGGTTACAACCAGATTCCTGTATATCCACAAGATCAGGAAAAGACCACATTCACTTTCCCTTTTGGCACTTTTGCCTATAGCAGAATGCCATTTGGTCTTTGTAATGCTCCTGCTACCTTTCAAAGATGCATGTACTCCATTTTCTCTGATATGATTGACCAATTTATGGAGATTTTTATGGATGATTTTTCAAACTTTGGAGACAGTTTTGCCCAGTGTTTACAACATCTCAAATTAGTGTTACAGAGATGTGAAGAAACCAATCTAGTTTTGAGCTGGGAGAAGAGCCATTTCATGGTCACCCAAGGCATTGTCCTTGGCCATGTTGTCTCCCACAAGGGCATTGAGGTGGACAGAGCAAAAATTGATTTAATTGCACATTTGCCACCTCCCAAAACTGTTAAACAAATAAGAAGTTTTCTGGGACATGCTGGATTCAACAGAAGGTTCATTAAGGACTTCAGTAAAATATCCAAGCCTCTTTGTCAGTTATTGTGCCAAGATGTCCCTTTTGTTTTCAACAATGAATGGTTGAAGGCATTTGAATTCTTAAAAAACTGTTTGATTTCAGCTCCAATATTACAGTCTCCAGATTATTCACTGCCTTTTGAACTAATGTGTGATGCATCAGATTATGCTTTGGGAGCTGTTCTTGGGCAGAGAAAGGATAAGCTGCCTCATGTCATAGCTTATGCTAGTAGATCAATGATTGATGCACATCTCAATTACACAACAACTGAGAAGGAGCTGCTGGCAATTGTTTTTGCTTTAGAGAAATTCAGGTCATATGTTTTGGGTTCACAAATAGTGGTATTCACTGACCACTCAGCTCTGAAATACCTTCTGTCTAAGAAGGATACCAAACCAAGATTAATCAGGTGGATTCTCCTATTACAGGAGTTTGATTTGTAGATCAAAGATAAAAAGGGTGTGAAGAATGTGGTGGTACGATCATCTAGAATTTTAATCGAGATTGATAGGCTGCCTATCAATGAATCTTTCCCTGATGAGCAACTTTTTGCTATCAGTATACACACCCCTTGGTTTGCAAACATAGTCAACTTTTTGGCTACTGGAAGAATTCCTCAACATTGGAATAAAATGGATAAAGATCTTTTCTTCTCAAAGGTTAAGCATTTTATTTGGGAGGATCCTTATCTGTTCAAGATTTGTGCAGACCAAATAATAAGAAGATGCGTTCCTGATGAAAACATTCATAGCATACTTTCTATGTGTCATGAACAGGCCTGTGGAGGTCATTTTAGTGGAAACAAAACTGCTGCAAAGGTTTTGCAGTGTGGATTTTATTGGCCTACACTTTTCAAAGATGCTAAAGATTGTAAGTCTTGAATCGTCGAAATTGGGCAAGATTTAAGAGAAACTCAATGCCATTACAGCCTATTTTGGTAGTTGAATTATTTGATATTTGGGGGATAGACTTCATGGGTCCCTTTCCTCCTTCCAATGGGTGTAATTTCATCTTAGTAGCTGTGGATTATGTAATCAAATGGGTTGAAGCCACAGCCACTAAAACCAATGATCACAGAGTGGTTCTGAAAATTTTAAAGGATAACATTTTTTCCAGGTTTGGTTTTCCCAAAGCTATTATCAGTGATGGGGGAAGCCATTTTTGTAATAAACATTTTGAAGCTTTATTGAAAAAATACTCTGTGACTCATAGAGCAGCTACTCCATATCATCCACAAACCAGTGGACAAGTGGAGATTTCCAATAGAGAAATCAAACATATACTGGAAAAGACTGTGAAGAAGGACAGAAAGGATTGGTCCTTTAAGCTGAATGATGCATTGTGGGCATATAGGACAACCTATAAAATCCCAATTGGCATGTCCCCATTCAGATTGGTCTATGGCAAAGCATGCCATTTACCAGTGGAGTTAGAATATAAGGCCTTTTGGGCTATTAAAACCTTGAACATGGATCATACTACTGCTGGTAATCACAGGAAATTACAGCTTGAGGAGTTAGAAGAGCTAAGGATGGATGCATACGCCACTACAAGATCTTACAAAGAGAATGTCAAAGCCTTCCATGATAAAAATTTGTTGAGAAAAGAGTTCATAGCTGGCTCTAAGGTATGGCTATTTAACTCAAAACTTAAGTTTTTTCCTGGAAAGCTGAGATCCAGATGGGAAGGGCCATATATAGTCATTCATGCATCTCCTTCTGAGGCTGTTGAAATTTTGGACCCAAGTGATGGAAGAATCTTGAAAGTAAATGGTCAGAGGCTCAAACCATGCATTGAAAATACCCTGGAGCCTGTACTAACCATCTATCATCAAGATCCGTCCCATATCTGTGGATAACCAACTATATAATATGCATTTTATCAGTGCTTGTTTTATAATTTTTGCATAATTGTTTGCTCTTTGTTTTTAGTCATTTTACTTTCAATTCGAGAAGTTTCAATATGTAAAAAATTAATTCGCAAAGAAAAAAAATCCTTCTCGAAAAGTTTAATTAACTTTTCAAAAAGGAGCTGAACCTGTAACTAACTGCTCGAAAAGAATGATTTGCTTTTCAAATAGTTAGTTCAGAATGATTTGCTTTTTGAAAAGTTAGTTCTGAAGCTATTCGCTGTTCGAATAGTTGGTTCTGAAGCCATATGCTTTTCGAATGGTACTGATGCCATTCTCACTTGTAAAAAAGGATTATTTTGAACTTTTCAAAAACTTCAAAGATATTTGTGAAAATCATTTTGAGCATATTTAAACCCTTTCAAAGTAAGGGTTTCATATTTGAAAGCCTTCTGAGAACGTCCTGTTTCACAGTTTTTTCTTCCTTTCCTTGCGTGATTTTAGAATTCAGCCACACTGTTCTTCACATTTGTTCGATCATTTAAGCTTGAAGAAAGGGATTTTAGCTTCTGGTTCTGGTGGATTTCAGCGAGCAAGCAACAAGTTCAACCAAAACCCTAGATTTCGGTATTTTTCTGTGCATTTCCTCTGTTTATCATTTGCATAGTTTGATTTGGTGTCAGCATTTATTGTGGGAGTTTTTATACAAAGCTTTAGAATGGGGAAAGCTGAAAAAATCATTGGCTGAAATGTTCCAAAAATCTTCTGGTAAGAAAATTAGCAAACCGTCAGAAAAAGGAAAAACCAAAGCTTCAGCCAAAAGGAAACTTTCAATGGATAAAGCTAATATGATTGAGAAGGGGAAAAAGGTGAGATATGAGGAACCCACCCCAACAGCTGACACTAGCCCTGAGTCTGGGCTTCCTCCTTTGCCTATTCATTTCATTTGGTACCGCCAACCCATTTATTTTTAGAAGCTAATTCCAAAATTTATTGTTGATGAGACCTTTTTCTACAACAAACCTGAATGTCAGTTATCTTTGAAATACATTAGGGATGCCTCACTGAGCAATATCTTAACCCCTCTTCCAGAGAAAATTTATCCACGAATGGTGAAATTATGGTACCAAAACTTGGTAAAAGTGACAGAGAAGGATGCTGATGTCCCTACTCTTGTTATTTTCATTGATGATTGTGATTTAACTGTCACTTATGAAGACATTGGGAATGCTTTGGGGACACCTTTTCAACATGATCCTGCTGGTCCACTGGCCGCACCAGAAACTGCCTCTTTCAGAGAAATGGCTGCACATTTAAGGCAAGGCATCGTTGGAACTGGACAATCCATAATGAGGAGAGACCTAGCACCTCAATTTTTACTGATGGATTCCATTTTGAGGGCATGTTTTTATGTCACTGGGCACAGCCAAGAAAGAAGGACACCAATTTTAGAGGCTCTCTTCCATTTTTTACTAGGGGCAATTTTTCAATGCCCCTATGTTGATTTTTGAAGTCATGGCTGATATTAGTACCAAGCTAAAAAAAGAGCAGAAATTAGTTAGAATACCATTTGCTAGGCTGATCACAACCCTACTAAGAGCCAAGTTTGATATTGATGAGCAAGAGCCATTTGAAGTTATATCTCCTCATGCGTTTGGGAAAAAGGCTTGGACTACAAGTCAAGCAATGGTGAAAAGAATGAGTGAGGAAGTGGAACGCAAATGCTTGCTATTGAACTCCGCCTAGCCTACTATTGAACCTGCTTTGCCAGACCCTGAGGTGACCAGCTCTTTAGCTGCACCTATTTCAACTGCAGCTGACATTGAACAAGTTGTCCTTCCTGTGGTGACCAGCTCTTCAGCTGCATCCACTCTTGAAGAAGTGGTCATCTTACCCACCTCACCTAGCCCAACTCCTATTCTTGCACCCCTTCAAGCAATCCCATCTCCCATAACCAACATAATCCCAGTTGCAGACTCCTCCTCTACACCAACCACTCCAGCCATACTTACACCACCAATCTCTCTCAACAATATCCAAGATTTAGCCCCTGACTTTGTTGAACAAGCTCCTAGTACTCCTCTGCTCCAAAGCTTCTCCGGTTCACCTTCTAATTCAACTAATACACCTGAAGTAACTCATACCCAAACAGAACCTGAGATATTCACTACAGAGGCTTATTCATCACTGATAGGATCTATTTTAGTGAATATTGGGCTTGAATCTGTACCTATACCTGACCTTCCTCATTTCACTCATTTGGCTAGTTCACCCTTTACAACCATTTCACCCATTGCACCTCAACCATCTACTTCAATTTTACCAGCCCCTACTATGCATACCACACCCACACCTGAATCAATTAGCCAAATATTTACCTTTCTCCAATCCATCCAAGCCCAACTACTGATCAACACAGACAATTAGTCTGTGACCAATGCCCTTCTCCAAACCTTAGCCTCCACATCCCGCACAAATACCTTAGCCACTGTACCTACTGTTGATGATCATGCTTCCCAAACAGAACCAGAGGTAGTATTTGTTGATCCACCCACCCTCACCAATACTGCCCATGCTACCCAAACAGAACCTGAAGTAGTTCTTATTGAGCCCCCTTCACCTCTCCTCACTTTTTCTAATCAAGCCACTCAGACCGAACCTGAGGTCATTCTTTTGGACTCCTCTTCTCCCACTGCTGGGATACCTTTGGTCCCCTACCACTCCATTCCCATCCCCAGATTTGCCACTCTTAAAAGGGCCATGGAAGAGAATCCATATATCTGTCGGGATGTCCTCAAGGGGTTAGCTGATTTGCAAGCTTACATTAGAATCCCTTATGAAAACCAGATTCAAAAATTAGAGTTATTCATGAAATTTGAGAGAGAGAAGATGCAGGACTTGCTGGGTCAAACTTTTCAGATGGTTAGGAGTGAGCAGCACAAGGTGACCATGTTGCAAGCACAGCTTGAATAGGAAAAATTGAGGACTACTAGACTTAAAAAGTATATTGGCCTCACCAAAAAGATCAAAACTGAGGAATACACCGAGCTGAAAAACACAATCCAGGAGAAGGCTAAATCAAGTTCAGACTCCAACACTGCTTCTAGTTCTGACTCTGATAGTGACTCCAATTCTGATCCCATTGAACCAACTTATGATACAGACTTTGACCCCAGCTATTAGAATACATTGTACATATCTGTTTTATGGGTCTATAATATAAAATTTTGGTTTTGTGTTAATACATTGTACATACATTGTGCATTTCTTTTCTTTTTTTCTTTTCATTATGATTTCTGATTGCTTGTTTCTTTTCTTTGCTAATACACTTTGGAACAGTGCGGACCCTGCTCACCATAGGTTTGGGGGTGTGGCAGAAATGCCAATAATTAAGTTAACATTAATGCAGCTAATCATCAGTAGAATTTTTGAAAATAAAGTGATTTCACACCTAAAAAATTAGGAAGTTAAAATGTTTAAAACTAATTTTCAATGTAATTCCAATACTTTCATGAAGGGAATGTCAGAAAATTTCCAAAATAAAAAATTGATGTTTTAGTAAACCTAAAAGGAGAGAAAACAGTGATGATATACCTCAGGAAGTTGATAGATAACTACACCCAGTGAGAGTTGGGCTTCAAATGTATTTTTGGGAGATATGAATTGGCAATTTTTCTGCTCTAGGGATTGTTTAAACCTGCTTATTTTCACTAGAAGTTACACATATTCAAATTGAAATAACTTGACAGCAATCATGATATTAAAGACATGATGTAAGGCCTCATTTTGGACAGTTTGAACTTCCAAAAAGCCCCACCTTTTGAAACTGCCTTTGGTACACACCAGTTGAGCCTTATAAACCCAAGGTTTCTTTGTAACCTCATCAACCAACCTAATCAACCTCATTGAGCCTAACCCTCACTCTGAAAATTCAGAAGGTAAAGGAAAGGAAGCTGAAGAAAGGAGAGTTGGGTAACAGATTGGTAAAAGAAGAAGAAAAATAATTGAAGGAAATGATGTATTAACAAAAGAAATGTTGCACTCTAGTCAATATTGCTTCGAAAAGAAAAAAAGTCAGAAAAAGTCATTTCATTGGGAATTTGAAAAAGAAAGAGAAAAAGATGGCCACTTTGGCTCTGAAAATTCAAAGAAGAAGATGAAATTGTGCTGAAATAAAGAAGATGTGTCTACCACTTCGATCGACTTCTCAATTCTGAATTCCATTCCACCTCTTTATTCTTGATAAAGTTCACTCATAAGCCACAGTACCACCCAAATCAAAGTCCTTACTGATCAATGATGGATTGAGCTGTCACATGGAGATAAGGATATGTGTAATCTATGGTGAAAAGAGCAGTGAATTCAGAACTAAAAAGCAAAGCCTATGCTCCTGCTTACAATCCTATTTGAGGACTGTAATTGCTCTTGAGCTGCGTGAAATAGTGCAACTCCCATATTTGCATGGTGAGTGAAAACCCTAGTGAGAGTTGAGTTTGAATCAAATTATTTGGGGTAACATCATAAACTAAATTTTCAAATAGAAGGCAAGCTTTTCATTAATTTTTCTTATAAAAACTTTTTGACACCAACTGAGTGAATGATAAAGGAATTACAGCTGAATTTTAGTTTTAAACTAATGTTTTCCTAGAGATCTTTTTACAGCTTGACTAATGTAGGTGTGAATAACCTGACTGGATAAAAGTCTACTTTAAACAGAACTGCATTGATATTAACTGATTTATTGGAGAAGTTTGTGGGTACCTTTACTGAAAACCCTCAGGAGACTTCACTCCTCCATTGGGGATCACCTAGGGGTTTAAATGGCTTGGTGCATATGCTAAATGCAACTGTGTTCCCTACAAAAGTGGCTTTTTATTCTATTTTTAATTCTATCTTTGCTCAGGGACTAGCAAAGCTTGGGTTTGGGGGTGTGTTGAGAACTAGAAAATACCATGTTCCACCCGTTAACTTGGGCCTTGATAGACCCTTGAGAGAACTAAATAAGTGTTTTAAGTGCTTGTGTTACAGCTAACAATAAAGACAGGCTTAACCATAAGCAGCCTAAAAGTGCCAAAAAGATGATAATCCATGTTGATCCAAAGGAAGAAAGAGAAGGGACAACCTCACGAGCTGTCAAAATGCCTAAACTAAAGAAGACAAAGGCCTGGTTGTAACCTGGAAAGTGTGGAGCTATTCGAATAAAAGAATGCATTACAGAGTGCTTTTCGAAAAGAATCTGAACATTTCGAAAAGAACCTGAACTTTGTGAAAAGAACTAAAAGCTCCAGGTTTAGTTTTCGAAGAGCACCTGAACTCTTCGAAAGGATTTCTGACCTATTCGAAAAGAAGAGAACTCCTGGCGAACAGAACCTGATCTTTGCGAAAAGAGCTTCAGAAGTCACAGTACCTTACGAAAAGTTCCCTAAACTATGCGAAATGGTATTATGGAGATTCCTAGCATCTGCAAGGGTAATTCAGTAATCTTTTGCACATGCCCCAATGCATTTAAAAACCCAGGGACATTCTGAAAGATTCTGAGCACGAACCAAAGGCATATTCCACCCCATGTGAGCACCCAAAGATGAAATCAATTGGCGGGAACTTCTAGAAGTTCTAACAGATTTTCGAATTACATAACAGAATTGATGCCTCTCCGATCGATTGAAACAAATCAAGCAATTCTGATTGGCCAAAATAGATCTGGATCCTCGTGCTCGACTACCATTGGTTGATACAGATCTAAGCACTGCTGATTGGTCGATACACATCTGAGCTAGACCTGGGGGCAACTATAAATAGATGAACCATTTGCCCAATTTGGGTATCCAGATTTTGAGTTTCATTTCTGTTGCTCCATTTCCAATTCAGATAGCTTACCTGAAACTCTTGTAATAGCCTAACTTTTACTTGCAATTGAGAGCTGTGAGATACTTTTGTAATTCAAAAGAGAATTGTATTCAAGACTACAAATCCGAGAGCTGTTTAAGCTGTGCTCTGTAATTGCAATGGTGAATTTGAAAAGGTTGCTGTGAACCGTACGCTCTCAATTGGATTCGTGTTGAGGGTTCCCTGTGATCTCCTTATTGCACTAGACTCCTTTAGATTTACTATTTTTCAAGCAATTTCCCTTGATTCATTATCCCTGTGGGAATTAGTGTTTGTAATCTAATCTTTCACTGCATTTGTAGTGGTGTTTCTTGTTTTGAATTGAGGGTTCAGATTAAAGACTATTGGATGGTCTGTGGCCATTGAAGTGGACATACCATAGCCATAAGCTTAACTCTAATCTTTGAGTTAGATTACTTCCTCTTGCATATGTGCTTGTAGCCAGATGAAGATTGGAGCATCTCTCATTTGATCTACTTTTATTCTCATTTTGTTTCAAGAACCAAATCAAAGTTAGATATTATTTCTCCATTCTTATTAATTTACATCAAAATCCCCCTAACTCAGATCTAGATCATTTAGTTTAATCTTTACTTTTATCATTTAGTTAATGTGATAAATTCAACCTCCCATCTTATGTGCTTTGTAGATAGGATCAGAGGCCAGATCTTGTAGCTCAGATCTGGAGGTTTATCTTACATTTAAAATAAATTCTCTATGGACGATCTTTTACTTACTTGCATTTAAAACTTGCTACAATTGGCCCTGATCTTGCAGGCTAATTTACTTCTCTCTGTGCTGATATTTCTTTATTCTTTTTAGTTTTCCAAATTCAGTACAATTCATTATTTGTAAGTCTATTTTCAAAACACAAATAAATCATGCACACTTAGAATCAAACAACATGCAGCTTGACCCTTATTCTGAGATTCCAAAAGGTAATGGTGAAGGAGTTGAAGAAGGTAGAGCTGGTTTGACAGTTGATTGAAAGAGAAGAAAACACATTTGATGGTAGTGGTGGCATTCCAACCCATAAAAAGAAAAAAAAAGGTGAAAAATATAAAAAAAAGGCATCCAAAAAGAAAGAGAAAAAAAATAGAAAATACAAAAATGAAAGAGAAGTCACTTCATTGGATACATTGAAATGAAGATTAGAAATTGATCACTTCAAATCTGAAAATTTAAAGAAGATGAAGATTATGCTGAAATGAAGGTTGTGAAGTTACAAATCACCTCCTTACCTTACTGATGTCTCAAAGTTGAATCCTTTTTATTCCCCTTTATTCTTTATAAACTTCGCCCATAAACCACATTACAACCCAATAAGAAGACCCTACTAATATGAAATAAACGGAGTTGTCATGTGGAGATGAGGATTTGTGCAATTTATGGTGAAAAGAGTTAGAGGATTTTCGAAATTAGAGCAACGCCTATGCTCATGCTTGCAGCCCTATTTGAGGGCTGCAACTACTCTTGAGCTGTGTGAAATGATGCACCCTTCATGTTTATTGTGAGTGATAGCCTTGGTGAGACTTGGGTATGAAATTAAATTTATTTAGGGCACTATCAAAATAGATTTCTCAAATTGATGATAAGCTTTGCATTAATTTTCACACACAATGCCTTCACATGGGCTGATCGATTGTGAAGGAATTACAACAAAATTTTCAGTATTAAACTGCTGAGAATCCTCTGAAAAGTTGAAGGAACAAGGTGTGGAATGAATTTTATTTTATTTGAACTCTATTGTAATATATTGCACTGGTATTAACTAATTTATTGGAGAAGTTTGGGGGTAACTTCACTGAAAACCCTCAAGTGACTTCACTACTCCACTAGGGATCACCTAGGGGTTTAAAAGGCTTGATGCATATGCTAAATGCATCAGTGCTCCCTACAAAAATGGCATTTTTCATTTTTCATTTTCGAAAATGGCAAAGCTTAGGTTTCAGGGTATGTTGAGTAGTGAAAAATACCATTTTTCACCTCCTAACCTTACCTTTGATAGACCTTTGACTTGACTAATAATGTGTTTTGAGTGCATTTTATAGATAAGTAATAAATTATAGTCTTAGTGCAGCCATCAATCTAAAAATTCCAAAGAAGCAACTTGCTGCTCAATATGTGCTTATGCAGCCCAAAAAGCCAGCTAATCAAACAAGTCACAGAGCCTCAGAGCTCCATGGCAATGACATGTGTCCACATGGGCATACAAGGGAGCTAGACTAGCTGCTTTCAATGAAGGTTGAACCCCTCAAAAGGTGCTAAGTACTGAACAGATGAAGAACAGCACCCCAGAACTGTATGCCAGCTGTGGAAGCAAAGGATAGAACCTATCGACAGGTTCTGGTGTGAGAAAATAACTTGTCGAGAGGCTGCATCAACCTATTGAGAGGATCTGAGGGTGTACTTCAACCTATTGAGGAGTTAAAAGCTGAAGAAGGTATGTTATTAGGAGGTTTTGAAGTGGTTGTATAACCTGCCGAGAGGTACTGGGTGGAAAAGTAGAGAGATCGAGATGTTGACACAACCTGTCGAAGGGTGTGAGGTGCAACAGAAGAACCTGTCGAAGACTTACCTGGAGATACAGGGGAGCTCGCGAGATTCCAACCACTGGTCGAGAGGTTCTCTTGAACCTATCGAGCAGTGCAAGTCATCCTATCGAAGCCTTACCTGAAGTTGCACTAATTCTCACAAAGTTAAGGCAACCTGTCGAGGATAACTTGCAACCTGTCGAACAACAGAATGTACATATCGAGAGGATGCTTGGAGCTTTATAATAAGTCGACAGGATATTTTTTAACTTGTAAAAGGAGCTAGGATAGCAAGTAGATTTTGCTGTCAATCTTGTCGACTAGTTCAACTAAACCAGTCGAGAAGTCAAGCAACCTATCGAAGTCCTACTTCAACCTGTCGATGTAAACACCAAGTGAGCACAGAACCGGTCGAGAGATTCCCTGAACCACTCAACACTCGAATTGGGAACTTCTCAGTTCCAGCCATAGCTGCTGCCCCACTCCAGAACCCTGTGCACACATTCTAAGGAACTTTAACAACCCATGGGGGGTAGTTTTGGAACATAAATGGGCACAAATGGGAACCTCCTAGCTACCTCACATATACTTGTCTAGTTTGGACCAATTGGAGGAGAGTTTCTAGAAGAAAAATCAGCCACATCAGCAGCTTAGAATAATAGAATTATTCCCTTGAGCTCTGATTGGCTGAAACAGATCTGAGGATAGTTGGGAAGACTATAAAAGCCTGAAAAATTTACAGAGCTACAATCCAAAAATTGAGAGAACCAGAGCCAAATTTGAATTTCCAAAATTCCTTCCCTCTTTCTTCTTTCCCATTCATTCTTTAGACCAACCATGGTTGGCTAAACCCCTTTAGTAGCTTGGGTGAGGTTGAGAGCTGTAAATTGAGAGGTTCAAGGCTTTGTATGGAATTGGATGTTGCACAGATTGCAGATCTGTGCACATTGTATTTTAAGTTTGTATTGAATCAGTACATTGTAGATTTTAGAGTTGATTTTGATCTATAGATCTCTTGTTTGTATTTGATTTCCCTAGATTTAATCTCCTTGTGGATGCTTGAGCTTGTAGCCTTGCATCCACAACATCTGTAATAGTTTACTTATTCTAATTAAGGTCCTTGAATTAGAGGAATCTCTGGGATGATCTGTGACCATTCATGAGGATAGATCATAGCCTTAGGATTACTCCAATTCTCTAGTCTAGATTAGATTCTTATACCTTACATCTGTGCTTGTAGCTAGATGAAGGATTGTTGCAAATTAGTTTTATGCACTGCCTTTGAACCAATTGATTTTCAGTGAAGACCAAAATCCCTAGCTGCTACTCTCCACCTTTGGATTTTAACCCTTTTCCTCATTTCCTTAAATCTGAGTTTTAATTAGTTCTGGATCATTTACATTTGATTTCTGTAATTTTTAGCAAAGTGACAACCCCTGAAACCTCTCCTCTTTTCTTTCCTCGCATCAGTTTAGGATAGAGTGCCAGATCTGGTATAGATTTGGAGATTTACCCTAGTTTAAAGCACATTTCCTTGTGGACATACCCTAACTTACCCCTTAAAGCTTGCTGCAACAACCCTGGTGTTAAGTGGTGAAAAATGCCACTTTGCACCCTTTAACCTGACCATTCATGGACCTGGGAGCACACTAATAAGCCTTTGTTAAGTGCACTTTGTAGATAGCAGTGAAGACTAGTAATAATGCAAAAAGCCACTTAAGAATGCCCACAAAGAAGCCGTCTCTCAGTACCATGCAGACCCAGCAACAGAATAACGGGAAGGAAGTGAAGATAGGTCCAAAACATCCTATCGAGAGGATGTCTGAAGATTTCGATAGGAGCTGAGGGTTGAAAGGAAGGAATTCGTGCAGTTGAGAAGGGTTTGACAGGATCAGAAGGTAGAAAAAGGAAGAATTCGTGCGAAAGTGAAGAATTCGATAGGATCCAAGAACCTATCAAGCAGTTGCAATAGAAAGAGAATTCAACCTATCGAAAGCTAGCCTGAGGAAAAAGGAGACCTGTCGGAATGTTCCCTGAACCTATCGAATGGTCCACTGAACCTATCGAAATAGAAGTGCTGAGACAGTACCTATCACAGAATGATTTGAACAAGGGTCATCCGATCAAAGCAATAAAATGTGAATCCTCAACCAATCGAATTGCTCTTCCAACCTATCGAAGGCCCCAGATCAAGTGCAGTGAAGCTGAAGCATCTAAGCCCAATCTATCGGAACCTATCGAAGAGACCAGGGAACCTATCGAAAGGGGCTGCAAGCTTACTTTTAACCTATCGAAAGCTTCTCCAACCTGTCGAAATCGTGTGTTGAACTTCTCAGAAACTATGTTATGCACACGCTGTGACTTGGTGACCAGCTGCACATAAACCGAAGCACTTTGGTGACCGGCACGATGCTCTAGAAGATGCCCTAGAAACCCCTAACCGACCCACATGCTTTAACAGAACTCTAACAAACTCTGACAACCTTTCAGAAGGGATTTTTGGTGGGAAAAATAGAGGAGAAAGCTATATATTGAGATCCCCAATTGCCATTGGGGAGGATCAAAATTCTAAGCAATTTTCCAGAGATCAGAGCTTGCAGCGAGATTCTATTTCCCTCCTTTAGCCCAACCATGGTTGGCTAAATCCCTAGGAGCAGCAAGGAGTGAGTTAGATCTGTAATTGGGTAAGGTTAAGAGTGTTGCTGGGGTTAATTGTTACACAGACTACAGATCTGAGAGCATTCCATTGTAAGAGTGATCTTGTTTGCAATGTAAATGTTGTTTTCAATGTTTTAATTAGATCTAAAGCTCTTTTGATTCCTTTTGGTGCTCGATCAGATTTGTGTAGAGGAGTTGCTTGATCAGCTCACCCACTTAACAGGTAGACCTCTTGGATATCATCTGAATTCCCTGGATCTGATATCCCTGTAATCTCCTGCATCTATGACCTAGAAATTGCAACATCTGTAGTGGTTCTAACTGTTCTAATTGAGGCTCTGGCTTTGTAGGAGATCTATAGGATGGTCTGTGACCATTAAAGTTGACAGATCATAACCTTAAGGTATATCTGAGCGTAGGCCTCAATTGGATTCATCTGCTGCAATCCATGGATTCGTTAAACCCTATAGGATGGTCTGTGATCATTAATGTGGACAGATCATAGCCTTAAGGCCAGGTGGATCCTCTGATTTCAAGTGGAATTTATACCCTGCAGCTATGCCTGTGGCCAACTGAGGGACTTGTGTGTTTTTAAACCCCTGTATTATGCTTAGCTCAAAATGATTGCAGTGAAAACAACCTCCAAGTTGTTCTTCTCCATCTTTTGAGTTTTTAAACCTTCCATCTACAAGATCTGAGGCTCCAGATTTGATCTAAAATAATTTGCATTTTAATTGTAGTTTAGTTTAAGTGACAACTCATTCCAAACCTCTCCCCTGCCTTTTAGCTAAAGTAGAGATAGCTAGGGTGCTATATCTCTTACAGATCTGGAGATTTATCATATTTCTAACCAGCCTCCCTGTGGACATTCCCTTACTTACCATTCTTTTAAAGCTTGCTACAACAGATCCTGAGTACTTGCAGGTCTGTATGAGTATGTCTACCTAGTTTTATTGATAATCTTAGACCCTCATTTGAGGGTAGGCGAACATTCCAACAAGTTTTTGGCGCCGCTGCCGGGGAGGCATTTGTGAATTTAATAGATCTAGTTTTGTTTTATAAATCAGTAACTGTGTGTTTGATTTTACTAACTGCATTTGTAGGTTTTGCTTTTTTTCAGTATTTTTTGTGTGCATTCCAGCTAATCTGAGTATAGAGTAAAAGGAGAGCTATGCTGAAGGCTGCTCTATAGTTTGCATCCCTTTTCCCCTTATTTATTTTCAGATCTGCTGATTTTATCTTTTAGATTATTAGTCAGTTGTGCTGCTTCTTTCAGTTGTTTGAGGATTTATTCTCCATTCAGTTTGTGGGTGTTGTATGTTTGGTAGGAGAACTCTTCAACCTCAGATTATTCCACTAAATCTACAGGTTGAAAGACTTCTCAGAACCAAACCAACTACATCCACAACTGTTGAAATTGAATCTGTTGAAATGGGTGAGTAGCAGCAGCCTCGAACTCTCAAGGAATTCAATGCACCAGGGGTCCACAATTTCCCCTTCTGCATTCAGTTCCCTGCTGCTCAAGGAAACTATGAAATCAAGTCTTCCATCATTCAGATGCTGCCCTCATTTCATGGCCTGACCAAGGAGGACCCTTATAAGCATATAGATGAATTCTTAGGACTGTGCACTACCTTCAACATCACAGGTTTGGGGGAGGAGGCAACTAGCATGAGGCTCTTTCCTTTTTCATTAAAGGACAGAGTGAGGACCTCGTTGTCCCTGCTTCCACCTAACAGTATGCAGTCCTGGAGTGATCTCCAATGTCAGTTTTTGGCCAAATTCTTTCTTATGTCAAAGGCCAGTCAGTTAAGGAAGGGTATCATCTCTTTTAGCCAAGATCCAACTGAAGACTTTCATCAATCCCGGGAGAGATTTAAAGAACTCTTGAAGAAATGCCCTCACCATCAAATCCCTGAATGACAATTGGTTCAAAGCTTTTACCAGGGAATTGATGCTAAAAGCAGAGATATGATAGATGCCTCCTGTGGTGGCACCTATCTCCATAAAACTGCTAAGGAGGCATGGGAGCTGTTTGACAGTATCAGTGAGAACTCTATGCAAAGGGAAACCTTAGCAAGAGATCTAAAGCCTCCTAAATTGATGAAAGAGAACACCTTAAGAGGAAAGATATATGAAGTGAGTGTACTAAGTGATTTTGAAAGGAAAGTGGATAGCTTGGCAGTGAAATTTGATAAGTTAATGGGAGCAATGCAGCCACCTGTGGCTGCTAGAGTGGAGGAGGCATGTGCTATATTCCAGTCCCCTGCTCACTCCCTAGATGAATGCCCATCAGCTGCCCAATTTCCTGATTTTGTAACAGAGCATGTGGCTGCAACTCAAGCCTATGGGCAGCAGCATGCTGCTGGGTATCAATGGAGAAACCACTCCAATCTGAGGTGGAGACAGGATGGATACCCCAGCCAGCAGCAGCAGTAGCCCCAGCAGCCCATGCCCTATAGAAATGATCAGCCCTATCGAGAAGGTTATGCATCAAGACCTCAATATCAATAAACCATGGCCCATCTTGTAGCTCCTCCTGTGCAGCAAGCTACACCTCCTCCACCTGTGAGAACACCATCCTTTGAGGAACAAGTTCTATCTTCACTACAGAACTTGAACACCTTAACCCAAACTGTGCACTCCCACAACCAGAGCATCAAAAAGATAGAGGACCAACTTGGCAAGCTGTCTGATGCTCTGACTAGGAGAGAGGGAGGAAGGTTACCTAGCCAACCACAGGATAATCCACGAAGACAGTTTATAGTGGGTGAAGTTTCCTCCACCTATGAGGAAGTCAAATCTGTGACAACTTTGAGGAGTGGTAGGCTAGTGGACAATCAAGTGGGCTGTGAACCTTGAGAAGTTTGAAGGAAGAAAATGGAATGAGTTTTCCAAGAATACAACAGAGGTCACTAGTGGTGGACTTGCAGGAACAACCCATTGTCAATAAAGAGGATGATATGGATCCTGAAGAAAAAAAAATAATCAAAACGAAAGAAGCCCCATTGGCTAAGGCTGCAAGTGAGGGAGCACCCCCACACTTGCCATTTCCCAAGGCATTGCAAGGACCCTCCTCTTTTGACAAAGGGCAGGGTAAAATTGAGGAAATTATGAAAACTTTCAAACAAGTAAAGATCAATATGCCTTTACTTGATGCCATTAAACAAGTCCCAGCCTATGCCAAATTCTTAAAAGACGTATGCACCCATAAAAGACAGTCCAGGATACACCTATCCAAGAAAGTCTTTTCAGTAGAAAAAGTCAAGCATGTCCTGTCCATTGCAACTCCCCCCAAACATCAAGACCCTGGACTCCTCACCATCCCCAGCATCATTGGGGACCATACCATTGACAAAGCCCCATTAGATCTGGGAACCAGTGTAAATTTGCTTCCATATTCAGTATATGAGAAGCTGGGCTTAGGCAAATTATAGCCCACACATGTTGTTATATAGTTGGCCGACAGATCTGAAAGGAAACCTGTTGGGATAATCGAGGATGTTTTGGTGGGAGTTAACAAATTCTTTTATCCTGCTGACTTTTTGGTGCTGGATACGGAACCAGGTAGGAGTGCCACTTCCATACCTGTGATCCTAGGCAGACCCTTTTTGGCCACAGCTAACGCTCGTATTCAATGCAGGTCTGGAATAATGGAAGTGTCATTTAGAAATATGAAGGTCAAGTTGAATGTCTACAACACAGCCAATCAACCTCACCTGATGAGGATTGTTTTTCTCTCGACATAATAGATGAAGTTGTGCAAGAAAATGTGAATATATTGTTGCATGGTAAGGAATGGTCTAATGAGCTAGCTTAAGTATGGAAGGAACCAGAGGTAGAAACGATTTTCACCTCTGAAACTGAGCATGTGCAACTTGTCTCTTCCAGAGCAGAACCAGCAAAGCTCCATCCATGGAAGCCTTCTTTGCTGCCTCTTCCACCCCCCTCCAAGACACCCCTATTGCCCTCCCTCATCAGCCCCCTAGAGGTGGAGTTAAAGCAACTCCCGAAAACTTTGAAATATGCCTTTTTAGGAGACAACAAATTACCTATGATAATCTCGTCTTCCCTCACCATTGAGTAGGAAAGAGAGCTACTTGGTGTGCTAAAAAGGCATAGGAAGGCAATAGGATGGACCATTATAGACTTAGGGGGGATTAATCCTGTTGTGTGAATGCATAAGATTCATCTTGAGGAATGTGCCAAACCTTCTCGAGAGATGCAGAGGAAACTCAACCCTCACATGCATGAAGTTGTGATGAAAGAGGTAGTCAAACTCGTTGATGTTGGCATCATATACCCTATCTCCAATTCCCAATGGGTGGTACCTACCCAGGTAGTGCCCCAGAAATCTGGCATCACAGTTGTTGAAGTTGATTCAGGAGAGCTGATCCCAACCAGACAGACCACTGGTTGGAGAGTATGCATCGATTATAGAAAGCTCAATGAAAAAACCAGCAAGGACCACTTCCCATTGCCCTTCATAGACCAAATTTTGGACAAGTTGGCAGGCAAGGCATATTACTGTTTCCTTGATGGATATTCAGGGTATAATCAGATCCCTGTCTACCCCCAAGACCAGGAAAAAACCACATTCACTTGCCCATTTGGGACCTTTGCATACAGGAGGATGCCATTTGGGTTGTGCAATGCACTTGCCACTTTCCAAAGATGCATGTATGCCATTTTTTCTGACATGATTAACAAGTTTTTGGAGATCTTCATGGATGATTTCTCCATTTATGGAGATGATTTTGGCCAATGCCTGCACCATCTCAGTTCTGTGCTGCAGAGGTGTGAGGAGATCAACCTAGTCCTAAGTTGGGAAAAGAGTCATTTTATGGTGACTAAAGGCACAATCCTTGGACATGTGGTCTCCCATAAGGGAATAGAGGTTGATCAGGCTAAGATTGACTTAATCTCCCATCTGCCCCCTCCCAAAACTGTCAAACAAGTCAGGTATTCTCTGGGCCATGCTGGGTTTTATAGGCGATTCATTAAGGACTTCAACAAAATCACCAAACCTCTGTGCCACCTGTTGTGCCAAGAGGTACCCTTTGAGTTCAATGATGATCGCCGCTTTCAATTTGAAAACTTTTGACTTGACTACTATTCTATTCTACAAGCCCCTGATTTCTCTTTACCATTTGAGCTTATGTGTGATGCATCAGACTTTGCTATGGGGGCTGTTTTGGGACAAAGAAGAGACAAGGCACCATGCGTGGTGGCGTATGCTAGTAAATCAATGGTTGATGCTGAATTGAATTACACCACGACTGAGAAGGAGCTGTTAGCCATTGTCTGTGCTTTAGAAAAATTCAGATCTTATGTGTTGGACTCCAAAATCACTGTGTTCACTGACCACTCAGCCTTGAAATACCTCTTGTCTAAGAAGGAGGCCAAAGCAAGATTGATCCGATGGATTCTTCTTTTGCAAGAATTCCATTTGGAGATTAAAGATAAGAAGGGAGTGGAAAACGTGGTTGTTGATCATCTGTCCAGGATCCAAGTTGCAGAAACAGAGAGCTTGCCCATCAATGACTCTTTTCCAGATGAGCAACTGTTTGCTATGGAGAACAGTATGCGCTGGTTTGCTAATATCATGAACTACCTTGCGGTGAAAATGATCCCTCCACATTAGAACCAGAATGATAGAAACTTGCTTTTCTCCCAGATCAAACACTATATATGGGAGGATCCTTATCTTTTTAAGAATTATCAGACCAAGTAATTCGAAGATGTGTACCAGAAATAGAGTTCCACCACATTTTAACCATGAGTCATGAACAGGCTTGTGGGGGCCACTTCAGTGGCAACAAATCTGCTGCGAAGGTACTTCAGAGTGGTTTCTATTGGCCTACTCTATTCAAAGATGCCCGACAACATTGCAAAGCTTGTCCTCCACAGCAAATGGGAAGTATTACTAAGAGAAATTCCATGCCTTTGCAACCCATACTTGTGGTCAAATTGCTTGATGTCTGGGGTATTGACTTTATGGGACCATTTCTCCTCTCTTGTGGGTATAATTTCATCCTTGTAGCTGTGGACTACGTGTTCAAATGGGTAGAAGCCATAGCTACAAGGACAAACGACCACAAAGTTGTCATTAAATTCCTAAAAGATAACATTTTCTCCAGGTTTAGCATCCCCAAAGCCATCATTAGCGATGGGGGAAGCCACTTCTGTAATAAACCTTTTGATAAGCTGCTGGAAAAGTACTCTGTGACTCACAGGGTAGCCACTCCCTACCACCCACAAACCAGTGGGCAAGTAGAGATTTTCAACAGGAAAATCAAACACATTTTAGAGAAGACTGTGAGAAGTGATAGGAGGGACTGGTCCATGAAATTGACAGATGCCTTATGGGCTTATAGGACGGCCTATAAGACCCCCATAGGTATGTCCCCATTCAGACTAGTTTACGGCAAGGCATGCCATTTGCCTGTTGAATTGGCACACAAAGCATACTGGGCTATTAAAGCAATAAATTCTGATTTCAACTATGTTGGTATGCACAGAAAACTGCAGTTAGCTGAGCTAGAGGAGCTTAGATTGGAAGCATACAACAATGCTCAGACTTACAAAGAGAAGACCAAAGACTTCCACGACAGACATCTGCTACGAAAAGAATTCCAACCCAATGATAAGGTGTGGATGTTCAATTCTAGATTAAAATTCTTTTCAGGAAAGTTGCAGTCCAGATGGGATGGACCCTTCATAGTTGTACATGTTTTCCCATCTGGAGCTGTTGAAGTCAGGGACCCTACAGATGGTAGAGTCATGAAGGTCAATGGCCAGCAGCTCAAACTGTATGTGGACAAGATTTGTGAGCCTGAAAAGAGCATTGATCTTCAAGACCCTCTAGATTAATAGCGGATTTTTGCTTATATCATATGTAAAATATGTGATTTATTTGTATCAATAAAGCGCCGGCTCGCCTAGCAGGACAACTTTCAGGGTGCTGGGTTTGACCACTACACTCAAATATCCAACTCTTTGTTTTTAGAACCCTTTCGATAAGATGACTGATGATTTCGATAGGATTCTGGACGTTTTCAAGGAGCACGAAGCTTTTACAATAGGTGAAAGCAACCCCTCCATAGGTTAAATAAGGCAATAGAAACTTTTTCGATAGGTCCTGGGAACCTATCGGCACCTATCGAAATGACGAATCGCGTCAAATTTTGACCGATCGAATGGAGGGTTCCACCTGTCGAGATCCTATCAAAATCATTTTCCACAGTCGTATCGATCAGGGTTCCTATCTTGTGCATTTCCTAAATACCTAATCTTCTCTCAGTGCTTCAGCATTTGTGGCACATGCCCCCTTAACTTATTTTCCCCCCTAAATTTAGCCCATCATGCAGTCCACGCTCTATTTCCCACACAGCCACCACCACTCCATGCATTCCCGCCCTTCATTTTCAATTCCCACACCTGAATGACTGCGCCACTTTTATTGCATCATTTCATATTCCGACAGCCATGCACCTTAAATATTCGCTTCGTCCAGTCGTTACATATCCATTCTACCCTAACCCGCCCAGCTCTTCCAACCCGCATTCATGGCAGACGACAAACCTCCTAATTTGCCTATCAAGTTCTTCCCAGTCTGGCCACCACCACCTCCACCAGTCAAGCCTGATCCTCTTCAATTTCTCTGGGATGAATATGACGAGGTCCAGAGAATCCTCGCCAAGGAGAAAAAAATAAAAACCTAAAGAGGGAGAAGAAGAGGCAGAAGACCGAGTCACCGGTTGCTTCCCCCCCGTCATCCTCATCCTCATCCACCACCCTACCCCCAGCCCCCTGATCCCACTCTTTTTCCTTTTCTTTCCCCCTTGGCTTGCAGTTTCTCTTCCACTTGACGCAGGCTGAGGAAATCCTTGAGCCTGGAGGGACAATTTTTTTTTCTCCCAAAGGAGATGTTGTCCACATGTCAGTTTTCAGATTATTTATAATAAAATGTTTTGTTCATTTCATTTGTTATTTCTCTATTCATTTCTTGTTCCATTTACTTTCTTTGAATGTCTGCTCAAGTAAACCCATTTTCTTGAAATAGTGGGGACACTGTTTAGTTTAGGTTTGGGGGTGTGGCACGTATGCCAATACACTAGTTAATTTTAGTGCAACCAAGTTAAAAGGGAATAATCGAAAAGAGAATGAATTCACCTCATATTTTTTGTTAAGAAAACTTTAAAAACCATTGGCAACTGAAGTAAGCTGAAGTTTTAACATTTTTCATGAAGAAAATGTCAAGAATTTTTGAAGAAAGTTTCTGATGTGTAATAAACCAACAACGAGAAGAGACTGTGGAGATACCCCCAGAAAAATTGGATGGAAGACCATACCCAGTGAGAATTGGGCCTGAACGATTTCTTTGAAGAGTGTCATGGCAATTCTTTCTGCTTTAAGGACTGACTGGACCTAATCTGGATCACTAGAAGTTAGACAAATCCTAGTTGAAACAACTTGACAGCACTCAGGACATTGAAGATGTGAAGTAAGGCCATCCTTTGGACAGTTTGAGCCTGAAATTCCCCACCTTTGAACTACCCTTGATGCACACCACTTGAGCCTTAAAAGCCCCAATTTTCTTTGACGAAAACCAAAAATTCTAAACCCAAAACCTCTTGACCTATTTCATTTCACCCACATTCTGAGAAATCAGGAAGAGGAAGGAGGAGAAAGGTTAGAGGAGCAAGGTCCTAAACCAGGTTGAAAGAAAGAAAAATGCAGTTGGTGGTATTTGTGGTATTACAGAAAAATAATAATAATAATAACAACAAAAAAAAGAGCAGAAGAATCAGAAAGAGAAGTCCTTTCATTGAAAAAACTGAAAGGAAGAGAAGAAGCTGGCCACTTTGGCTCTGAAAATTCAAAAAGTAGATGGAATTGTGCTGAATTAAAGGTGAAATCATGAATCACCTCCTTGCTTTTACTGATTTCTCAAATTTGAACCCTGTTATCCCTTTTTGTTCCTTCACAAACCTCATCCCTAAGCCACATTACAACCAAATAAAAAGACCTTACTGATCTGAAAGTGGATTGAGCTGTCGTGTGGAGATGATAATCTGCTTAATCTATGGTGAAAAAGAGCTAGAAAAATAAGAAATTCAGGCAATGCCTATGCTCCTGCTTGCAGTCCTATTTGAGGGTTGAAACTACTCTTGAGCTGAGTGATATGATTTACCCCTCTTCTCTATACTGATGAGTGAACAGCCCTGATGAGACTTGGGTCTGAAACCTAGGTTGATGAGGGAAGTATCTAAGTAGGATCCTCAAATTGATGGTGAGTTACGCATAAAATTTCAGAAGAAATGCCTGGACACAAACTGAGGATGATGGAGAGATTTCAGCAAACTTTCATATTTCCAAATGGATGCTTTTTTTCTGTTGAATTTCCTTTAATGGATGGGAATGATGTGAATTTATTTGATTTGCTTAGATTCTGCTTTAACAGGTTGCACTATCATTAACTAAGTTGTATTGGAGAAGGTTGTGGGTACCTTCACTGAAAACCCTCAAGAGACTTCACTCCTCCACTAGGGATCACCTAGGGGTTTAAAAGGCTTGGTGCATGTGTTAAATGCATCCGTGCTCCCTACGAAAGTGGCATTTTCTTTTTCTTTGAATTCTCCTTTCCTCAGGGACTATCAAAGCTTAGGTTTGGGGGTGTGTTAAGTGGTGAAAAATGCCACTTTGCACCCTTTAACCTAACCATTCATGGACCCGTGGGCACACTAATAAGCCTCTATTAAGTGCACTTTGTAGATAGCAGTGAAGACTGGTAATAATGCAGAAAGCCACTTAAGAATGCCCACAAAGGGGAAGGAAGTGAAGATAGTTGCAAAACATCCTATCGAGAGGATGTCTGAAGATTTCGATAGGAGCTGAGGGCTGAAAGGAAGGAATTTGTGCAGTTGAGAAGGGTTCGATAGGATCAGAAGGCAAAAAAAGGAAGAATTCGTGCGGAAGTGAAGAATTCGATAGGATCCAAGAACCTATCGAGTAGTTGAAAGAGAAAGAGAATTCAACCTATCGAAAGCTAGCTTGAGGAAAAAGGAGACCTATCGGAAGGTTCCCTGAACCTATCGAATGGTTCACTGAACCTATCAAAATAGAAGTGCTGAGACAGTACCTATCGCAGAATGATTTGAACCTTTGGGTAGGAACAAGGGTCATTCGATCGAAGCAAATAAAATGTGAATCCTCAACCTATTGAATTACTCTTCCAACCTGTCGAAGGCCCCAGATCAAGTGCAATGAAGCTGAAGCATCTAAGCCCAACCAATCGGAACCTATCGAAGAGACCAGGGAACCTATCGAAAGGGGCTACAAGCTTCCTTTTAACCTGTTGGAAGCTTCTCCAACCTGTCGAAATCATGTGCTGAACTTCTCAAAAACTATGTTATGCACACACTGTGACTTGGTGACCTCCTGCACGCAAACCGAGGCACTTTGGTGACGGACACGACGTTCTAGAAGATGCCCTAAAAAGCCCTAACTGACCCACGTGCTTTAGCAGAACTCCAACAAACTCTGACAACCTTCTAGAAGGGATTTTTGGCAGGAAAAATAGAGGAGAAAGCTATATATTGAGATGCCCAATTACCATTGGGGAGGATCAAAATTCTGAGTAATTTCTCAGAGATCAGAGCTTACAGCGAGATTCTATTTCCCTCCTTTAGCCCGACCATGGTTGGCTAAATCCCTAGGAGCAAGGAGGAGTGAGTTAGATCTGTAATTGGGTAAGGTTAAGAGTGTTGTTGGGGTTAATTGCTGCACAGACTACAGATCTAAGAGCATTCCATTATAAGAGTGACCTTGTTTGCAATATAAATATTGTTTTTAATGTTTTAATTAGATCTAAAGCTCTTGTGATTCCTTTTGGTGCTCGATCGAATTTGTGTAGAGGAGTTGCTTGATCAGCTCACCCACTTAACTGGTAGACCTCTTGGATATCATCTGAATTCCCTGGATCTAATATCCCTATAATCTCTTGCGTCTGTGACTTGGAAATTACTACATCTGTAGTGGTTCTAACTATTCTAATTGAGGCTATGGCTTTGTAGGAGATCTATAAGATGGTCTATGACCATTAAAGTGGACAGATCATAACCTTAAGGTAAATCTAAGCTTAGGCCTCAATTGGATTCATCTGCTGCAATCCATGGGTTCGATAAAGCCTATAGGATGGTCTGTGACCATTAAAGTGGACAAATCATAGCCTTAAGGCCAGGTGGATCCTATGATTTGAAGTGGAATTTATACCCTGCAGCTATGCCTGTAGCCAGCCGAGGGACTTGTGTGCTTTTGAACCCCTGTAATATGCTTAGCTCAACCTGGTTGCAGTGAAAACAACCTCCAAGCTGTTCTTCTCCATCTTTTGAATTTTTATACCTTCCATCTGTAAGATCTGAGGCTCTACATTCGATCTGAAACAATCTGCATTTTAATTATAGTTTAGTTGAAGTGACAACTCATTTCAAACCTCTCCCATGTCTTTTAACTAAAGCAGAGATAGCTAGGGTGCCAGATCTCTTATAGATCTGGAGATTTATCATATTTCTAACTAGCCTCCCTGTGGACATTCCCTTACTTACCATTCTTCTAAAGCTTGCTACAACAGATCCTGAATACTTTCAAGTCTGTTTGAGTATGTCTGCCTAGTTTTATTGATAATCTTATACCCTCATTTGAGGGTAGGCGAACATCCCAACAAGTTTGTTCTCACTGGACTGGTTGCTTACCTTGATCCAATTTTGTTGTACTTTATCCTTTTAATTTGTTGTTTTAACCCTTTAATAATTGTAAGGTAAGCAAACCAACAGTCGCAAGGCAGGAGATATGGGTTTCCACATCCCAATGTGAAATCGCCATGTGAATGAGGTCCCAAAATAGAGGAACATAAGGGAAACACGTGATACGGGCCAACCTAAGTTGATCCAAACCCGCAAGTTCGCTCTCGTTGAAGCTGGCAAGCCATCTCTTCATAAAACTGTGCCCCACACCCGAAGAGGGAAGTATAAAAGTCTCGAACCCCCCCGGAGAGGCGGGGTCGTAAAGCGGGTCCATGGACATACAATGTTGTTTAAAGGAATCACGATTCAAGTTAGGACAATGGACCCACCCTTAGGAAGAAAGGGTAAAGATGTTGGAGCAAAATCCAAAACCCAACTTAGAATAGAGATAAAGCAGTGCTCTCTCTAGCCTTATAGTCCTGCCACCACCCAAAAAGCACCTAGCGTGTGTAATATACACGCTAGTTCAAAATGTCCCAGAAATTGCCTAGCGTGTGTAATACACACGCTAGGCCAAAAACTCCAAAAAAAATGCCTAGCATGTATATTACACACTCAAGGCCAAAAAATGCACATAAATGCCTAGCGTGTGTAATAGACATGCTAGACCAAAAAGAAGGAAGAAGAAGAAATAAAAGAGGGGGGGAAAAGAGGAAGATCAGTTTTCCCATCCCTTAGGACCAATGTACCTGCATACAAAAGACTAACTTATCTTTTATGGCACCCCAAGCCATGAGCTGGGACCCCTGGGTTTACCACTTAACCTATTTTACACTCCTTTTACAGGAACCACGCTAGCAACAAACAACGGAGAACTGCATGGACCCTGGCCATTTCAACAGATGCATAAATCAGGGGGGGCATTCCCCCATTTTTGCCAAATTCATGGCTATCTTGCAAAAGAGTACGAGAAATATTTACAGTTTCACAAACCATCTAACCTATCTTTCATTTTTCAGGAAAGCAGGTCACATCCAAAATAAGAAATAGCAATCAAGGAGGAAAAAAAAAGATGCCCATTCAAAATTCAAAATAATAGCAAATAACCAGAATACACCAAGCAGTCATAGTGATATTACAAATTGTTCCCAAAATACTCAAAGATCAAATGTTCATGGAAAGAAAAAAAAGCAACGGAGGCAGCCTCCAATCATGCTCCAGGTCCTTGAGAGTCCCTCTTCCGTGAGCGCTTAGTCCTTTGAAATGTCCGTGTATCACCCACACAGGACCACACCTGGGACAGCCGGCTAAGTAGTGAACGTGACTCATTCTCATGAGCATGCTGAAAGCATCACATCTAAAGGATCAAATAGGGAAAAGCATAAACATACAAAATGCAAAAGGGACAACCCAACATCATACTCACCACTTCAGCCTCCCGAAGGTTAGTGATGTGACAGTAGTAATCTGCCTGCTGAACGGCTGACTCATAAACCTATGAAGGGGGAAGAATGGAGAAATCAACAGACTAAAAAGATAGAGGAGGGCATGCATACCCCTAAGAAAGGGAACTTACCCCTGAGAGCAGCTCGGGAGGAGGTACTCTAACTGCCTCGTTAGAAAGGCGGGCATGCTCAGCAACGTTAGCACATAGCCCAGAGAGAAATGCATTATCCATATGCCTAAAAGCACCTGCAGTCCCTGCAATAGACGTCCATGAAGGCCCTGCACCGAATGTACCCGTGGGTCCTGCACCTGCCCCCTCATAAGGTCTTGCCTTTGCACCCGGGCCGAGTCTCACTGCCTCTTTAAATTGAAAAAGAAAAAAGAAGAAAACTAATCAGCAAAGCACTACTCTAGTGAATAAAGAAAAATTATGATGATGAATGAATCGACAAACAAAGGAAGGTCAAGAAAAAATACCTGGCTCTGTGGCCCTCCGAATGCCAAAAGGTTGGCACCTGAAACGAATCGGGGAAGGAGGGCTTGATAGAGGAGAGACTCGTACCACTGCTCTGGAAAAGGCAGTCAACAATAATTCCATGATGGATGAGTCTCCCAGAGAGCTCCTCGACCATACCCCTTAGTTTCATAACATCCTCTAGAGGACCCAACAGTAAGGCAAAGAAATCCTGGTACTAGTGTATAACCCTCTCTCCAAGATAGTAGACTATGGCCTAAGCACCATAGAAAAAGACAACACGGTGGTCTATGAACAGCCATGGCCGCCCTACAGTAGTGCGTTTTAGAAAAGGGGAGTTGACGTACAGGTCAAATACAATCTGCATAAAAAAGATAAAGCCCGTCGGTGAGTCAATGCAATCATAAACTCAAAAGTCTAACCGATAAAGAAAAGAGAGAATTAAACTTTCTCAGGGATCATCGAGTCGAATTGAGACCTCAAGCCTAATTCCAAGTGCTTCATCCCCGACTCTTAATGACGGTCCATGTGTCAGCAACTCATGAGGGGGTAGGTGTACTAATAAAAAAAGAGCAGGGGGTCAGGCTGGAAGTGCAAGTACACCCAAATATGAAAAGATTGACAAGCAAGGAACATATCTGTAGACACCCAAATTTGGCCCAAGGCCTGATCGAAACATACTTCGAGAGAGGCGCACCCCCGATCTTCCAATAACCTCTCCCATACCCTTAGGAACCTTCCCGAACCCTTAGAAACTTACCTTAACCTTAGGAATTACCCCCGACTCCCCGGACCCATAGTTAACCCTCCCAGGCAATGGTTAGAGACAAATGTACTTCAAAAGTTATGACAATCTAAAAAGACTCAAAAAATATACCCGATTGAACCTCTGGAGAACCACTCGAGGAGATGGGCATGCTTGGCGTGTATAATACACGCGCCAAGCCTTTTCTAGAAGAATGTTGCCTAGCATGTATATTATACACACCAGTCCATTTATTCCCAGAAATGGCTTGGCGTGTATATTATACACGCTAAACATGGATGGGCCCCCCAGCGGGCTCAGGACTTCCCAAACACTATACATATGTCTGGCGTGAATAATAGGCACGCCAGGTTTAGCTACAGTAAATCTTGGATTTTGCCTGAATTTCACTTTTAGAGTTTGACTTGTTGACCATCCCAATGTTTAGGGTGGGTTTCATTAGGATTGTTGCACCCTCATTTACCCTAATTGCAACCTTCAAGTCATTTGAAACCCCACCCTATCATCTACCAGTGAAGTCGATTGCCCACATTTCCAAGCCCTTAAGATCCTAGGAAACCTTAGATTAGAAGATTACCTAATTGCTAACCCTAATTAGCTTTTAAGTACCCCCTAACCTTCTCTTTTTCTATAAATAGAGAGGCACCCTCCCTTGCAAATGGCTTGAAAAAAAAATCCCAAAAGAGCGAAAAGAATAAGAGAGACCTTTTCCCCCTTTGGTGCACCAATCCCATATAAATTCCAGAACATCAAAGCTCCTTTGAAACCCCATCTTCCAACAGAAACTTCTTAGTTTAGGTGAGAGCTACCCCTTAGCCCTATTCTCCTATCTCTTGGACATCAAACCTTAGAGGTTAAAACCCTCCATTCCATCTACTCAAGCTATCAGAATCTCTCCAAGTGTACCTACACGAAGGTCCACAGCGGTGCTACAAGGGCCCGAGAGCTCCGATTCTCCCCTCTACTCCTCTACCTTCTTTGCTTTTCCTTTATCAAAGGATTCAAGCTGATACACCACCAATTTTTTAGTGTCTGCGGAGATCTTGATAGGATCATAGTGCCTCCGAGCAAGAGGAAGTGCTATTTTATTTTATATTCATTTAGGCCATAAGTAGAGACCACTTCCGAGCGGGTTGGTCGAGTGCCAACACCTTCCCGATCGATAACCGAAACCCCTACCATAGAACCTTTGGCATTAAACCGATAAATTAAACTCATATTTGGCACTCTGATGCATTTAATATTGATTTGAGGTATCCCGGGACACTAGCAGCTCTGAGTGGCTACTCTAATTTTTTTATTAAATGAGCGCATCATCGCGATGGACTCGCGAGAGCCCACGATTGCACAAATGGCGACTCTATTGGGAGTAGCTAGTAGAGCTTCTCCTTGAAATTTGGCCTTTTTTATTATTTTTACTAACATTTGGTTGTTTCATTATTTTTACTCACCCCTATAGTTCCGTCATTTTTTCACACCCCTACGAATCGGTCTATTTTTACTTACCCCTACTTTTCAGTCATTTACGTGCCTTAGCTGATTGGCGGGCCTACTTGAGCATTGTTTTTACGATTCATTTATTTTTCCATCATTTATATGCCTTAGCTGATTTGTGAGCTTACTAGCGTATTTATACGCCTTACCAGTTTGGCGGGCCTATGGGTGCTTTTACTTTCTACAATCATATCTCATCAGTGGACGCTGTCCTATAGATGCGGCACGGGACTATCACCCCCTATTTTTGAACATTAAGCAAACTCACTTAAAAATTAAAGTTAAAATTTAACCAAGAGGGGGACTGTTGAGTAGTGAAAAATACCATTTTTCACCTCCTAACCCGACCTTTGTTAGGCCCTTGAATTGACTAATAAGGTGTGTTAAGGATGTTTTGTAGATAAGCATTAAAATCCAGCCTTAGTGCAGATATCCACCGAAAAAAGCTAAAGAAGCAATCTGTTATTCATCACGGTTTCACAACAGCCCAAAAGCCTGTTAGTCAAGCAATCAGAGTTGTATAAATTCATGAGAAGGTCATGGGCTCAATAAGTCATGCTTGAAACCAAGCATAGTTGTAGAGAAGATAGATTGAACCCACCAAGAGGTTGCTGAGTGCTAACAGATGGAAGATAGTGCACCAAAAATAGGTGCCAGCTGAGGAAAGTCAAAGAAGTTGTTGAGAAATTCTGGAGCTCAAATACCAAGCTGCCATGAAGATCCAGTAAGCCATCGCAAGGTTTCAATTGCTTGTCGATAGGTTGTGCCTGTAGAGAAAGAATCTTGTTGACACCTTAGCTAAAGGTGCAGTGGAAGTAGCGATGTTCAGATAAACCTATCAAGCAGAAGTAGAGAAGCCTTCGACAGGATCTTTCAGAACCTGTCGAGATGATCTCCAACATATCAATCACTTCACCAAGTGGACAGGATGGTTGTAACCTATCAACAGGATGAAGGAAGAACTAAACAGAGGGTATCGAGAGCTACTTCAAACCTGTCGAGAGAGGCTAATCCTAGCGACGAGTATGCTTCAACCTAGCGAGACGTTATCCCAAACCTATCAAAAGACTAAGCATACAAACCAAGAACTGGTCAAAAAGCTCTCTAAAACCTCTCGACATTCGTTCTGGGAACTTCCAATGACCCTTCTTCAGCAGTCACAACTTCCTGATTCAACGCGTATGCTCGAAGGCATGACAGAGACCCTTGTGGGGTATTTTTGGTATTCAACTGAGCACGAGCGACAGCTCTAACTACCTCATATGTACTTGTCAGTTATGGACCAATAGGAGAAAAGCTTCTAGAAGAGGGATCAGCCACATCAGCATAACTACATTATTCTTTTGAATTTTGATTGGCTGAAACAGATCTGAGAAAAAGGTCTAAATAGAGGAGCAACGACATTGAAAGGATCTAGAAATTGAGAGAGCAAAGCCGAGATTGAATTCATTTTTCCCTCCAATTTTTCCCTCTCTTTTCCTCCTTCTTCCTCGCCATTAGCCAATAATGGTTGGCTAAAAAGCCTCTTCAGTAGCTAAGGTAAGGGTATGATCTGTAATTGAGAGTTTTAGAGGCTTTGTGAGGGATTGGATGTTGTACAGATTGTAGATCTGAGCACATCATTGTCAGTAGTAGCATTGCAATGAAATTGTGGGCTTTTGAGTTAATTCTAAGCTAGATTTCAATTATTCGTATTTGATTTTGTTAGTTTGGATACTCCTGTGAGCTACCCAGAAATGGGGAGCTTGTAGCCTGGCATTCACAACATCTATAATGATTAACTTGTTCTAATCAAGACCACTGGCTCAAGACAATCTCTAGGATGATATGTGACCATTAAAGTAGGCATATCATAGCCTTAGGATTACTTTGATATGTTGGGACAATCTCTGGGATGGTCTGTGGCTATTAAAGTGGACAGATCATAGCCTTAGGATTGCTTCAATTCTCTAGTTGAGATTGGATTCTTATACCATGCATCTGCTGGGGTAAAACCTGGGGAGTTTGTAGCCAAATGAAGGATTATTGCAGATCTGATCTAAGCATTGCCTTGATTTAATTAATTTTCAGTGAAATATCAAATCCCTAGCTGCTGATCTTCATCCTTTTGATTGTTAATCCATTTCCCTTCACTTCTGTGTTTTTTAAAGCTCTGGATTAACTACATTTAATTTATGTAACTCGTAGTGACAAAACCCAAAAACCTCTCCTCTTTCCTGTTTTAGAATAGCTTAAAGTAGGATAGAGTGTCAGATCTATTGTAGATCTGGAGATCCATCATAGTTTATTCACATTTTCCCTTTGGACATACCCTTACTTTCCTATAAAACTTGCTGTAATAGCCCTGTATCTTGCAGGTCTAGGAGATTGTACTCGTGCTGAATCCATCCTTTATTTTAATTTGATTCTATTTTGTTACACACTAAATCAACACACTCTATTTCCCCAATAAGTTTTTTGCGCCACTATCAGGGAATCTTGTGATCTAAACTTAGCCAACAAATTTTTTTAGATTTGTAATTGTGATTACTTGTTAAGTGTTTGGCTAATTGCTCCTATAGTATTTTGTAGTGATTTTCTTTTCAGATATAAATCTATGGTGCTTCGAGCATTGCGCTAGAGGTTGTGTCGAAGTTTGCATCTCTTTACTCCACTATTGTTTTTCAGATCTATGCATTTGTAGATTTATTAGCGGTTTGCGCTTGTTACTTGTTGTATTGGTTGTAAATATATTTTGGGAATTGTGTGAGTGGTGTATGTTTGGAAGAACTCTCAACCCTCAGATTTTACCATTAAATCTAGAGGTCGAAAGGATTCTTAGACCCAAACAAACCCCATCTACATCTGTTGAAACTGAATCTGTCGCAATGGGTGAGCAACTGAGGTTGTTGTTAAAGGATTATTATTCAACTGGTGCATATAATTCTCCTTTCTGCATCCAGTTTCCTGCTGTGGAAACTAATTATGAGATGAAGTCCTCAACCAGTCAGATGTTGCCTTCTTTCCATGGCTTGAGCAAAGAGGACCGATATAAGCACGTGGATGAAGTTCTTTCCTTGTGCACCACCTTTAACATTACAAGTCTAGGGCCAGAAGCCCCCAAGCTTGGGCTCTTTCCTTTTTCATTAAAGGGCAAAGCAAGGGCCTGGTTATCTCTACTTCCCCCTAACAGTATCAACTCTTGGGATGACATGCAAAACCAATTTCTAGCAAAATTCTTCCCCATGTCTAGAACCAATCAGTTGAGGAAGAATATCCTCTCATTTTCTCAACTCCCAACTGAAGGGTTCCATGAGGCATGGGAGAGATTCAAGGAGCTATTGAGGCAGTGCCCCCACCACCAAATTCCTGAATGGCAACTTATCCAAAGTTTCTATCAAGGAATTGACTCAAAAAGCAAAAATATGGTGGATGCTTCTTGTGGAGGAACATACCTTCATAAAACAGCTGAGGAAGCATGAAAATTGTTTGATGTTATTGGTGAAAATTTATTACAGCAAGAGTCTCTTGCTAGGGATGCGGACACACCAGGAGGAATGTTAAGGGATAACACAATAAGAGAAAAAGTGTATGAAATTGCTGGGTATAGTGATTTGGAGGGAAAGGTAACCAGCTTAACTCAAAAGCTAGAGAATATGATGGAAGAAAGACAGTCTCCAATGGTTGCTAGTGTGGGAGAGGCATGTCCCATCTGCCAATCTCATACTCATCCCATCCAGGATTGCCCCTTTGCTAGGCAATTTCCAGAATTAATAATGGAGCATGTGGCTGCTACCCAGTCTTATGGTCAGCAGCCAACTACTGGTTATTCCTATAGGAACCACCCTAAACTGAGGTGGAAGCAAGATAATATTCAAATCCAAAACCAGCAGCAACAGTTCCAACATCAGTACAGCCAATGTCTTTTAAACTTGCTCCACAAACTTATGAACATAATTTTGTTTCAAGGATCCAATACTAGCAACCTATGGCTCAACCTATGGTTTAGCCTGTGCAGCCAAATGTTCCAACTCCAACCTCTAGAGCACCCTCTTTTGAAGAGCAAGTTTTGACGTCATTACAGAACTTAGGCTCTTTGTCCCAAACTGTTCTCTCACATAACCAGAGCATAAAAAAGTTAGAAGACCATCTTGGTCAACTGTCTAATGCATGGACAAAGGGAGAGGAAGGTAGGTTGCCTAGTCAACCCATGGACAATCCAAAGAGACAATATGTGGTAGGTGAAGTCTCTTCTTCCCATGTGGAAGCTAAATCTGTCACCACATTAAGAAGTGGAAAGCCGGTGGACAATCAGGTAGGCTGTGGGCCTTCGAAAATTTGAGGGACAAAAGATGTAGCACTTCCAATGAATGTATAGCAGGAGCAGTCCAGTTTGAATAAGGGGGATATTAATGCTCCCCAACAGAAAAATAAAAAATCAGAAGAAAAATTGAAAACAAAAATAAAGAAAAAATTGATGAGTTGGCTAAGGCTGCAAATGGGAGGCCAGTTCCCCATTTGCCATTTCCAAATGCTTTAAAAACAACTTCTCCTTTTGATAAGGGAAATTGCAAAGTAGAGGAAATGATGGAAACCTTTAAGCAAGTAAAGATTAACCTATCTTTACTTGATGCAATCAAGCAAATTCCAGCCTACGCTAAGTTCTTGAAAGAATTGTGCACTCACAAAAGACAGTCTAGGATACATCTATCCAAGAAGGCCTTTTGTGCTAAGAAAGTAAATCAGGTGCTGATGATTGCAAGTCCAACAAAACTTAAAGATCCTGGAACCCCCACTATTCCCTGCATCATTGGGGATCATACCATTGAAAAAGCCTTATTAGATATGGGAGCTAGTGTTAATTTACTTCCATATTCAGTATATGAGAAGTTGGGCTTAGGAGTGTTGAAGCCCACACATGTGGTTTTGCAACTAGCTGACAGATCTGAGAGGAAACTAATGGGAATCATAGAGGATGTGCTAGTTGGAGTTGATAAATTCTTTTACCCAGCATATTTCTTGGTGCTTGACATGGAGCCAAGTAGGTGCACCACCCCTATTCCTGTGATTTTGGGCAGACCTTTCTTGGTTACTGCCAATGCATGCATATAGTGTAGATTAGGAGTAATGGAGGTGTCATTTGGCAACATGAAAGTTAAATTGAATGTTTACAATTCTGTCAATCAGCCTCACTTAAATGGTGAGGATTGTTTCCCGATTGGGATAGAGGATGAGCTTGTGACTTTTCCCAAGTTGTTGTAGTATACTAGTCCTTGTTGTAATGCAGATGATATGTTTCAAAATGTAGGGAAACAAGTATTGATCAACCATTATCATGACCCTCCTTAGTATGGCAAAGTCTCAATAATGTACACTATATATATCAGTTATTGTGGTGAGTTATTATTATTACTAGTTTTCTTTTCCTTTATTTTTTCTTTTTGGCATTGTCAATATTTTTTCACATGTGCACATCATGGGCCATTCATAGGTTGGCTAGAAATTAGAATTGTTTGAATTAACTTAGGTTTTGGAAAATTTGTGTGTAAAATGAATGTGGGGAATGTTGCAAGCTGGTTTGATTTGAATTATAATTTGTCTATAGGTTCTGAAGTTTCTAATGATGCACATCGATAGATTCTCGACAGGTGCAAGGAACTTATTGGAGAAAATATTACATAAAGCCAAAATTCTGTCGAGAGGTTCTTTGAACCTCTCGAAATGAATTTTTCTGTCACCAGGGAACCAGTCAATAGGATTAGTTGAAGTGCTCGCGACGACTGGCCATCCTAAACATTTCGACAGGATGTTACAACATGTCGAAACTTTGCCCCAATCCTATCAACAAGTGTTTTCCATAGCTTTAAACCTCCCGACAACTTCATTTTTTGTCATTCGACACCTCTCTGCGCTGTAAGTTGCTCTGGCGATTTTCTTCATTTTTGTTTCTCTCTCTCTATCTCACTGCCTGCTGCAACTACCTCTTGACTATTTTACAAGTTGCTTCAATCCAGCAAAAGCTACATTTTGCACCTAGTCTGAGCCATTTTGGTCTGTGCCCATCTAGCTATCACAAACCCTAGATTTCTGTCAGTAAGCTTTTCTTTAGCTTCACTCTGTTATTTCAATTTTGGGCTTTTGTATTTCGAATCTATGGGAGTTATTCGAGTATCCTAAGAAGCATGTGTGGTGATTAGTTGTGAATTGGAAGCGTTTGAGTAATCAATAATGAGCAAGAGGACATCTTGGCAAACCTTTTCAAAGTACCCTCTAAATCTGCCACCAAAACCACTAGGAAATCTAGTAGGCAACCCACAAAGCCTAAGGAAACCCACCTGCCAAAAGGAAACTTGTCGTGGAGGAAGGTGAGAAAATTATGTAATCTAAGAATCATAAGAAATCTAAAATGGCCTAAACCAGTGAAGATATTGTTGATGAGGCCTCTGAAACATATACTTACCTTGAGTCAGAAATTTCTAAGGTTGAGCCTAATCTTTGATCCACACCAAATGAATTTATCGATAAATTAAATTTGATCCCGGAAACCATTTTCGACATCCCCTATTTCTCTAAGTTGGGGGAGTGTCAGGATACTTTTAATTATTTGGGGAAGGCACGCCTGATGCCCATGATGAGCCCATTGAATGAAAAGTCTTACCCAAGGCTGGTTAAGTTGTGGCATCAAAATCTCGAGATACAAACCAAGCCTAATTCTCTTGAGCCCTGCTTGAAAATCCTAATTGATCATATGGAGATGGTAGTAGACTACAGAGATGTAGGGATGGTATTTGGAGTCCCTTCTGTTTTTGACCCAGTTTATGGCCTGGCTGCACCCGAAAATGTCTCTTTTAAAGCAATGGCCAGGTACCTCACTCAGGGCATTGTGGGGTCTGGGGACTCAATTAAGAAAAGAGACTTATCCCCTAGCCTATAGTTTTTTGATTCAATTTTGAGAAAGAATATCTATGTCAGCGGCCATCAGCAAGATAGAAGAACACCAATAGTGGATGCCCTATATTTTTTCTCTAAAGGCCAATTTGTTAATGTTGCCTGGTTGGTGTTTGAAGCAATGTTAGATGTGAATGAAAAATGTACGAAAGCTCAAGCCCTACCGGGGCTCCCCTACAACAAGCTCGTCATTGATTTTCTTAGAAGAAAGGGATTTGTGTTTAAAGAGAATGAGGAAGTGGAGATGGTTAAACCCACAGTATTTGGAAAAAGGGCTTGGTCTACCAATGGGACCCTCATTGGTAAAGGCACCCACAGGTCAACCAAACAGATTGAGGAAGAGGCTCCTGACACCTTTGTTGCCCCGAGTTCAGCACCCCCTCCTGAGGTCTCTCCCTCAGTCACCACCCGTGAGCCTTTGCTCACATCCGTTGCTCCTGGCTTGGAGCCTCCACTTGTATCCTCTGCACCCTCAGTCACTTGTACCTTTGATCTGAATTTCTCCATGGACAGTTCCATTGCTACAAGCCCCACCATCCCTCCATTTATCACACCAACCATTTCATTTTCTTTTCCTTCCATGCCAGTCCCCATTCCCCAAAGCAGTCTAGTCTCCCTTTTCACTACCACCACATCCACCCCAATTTTCTATTCTCCACTAACTGACCCCTTCCCTACTTTGCCCTCAGCCACCATCCTAGCTAGATCATTTACATCAACCACTACCCCTATTAGCCCTTCCTTGTCTTCCCCCCCACTTTCCACTCCCCTTGCAAGTGAGCTAATTTTTTCCATCTCACCTTCCCTAACCCAAGGCCTTTCCACCACTGAAGGATTTTCTTCCCTGATGACATCAATAGTGGACGATATTGGGCATGAATATAATCCACTACCTGACTCTCCACAGCCAACATCCCCCCATCTTTCTCATTCCCAACCTCCAGCAACCTCCTTCCAGCATGCCCACACTTCATCATTTCCACTACCCCCTCTCTTCCAACACCGACCTGCTATCCAACCTGAGCCCTTCCCACAAATCATAAACCTCCTCCTATCAATCCAATCCCAAGTCATGGCCAATATTCATACCCAAACTTCCATTGACGCCACACTTTTATCTTTGACCTCCACTCTCCACAGCCAGGCATCCATCTCTCAGCTCTTAACCGCCATTCAATCCTCCTTGGCCAATTTAGCCCATCCATCTCCCCAGCCCCCTGCCCATTTACCTACCCCACCTCCTCCTCCCCCACACTTTACTGACACTATCCTTCCACTTGCTTTGGTAGATGCCTCCACCCAAATTGACCCTGAGGAGGTAGTCCTCAGCCCTGAATCTCATCCACCCCATTCCCCAGCTAGCCCTGTCATTTTACCCTCCCCTACGGAATTAGCAGCTTCCATTCCCTCATCTCCCTCCACTCCAGCACCTTTCCTACCCATTGTACCCTGACATTCCTTCTACATTCGCCCTTGCCTCACTCTTTTGTATGCAATGCGAGATAATACCTAAATCCATAGGGATGTCGTAAGAGGAATGGCTACCCTCCGCACTTCCCTTGAAGCCCCCTATGAGGAAAGGATTTCTAACATGGAGCTGGAGCACAGAATCCAGCTCCGGGATATCTCTCATGGTTGGAAAAAAATATTGGTTCGTTATGAGTCTGCAAAACAACTTGCTGCTGCTGAGAGTATCATTGCCAAAGCCGAGAAGAAGAAAGTTAAACTCCTCCAGAAAAAATTGGACAATGCCCAGGAGATAAATAAATCCACCCAAGAACTCGCTGAGTCTAATCTCCTTTATGTAGAGAAGAAAATTGAAATTCTAGAGAGAAAAATTATTGCGCTGACCTCTCAGCCATTTCAGCTGACCTCTCAGCCATTTCAGCTAGCCCCTCTGGTGCTGCTCTCAAGAAAGATAAAGAACCTGCTGCCCAATCTGAGGAGGCACCCAGCCAGCTAGCCCAGAAGTCCAAACCCAAGAAGGAAAAATCCCTCTCCAATGAAGAGTTGAGGAGACTAGCGGATCTTTATGAATGGCCTGATGATGCTTGGACATAATTGTCAAATGTTTTAGATTTTCTCCCAGTGTATTTAATTTTACGATCTTACGGCTACTCTTTATATATATTTTAACACAATTTCTTTTTGGTGTTAAAATAGTTTTTTTTTCATTTATGTCTTATATTTCTGTTCTTTCTGTGTGTATCTTTGTTTTTTTCTTTCCCGTGCTGCACACCCACTGTTTTCTTTAACACATTGAGGACATTGCTCCTCATAGGTTTGGGGGTGTGGCAGGTAGGCCTTACCAATGGATAGTTAATAGTAGTGCAGCAAGGTTCAATAAAAAAAACTAAGAAAATGAAGTAAATCCCCACCTGAATTTTTTTGTGAAAATCGAAAAAAAAAAATAAAATTTTAACATTGGAATAATGCTGCAGCTCTAACACTATAATGAAGCAAATGTCAGGAACTTCTATTCAAAAATTAACACTAAGTGACCTTGAGAGGAGAGAAGATCTGTGAGGATACTCCCCAGAAAATTTGATGGAAGACCACACCCAGTGAAATTTGGGCCTGAGAACTTATATTTTTCAAGAGTGTCTTGGCAATTTTTTTGCTCTATGGAATGACTGAATCCAGCTTTGATCACTAGAAGTTTGGCAAATCCAAGTTGAAATAGCTTGATAAAATTCTTGACATTGAGGACATGAAGTAAGGCCATTCCTTGGATAGTTTGAGCTGAAAATAACCTTACCCTTTGAACTGCTGTTGTTGAATCTTAGTGTGCTTGATTTATGTGTGTTTTGAAAACAGTTTTAAAGTTGCCAAATTACAGTGGCTCTAGATTATATAAGAAATTAAAGAAATATCAGCACAGTTAGAAGAGAATTAGCTTGCAAGATCAGGGCCAATTGTAGCAAGTTTTAAAAGTAAGTGAGTGAAAGATCGTCCACAGAGAATTTGTTTAAAATGTAAGATAAACCTCCAGATTTGAGCTACTAGATCTGGCTTCTTATCCTATCTAGAAAGCTGATAAGATGAGAGGTTTGAATTTGTCACGTTTAACAAACTAAAAACAAAGGAAAATTTAAACTAAATGATCCAGATCCGAGTTGGGGGAGTGATTGAAACAAAGATGGAGAAGTAATATCTAACTCTGATTTGGTCTTTGAAATCTAATGAGAAATACTGCAGTTCCGCAGAGGTGATCCAATCTTCATCTGGCTACAAGCACAGATGTAAGAGAGATAAATCTAATTCAAGGATTAGGCTTACGCTTATGGCTATGGTCTGTCCACTTTAATGGCCACAAACCATCCAATAGTTTTTAATCCAAATCCTCAATTCAGAACAGGAAACATCACTACAAATGCTGTAAGAGACTAGGTTACCAACACTAATTCTTACAGGATTAATGAATCAAGGGAAATTACATGAAAAACATTAAATCTAAAGGAGTCTAATGCAATAAGGAGATCAGAGGGAACCCTTAACATGAGTCCAATTGAGAAAATACGGTTTACAACAACCTTTTTACAATTCTGAAATTACAATTACGACTCTCAGATTTGTAGTCTTGAATACAACTCTCTTTTAAATTACAGAAACGTCTCACAACTCTCAATTGCAAATCAAAGTGAAGCTATTACAGGGATTTCAGACAAACTGTCTGGCTGGAAAATGGGGGATTAGAAATGAAACTCAAAATCTGGATACCCAAATTGGGCAAATGGTTCGTCTATTTATAGTTTTCCCTAAGCCAGCTCAGATGTGTATCAACCAATCAGAATTGGATAGATCTGTATCAACCAATAGGAGTCGAGCACCAGGATCCAGATCTGTTTTGGCCAATCAGAAATGCTTGATCTGGTTCAGCCAATCAGGAAACAGAGGCATCAATTCTGTTATGTAATTCAAAAATCTGTTTGAGCTTCTAGAAGTTCCCGCCAAGTAATTTCATCTTTGGATGTTCACATGGGGTGGAATATGCCTTTGGTTCGTGCTCAGAATCTTCCGGAATGTCCTTGGGTTTTAAAATGCATTGGGACGCGTGCAACAGATTACTGAATTACCCTTGTTAAAGCTGCGAATCTCCAGAATACCTTTTCGCAAAGCTTAAGGGTCTTTTCGCAAAGTGCTGTGACTTCTGAAGCTCTTTTCGCACAGATTGGAGACCTTTTCGAAAAGAACTGTAACTTCTGGAGATCTATTCGCAAAGCTTGGGGACCTTTTCGCAAAGTTCAATCTTCTCTTCGAGGAGTTCAGATGCTCTTCGAAAGCTACGCCTGGAGTTTTAGTCCTTTTCGCAGAGTTCAAGGTTCTTTACGAAAAGTGCAGGTTCTTTGCGAAAAGAACTCTGTAGTGCATTTCTCTGTTCGAATTGTCCCCTGCTTCTCTTACAGGTCTTTGCCTCTTCCTTTTAGACTTTTCCACAGCTGATGAGGTTGTTTCTTCACTTCCTTCCTTTGGACTGACATGGATTGTCATCTTTTTGGCACTTTTGAGCTGCTTTTATGGTTAAGCCTGTCTTTATTGTTAGCTATAACATAGGCACTTAAAACACTTATTTAGTTCTCTCAAGGGTCTATCAAGGCCCAGATTAAGGGGTGAAAAATGATATTTTCCAGTTCTCAACACACCCCCAAACCTAAGCTTTGCTAGTCCCTGAGCAAAGACAAAATTTAAAAATAGAATGAAAAGCCATTTTTGTAGGGAGCACAGTTGCATTTAGCATATGCAACAAGCCTTTTAAACCCCTAGGTGATCCCTAGTGGAGGAGTGAAGTCTCCCGAGGGTTTTCAAAGTGAAGGTACCCACAAACTTCTAATAAATCGCTTAAGATTAATGCGTTCTATTAAAGCAAACTTTCATCCAATCGATTATTCACACCGATCGAACCAAAGTTGTAAGAAGATTTTCAAGAAAACATCGCTTCAAAACTAAAATTCTGTCAGTAATTCCTTTACCATTCACTCATTGGTGTCAAAAAGTTTTTACAAGAAAAATTAATGAAAAGCATGCCTTCTATTTGAAAATTCATGTTGATGTTACCCCAAATAATTTGATTTCAAACTCAACTCTCACCGTGGTTTTCACTCACCATGCAAATATGAGGGTTGCACTATTTCACCTGACCAAGAGCAATTACGATCCTCAAATAGGAATGTAGGTGAGCATAGGCATTGCTTTTCGATTATGAATTTACTACTTTTTTCACCATAGATTACACAAATCCTTATCTCCATATGACTCAATCCATCATTGATCAAGAAGGACTTTAACTTGGGTTGTAATGTGGCTTATGGGTGAAATTTATCAAGAATAAAGGGGTGGAATGGAGTTCAAAATTGAGAAGTCACCAAGGTAAGGAGGTGATAGACACACCTTCTTCAATTCAAAGACAATTTCATCTTCTTCTTTGAATTTTCGTGAGCCAAAGTGGCCATCTTTTTCTTTCTTTTCAAACTTCCAATGAAATGCTTCTTTTTTTTTTTTTTTTTTTTTTCAAATCAACATTGACTGAATGCCACATTTCTTCACGATACATCATTGCCTTTCAATTATTTTTCTTTTCTTTACCAAATCACACAACTCACCTTTCTTCAAATTTTCTTTCCTTTACCTTCAATTCGTGAGTGAGGGTTAGGCTAAATGAGGTTGATGAGGTTTCAAAGAAATCTTGGATTTATAAAGCTCAATTGGTGTATCAAGGGCGCTTTAAAAGGTGGGCTTTTTAAAGTTCAAACTCCAAAAGAAGGCCCTACATCATGTCTTTAATATCATGATTGCCGCCAAGCTTATTTTAACTTGGATATGTGTAACTTCTAGTGATAACAAGTTTGCTTCAAATAAATTCCCTAGAGCGTAAAAAATTGCCAATTCATACCTCCAAAGAATACATTTCACAGCCCAAATCTCACCGGGTGTGGTTTTCATCAAATTCTTGAGGTATATCATCACTGCTTTCTCATTTTAGGTTTACTAAAACATCAATTTTTTTTTTAGAAATTTTCCAATCTTCACTTCATGAAAGTATTAGAATTACACTAGAAATCAATTTTAAAAAGTTTTAACTTCCTCATTTTTCAAATAATTGTCATAAGTCGATCAAGCATTAACTTACTTATTTTAGGCATACCGCCATACCTCAAACCAAAGGGAGTGGTGGTCCACATCGGTCCAAAATAGAGGAAAAATATAAGAAAGAAAAACAATAAAAGTAATAATGGCAAGAAGACAGACAAAAATGCACAGTAGTATACAAAACAGAATTTTCTAAAATCAGATAACACAAAAGTACAATGAAAGCTAATAACTGGGTCAAAATCAGATTATAGGTTGGTCTGTGGTTCCGAACTGTCACCGGATTCGCTGTTGAGCTCAAATCGGATTGAGAATAGTGTTTTTCACCAAGGGTAATGGTGGTTGATCTGGGATGTAAGCTAAGGTGTTTGTGAGGCTATGTGGTTGCTGCATCGATTGTCTCTGCAAGATTTGAACATTGGACACCTTGTGTTGGAGGTAGGTCAAGGATTTCAAATGTTTGACTAGAGTAGGAGTTTTATCTCTTTTCAAATTTCAGAAAATCTCTAATGTGGTGAATTTGGTTTTCATAGGGAGGGGTCCATGTAAGTTTCAAAAATCACCAGCCCCTTTAAAGCAACAGTAGGCTCCAGGATATAGGATGTTCATGTGGGGAGGAGGCCTGTGTGAAATGGAAGTCAGGGAATGAGGGGCTTGGGAGCAGGGGGAGTGCAGGAGATGGGGCACAAATCCGCAGCCTAACTCTTCAAAACTTGGGCATTGGAGGTGAAATGGGTGGAGAATGGTTGGAGGTTGGTGCATGAGGAGTCCAAATTGGAATGATGGGAAGTATGGGCTAGGGACAGATAGGTCAACCGGCCAAGGAGTAAGTCGGTAGTGGATGACTTCCTAGAGTGTCAGGGTCACCAAAGGAGGGGGTTTCATTTAAGGCAAAGAGTCGGTCACCATGTGACCTAAGAGCTCCGGTTCGTATAACGTTGATCCGCAACATGGGTAAGGTGCTCATTTGGATGCTCAAATTCACTCTGTGGATGGGTTCTGCCTACAACCAGCAGGATGATGTCAATTTTGTGTTCAGCTTAGGTAGTGAGTCCGCTCACTCACAATCCGCAGTTCTGTGCAGAATAGGGGCATGTGCAGTTCACCGCCTCTCATCCTTCTCAAGATAGCCCGGGCTTGTAGTCCAAGCCTTTTTTCCAAAATTGTGTGGGTGTAATGACTTCAAAGGCCCTCACTATCAATGTCAAATTTGGCTGAGGAGGGCTGTGATCAATCAGCCAAAATGGTAGGCCACTATCTTCTTTTCTTTAGCTTGGTAATCGACATCACCATGGCTTTAAATTAACATAGGGGCATTGAAAATTGCCCTTGAAAATGAAAGAGGGCCTCAAAATTGGTGATCTTCTCTCTTGGTCGTGTGCCTTGGTGACATAAAAACTACCCTTAGAATGGAATCCATCAATAGAAATTGGGGAGCAAGGTCTCTTCTCATGATGGATCGCCTGCTGCCCACAATACCTTGAGTTAGATGGGCAGCCATCTCTCTAAAAGAGGCAATTTCGGGAGCAGCCAAAGGGCCAGAGGGATCAAATTGGAATGGTATCCCTAGAGCATTCCCTATGTCTTCAAAATTCACAGTCAGATCGCAATCATCAATAAAAATGACAAGGGTAGGGACATCAGCATCTTTTTCAGTGACCTTGACTAGGTTTTGGTACCACAACTTTACCATTCTTGGGTAAATTCTTTCTGGCAAGGGGGTAAGGATATTGCTTACTGAAGCTTCTCTAAGGTATCTTAAGGATGGCAGGCATTCTAGTTTGGTGTCGAAAAAAGTTTCGTCAACCAATAGCTCGGGTAGTAGCTTCTGAGCTTCAATGAAAGGATTGGGTAGAACCAAATGAATGAGCAGAGGAGTAAGCTCAGGCTCAGGGCTAGCAGCAGTAGGGGTGGGTTCCTCATGTCTAATTTCTTCCTTTTTCTACCCTGTCCGCTTTATCCATTGAAAGTTTCCGTTTAGCTGCCGTTTTGGTTTTTCCCTTTGCTTTTGGGGTCGATTTGCTCACCTTTTTAGCAGAGGATTTGGTAAACATTGCAGCCAATGATTTCTCTGCTTTTCCCATCCTAAATCGATGTATAATAATGCCCAAAAATAGATGCCGACACAGAACAACTTACTATATGATAACCAGAGAAAATGGGTAAAGAAATACCGAGATTTAGGGTTTCTGTTTTGAACGAGTTGTTTGCTTTGCAGAAATCCTCCAGATTATAAGCGGCAATCCTCTTCTGAAAATGTAGATGATCTAACCAATTAGTTACAAAGAGGGTAGTAGACTTGTTGAATCGTGCAAAGAAAGAACGAAGTAGGGTTTTAGTGAGAGGAGTCGCTCTGCAGAGAGAGTTTCAAATGAAAACCCCACCGTCGAAAGGGTTTAAATATACTGAAGGTTAATATCGCAAAGTGCTTTTAAGTTTTCGAAAAGTTCCAAAAGAGTCCTTTTTAAAATTGTGAATGGCATCGCATTCATTCGACAAGTTAAGACTGTAAACATCATTTCGCAAAGGAGTTAGCTTCGTAATTACTTTTTCGAAAAGAGAAATGGCTTCATCAACTATTCAAGAGCACATCTTCTCTTCGAGTAGTTCATTACGCCTTCCAGATCTATTCAAAAGCAAATTGAACTTGACGAAAGAGAAATATTACTTTGCGATTTGATTTTGAGCATATTTAAACTCTGAAAAGAGAAAAAATGTAAATGTAAAAATAAGCACAAACTATGATATACAAACTTAATCTTTACCATCGATTTTTGAAGATTCATGATGATGGATGGTCGCAGTTCTGGGTTTTTTCAATGCATGGTTTGAGCCTCGACCATTGACCTTTATGATTCTTCCATTACTTGGATCAGAAGGCTGGAAACGACAACAGTATGGCCCATCCCATCTGGATCTCAGTTTTCCTAGGAAAAACTTGAGCTTTGAGTTAAATAACCATACCTTAGAACCAGCTGTGAACTCTTTTCTCAATAAATTTTTATCATGGAAAGTTTTGACTTTTTCTTTATGAATTGGTGTATGCATCCATTCGCAGCTCTTCTAACTCAGCAAGTTGCAATTTCCTGTGATTACCAGCAGTAGTTAGATCCATGTTCAATGTTTTAATGGCCCAAAAAGCTTTATATTCTAACTCTACTGGTAAATGGAATGCTTTGCCATAGACCAACCTAAATGGGGACATACCAATTGGGGTTTTATAGGCTGTCCTATATGCCCACAATGCATCATTCAAACAAAGGACCAATCCTTTCTGTCCTTCTTCACAGTCTTTTCCAAAATATGTTTGATTTCTCTATTGGAAATCTCCACTTGTCCACTGGTTTGTGGATGATATGGAGTGGCCACTCTATGAGTCAGAGTATTTCTTCAACAATGTTTCAAAATGTCTGTTACAAAAATGGCTTCCCCCATCACTGATAATGGCTCTGGGAAAACAAAACCTAGAAAAAATGTGATCCTTAAGAAATTTCAAGACCACTTTGTGATCATTTGTTTTAGTAGCTGTGGCTTCAATCCATTTGGATACATAATCCACAGCTACTAAAATGAAAGTATACCCATTGGAAGGAGGAAAGGGACCCATGAAGTCTATTCCCCAAACATCAAACAACTCAACTACCAAAATAGGTCAGAAGGCATTGAGTTTCTCTTGGAAATGCCGCCTAATTTTTTGATTCAGTAAGACTTACAATGTCAGGCATCCTTAAAAAGTGTAGGCCAATAAAATCCACACTGCAAAACTTTTGCAGCAGTTTTGTTCCCACTAAAATGACCTCCACAGGCCTATTCATCACACATAGAAAGTATTCTATGAAATTCTTGGTCGTGACACATTTCCTTATTATTTGATCTGCACAACTCTTGAACAGATAAGGATCCTCCCAGATGAAGTGTTTAACTTTTGAGAAGAAAAGATCTTTATCCATTCTATTCCAATGTTGAGGAATTCTTCCAGTAGCCAAAAAGTTGACTATGTTTGCAAACCAAGGAGTGTGTATACTAATGGAAAAAAGTTGTTCATCAGGGAAAGATTCATTGATAGGCAACCTATCAATCTCAAGCTTAAAACTCGGAGAGGTGATCTGCCACCACATTCTCCACCCCTTTTTTATCTTTAATTTGTAGATCAAATTCTTGTAACAAGAGAATCCACCTGATGAGTCTTGGTTTGGTGTCCTTCTTAGACAGAAGGTATTTTAAAGCCGAGTGGTCAGTGAACACCACTATTTGTGAACCCAAGACATATGACCTGAATTTTTCTAAAGCAAAAACAATTGCCAGCAGCTCCTTCTCAGTTGTGTAATTGAGTTGTGCATCAATCATTGATCTACTGGCATAAGCTATAACATGAGGCATCTTATCTTTTCTCTGTCCAAGGACAGCTCCCAAAGCATAATCTGATGCATCACACATCAGTTCAAAAGGTAATGAATAATCTAGAGACTGCAATATTGGAGCTGAAATCAGACAGGTTTTTAGGAATTCAAAAGCCTTCATGCATTCATTATTGAAAACAAAAGGGACATCTTGGCACAGCAAATGACAAAGAGGTTTAGTTATTTTACTGAAGTCCTTGATGAACCTTCTGTAAAATCCAGCATGTCCTAAAAAACTTCTGATTTGTTTAACAGTTTTGGGAGGTGGTAAATGTGCAATTAAATCAATTCTTGCTTTGTCCACCTCAATGCACTTGAGGGAAACAACATGGCCAAGGACAATGCCCTGGGTGACCATGAAATGGCTCTTTTCCCAGCTCAAAACCAGATTGGTTTCTTCGCATCTTTGTAGTACCAATTTGAGATGGGGTAGTTGTTGAATCTTAGTGTGCTTGATTTATGTGTGTTTTGAAAACAGTTTTAAAGTTGCCAAATTATAGTGGCTCTAGATTATATAAGAAATTAAAGAAATATCCGCACAGTTAGAAGAGAATTAGCCTGCAAGATCAGGGCCAATTGTTGCAAGTTTTAAAAGTAAGTGAGTGAAAGATCGTCCACAGAGAATTTGTTTAAAATGTAAGATAAACCTCCAGATCTGAGCTACCAGATCTGGCTTCTTATCCTATCTAGAAAGCTGATAAGATGAGAGGTTTGAATTTGTCACGTTTAACAAACTAAAAACAAAGGAAAATTTAAACTAAATGATCCAGATCCGAGTTGGGGGAGTGATTGAAACAAAGATTGAGAAGTAATATCTAACTCTGATTTGGTCTTTGAAATCTAATGAGAAATACTGCAATTCAGCAGAGGTGATCCAATCTTCATCTGGCTTCAAGCACAGATGTAAGAGAGATAAATCTAATTCAAGGATTAGGCTTACACTTATGGCTATGGTCTGTCCACTTTAATGGCCACAAACCATCCAATAGTTTTTAATCCAAATCCTCAATTCAGAACAGGAAACATCACTACAAATGCTGTAAGAGACTAGGTTACCAACAGTAATTCTTACAGGATTAATGAATCAAGGGAAATTGCATGAAAAACAGTAAATCTAAAGGAGTCTAATGCAATAAGGAGATCAGAGGGAACCCTTAACATGAGTCCAATTGAGAAAATATGGTTTACAACAACCTTTTCAAATCCACCATTACAATTACAGAGCACAGCTTAAACAGCTCTCAGATTTGTAGTCTTGAATACAACTCTCTTTTGAATTACAGAAACGTCTCACAGCTCTCAATTGCAAGTCAAAGTGAAGCTATTACAGGGATTTCAGACAAACTGTCTGGCTGAGAAATGGGGGATTAGAAATGAAACTCAAAATCTGGATACCCAAATTGGGCAAATGGTTCGTCTATTTATAGTTTTCCCTAAGCCAGCTCAGCTGTGTATCAACCAATCAGAATTGGATAGATCTATATCAACCAATAGGACTCGAGCACCAGGATCCAGATCTGTTCTGGCCAATCAGAAATGCTTGATCTGGTTCAGCCAATCAGGAAACAGAGGCATCAATTCTGTTATGTAATTCAAAAATTTGTTTGAGCTTCTAGAAGTTCCCGCCAAGTAATTTCATCTTTGGGTGTTCACATGGGGTGGAATATGCCTTTGGTTCGTGCTCAGAATCTTCCGGAATGTCCTTGGGTTTTAAAATGCATTGGGACGCGTGTAACAAATTACTGAATTACCCTTGTTAAAGCTGTGAATCTCCAGAATACCTTTTCGCAAAGCTTAAGGGTCTTTTCGCAAAGTGCTGTGACTTCTGAAGCTCTTTTCGCACAGATTGGAGACCTTTTCGAAAAGAACTGTAACTTCTGGAGATCTATTCGCAAAGCTTGGGGACCTTTTCGCAAAGTTCAATCTTCTCTTCGAGGAGTTCAGATGCTCTTCGAAAGCTACGCCTGGAGTTTTAGTCCTTTTCGCAGAGTTCAAGGTTCTTTACGAAAAGTGCAGGTTCTTTGCGAAAAGAACTCTGTAGTGCATTTCTCTGTTCGAATTGTCCCCTGCTTCTCTTACAGGTCTTTGCCTCTTCCTTTTAGACTTTTCCACAGCTGATGAGGTTGTTTCTTCACTTCCTTCCTTTGGACTGACATGGATTGTCATCTTTTTAGCACTTTTGAGCTGCTTTTATGGTTAAGCCTGTCTTTATTGTTAGCTGCGACATAGGCACTTAAAACACTTATTTAGTTCTCTCAAGGGTCTATCAAGGCCCAGATTAAGGGATGAAAAATGGTATTTTCCAGTTCTCAACAACTGCCCTTGATAAATACCATTTGAGCCTTGAAATCCAAGCTTTTCTTTGATACAAACCAAAAAAATTATGAACCCACAACCTCAATGACCAGATGCAGCCTGACTGTCACTTTGAGATTTCAGAAGAAAAGGTGAAGGAATTGAAGTGGTTAGATGAGTATGTTTTGACAATTTGGTACAAGAAGAAGAAAACACATGGAGAAAAAACACAGAAGAACGACATACAAAAAGAAAACAAAAATAGAAAAGCAAAACAAAAGAGTGAAGTCATTTCATCAGATATTTAAAAAAAAAAAAAGAACAAAAAAAAAGAAAAAGAAGAAGCTGGCCACTTTGGCTTTAAAAATTCAAAGAAGATGGAATTTTGCGGAAATAAAGGTTGAGAAGTGGCAAATCATGTCCTTACCTTACTGATTTCTCACATTTGAATCCTTTCATTCCCTTTTATATTTTATAAATTTCACCCATAAGCCACATTACAACCCAATAAAAATGTCCTTACTGATCTGAAATTGATTGAGTTGTCATGTGGAGACAAGGATATGTCTAATCTATGGTGAAAAGAGTTAGAAAATTTTAGATATTAGAGCAATGCCTATGCCCCATGCTTGCATTCCTATTTTAGGTTTGTAACTGCTCTTGAGCTGAGTGAACTGATGCACCCTTCTTTGTGACAAGCCATGGTGAGCTTTGGGTCTGCAATTAAGTTTGTTGGGAGTTGTACATAACAGACATTCTCAATTGGATAGCTAGCTATGTATTAAATTTTGAATAAAATGCCTTCACATGAGCTGATTGATTGGGAAGAAAATGCAGCAGAATTTTAATTTTTAAAAGACTGTGTATTTGATAAAAATCTTCTGAACTTAAAGGGACAAGGTGTGGAATGAATTTCATTTTGACTTGATTTTTGTTCTCAACATGTTACATTAACATTAACAGAACCATTGGGGAAGTTTGTTGGTTACTTCACTGAAAACCCTTAGGAGAATTCACTCCTCCACTAGGGATCACCTAACGGTTCAAAAGGCTTGATGCATATGCTAAATGCACTTGTGTTCCCTATGAAAGTGGTATCTAATTTTGTAGGTTAATTGTTTTTACTCTCTCCTTTGCTCAGGGACTAGCAAAGCTTAGGTTTGGGGGTGTGCTGAGTAGTGAAAAATATCTTTTTTCACCTCCTAACCTAACCTTTCTTAGGCCCTTGAATTAACTAATAAGGTGTGTTAAGGATGTTTTTTATATAAGCATTAAAATCCAGCCTTAGTACAGATATCCACCTAAAAAGGCCAAAGAAGCAATCTGTTCCTCATCATAGTTTCACAACAACCCAAAAGCCTGTCAGTCAAGCAATCAGAGTTGTATAAATTCGTGAGAAGGTCATGGGCTCAACAAGTCATGCTTGAGACCAAGCATAGTTGCAGAGAAGATAGATTGAACCCACCAAGACGTTGCTGAGTGCTAACAGATGGAAGATAGTGCACCAGAAATAGGTACCAGCTGAGGAAAGTCGAGGAAGACGCTGTCGAGAAGTTTTGGAGCTCAAATACCAAGCTGCAAAGAAGATCCACTAAGCCATCGCAAGGTTCTAGTTGCTTGCCGATAGGTTGTGCCTGTAGAGAAAGAATCCTATCGACGCCAAAGCTGAAGGTGCAGTGGAAGTCGCGAGGTTCAGATAATCCTATCAAGCAGAACAAGAGAAGCCTTAAACAGGATCCTTCAGAACCTATTGAGATGATCCGCAACATATCGATCATTTCACCAAGTCGATAGGATAGTTGTAACCTGTCGACAGGATGAAGGAAGAACTAAACAGAGGGTATTGAGTGCTACTTCAAACTTGTCGAGAGAGGCTAATCCTAGCGACGAGTACACTTCAACCCAACAAGAGGTTATCCCAAACCTATCGAAAGACTGAGCATACAAACCAAGAACCTGTCGAAAAGCTCTCTAAAATCTCTCGACATTCATTCTAGGAACTTCCAATGACCCTTCTTCAGTAGTCACAACTTTCAGATTCTACGCACACGCTCCAAGGCACGATAGCAACCCCTTGGGGGTATTTTTGGTATTCAACTGGGCACGGGCGGGAACTCTAACTACCTCACATGTACTTATCAGATATTGACCAATAGGAGAAAAGCTTCTAGAAGAGGGATCAGCCACATCAGTATAACTATATTATTCTTCTAAATTCTGATTGGCTGAAACAGATCTGAGAAAAAGGTATAAATAGAGGAGCAACGACATTGAAAGGATCTAGAAATTGAGAGAGCAGAGCTGAGATCGAATTCACTTTTCCCTCCAATTTTTTCCTTTCTTTTCCTCCTTCTTCCTCGCCATTAGCCAATAATGGTTGGCTAAAAAACCTCTTTAGTAGCTAGGGTAAGGGTATGATCTATAATTGAGAGTTTCTGAGGCTTTGTGAGGGATTGGATGCTGCACAGATAGTAGATCGGAGCACATCATTGTAAGTAGTAGCATTGCAATGAAATTGTGGGTTTCAGAGTTAATTCTGAGCTAGATTTTATTTATTCGTATTTGATTTCCTTAGTTTGGATACTCATGTTAGCCAGCCAGAAATGGGGAGCTTTTAGCCTGACATTCACAGTATCTACAATGATTAACTTGTTCTAATCAAGACCACTAGCTCAAGACAATCTCTTGGATGATCTGTGACCATTAAAGTAGACAGATCATAGCCTTAGGATTGCTTTGATATGTTGGGACAATCTCTGTGATGGTGTGTGACCATTAAAGTGGATAGATCTTAGCCTTAAGATTGCTTCAAATCTTTGGTTGATATTGGATTCTTGTACCACGCATCTGCTGGGGTAAAACCTGGGGAGTTTGTAGCAAGATGAAGGATTGTTGTAGATCTGATCTAAGCATTGCTTTTGATTTAATCAATTTTCAGTGAAATATCAAATCCCTAGCTGCTGATCTTCATCCTTTTGATTGTTAATCCATTTTCCTTCACTTTTGTGTTTTCTTAAGCTCTGGAGCAACTACATTTAATTTCTGTAGTTCGTAGTGACAAAACCTAAAAACCACTCCTCTTTCCTATTTTAGAATAGCTTAAAGAAGGATAGATTGTCAAATCTTTTGTAGATCTGGAGATCCATCATAGTTTATTCACATTTTCCCTATGTAGATACCCTTACCTATAAAATTTGCTGTAATAACCCTATATCTTGCAAGTCTAGGAGATTGTAGTTGTGCTGATTCCATCCTTTGTTTTAATTTGATTCTATTTTGTTACACACTAAATCAGCACACTCAATTTCCCCAACAGGGACTTAATTGAATTTTTTTTTAGGGTAAATTTTAAAGGGTTGGGAATTTAGGCAGCGATACAAACACTCGGTTCTTAGTACGGTGACAGCCCCTAGTGGTGATGATCCAAAAAAGTACCACCCCATCCAGTATCTGAGAAGGTGCTTACACTGAAGGTATATCTGGTGGGTAACCAATCTTGTTACAAAGATTAAAACCTGGGGGAGTGCGTTTAATAGCCCCGAATCAACCTTGTATCCCAAGGTTTGGGGAGGAGGCACCCATTGCAACAAGAAAATCAGTCCCCGTAAGCATTACTTCCAAAAAACTAGGAAAAGAGACCAATTTCGAGCTTGCTGTTTGCTGTCAAAATATAAATATAAATCCCATTTTGCCTGGCGTGTGTAAAATACACGCAAAGCCTTTTTTATCCAGAACTACTATGGCATGTATAATATATACGCCAAGCCAAAATCTCCAAATTTTGGCCTGGCGCATATAATACACACGCCAAGCCTGTTCTACTCCAGGCAGCCCAAATCTGAGGTCTATTATCACCTTCCCAAGTCCCCCGCTTAGTGGTTTAGCATCTCTGATAGGTCCTGCAATCTTCGACACCCAATACGCCCTCGCCGATCAAGAGGTTACCTTCTTATTGAGTCACTCTAGGGGATCAAGTTGTCTACGTGGATTCCTGTGCCTTCACATAGATCAAAGGGTTTCCCTTTGACACTTCTAAAGCACGTCGGGGTCCCACCACGGGAGTTATTTAGGGTACGAATAATGCCTGAAATGGGAATTCAAAGGCCCCGAAGTTCTTCATCGTAAAGAGTCACTTATAGTTATTTTTATTTTTTTTAAAACCCTAAAAATATATAGCTTGTGGCGCTGGCATAACGGCTTCACCTTACCCTTTGTTATCTCGTAGGTGAAGTAGGAGAAAATGCTACGGACCCCACCCGAGGCATCCATACCCAACCCATCACCAAGCCATGTCGTGGGTGATAGATCCAGTGGACACCGATCCCAATTCATCCCCACCACGCTCCCCAAACCATTCTCATTCAAAGGAAATATTCACCACCATTCCACACTCCCAACCATCATTCACCGTCACCGGACCCTTTTGTGCACCCCTTTTTCCATCCACCACCGCTTGAAACTCCCGGAATCCGACAACCCATTCCCCCACATTTTCCCAAACCATCTCCACCTCCATGTCTATTCCAAACCCATCTATATTCCATCCACATCCACCCAAAACCTGACCTCATTTCCCACCTTTACCACCATGCCCCATTTTTCATCCTCCGAACATATATCCAATTCTTCCGCATTTACCCATACAACACCCGTTTTCTCCAACCCACGAAACATCCCCCAGTCTACCCAGGTCATGCCCAATTTTACTAGAGCCATGCCTGATTTTATCCACAAATCCACCTCATTCACACCCCACATTCCATTGGGTGCACCATCTACATCCACCCCCTCACCCAATCCAATGGCCATGATGGAGGAAATGGTCAGGGCCTACACCCACTGGAAGTCTTTTTAAAGCATCCTCCCTTATCCAACCCTCACTAACCCATCTCATACTCTCCCAAATCTCCATGACCCCTTTCTCCAAAACTCTCATCGAGCCCCCATTATCCATTCAACCCAAGACCCTCACCAACCATGGGGTAATTGGAGCGGGCCTTATGCCCCCAAGGGCCAGACCCACAAACCCATCAAGGCCCCATGGGCGAAACCCATCAAGGCCCAATGGGCTAGACCATCAAGGACCAATGGGTCAAACCCACCAAAGCCCCATGATTCGGACCCACCCATGCCCTAAGGCCCAAGACCATCCAAGCTCCTTACCCTATACCCAAGCTCATGGGGAACTCATCCCCATGAGTTCCCCAAGGCACAATGGCCTCATCAAACCTAATCCAAAACCCAACCTCCACTCACCCTACCACTCCATCGAACTTCCCCCATGTGCAGTGGTCCCACCAAGCACCCCTTCGGACTACCCAACACCAATAGGAAAAACACACCCTTCCCTCATTCTATGAAGACCCTTAGTATGAGGAAGATGAGATAAGAAATAGTGGGGCTTATATGGGGGCACACACAAGTATCAATCCTCTGCCACCCGAAATAACGGTATCACCATCCAAAGAATTTGAGCAATTGATGGAACACCTGGACAAGATCTAGAAGCAATTAATGAAGATGGGTGGAACTAAGATCCATGCCACAAACTTTTCTGACCTGTGCGTATTTTTTGAAGTTCCCTTACCCTTGAAATTGAAAGTGCCGATCTTTGACAAATATAATGGCATGGGTCATCTCAAGTCCTACTGCAAGGACATGTGCTAATATGGAGGGGATGAGCATTTGCTCATAAAGGTCTTTCAAAAGAACCTTACGAGTCTGACCTTAAGGTGGTTCACTTCGCTGGAACCTTCCATGATAAAAACTTGGAAGGACCTGACCCACTTATTCTAAAAGGAATATGTCTACAACATAGACACTGAACCTAAAAAATCAGACCTTGCCCGGCTAAAGGAGAAGCCTGACGAAGTATTTAGTGATTATCTTGGGCGATGGAGGGCACTGACATCTTAGGTCAGGAACAGAATACCCGATGACAAGCAGATTGAAATGATATCAAAGAACACCCTGCTAGTCATCTTGGACTTCTTGGTATACCAACAACAGTCAAGTTTTACTGATTTGGTAAGGAACGCCAATCACTGTGAGGATGCGATAAGAGATCGGCGGTTGAACAAAATGGCAAATAATGGGGTTCGGAGGTTTGCCGATCAGAGAAATAAAAGAAGAACCGGGGCAGAGGTGCAAACAGTAGACAATATGCAACCTAATACCAGTAAAACCCCATTTTAATTTAGGGCAGCCCAGCCAGCCCCTACCAGAAGCGAGCCGATACAAAGAATCAGAAATAGACAAGGGGCACAGATTACCCCAGAGTAGAGAAAAACCTGCTTTGATTGAGTCTTCACACCCTTGGGGTAGTCCCTAAACATTTGTTGCCTTTGTTAATTGAAAAGGGTTTGGTCACAACACTCCAGCCATGACCCTCGTGGAATCCAATTTCGAGGAACTATGATCCCAACACCCATTCTATCTTTCACGAAGGACTAGGCCACTGGACTGATCTTTGTTTCCCCCTGAAGGATGTGATACAGGACTTAATAGAGGCCGGTAAGATCATCCCTCCGGCATTTTCCCAGGCTAACCAACATGTGAACGTACAACAAGTGCCACTACCACCACACCCATCAGGAGGGGCAGGTCCAAGACCAACTGTCAGTGTGGTAGAAGACGATGACGAGGAGTTTGACCTGTCGGAGTATATCCATGCCTAGGAAGATTTTATAGCACCACGTCAAAGAGACCAGGAGGACAGAAGCATCGGGGTAATTTAACCTTTAAATTTGGCTGATTACTTTCCCAAACCCTGCACCACAAGTAGAACCCTTAGATCTTTGGGTATATTTCCCATTACCAACTCTCATCAATTACGTCCAAATTAATTCATATCAGCCACACACAACCACCCCCGCAAATTATCCAATGACCGATTATGTCCCCCATCCCCCTCCATCACTGATCAACTATCAATGGCCCACCCCTATCACATCACCCCCGATTTAGTCAACCATAATCCTCACCAACCCATTTGGCCCTCTTGCACCACCATTCCATTTGTTATAGAAGTTAACTAGGTCATCCCCGCCCATCCCAATCCATCAGCACAGACACCTTCTTTCACCCAATTTCAGATCCTGGGATAAACTATGATCCCCATCAAGTCCCGCTCAATTATGATCAAACAGATATCAATGCCTGCAGTAGTAGGGAGGGAGCAGTTGATTTCATCACTAGGTTAAGAAAGATCTCCAAGTAGCTAGACGCACTAGTACCAATGTCAGACCGACCAAAGGGGAAGAAGAATACTACTGCGGCAAACCCATTTGAGAAGATGAGTCGAGAGCACATACTTGAAAACCAGTTAAGAAGAATGTCGGTCCATATCACAGTCTTGGATTTATTAATGACATCCCTGCTTCACTTCCAAGCTCCGATGGGGGCATTAAAGAATACACATGTATCTCTCCAAGTAAGCTCAGATGAAGTCGGGCAAACAATTGGATAGGTGATGGCTCCCAATGTTCTCTTTTTTGGATGCTGATTTACCAGAGGACAAAAATAATCATTCCAAATCTCTCAATATCACTATTGAAAGCAAAAATCTGGTAATCCAATTAGTATTGATCGATAATGGGTCAACTTTAAATGTGTGCCCTCTGAGTACAACTACCAAAATAGGGATGGATCCTTGTACGTTGAGGCTGACAAAAACCAGTGTCAGAGGATTTGATAACACAAGAAGAGAAATAATCAAGGAAGTTGACCTTGAGCTCATGATCGAGCCAATGACCTTTCCAAATAATGGATATCAAGTCTTCCTTCAACCTACTGTTTGGGCGCCCTTGGTTACATGAGGTCGACGCGATACCTTCAACATTGAATCAGAAACTTAAATTTGTCACTGGGTAGAAAATCATCACCATCATAGGTGAATGGCATGATGAAAGAGAAAAAGCCACCCATAATATCGAGAACCCCAAAATGTTAGATGTGTCGCACACAACCAAAGATACAAACCTCCACAACTTTGAAGACGAGGTATCGATGGAAGTCTCAGAACCCCGAGAAAGTATCACCTTGAAAATTAGAGGCAGAATGGTTTGATTTGGGTTAGGCTACAAGCCCACTAAGCAAGAACTCTGAGAGGCCAAGGAAAAGGCCCGAATAATAGTCGCTGCTAGAGCCAAGGGAATAAACCTAGAAGAGGAACCCCGTCCTAGACCTCACATTCGGAATACCTTTGTGAGCACAGGGATTGTGAAGATTGATTAGAATGGGGCAACACAATTAACCCCCATAAATTGATCGCCCCAGTCCATCCCACCAATCCCCAAATTATTCCCCCAACCTGGAAATAGACCTAGCCACTCTATTCCTTTTTAAGGAAGAGTCTATCATACCTTCACAATCTCCCCCTGTGGTAAACAACCACAGGACCTTGTTGACATTTGAGAATAGAATCCCAGACGTATCCAGAATCAATATGATGGAGGTAGACTCCCAAAAGCCATCTCAATCAGCCTCCTTCATCAAACCAGGTAAAGGTGTAGGATCACAGGTAAGGAATTGGGTGTCAATGCCCCTAACTCTGGAAGTAGCGAGTGGCCTGAAATTCAGCACTTGTTTTCCAAAAAAAATAACCTGTAAAATGTGAGATTAGCCCTTGGCAGGCAATAAAATGTATATATAAAGACCCTCACTGTTAGGGGCCATTTTTCTGAAGAAAAGAAAAGTAATAAAAACAAAGAAAAATATAAAATTCAAAAATAATGTCTTTCAAAATTCTCAATAAAATCAAAGAATATGATGCCTTAATCAAAAATCTCGTCCCTCGTGGAGTCGATCCCTTTCCTGTAGAAGTACAAGAACAGGTAGGAATCACAACTTTTGACGAGGAAACCCCTACTGAGGAGCTCTCCAATGAACTCCTTGAACGGTTTGCCAACTTTGAGCATGGCCCTATCCATTTTGTTGAAGAAACTAAGGACGTCAATCTAGGGACTGAGGAGATCCCCAAATTCACCAAGATCGGAACATCGCTATCTCTCGAGAAAAGAAGTAACATGATTGATTTCCTTCGGTCATACCAAGATGTCTTTGCATGGTCGTATGAGGATATGCCTGATTTGGATACCAATTTGGTCAAGCATGAGTTATCATTCTATCCAAATGTTAGGCCTGTCAAGTAGAAATTGAGACACCTCAGACCCAAGTGGATATTAAAAGTAAACGATGAAGTCATCAAATAGTATGACGCGAGGTTCCTCATGGTCTCTAAGTACCCTTAGTGGCTAGCCAATATCGTCCTGGTTCCAAAGAAAGATTGAAAGGGTCACATGTGCATAAACTTCAGAAACCTGAACAAGGCGAGCCTAAAGGATGACTTTCTATTGCTACACATCAACATCTTGGTCGATAACACTGCTAGGCATGGGATGCTCTCATTTATGGATGAATTCTTTGGGTATAATTAAATCAAGATGGCAGAAGCAGACCGTAAGAAAATAGTGTTCATTACTCAATGGGGAATGTTCTACTATCGAGTCATGCTGTTCGGATTAAAGGATGCTAGGGCAACATATCAGAGAGCAATGACAGCACTCTTCCACGACATGGTGCTCTGAGAAATTAAGGTGTATGTTGGTGACATAATCGCCAAATTATTAGAAAGAGGTGACCATCTAGTGAACTTCTAGAAGCTGTTTGAAAGATTAAGGAAATGTAGGCGCTGTCTGAACCCTCAGAAGCATGCATCGGTGCCATGTCAGGAAAACTACTAGGCTTCATTGCCAGCAGAAGAGGCATCAAGGTAAAAGCCACCGTGAAAATGCCACCGCTGTCTATCAAGAAAGAAGTCAGGGGCTTCTTGGGCAGAATACAATACATCAGTCGATTCATTGCATAGCTAATTCCTATTTGCACGCCAATCTTCAAGCTACTAAGAAAGGATTCGCCCATCAAATGCAATGACAACTTTCAGGATGCATTTGATAAAATGAAAGGTTACCTCCTCAACCCACCAGTTTTGGTGCCACCCAAACCCGGAAGACCACTCTTAATGTATCTCTCCCCAACAGAAGTTTCGATGGGATGTGTGCTAGGCAACATGGTGAAATAGGAAGAAGAGAACATACCATTTATTACTTGAGCAAGAAATTCACCGATTACGAGACATGCTATTCTCATCTAGAGAAACCATGCCTGACTCTTTTATGGGCTACCTAGAGGCTCCGCCACTACTTGTTATCTCAAGCTATTCTACTCCTAGCACGAATGGATCCATTGAAGTACCTATTGGAAAAGCCAACTCTACTGGCCCAACTGCATGCTGGCAACTTCTATCTGAATTTGGCATCACATATGTCACACAAAAGTTGATCAAGGGGCAAGCACTTGCTGATCATCTTAATGAAAATTCTTTACCTGACTACGAGCCTTTGAGAACTGAATTCCCTGATGAGGACATTTTATTCATGATAGAGGATGATACGGCAGAGACAGAGGAATCTTGGGTAATGCACTTTGACGGGGTAGCAAATGCCAAGGGCCAAGGAGTCGGTGCTAGTTTGATTTTCCAAAGGGGTCTCACGTACTAGTCTCCATCAAGCTCAACTTCTCATGCACGAACAACATGGCCGAATATGAAGCCTGCATAGCAGGCCTACAGGCAGCCTTGGACCTAAGCGTAACTCTTCTTATGGTGTTTGGCGATTCGTAGTTAATCATATACCAGACCAACAAAGATTGGAAGGTGAAAGATGAGAAGCTGGTCCCATACCACGACCACTTGGAAGATCTGATCGGATGTTTTGACGATATTACATTCCCTTATATCTCACGAGTGAGAAATCGATTTGCCGATGCTTTAGCAACATTGGCATCGATGGATGAAATTCTATATGGTGTCGAGATGAAGTTAATCATGATTGAGCAAAGGAATGAGCCGGTCTTCTGCCTTCAAATTGAGGAACCCACAAAGTTATATGATGAGCCTCCATGGCTCTCAGATATCAAGAATTTCCATGAAACCCGAGATTTCCCTGAGGACACTTCCAAGACGGACAGGTGAACTATGCAATGTTTAGCAGCTAATTACGTCACCTGTAGTGAATGCCTCTACAAGCAATCATATAACAACATCCTACTTAGATGTCTAACTGAGGGCGAGGCAGCCAACATCATGAAGGAGATCCACGAGGGAGTATGAGGAACCCACGTCAATGGGCACATGCTCACCAAGAAGATCCTACCGCAAGGATATTTCTAGACTACCATAGAAGATGACTATTGCAAACACATTCAGAAGTGCAACAAATGCCAAGAACAATCTAGTTTGATAAATGCTCCAGCCATAGATCTGCATAGCATGACCACTCCTTGGCCATTCGCCACTTGGGGCCTCGATGTCGTCAGAAAGGTCAACCCAAAAGCATCTAATGGGTATCAATTCATCATCGTCGCCATCAAATACTTCACCAAGTGGAAAGAGGTAGCATCCTACATGAGCATCACAGTCAGTCATGTCGAGAAGTTCATCAAGAATAACATCATTTGCCGATTCAGTGTACCCAAGGACATCATCACGAAAAATGGCACTAACTTTATGAACAAGCGCATCAGAGCCTTCTGTGAGCAATATAAAATCAAACGTCAATGCTCGTCACCATATTGGCCGCAAACCAATGGTTTCATAGAAGTTGGTAATATAACAGTCGTCTGCATCCTAGAGAAGATGGTCGTCACATACCGAGACTGGAGTGAAATGTTACCATTCGCATTGTGGGCCTACCGAACATCAATCCACTCTGCTACAGGGGCAATGCCATTTTCCCTTATGTATAGAACCGAGGTCATGCTGTCAGTAGAAGTTGAAGTACCCTCACTTCGTGACCTCGTAGAATTGGGCCTACTTGAAGCTGAAAAGGAGAGGTCCTGCTTTGAGCTGCTGAACCTATTGGACGAGAAAAGGCCCTAGATTTGTGTCACACCCAAGTTTATCAAGGGTGAATCGCAGGCACTTACAACAAGCATGTTCGTGATCGAGATTTGAAAGTAGGAGATACGGTACTTAAGAAAATCTTCTAGTCTCTTCATGCCGATCAAAGAGGAAAATTCAAGCCCAACTGGGAGGGACGTTACGTCATCCGAGAAGTACTCCCTGGATATGCGCTCCTCCTCTCCACTATGGACGAAGATCACTTTTTTGAGCCCATCAATGCTGGATATGCCTGAGGATTCTATTCCTAGGTCTCCCACTGCAAGGTAACTACTGGTAAAAATGGATGTGTGACTGCTTAAGGATACTTTAAAAAAGGAGACCATTATTTCAAAGCCAAGTAGCTAAAAAGTGTCCCTGAATAATCATACCCTTTGCTACACCCATTGAGCCATTGACCTTTCTTTCATAAACCCCTCCCTAGAAAAGAAGATAGAAAAAGTGTATATACCAAACAAAAAAAAGGAGAAAAAGAGTTACCATCAAATCTATAAAAAAAATTAGAAAAGCAAAATCCCTAAAAAGATGATGTCTGAAAAAATAGCAAAAAGAACAAATATAGAAAAGAAAAAGCGGGGCATGTCTAGTCAAAATCCCCCAAGGAAGAAGTGTATTATGGAAGTTGGAACCCAATCAAGGAAACCATTTAAAACCTTGAATACCTTCAAAATTCCTAACCTATCCCATGGCCAAGATACATTCTGAGAAAAAGCTCTCTTTAAGGCCCATAAGCAGTCACAGTATCCATTGAGCCAACATAAGCCAAACTGTGAGACGACAAAAGAATTACATCCAGTCGACTATGATGGAATTGACATCCATGTCGTGGCCTTTGATAAAATAAAAGAAACGAAAAAGAAAAAATACAAGCTCAAAGCAAAAAGGATGTGGTAAAAACTCGAAAGGGCGCCATGGGTAAAAACAGCGAGCTTATGTGAACCAGGTGAAAACCTGAAAAGGCGCCTAGGGTAAAAATTCATACCCACAGGCGTAGTGGAAACTCAAAAGGGCACTATGAGTAAAAAGAGGGGAACAACAAGCATAGTGAAAACCCGTCTTGGGTGATGTGAGTAAAAAAGGTTGTAGAGGAAAGAAACAAAGAGAGAGAAAGTCATCAGTTCCTCCCTTGGTTACGACTCGATCCATTTGATCCTCCTGGGCCATTCATGTTTACTCAAGTCAAGTCTGGGCCAAGCATATCATCATGGTCGCACCATCAAACGCATGACCCGAGGCAAGGATAAAAGATTGATTTGATCCAAGGGGATGGGTGTTCTAGACCTCACCCAGGTCCAACCTTGGACAGATTTGACTATGCTCAAATTTGGACATGTTACTTCCCCTCATGCTTAAGGCATCAAAGAAAAAATCTAAAAAAAGATATAGATTTTCCTTTCCAAATTCCAGGCCGGTACTATGAACCCCCCACCACGGGATGATTGGTTTGATGACCGGAGGGACAACATTTGTAAAAGATAATAAATTTTCCTTTCCCATTTTCAGGTCGGCACTGTGTGCCCCCCACTCCAGGATGATTGGTTTGATGATCGGAAAGATCACATTTGTAAAAGATAATAAATTTTATTTTCCCATTTTAGGCCGGCATTGTGTGTTCCACATCTCCAAGGGAATGATTGGCATAGCACCCAAGTTTCCCCCTTTACAGAAACAGAGAAAAGATAAAATTTATGCAAGATAATAGATTCCCTTTCCATTTATATATCAACATTGTACTCACCACATCTCAAAAAATAACCTGTGTGATATCTTGTGTACCCTTCCTTTTTATAAAAAGAAAAAAATAACAAAAACATAAAGAAAGTATATATACCAAAAAAAGATATGGCAGGGGTTTTTATGCCCCTTCATGCGGTGATCTAATCTATGCAAAAAGTATGTGCAGGACCAGGTCAATGATGCACCTCGTGCCTCAAAACATCAATCTCAACACTTAAGGCATCCTCCCGAACATCTCGCTTTGTCATCCAGCGGCCATGAAGGCTCTTATACCACTTCCAGGAAGCATCAGTAGCACCAAGAGAATCACTCAGGGCTCCTTCCAGAAGGACCTCAGCTCAGCTACACCGGCTCTTGCTTCTGCCACCTCTACTTTAACTTGTTGTTTCTCTAAATGCTCATGCAGGGCTCGCTTCTCGTCCCCCAGCAGCTCAATATGGGATCGAAGCATGCACTCCTTTGGTCAAGGCCCCTCCACATCACTACACTCGGGCTGATCTAAGTGACAAGCAGAGGACCTCTAAGACAGTAGCTGTTAAGCAGTGAAAAATATCATTTTTCCCCTCCTAACCTGACCTTTGGAAGACCCTTGAGGTGTCTAATAATATGTTTTAAGTATGTTTTATAGATAAGCAATAAATTGTAGTCTTAGGACAAACAACCAACAAAAAGGGCAGATAAGCAATCTGTAGCATCAACCTGTGCTCAAACTCCAACAGTCCACAAAGCATGAGAAACTCATTGAAGGCCATGAACCCAACTTGGTGCACCTGAGACCAAGTACAATGTCAGGGGATGAAGATTGAATCCACCCAGAGGTGACTAAGGGCGAGACAGATGAAAGACAACACATTAGAAGTGCGTGCCAGTTAAGAAAGCTTAGAAATCAAGCTGTCGAGGGGTGCTCTTAAGCTGTCGAGAGGATCTGGAGCCTAAATTAGAAGATATCGAGAGGATTGATTTACATGTTAAGAGGTTCAACGGAACCCGTCGTGCAGTGCACTCAATCCTGTCGAAAACTGTTGGGCGCATTCCTCGAGAGGATGAAAAGAATTTGTCGATAGGATCTGTGACAACCAATCGATGAGTCAAACAGAACCTGTCAAGGAGATGAATCAGATGATCGCCAATCCTATTGACAAGCGCTGTCAATCCTCGTGATAGGTCTACAAACCTATCAATTTGCATGCAAAGCTAAACAAAACCTATCGAGAGGATCCTAGAACCTCTCGACACTCAATTTGGGGAACTTCTCAGTTCTGTCTTCAGCAGTTGACCACACTAGAAACATGTGCACATGTTACAAAGCACGTCAGCGACCTCTGGGGGTATTTTAGGCACACAATGGGCCACGCACGAAAACCCTAATGGTATCACATGTACTTATCAGATGAGAGCCAATGGGAGAAGAGCTTCTAGAAGAGAAATCAGCAACATCAGCATAACAGAATTATTCCCTTGCGTTCTGATTGGCTAAACAGATCTGAGGACAGAGGAGGAGAGTATAAAAGCTTAGAGAAAATGCAAAAAAAATGATCCAGAAATTGAAGAAAACTAGAGCTTAGGGCGAGATCTATTTTCCCAAAAAAAATTCTTCCTTCTCCTTCCTCGTTTCTCCCTTCTCTCCTTAGCCAATCATGAGTGGCTAAACTCTTCTTAGTAGTTAGGGTGAGGTCTTAAGCTGTAAATTGAGAGATTCAAAAGCATTGTAAGGAACTATAAGATGCCCAAATCTGAGCACAATTGTGTTGTAATTTGGCAATATAATAGTAGATTTTAAAGGTGATTCTGATCTATATTTCACTTTTTCATATTTGTTTTCCCTAGGTTGGATATTCCTATAGATGTTAGCCTATGAGGGTCTCATATCCTGGCATTTATAGAATCTGTAATAGTTTTCTTGTTCTACTTAAGATCTTTGAAACGGAATAATCTCTAAGATGGTCTGTGACCATTAAAGTGGACGAATCATAGCCTTAGGATTGCTTCAATTCTCTTATTGTGATTATATTCATATACCTCACCTCTGCCAGGGTAATCTGAGAAGCTGGGAGATAGAAAAGATGATTGAAGCAAATCAGATCTTAGCATTGCCATTGATTCCTTTGATTTTCAGTGAGAGACCAATACCCCTAGCTGCTGTTCTCATCCTTTGATTTTTATCCCTTCTATATCTCCCCTTACATTTGTGTCGAATTAGATCTAGATCAATAGCATTTAATTTTGTAGCCTGTAGTTAAAGTGGCAAAACCCTGAAACCTCTCCTCTTTCTTAGATTATGATAGAGTGCCAGATCCACTATGGATCCGGAGATTTGCTGAAAGTTAAACCACATTTCCCTGCGGACATGCCCTTACATACCCTTTCAAAACTTATTGCAATAGCCCTGAATACTTGCAGGTCTATGAGTCTCTTTGCCTTGGTGTGTGTGCAATCCATACATTCTATAATTATTTGATTTTAAACTCCTTTTCAAGCATAAGGTAAATGCCCAACAAGTTTTTGGTGCCGCTGCCGGGGTTCTGTGTTTCTAACTAGGTAAATCTAAGTTTTTCTCATTTTTTGGTTAACATTTTTTAATTGTTTGAGAAGTGTTTGATTCATTGCTGCTTTATTTTTTACTGTAGTTTAACTCTATTTCAGATCTGGATCTATGGAGCTAAGAGGAGCTCTGTATCACTTGGAAAAGCATTCAGTGCTTAAGTTTGCATCTCTTAACTCTATTTCTATTTCTAGATCTATAGCTTAGTACATCAGTAGTTGTGTAGTTGTCAGTTTTGTGATTGAATTGATGTTCCTTGCATTGCGATTTGCTGTGTTGTTCTTGATCCTTGAGGTGTGTATGCTTCAGAGGAGATCAATTAATCCTGAGATTGCTCCTTTGGATCCTGAAGTTGGAAGACTTCTCAGACCTAAGCACCCCTTGCACACTTCTGTTCTTGATTCTGATAATTCTACAATGGGTGAGCAACCTAGGACCTTAAAGGAATTCAATGCACCAGGGGTTTACAATTCTCCCTTCCGCATTTGATTCCATGATGTTCAAGGGAATTATGAGATCAAGTCCTCCATTATCCAAATGCTACCCTCATTCCATGGCCTGAGCAAAGAAGACCCATACAAGCATTTGATGAATTTCTAGGACTGTGTACCACATTCAATATTACAGGTTTGGGGGAGGAAGCAACCAGGATGAGACTCTTTCCTTTTTCACCAAAGGATAGAGCCAGAACTTGGATGTCAATTCTCCCAACCAATAATATTCAGTCCTGGAATGACCTTCAACGTCAGGTTTTAGCCAAGTTTTTCCCCATGTCCAAGAAAAGCTACTTGAGGAAGGGCATTATTTCATTTGCTAAAGCCCCAACTGAGGACTTTCACTAAGCATGGGAGAGATTCAAGGAGCTCCTGAAGCAATGTCCTCATCATCAAATTCCATAATGGCAACTTGTTCAAAGTTTCTATCAGGGAATTGACTCTAAAAATAGAGATATGGTAGATGCCTCCTGTGGTGGTACCTACCTCCACAAAATTGCTAAGGAGGCTTGGGAACTATTTGATATTATCAGTGAGAATTCTATGCAAAGAGAGACATTGGTCAGGGATTTTGAAACTCCTAGAATGGTGAGAGATAATACCACTAGAGGAAAAATGTATGAGGTGAGTGGACACAATGATTTGGAGAGGAAAGTGGACAGTTTAACCAAAAAATTTGATAAGCTCATGGGAGCAATGCAGTCACCCATGGCTGCTACAGTAGAGGAGGCATGTGTTATATGCTAGTCCCCCACTCACTCCCTTGAGGAATGCCCTTCATCTGTCCAATTTCCTGTTCTTGTGATGGAACATATGGCTGTTACTCAGCCTTTTGGGCAACAACCTACTGTTGGTTACCAATGGAGAAACCACCCCAATCTGAGGTGGAGACAAGATACTCTTCCAAACCAGTAACAGTAGCCACAATAGTCTATACCTTATAGAAATGCTCAGCCCTACCAATAGAATTACTTTTCAAGGCTCCATTACCAACAGCCCATGGCTTAGCCTATGGCCCAACCTGTACAACAAATTGCACCCCCTCCAACTGCTAGATCACTTTCTTTTGAGGAACAAGTTCTGGCCTCGTTACAAAATTTAGAGCCCTTGTCTCAAACTATACACTCTCATAGCCAAAGCATTAAAAAGATAGAAGACTATCTTGGCCAGCTATCTAATGCTTTGACCAAGAGAGAGGAATGGAGGCTACCTAACCAACCCATGGACAATCCAAGGAGACAATATGAAGTAGGTGAGGTCTCCTCTTCTTATGAGGAAGCCAAATCTGTCACCACATTGAGAAGTGGAAGGCTGGTGGACAATCAAGTAGGCTGTGAGTCAATGAAAAATTTAGAAAAAGAAAAAGAAGTAACTATAGAGAATGTACAGCAAGAGCAACTCATGTTGAATAAAGAGGAAGTTGATGATCCTTAATAAAAACATAAAAAAAAAAAAGAAAGATGATGAGTTGGTTAAGGCTGCGAATGGGGGAGTAATCCCACATTTGCCACTTTCCTAGGACAATGCAAGCACCTTCTCCATTTGATAAAGGGCATGCCAAAGTGGAGGAAATGATGGAAACCTTTAAATAAGTAAAGATCAATTTGCTTTTACTTGATGTAATTAAGCAAGTTCTAGCTTATGCCAAGTTTTTAAAAGACCTTTGCACCCACAAAAGACAATGGAGGATATATCTCTACACTTGTTCCTCAAAAGTGAAGCAGATACTAAAAAATGGTATTTTCTGTTGAGAACTGGAAAATACCATTTTTCACCCCTTAATCTGGGCCTTGATAGACCCTTGAGAGAACTAAATAAGTGTTTTAAGTGTTTGTTTTACAGCTAACAATAAAGGCAGGCTTAACCTTGAAAGTAGCTTAAAAGTGCCAAAAAGATGATGACCCATCTTGATCTGGAGGAAGAAGGAGAAAGGGCAACCTCACTGGCTATCAAAATGCCTAAAATAAAGAGGACAAAGGCCTAGTTTCAACCTGGAAAGAGGTTTAGAGCTATTCAAAAAGAAGAATGCACTACAGAATGCTATTCGTAAAGGTCCCCAATCTTTGCGAAAAGGTCTCCATTCTTTGCGAATAGATCTCCAGAAGTTACAGTTCTTTTCGAAAAGGTCTCCAATCTTTGCGAATAGATCTCCAGAAGTTACAGTTCTTTTCGAAAAGGTCCCCAATCTTTGCGAATAGATCTCCAGAAGTTACAGTTCTTTTCGAAAGGGTCTCCAATCTGTGCGAAAAGAGCTTCAGAAGTCACAGTACCTTGCGAAAAGTTCTCCAAACTGTGCGAAATGATATCCTGATGATTCTGAGCATCTGCAAGGGCAATTCAGTAATCTCTGCACGCGCCCCAATGCATTTAAAAGCCCAGGGACATTCTGAAAGATTCGAAGCACGAACTAGAGGCATATTCCACCCCATGTGAACACCCAAAGATGAAATTACTTGGCGGGAACTTCTAGAAGTTCCAACAGATTTTTGAATTTCCTAACAGAATTGATGCCTCTGTTTTCTGATAGGCTGAACCAGATCAGGCAGTTCTGATTAGCCAGAACAGATCTGGATCTTAGTGCTCGACTCCTATTGGCTGATATGGATTTAACCAATTCTGATTGGTTGATGGACATTTGAGATGGACTTGGGGAAAATTATAAATAGATGAACTATTTGCCCAATTTGGGTATCCAGATTTTGAGTCTCATTCCTATCCCCCTATTTCCCAGCCAGACAGCTTGTCTGCAATCCTTGTAATAGCCTACTTTGTACTTGCATTTGAGAGCTGTGAGATACTGTTGTAACTCAAAGGAGAGTTTGCATCCAAGACTGCAAATCCGAGAGTCGTTAAGTGGATGAATTTTAAAAGGTTGCTGTAAACTATGCATTCTTCATTGGACTCATGTCAAGGGTTCCCTCTGATCTCCTCAGTACATTAGACTCCTTTAGATTCATTGTTTTGCATGCAATTTCCCTTGATTCATTAATCCTGTGAGAATTAGTGTTGGTAACCTAATCTCTCACGGCATTTGTAGTGATGCTTCTTGTTCTAAACTAAGGCTTTGGATTAAAGACTATTGGATGGTTTGTGGCCATTAAAGTGGACAGACCACAGCCATAAGCTTAAACCTAATCCTTAAATTAGATTTATCTCTCTTACATCTATGCTTGTAGCCAGATGAAGATTGGATCACCTCTGTTGAGCTGCAGTTATTCTCATTAGATTTCAAGGGCCAAATCAAAGTTAGATATTACTTCTCCATTTTTTGTATAAGTTTACCTCAAACGTTTCCCCAACTCAGATCTGGATCACTTATTTTAATTTTACTTTTATCATTTAGTTAATGTGACAAATTCAACCTCCCATCTTATGTGCTTTGTAGATAGGATCAGAGGCCAGATCTGGTAGCTCAAATTTGGAGGTTTATCTTAAATTTTAAATCAATTCCCTGTGGACGATCTTTTACTCACTTACGTTTAAAACTTGCTACAATTGGCCCTGATCTTGCAGGCTAATTATGTTCTCTCTGTGCTGATATTTTCTTATTCTTTTTAATATTCAGTACAATGCATCATTTGCAAGTATGTTTTCAAAAAACAAACAAATCATGCACACTTAGAACAACAACAGAGTCCCCACTATCCCCTGTATTATTAGGGATCATACCATTGAAAAAGCCTTGTTAGATCTGAGAGCTAGTGTAAATTTGCTTTCATATTCAGTATATGAGAAGCTGGGCTTAGGAGAATTAAAGCCCACACATGCAGTCTTACAACTAGCTGACAGATCTGAGATGAAACCTGTGGGGATCTTAGAAGATGTCTTGGTTGGGGTTGACAAATTTTTTTATCCTACTGATTTTCTAGTGCTTGATATGGAGCTGAGCAAGCGTGCTGGTTCTATACCTGTGATCCTAGGCAGGCCATTTTTGGCCACTGCAAATGCATGCATACAATGTAGATGAAGGGTCATGGAAGTTACTTTTGATAACATGAAAGTCAGGTTGAATGTTTATAATGTAGCTCATAACCCTCATTTGGAGAATGAGGACGGTTTTTCCATTAATGTGCTGGATAAGCTTATTGAAGAAATATTTCCTAAATTGCTAAAGGGTAATGATCTATTTGGTGATCTTGAAGTAACTGGGGAGGAAACAATGGAGGACATGGTCCCCACGCTCGAGTTTGAGCAAGTGAAAACTATCAATGATAAAGGGGGACCACCAGAGCAACATCCATGGAAACCTGCTTTACTTTCTTTCCTACCACCCTCTAAAGAACCCCTATTGCCATCCCTCATCAGTCCCCCAGATGTGGAGTTAAAGCAGCTCCCAAAATCCTTAAAGTATTCCTTCCTAGCAGCAAACAAGAAACTGCCAGTCATAATTTCATCCTCCCTCACTCTTGAGCAAGAGGAAGAGCTGCTTTGTGTGCTAAGGAAGCATAAGAGAGCAATAGGGTGGACTATTGCGAATCTTAGAGGGAAAAATCTTGCTGTGTGCATGCACAAGATTTATCTTGAAGAGGGCTCCCAACCCTCTAGAGAGATGCAAAGGAAATTAAACCCACACATGCAGGAGGTTGTCATGAAAGAAATTGTCAAGCTGTTAGATGCTGGAGTCATTTACACCATCTCAAATTCTAACTGGGTGCCACCCACCCAGGTGTTGCCCAAGAAGTCTAGGATCACTAGAGTTCAAGTAGCCTAAGGAGAGTTGATTCTAACCAGGTAAACCACTGGTTGGAGGGTGTGCATAGATTACAAGAAGCACAATGAGAAAACCAGCAAAGATCACTTCCCATTGCCTTTTATTGATCAGATCTTAGACAAGCTGGCAGGCAAAGCCTTTTACTATTTTCTTGATGGTTATTCAGGATATAACCAGATCCCTGTATACCCACAAGATCAAGAGAGAAATACCTTTACATGTCCCTTTGGAACCTTTGCATACAGAAGGATGTCATTCGGACTATGTAATGCACCTGCCACCTTTCAAAGATGTATGTATGCTACTTTCTCTGACATGATTGATTAGTTCTTGGAGATTTTTATGGATGAATTTTCCATTTATGGTGATGATTTTAGCCAGTGCCTGAAACACCTTAGTTTGGTGTTGCAAAGATGTAAAGAAACCAACCTAGTCTTGAGTTGGGAGAAGAATCACTTCATGGTGACTCAAGGGACTGTCTTAGCACATGTTGTCTCCCACAAAGGGATAGAGGTTGATCAAGCTAAAACTGACTTAATTGCACATCTTCCCCCACCCAACACTGTCAAGCAAGTTAGGTCATTTTTTAGACATGCTGGTTTCTATCGGAGGTTCATCAAAGATTTCAGCAAAATCTCCAAACCTCTTTGCCACTTGTTGTGCCAAGAGGTTCCTTTTGAATTAAATGATGAATGTCTGGCTGCATTTGAACAACTGAAGACATGCATGACCACTGCACCCATTATACAAGTCCCCAATTTCTCCCTGTCATTTGAGCTAATGTGTGATGCATCAGACTTTGCCATTGGTGCAGTCTGGGGACAAAGAAGAGAGAAAGCACCAAGTGTAGTGGCTTACGCAAGCAAATCAATGACTGATGCCCAGCTGAATTACACAACGACTGAGAAGGAGTTGTTGGCCATTGCGTTTGCTTTGGACAAATTCAGATCTTATGTGCTGGGATCTAAAATCATTGGGTTCACTGACCACTCGGCCTTAAAACATCGCTTGTCTAAAAAAGATGCTAAAGCTAGACTTATGAAATGGGTTTTGCTTTTGCAGGAGTTTGATCTAGAAATTAAGGACAAGAAGGGGGTTGAGAATGTGGTAGCAGACCACCTATCTAGGATCCCAGCTATTGCACAAGATAGCTTGCCCATCAATTACTCCTTCCCAGATGAACAGTTGTTTGTTGTTGTGATGAGTGACCCTTGGTTTGCAAATATAGTCAACTATTTGGCTATGGGGAGGATACCCCCACATTGGAACATCAATGATAAAAGTCTATTTTTCTCAAAGATCAAACATTACATGTGGGATGATCCTCACCTCTTTAAGATTTGTGCAGACCAAGTAGTAAGGAGATGTGTGCCAGAGACTAAATTTATAAACATCCAAACCATGTGCCATGAACAAGCCTGTGGGGGCCATTTAAGTGGCAACAAAACTACTGCAAAAGTGTTGCAAAGTGGTTTCTATTGGCCCACTCTTTTCAAGGATGCCTGACAATATTGTAGAGAGTGCTCAAGATGTCAACAAATGGGAAGTTTCTCGAGAAGAAACTCAATGCCTTTGCAACCAATACTGGTTGTTGAACTATTTGATGTTTGGGGAATAGATTTTATGGGACCTTTCCCTCCCTCCGATAGCCATAATTTCATCTTAGTAGCTATGGACTATGTGTACAAGTGGGTAGAGGTCATAGCTACAAGGACAAATGATCATAAAGTTGTCCTTAAATTCTTAAAGAACAACATCTTCTCCAGATTTGGCACCCCCAGAGCCATCATTAGCGATGGGGGAGCCCACTTTTGCAACAGACAATTTGACAAACTGTTGGAAAGATACTCTGTTACACACCCACAAACCGGAAGGTGTAGAGATCTCCAACAGGGAAATCAAACATATCTTGGAGAAGACTGTGAGATCAGACAGGAGGGATTGGTCCATAAGACTTCCAGATGCCTTGTGGGCTTATAGGACAGCCTATAAGACCCCAATAGACATGTCTCCCTTCAAGATGGTTTATGGAAAAGCATGTCAGTTACCTATAGAATTAGAGCATAGGGCATATTGGGCGATTAAAGCATTGAACACTGACTTAACTGCTACGGGCATTCGCAGGAAACTCCAGCTGTCTGAGCTGGACGAGTTGAGGTTAGAGGCCTATTCCAGTGCATGAATTTACAAGAAGAAGATCAAAGCCTTCTTTGACAAGCACCTGTTGAAAAAATAGTTCAGTGTTTGCGAAAAGGTATGGCTTTTCAACTCGAGGTTGAAGTTGTTCCCAAGAAAATTCAAATACAGATGGGAGGGACCGTACCTAGTTGAGCATATATCCCCATCGGGAGCTATTGAAATCGGGGATCCTAATGATGGCAAGATCCTGAAAGTAAATGGTCAAACGCTCAAACATGTTGTTGACAACCTAGTGGAACCTACGATGACCATCTTCTTTCAAGAACCATCCTTTCTTGACTGATTCTCAATCATGTACACTATGTATCATAGTTACTGTAGTTATTAGTGTTGCTACTGTCGTGTTGATAGCTTGTCAATATTTAGCTTTGTTAATAGGATTCATTGTAACTATTTACATTGTACTATAGCTTGTCGAGAGGAGTGGAGTGCAGTTCGACAGGTTCTGAAGGCTTTAAGTGTTCATTTCGACAAGATCTGGAACCTGTCGAGAGGTATGAAGCAATTGTCGACAGGATTAAAATAAATAAATAAATAAAAGTAAAATGATTGTCGATAAGTTCTAATAATGGGTGGTATGTTTGACAGGTTTAGAGTACTGGTTGAGAGGTTTTACGAACCTCTCGAGATGATGTCTTTTGAAAAGAGAACCTGTTGATAGGTCATGAATGTACCTGAATTCTGAGAACCTCTCGACATGATTTTATCTAACGCCAAACCTCGTCAACAAGATGGAGTGAACCTCTTGACATGATTTTATCTAACGCCAAACCTCGTCAACAAGATGAAGTGAACCTCTTGACATGATTTTATCTAGCGCCAAACCTCGTCAACAAGATGGAGTGAACCTCTCGAGAGGTTCAATAGTTTTTAATTGCACAACAGGCTGCACCAACCTGTCAAAACCGTATCCCCAATTTTGTCGGAGCTCATTTTCATCCTTGTTCCCAAGCCGGTGTCTGAGCATTAATTGCGCATACGTCCTTAACTTAACCACCATTGCTAAAAATAGCCCAACATGCAGTCCGCATTTCCATTCTCCATATTAATTCGCACAACACCCCATACAGCAACCGCCTTACCATTTATTACCACCTTCTTTTTCAGAAATTTAGCTTGGAAGAATGCGAACGATTTATTTTACCAATTCATATTCCACCGCCCATGCATTTTAAATATCAGACTCATCCACCTCTATGACATCCATTCTGTCCGGCCTCTTCAATCCTTCCATAACCCCGATCATGACCGATGAAAAACCCAAAGATCTTCCAACCAAATTCTACCCCGTCTGGCCACCATCGCCATCACTAGTTGAGCCTGATCCAGTACAATTTTTATGGGATGAATATGACAAAGTGCAATGGATTTTGGCAAAGGAGGAGAAGAAAAAGAATAAGAGAAAGAAGAAAAAACAAAAGCGAGGACGACCGGCATCCTCTCCCTCTTACACCTCACTCTCTCCACCCCCTTCCCAGCCTCCTCCCCCTTAAAACCTTTCCCCCCCTCTTGCTTGCAGTTCCTTTTCTAGGAGCAGCTGGTTGAGGATATCCCAGAGGAGGCTACCGATCATTTTGATACCGTGTGTGTAGATTTTATTTTTCTTAGGTTTTTACTTTTTTCTCTGGCATTATGTCATTGTACGCATTTTTCCTTTTAATGCTTTATATAATAGATTTTATGTTTTCTTTTACTTTGTAATTCTTCGATTGATGTACTGCATTTCTTTGATTGCCTGCTTAATGTACTTCTGTTGTTACCATGCTACACTACACCCTTCTCTCTGAACAGTGAGGACACTGCTCCTCATTGGTTTGGGTGTGTGGCAATATATACCTTGCCAATAGGATAGTTGATGTTAGTATAGCCAGAATTGAACAAACATCTGTGAAAAAAGGAAAGGAAAATCCTCACCTAATTTTTCTTTATAAGAGGAAATGGAAAACTTTTTAAACTGAAAGTATTGGAGTTCCAACATGTGCAGGAAGTAAATGTCAAGAAATTTTTAAAACTTAGTGCTTTGTGAACTTGAAAAAGAGAGAAAATTTTCATGTTATACCCCAGAAATCTGATGGAAGACCACATCCAGTGAGATTTGGGCTTGAAAATTTTTTCTTGAAGAGTGTCTACGAAATTCTTTCTACTCCAAGGACTGATTAGACCAGGCTCTGATCACTAGAAGTTAGGCAATTCCAAGTTGAAATAGCTTGACAGTACTCATGACATTGAGGACATGATGTAAGGCCATCCCTTGGACAGTTTGAGCTTAAAATGCCCCACCTTTGAACTGCCCTTGACACACCTTTTGAGCTTGAAAATTCCCAGTTTTGTTTGATAAAAAATAGAAAATTTGAACCCTAAAACCTCTCGACCTGTTTCAGTTCACCCTCAATCTGAGAAGCAAGGAAATAAAAGGAAAAGTGAGGTTTGAGGTGCAAGGTTCGATGTTTGGTTAAAAGAAGAAGAAAGTACATTTGAAGGCTAGTATGATACATAGTTGTGGCATTCCAACCCATAAAAAAAAAGAAAAAAAGAAAAAAAGAAAAGAAAAGCAAAACAAAAGGAATGAGAATGAGAAAGAGAAGTCATTTCATTGAAAGATTGAAAATAGGATTACAAACTGATCACTTCAAATCCAAAAATTCAACAAATAGATAGAATTATGCTGAAATGAAGAAATGGAAGTCATGAACCACCTCCTTACCTTTATTGATTTCTCAATTTGAATCCTTTTTGCCCCTTTTACAAATTTCACCCATAGGCCACATTAAAACCCAATAAAAAGACCTTACTGATCATAAATTAATTGAGCTGTCGTATGAAGATGAGGAATTGTTTAATCTATGGTAAAAAGAGTTAGGGAATTTTAGAAATTAGAGCAATGCCTATGCCCATGCTTGCAGTCCTATTTGAGGGCTGTAACTTCTCTTGGGCTGTGTGAATTGATACACCCTTCTATTTTTGATTGCGAGTGTCTACCCAATGAGATTTGGGTTTGAAGTCAAGTTAGTTGGGGGCATAATTAACACATGATTCTCAAGTTAATGGTAAACTTTGCACTATTTTTCACACAAATTACTTGGACATGAGCTGAGTGCCTATGAAGGAGGCTCAACGGTACCTTGGTTTAAACTGCCATATTTTTTGCTGAGAATCCTCTAAAAACTGATTGGACAAAGGTGTGGATTGAACTTTATGATTGCTTGTTGCTTGCTTCAATATTCTACACTAATATAAACTAAACTTATTGGTTAAGTTTGTGGGTAACTTCACTATAAACCCTCAGGAGACTTAACTCCTCTACTAGAGATCACCTAGGGGTTTAAAAGGCTTGATGCATATGCTAAATGCATCTGTGTTCCCTAAAAAAGTGGCATTTTTCATTTTCAATAATTATTTTCGCTTTCTCCTTTGCTCAGGGCCTAGCAAAGCTTAGGTTTGGGGGTGTGTTAAGCAGTGAAAAACACCATTTTTCACCTCCTAACCTGACCTTTGGAAGACCCTTGAGGTGTCTAATAATGTGTTTTAAGTATATTTCGTAAATAAGCAATAAATTGCAGCCTTAGCACAAACAAGTAATAAAAAGGGCAGATAAGCAATCTGCAGCCTCAACCTGTGCTCAAACTCCAACAATCCACAAAGCTTGAGAAACTCATAGAAGGCCATGAACCCAACTGGGTTCACCTGAGACCAAGTACAATGCCAAGGGATGAAGCTTGAATCCACACAGAGGTGATTAAGGGCGACATAGATGAAAGATAGCACATTAGATGTGCGTGCCAATCAAGAAAGAATAGAAATCAAGTTGTCAAGGAGTTCTCTTAAGTTGCCGAGAGGATCTAGTCCCTAAATGAGAAGATACCGAGAGGATTGATTTACATGTCGAGAGGTTCAACTGTTCCTGTCGTGCAGTGCACTCAATCCTGTCGACAACTGCTGGGCACATTCCTCGAGAGGATGAAAAGAAGTTGTCAACAGGATCTGCGACAACCAATCGATGAGTCAACCAAAACCTATCGAGGAGAGGAATGAGATGATCACCAATCCAATCGACAAGCGGTGTCAATCCCCTCGATAGGTCTACAAACCTATCGATTTGCATTCAAAGCTAAACAGAACCTGTCGAGAGGATCCCAGAACCTCTCGATACTCGATTTGGAGAATTTCTCAATTTCGTCTTCAGAAGTTGACCATGCCAAAAACCTATGCATGTGTTCCAAAGCACGTCAGCGACCCCTGAGGGTATTTTAGGCACACAATGGGCCATACGCGAAAACCCTAACAGTATCACATGTACTTATCAGTTGAGAGCCAATGGGAGAAGAGCTTCTAGAAGAGAAATCAGCCACATCAACATAATAGAATTATTCCCTTACATTCTGATTGGCTAAAATGGATCTGAGGACAGAGGAGGAGAGTATAAAAGCTTGGAGAAAATGTAGAAAAAATGATTCAGAAATTGAAGAAAACCAGAGCCTAGGGCGAGATCCATTTTCCCAAAAAAAATTCTTCCTTTTTCTTCCTCCTTTCTCCCTTCTCTCTCTAACTAATCATGAGTGGCTAAACTCTTCTCAGTAGTGAGGGTGAGGTCTTAAGCTGTAAATTGAGAGATTTAAAGGCATTGTAAGGAACTGTAAGATGCATAGATTACAGATCTGAGCACAATTGTATTGTAATTTTACAGTATAATTGTGGATTTTAAAGGTGATTCTGATCTATATTTCACTTTTTCGTATTTGTTTTCCCTAGGTTGGATAGTCCTGTAGATGTTAGCCTATGAGGGTCTCATATCCTGACATCTACAGCATCTGTAATGGTTTTCCTGTTCTACTCAAGATCTTTGAAGCAGAACAATCTCTAAGATGGTCTATGACCATTAAAGTGGATAGATCATAGCCTTAGAATTACTTCAATTCTTTGATTGAGATTAGATTCTTATACCTCACCTCTGCCACGGTAACTTGGGAAGCTGGAAGCCAGAAAAGTGGATTGTAGCAAATCAGATCTTAGCATTGCCATTGATTCTTTTGATTTTCAGTAAGAGACCAATACCTCTAGCTGCTCTCATCCTTTGATATTTCATCCCTTCTATATCTCCCCTTACCTCTATGTCGAATTAGATCTAGATCAATAACATTTAATTCTGTAGCCTGTAGTTAAAGTGACAAAACCTCAAAACCTCTCCTCTTTCTTAGATTAGGATAGAGTGCCAGATCCACTCTGGATCTGGAGATTTGCTGAAAGTTAGACCACATTTCCCTGTGGACATACCCTTACTTACCCTTTCAAAACTTGCTGCAATAACCCTGAATACTTGTAGGTCTGTGAGTCTCTTTGCCTTGGTGTGTGTGCAATCCATAGATTCTATAATTGTTTGATTTTAACCCTCGTAATCTCTAGAGCGCACCACTAGGAAAGTCCTGTCTAACAAGGGAAGCCTCCCCACCAACTCAGCTTCAGCTAGCCAATGCTTCAGCCCTTGTATCGCCCCGCGGAAGCATGTGACATCTACCTAAAAAGCAGTGTGTTAAGCACTAAAAAATACTATTTTTTACCTCTTAACCTAGCCTTTACTACACCTTGGAGCCATCTAATAAATCTCTTTTGAGTGTGTGTTTGTAGTTAAGAATAAGTTTGCAGCTTAGCACAACAGTCCACTAATTTGGAGGCCAAAGAAGAGAGTTTTTAAACCAAGCCTTGAACTATATGCAAGAACAAAGGATACACCCTTGTGGTATATACCTTAGTGATTATTTTGGTAGCTTAAGTGTGCACTAGAAGTCAAGTAGATGAAAGAAGAGTGGACCCATGCAAAGGAAACTATTGCAGCAGTCTGTGTACAACAGTAGCTATGCATAGAGGAAGTCTCACACGATTAAAAGCAAACTCGCGCCGTCCTCATGTAACCCAATTGGCCTGAATAGCCCCCTCACGCAGCTCTATCATAGCTCAAGCCTGCTGCAATAAAAGAACTCGCGTAATGTCCTTAGAGCTCATGCACAACTCACGAAACTCAAGAGGAGAGACAGTCCGAGAAGATTTTCTCGCGAAGACCTCGTGCGCCACCAAGATAGAGGAAGCCACGGGAGACGTGCAGCGCATCCTGGCGATCAACCCCTCACAGCTCAATGCTCATCCTCGCGACAACCTGGCGAGACACAATGTAGGCTAGCGACAGCCTCGTTACTTGAGCCATCTGGAGAACCATCTGTGCGAGCTTTACTAAATGCAAAAGGGATCTCGCGAAGCTCATTCAGTTGTAAGATCAACCACATGACAACATTGCGAGAGGCCATATTACAACACTTCTCAATCCATACACAGGGACACTTTGGGGATTTCTCCACTTTTAGGACTCACATCCTGAGGTTTTCATCGATTTCACACATCCCGAGGCATCCAAGGGTCACCATGGGGTCACATTTTCAAGTAGAAATTAGGGTTTTCTCTTCTGCGTTTCTATTAGCCAAGGTAATGAGAAACTTATTATTTAAAGTTGTAATGCTTTAGTAGAAAATCATATCAGCTTCAACCTAAATTGGCTGTGAGCTCAAGGGCGCAAAGGTCATTAGGGTTAGGTAGATCATCCCTTTTTCTTTTCTTCTTCCTTAGCTCAGCATTTGTTGGCTAAGATCTTCTGTAAGTAGCTAGTTTATTTTAGTCTGTAAAGGGTGTTGTGTGAGCATTAGGAGTTGATTTTAGATTATAAACTGGTTGTTGCCTTGAGGGCAGATCATTGTAAGTTTCTTTTATTCAATGAAATGCTATTTTCAAAGCTCCATTAAATCTTTATTGTTCTGTGTTTTTCTTGGATTCTTATGGGTTTGATGCTCCCATGGTTGCTTGAGCTTGTAGCCCTGTAAACCATGGTGGTAGCAGCAATTATCTTATTCTATCTCAGCCCTATGTGAGGAAGATAACCTTTGTGATAGCCTATGACCATTTAAGTGGACTGACTATAGCCCTAAGGCTGGTCTAAATCATAGATCTGAGATAGATTCTTCCTCTCTACACTTGAGCTTGTAGCCAAGTGAGAGATAGTGCAGATCCAAAGTCCGCCTTATGTTGCAATGCCATTATTAGATTTTAGATATGATATTCTATAGAGATTACAGACTTGTGAGCTTGGTCATTGCAGACCTTTTGTAGTAATGACCAGCTGAGTCTAAGTCCCCATTCAACCTCTGATTGTTTGTGGTTTCCACTAGACTTTTAAGAGTTATTTGCTCCTATGAATGCTTGTACTAGTAGCCTTGTAAACATAGTGTCTGCAATGGTATTCATGCTCTGATTTGATTCATTGGTTGGTGGAAATCTCTAGGATAGTCTGTGACCATTTAATGAACATATTATAGCCTTAGGATCAATCCATTCCCTTGGATTAGGTTAGTTTTCTGAGTTTAACCCATGTAAATTGATCTTCTCCCTAGGATAGTCTGTGACCATTTAAGTGGACAGATTATAGCCCTAATAGAGCAGTTAATTCGCAGGGGATGATTTTGATCCCTCTACCTTGCAGATGAGCTTGTAGTAATCTGGAGGAATACTGTAGAATCAGCTCTAGATCCAAGTTGCTAATCTTAGTTGCATACTTCTCATCATTTTACCTTTATTTTACCACACCATTAGCACCTTCTTTGAAACCCTTTCTTTAGTATAGGACTGTATTTTATTTCTTAGTTTTAGTTTTAGTTGTGACAATCCCAAAACACTCCCTTTCTTTAGGATTGCCAGATCTGTAGTCAGATCTGGAGGCCTACTAAATAACCCTTTCTGAGTTCTAGATCAATTTTCTCTGTGAGACAAACTCTTACTTTTAAAACTTGCTACAACAGGCCTTAGATCTTGTAGGACTGTGATATTTTTAGAGTGTTGCTTTCATATTTTTCCATCCCCCTATACTTTGATTAATTTTTACCATTGTTTTTTCTAATAAAAATAACAGCACCTAAAAGTAAACCAACAAGTTTTTGGCGTCTTTGTCGAGGACTTTGATCTAATTAGTAGACCTGAGTGTATATTTGTTTACTATATTCATTTGTAGTAGTACCAGTTTTGAATAAAAAGTACTGCTGATTTTGTATTGGCTTTTGCAGAACTAGACAGTAGAAGAAGGGAAAAGCTTTCACTAGAGCTGGAGCTTAGCTACCTTTAGTTTGCATTTCTTTCCCCTTAGATCTCATTTCTATTTTTGTTGTATTGATTTTCAGTAGCTTAGTAATACTTGTTTGCAGTTCTTTTTGTTTATAAATTCTTTAAGTGTATTGTCTGTGTTTTTCTTTACTTGTTGCTTTGTGTGTGTATGATGGGTAGGAGTTCCCTTCACCCTAACATAGAACCTCCAAATCCTTAGACAGAGAGGGCCCATAGACCTAGGAACACCACACAAGTGCCTGCTATTAATACTGAGCCAGCAGTAGAGATGGGTGAGCAACAGAGAACATTGAAGGAATTCAATGCACCAGGGGTGTATAACTCCCCTTTCTGCATTGCTTTCCCTATTGTTAAAGAAAATTATGAGATTAAATTATCCATCATTCAAATGCTCTCAGTATTTAATGGGCTGAGTAAAGAAGGCCCATATAAGTACATCGATGAGTTCTTGGCTTTGTGCACTACATCCAACATTGCTGGCATCGGAGAGGAAGCCACCAAACTGAGGTTCTTTCTTTTTTCATTAAAGGACAGTGCCAAAACTTGGCTTCCCATACCCAGCAAACAACATATAGTCATGGAATGATATCCAATGCCAATTTTTGGCTAAATTTTTCCCAATGTCAAAAACTAGCCAGTTGATGAAGAGCATAATTTCCTTTGCTCAATTCCCAACTGAGGACTTCCATCAAGCTTGGGAAAGGTTTAAAGAGCTTTTAAAATAATATCCCCACCACCAAATTCCTGAGTGGAAGCTTGTCCAGAGCTTCTACTAAGAAATTGATCTCAAGAGCAGGGATATGGTGGATGCCTCATGTGGGGGTACTTACCTCCATAAGACTGCTAATGAGGCTTGGGAGCTTTTTGATGTTATAAGTAAAAATTCCATACAACAAGAGTCCCTGCCCTGAAATGACACTGTGATTTCTGCTAGTGGTGAAAGAGGTCAGCTTTAAAGGAAGGATGCATGAAGTAAGTGTGCCCGGTGATTTGGAAACAAAGGTGGACAGTCTAAGCCTAAAATTTGATAAATTGATTAGTGGGTTGCAACCTAGTCTTGCTGCACATGTGGGAGAGGCATGTCTGATATGTCAATCTCCCACACATTCACTTGATGAATGTTCATCAGTCAGCCAACATTCTGAATTGGTCATGAAACATGACAATGTTGCCCAGTCATATGGGCAACAACCTGCTGGGTATTAATGGAGAAACCACCCCAATTTGAGGTGGAGATAAGACACATATAGTAACCCTAGCAGCAGCAGTTGGCATTACCTTATAGGCCTTTGTACCCAGCATAAGAAGTCTAGGGTTCATTTATCCAAAAAGGTTCTTATAGCTAAGAATTCCTTGTCTGTGTTGTCTATCTCCACACCAATAAAATTGTAGGACCCAGAGGTACCTACTATCCTCTGCATCATTAGTGAACATACTATAGGTAGAGCCCTCCTTGACTTGGGAGCCAGTGTCAACCTGCTATCATACTCTGTGTATGAACAGCTATGTTTGGGGGAATTGAAACCAACATCTGTTGTGCTTCAGCTGGCTGACAGGTCTGAGAGAAGGCCTATCGGAATGGTAGAAGATGTGCTGGTTGGAGTGGACAAATTCTTTTATCCTACTGATTTTCTTATTTTGGATATGGAACCATCGAAAAGTGCCACCTCCATTCCTGTCATTTTGGGCAGACTATTTTTGGCCACAGCTAATGCTTGTATATAATGTAGATCAGGGATAGTGGAGGCGACCTTTGGGAACATGAAGGTCAAATTAAATGTGTATAATGTTGTCAAGCAACCTCAACTGGACGATGAGGACTGCTTTGCAATAGAGGTACTAGATGACCTTGTGGATGGAAATGTTTCCAATCTGTTGGTTTGGGACATAATTGATGAGGAGATTGAACATATTTGGACTAAGGCTTGTGAGGAGGCTCTAATTTACCTGGTTGAAGACAGCAAGACATCAAAGTCTTCAGGGGACCTAGTGCAGTATTCCAGAAGTAAATCCAAACTACTTCCCCTGTCTCAGCCATCAAAGTTACCTCTGCTACCATCTCTTGTCAGTCCCCCAGATTTTGAGCTAAAACAACTCCCCAGCACTCTCAAATATGCATTCTTGGGGCAAGATAAAAAATTGTTTGTGATTATTTCATCTTCTCTCACTAAGGAGCAGGAAGAAAAACTGATTGGTGTGCTCAAGATGCATAGAAAGGCCATTGGATAGACTATTATTGATCTGGGGGGAATTAACCCAGCTGTGTGCATGCACAAAATTCATCTGAAAGAGGGTTCCAAACCCTCTAGGGAGATGCTGAGGAAGTTAAATCCTCATATGCAGGAGGTGGTGATGAAGGAAGTGGTAAAACTACTTGATGTTGGAGTAATATACCCAATTTCTGACTCTTAATGGGTGTCACCTACACAGGTGGTGCCTAAGAAGTTTAGCATCACTGTAGTGTCTAATGAGTCTGGAGAATTAATGCCAACCAGGGAGACCACTGGTTGGAAGGTCTGTATTGACTATAGAAAACTGAACTCCAAGACTAGGAAGGACCATTTTCCACTGCCCTTCATTGTGCAGATTCTGGATAAGTTAGCAGGTAAAGCTTAATATTGCTTTCTTGATGGATACTCTGGTTACAACTAGATCCCTGTGTATCCACAAGATCAGGAGAAAACAACTTTCACTTGTCCCTTTGGCACCTTTGGTTACCAAAGGATGCCTTTTGGACTGTGTAATGCTCCTGCTACTTTCCAGAGGTGCATGTTTACAATTTTTTTTGACATGTTAGACAAGTATTTGGAGATTTTTATGGATGATTTCTCTGTGTATGGTATGATTTTGATCAGTGTTTGCATCATCTATCTCTTGTGCTTCAAAGATGTGAGGAAACCAACCTTGTGTTGAGCTGGGAAAAGAGCAATTTCATGGTTACCCATGCAATTGTTCTTGGTCATGTGGTTTCTAACAAAAGAATTGAGGCAAATTTGGCAAAAATTGACCTGATCTCACATTTGCCTCCTACAAAAGCTATCAAGCAAGTGAGATCTTTCCTTAGGCATGCTGGTTTCTACCGAAGGTTTGTCAAGGATTTTTCAAAAATTTCTAAATCTCTATGCCACTTGTTGTGTTAGGATGTGCCTTTTGTTTTCACTACTGAGTGCTTGGCTGCCTTTGAGGTTTTGAAAAATTGCTTGACTTCTGCCCCTATCATCTAGGTGCTAGTTATTTCGGATTGTTGTCGTGTTGTTCGTGAGAAAGCAATGGTGAAGAACTATAAATCAAAAAGTGAAGAAATAAAAATTGGTTATAATAACAAATCTGGAATACACAGCCTGCAAGATATAGGGCTATTGTAGCAAGTTTTGAGTAAGAGTTTGTCCCACAGAGAAATTGATCTAGATCCCAAAATGGGTTATGTTAGTAGGCTCCCAGATCTGATAATCCTAGAGAAAAGGAGTTGGGTGTCACAACTACACTAAATTAATACCAGAAGAAGAGAAATAAAGTGCAGTCCTATCCTAAAGAAAGGGTTATGAAGAAGGTGGTGATGGTGTGTGACAAAATAAAGATAAAATGATGGGAAGTAGGCAATTAGGCTAAGGTTACTTCAGTTATGAAACTCAAATTTAGGACTGTCTCTGCAGCAATTCCCTCAGATGGCTACAAGCAATCTACAAGGAAGATGTAACCAACTCAACCCTTATGGTTTAACCTGGTCTCTTCAGGCTATAACCTGTCCACTTCAATGGTCACAAGCTATCCAGTAGAGAGGATCAAACCACATGGACTAAATCACAAAATCAATCTGATCCAATGGAGTAGAGTGATCTTAAGGCTATAACCTATCCACTTAAATGGTCATAGATTATCCAATAGATGTCCTCCACCCAATGGATCAAATCAGAATGTTAGAACTATTGTGTACACCATGTATGCCAGGCTACAAGCTCAGGCATCCCTGGGATAAAATAGCTCTTGAAAAACCAGTGGAAACCAGAACTATTCAAAGGCTATTTGGGGACTTTAAATGCAGCTGATCATTGCGACAAAAGGCTTGCAATGACTCAGCTTACAAGTCTGCAATCTCTGCAAAGAAATTAGATCTAACATCTGATGTTGGTCAAGAATAATAGAGGGGAGCTTGTTCTTGCAATAACCTCTCACAAGGCTACAAGCTCAAGTGCAGAGGAGAAGAATCCATCTCAGATATGTGGCTTAGAATCACCCTAGGGCTATAGTCTGTCCACAAGAATGGTCACAGACTATCCACAGAGGTTATCCTCACCACAGGAGACTCTGATGGAACATGTAAATTGTTGTTGCCACCATGGTCCCAGGGCTATAAGCTCCAGCTTCAATGTGCCTTTCAAATCAACTCAAGTCCTAATTGTATGACATAGATTCAACAAAACTAT